>CM036313.1:30472019-32872019 GCA_020567845.1 Rhododendron henanense subsp. lingbaoense | reverse complement strand
AGCCTCGTGGCTGGCTGGCCTCCATTCTTTGGACCAGAGCTACCTTTCCATTAATGGAAGGTGCTCTCCCTATAAAAACCCCCCTTTGTTCATCTTTAAAAAGGTTAACAATTTTTGGCATTCAAAGGGTCATCTCCTTGTACTCTTTTAAACTAATAAAAGAGATACAAAGACACCCCAAGAACATAACTTGTTCTTCTTCCACTCAAACACCTCATTCAACCTCAATCCTATTCAAAGCTCAAACACCTTTCAAACCTCAAAAGCCAAAGGTATATCTTACCTTTGTTCTGCTCTCTGTTCTGATCCCTGAGGGGGGCTGGCAGGGTCAAGGCTGGTAATCAATACTAGTCCTGGCCCTAAAGCTAGCAAGGTTTCAAAAGTCGTGGCCTAGCAAACCCTCGCGCGATGGACCCGAACACTCGCGCGACACTTCTGTCTGCATGAGATTGGTCCACGTGGGGAAGGGATGCTAGCATTTTCTTGTCTTATTCATGCTCATGGCTGTTATATAGTTTTATTTTGATATAGATCATTGTTGATGCATGTAAAAATCAGTTTATTGCTTTTCTTAGAGCTTAAATTGCTAGCTTGCATGTCAATATTTGGTTCTGCTCTGTTGGAGTACCCCTGGGATCATTCTGGACCTGTCTCAGAACCTAGGACGTGCAAAACCAGACACTGGAAAGTTGGCTCGAACCCGCGCGCGCTGCACCCAAACCATCGCGCGATGGTCAAACGCTCCATTTGACCAATGCGCCAGGGCGCAATCGTCGCGCGCCAGGGCGCAACCATCGCGCGCCCGGGCGCATTGTCGCGCGACGGTTTGGAACCCTCGCGCGACTGTTTGTACCCGATCAGTGGCTGGCCTTGCATGTTTAACTTGATTTCAGGCTATTATTTTGTCCCCACACTGTTTATGGAGTGTTTTTGTTTATTTATTAGGTTTTTCAGCCTTTAAACTGTGTATTATGACTGCATAAACTGTCTGGTTTGTCCTGGGTGTGCACTGGTCCTTCCAGAGCCCAGAGAGTTTAAACTGCTTGGTTTGTCCTGGGTGTGCACTGGTCCTTCCAGAGCCCAGAGGGTTTGAGAATAAGAGCTGTGGGCTTAGGCTTACTGGCGCGCGCAGGTCTTGTAGTAGCGTGCGCAGGTGTGGTCAGCATGCATTGACTTGATCAGTGCATACTGGTTTCTTCCTGTGCACGACACTCTAAGACAGGGGCTTTCCAGTCTGTTTAAACTCCCACAGGAGTCTGTTCTCATCCTATACTAACTGTTTCAATAGAGCAAACATGCTTTCTATCACATCCTGCAAATTGTTACAGTTTTAATTCCCGATTAATTGTTCCCCTGCCCTAATTGGCTAAAATTTATTAATAAAAGAAGAATCGCAACGTTTTCAAAATGCCTAAGTAGAGACCGATCTCCGGATTGGGCGAGAGGGGTGCCATAAAACCCTTCCCCTCTCGTAACCTGGCTCCTGAACCCAGATATGTTTATGACGGACTGGTTCCTTAACTTTTTCAAATCAAACAGCGCGGCAGGTGTTTCGAAATACGGTTCCTTGGGTGTCGGACCTTCAAAACCCGAGTGGCGACTCTGTATTTTCGAGCGCTTGCCACCTGCGCTCGCGCTCCCTCGATCCGGGCCCTTGCATTTTGGAAACCGGAATTTCCAAGGGCATGCTGCCCACAGTGGCGACTCTGCTGGGGATGATCGAACTAATATTGATCCACACTTAGAGTTTAATACACTTGGGAACAATCCCTTAAAAAGTCTGTCAAAACGGTGAGCTTCGCGCTGCCGAAGGTTGGAATGGTGATTTAACAGGACCTCGTGTCCGGCCATTCTAATCTGGGGCTTTTTCGATTGTTCACTTGCGTAGTTTCCTCTAAAGATGGACTAAATAAAGTGAGCCAAATTTGAAAAGGCATTTTGCGATTTTGCGATTCTTCTTCTCTTAATCAATTTCTAGCATTCTCATTTGCATCGATGTGGGATAAGCCTCGTTGGATCGTTTTGGCAATCCGGCACGGTTTACCGGAGCCCGGGGACCCCGAATGACCGACAACCTTCGACGATGATGGGTCATGCTACCGTTCGACTGTTACTCTGCGAAAAACGCGGGTAACGGGAGGTATATCTGTGGCCCTAGTCCGAGGAACCTGTTACAACCCAAAACCAGCCTTTGCATATACAAAGCACTAGGACTCTCCAAACTAGGACAGGTACCCACAGGTTAAGATCTATTTGCATCTAACCCCGTAATTGTCTATGTGTTACTGCTTTCCCTATCGCATGCACTGTACATACACTGTTTTACATAGGAGCATGCTTAAGGCTGTTTTGTCTTTCGAGTTTGTCTTACGCTGTCTAAGACGTTGTTGGACCCGATGAGGAGTCGTTCATTCTGTTGAATGTTCGTTATCAATCGCAAAGTCCTTAGTTCAATGAGACTTTGAGAAATCAAAATTTACTACATCCTTGGCTCATGCCCGTTTAAAGATTCAACCGACAATGTGGAACAACAAAGTGGTGATGTCGTGTCGCTGGCGCCACCCAGGTTGAAGTGCGTTGTCACTATACACCACCGTGTTCAAGGTTAAGGTGCCATGACATCAACACTGAGTTGTTCCAAATTCAAAGTCGAATCTTCAAAAGGGACTAGCCAAAGATTTAGTCTATTTTGACATCTTTTAGGATCTGTCGATCTACTCAGGGACACATCGCCGAAAAGAATTCTGAGGATTCCGGCAACGTCTGAACTTGTGAGGCAAACTCGTCTTTGGAACTGTACATGCATACATTCTGTTCTGCGTAAGAGCATGTTTAGGGCGGCTTCTAGGATTGTCACTTCTTCGAGTCTGTCTTATGCTTATTAGGATGCTGCTATGACCCGATGAAGAGTCGTGCATCTCGATGGTGCACGTTGTTAATTTTTCAAAGTCCTTAAATCAGCGAGACTTAGAGAAATCAAACCTTACTAAATCCTTGGCTCATGCCCGATTGAGGATTCAACCGAACATAAGGAACCACAAAGTGTTGATGTCGTGATATTGTTGTCATTTTGGTTATCGTGCTTCGCACGTACACCGCCTCGGCTAAAGCGCGTTGTCGCTCACGCCACCCCGGTAAAGGTGTCACGCCATCAATACCGAGTTGTTTCTAATTCAAAGTCGAATCTTCAAAAGGGACTAGCCAAAGTTTTAGTCTGTTTTGACATCTCTTAGGATCAGTTTGATCTTTCCAAAGGATACACCCTCGAAAAGAGATCTGAGGATTTTTTGCAGCATCCAAACATCATGAGACAAGCTCGTCTCTAGTTCTAGAGTCTAGGGTTGACACCGACGACGATGTATGCATTGCATTTTGCTGCAGGAACGCCACTGAGCTTTCTCTTACTTTACTGTCTAGTTTGAAGCCATTGCGCCAAGCAAAAGAGTACCGAAAGGAAGAGCCAAACCTACTTGGGAACGTCTTCGGAATCCAATTCAAAGACTTGTCAGGCTCGAAACTCAGTCAGTTGCAACGAAGGCTTCTCCGGGTTCATTGTTGGCCGCCCTACAGTCGGGTTCGCCGTCGATTTTGCAAAGAGCCACACCGTCGGCTTCCCCTTCTTCAATATCTTCAAAGCCGGCCATGGCAGATCAACTGCTCACTCTAGAGGCAGTGCTCACGAACCTTCAGAATAGCATCACCGCTATGCAGCAAAGGGCTGTCCAGACCGATGCTTCCATCACCTGTTTGAATGACCTTATCAACACTCGTCTTCCACCTCCTCTCGAAGAGGAAGGCGAGGACGATGAGGATGCTCATGAACAACCTATCTTGGTGCCAGATCCTAATCACGAGGGTCGTCTCGTTGTTCAACTCAACCCTAAGGAGGTTCACGCACCTGCTGCAAACACAAATCCGGCAGGTGGCAAGCCTGATTTGGATCCCGATATGGTTGCACTTATAGCCAAGATGGCTAAGCTAGAAGAGGCTGTCACAAAGTCTGAAAAGATCAACGCAGGAGGAATTGACTTGGATCGTCTCTGTTTGTACCCTAATGCCAAGCTCCCTGACAAGTTCAAGATGCCTGACTTGGTTAAGTTTGATGGGAGCGGTGACCCCAAAACTCATCTCTATGGCTACCATGCCGCAATGAAGCTCCTGGGTGTGGAAAGTGAGGCCATGTCTCAACTCTTCCCTCAAACTCTCTCTGGGCCTGCTTTCCATTGGTTTTTGTCGCTCGACATCGCCAAAAGAAAAACTTGGGAAGACATAGGGGCTGCCTTTGTCTCACAGTATAGCTACAACTCTCAACTCAAGATGACTATTCGAGAGTTGGAATCCACGAAGATGGAGGCAAAGGAGTCCTTTGCGGACTTTGTGAAAAGGTGGAGAGCCAAAACCGCTTTAATGACTGAGCGCCCTAGCGAAAGAGACCAACTCCGCATCATCTCCCGCAATCTTCAGCCAGACTATGCCAGGCACTTGGTACTCGCTCAAGCAACTGCCAACTTTGAGATCTTCTTCGATACTGGCCTAGCCATCGAGGATGCGCTGCAAGCTGGCATTCTGCCAATGGGTGAATTCTCTTCCTCCACTCAAAAGGCTAAGCCAAGGGCTTATTCGGGAAATAGTAGTGCGTTGTTTGGTGACAGCAACTACTACAATACAGTCGCAAGTGGGAGTGATGCCCCAGCCTTCAATTCCAGTCGTGTTGCTGATATCAATCAAATTCGAAGCGCTCAAAGCCTCCGATCTCGAACACAACCCCGAAGCTTCTCTGCTTTCGAGGCATCTCTGTCCGCAGTGATGGAGAAACTTGTCAAATCTGGGCATCTCAAACCTTTGACCCCAACTTTTCCACTCAAAGTCCTTCCGGCCAACTACAATGCCAACCTTTTCTGTGCCTTCCACCAAATGCCTGGCCATCTCATTGATAACTGCTTGCGTCTCCGACACGAGATACAAGATCTAATTGATGATGGCACGGTTCAAGTTCCACCAAAGCCCAACGTCATTTCCAACTCCTTGCCTCAACACGGGCCTGACCCTCTGGTTGGTCAGGTATCTATCACCTCCACTCAAATCAACCCGAGCTCCACCATATTCAACCCTAGCCACTATATCATCCCAGCAAACCAACCCAAACCCATCTTATCCATCCCGTCTGAACTGGAGGTTAACGTGATGGCTGTAGGTTGGGCAACCGAGGTTTTCACTGCCAACATCTGGTTTGACAGTGATGAGGGGCTTGCAAATGAGTGGACTGACCAGCTGAGGTCCATTATTCAAAGGAGCACCGAATAGGTTTGGTCGAAGAAGCTGAAGAAGCCGAAGTGCTGTTGCTTGGGTTTGACTCCTGCTGGATCCTACCTCTTTTTGTGGAAGCTATGGGTAGCTTTTTAACAATTGCATTTTCAAAACCGCGTCTAGTTTGCATTAGCGTTTTGTCTGAGTCTGACACAGAGTCTTTTGCGCTTGTCTAAGTCTAGCTCTGAGTCGGAGGTTGTGCCTCTTGGCCCTCCACATCGTAGCTTTTGTTTCAAGTTTCGAGTCTGCTGTACTTGGCGAACCCCGAGGGTTTTTATGATATGCATCATCTTGCTTCTACATGCTTCGCTGGCTTTTATATAAACGGTGTCAACCCTAACGACGAAGGGATAGATTTCGATGGGATCATTCCCAAGGAAATGTGTTCCCTCGCCAAAAGGGAAGACGAAAGGCATCCTCAGCCTATTAAAAGAAGAAGTAGTTTCAAATAAACTTGAAAGACAAGTATAACCTCCCAAAAGGTTCAAAGTTGGTCAAAGCACCGCCCCCAGAGGAGCATTGCGCCCGGTTAGACAGGCTTGAAGAATTCATCGACGTCTTGGCGTGGTCTCATCAAGTCACGCCTCGCGTTTGATTTTGAGACAAAGAAGTATCAATCCCTTGCTACCTAGTGCCAATCCAGAAAGCAGAAGCACAGAAGGCTCCGGGCCTTGTACCATATTCAAAGCAATAACAGTGGCGTTTTGCAAAGCACAAATGAGAAAATGTACACAACGGCCCGGAGCAAGACATTTCCAACCGAAGCACTCTTGACTCTTTGTTATCAAAGCCATATTATCTAGGGCTACAACCAAAGGTCTTCGACCTCAACGGCAACAAATTCAATACCATGGTCAATCTGGATCAATTCAAAAGCAACTTTTCCCTGAGAGAAGCTCGTTGGGCTGAAAACCCCAAGGGTGGGCAGTTCCAAGCAAAAGTTAGAGCAGCCTGCTAGACCAAAACCTATGAAGGAGGTTTAGGCAAAAATGAATAGGCAATCAATCAAAGCTCGTTAGACCGAAGACCCGAATGGGCGGTACTAGGCAAAAGTTAGAGCGTAAAAGGAGAGGTAAATACTCGAGAGTTAACCCTTGGCCTGAACTACGTTTTGACCTGATTCCCTAGCTTGGGATACGTAGGCAGTCTTTCTTTGAGACTCGGTCACAATCTATCAATTGGATCCATGGTTGACATTTTGGTACACATCAAAGGTCGAAGAGGATCGAAGATCAAGACAAGCTTCATTGGAGGAACCAGAAGGGGGAAAACCTTCGTCTTTCAATTTTATTACCAAACGGCTTCTTCAATTTATAGGCTGAGCATAAGTCTTAAAATATTTGAAGCATAAAAAACAGAACAAAATGCTAGAGGCCTTAACAGGCTCACAGTTTATTCTAAGTTCAGCAAAGTCTGGTGTAAGCAACCGCAACGCATTTGTTCAAAGCGATACGCGTTGGTCTCAAACCTGCACACTCTTCTTGCAGCAGACAGTAGCAGTTAGCTACTACCCTCGAATGTCGTTCCAGGGGCTTTCGCCAAGTCTTGTCATGCTGTGCAAGTCATATGGACTTAATGTGACTGCACGGGGGTGTCGGTTTCAGTCCGGGCCTATACGAGTCATAATCTGCGTCTTATGTCCATTTTTGTGACATTTTTCCAGTTTTTCAATCAATTGTCATTTCGAGGTGTTTTTCTCGATTTTGTTTGTACAGGTCTTTGTACCATTTGCACCTTTCGTAAGTGTCCGTTCCACCTGTTCATGAATGTTGTGAGTTTTGGCACATTAATGCCCAAAGTTTCATTGTATTCCGTATGTCTAAGGGTTCGCATTGTACCCTGGTTCTCTTTCTCCCTTTTCATTCAAGCTAGGCGAGTCTATACATATGTGCGCATGTCTGTGTGTCGATTCAAAGCACTTGTCAATGCAAATTAGATATTAGTGGTTAGTTTTCGCATTCTCTTCAACACTTGCAAAAGAGAGTCAATAAACTGGAAAACGCGATTGTTACATTGCTACCCTAGTATCAGTAATCCGCAAGCAGTGAAATCTCGTAAAGTAGAAAGGGCACGTCAGCCCAAGGCCAAGCAAGGCATCTCTGGGGCACATCCACCCAAGCATCGAAGAGGGGGGCACGCAGGCCCAATGTCATTGCTCAAACGTCAATTGGGGCACGCCAGCCCGTTCAACGTCTTCCTATCTGGGTGCATATCTCAGAAGCACAGACAGTACAGTGATGAGGCTCAGTGGTAGTCCTTAGGTGTCGTTGTCCTTTTAGGAGCCGCCCTAAGCTTGCATCTGCATTTTCAATATTTTATACATATCATTGCATATTGTGTGTATATCAAATGTTGAACGCAGGAAAAATCCATCAAAACGACAAAGCAAGCCTGCCCGGTATCGAAGGCAGCAAGTAAACAGCCCAGCAGTTGTCACCGATTTCTCCCCAACTGCAGTCCGCCTTGCTTCTATCCATGCTATCCACTGTTTATGCTACTTGGATCAAATCAACGACAGCCGGTCCTGTCTGATCTTCAACGGCTCAATCACTTTTTATAGCGATCCGCCAGTTCAAATCAACGACAGTCGGTCCTGTCCAACTTCCATTGGCTCGATCACTTTTTATAGCGATCCGCCAGTTCAAATCAACGACAGCCGGTCCTGTCCAACTTCCAATGGCTCGATCACTTTTTATAGCGATCCGCCAGTTCAAATCAACGACAGCCGGTCCTGTCCAACTTCCATTGGCTCGATCACTTTTTATAGCGATCCGCCAGTTCAAATCAACGACAGCCGGTCCTGTCCAACTTTCAATGGCTCGATCACTTTTTATAGCGATCCGCCAGTTCAAATCAACGACAGCCAGTCCTGTCTAACCCCAATGGCTCGATCACTTTTTATAGCGATCTGCCATTTCAAATCAACGACAGCCGGTCCTGTCCAACCCCCAATGGCTCGATCACTTTTTATAGCGATCCGCCAGTTCAAATCAACGACAGCCGGTCCTGTCCAACTTCCATTGGCTCGATCACTTTTTATAGCGATCCGCCAGTTCAAATCAACGACAGCCGGTCCTGTCCAACCCCAACGGCTCGATCACTTTTTATAGCGATCCGCCAGTTCAAATCAACGACAGCCGGTCCTGTCCAACTTCCAATGGCTCGATCACTTTTTATAGCTATCCGCCAATTCAAATCAACGACAGCCGGTCCTGTCCAACCCCAATGGCTCGATCACTTTTTATAGCGATCCGCCAGTTCAAATCAACGACAGCCGGTCCTGTCCAATCTTCAACGGCTCGATCACTTTTTATAGCGATCCGCCAGTTCAAATCAACGACAGCTGGTCCTGTCCAGGCTTCAACGGTTTGATCATTTATACTGATGATCCTCCCATCCAGGCTTCAACAGTTTGATCATTTATACTGATGATCCTCCCATCCAGGCTTCAACGGCACGATCATTTATACTGATGATCCGCCCGTCCAAGTTCCCAACGGCTTGATCACTCGGCACAATGATCTCCCCGTCCGCTTTCACCGACAGCTGATCCTGTCAATTCCCCCAACGGCTCGATCATTTATACTGATGATCCTCCCGTCCAAGTTCCCAACGGCTTGATCACTCGGCATAATGATCTCCCCGTCCGCTATCACCGACAGCTGATCCTGTCAAATCCCCCAATGGCTCGATCATTTATACTGATGATCCTCCCGTCCAATTTCTCCAACGGCTTGATCACTCGGCACAATGATCTCCCCGTCCGCTATCACCGACAGCTGATCCTCTCAATTCCCCCAACGGCTTGATCACTCGACACAATGATCTCCCCGTCCGCTATCACCGACAGCTGATCCTGTCAAATCCCCCAACGACTCGATCATTTATACTGATGATCCTCCCGTCCAAGTTCCCAACGGCTTGATCACTCGGCATAATGATCTCCCCGTCCGCTATCACCGACAGCTGATCCTGTCAAATCCCCCAATGGCTCGATCATTTATACTGATGATCCTCCCGTCCAATTTCTCCAACGGCTTGATCACTCGGCACAATGATCTCCCCGTCCGCTATCACCGACAGCTGATCCTGTGAATTCCCCCAACGGCTTGATCACTCGACACAATGATCTCCCCGTCCGCTATCACCGACAGCTGATCCTGTCAAATCCCCCAACGACTCGATCATTTATACTGATGATCCTCCCGTCCAATTTCTCCAACGGCTTGATCACTCGGCACAATGATCTCCCCGTCCGCTATCACCGACAGCTGATCCTGTCAATTCCCCCAACGGCTTGATCACTCGGCACAATGATCTCCCCGTCCACTATCACCGACAGCCGGTCCTGTCAAATCCACAAACA
Organism: Rhododendron henanense subsp. lingbaoense; assembly: GCA_020567845.1. Classification (NCBI taxonomy): domain Eukaryota; kingdom Viridiplantae; phylum Streptophyta; class Magnoliopsida; order Ericales; family Ericaceae; genus Rhododendron; species Rhododendron henanense. The sequence continues at coordinate 32,862,346 of CM036313.1, read as the reverse complement.
GCGACCAGAACATCGTTCGATGGTCCGTTCATCCGCAACTGATTGTTCCCCAGGAGAGTCCGTCTTGGCCTGTCCCGAACGACAATCACCCTCAATCTAGCCAAAAGTGCATCTTCCAGCAGGCTTATTGCTCTGTCTCGGATGGTCTTTGATAAGGAGATTGGCTCTGATTCCCAACAGATGGAATTCAACCTGCCTGACACGACCTACCCGTGTTTGTTGGAATACTTTGTGCCGAGGATAGCTTGATCCCCAGCAACGACGGCTGGTCCCGTCCAAATCTGCAACGACAGCCTATCCTACCCAAATTCAATCAACAAGCGGCGATGCAATCGTCCACTTCTACTCCTATCCCCAGTGACGGTCTGTCCGTCCATTCAACCAATCAGGTTCTGTAAGTATGCTTGTCTACTTTGCTAGTATGTTCTGCTCTGGATTGCCTTGAGGGGTGTCTAGAAACCTTTGACGTTACTTGTACCAATTCAATGGTGCTCCAAGTGCCATCAAAGGGGGGCTACTGTAGACACCCCAATCTGGGCTTCCAGATTAGTTTACTTACGGTTTTTGATTCCCCAATGATGAAATGGATCAAGAACACCCCGGGAATGTCGAGTGTTTGAGCTTTGAGTGTTTGCAAAACCCTTGAACCTAACCTAGTCTTAAGCCACTTCCAAAAGCCAAAAGAACCCTATTGATGTGTGCCAGGGCACAATCATTGCGCGCCAGGGCGCAACCATCGCGCGCCGGGGCGCACCGTCGCGCGACGGTTTGACTCCATCGCGCGATGGTCAACCGGAGCATTGACCAGCGCGCCAGGGCGCACCATCGCGCGCCAGGGCGCATTGTCGCGCGACGGTCAAAACCTGTCCCCATCACCTTTATTCAGCTGGGCAGCTTAATTACCAAGTAACCCCCAGCCAGCCTCGTGGCTGGCTGGCCTCCATTCTTTGGACCAGAGCTACCTTTCCATTAATGGAAGGTGCTCTCCCTATAAAATACCCCCCTTTGTTCATCTTTAAAAAGGTTAACAATTTTTGGCATTCAAAGGGTCATCTCCTTGTACTCTTTTAAACTAATAAAAGAGATACAAAGACACCCCAAGAACATAACTTGTTCTTCTTCCACTCAAACACCTCATTCAACCTCAATCCTATTCAAAGCTCAAACACCTTTCAAACCTCAAAAGCCAAAGGTATATCTTACCTTTGTTCTGCTCTCTGTTCTGATCCCTGAGGGGGGCTGGCAGGGTCAAGGCTGGTAATCAATACCAGTCCTTGCCCTAAAGCTAGCAAGGTTTCAAAAGTCGTGGCCTAGCAAACCCTCGCGCGATGGACCCGAACACTCGCGCGACACTTCTGTCTGCATGAGATTGGTCCACGTGGGGAAGGGATGCTAGCATTTTCTTGTCTTATTCATGCTCATGGCTGTTATATAGTTTTATTTTGATATAGATCACTGTTGATGCATGTAAAAATAAGTTTATTGCTTTTCTTAGAGCTTAAATTGCTAGCTTGCATGTCAATATTTGGTTCTGCTCTGTTGGAGTACCCCTGGGATCATTCTGGACCTGTCTCAGAACCTAGGACGTGCAAAACCAGACACTGGAAAGTTGGCTCGAACCCGCGCGCGCTGCACCCAAACCATCGCGCGATGGTCAAACGCTCCATTTGACCAATGCGCCAGGGCGCAATCGTCGCGCGCCAGGGCGCAACCATCGCGCGCCCGGGCGCATTGTCGCATGACGGTTTGGAACCCTCGCGCGACTGTTTGTACCCGATCAGTGGCTGGCCTTGCATGTTTAACTTGATTTCAGGCTATTATTTTGTCCCCACACTGTTTATGGGGTGTTTTTGTTTATTTATTAGGTTTTTCAGCCTTTAAACTGTGTATTATGACTGCATAAACTGTCTGGTTTGTCCTGGGTGTGCACTGGTCCTTCCAGAGCCCAGAGAGTTTAAACTGCTTGGTTTGTCCTGGGTGTGCACTGGTCCTTCCAGAGCCCAGAGGGTTTGAGAATAAGAGCTGTGGGCTTAGGCTTACTGGCGCGCGCAGGTCTTGTAGTAGCGTGCGCAGGTGTGGTCAGCATGCATTGACTTGATCAGTGCATACTGGTTTCTTCCTGTGCACGACACTCTAAGACAGGGGCTTTCCAGTCTGTTTAAACTCCCACAGGAGTCTGTTCTCATCCTATACTAACTGTTTCAATAGAGCAAACATGCTTTCTATCACATCCTGCAAATTGTTACAGTTTTAATCCCCGATTAATTGTTCCCCCGCCCTAATTGGCTAAAATTGATTAATAAAAGAAGAATCGCAACGTTTTCAAAATGCCTAAGTAGAGACCGATCTCCGGATTGGGCGAGAGGGGTGCCATAAAACCCTTCCCCTCTCGTAACCTGGCTCCCGAACCCAGATATGGTTATGACGGACTGGTTCCTTAACTTTTTCAAATCAAACAGCGCGGCAGGTGCTTCGAAATACGGTTCCTTGGGTGTCGGACCTTCAAAACCCGAGTGGCGACTCTGTATTTTCGAGCGCTTGCCACCTGCGCTAGCGCTCCCTCGATCCGGGCCCTTGCATTTTGGAAACCGGAATTTCCAAGGGCATGCTGCCCACAAGTAGTCCCTCTTTGATGGCACGCGGAGCACCATTGACCGGTACGGGTAACGTCAAAGATTTCAAGACACCCACCAAATCCGCCCAAAAGCTGACTAAATGGAAAATGCAGACAAGTATGTAAAATACTATGCACCAAGGGGGAGATTGATGATCGGACGGATAGATCGTCGCTGATTGAAGATCGGACAGATAGATCGCCGCTGATTGAAGATCGGGCGGGTAGATCGTCGCTGATTGATGATCGGACGGATAGATCGTCGCTGATTGAAGATCGGACGGATAGATTGTCGCTGATTGATGATCGGACGGATTGATGATCGCTGATTGATGATCGGACGGGTAGATCGTCGCTGATTGATGATCGGACGGGTAGATCGTCGCTGATTGATGATCGGACGAGTAGATCGTCGCTGATTGATGATCGGACGGATAGATCGTCGCTGATTGATGATCGGACGGTAGATCGTCGCTGATTGATAATCGGACGAGTAGATCGTCGCTGATTGATGATCGCTGATTGATGATCGGACGGATAGATCGTCGCTGATTGATGATCGGACGGATAGATCGTCGCTGAGGATGCAAAATTCTTCGGGATTGAAGACGAAGCTTCCATAATGACCCTCAAATTTATCCTAGAAATATACCAAGAATTCATAGACCCAAAAGAGAGGTAAACGAGATCGGGCCAGGTGCAGAACCTGGATTGGGCCTGAGGCCCAAAACAAAGTATCGCGCGACGCTTCTATACCATCGCGCGATGGTTTATGCTTAGGGCTTGGATCAGAACAAGCCCAGACCCGGCCCAAACCTGTTCCAAACGTTTAAAATACCGCGGGGACGTTACAGAACAGTACGAGGTGGTTTCAAAACTTCAGGATTCCTTCCAACCCTCATCTCTCCTCTCAAACTTCCCTCAAATTTCCGATTTCAATCACGAAATCAACAAGCCCACATCCATAGCACCACCCATGGCAGACCACGGTGACGGAGGAGGCGGAGGCGGAGGCGAGGTTATTTATCAGTCAGAGGACCGAGGAGGCCCAATGAGCACTAAGATAGGAGATCAACCGCCGGCAGAGGCCATCGCAGAGGCCGGTGCAGTGGTGACGACGGGCGGAGATGGCGGAGGGGGCCACGAGCAGGAGGTAGGTGGCGTAGACGAGCGTCGCGCGACAGAGCTAGAGGCTTGCGCGACGGTTGAGCCTGAGATTGTGGGAACTGTTGTCGAGCAGTTAGACCCGAGCATGGCCGTAGGAGGCTTGGTAGTGACTGGAGGGGGTTCTGGAGAAGCAGGTGGCAGTGGTGCCCAGGGTGATGATGTTGAACTGATCGGGTCCCCGCCGAGGGACTCGGCGAAGGGCAAGAGGCCTGTCGAGGAGACCGCGGAGGTTCCGGTTGAGATCCGAGAGGAGGATGTGCTGTTTCGGCCAGCGGCGGTGCCGTCAAGTCGTGTGCCAATTACAAAACACGATGTCACCGAGCACTTGAGCGACGAGATGCTGGCCAAGCTGCTTGAGGACAACCCTGCCATCGGGCTATACGTGTTACAAGCCAAAGAAGACCGGGCGAGAGCCATTGAGGCCTCGGAGGCGGCGGAGAGAGCCGAGAGAGAGCGACAGGAGAGTGAGGAGCTTTTGAGAGAGGCGGAGGTCGAGGAGAGGGCCAGAGCAGAGGCGCAGGGGCCTAAGGTTACGGCGGTGGAGGCAAAGAACACAGGACGGCCCGATTTTTCAGCGGAGGCGTATGTGTTTCCCACACCACACCTTTTCGTGCCATCGGGCATTGGGGCATACGTACCGTTGCGGAGGGACTATGACGACGAGCTCGTGCTGAGAGATCCCCGGGCTCACATTGCAGCGACATGGATGGAGGTATATTCTCAGAAAACACCCTTTGCAATTTGATTTCGATATTTGCTTTTCATAGTTCAATTTCGATACTTGCTAGAACATGCTTGAACTTAGGATTGCATAGATGACTTGCGAGCCAAACCATGCCAAAACTATGTACTTCTTGTAACGTACGCCCAGCATGACATAACTTGAACCAACCATCCGTTGCAGACTTCATTGATTACCTGGAACTTGAAAATGAAATCCCTGTATACTGATAATTTCCTGTATCGCTTGCTGTTTGTGTCTGAAATAGGCTGGAGAGAGGCAGAGGGACATCCGCGGCTTCGGGGGCGCGTGTATGTCCTTACGGTTGTACGAGGGGTTACCCGAGAGAGTGAGGCAATTGGTGAATGAGGCGGGCTTCGGGGTGTTTGTACAGACGTTGACCCCTGCAAGGAATGACCACGCTGTCTTGGTAGCACTTGCTGAGAGGTGGAGGGATACCACCAATACCTTCCACCTACCACCTGGGGAGATGACAGTGACACCCGCAGACTTTGCGGCGATCACGGGGCTTAGGGTTGGAGGCGAGCCCATCCCGTTTGACTCGGGGATCCAGGAGGATAAGGCGGCGCTGAAGTGGTTTTTGGGCGAGGCGCCCAAAATAAAGGAAGGGATGGCGAGGTACGATCAGTTTAAGGGGTACCTGAAGAAGGAGGTGACGAATGACTGGGAGGCGGAGCAGATGGCCCGAGCGTTCTTGCTATACCTGTTTGGTGCCACTTTGTACCCAAATAGACGAAGCAAAGTGCACCTCTCCTACTTGCCAGCACTGAGGGATCTGAGGACGGCCTAGCTCATGCTTTGACTGGGACGGGGCTGCTCTTGGCACAGCCTACCACTTCTTTGGTGACTCGTCGAGGACAGGTCAGAGCACAGCTGGCTACTGGAGGGTCTGGGAGGTATGGTTCTAACCCTTTGTAAGCACAATTCGATTATGCTCGTCCATTTACTCGTTTAGCTTGCTTGACTGCCTTAATTTCAAATACCGTATGCCTTGTGGCTAATGTTTGTACTTGTCTAAACATTGTGCAGCTTTGGGCCTACGAGGTTTTGCGGATGTATCCGCCGGAGTGTAAGCACCCAGACTTGAGCACCCTCCTCCGCGCGCTGATTTGGAGTAAGTCCAACATGGGGAAGAAGGAAGGGAGAGGTGATCTCAATGCCTTCAGGCTGTACCTAGACGAGCTCAGAGCTTCACAGGTATGACACAAATCATAATCATTAGACACGCACTTCCTTCCTTGATTAAATGCTGTCGCTGATCAATTGCTTGTATTGCTTGATTGTCTTGAATTGCAGATCAATTGGGATCCCTGGAGGAGAGCAGGGCCAGAGCCAGAGTACTTGGCCAGGAGCAGAGCCGTTACAGCCAGCAGGGTGCTACTGGAGTCAGCCTTCGGTTGGCAGTGGTACCTGGGGGACCGAGTGACGCGCCAGTCGCTTGGCCACCTTGAGTTCCAGGTGCCAGGGCCACTCCCACCCCGAGCTTCACATACAGGAGAGTACACACGGGCTGAGCTGGAGAGGTACACGCGGCCGGACACTGAGCTTGAGCACTACTCGCGTCCTGAAAGGGACTATGCCGCCTACCGGCGAGAGTACCTGGCGGGTCCACTGGGGATCCGTGGCTTTAGAGAGGTGCGGGGCCAGGCCGCAGGAGCTGCTGAAGAGAGGAGAACAGCCGGAGAGAGACAGAGAGGAGGTGAGGGCCGAGTGAGGCGAGGCCTAAGCGGACCGGTGGTTGGTGGACCCCCTGAGCTACTTTGGAGGATTCCTGTGGTTGATAGCCAGGGGAATCCTGCAGAGCTGCACCTAGTGCCTGCGAGAGTCGAGCCCACTCCAGTGACCGTTTCGGTAAGACTCAGCTTCCTTTATTGTATTTCAATTCCAAATACTTGAATTATCTGCTGAATAGCTTGATAAGTCCAAACTGCATGCAGGTGCCAACTGAGTGGGTGAACGAGGCTGTTCGACGCATGTTGGCTTTGGAGAACATAGTGAGGAGAGCAGCGAGCGGGATGCCACTAAAGCTAAACTACCCAACGCCTGCACCACAGCCGGTTTAGCCAGCCGTCGTTCAGAGGATCCAGGTATGAGAAACGATACATTCCTGCTTTGATAGCTCGATAGACTGTACCTGTCTTCAATACTTGAAATACAATATATACAATGCATACTCATGTTTTGAAATGAATTGACAATGCATACACAGGGGAAGACGGCTCCTAGGAGCAAAAGCGCGCGAGATCCGCCACAGAAGAAAGCGGCGGCAAAAGAACCCACACCTCCGGCCACCACCACGTGGCGACAGACTAGGAGTTCACAGTTGGAGCGTACACGCCAGGAGGGGGCTAGACAGACCGAGAGGCATGCCGAGCTTCGGTACCAAATCAAAATGCGTGAGAAGCCGACACTAGAGGAGCCGGCCCGCAGGAAGCGGCTAGTCTTGGGTCCAACCTCCGAGGACGAGGAAGAAGAGGACGAGGAGCACTTGTCCACTAGCAGTGGTTCTGACGACTTCGTTGATGATCCGGGGTACAAGGATGATGCCCAGGAGCTACAGGACGATGCAAGTAGCGATGACTGGCTCAAAGTGCGCGGAGGGCAACGATGAAGCCTCCATTACCCTTTTGCATTCTGCCTTTGATTCCGGGCCTGCGTGCCCAAGTAGATAGCTTAGCTGATAGACATTTTGAGGGCCTGCGTGCCTATTGATTAGTGGGCGCATGTGCCCTGACTTGACTTGATGATGTTGGTTGGCCGAAATGCCGCAGATACAGTAGTTCTTCTTGCTCTTGATATGGATAGACCATGCCTGTTTATAAAAGTTTGCATTTTCTGAGTTCGTTGTTTCTCATTATGAATAAGAGAAAGTAAAACCCACCACTAATACCAAACTTGTATTGATAACACACCGAGACTGCTCACAGACACATATGAATGTATAAACTGACTTAGCTCTGAAAGAAAAAGGAAAGGTACTCTAGGATACGACCAGGATACGAGGGTACGAGAAATAATGAAATTTTGGGCAATAATACGCCAAAACTCACGACACCCTATTGAAGACAAAACTGACACTCCCGAAAGGTCAAACATGGTCAACACGACCTGCACCCATCAACGGAACTGAACAAAACGCCCCGGGAATAGTCTTATACCGAAAAATGCTCAAAACAACGCAAAAATGGCATAAATCATCCAAGAACAACTCAATTATGTCCCGGACTGAAACCGACACCTCCATACAGTCACTTAAGGTCTAGGTGACCTGCATGGCATGACCGAATTGGGCTAGAAGCTCCATAGCGAGCTTCGACCTCCCGAAACCTTGATTTGAACTTGAAATGGGCCTCCGAGGGTCCAAGATCTTCATTGAGCATGACATTTTGACTCCGATGCTTGGATACAATCATGTATACCCATAATGACTTGCTGGAATCATCAAAAGTCCAAAAAGACCCTTGGAATGAAAAACGACCAAAACGGATCAGTAGCTGCTGAAATCTGTCAAAACTGCAGACAAACCATCGCGCGATGGTGTGGGATTGTCGCGCGAGTGAGCCTCTGTCGCGCGATGATTTTGAACTGTCACGCGATGGTCAAACCCTGCTGGGCTGCCTTTGTTTGACCAGATTATTGCCATAAACCTATTCACTTCCCCATGTCTTGCAAGCTATTCTGAAGTTGCAGAAGAGGGTTGTCCTTGCATGGCAAGGTGGTAGAACACCTAGGCCTCAATCTCATCCTCCGGCGCGAGAACCGATGACGATATTTCCAATATTTTGCCTATAAGAAGAAAGCATTAGGAGTAATGTAGGGTATACCCTTCCTCATTACTGAAAATGGGAGATTCATTAATGGAAACACTCGACCCTTGGCTAATGAGGGAAGAAACCATAAATTGGGTGAGCCCCCGGTCTCGGTGCCTGTCCTCAATCCGCGATCTCCGATTCAGTCGACCGTGCGTCGATCGAGCTTCTCCAAGCTGCATTGCCCTTCTGGGACCCGACTGTGCATGTCTTCCGGTTCCATCAAGACAAGATGTGCCCAACCATGGAAGAATTCCAAGCGTATGTGCCAGGCTTCGCCAACTTAGATGTCCTTGCAGTTCCGCCACTTCACGAAGATATGGAGCAGATTCTACAGGCAAAACTCAACATTCCCGAGGCACTGACGGCCAGCATCATTCAGAACGGCGAACTCAACATCATTCGACTGATTGAGCTGTATGGCCCCGAGGGAGCCCTGGGAGATTACGTAGGGGAAGCTCACAGGCGCTTCGTATTGTCCATATGCGCACTGGCTGCTTATATGCTGATTCCTATCGAAGGAAGGGTGAGTCCCAAACTGGTGAGCATGGCCCTACAAATGGACGCCCAGAGAAACATCATGCCCGTGGTTTTAGCGGAAACGCTCCTGGGCTTGGATATGGTGAAGCTTGAGCAAGCAGATTCATTCAGTGGATGTCCTATCCTGCTCCAGGTAAATTCTCACTCAACTCATTTCTCGCATTTTCGTCTTTATCCGACTACTCAGGCTGTATTTGGTTTCTGACTTGTCTCCTGCTCTCATGCAGCTCTGGCTATCGGACAAAGTGGGAGTTTTAGAAGAGCCACAGGCTGGCTTTGAAGACTTCCCCAGGCTTTTGGTCGAAAGACCGATGATATTCCCTGACCTGACGGTGGACATATGGTTCGCATTTCTGAATGACATGCACCCTGAAGACATAGTCTGGAGATGTCCTTGGTTAAACCTTCCAGAAATGACGATCAATTCGGCTGGATTCAGTAGAGTGGTAATCGCTGGCTTAACGAGCTTCACCTTTTACATCCCAGGGCGTACTCTTCGTCAACTCAGGAGAAGCCAAGGGTACAAACGCTATGGAGCGGAAGACTTCGAAATCCCCATATTTGACTCGTGGAATCTGCGCTGCTACAAAGGCAACTGGAGCAACAGGGCTTTGAAAGAACCGATTCCGGACTTCAAAACATGGCTGGAAAATCGCTATGTAAGATGGCTTCGTGCTGAAGTTGAAGCAAGGCTAAGGGGATATTTCTGAATCCCGTAGAAACAAACTTGCAGCCAACGTGTGCCTGGAAATCGTTAGGTTACCTGAGCTGTTGTCTTTTAATCTGTATGCTCACCTTGTAAATTACATGTCCCGCTGCCCGACTCGATCGGTTAAATAAAAACTTTGAATAAGAACAATCCGGACGTTATCCACCCGAGGGACCAAACTCATCATTGAATGTGCGATTTGAACTAACAACGCTTCGACGTAGTCATAATTGCCCGTAATGACCTACTGGAAGCATCGGAATCCCAAAATCTGGCCCGAGGCAAAATGCGACAAATCACCCACCAAAAGACAGTGGCCTGCCTTACTATGCCGAGATAAACTGAACCCTGGCGCGAGTGAGTGAAACCATCGCGCGACCAAACTCAATCGCACGACACTCCTGAACTGTCGCGCGATGGAGGATCCCTGTTACAGCTGCCAGCCTTGACTCATTCAGAAAGTAAAATGTGGCAGACTCTGCCTTCAGTTCTGAACGTGCAGGAGATTCTGGGTTGTCACAGAGATGTGCCCTTGACTTGGAGGACATGGGGGACATCTTGCATGGATATTTTATCCAAGGCAAAAGAAATTTCACCCTTTCTTGGCTATAAAAGAAGAGTAGCCCCCTGAATGAAGGGTATGCTCTCCGTAGAAAACTTCATATACTTTTTCCCCCAATGACAAATCATCTCCCTACACTAATCAGCCCATGGCTCGAAGAATTTGTTGCAAGCGACTAGCTATGCTTCCGTTCTCACGGGTTGGCCGCCTTTCGCTTCCTAAAAAGCATAAGGCTTCGCCCCGAAATCCTGAGAGCAGCTCTCCAGTTTTGGGATCGGGACGTCCATGTGTTCCAATTCGGGGACAACGAGCTGTGTCCGACTGTAGAAGAATTCCAGGCATATCTCCAAGGCTTTGCTTCGAGCGTGATTGTTGTGCTGCCTTATAGACAAAGCATGCCGAAGCTGCTGAAAACCTGTCTGAATATTTCAAGGGGTGCGGCAGAAGGTCTGCTGATTGGCGGACAAATAAACGTCGTGCGCCTAATGGAATGGTACGGGCCCGACGGCGATCCAGCGGATACCGTTCTGCAGGCCCGACGCCGATTTGCCCTGTCAATTGGCGTATTAGCCGCATACCTGCTGGTGTCTCCGTATGGACGACCTGACCCCTTACTGGTGGATGTGGCCGCACAGATGGGTGTTCGAAAGAACGTAGTTCCCATGGTGCTTGCTGAAACACTCATTGGTTTGGATTTGGTGGCTGCCGGCCAAACAAACACGTTCGGTGGCAGCCCACTCCTGTTGCAGGTAAATTCTCACTCAGCTCACCTTTTTCTGGTTTTCACACAGTCTGTTTTTACCTCATTTCTCGGCTAAGGCCAAATCAGAGTTGCTTACTTATTTTTTTTTCCGCTCAAGTCTTATGTGGCTCCTTACTTGTTTTTTTCGCTCATACAGTTGTGGCTGTGCGACAAACTTGGGCTAATTACAGCTCCTGAAGCGAACTGGCCCCATTTGCCCGGGCGAATGCATCAAAGAGGGATGCTGTACCCAGAGATGTCTGAGGAGGAGTGGTACGCCTTCATGAGGGAGATGTCTCCGCGCGAAATCGTCTGGCGGCACGAAGCCCTGAATATCCCGGACATGGCTCTGAACTCTGCAGGTTTCGAGAGGATGGTGATTGCTGGGCTGTCCCGTTTCACGTTCTACATTCCAGGTCGTATTCTGCAGCAATTAGGCATGAGCCAAGGTCTTCACCAAGCTGGGATAGAAGACTTCCAGATTCCAGCATTCACAGCCCAACATCTGGTCGGGTACGAGCACAACTGGGGTTTGAGGGAACTCGGAGGAGTGGAAGAAGACTTCAGTACGAGACTCAAACGCCGCTATGTAGCATGGCTAAGGGAAGAGGTTGCAAGGAGACAAAACATAGACTGACTCCTGACATGACTTCCAATGAACTAGAATAAACTGTGAGCCCGTGAAGGCCTCTAGCATTTCGTTCTGTTTTTAATGCTTTAATGTTTTTAGGACTCTGCTCAGCCTATGCAATAAAAATAATAGTTTTGAATAAAAGTGAAAGATTAAGAATTTTCCCCTTTTTGGTCCAAATGTTGAACACCACGTTGTCTCGAACATCGGAGCACATCCCGAACAGGAAACCATAGCTCAGGTTGATTGATTGTGACCGAATCTCACAGAGAGATTGCCTACGTATCCCAAGCTAGGGAATCAGGTCAAAACGTAGTTCAGGCTACGGTTCGCTCGTGTATTTTGGCTCTCCTTTTGCGCTCTAATTTTTGCCTAGGACTGCCTTTACAGGTTTTCAGTCTAGCGAGCTTTGATTGAATGCCTATTTATTTTTTCCTAAACTGCCCCCTTGGGTTTTCAGTCTAGTAGGCTTGCTCTAATTTTTGCTTGGAACCGCCCACCCTTGTGGTTTTCGGTCCAACGAGCATCTCTTATGGGTAATAACGCTTGAGTTGATCCAGGTTGACCAGGGTGTTGAACTCGTTGCCATCTAGATCAATAAGCTGAGCCGCCCCACCCGAGAGGATGGTCTTGATAATGTAAGGTCCCGCGCGCTTCGGGCGGAACTTACCACGTAGATCAAAAAGGGGAGCCCGGATTTCCTTTGTAACCATATCCCCTTCGGCCAAGTCACGAGACCACACTTTCTTGTTGAATGCCCGAGCAATTCTGCGCTGATACCCCTGAACATGATACAAGGCACGGAGCCTCCTCTCATCAAAGAGCATGAGTTCAACGAACCTCCCACTAAGCCATTCGGACTCGTGAGTTCACATTCAGCCATGATCCTTAAAGTTGGTACTTCAAGCTCGACGGGAAGGACAGCTTCCATCCCATAGACTAGGGAAAAAGGGGTTGCCCCTGTCGATGTTCGAATTGACGTACGATACCCCCAAAGAGCCAGGGGCAACTGCTCGTGCCAGTCCCTGGCAGACTCTGCGGACTTCTTGATAATCGTCTCAACATTCTTGTTGGCTGCTTCAACTGCCCCATTCGTCTGAGGGCGATAGACCGTCGAGTGATGAACCTGAATCTTGAACTCATCGAAGAGTTCCAAGACCCTGCCTTTGAAATGAACCCCATTGTCTGACACAAAAGCCTGAGGAACCCCGTATCGATAGATAATGTTCTTCCTGATGAACTGAGCAACCTGGACCGCAGTTAAAGTTTTGTAGGATTCAGCTTCAACCCACTTGGTGCAGTAGTCTATTGCCACCAGAATAAACCGATGCCCATTCGAAGCAGAGGGCCTGATCATGCCAATAACGTCAATTCCCCAAACAGAGAAAGGCCAAGGTGATGACATGCCAAAAAGATTAGAAGGGGGAACATGTATGAGGTTGGCGTGGATTTGACACTTATGGCAACGGCGTACATAATCCACACACTGGGACTCCATAGTGGACCAGAAGTAGCCTTGCCGCAGGATCTTCCTGGCGAGCATGACTCCACTCATGTGAGGGCCGCAGATTCCCTCGTGGATTTCTTCCATTATCCTGAAGGCCTCTGTGCCATTAACACAAAGCTTATGCATCCCGCAGTGCGACCTTCGATACAACTTCCCTCCACAGAGAATGTATTGCGCAGCTAATCTTCGTAGAGCAGTTTGATCCTTCTTAGTGGCGTCCAGCGGGTAACTGCCATTCTCAATGAAATTCCATATATCATGGTACCAGGGTAGGCCGTCGTCGACATCATCGACGGCGTTGACATATTGATAAGCAGGCAAGTCCCGCTGTTCAATGAGGATTGGACGAAGCTTGACACCCAACGGGAGTTCGACCATGGAAGCTAAAGTAGCCAAGGCATCAGCAAACTGATTCTTTAGACGAGGGATGTGCGTGAAAGTCACTTTGTTGAAGCGAGGGATGAGATCCCCGAGATCTTGATGATAAGGCTTCAACCTGTCTTCCCGAACTTTCTAGTCCCCGTTGGCCTGAGACACAACCAGATTGGAATCGCCAATGACCTCAAGCTTTTCAACACCAAGCGTGAGGGCAGCTTCCATTCCAACAATACAAGCTTCATACTCAGCTTGATTGTTAGTGACATCGAAATTGAGTTTAAACGCAAGCGGAATATGAGAACCATCCGGAGTTATCAACAAAACCCCAATCCCATATCCTTTCTGATTAGCTGCTCCATCAAAGTAAAGAGTCCAGGTGTCTTCTACAACTACTAGCACCTCCTCATCTGGAAACACAAAGTCTGAGTCTTCTGGCCCATCGACGGGGTGATCAGCCAAGAATTCTGCGACCGCACGCCCTTTGACGGACTTCCTAGTGACATATTCGAGGTCAAACTCGGCGAGCAAAAGCAACCAACGTGCTAGCTTACCAGTGAGCGCAGGCTTCTCAAACAGATACTTGAGAGGATCCATTCGAGAAATAAACTTCACTGGGTAAGCCAGCATGTAGTGTCTCAATTTTTTAGATGCCCACACGAGGGCCCAACACGTCTTCTCAAGAGCAGTGTAACGTTCTTCAGCGCCAACCATCTTCTTACTCAAGTAGTAAATGGCCTTCTCAACTCCCTTTTCTCCCTCTTGAGCTAATAAACACCCCATAGACGAAGGATTTACAGACAAGTAAAGTATCAAGGGCTTCCCGGGCACTGGTGGCATTAAAACTGGAGGGTTCTGCAAGTAGGTTTGAATAGAGGTGAAAGCCGCCTGACACTTGTCTGTCCAAACAAATGGAGTATTCTTCTTCAATAGACGAAACATCAGCTCGCAAGTTAGAGTTAACTTAGCGATGAATCTGCTGATGAACTGAACCTTCCCCAGAAAGCTGCGTACTCCCTTTTCAGATTCCGGAGGCTTCATGTCGAGCACAGCCTTAATCTTAGATGGATCGACTTCGATTCCACGAGAAGTGATCATGAAACCAAGCATTTTGCCTGCCGTGACACCGAAGGTGCACTTTTGGGGATTAAGACGCATGCGGAACTTATGTAATCTCTCAAAGAACTTCCTAAGCACAGGAACGTGACCTTCTCAAGTTTTAGATTTGGCGATCATGTCATCGACATAAACTTCGACCTCTTTATGCATCATGTCATGCAAGATAGTTGTAGCGGCCCTCTGATAGGTTGGTCCGGCATTCTTCAAACCGAACGGCATGACCAAATAGCAATAAGTCCCCCACTCAGTGATAAATGTGGTTTTCTCACGGTCCTCGGGTGCCATGAGAATTTGGTTGTAGCCGGAAAAACCATCCATGAACGAGAGCAAAGCGTGCCCCGCAGTATTATCCACAAGCACATCAATGTGTGGCAAGGGAAAATCGTCTTTGGAGCTCGCCTTGTTCAAGTCCCTGAAATCAACACAAACCCGGATTTGCCCATTTTTCTTAGGAACAGGGACAATGTTGGCCACCCATGTGGGATATTGAGAAACCATGAGAAAACCAGCGTCGATTTGCTTAGTAACTTCCTCCTTGATCTTCTGAACCCAATCTGGCTCATCCGTCTGAGTTTCTGCTTCATAGGTTTAGCATCCGGAGGCAAAGGAATGTGATGCTCCACGATCTCGGGATCAATACCGGGCATATCTCGATGAGACCATGCAAAAACATCGCTGAATTTGGTGAGCAGCTCTTTGAAATCACGATGCTCCTCTGGTGAAAGCGTGGAGCCCACTTGAACCATCCGGGGATCGTTTTCATCTTTCAAATTTATAGAAACTATTTCTTCTTTTAATGGCTGAGCATGCCTTTCGTCTTCCCTTTCGATGAAGGCACGGATTTCCTTAGGAATGTCCCCATCGAAATCTATTCCCTCATCGTCAGGGTTGACGCAGTTTATATATAGATCATTGAAATAGTCAGAAGATGCCTCGTTCATTTCACAAGACCCTGAAGGGTCGCCAAGTACAAGAGAATCAAACTCGAAATAAAAGCTATGACGTGGAGGGCCCAGAGGCACAAACTCCGACTCAGAGCTAGACTTAGACGACGCAACAGACTCTGTATCTGACTCAGACTCTGACTCGGAGGTGTTGTCAATGCAAGTTAGGCGTGGTTTGAAAACACAATTTTTAAGGCTGCCCCTAGCTTCAACAATGAGAGAGGTAGGGTCCTCGAGGGCGTCGGGCCCGAGCATGAGCACTTCGGCTTCTTCAGCTTCCCCAGCCAAACCCACTTGGGAGAATTCCTGGAATAGCAGCTCCAAATTCCCCTGATCGACGGATCCCAGCCAGTCAGTCTTGACCTTCACCTAATTAAGCTTCCTCTTGAATTCTGCCCTTGCTGGCTCATCATCACTGCTTGACCAGGTGTCATCAGCGAAAACCTCAAATCCAGGCAGCAGCTCCCTGGTTTCGGAATGAACAAATGGCTCGGGTTGTCCAGTGTAAGCGGCATTCCCACCTCACGCACAAAGTTAGGACCACCGTAGAAGGTCCTCGGTTTTCCCATATTTTTCCTCCTTTTGGCACTTTCAGCGGAGGCGATGTACCCCAGACCAAAACGGCCCTTGTTAGAAGGAAAAGTAGGGAACTCCGGGACCCCTTGTCGGCGAGACCCTAAGCCTATGCCTGGAAAATAAGACATCCTCCTCATGATGTCCAGTGCAACAGAGCTTATGAGGAAGTTCCCATCCACGTTGATAGTCATCACAGTACCTGAAGTATCAAAAGAGAAACCTCCAAGGTCGACGTCTTCTTCGCCGTGCTGAATTCCCAAAACAGGAGTCCCATCCTCCTTGAGTGGGCGAATGCCAGAATCCCCGCAGATGGTCAAAGTACCGGTAGGCAATCCCAGACTAACCTTTTGATGGAGGGTAGATGGTACAGCCATGATGTTGGGTCGATGGAGCCATGGCCTGCCTAGCAGAAGATTGAAGGTCGCGGGAATGTCCACAACATGGAATTCCACATCCATCTCAAAGCCCTCGGCATCGAGCTTGAGCATTAAAATACCCTCGACTACGCGACGGGTGCCATCATATGCCTTTGGAAGGTGCAAGATCCTTCTTGGCGAGTCCCAAACGATAAGCAACCCTCAGGGGGCAGACGTTGATCGCCGAGCCATTGTCAATGAGGACAGTCGGGACCCAGAGTCCTCGACACTTGACGGTGATGTGCAAAGGGCGGTTGTGATCGGCTCCTTCGACTGGGAGGTCCTTGTCTGTAAAGATCACAGTGTACTTGGAGGTCGGAGGGAGGATAAAAGATATCATCGCTTCAGGAGTGACATCCGCTCGAACCTCAAGCTGAGAAAGAGCGTGACAAAGCCTCTGACGGTGCTCCTTGGACGAACAGATCAGTCCCCAAATCAAAATAGCGGCCGGAATGCGCTCCAGCTGTCGTTGAACAGAATCAGTAGTTGGTGGCCCAGCTAAAACCTCAGGAGGTGCAGACCTTGGGAAAGCAATGGGTTCGTTCCTTTGATTTGAAGGATTGGACGAACTCCCGGCTTGCAGATTAGCAGGCTGAAAAATCCGTCCACTCCTTGTAACATTGTGAATGTTCCCCAAAGAGGGCAAGATCTGAGGGTCTTCACCCACATCCCAGAGATTAGCAGGAATATCTCCCAGTTTGCGTTTTCCTCTGTCAGTAGTCGATGCAGAGACGGGCACTTCCATGTCTAAGCCCAGGTCTTCGGCCAGATCTTTCATCAGTAGGGAGTCCCAGAAGTTCAAGTCTTTCATGGCAGCCACTTCAGCAACAGGCTCCGGATTTGCAATGAAGGGAACATCCCAAAGACTACCGTCAGCCAGGGATCGATTGACTGCCCAGACTTCATTTCCAACTTGGACATCCACTATGTCATCGACTTCCCAAAGGTTGGCAGGCGGGACAAGGCCCGTAACCATGATACTGTAGTCCCTGTTGTTCGGATAAGGCACTTCGGGGCGCGGGCATCCTTCATCAACAATGTAAGAGCAGGGGTTGAAGTCGGTGTTGGGATCAGTATCACAAACTGAATCAAAGACCGAGTTGAAGAGGGAAATATGATCTCCCAGGGCCCGTGGATCTTCCTGGACAAGTTCATCCTCTGCATTATGTAGCAGGTAGTCCGGTATAGCGTAGCCTTGAAAAGGGTTAGGATCAATGTCCACGGGAGCATACCAAGCTGGCTCAGGATCCCAGTAGTACTCTTCTTCGAGAATCGGAGGTTCGACTGGGTGAAACAGCATGTGTAAGGAGAAACCATCCAAAGGATCGAGCAGAGCTGCTTCATAACCGGCCATCCAACCATCATACCAAGCTTGATCAAACGGGACGTTTTCGGGTTGTGGAGGAAAGCCCTCTGCTTCGATGCGTGACCACTTGTTGAAAATAGGGAGGGCGTAGTCCATGTTGTCTGCTATGGCCCAACCTACAGCCTGCATGTTGTCTTGGGGTGGAGTTTGAATGGATCGAGACGGATTCACTGGACTGAGAGGCGAGTCGGCCACATTTCCATATGGGCTGTCCAGCGGAGATGCAGAATTGAGCTGCACGGCGGGGATTGACTGGTGGAAGAGAGAACTGACAGACTCCTCGGAGACAGGTGATCCAGTTTGCAAAGGTTCCGGAGGTGCATCAGTGTCAACAATCCGGCCTTCGACCACTTGTATGTAAGAAACCTCGGTAGAAGGTTCAAGCGGGAAAGGTACAATTAGCCTGGGTTGATCGGCTAAGGCTATATAGTCAGTTGGGTTGAATATGGTGGAGCTGGGGTCGATATAAGTGGAGCTGAGAGATATCTGGCTGATATGAGATGCACCGTTGTGCTTGGGAAGAGAGTTGGCAATGACATTGGGTTTCTGAGGTGGTGGTGGTATGTCCAATGTGCCATCATCAATGAGATCCTGGATCGCATGACGGAGGCAAAAACAGGAGTCAGTGAGATGACCCGCCCCTTGATGATAGACGCAGTAGAGGTTGGCTTTGAAGTTAAGCGAAGGGTTTTTGGGCAAAGGAGTTGGATCCAGGGGCTTGAGATGTCCCGATTTGACCAGCCTTTCCAAAACCGCGGACAGAGGAGCCTCGATGGCGGAAAAGCTACGGGGCTGATTGCGAGGCCGGTTGTTCTGTGGTGACTGCACCTGATTGATATCGGCAATGTGATTGGTAGTGCCGGAGGAAGTGGCATTGGTACCAGCGGTTGCCGTGTTGGAGTAAGTTCCCGTTCCAAACAGCGCATTTGTGTTACCTGAATAAGCCCGAGCCTTTGACTTGGTGGAGTGTGAGGATTCTCCCTTTGCTAGAATCCCACTTTGCAGAGCATCTTCGATGGCCAGGCCAGAGTCGAAGAAGGTTTCAAAGTTGGCGGATGCCTGAGCCAGAACCAGATGCCTAGCATAGTCCGGTTGGAGATTGCGGGAGATGATGCGGAGCTGATCCTTCTCACTCGGGCGATCAGTCATCTGTGTGGCTTTGGCCCTCCACCTTTTGACGAAGTCCGCAAAGGACTCCTTAGCTTCCATCTTGGTGGACTCGAGTTCCCGGGTAGTCATCTTCAACTGGGAATTGTAGTTGTACTGCGAAATAAACGCAGTCCCAATGTCCTCCCAAGTCCTTCTTTTGGCGATGTTGAGTGACAAAAACCAATGGAAAGCAGGGCATGCAAGGGTCTGAGGGAAGAGCTGCGACATGGCCTCCGGCTCAAAAGAAAGGAGTTTCATAGCGGCATGGTAGCTGTAGAGATGAGTCCTGGGGTCACCGCTCCCATCAAACTTAGCCAAGTCCGGCATTTTGAACTTTTCAGGGAGTCTGGCATTGGGATATAGACAAAGGCGATCCAGATCGATCCCTCCGGCACTGATATTTTCTGTCTTGGCAATTGATTCTTCCAGCTTGGCCATCTTGGCCATGAGTGCAGCCACATCCGGATTCTGAGCGGGCCTTTCTTGAGCAATCCTGCCAATTGCAAGGTCCGCAGCAGGCCTGCGGACTTCCCTCGGGTTCAGTGCAATGAGACGTCCTGCGTGAAGCGGATCTGGAACCAAAATGGGCTGCTCTTTGTCAGACTCATCGTCCTCGCCTTCCTCCTCAAGAGGGGGTGGAAGGCGAGTGTGGATGAGGTCATTCAGGCGGGCAATGTTAGTATCTGTCTGAGCTGCCCTTTGCTGCATGGCAGTGATACCGTCCTGAAGGTTCATGAGCATGGTTTCCAGGGTAAGAGGTTCTGGTTGCGGCGGCTCCGTCATGATGGGAGGTTCGGAGATGCTTGATGTAGACGATGGGGTTGCAGGACGCCCTTCTTGTAAGACTGGTGGTGAATCTGATCGCGATCCTGATTGAGAGTCTGAGTGCTGTGCTGCTGGAAGTGCGTGCGGAGAGTCTTCCGTGATGACTGACTGGGACTGTGACCTGACAAGCCTCTGAACCGGATTGAGTTGCAGACGTTCCCAAGCGGGTTTGGCAACTTGCTTCGATACTTTCCTTGGCGGTGCAATGATTCAGAACTTTGCAACAAAGTAAGAGAAGGCTTAATAAGGGTCCTGCAGTAACTTTAATCTAAATAAAAGACTAAAGTGTGAATGCAGCCAACGTCGTCAGTGTCACCCTAGACTCTAGAACTAGAAGACAAGTCTGTCTCAAGACGCTTCGGACACTGTTTAAGGCCCTCAGGATTCTTTTCTAAGATGTATCCTTGTTTGGAACGAGCGATCCTAAAGGATGTCAAAAGAAGTCTAAGCCTTCGTTCATCCCGCCGTTTGGGATTTCAAACTTGAAGTCAGAACAACTCGGTATGAATATCATGATGCTATAACCGGATTGGCGTGAGCAGCACTGTGCTATTAGCCGGGCGGTGTAAGTGACGAGTGGTGTAAGCATCATGGTATGTACTCCATTTGTTCCTCATTTTCTGTTTGAAGCCCTAAACATGTATATAGACAAGGGTGTAGAAAGGCTTCTGATTTCCTAAAGTCCCACCGTTCGAAGGACTTGAAAATTTGAAAACGTGCATCATCGAGATGCACGACTCCTCATCGGGCCATGACAGTGTCCTAATAAGCCTAAAGACAGACTCGGAACAGAACGAGAACCTAGGAGCCGTCTTAAACATGCTTCTACGCAGAACGAAATGTATGTACAGTTCATGCGATAGGAAAAGCAGTAACACATAGGCATTTATAGGTTTAGATGCAAGTAGATCCTAACCTGCGGGTACCTGTCCTAGTTTGGAGAGTTCTAATGCTTCGTATATGCAAAAGGCCGGTTTTGGTTCGTAACAGGTTCCTCAGACTAGGGCCACAGATATACCTCCCGCTGCCCGCGTAACCGCAGAGCAACAGTCGAACGGTAGTATGACCCATCATCGTCGAAGGTTGTTGGTCATTCGGGGTCCCCGGGCTCCGGTAAACCGTGCCGGATTACTAAAATGATCCAACGAGGCTTATCCCACATCGATGCAAATGATATGCTAAAGTTTAATAAAAAGAAGAAGAATCACAAAATCGTAAAAATGCTTTTTCAAATTTGGCTCACTTTATTTAGTTCATCTTTAGAAGAAACAACATAAGTGAACAAATGAAAAAGTCCCAGATCAGATTGGCCAGACACAGGGTCCGGTTAAATCACCACTCCAACCTTCGGCAGCGCGAAGCTCACCGTTTTGACAGACTTTTAAGGATTTGTTCTCAAATGTTTTAAATTCTAAGTATGAATTAATATCGGTTCGATTAATCCCCAGCAGAGTCGCCACTGTGGGCAGCATGCCCTCGGAAAAAGGATTCCGTTCCTTTCGCCATTGCGGCCCTTTTTTGGAAATCGAGGGAGCACAAGCGGAGAGGCAAGCGCTTGTAAAACACAGAGTCGCCACTTGAGTTTTGAAGGTCCGACACTCAAGGAACCGTATTTCGAAGAACCTGCCGCGCTATTTTGAAAAAGTTTAAGGAAACCAGTCCGTCATAACCATATCTGGGTTCGGGAGCCAGGTTACGAGAGGGGAGGGGTTTTAAGGCACCCCTCTCGCCCAATCCGGAGATCGGTCTCTACTTAAGCATTTTTATGAAAACTTTTGTGATTCTTCTTCTTTTTGATTAATTTTAGCCAATTAGGGCGGGGGAACAGTTAATCGGGGATTAAAACTGTAGCACGTTTGCAGGATATGACCAAATAATAGCGTGGATGGATGGAAAATTGAATAATAAATGGGATAAAACCCAAAACATTGATCAAACACCAAAACAGTGCTTTGGCATGGTTTTACTACAAACAATGGCCAACTTGCATGCATGGGAAAACCTGCATGCAAGGGAATTGAACCATCGCGCGATAGAACCACACACTCGCGCGAGTGTTGATTTCTCACCAACACTTTGAATTTCATCCCCTTCTGGGCTCTGAAAGGACTAGTGCACACCCAGGGGCAAACCAAGCAGTTTATATGTAATAAACCTGAACTAAATATTACAGACAGATTGAAAATGAAACTGAATAAAATGGAAATACAGCCCCTAAACAGTGGGGGGATAATCAGAGGCTAAGGGCCTAGTTGCCCATGCAAGAGCCATTTCTGGAATTCAGAGAATCATCGCGCGACAGAGAAAGAGTCTCGTGTGATGCTCCTGACTGGACTTCCAGGAACTGTTTTGCATGCTTGGGGTCTTGAGACAGGTTCAGGGATCACCCAAGGGCATTCCAAACTATCTAAAGTAATAAGCTAAGCTACTGCTTATTTTTGACATGCATCACAGTGATCTATATTGGAAAGTAAATTACAGCAGGCATGCTCATAATGAAAATAGTAAATGAACAGCCCCCCCTTCCCCACGAGGACCATTCTCTTGCTGACAGAACTGTCGCGCGAGTATAGTGGACCGTCGCGCGAGGGTTTGGCTGTCAACAGCTTCTTGTAACTCTGCTAACTTTAGGACCAGGACTGGTATTGATTACCAGCCTTGGCCCTGTCAGCCCCCCTCAGGGATCAAGAACAGAAACAGGCTAAATGTTATACCTTTGCTTGAAAAGGGTTTTGGAGAATGGATTGCTTGAGTAATGTAGCCTTGCAACTAAGTGTGTGTGTTGAACACTAGATTTGAAAGACTAGGAAGTGGTTTGGGTTAGTAACTTTGTGCTAGAGATAACTTGTTTACTTTGTGAAATAGTAATTAACTTTGTTAAAACCCTTTTTTTTTTGGAACCCTTTACATGGAAGACCAAAGGGGTTATTTATAGGGAGAGTGAGTGGACTAGGTGGTGGCAAAACATGGCTTTGCAACTAGCCAACAAGGCTGGTCACAACATGGTGGAGAAGCTAGCCAACAAGGTGGTGAAGTGGTTGGGAGGGGGCATGTGCCAAGAACCTGCCAGAATGCTGTTCAGCTGAAGAAAACGGGGTTCCAGCCCATGGGGGCCCATGTGACATCTAATCATTACAAATCCAGTTGGATTGTGTGAAAGTGACAGGGGAGAACTATCGCGCGAGGGTTCCAAACCATCGCGCGAGGGTCAACAGTTTGACTTTGACCAACACCTGGCAAGCTGAGTATCGCGCGAGAAACATGAAGAATCGCGCGACGGTCAATCCTGACTCTCGGGTTTGACCGGAGGTTCGGAGGGGTTCAAAAGGTTTAAGTGGGGTTCCAAGCACTCCAAGCTCAATCCATTCCCAATTCAAGCTCGTTTGATCCGATTTCATCATTGGGGAAACAAGAAAACCGTAAAACAAAGTAAAACAACCGGGAGATCCAGATTGGGGTGTCTACACCCGCGAGAACTGTCGCTCCTGGGGCCGTGCGGGACTTCGTCGCGGGCCCCCAATACCAGCAACGGCTCTTCATGGCGGGCTTCTTCTCTTACTTCCTTTGATGGCATTTCTCAGGCGGGCCCCCAATACCCCCAATACTACGTCTTGCCCGATTATCCCGTTGATGGCATTTCTCAGGCGGTCTTCCCGCTGGCCGTCCTCCTAGCCCACGGCCAACCTGTCGCCCTAGCGCCGCTGTTCTTGGGGTCGCTCTACCGCCAACTGGACCTGGTTCAGGCTGATTACGCCAGGTCTCTTGGTAGATGCGACCATCTTTCGATGGCCCACTCCACCTTCCTGCTCACATACTTCTTCGAGCATTTTCATAACGTTGCCCCGGCGTCAGGGGTGTGATCCCGCGCGGAACAATGGCACGGTACCAGCAGTGAAGCCTCATGGCACGAGGTATGCGACGTCGAGACCAACTTCACTCAACGTCCCTACAACATTCCCTCTCCGGGCATCATGGGCGTGGGCCAATGCCTTCTCCCAGTTGCTTCTTCCCTCAGTGCCGCAAATGGTGGCGACCCCGTGGCGCAGACGGTGATCAACTTCGTGCTCATAGCCCTTCCTGGGTGGCTCCCGTCCTTATGCAGCGAGACAACTGGGGTGGCGGTGTACCGCCCGGATCGTTTTTCGAGGCAACTGGGCTTCGACCAAGGGATACCTGGACCTGTCCCCGCGATGCTCTTCTTTGCGGACTCCCAGCTCCGATTCATGGCGGGCCAGCTTTCCCCAATCTTAACACAACTTGGTAATTTACCCATCCCTGCCAGGGACAGGGTTTTGAATTACACACCGGAGTTCCGCGTGTTCTGGAGGAGGAACCTTGACTCCTTCTTAACGTTCGTCCGCGGGCAGGCTGTGGTCCCTGAGGTGTCTACAATTCGCACTCGGGATACCTCTCTGCGAGCCATTACTGCAGTTCGGGCAGCCGATTGGCGCGGACCCCGCAGCCAATGGGCCGTGGTCCATGCCGCTCCCTTGAACAGAGTATTTCTTACGGAGATCCCTGCACCTCCTCAAGCTGCCCCGGGGTGCACTCGTGCCCCGGGATCCCATGCGAGGACGCAGCCCCCGCCGTCGCCTCCAGCGGGACCATCTCAACCGTCCTCCTCTCAGGCGCCCGCGGCGGGGGAGACCCGTCGCCCCAAACGCATTCGAAATGTAAGTGTCTTCCCTGTGTTGAATCACCTCATTTCAATGCTTCATAGCTTCGTTCCCTGGGGCTTATTCCCTTTGTTTTTGTTCTTTCTTTTCTTCAGCAGCGGGAGCGGGATGCTAGCACTTTCGTGGCTTTCGAGCCAGAGGCGGCCGCGGCAGCGGAACAAGCACCGGGCGGGGCGAAAGAGGATGCCCCAGACGCTCAGCCCAAAAGACGCCGCCTCGATGGTAAGCCTTGCTTCACTAGAATGTCGTCTCTGTTGTTTTGCATCCTTAGTCTCTGACTTTTATTCTGCCATAATTTCTCAAACAGTTGTGGCGGAATCCGACGACGAGGAGAATGAGGACGCGGGGGCGGGTAATGATGGTGATGGCGATGATGATGACGATGACGAACTTCCCCTCAGTGTCCACTTGGCGGCTCTGCAGGCCCGGTCGTCCATGCCCGCGGGGGGTCTCGTCGCGGAAGATGTCGTTATAGTGGACATCTCCAACTCCCCTGAAGAACAGAGGGCAACAGAGGTGATTCAGCCTCGGGCGGAGCCAATTCCTTTTCCTCACCCGGAACCAGAATCCTCCACGGTTGCTGGAGGTACGTTACCTAATGAGCCTTCCATTGTTGACCTCGGGGGAGATCCCAACACAGTTTCTTCCGAGTCATCTTCTTCCTCAGAGGAGTCTGAAAATGTAATAGTTTATTCTGCTGATCGAGACCCTTCTCCACCCCATGCAGCACCCTCTGAGGCCCGCGAGCCCCTGCCATCAACGGACACCCGCGAGTCTGTGGGCCAGGCCGACATTGCCTCGAAACCCCTCAATGCGGCGGCCGCGCAACTTTTGAGGGAGGGAGATGAAGATGACCTTGAGGAGCTCCCTCATGCTGCTGCGGACCAACTTGGGGCGGGCTCAACCTCTACTCCTTCTGGCTCTCATCAGCAGTCCACCAGTGCCCGCATCCGTTCTACAGAGAGTTTTCTGGGCCGGGTCGCCGGCGGCTCTCCAGGGGTCTCCAATGCCTCATTCCTCCAAGGCCCTGGCTCGCACGCAGGGCAGGACACGGCTGTGGACGCTACCAGTCCCCATTCCCCAGCGTGTTCCACCTCGCAGACTCAATCTCCTCATCAGTCTGCGAGACGTACGCCAACTCCGCTCGCTGAGCCTGCCGCCCAATCTTCAGACCGACAGCTAGAGGTAAATGAAGAGCTTCTTGGGGGCCCCACCTCCATTACTGACTCAGATCTGAATTCTTTATTTAAAGATATGCCCTTCTTGCCAACTGATGATGTTTTGGGGGGACAGGGAAGCCAAGCTCTTGGAGACTTCGAGCTTGACCTGAACTTGGACATGGGCGAACAAAGAGAGGAGGTTGAGTCCAGGGAGCAGTCTCCGCCCAGGCTGAGCCAGCCTGTTCTAGATCTGGGGAAGGGCCCCATGGATACTGAGGCCGCGGAGCCAATCCGCCTCTTCCCCGCGGGCTATCCTGTAACCGTGGAACGCTACCCGCTGCTAAACGCTATAGCCCGATCTCACCCGGAGACCTTCAGCTCCTTCAATCCGCGGTCCGTCCGAATCGGGGTGATCTACCTCACCAGCCTCCATGATATGCTTACCCCTTGGGGGCAGCTACGCTTCATGGACCTCAATCCCGAGACGGAAGCCGCTCTGCTGGAGGTTGCCCAGGATATGCAGGTCTTCAGGTTTGACCTGGCCTGGCTATGCGCGCGGAGCTCTGCTCTGAGGGCCCTGGGGGAGAGGGCTGCTCTGAGGCCTGAGATTCAGGACCTGTCTGCCCAGATGGAGTCCACTCGACAGCACCTGGCTAATCTAAAGGCCAGTTTTGCCCAAGTGATGCAGCGTGACACGGAACTGGCTGCCACCTCGCTGAACCTTGACGATCCTGATCCCGAGGGGCTTATCTTCGCGGACTGGCAGATTTTGGGCTTTTCTTTCTTATTGCGTGGTTGTCTCTCTTTTATATTTTTTATTTATTTTTATGAAACACATGTACTATTTCCCCTCTTTCTTATTTTCGAATAAAACTCGGCATTATTGGAATGAGATCGTTCTTTCCCCTTTTTATTTTTGTGTCAATGATATTATCTGAACATAGTACATGTATGCTTGCTTGAATCCGCGGGCCATGCTCTGGCCGTCTGAGACTTAACGTCATCTTCAGTTGGTGACCGCTAGGCCTAGGGTGCGTGGGTCATGCTCTGACTCCTTGCGACTTGACATCATCTCTGTTTGATGAATGCTAAGTCTGTCACTTGGGGGCCATGTTCTGGCCACTTAAGACTTAACATTATCTCTTTTTGACAATCGTTAAGTTTGAAATCGGGGCCATGTTTTGGCCATTTAAGACTTAACATTATCTCTTTTCGACAATCACTAAGTATGAATCTCGCGGGTCATGTTCTGACCCCTCGCGACTTAGTATCATCCATTTTTTATAATCGTTAAGTTTGGAATCGGGGGCCATGTTCTGGCCACTTAAGACTTAACATTATCTCTTTTCGACAATCACTAACTATGAATCTCGCGGGTCATGTTTTGACCCCTCGCGACTTAGTATCATCTCTTTTTGATAATCGTTAAGTTTGGAATCGGGGGCCATGTTCTGGCCACTTAAGACTTAACATTATCTCTTTTCGACAATCACTAACTATGAATCTCGCGGGTCATGTTTTGACCCCTCGCGACTTAGTATCATCTCTTTTTGATAATCGTTAAGTTTGGAATCGGGGCCATGTTTTGGCCATTTAAGACTTAACATTATCTCTTTTCGACAATCACTAAGTATGAATCTCGCGGGTCATGTTCTGACCCCTCGCGACTTAGTATCATCTCTTTTTGATAATCGTTAAGTTTGGAATCGGGGACCATGTTCTGGCCACTTAAGACTTAACATTATCTCTTTTCGACAATCACTAAGTATGAATCTCGCGGGTCATGTTCTGACCCCTCGCGACTTAGTATCATCTCTTTTTGATAATCGTTAAGTTTGGAATCGGGGGCCATGTTCTGGCCACTTAAGACTTAACATTATCTCTTTTCGACAATCACTAAGTATGAATCTCGCGGGTCATATTCTGACCCCTCGCGACTTAGTATCATCTCTTTTTGATAATCGTTAAGTTTGGAATCGGGGGCCATGTTCTGGCCACTTAAGACTTAACATCATCTCTTTTTGACAATCACTAAGTATGGATTTCGCGGGTCATGTTCTGACCCCTCGCGACTTAGTATCATCTCTTTTGATAATCATTAAGTTTGAAGGAATGAATCATAAAATGGAGCTGACAGTTCCGCGGAAATGTTCTCTCCGCGTGACCGTATCGTTTCGCTTCAGCGTAAAAAGTTAAAGCAACTGTATGAATTAGGAACAAGTGCCATTCATTAATAGAAGATCAAACCAACAGTCACAAGCTTTTTAGGGTAATTCGCGGTATGATGTCACTCTTCATTGTACTTCAAATAAAATTACAGGAAGGAAAAAAAAGAAGAAACAAACAGAACTGAAAGGGAGGGAACTGGCAGGGCAAGACAGAGGCTCGCGAGCTCTCAGTGTCTTCCCTTACGGGTAGAACTTCTTGACGTATTTGGCATTCAATGCCCCTGTCTTGAAACCATCTTCGACGCGCGCCAGGTGGTAGTACCCGCTAGCGGAAGCGTTGATTACTTCATAGGGTCCTTCCCATCTGGGCGTGAATTTTGACGTCTTCATATCCCTCATCACTGTCGTGGTGGCCTTCCAAACTAGCTCCCCGACTTCAAATACCCACGGCACCACGCCCTTGTTGTAGTAGCGTGCCACGGATTCCCAGTATTTGTCATGGGCAAGAGCCGCCGTCGTCCTTCTCTCTTCGAGGGCTTCCAGATCTGCTTTTCTTCCTTCTGCGGAATTCTCCATTGCTAGGACCATTCGCGCGGAGGGGACACTCAGTTCTGTAGGCAAGACCGTTTCTGCTCCGTATACCAGGCTAAAGGGGCTGGCGCGGGTGGACTTCCTCTTTGAAGTGCGATAAGCCCAAAGGGCTATCAGAAGATGATCAGCCCAAGTACCCCCGCGCTCGTCCAATAGCTTGCTCAATATTCTGATCAGGGTCTTGTTTGTTGCTTCCGCCTGCCCGTTTCCCTGCGGGTAGTATGCTCTAGAGGTATGGTGATCAACCGCGTATTCATCGAGGAGGCTTCCTACGTGGTGATTGATGAACGGAGTCCCGTTATCAGAAAGAATCACCTTGGGTATGCCGAACCTGCAAATGATGTTTTCCTTGATGAATGCTGCCACCGCATCTCCCGTGGCCTTCTTCAGCGGAACAGCCTCGACCCACTTAGTGTAAACTTCTGTAGCCGCCAAAATCCATCTGTTTTTCCGCGATGCTGGCCTAATCGGTCCGACTAGATCCATGGCCCAAGTGTGGAAGGGATAAGGGGCGCGGATGGAATGCAACTCCACAGAAGGAGCGTGGACCAAGTTTCCAAATTTCTGGCAGGCTTGGCATCTTTGCACGTGCCGCTTCGAATCCTTCTCCATGGTGGGCCAAAAATATCCCAGATGAACCATCTGCTCGTAAAGCTTCCTCCACCCCTGGTGCTCAGTCTCGTGAGTCTTGGCTAGAACCTTTTCCGCCTGCTCCTTGTCCACGCATACTTGAGGCATTCCGTCAAGGGTCCTTCTGAACAGGAGTCCCTTTTCCAAGAAAAAGCGCCGTGCTCTGCGGACAACCCTCGCGGACTCAGTTCGCTCGATGGGCAGGGATCCTTCTCGTAAGTAGTCGATGTAGACTTGTCTCCAATCTGTCTCCTGGTTGTCAGCGCTTGCCATCAGGCATTCTGGTTTGGCCATGTACAGGGAACACCAAGTGCAATTCTTCGCGATCCGATCAGCGTCCTTCTTCATGCTAGGCCAATAGTAGCCCTGTCTCTGAATTCTTCTGTACAAGGCTATCTCATTGTCCGCGCAATTGTCTTTGTGAATCCGGTCCAAAACTTCTTCTGCCTCCTTCGAATCAACAAATCGCGCGAGCCATCCCTGCAGGCCGCGATAATACAATTCTCCGCGTAAAACTATGAAATATGAAAGCTCCGTGGTGGACAGGTGCCCTAGGCCGATGACTAACTGAATCTTGATAGATCCGCGCCAATCCTCTGTTGGCTCTAAAAAGTCTTCCACCGCGGATGGCTCAAACATCTTCACAATCTCAATGCAGGCTCTCTCTTCTTCAAATTCCGTCTTTGCCCCCAGCGTCGCGAGAGCATCCGGGAAATGATTCTCTGATCTGGGCTTGTGGACGATATTGACGCTCTTGAAGAATTTCATCAGTTTCTGTACCGTTGTTCGGTACGGTGCCAGAGTTGGTTCTTTCAGCGCGTAAATCCCTTCCGTTTGTAGGACTACCAGTTTTGAGTCTCCCGCTATCTTCAGGTGATTGACTCCTCTCTCCTTCGCCGCTATCAGACCCAAGATTAATGCTTCGTATTCCGCTTCGTTGTTAGAGCATGGGAAATTCAATTTGTACGCCAAATGGACTCTGTCTCCCTCTTCAGTTTGTAATACTATTCCTGTAGACACCTCCCAAACGGGACATCGCCATACAGATTGATCACGCTTGTTTGGTTCCACTTCATAAACCAAGATCATGGACATTCCCATGGCTAGGAACATCGCCACATGATAACGGTTATCATCAAAATAGAGTCGCCACCTAGTTTATTAAAACTAGGAAAACAGATAGAGATTCTGGATACGGGAGCCAAAAGTACAATAAGGGGAAGGTGTTAGGCACCCCCTCTTTGCCCAGTCGTGAGACTGGCCCATAATCATTCAACATAAGACATATAGATGCTTTGTCTAATTCCAACACATAGTCTGTTTATTTATTCCTTTAAACAGATAAAGATGAGCCAGGACTGTAATTGAAAGCATGCATAGAAAAGCAGGAAACAAGTAAAAACTGTCCCAGGGAAATGGATCCCGCGGCCGGTGAATTGATGTCACGGCCGAGGGATCCTCCTGGTTTGATGTACCGGCCGAGGGATCGAAGCCCCGGTCGGTGTTCTTCCTCACACCAGACAGAAAGATTTAACAGATAATCAAAACGTTACGATTAGTAAAAAGGGACAGTAAATAGGGCAAACCAGAGGCCGTTGGGCCTCACCACCTTGATCCCTCAGTTGCTTGATTGCTTTGGATTGGGCGTGATTGATTGATTGCTTGATCGAGAACCCTAGAGTTAGGGTTTGAACTTTGGGGTTTGATCGCCGGATTGACGGCTACCTTCGGAAGGTTAGGGCTTTTGGAGTATGGGATTGAGAGAGTATTTGTGCAGAGTTTCGTGGCTTGATTGAGTGTGTAGGTGTGTTAATTTCGGAGCCCAAAGGCTCCTTTATATAGGCATAGGGATGACTCACTCCGGCCAATCAAATCATGAGATGGCAATTGCAATTGCAATGCATCTCTAACTCTACGTCGTAATCTCTGAGCGTAGCCCGAACGCATCGGGAAGGTAGTGTAATCGGATCAAACGTCTGACAGAACACGTTCCAGAGTCTGGAAAAGGTCGATCTGGCGGCCGAGTAAAGGATGTCGCGGCCGTGGAATGGATATCTCGGCCGAAGGATAGATCTTGCGGCCGAGGAATTGATCTCTCAAGGAGATTCTGCTAGCAACAGGTTGCTCGGGTGAGGAATTGATGTTATGGCCGTTAGATCGATGGTACGGCCGTCAGATGGATTCTCCTAGGCTTCTGTATTTCTGTCTGAAAGGCTGTATGGCTTTGAATTGGGTCCTCTAAGTGGCTCAAAGTTCTCACCGAAAGTCCTAAGGTCCTCAAGGAAGCAATCAGCAATCATTGTATCCATTTCATCATCGGGATTGTCCCAAGGTGGGACTTGAAATAATCGTTAGGCCAAATTGGGGTGTCTACAGATGCCCCTCTTTGACTGAACTCAGACGGATCGCGAGACATGTTTGAGTAAGAGTCAAAGCTGTAAAAAGCAACTCAATTTGGTCCAACCACTATTCCAAGGGGTTTTCGAAAAAGGTTTTGTTATGGTCGGGCCGGGAGGCTGCCTACGTATTCCACAAGGGAAATTCAGACCAATCGTAGTTCGGGCAATAAAGAAAAGTAAAAAGTTTGGAGGGTTAGAGACAGAAGACGTACCTTAGGGCTTAAAAAGCCGTAGTGTGACGTACCTAGACTGAGCCAGGGTTTTGGCGAAAGATAGTTGAAGGAGCGCGGGGCTGCCGAGGGAGTTTTTGCGGAGAACTTCCTTAGTTATTTTGGGGTAGATCAGTACACTGCAGGTGCGTTTGCTTTTCTTGATCATCCTTACTTTGACTGAAAGGAGCTCGGTAGAGTAGCCTATCCTTGCGAATGAGCTGGAAGGAATTGATATAGTGGGGTGGAATCCAAACCATCTACTGGGATGAGTTGGATGCCGGTTTGCTTTTGAGATGTGGGGGGCGCAGGGCCTGTAACTGGAGCACGGAGCTTTGGTGATGAGGAAACCGAGGCACGGAGCCGGTTGTAGTCATGAGGCGAGGGCCTGAGGAGTGATGGAATCGAGGCATGGAGCCTGTTGCAGTCTTGAGGCGAAGGCCTGAGGGGATTGGATTGATAAGACCAAAGCGCGGAGCTGGTGTCGATCATAAGGCGAGAGCCTGAGGTGACTGGATTGAGGCGTGGAGCCTGCTGTGGTTTATGAGACGGAGGCCTGAGGTGAGCTTAGAGCTTGATGGGACCGAAGCGCGGAGCTGGTATTGATCGTGAGGCGAGATCATGAGGTGTCAGAGCTTTGAGCTTGACGCGATGAACCGAAGCGCGGAGCTGGTATAAGGCAAGAGCCTGAGGTGAAGGAACTGAGGCGTGGAGCCTGCTGTGGTTTATGAGACGGAGGCCTGAGGTGAGCTTAGAGCTTGACGTGGTATGAACCGAAGCGTAGAGCTGGTTGCATTCTGATGGTCTGTGCGCAGAGCTTTCTCATCATAAGTGTTGACGTGGAGCCAAAGGATCGAGGCGTTGGGCCGATCAATAAAACCGAGGCATAGAGCCGGTTGATTGTAGGGTTGACCTGTTTCATGAGAGATATGCAGAGTGTATATGTGCAATGCTTGTTCGTTAGATGTGAACAGATATGATGCAGACTCGATATGAAAATGTTGATATGTGCACGGGCCCGTGCATGTGTGTTTGTTTTAAAGCTTAGAGCTTCTATCAAGTTCCGGACTTGAGCATTCAGAGCGTAGAGCTCGAGCATTCGGACGGCAGAATCCGAGCATTCAAAGTACAGGCTTTGAGCGTCCAGTACTCAGTGGTTGGGCATCCAAGCGTAGAGCTTGAGCATTGAAGTATATGACTTGAGCATCCAGTACACAGTGGTTGGGCATCCAAGTGTAGAGCTTGAGCATTCAAAAATGTTAGATTTTTTAGCATTCAGGCGTAGAGCCTGAGAATAGATGTCTTGATTGTTGGGGCGGCTTAGAGCCTATTGCTTGTTTACGGCTTCGAGCCAGTTGAGATGTTGGGCTTTGAGCCGCTGTTTGTTATGGCGGGCGTAGAGCCTGTCGATAATGGGCTTGGAGCCGCTAAGTGAGTGCGTACAGGCGTAGAGCCTGTTGATAATAGGCTTCGAGCCGCTGAGATTGGTTGTTTACGGCTTCGAGCCAGTTGAGACAGTGGGCTTAGAGCCGCTGAGTGAGTGATAGCGAGCATAGAGCTGCTGAGTCGAGGGCTTGGAGCTGCTGAGTTGATTGTTATGGCTTCGAGCCAGTTTGAGATAGTGGGCGCAGGGCCGCTGAGTTGTAGGCGTAGAACTGCTGAGTGAGCGAGTATGGGCATAGAGCCGCTTATTTCCTTGGTAGTGGATACGGGTATAGAACCGCTGTAGTTTTGAGCTCAAGGCTGCTGAATGTCTCGTTTTGCCAGCCAGCAGTTTATGGAGAGATATTTTCCTCATGCTTGGGTATGCCCCCAAGGCTGGTTTTGATCACGTTGCATTGGCTTGGGGATGCCCCCAAGACTACTTGGTTGGTTGAGGACTTAGAAGTCTGTAATGGCTCGAATTAGTGCACTGAGCAAAATCTGCTTCTCGTCGAAGGAAATTGATTGGAGGGCCAGGAGATCGATCTCCCGGCCGAGGGATTGATGTATCGGCCGAGGAACCGATGTCTCGGCCGCTTAATTGATTCATTTCCAGGGGCCTATAAAAGGCCACGGTCTCAGCCGTTTGTTTCACTCTCCTTTCTTCCCTCTCCGTTCCTTCCGTCCGAGGCTTCCACCGAAGATCCCTTCCATCTATCCTCGTTTTCGACAGCTCCGGGCCGTGGGTGGTATGCTGACGTGGCTAGTGTGCGCGGAGGGAGACCGCGTTTGCTTTTGGTCCTGTCTTGACGCTTGATTATGGATCCTCGCATGGGTATGCTTGATTAGGGGCCCTCGCATGGGTGACTTGCTTCCGCGACGTGGAGCTCCTGGCGTGGCGGTGGTACGCGGTGTGGTGGTTTTTCTGGGCCATGTGGTGATTCTTTTGAGGCATGTGGTGTCCCTTCTGCACCGTAGTACTCCTTTGGTATACATCGCCCCAGGGGCGTCCTCTTCTTTTTTGCAGCTGGTCTCTTTTGTTCGGACCACCAGAGGGTTCGACATCCTCTCTTGCTTCCTCTTTCTTTGTTTCTCTTCTTGCATAGGTTAGTTCGACAGGAAATCGATGTATAGTTTGTTTAGGAAATGTGGGATGATCCACCTTGTGATGTAAAAAGCTTTCGATATATGAAACAAAAACCTTTTGCTCTGCGATTGTGATTGTACATGCTGTTTCTATGTTGTTTGCGTGTGATATTCTCGTTAATCCAACGAAACGAACTGAACCATGGGAACAGTCTGTAAAATAGCCGTTCTGGCAGCCGATCTAATGATTACACGGCCGAAACTTCGATCTGGCGGCCGAGGGATCGTTTGGTTTGCCTGGGTTTGACTTGCAGGTCAACCCTATTATCTACGGGCCGGTGGATTGATCCCACGGCCGTCTTATCGAAGTGCCGGCCGAGAGACCGACTAAATTTCCGAGGATTAAGAATCCGATTCCGATTCGAACTAAGACTCGACCTAGTCCTATAAGTACGCATTCTACGAACCCGATAGCATTGTCAGCAGCAATTCTTTGCATATGGCACAACCAGTCCTTGATCAGTGGTTGGATTCCTTTAATGACCTTGACCGCCTGCACTTTAAGTCCTTTGGCATGGACTTCCTCTTTTCCCTTCGTTACATTCCCGTGAATTTTGCCTTCCTTAGGGCAGCCGCTAGTTTGTGGGACCCTGATTTTCACGTCTTTCGCTTTAAGAGAGAGGAGTTCTGTCCTACTATCGAGGAATTTGCGGCTATTATGGGCCATTCAGACAGGGAAGATTTTGTTGCCCCTAATCCCTTGTTCAACCGGGGTGATCTCCTGAAGGATTTACTCCAAGTTCAGAAACATGAAGTTAAATTCTTCCTGGTGAAAGGAAGGCTAGAGATTCTGCAACTTATTCAGCGTTTTGGTACAGCTGAGGCTCATCGCCAAGTTTCCCTACAGAAGTCATGCTTTCATGCATTGTGCATTTGTCTCCTTCATTACTACTTGCTTGGCCCTTCCTCTGGTCATGCTAATCCTATATTGCTTAACCTTGCTCAGCAAATTGGAAACTGTGTGGGTTTCGCCGGCTTAGTGTTGGCAGAGACCTTGATGGGTCTAGATGTGATGAAGGGTAGTCCTACAGCTCAGTTCTCAAGCAGTCCCTTGCTATTGCAGGTTCGTTCTTTTATTTGTTTCATTTGTCAAGTTTATCTTTTCACTCATCACTCTTTTGTTTTGACTC
This sequence comes from Rhododendron henanense subsp. lingbaoense, assembly GCA_020567845.1. Taxonomy (NCBI): domain Eukaryota; kingdom Viridiplantae; phylum Streptophyta; class Magnoliopsida; order Ericales; family Ericaceae; genus Rhododendron; species Rhododendron henanense. The sequence continues at coordinate 32,827,022 of CM036313.1, read as the reverse complement.
ACGTGTTCTCTCAACTCACAATTTTCCCTTTTTCTCTAGGTGTGGTTGTTTAAGAAGCTAAAAGTGTGGAATGCGCCGGAGCGACTTCCTTACAATCCAGACCAATGTACGGAGCGTCACATGGTTAAACAGTTCCCAACTGAGGCTGCTTGGGAAGCGTGGATGAAGACTTGCAGAGGTGATTGGATTCAATGGGTTTGCCCCTGGTATGGTATCGAGAGCATGACCGCGAGTACCATGAACCACTTTGGTGTAGCAGTGATTGGCGTTACTCAAGTCATTTTCTACTTCCCTGCTCGCTTTCAAAGGCAGTTTGGGGCTGAACAAGCCGCAATCTTGGGTGACCCCGAGTACACCGTCTCTAAGATCCATGATGCCAACTTCCGTCGCAATATGCTGCGTCTTTGGCCAAATAGAGTGATGCAGGAGGTTGCTGAGAACTTCGTTGCCAAGCTATCGGGTTCTTACAAACGCTGGTTGAAGAAAAACCTTTTGGATGATAGTAGTACAAAGATAAGGAAGACCTAGAGATCGACGCTTTGCTTATTTTTTTCAAAAGATGTTTGTTTGATTCTAGCTTTCATGGATTAAGAATTGTTTAGGTTTGCTTTGGCCTTTCTCTTTGGAAATAATAAAACATTTGGTCGTTTTATTTGAAGATGTTATTGCCTTGATTTGATAGCGAACATGCTTTAGGATAGACCTAGAAATTTTGGAAGTGATGATGATAGCAGTGGCCGAATCTCAAACTTAGAGATTGCCTACGTATCCCATGGAGGGAATCAGGCCATAAACGTAGTTCCAACAAAGGGGATTTGTTTTGTTTTTAGTTAGGGTCCACTCGGGTATTTTCCTCTCCTTTTGTGTTCTAAATTTTGCCTAAAAACTGCCCTTGCGGGTTTTCGGTCTAGCGAGCGCTTTATTTATGCCTTAGTTTTTGCCTAAGCCACCCTTGCGGGTTTTCGACCTAGCAGGCTGCTCTAATTTTTGCTTGGATCCGCCCACCCTTGTGGTTTTCTGTCCAACGAGCATCTCTCATGGGTAATACTTCCTCAACTTGTCGATGTTGACTTGTGTTGCGAATTCCATTCCATCCAAGTCTGCAATATATGCTGCTCCTCCGGAAAGTATGCGTTTGATAAGGTAGGGGCCTCCCCAGTTTGGTCTAAACTTGCCCCTTGGGTCCGAGACGTGGCGACGAATTGCTTTGAGCACCATGTCTCCTACCTTGATGTCCCTAGGTTTCACCTTTTGTTGAATGCTCGTGCAATGCGGCGTTGATACCCTTGTACATGGTATAAGGCTCTCAGTCTCCTTTCGTCTAGTAGTGCCAACTCGTCGTAGCGGTTTTGAACCCAGTCTTCTTCGATCATTCCAGTCTCAGCTAGAACCCTTAACGAAGGTAATTCCAATTCGATAGGCAAGACAGCTTCCATTCCATAGACCAGAGAGTAGGGAGTGGCCCCAGTTGAAGTCCTTTCAGTTGTTCAATATCCCCATAGTGCTAGAGGCAGCATTTCTGGCCAGTCGGTGTAGGTGTCGGTAGTCTTCCGCAGAATCCTCTTGACATTCTTATTTGCAGCCTCAACTGCTCCATTAGTTTGAGGTCGGTAAGTAGATGACCGATGATTTTGTATCCCAAATTCAGCAAAAAGCTTCTTTGTCGCCCCCTTGAAGTGCGATCCATTGTCACAGACGAACTTGTGAGGTACACCATATCGATAGATGATATTAGTGCGAATAAATTTGGCCACATGAGTGGCTTTGAGAGTAGCATAAGAGGCTGCTTCTACCCACTTGGTGAAATAGTCGATAGCCACCAGGATGAACTGATGTTTGTATTTCCCCTTTGGATTTATACTCCCAATAACGTCTATCCCCCAGGTGGAGAATGGCCAGGGGGATGTCATGCTGTACAGTTCTGTAGGGGGAATACGCATACGATCAGCGTGAGTTTGGCATTTGTAACATCGGCGGACATAATCAGCGCAGTCGGCTTCCATTGTAGTCCAGTAATATCCCTGACGCAGGATCTTCTTTGCCATCGTTGCCCCATTCATGTGTGGCCCACAAATTCCTTCATGTATTTCCTCCATTACCTTGTGGCTGTCCTCCGTTGTGACGCAAAGTTGACTTGGACCCAAGTGTGCCCTTCGGTATAATGCTCCTCCACAGATTATAAATCGGGCGGCAAACTTCTGCAGAGCCGTTTTGTCCTTCGAGGTGGCCTCGGATGGGTATTCTCCTTTTTCCAGGAATTCCTTCACGTTTTCGTACCATGGCTTGCCATCGTCTTCACCTTCCTCGGTAAAGGTACACTCACATGCTGGTTTAACCTTTTGTTCGATCATGAGAGGCCGCATTGTGAATCCCAGGGGTATTTCGACCATAGACGCCAACGTCGCCAGTGCATCTACAAATCTATTGCTCACTCGAGGAGTGTGTGTGAAGATAACAGAATCGAACTGTGGAATTATATCTTCCAGCACAGAGTGATATAGCTTCAGTGTATCTTCCTTGACCTTCCAGTCTCCTCTGGCTTGAGATACTACTAGATTTGAATCCCCAGTGACTTCTACCCTTTTTGCCCCTAGCTACAGGGCTGCCTCCATTCCGGCAATACAAGCCTCGTACTCAGCTTGATTGTTAGTGACTTCAAACCTTAGTTTATATGACAAAGGGATGTGGGAGTCGTTTGGGGAAACTAGCAATACCCCTATGCCATATCCACATCGGTTTGATGCTCCATCAAAGTAAAGTTGCCAGGTGTCGTCTAAGAGACATAAGATGTCCTCGTCGGGGAACATGAAGTCCTCTGCCTCTGCCTCTGTCACAGGGTGATCTGCCAAGAATTCTGCCACAGCTCTTCCTTTTACTGATTTCCTTGTCATGTATTTGAGGTCGAACTCTGCTAGCAGCAATAACCACCTAGCTAGCTTTCCGATAAGTGCTGGCTTTTCGAAAAGATACTTGATTGGGTCTAAACGAGAGACCAGCACCACCGGATGTGCTAACAGGTAGTGCCTCAGTTTTTTGTGGCCCACACTAGCCCCCAACAGGTTTTCTCGAGGGGAGTGTACCTTGTCTCATAATCCATCATTTTCTTGCTGAGGTAGTATATGGCGCACTCTACTTTGGCGTCGTTTTCTTGCGCTAGCATACATCCCATGGACGTGTCTGTTACTGAGAGATACAGAATCAATGGCTTCCCAGGGATGGGTGGCGATAGTACAGGTGGATTCTAAAGGTATTCTTGATTGCCTCGAACGCTTGCTGACAGTCTTGGCTCCATTCAAAATCCGTACCTTTCTTCAGTAGCTTGAAAAGAGGTTCACAGGTGGTTGTGAGCTTGGAAATGAACCTGCTGATGAACTGTACCTTCCCTAAGAAGCTCCTTACTTCCTTCTCTGTCCTAGGTGGTGATATCTCCATGATAGCCTGTATCTTGGAAGGGTCTACCTCGATTCCTCTTTGAGTGATGAGGAATCCCAACATTTTTCCAGCTGTTACCCCAAAAGTGCATTTTTTAGGGTTAAGACGTAGCTTGTAATTCCTAATCCTCTCAAAGAACTTTTGGAGTGCTCCATAGTGTCCTTCCCTTTCCTTTGATTTGACTATCATATCGTCGACATACACCTCGACCTCTTTGTGCATCATGTCGTGCAACAGTGTTGTGGCCATCCTCTGATAAGTGGCTCCAGCATTCTTCAACCCAAATGGCATCACTCGGTAGCAGTAGGTTCCCCAATGTGTAGTGAAGGTGGTTTTCTCTCTATCCTTAGGAGACATAAGGATTTGGTTATACCCAGAGAATCCATCCATGAAAGATAGCAATGCATGGCCTGCGGTGTTATCCACTAGCTCGTCTATGTGAGGTAATGGGAAGTCATCTTTCGGACTGGCTTTGTTGAGATCTCAGAAATCTACGCAGACCCTGATTCCTCCAGTTTTCTTTGGTATGGGAACGATGTTGGCTACCCATTGTGGATATTCGGTGACTATGAGAAAACCGGCGTTGATTTGTTTAGTGACTTCTTCTTTTATCTTTAGGACCCAATCAGGGCACATACGTCTCAGTTTTTGTTTAACTGGTTTTGCATCAGGATGAAGAGGAATTTTATGTTGAACAATTTCAGGGTCTATTCCAGGCATGTCCTCGTAAGACCAGGCAAAAACATCTTTGTATTCTTTTAGCAAAAGGATTAGTTTTTCACTTTCTTGAGGGGATAGTGCGGCACCAATTTTAATCATTTTGGGCTCGTTTGCAGAGCCTATGTTTGCTGTGATTATTTCCTCAGAAAAAGGTTTAGCGTGCCTTTCCTCTTCTCTCTCGATGAATTCGAGAATTTCTTTTGGAATTTCTTCCTCAAAATTTAGTTTGTAGGAATCCACACAGTTGATCATAGGCAAAGTGAAATACTCTAAATCTTCCTTCTCATTGCTAAGTTTATCAAAAGACATTTCAGAGTCGAACTCAAAGTAAATGCTATGCCTTGGTACTTTGACCAGGTTTTCCTCACTAGACTTAGTAGTTTCAAAGGATGAAAAGCTTGATTCGGACTGAGTCGACTCGGAGTCGGAATCGGAATCAGAACTAAGATCAGAATTAGCGCTTTTCATTTTGTATTTTAGAGTGTGTTCCACGGTCCAGTTAGGGTAAGCCCCTTTTTCAGCATCCACAATCAGCTCAGAGCAGTCTTTTTCATCACCAAGGTCGATCACCAGTACTTCACTGTCACCTTGATTCGCACTTTCATCATTGTCACCCTGCAAGTCTTGGAGGGCCATTTGATTTGCTATTGTTGTTATTTCCTCCAATTGAGCTTCAATCTCGGCTTCGTCGCTGTTGTCGACCCGTCGTGTGCCAACAAAGCCCCACCAATTACCAAAGCTATCTATGATGGGGTGGATCACCCTTATTTCATTGTTGGTGACCCCCTCATCAAAGAGTAGGTTTAGTCGTGCAGTCGACTGCACTGAGTCCGCGAAGGAGGTTCAACTGGTGGAAATCTGCATTGGTGGGATGATGGACGAATTCAAGATGTTGCTCATCAATCTGAAGTTGGGAACATTCTCTGCCCTACTAGAGTCGGCATACAACATCCGCCATGTGGTCAAGCCGGCCAGGAAAGATGCATGGAAAGGCAAGGCCACAAGCGCCACTGTGGCTGTCGCGGAGGCGCCGCGGGCTCAGCAGGCCGCGGGAGGACGAAAGCGGAGAGAGCGCGAGATGGGGCCGGCGCCAGATTTCCCCTGCACAATGGATGAAGTGCGAGCCTTGGTAAATGCATCGTCTAGTGGGTCATTGTCGACAGCATCTTCTTCCTTTGCCTCTTCAGTCTCGAGGTTGTTGACCTCGTCTATTGGCCAATAATCATCGGTAGGTGCATAAGGGTCATAAAAGTAGATTGGAACCCTGCGAAGCCCTTCTTCTTCAATCAGGTCTTCTACCTCTTCCTCATAAACCGTTCCAGTGAACATGACATGGTTGTCTTCAATGATAGCCACCATAGGCTTTGGTTGATTTACTGGAGTGATGTATTCAGAGGGGTTGAAATCTTCAACAGCAAAGTGGAGCGGGCCGGACAGCTTGGTGACAACTTGAAAGTGCGAATCAGACGTGAACAATGATGCAGTCATTTTTTCTGAAAAAGGTTTTTGCTTTAGTTAGATTGATTAATATTACCTACTGTTTATTTGACTTAGAGAGATTCCTAAGGTTTAACCTGCAAAAGAGAAATTTTACAACATACATATACAATGGGTGTGAGGAAGAACTTGGAAGCAAAATGCAAGTAGGTTCCTAGCCTGTAGGTTCCTGTCTTGGTTTGATAAGTTCTATGGCTTTCTAAAACATGCAAGGTTTTGGTAGTCTCAGGGTGCTCCGTCGTCAAAGGGCACCAATCCCCTCACCAGCCCATCATAGGCGGTGATTGGGTGGTTTTCTTTTTGATATACCACTAGGTACGAGTGACTGTGGAGTTTGCTGGAACCCCCAACATAGCCCGTGTCATGCCGGGATATCAGGTGAACTCAACGGGTTGCCCGCTCGATGCATATGATAAATGAATTAGACAAGGCATGTATTAGTCTTATGTTGAACTTTTTGGTTATGGCTCTCACATCCCCAGCAGAGTCGCCAAAAACTGTAGACACCTCCCAAACGGGACATCGCCATACAGATTGATCACGCTTGTTTGGTTCCACTTCATAAACCAAGATCATGGACATTCCCATGGCTAGGAACATCGCCACATGATAACGGTTATCATCAAAATAGAGTCGCCACCTAGTTTATTAAAACTAGGAAAACAGATAGAGATTCTGGATACGGGAGCCAAAAGTACAATAAGGGGAAGGTGTTAGGCACCCCTCTTTACCCAGTCGTGAGACTGGCCCATAATCATTCAACATAAGACATATAGATGCTTTGTCTAATTCCAACACATAGTCTGTTTATTTATTCCTTTAAACAGATAAAGATGAGCCAGGACTGTAATTGAAAGCATGCATAGAAAAGCAGGAAACAAGCAAAAACTGTCCCAGGGAAATGGATCCCGCGGCCGGTGAATTGATGTCACGGCCGAGGGATCCTCCTGGTTTGATGTACCGGCCGAGGGATCGAAGCCCCGGTCGGTGTTCTTCCTCACACCAGACAGAAAGATTTAACAGATAATCAAAACGTTACGATTAGTAAAAAGGGACAGTAAATAGGGCAAACCAGAGGCCGTTGGGCCTCACCACCTTGATCCCTCAGTTGCTTGATTGCTTTGGATTGGGCGTGATTGATTGATTGCTTGATCGAGAACCCTAGAGTTAGGGTTTGAACTTTGGGGTTTGATCGCCGGATTGACGGCTACCTTCGGAAGGTTAGGGCTTTTGGAGTATGGGATTGAGAGAGTATTTGTGCAGAGTTTCGTGGCTTGATTGAGTGTGTAGGTGTGTTAATTTCGGAGCCCAAAGGCTCCTTTATATAGGCATAGGGATGACTCACTCCGGCCAATCAAATCATGAGATGGCAATTGCAATTGCAATGCATCTCTAACTCTACGTCGTAATCTCTGAGCGTAGCCCGAACGCATCGGGAAGGTAGTGTAATCGGATCAAACGTCTGACAGAACACGTTCCAGAGTCTGGAAAAGGTCGATCTGGCGGCCGAGTAAAGGATGTCGCGGCCGTGGAATGGATATCTCGGCCGAAGGATAGATCTTGCGGCCGAGGAATTGATCTCTCAAGGAGATTCTGCTAGCAACAGGTTGCTCGGGTGAGGAATTGATGTTATGGCCGTTAGATCGATGGTACGGCCGTCAGATGGATTCTCCTAGGCTTCTGTATTTCTGTCTGAAAGGCTGTATGGCTTTGAATTGGGTCCTCTAAGTGGCTCAAAGTTCTCACCGAAAGTCCTAAGGTCCTCAAGGAAGCAATCAGCAATCATTGTATCCATTTCATCATCGGGATTGTCCCAAGGTGGGACTTGAAATAATCGTTAGGCCAAATTGGGGTGTCTACAATTCCCGCGCCTCCTGATCCACTACCCGCGGCCCCATCGAAGCTGAGCGTCCAGTGCTGTTCATCTGTGCTGGCCGCGAGAGCTTCGAAACCATCTCCGAGTAGACATTCTTCGAGCGGCTCGCACTGTCCGCTTGGGAACTGAGCCAGTAGGTCCGCTAGGGCTTGACATTTGATTGCTTTTGGAGTTGCGCATGAGATGTCAAATTTCGCGAGTGTTAGCAACCAGCGAGCGACCCGTCCTGTGAGGGCGCGGTGCGACAGAAGATATCTCACTGGGTCACACTTAGTGATTATCTGGATGGGAAATGACAGGAAATAGTGCCAGAGCTTCTGTGCGGTAAAGACGAGGGCTAAGCAGTGTCTCTCGATGGCGGTATACCTTTCCTCCGCTCCCTGTACCTTCCTGCTGATGTAGTAGACTGGGCACTCTGTCCCATCTACCTCTTGCACCAGCAGGGCCCCAATGGATCTCGGGGTAGAGGTCAAATAGAGAATCAGTGGTTTCCCCGCAACTGGTGCCACCATTGTCTGGGGAGAAGTCAACGCCGCTTTAATCCGCTGCAATGCTTGCTGATGCTCTTCTTTCCACTCAAATTTTGCGTTTCCCTTCAACAGGTCCGTGAACGGTGCCGCGATTTCCGCCATCGTGGGAATAAAACGGCGGAGGTAGGATACTTTTCCTAAGAATCGCTTGAGTGTCTTCTGGGAGTGGGGTGGGGGCATTTCCGTAATAGACTTGATCTTGGCCTTGTCCGCGTCGATTCCATGGCGATGTACTAGGAAACCCAAGAATTTGCCCGCGGTGACTCCGAATGCGCACTTCAGGGGGTTCATTTTAAGGTTGAACTTCCTGCATCTGGCAAAGACAGTGGCTAAATCTGCAAGATGGTCCTTCCGCTCCTTGGATTTCACCACCAGGTCATCCACATAATCTTCTATTATCTTGTGCATGAGATCGTGGAAAATCGTTGTCATGACCCACTGGTATGTTGCCCCCGCATTCTTGAGCCCAAAGGGCATTACGATGTAGTAGAAATTTCCCAATGGTGTTCGAAATGCCATTTTCTCCGCGTCCTCTGGAGCCATTTTGATCTGGTTGTACCCGCTGAAACCATCCATGAAGGAGAACATCTGGTGGCCCGAGGTGGCATCCACCAACGTATCAATGTGTGGCAGCGGGAACTCATCCTTTGGACACGCTTTGTTGAGGTCGCGGAAGTTGACGCATATATACTCTGATTTGGCCATTTTTCTTCTTCACAGGGACAATGTTTGCCAGCCATTCCGGGTACTGGATTGGGCGAATGAATCCCGCCTTCCGCAGCTTCTCAACCTCTTCCTTGATCTGCCCCTCCAAATCGGGGTGATACTTCCGCTGGGATTGTTTCGCGGGCTTAGAGTTTGGGAAAGTATCCAAGTGGTGCGTTACCAGCTCTGGGTCTAACCCAGGCATCTCCTCGTAGTGCCACGCGAATACATCTGAATTAGCACGTAGCAGTGCTATTAGCTTCTCGCAGAACTCTCCGTGCAATTCCTTACTTATGAACACCGGCTTCTTTGGGCCTACTCCGTCACTTAGATCGACCTCTTCTAATGCTTCCTGCTACGGCTTGGGCTGATCTTGCATGCATTCCGGAGTGGGCTCCGGCTTTTGTATTACTTCTTCTTCTACCGCGGCACATGTTCCGCCGGGGCCAGCGGTTTCATGATCGGCCGCTGCCCCGGTGGATCGTCATAAGTAGTACACTGTTTTGCCCCCCTCATTTGTCTTGGTTATCTTTCTGGGGGCTGCGGCGTCTGCCGCGGATGGGTCTCTCTGTTGTGTCTCCGGCTTCTCATCTTTAATATCTTCCCACCTTGGGATCCTGACAGCGCGAGGCTTGACGGTGATCGCCTGAGATACCTCGCCCAGTTCCGAGAAATAGACAGCGTCCGAGAGGTGTGCTTCATGAGTATCAAACGGGTTTTCAGATGCGCGAATTGTGACTTTCTTTCCTGGCCAGATTCCTTTCAAGCATTGGTGGTAGCTAGATGGCACAACCGCGTACTTATGCATCCAGCTTCTGCCGAGGATGATCTGGTAATTGGGGTCCGCGTTGATGAGATGAAATTTAGTGGCTGAGCGGATTGCCCCCACTTCTAGGTCTACCACCACATATCCCAAGGACTGTTTCTTGTCTCCTTCGAATCCCATAATGGTGATTGGAGATTCTACTATTCGGTTGGTCTGTATCCCCACCTTCTGGAATGTTGACATGGGCATCAGGTTTATGGAAGCCCCACCATCTAAAAAGGTTCTTTTCAGCTCCGTCCCATTGACGTGGGATGTAACGTACAGCGGGCGGTTATGGGGGTAGGGTACCCGTCGGTCCGCGTCCGAAAAGGTGACAGAGTTGGACTCATCGCGGATCGTCCGCGGGACGGACCCCTCCGCAGACATACACGACTCTTGATGAACTTCCGCGATGTTGACAATCGCCTTAGTAATTTCCATCCTTGCTGCAGGTGTGAAGCCAAAGCCATCAAAGAATGCGCGAAACTTTGCACTGTTCTGCAATGTCTTGACCGACCCGTTGGGATCCGGTGTCACCGCGGGGGCTGGACCATCCCCGAATTCCTCTGTGATTTCGTAGCACGAGACCATGTAGGCCCATGCTTCGTCATCCTCTCCCTCCATGTTGTAGTTGTTGTTGGTATCGTCTTCGCCGTCGTACATGAACGGGTAATACTCCGCCATGTTGACTTCTCCATTGTTGTTTCCGTGGACTAGATAAGGCTCGATGCGGATGTCGCGCCGTCCTATCCTCAGTTCATTCGCATTCTGCTTTCTTTTAAACAACCTCTTCAATGACCAACAATCACTCGTCGGGTGCTTGGTGTGCCTGTGGTACATGCAGTACCGCGGGTGCTCGCGGTCCTCCCGCGTTGATTCATACTCCACAGGGGGAAGTTCCAGCTCTCCGTCCTGCACCTATGCATTCACTAAGGCTCGCACTTCGTCCATGGTGCAGGGAAAATCCGGTGCCGGCCCCATCTCGCGCTCTCTCCGTTTTCTTCCTCCCGCGGCCTGCTGGGCCCATGGCGCCTCCGCGACAGCTACAGTGGCGCCTGCGGCTTTGCCCTTCCATGCATCTTTCCTGGCTGGCTTTACCACATGGCGGATGTTGTATGCAGATTCTAATAGGGCAGAGAATGTTCCCAACTTCAGATTGATGAGCAACATCTTGAATTCATCCATCATTCCGCCAATGCAGATTTCCACCAGTTGAACCTCTTTCGCGGACTCAGTGCAGTCGACTGCACGATCTTGGAACTTCCTGATGTAATCCACCACGTCTTCCCCGCTAGCTTGTGTTTCCTTTGTCAGGCTGATCACCGTTACCTTTTCACGGACCTGAAAGAATTTAGCGTAGAAGCTATTCACCATCTCCTCCCAAGTGGTGATCGAGTAAGGCTCCAAGTTGACATACCATGTGTATGCGCGGGAGGTGAGAGACTTCGAGAACTCGCGGAGATGCAAGTTATAATCGGACGCGTGGGCCCCAAGAGATTCTATAAAACGGACCACATGTTCCTGGGCACTGCCCTCTTTCCCATCAAATTTCACGAATTTTGGTGGGGTGTATCATTCCGGGTAGGGTAGTGATAGGATCGTCATATGCTGCCCCCTGCCTGGTTCTGTGGTGGTTCGTCACTTTGGCCGACCGCGGCCTTTGGGAGCGCCGCTGAGATGAGCTCAGTGAGACCAGTAAAGGCCGCGAGCAGCTGTCGCTGCGTCTCGAGGAACTGCCGCTGGCCGTCCTGGAGGGCCCGCAGCGTCTGCGCTGCCGTGCCCGCGCTGTTGGTTTCTTCGACTTCCTCGATAACTGGTGCGCCGTCGTGTGGTGCCGTCATTGCTCTACGGCGTGATAGTGGCCGTTCGATGTATTCAGTGGAACGGGTACTAACCATAAACCAAAAGACACCTCCCCAGCAGAGTCGCCTAAATGTGGGTGATCGGGTTCCTTTGGAGATGCTTACGTGTAGAAATGTGAGCTGGAGAGGTGCGATTGGCTGATGATCAGTATTGAGGGGAAAAGAGGAATGATCTCGTAGGGTGAGGGATGGAGCAAGAGGTACGGAAAGGACAAAGGCAACGTGTCTCCTTTACTCTCCGCGGGGGGATGACGTCTGCCTTCTCTGGAATCAAACGAGTGAGGTCACCTTCTCTCCGGGGAAGAATGTTCTCCTTCCTCAGAATCAGTGCTCACGCTCTCCTTTTCTGGAAAAGTCAGCCTTTGGCAATCATTGGGAATGTCAGGGGTATTTATAAGGCACCTGGGCCTAGGTCAGGCCCAGGACGGCGCTCCTATAAGACCCCAACACGTGTCCCTCCCGTACCTCCAGGTCTCGGATAAACTGGTCTTCCCGCGGAGATCTTTCCGCAGGAGGACTCGCGCTTCCGCGACGCTACCTCTATCCCAAGCCACCAAGCCACAAGAGCTTCCCCAATTCCCGCAAGAGCAAGGTCGCGACCCGCGGCGATCGTTTACCTCCCGTGGGGTCCCTTCCGGGCCCTGCCTTTTAGGCCCGAATAGGGCCCCGGGGTCTTCCTGTGATCCTCTGTACCCATCCCGGTACGCTTTTAGTTCTCTCCCGCGGGGGTCCCTCGGGGTCTTCCCTTCCGCGGGTCATTTCCGCGGGCATCGATCTTATGGGCCACACGTGCTTCCCTTCTATTAGTCAGTCAAACGTCTTCTTAGAATATAATTTTGATTAAGACTGACTTTCCGCGGGGTCCCAGCTACCACGTGTCCGCGACCAATTGGCTAGTTAAAAAGTCTTCTCTGATGACATGTCAATAATCTTGACCGCGCCTACACTTCTCCTATATGGAATTCGTTCCATATAGCAATACAATCAGCTTAATCTCTTTCCCTTATTCACGGGATCCATTCCTATCGCGTAGGAAGGTAGGATGCTCATTCCAGAATAACCACCCTAACTCGTAGGTCGGCTATACTAGGGTTTACACTCTTATGGTTGAACCTTTTGCTCGACCGTTGTGACGAGCAATATTGCACGTTATAATCGATCAAGTACCGTGTTCGGCCTTATGCACCCTCTCGTAGTGCTGCCGACCTGACCACGTGTCCTGTACGTGGTCAGGGCTATCCTCTATGACGCACCCTCACGTGGTGTCAAACATACTTCTACGTGCATCAACTTCTACGTGCATCACACGTGGTCGGGCGTAATTCCTTTTGTTCGGGAAGACCCATCTACATGGAGGATGAATTGGCTCCTCAACGTGTATTTTTCCCTCTATTAAGGTGAACCCTTCCATTTCGTTGGAACAAGGCTATAAAGGTTTGAATCCTTAAATTGCCTGAAGTAAAGAAATCTAGTAAAAACAAGATATTCGTAAAAAGTTATAGAAATGCTAGAGGCACATCGGTGTGGCACACCTCAGCCACACCCCTCTCACATACAGGTGGGTCCCACTGGAACGGGTCTCACATGTATGTGAGAGGGGTGTGGCTGAAGTGTGCCATAATACTTAACTACAGTTAACTAGGACATATTAGAAGTTATTACAGCAGGTGAAAACTTCAAAATCAAGATTTGTAGTATACAATTTTAAAAAAGTAAAATTCCTTTCCCCTCCACACTAATCCATATTTCTTCTCTCTTCTCTATGGTCTACTCTCTTCGTCGTGCAACACTACGCTCAGACCGCCCCTTGCACATAATTACATGTTGGTTCTGCGGAGAGTTACTTGGGAAAATATCTATAAGTTAGAACATCATAAACCAATCTCCGAGAAATGTTAGGCAGCGGGCTGGGTACAATTTTAACCTATACTGTTGTTCTACAGATTGCAGTATGTGAATTTTCACTGAAGGTAGACATTCTAATACCATCAACTTTTTGCGTTGCGTTGTTTGATACAGGTTTTTCTACTTGATACACCATGCCATTTGTTGTATTTGTTGGACAACTAGTGCTCATATTTTCCACTGTGAAATTTAACTATTGCTTGTTCTATATATCTTCCGCCGAATTTCCCATTCGAAGTGGTGAAAGAATTAAAATAATTTTCCTAAACTTCCTTTGCTTCCCCTCAATGTAGAACAACTTGGTGGGGGTATGGAGATTATTAGTCAGTTGTGGAAAGGCATAATTTGAGAAGATCGTCGGTTAAATACAAAAAGTACTCATTTGTTCATGTTTGTTTAATTCTCTAATTGATTGCCTGTTAAATACAAAAAATCCGACTTTTTGGGTTTTATCTTGGATATATTTCAAAAAATATTTAGGTAAAAGTCATAATTTTTTAGTTTTTCCAATACGTCTTGATAAGACAAATCAATAATCCACAAAAACTAGACGCATAAATTAATAACAAATGCTATAAAAAAAATTGAATAAGGAAAAAACATGAAAAAGCTTAAAAATCTTAGCCGAACTTAACCTAACAATATTTTCTCTTTGGATAGCAAAATTTAATAGGGATCACACACTCTCTTTTCCATTTCTCTCTCTCTCTTTCTCTCTTCTCCCATCCCTATCAAGTATCAAGTATCAATGGACCACCCACTTACATTGAAAAATCAGGATTCTCTAATAATCCGTAAAAACCCTAATGGTATGAAAGTGAATCACTAATTAATACTATCAATTAAAAACTACACTAGCAATCAATCGCACTACGCAGAGATATACGTGGAAAACCCCTGAATAGGTAAAAACCACGGGAAGGAATCAAATCACTATAATCATCGTGCAATTACAGATATACCTATCCAAACGAAGTAAATCCTCACACCGTTCTAAGTACTACCTGCCGAGTCACACGTACACCGCACCCAGTGATCTTGATCGCCAACGGCCTTGAGTCCACAAACCCTCCAATTAACCTCAGAGAAATCCCTTCACGAATAGCACACAAATAAACCCGTTGCTTTGATTTTTCATACTTCTGCCGCCACCACTGTCTTTTCTTCACGCTATATAATATGTGGCCTCCAATCCTTGCCATCCCTTTTTCTCTTTTATAAGGTTGTGTTGGAAACCTAGAAAAAAAGTCCATATATAGATTTTTTTCCACGTTTCTTTTTCATTTAAAAAACAGATTATGCCGATTGATAACCGGATTGATCCGTCCATCGATCCGTCTTCACCAAAATTCGTCTTGCAAAAGTCGACCTCCTTTTTTTTTAAATCCCGAACGCTTATTCTCAATTACAAATAATAATGATTCCTTCCACTCTGTAGACACCTCCCATACGGGGCATCGCCATACAGATTAATCGTTTGTTACTCGATTGGTTGCTTGCTTCATAAACCAAGATCGTGGATATTCTCATGGCTAGGAACATCGCCACACGATAGCGGTTATCATCAAAACAGAGTCGCCACCCAGTTTATTAAAACTAGGAAAATAGATGGAGATTCTGGGTACGGGAGCCAAAAGTACAGTAAGAGGAAGGTGTTAGGCACCCCTCTCTGCCCAGCCGTGAGGCTGGCCCATAGTTGTTCAACATAAGACATACACTTGCTTTATTTAATTCTAACACGTAGTCTGTTTTTAGCCTTTAAGCAGTTAATGGTGAGCCAGTGCGATAATTAAAGCATACATCAGAAAGCTGAACAAAACAAACTGTCCTAGGAAATGGATCTCTCGGCCGGTGAATAGATTTCACGGCCGAGGGATCCCACTGGATTGATATATCGGCCGAAGGATTGATCCCCCAACCGATGTTCTTCCTCACACCAGAACAGATATTTAACAGATAATCAAAACTCTATGATTAATGCATAAAAAGGTAAAAGAGATCAAACCATAGGCTCCTGGGACTCACCACCTTGATCCCTCAGTAGCTTGATTGCTTCGGATTAGAAGGGATTGACTGATTTGCTTCTCGAAAACCCTAGGGTTAGGGTTTGTACTTCAGGGTTTGATCGTTCGGGATGTGGCTGCCTTTGGAAGGTTAGGGCTTCTATAGAGGGAGTATGTGAGATGATTTCTGCAGAGTTTTGAGGTATGAGATGGAGGAATTGAATGTTAATTTCGGAACCCTAAGGCCTCTTTATATAGGCATATGGATGACTCACTCCGGCCAATCAAATGGCGTGAATCAAAAAGGAATTCTAGGGTTCAAAGATCTCTAGACGCGATCTATTTCGTAGCCCGAACGCATCGAAAAAAGGCTGCTAGGGTTTTGGTGCGTCGATCAAACGACTGACAGAACATTCCAGAATTCTGGAAAAAGACGATCTGGCGGCCGAGGAATCGATCTTACGGCCGAGGAATGGATTTGGCGGCCAAGGAATCGATCTTACGGCTGAGGAATGGATTTGACGATCTGGCGGCCGAGGAAACGATGTTGCGGCCGAATGATAGATCTTGCGGCCGAGGGAGTGATCTCTCAGGGAGATTTTCAAGCAACAGGTTGCTCGGGTGAAGAAATGATGTTAAGGCCATGAGATCGATGTTACGGCCGACAGATGGATTCTCCTAGGCTTCTCTATTTTCTGTCTGAGAGGCTATATGGCTCTGGATTGGGTCCTCTAAGTGACTCAAAGTTCTTGCCGAAAGTCCTAAGGTTCTCGAGAAGGCAATCAGCAATCACTGTATCCATTTCATCATCGGGATGGTCCCAAGGTGAGACTTGAAATAATCGTTAGGCCAAATTGGGGTGTCTACACACTCTAGTCCTATACAGACCCACTAGCCTAAAAAAAAAATTAAATTACAACTCGATATAAAATATGTGTTTTGTCATATGGAATTGCCAATACACACTTCGAAATTTGGTCCTTACATACATTTATTCCCAACTCTCTCTATCTCTCTTCTAAATATGTGTTTTTCATAATAGATCTGAGACTTCACATTGTTAATGTTATCAACCTCTTAAATGGATAACCAAAAGATTAGATGACAAGTTATGATTATCCAATTTTGGTTATACCATTGGAGATACCCTAACAGATTTTTGCCAAATTAGGCACAAGTTCACCTATCAGTAACTATTTTCTTGTAGAAATGAATCTTGATTGAGAAAATCTTAATTTTTAATGGAGGACTGTGAATAGTTATTTACAGAGCCAATCGCAACTGTCTAAAAGTGTTTTGTATGGTCCGGATGTTAATGAAACTTTCCGGGGAAGAGTTAAACTTTTTTCCGGAAAAATTTCGTAAAAATTCGGACCGTCCAGAATACTTTTGGACGGTTGCGATCGGTTGTTGCTGTAAAAAACTTGTTCACGGCGGAGTCATTAATAAGTTTCTCTCATCTTAGTTTTATTTGTTTGTTAAGTATTTCTTAAATATATCCGGTATAGGGTTCTTTGAATTTCTAATAGATTGGAGCTACATACTCCATAATTCTACAAATCCATTGACAATTTTTTTTATCAATGAAAGTCAGTATTGTTAGAATAATTAATGCTTTGTTTGGTTTGGTATTTGAAAAATAGTAGGGGTAATAAGTGGAGAGAGATAGAGAGAGAAATGTTAGAAGTAGGGGGAATCTAGGAGGAGTCTAGGGGGAATTTTTCAAAAAATGCTTTTTGAAAAGGGAAGAGAACACAACATAAATTAGCACATTAAAAATAGAGTTAAAATCCTAACTTCCTTACATTAGCACCTAAGTGCACTCCTGAAGCCGTTAGGCCAAAGGCCACTTAGCAACATCTTGACAAAATTGATGATTGAATGATCTGTTGTACTTCTCCGCAAAACAAACTTGATCCAAGTATGGAATGACATCAAGCTACTAGGCTGGTATTCAAATCATCTTCTCCAGCAGCCAGGGTAAGCTCCTCGGCCCTTACAGCCTGGTACTTCCAATCTGTTTGATACAATGTGTACAACATCATCACCACACAAGAATACTGTGCTGCAACTAACCCCCACCATAACCCCACAAACCCAATTCCCAATTTGAATGTCAAAAGAACCGCAACCGGCAAACCAATGATATAAAACGACGCTAGATTGATACGGGCTCCCACCTTAGGCCTGGCAGATCCCATCAGAGCACCACAGGCAGCCGTTTGGGGCGCGTTCCCGACTTCTGCTAGGCCTAAGATTGGAAGCGTATTCGTGATCAACGCCAATGTCAACGGGTCATTAGTGTACATTTTTCCCCACACGGATCTTAGAGCGATTGCCAGAGCCAGAGCTACGAAGCCGAAAGAGAGAGCAACTGATATACCGGTTACGGCTGCCCTCTTGGCACGGGTAGCTTCACCCGCACCCAACTCGTGGCCCACGCGCTGCGATATGCTCACGCTCAGAGCATTAGGGAATACGTAAAAGGTCCCTGTCGTTTGCATTAATATGCCCACTGCCCCAACTGAAGACTCCGGATTGCTCAGTCGTCCACCAAGAAATAGAATGATCTCATACCACCACCATTCCAAGCAAACAGAAAACACACTAGGCAACGCCAGGCTAAGCAACGGCCACCAGCCGTGGAAAGTAGACCCGATCGTCAACCCAACCCAAGGTTTTAGCGATACTTTCGAAAGGGCAATGTAAATCAACAAGCCGATGTTGGTGTTTAACGTGTACAAAATGGAGCTCAATGCAAGGCCTTTCACACGTAAATTCAAGTATGTCACGAAAAGATAACAAATAGGTAGGTGCAGTATTGTGGAAACTGCAGTAGCCAAGGTTGATGGCGAGTTCAGTCCCTGAACCCTTAAAAATGACTTCAAGGGGATCAAATGAGCATGGGCGAGCAATTCAGGAAGCGAAAACAACAGGTACACTTTGGCGACTTTTGTTATACTGTGGTCCTGGCCTAACTGGTGAAAGACATGGTCGATGTTAAGCCAAAGGATTGAGATGGGAATGCAAGCGAATAAGAGGAGGAGGAATGTTTTGAGGTAAGTTTGGCTTAGGACTGACCATCTCCTGGCTCCAAAGGCTTGGGAACAAATCGGGTCCATTGCCATCGATAGGCCTTTCATGACCGAAAAGGCTGTAATATTTGCAAATCCGATGGCGAGGGAGCCACCGGCTAGCTCTGTTTTCCCCATGCGGCCCAAGAAAAGCATGGAAATCATTGATTTTGAGCATATGAGCAGTGTTGTCATAAGTACAGGGCATGCAATTTTCCCAAGCATGAGCAGCTCTTCTACCGCCTGAGAAAAAAAAAAAAACATGCAAATTAAACATATAGTTATGCTTATGACAACAGCGCTACGCCCACCTCTCTGTTTCACCACACAATATTTCATCGCCCGTCTCGGCAATCAATGGTCCGGATTTAAAAAAAAAATTCAAAATCTAAATCATTCAAAATACTTTTAGACAGTGTGAAGGAGCAGTAAAAATTGAGCGATGGGCATACACTTTCTGTTATGACAACGCACATTTACACGTAAAAATTTGGGTATCATTCAAATGAACTTTTTTTATCACAAGAGTTTGTTGTTTACTGCATGCATGATGCATAACTCTGACAAACTTCAACCAGATTAGGCAAATGTTATATTCTCGATGGAAGAATTATTCGGCAAATTACACAATCAATGCTTTTCTGTCAATTTTTCTTTGTTTTAAAAAAAAAAATCATAACAGAGATACTCCACTAAACAAGTCAACTCAAGTGTATAGTCATAGTCTTAATACTTGCCATAATTTAATCTGCGGTGCTTTCCTGGAAACTTCTCACTCTCTTAATCAACGAGGGCAATTGCACCATTGGTTCCTGTAGTTTTGGCAGAATCTCCATTTGACCTTTTAATTCTAAACTGTAGCGATTTAATCCTACATTTCCATTTTCATTTCAATGTGGCCTCTCCATGGTACAAGTATTGCACTTTGATCCATCTGGTTTCAAATGTGTCTTCTTCTGCTTAACAAAACTCAACGAAAGATGACTGACAGAACTATATTGAAACTGGCATGACAATGCAACCTTCAAAAGCTAGAGACCAAATTAAAATCGGATAAACGCAAGTTATATATCAGCATTGCAATGTTAAGCTTCGGTGAAAATGGTGTCACAATTAACACACACGGAGAGGGCGATGGAGAGAGAGAGAGAGAGAGAGAGTGCAAATGGTGAAGAACACCCAGAGTCAAACAAAGAGAGAGAGAGAGAGAGAGAGAGAAATACCTCGCTCACAGAAAAATTCTGGGAAAGCCAATGCAAGAATTTATTTTCCAGTATCCTATGTTTCTCATAATTTTGCCCAGCATCCATTAATAATTCACGGGCATCATCCTGAAGTTGTAGACGGTCAGTCATTTGGCACATGCTTGCCTTATACTGCATAGAGAAAGGGAGAGAGAGAGAATGCAAATGAGACGAAGTTTAAGAGATGAAACAGAGTAGACAAAGTAATGAACGCAGAAGCAGTTTTATGGGAGGAGGTTGATAGTGTGCCAAAAAAATAATATAAATAATAGTGTGCCAAAAAAAGAGAGAGAGAGAGAGAGCAACCTTAATATCTCCAAATCAGTTGTCCAACAGTTATTATTGTGGGAGGAGGTTGATCTTCACCACTCCTTTGATGAAGACTGAGAGAGAGAGAGAGAGAGAGAGAGAGAGAGCATTAATTTAGACAAAATTCAGAACATACACCAAATATGTACGCCTTTGAACACACATTCCAAACTTCTACAGATTGTTATTGTTTCTCATACAAATGTGTACGGTTGATATAGCTATCGATGTTTGGTCAAGTTGATTTCTTCTAAAAAATGTACTTCTCGGAAAAATCAAAAATATTAACGGTTAAATAACTTTTGTGAATTCACCGCAAATCCATGATGACTCAAAATTAGACCAAACTGGAGGTGGAGGATAAGAGCTTATGTACTGAAATTCAGCTTAAACCCAAATACTCAATATTATATACTCCTATACACTTAAGTCGTGGCCAAATGCCCACCTTGCCCCTTTCCAGTATAGTTCTTCTGCTTTTATGTACGGAAATTACAGTTGTCCTTAATTACCAATGTCTGGTTTTCTAAAATAATTACTCGTAAGTTATAGCGTAAATTATTCACAGTGAAACGGTAAGACCGCACCATGGGTATAGTAGCTTTATGTGTGCCAACTAATTGAGTTGTCCATAGAAAATTACTGTTTGCCTCTGTTACATTATAATAGAATATAAAGTCCAAATAGATGTGAACTGGTAAGTAATTAAACCATAATTTCGTTCGTCTCTGTAGTTTTTATTGGCTTGACGGCGAGGGATGTCCGGACCAGTTTACGCGCACCTAAACGAGTTAAGTTTTGTTCATCCTCCACTTAAGAGGATGAACATTACCCTCCTTCCTATTGGTTAAAAGAGTGTGGAGCCCACCACAAGATGATGTCATGCTTACCAAAAAGTGTATTGCATGGTAAACATGACATCACTTTATGGTGAGATCCACGCCATTTCAACCAATATTATGGAAGATAATGTTCATCATCTTTTAAGGAGGATGAACAAAATTGCACTCTACCTAGACTATTCTCCTCCCTAGTCTGCTCAAAGACAGGCCAATAGGCCATCCACGCAGGGGCACAAGAGACTTCTCTCTTGCAGCTTGACCCGAAAAGATTGACAAGTTTCAAACTCAGGATATCTAAGTTTACAGCTCGTTCATGTTGTCATTTGAGTTACCTGGCCTTGGGGTTCATCTCTGCACACTACAGTTATGAACCATGGTTTCAGAAGCATAAATTTGAATTTGCATCTTAATATTGTGAGATACACAAAAAGAAGAAAACTCCAAATAGTACTCTATGGCATTTAGATTATACAAGTCTAGTTTAGTCTGAAGTGAAAGGACAAAGTAAAAAACACATTTTGCACATAAATTGGTACTGTGTGTAGAATCATCTATTCATGTGGGTAGACAGATAATAAATTACTACATGTTAGGCCCTGTTTCGTTTTCTTGAAAAACCTTCTTTTTTAAAAAGAAGATAATTTCAAGTTAAAAAATTATGTATTTACGCAAATAATTTTTCTACCAATATAGATCTTGTTTGATAAATCTCATTGAAATCTTTTAAACGGTGCAAAAAAAAATCAAAAAATTATTTTTCATTTTCGTTATATTTGAGTTTGAAATTACCTTCTCATTGAAATCTTATCTGCATTTTCATAGCTAGTATTATTGGTTACTAAACCCTATTAAAAGGTAGTATTGATACCACTATTGGTCTGTTCATTCCTCATTTCCAAGAAAATTTCAGTGAAATCTTTTGTAAAATATTAAAAAGAGTAGTTTTTTTTTTTTTACTTGTGTAGGAAACTGTAGTACTATATAAACAAGTTTGAAATCTTTTGCTTTATATGATTGATTCCACGCTCACAAACAAGGCCGGCTCATGGGGTAAGCCGGGGAAGCGGCCGCTTCCGGCCCCCAAATTTTGGTCCAAATTTGAGATCTCACTGTAATGTAATTTGTATATTAATATTAGAATGTTTCTAAATAAAAACACAATTGTATCTTACTTTGTTCAAAAACTCTTGCAATAATATATTTTTACATTTATATTGTCATAATTGGATCCTTTTAGTTTGATTTTTTTTTTTGTTATTTTTTGTACTTTTATCATTTTTTAAAAAAATTCATGAATATGTAAGGGGCTCAATATAGGAAATTCTCTTCGAGCCTTCAAAATATATGAGCCAACCCTACTCACAAAATTCAAGAGCCGACACTATTACCATGTGATGGGACTTATGTAACCCATGTAGACTGTAGTGCAGCAACGTACTACGAGGTTGTAGTACACCTCAAAAGGGTGCTTTGTGATATGATCATCACAATTGGACTCCTTCATTCTATAAACTTTATTGAGCACTTTGTTCGCGCAAAAAGATTAAATCAATAAGATATTGATAACAACGTGATCAAACAACATAGGATTTGGAAAAATAAATGGTTCGTACAATTTAGAGAATAAACTGTAAGACAAACTTCTTCTATCATTGGTGTTTGTGCTCCAATGAAATGTTCAGCAAACTCTATGACATGGACAATACCGACTTTAGGCGTAGGCCAGAGAAGTGCTATTTCGGGCCGTGCTAGATCGAAAACCTAAGAAGGCAATCTAGGCAAAAGTAAATAGGCAATTTTCGAAAGCTCGTTGGACCGAATAACCCCAAGGGTGAGCGGTTTCAAGCAAAAGTTAGAGCAGCCTGCTAGACCGAAAACCTAAGGAGGCGGTCTAGGCAAAAATAAATAAGCAAAAAGTCGAAAGCTCAGTAGACCGGAAATCTGCAGAGGCGTTCTAGGCAAAAATTAGAGCGTAAAAAGAAATGTTAAACACACGAGTGAACCTTGGCCTGAACTACGTTTTGACCTGATTCCTTGAAAAGAGATATGTAGGCAATCTCTACTCGGGATTTGGTCTCAAACTTTCAATTTGATCCATGTTTGACGTTTTGGTCCACATCAAAGGTCGAGAACAAGACAAGCTTCATTGGAGAATTAGAAGGGAGAAACCTTATATCTTTCAAGTTTATTGCAAACTACTATTTCAATTACAAAAGCTGAGCATAAAGCCTTAAAAAACATTTAAGGCATGAAAAACAGAACAAAATGCTTGCGAGGCCTAACGGCTCACAGTTTATTCTAAGTTCTGCGAAGTCCGGTGTGAGCAGTTGTAGTAGACTTGTAGTCATGCGCGCTAGTTTAAGGTTCATGCGTGCTAGTTCAAAGTGATGCACGTTGGTCCCAATCTTGCACACGCTACTGCAACTCCAGCAGCAGACAGTAACAGTCAGCTACTGCCTCCAGCTTATCATTTTCCATTTCAAGTCCAAAGCACCTCGAATATCGTTCAATGGGCTTTTGCCAAGTTTTGTCATACCATACACATCATATGGGCCTAGCATGACTGTGCGGGGGTGTCGGTTTCTGTCCGGGACTTATATGAGTCATCTTTGGCGTCTTTTGTCCGTTTTTGTGACATTTTTCCAGTTTTTCAATCCATTGTCATTTCGGGATGCCTTTCTTGGTTTTATCAGTTCGTACAATTCATTGTACATCTATTTGACCTTACGCAAGTGTCACCTGTCTAGGAATATTTTGAGTTTTGGCTCATTAATGCCCAAAATTTCATTATTCTCCATGTGTCTAAAAGTTCGTGTCGTATTCTGAAGCTCTTTGTTCCTTTTCATTCGAGCTAGGCAAATTTGTATATATATGCACGTCTATTTCTCAACTCAAATCATTCGTCAATGCAAATTGGATATTAGCGGTTGGTTTTAGGCTTTCTGTTATCAATTTTCCCCAAGAGAACCAATAAAACCAGAAAATGCAACTTTTATTTGCTACTAACAATATCCATGAAACAACGGTGGAATATCATGCATGTCAAGGCTCAAAGGCCCAAGCAAAAGCATATCTACGAGGCACATCCGCCCAGAAATCAAGGGGCACGCTGTCCCAATGCTATTCCTACTTAAGGTCTAATATCAACAGGGGCACACAGGCCCACTCAACATCTATCTATCTGGGCACGCAGGCCCGAACCTCAAAAGCAAAGGACGGTAAAGTAAAGAGGCTCAGTGGTAGAGTTCGGCCTCGTTCTCGTCGTTGTGGTCACTCTTGATCTCCTCGAGTACCTGGGGCTCCGCTTCCATCCTCCTATGAGGAGGAGGCTTTCGCTGACAAGGTCTCTCTTTCTCAAACTTCTCCTCTGAGTCTCTGAAGACTTCGTGAGCCACCCTTTCTATGGGTCTCTCTTTCAACTACACACCTCTAGCCACTGATTGTCTAGTGCTCTCGTATCTCTAAACTGGGGCTGAAGTGGCAGTATTGCTTTGTGTAGCTCTTGTGGCTGTGGTCATTCTAGGTCGTCGTCCTCTAGAAGCTACCCTAGTCTGCCCTTGCATTTTTCAATTTGTGCATTCAATTTAGTATGCATATCATTGCATATTGTATATCAAATGTTGAAAGCAGGAAAAGTCTATCAAGTACCAGAGCACGCCTATCCAGTATCGAAAGCAGCAAGTCAGCAGGGTTTTGGGATCCATACCCAGGGTCTAGTCACTATTGGAACTGGAGCCGGAGCCGCTTCTTTGGGATAGTGCAAGTGTGGGGGAATGCCACACACCGCTTTCCTTATCTCGTTCTCCATGGCAACCATCAAGCGCACGGCCTCACTGTTCCACTCTGCTGGCATAGGGAATAAACTTTGGAGATCAGAATATCATTCAATTCAACGATGGTACGAATCATCCTCAATGATGATCCACCGTCCAACTCAACAATGATCCGAATCATCCTCAATGATGCGGCAACCTGTTCTGTCCAAATTCCATCAAGCGGCGATCCATTCATCCGATTCCGGCCAATTTATCCCCAGCAAGCGGCGGTCCGCCTGTCCAATCAACCAATCAGGTTCTTTAAGTATACGTATTTGCTTTGCTAAGCATGTTCTGTTCTGGATAGCCTTGTGGGGTGTCTAGAAACCTTTGACGTTACTTGTACCAAGACAATGGTGCTCCAAGTGCCGTCAAAGGGGGACTATTGTAGACACCCTATTTTGGATTGTCCAGATTAGTTTACTTATGGTCTTTGATTCCCCGATGATGAATAAGATCAAGAACACCTCGAGAATGTTCGTGTGTTTGAGCTTTGAGCAGTTAAAACCCTTTCGAACCCTTTTAAACTAGAGCCAAAAAGCCCCAGCAAAACCCTTTCGTTCCTGCGTGCGCTGGTCCAATGCCACGTGTCAGTCATCGGTCAGCTTTGACCTTTGACCAGACTTGGACTGGCGCACGTAGGTCAAGGACTGGCGTACGCCGGTCAATGGTAGTCTCATCACCTTTATTCAGCCAAGTTTCAAGACTTTTGGGGCACCCCAGTACACTGTATAGCCATCTGATGAGCAACCTCGGGGCAGAGGATGTTCCCCTTCTCTCTCAAGCCACCCATCACCTTGTCACATGCATTTAATGCATGGAGACTTACTCTCCAATCCAACCAGCCCCATTCAGCTGGTTATACCCCCTCTCATCTCCTCTATAAATACCCCCATTGCATTTAGGTGCAAGGGGTTCACAAGTTTACAAAAAGTTCAAAGGTTTTAGTTATTTCAACCTCTTGTTCATCATTTCCTTGCCAAGGAAAGTGATAAACAAGTTCCATACATACATCCACTCATATACATCCTCCATCCATCCATCAAAACCACAAGTTCAAAGCTCAAACACTCCTACAAGCTCAAAACCAAAGGTATACCACCTTTGACAGTATTCAGTTCTGATCTCTAAGGGGGGGCTTGCAGGGTCAAGGCTGGTAATCTATACCAGTCCTGGCCCTAAAGCTAGCAAGGTTTCAAAGTCGTGTGTAGTTAGAACTGGCGCACGCCAGTAGTAAGTACGCGTACGCCAGTTATGGTGGTATGTGCAGTACTGGCGTGGGGATTAATGTCTAACTATTTTCTGTATTTTCTTCTATTTTCACCACCTTTGAGCATGATAAAAACCAGTTTACTATTTTCCATAGTTAGATCTGCTAGTTTTATTATTCAATATTCATTTCTGCTGCTTTGGAATGCCTCTAGGGTCCTTCTGGTCATGTTCCAGAACCCAGAAAATGCAAAGCCAAGCACTGGAAAAGGGGGTCATAACTGGCATACGGTAGTATTCTACCTGCGTGCGCCAGTTTATTCTAGTCCAGTGGCTGGCCCTTGCATGGCATCTAGGCCTTGGCCTCTGCATTTGTCCCCTCTCTGTTTATGGGGTATTCTGTTTATTTTATGGCTCTAAAGCCCTTTAAAACTGTTCATAACTGCCTATTATCTGCTATATCAACTGTTTGGTTTGTCCTGGGTGTGCACTGGTTACTTCCAAAGCCCAGAGGGTTAAAAATAAGAGCTGTGGGTTTAGACTTACTGGCGTACGCGAGCCTGGTAGTGGCGTACGCAGGTAGGATCAGCATGCGCACGCTACTCCGGAACAATGTCTTCCAGTCTGTTTTAAAACTCCCACAGGAGCCTGTTTTCATCCTATACTAACTGTTTCGATAAGCGAGCATGTCATCTATCACATCCTGCCAACATGTTACAGTTTTAAACCCCTTAAACTGTTCCCCCGCCCTAACTGGCTTAAAAATGATTAATGAGAGAAAAGCGCAAATGTTTTACAAATGCCCAAGTAGAGACCGATCTCCGAATTGGGCGAGAGGGGTGCCTTAAAACCCTTCCCATCTCGTAACCTGACTCCCGAACCTCAGATATCCAAAGGTGACGACGGATCAGTCCACAAAACCTTTTCCAATCAGAACGTAGCAAGCGTTTCAAGTTCGGTTCCTTGGGTGGTTTACCGCTAAAACCCGAGTGGCGACTCTGAATTGAGTGTTTCACCGCGCTTTTCAAAAAGGGCACACCTGATTTCACAGATTTCAGGGGCATGTGCCCACAAGCATGTTTAGCAGAAGTAACAAAAGTCAGATTAAAAAATATGCTTTATTATCTTTCTACAAGTTTGAAAGGTGAGCTAGCAAACATGCACACTACAGGAATCTGTTATTATTACTATCTTTTTTGTATTGTTGTTAATTTTGAACAAAATTTAAAATACTATACAAACTCATTACATATGAACCATTTATTTTATAATTATATTTACTTATATACATATATGTTTACAGTCCACTTCCCGTAAGGATCACCTTAACTTAATAAAATACGGACCTCCCTTTCCCGATCGAATTTCAATGATTCGAGCCGCTCAATGTGTTCAGAATGTAATTTTAAGAGTACCCGCGAGAAATCACCCAAAAAAATGACCGGAAAGGACTTCATCTGAGCAGTTTTTGTTTATTTTTTATCGAACGGTTCAAACAAAAACTACTCGGATGAAGCCCTTCCCAGTCATTTTTTTTGTCGATTTCTCGTGGGTACCCTGAAATCACGTTCTGTACACATTGAGCAGTTCGGATCATCGAAATTCGATCAAAAATGGGAGAAATGGGGAGGTCCTTATTTTACCTCCTCATTTGAAAATGACTGTATATATGACTGAGAAGGGCTTGATCTGAGCAGTTTTTAGCTCAGATTTGATGAACGGTTCAATTAAAAACTATACAAAACAAGCACTTCCCGATCATATTTTTTGCTAATTTCTTGAGGACACCCTTAAAATCACATTCTGCACATATTGAATGGTTCGGATTATAAAAATTTGATCAGAAACTATGAGATTGAAATTTGGAGTGTTTTTTTAGGTGTTTTTTTTTTATGTCCCTTGAACCACCCCGATATTTAAAATAAGATATAGATAATATGTATACAAACACATGCATAACCAAATAAACATGTATATACTATATCCACATAAATAATAGGTACGCAATAAACATATACAATCATTTTCAAATGAGGAGGTCCTTATTTTATAGTCCTTCTGTGAAGACCCGTAAATTATTCTATTTTTTTTCTTAAATCGTTTAATATGTGAAAGATCGGATTTTTTTATTGAGTTATGTGTTTATTAACGTGGTTATATGGATATGAATGCCGTTGTGTACCGGACACTCGGGGAATAGTTGAACCATGAGTTTTGATGTTGTAATGGTGTTTGGGGGTGTGGTGGATGTGTTGGACACGATCGGGGTTCGTTTAGGTGAACGTTGAAAAAGTTAGGAAATTTCCAGATTAGTTCCGGAACCCCTATTTTTGCTAGTTCCGGAACCCTTTGTCCAGTGGTGAATTTTCAAGTTTCTAGGGTTCAGTTCCGGAACCCCTGTTTTGCCTAGTTCCGGAACCCAGACAGCAGATTTTGAAATTTCTGTGCACGATTTTGGCTCACTATATAAAGGGACCCTTAGCCATTTTCTCATCCATAACCCACGAAATTAGACCCAAAACCCTCTCTCTCTCATCTCTCTCAAGATCTACTCTCAAACCCCTTGATTCTCACACAAATCCACCTCTAAACTTCAAGATCTATGTGTTGATCATTCAAATCCCAACCGGGTTTCGATTTTCTCATCCTTGGAGGTAAGATCCATTGATTGTGGCATTTTCCTCTTTCCCCTTTCAAACTTAAACTGATCTTTGCTCGATCATCTCGTTTTTGGATCATCTAGGTTGAAGATCTTGCGGTATAGCTTTGGGAAAGCTCGTTCTTGACAAATCTACGCTCGTTACACTTAGGGTTTTTCTCAAAACCCATTTGGTAGGGATATCTTGCTTCCTCTATATGTTGTTGAGTTGATTTTATGCCCAAAAGTCGTGTTTGAATGTCCCATGGTTGTATGAATGAAATCTTCATTCGCTGTCAATTTTTCGCAGAAACTGCAGTTGAGTTCCGGAACTCCCATTTTGGGCAGTTCCGGAACCAAACTGGGAATTTTTGAAAACTTTACCATTTTGATTGTTTTGACTTCCGATCGCTTTAAACACTTTCTAAACCTCTCTAAATCACTTCCAAACATGGTTAATCGTGCCCCTTTGATCCCTCGATTGTCTCCAATCTTTGGGTCTCGTTGTAGAGAAGTAAAATGTTGAATTAGGATTATGCGACACCTGTACATTACTAGCGCACTTGATTGATTATGTGGGGGCATTGTGACATGTTTATATGAATGATATGGGTTGGTGATATGTCGAGTATTATGATATTGAGGTATGTGAAATAGAGGATACAATTGAGAACGATAGAATGATATGAAGAAAGCCACGGATCCACTATAAGGTGTGATGCCGGAAACGGGACGCACGGGGACCCAAACGCCCGGAAGTGCACAAGAAAGCCACGGATCCACCGCATGGTGTGATGCCGGAATGAATGCGGGACGCACGGGGTCCCGAATGCCCGGAAATGAAAATTGAGAACATTTGACATAATGAAAATAGAGAACTTAGAGATTATTGAGTGATGTGAACGTGAACGGTGTTGGTTATCAAGTCGTATCCTCTTACTCATGTTCATGTGGGAAACCCTCTTGTTGTCGATATCCATCTCGGTGCATTGTCTACCTCATATGCATATAGTTTGAGTAAAGATTTCTCTACTGGGCTAGTGTAGCTCAACCTATCATTATTTTCAGGTACGCCTCAAGGGCATTGACATGGAGTGCTTGCTGTGCATCTGGCCATACTTTTGAAAGCTAACATGGAAGAATTACTTTGACATCTTTGTAAAATTCTTTGGAAGATGTAAATGTAATTTTCAATACAATTTTTTTGACTTGGAAATCATGTAATCTCTAGACTTAATACCTTTGACTAATCTCTAGGAATTTGGGGCCGGAGTGCCATTGTTGTAAGCCTTTGAACTTGATTGTACTCTTTTGATGGTTGAAGGGAAACTCTTTGGGTATTGATACGTATATTTCGATGGTTTCGACTTTGAGATATTATTATTATTATTATTTATATTATGTTCAAAATCGTGGGCGTGACACCTTCTCTCCTAAGTACCACCTTATTTTAACTAAAATGCGGACCTCCCTATTTCTCCCATTTTTCAATCGAATTTTGATAATCCGAGATGCTCAATGTGATCAGAACGTGATTTTAAGGATACCCGCGAGAAATCAGCAAAAGAAATGACCGGAAAGGGCTTGATTTGAGCAGTTTTTATTTGAACTGTTCAATAAAAAACAAATGAAAACTGCTCGAATGAAACCTTTCTCGGTCTTATTTTTGGCTGATTTTTCACATGTACCCTTAAAATCACGTTCTGAACACATTTAGCGGCTCGGATCATCGAAATTCGATCAAAAAATGGAGGTCCGCATTTTATTAAAATGAGGTGGTCCTTACAGGAGACTGACTGATATATATATATATATACACACACATATACATACACACGCACACACACACACAACACACACACAGAGTAAGCTTTCTGTGAGAACCTTAAATAAGCTCCTTAAGTGCGGACCTCCCAATTTCTCCCATTTTCCGATTGAATTTCGATTATCCGAGCGGCTCAATGTGACCAGAACATGATTTTAAGGGTACTCGCAATAAATCAGCAAAAAAAGTGATCGGGAAGGGCTTGATTTGAGCAGTTTTTTTTTGAACCGTTCAATAAAAAACCGTTTGGATGAAGCCTTTTCCGGCCATTTTTTTGACGATTTCTCCCAATGACATTTAAAATCACGTTCTGATCACATTGAGTGGCTTGGATCATCGAAATTCGATCGGGATCTATGAGGTCCATACTTAAGCTAAGTAGGGGATCCCTCATAAGAAGAGAACTCATATATATATATATATATATTGAGATGCACTGCAACCTTCAAGTATAAATCCTTCTTGAATACGTGGTTGTGGAGAATATTAGAACATTAACTGAATAATTACTCGGTTATTAGTAACCATTCTCTTCAATAAAAGTTTAACAACATTCGATGCATTACACTTGTAACTTCTTGTTAATTTTACGACAACCACTTTACTTTGTAATTCGTACCATTCCTCTCTCAACCAAAAGTCAATAACATTTTTTTTGGACAAGACAAATCATATGCTACCACTAATATAGAAGAAGGGATGGAGCTAATGAGGTTTGAACCCTCACCTAGTGCAGAAACATAGGGCGTCTATCATTTGGTTACCACTCTATTTGGAAAAAAAAAACACAGAAAAAGTCAACACCATTGATCCATTAAATCAAGAGTTCTTGTTTTCTAACAAAACCCTTCCCATTCCCCTCTCTCCCAAGCACCAATGACCATTTGCCTTTGACTAAAAATAAGAGGAAGGATTTTACCAACCAAAAAAAAAAAGGAAGAATACGCCAAGGCCTTTTTCGGGAAAATGAAAAATATGCAGAATCTTTTATGCCTTTAGGTTAACATTTTGAAGTGTCGTGTAGTTCACGACAGATTAATATAGGGGTAAATTATCAAAACCACTCTGAGGTTTTTAAATATTACAAATTGCCACCTTACATTTGACAAATTACAAAATACCTCCGAGCACCTAAAAAAATTACTCCTTTGTCGTGATGTAGCCGCTTGGATATTCTACGGAATCTGTCTCATATTATCAAATCCCAATTAAAATGGATCAAAGTGTCTTTTTATAGCATGTGAAATGCTAATGTTACACCTCTACGGCCTTTCACAAGCTACAAACGGATATTGTAATCTTTTATTAGGATTTGATGATATCAGACATATTTCGTCGAATTTTCTAGTGGCTACATCACGACGTAGGGGTAATTTGTTATGCAATAGGGATAATTGGTAATTTCTCAAACTTGAATGGGTAATTTATAATTTGCAGAAACCGTGGGGGTGATTTGGTAATTTGCCCTTAATATATTCTTTTGGGAATCTTTTTTTTAAACAGTATTCGTTGGGGAATCCGAAAAATATAAAATAATACTAACAAATCTCCAGCAAACTCGCCGAGCAAACAAAAAGGAAAGATCTCAAACATACTTTGGGTCTCTTTTTGGACGAACTTTTTTGATTTTTTGAGTATTTTTTGTCATCTCATATGAATTTTTTTTAACATTGATCTATATTTTTATACTTTTTCGATTCCTCTCATCGGGAAGAAAAGTTTAGTGAAAAGAAACCCGTCCAATTTTGGTTCGGTATCAATTGCATTTTTTTTTTAAGTTCCGTGTTATCAAAAATCCGGACTGAACTGACCCATCTTTACCTTGTTTTTTTTTTGCATCGTGTCACTTTTCAAATAAAATTATAAAGTAATACCTTTTATAATTTTTTAATAATGTCTTACTAATTTTAAAGAAGAAAATAATATGAGACGGAGTGAATATAAAGGTAAACCGTTTTTTTACAGGTTGCAGACGTAGGTAGTGTAGGAAATGACTATCCTCACTTCCATTTTTGATAACTTAGTATGTTTTAGCTAGCTTACGTACAGATCTAATCTCTCACAGTCTAGTTTGTTCAATTTTGGATCTTTTAGTTACGAAGAAGATCACTCTCGTTAAAAACATCAGAATTAGTAGATCTTTAACTATATATTAACAAATCACATTTTCAGAACAAAAATAAATGATTAAAGTTTCAAAAGGAATTTGTCCGCCCTTTTTTTTTTTTTTTTGCGTAAATCTGTTTTGTTCACATAGCTAACAAATAGCTACTCAGGGTTTATATTGTGTTCTAATAATACCGATTTTTTTTTTCCGTTAGGCTAACATTTTTAGTGCCTAAAAACCTTGTACGATGTATCTAATACAAGGCTCTTATATACTAGAATTGTTACATTAACTAAAATAATTGAACATTATCATTTTCCTTTTTATATATCTTTCTTGCTGTTTTTAATACTCCCTCCGTCCGGATTTAACGGTCCTTTTTGGGGATTTGAACTTTTTAAGGGAACATAATTATTACATGTTTGAACACTTGAATTTCCTCTTTTACCCTCATTTATTATGGAGTAGTAAATTTGATGGAGTATAAATATTCCTTTTTGAAAACACTCAATTAGGCGCCAGTTGTACTAGTATCCGTACCAGTTATACTCAATTTGTAAAAGTTCCCTCTTTTTTTTTGTTAGTAGGAGTAGTAATGATTGAAAAATGAAAGGGTAAAATTGGAAATTTGTTAATCATTACCCATCTAGTTTAGAAGTGGGACAATTATTTTGGGACGGCAAAAAGTGCAAATTGGGACAATTAAATTAGGACGGAGGGAGTATATTTTTATCGTCATCACCTACGGGAAGTTTACCTAATATTTTTCATCTGCAGTTTGCATCTAATTGACCAAAAAGATGTAAAATATATATATATATATATATATATATATATATATACACACACTCAATAGAAAAAATGGAAAACACTTACCTTGAAAATAATTGAGTATTCATGTGATAATTGGTCTTTTTTTTCTATTTTTATCGGCAATGTGATAATTGGTCTTGATTATTGGTTGGAAACTTATATATAATTCGATATAATGACACATTAAAAAAAGAAGAAGAAAGAATCACGTGTATTCTATCACGTGCTTGGTCATGCTCTAGTCATCTAGCAAATCATTTTTCTAATTCCATTGTTTTTCTTCAATTTGTTTCTGCAAAATAAAATAAAAAATAGTACCAATGGTTAGATCCAAACTCCTGATTTCCAGCACTTCTGCTCCTAAACAATTTTCTTAATTAATCATTACGCCAATAATTTCCTGATACAGTGTGGAATTAATAAATGGTTAGAATATTCATGGATTCAACGAAACTGACTTTAGTAGTATGAGATGATTCTCTCGCCCTCCTATATAATGACGTCACTAAAGGTTAAAGTTAAATTTACTCTTTTTTTTTTATGGAAGAGAATCTTCTTTGATCCATGAAAATAGACTGCACCGTCCAGTTAGCCCATTTGTAGGGTCTTGTCGGGTCTATTTTGATGATTCAAACCGTTAACATTTTAGAGCTCATCGATAACATCAAACACGTCAAAAATCACTTTGGTTGAAGATTGGTTGATATAATTTCAGAATGTACTTGTCTTGAAATAAATGGGTTAAATGGTCTGATACGGTTTTGTAATATGTTATTATGTTCTAGAATCAATGTGTTCCCGCATCACATCAAATAATATCCGATCAACCTAATTTTGTAAATGACTAATATTCGCAACAAGTTTTAAAATACAGATAGCTTGGATCACCAAAGGTGAACCCCTTGAAGGGCTTACAAATGGACCAATTGCACGTATTTTGTCCATTTTCATGGACTACAGAGAGGGGTTGACTCTTTTTTTCCTTTTTTTCTTTTTTTTTTTTTCTTGAACATGTGACCCTTAGATATAACAAAAAGTTTGGAACAACGCGGAAATGCAAAAGTACTTACATAACTATATAGGACCCACAAATACTACACCACCAATGTGTACACACACTTGTGTAAGTATTTATGTACCAGGGTGTGTGTTTTGAGTGTGGTATACTAGTTTAAATGTACAAATGATTACGACTTGACGTTGGATTATTGATATTTAATCAATACACCATGTGGGATTAGGATCCTCATTATGTGGGTACTTCTTGATTTTCTTCCGGTTAGAGCGCCAAGATCAACAAAATTAGCATGAGCCTTATTTAACAAAAGAGGATTTATAGAGTACATGAAAGAAAATCTGAACTGTTCATTTCCTTTTCGTGGGCCATTTCATGGAAATGTTTCATGTACCCTATCAATCCTATTTTGATAAAGATGGGAATCTGAACCGTTCATTTTCTTTTGATAGACACTTTCATGAAAATTGCATTTTCATTAACAAAAGAGAATTGATAGGGCTTTAGACCATTTTTTTTCAATTTTTACATTTTTTAATTCTAATCTGCTCTATACTAGGGGACATGGGGGGTGCTTACGGGAATCGAACCCTACCCATGTGCATGAAAGTATAAGAGAGGAACCAACTGCACTCCACTCCACTTGCATGCTCCAGGGTTTTAAACCAAATTATAACTGTCCCTTTGCTATTTTAGCCAGCTATCTTTTTGAACTCATACTACATCAAACTCTCTAGGAGTGGGCATCGTGTCATGTCCAGTCATATTCGTGTTGTGTCGTGTCATTTCGGATTTCATGTCAAAACACATGTTAATATAAACATGTCAAATATCTTGTCAATAACCCGACCTGCTTAAAATAGTGTCGTGCTCGGGTTGATACTATTAAGACCCTTTTATTCTTTTAATATTTATATAAAATTACATACTTTCCAGTGTTGTGAATGAACTACTTATTTAATTCAATAACGAAAATTGAAGACATTTTCAATACCATCATAATCTTAGCAACAATTAAAGCAGCCAAATCATGACATTGAAAAAATGCCTTAAGACACAATTAGATATATGTATCAAAATTAAATAGTTTTGTACCATTTTCATCTAAAATAACAACAACAAAAAAAAAAAAGCACAAACAACTATTGAATAAGTCTATATAAATTTTAAACTAAAATAATAAGCCTAAATTAATTTAATTAATTTTGGACTCTTTAGCATGGAAACTCAAGTGATTAGGAAATTAGATATTCAATTGGTTTTGATTTTAGAAAAACAATCTATAATGAGTCGTATAATAATATGCATGTCTTGTCTTTTCATAATTATATTGATATTTTTCTATACATGTTAACCAAGCATAATTCAGAAAAATTAAATCTCCTACGAATTAGAAAATTCAAAAGAATCAAAACTAATCGTGTCGTGTCACGTCATTTTGGGTTAACGTGTTGAACTGTTGATACTGAAAATTAAACAGTTATCTGTGTCTTTATCGAGTTACGTGAGTCAAGTCCAAGTTTGACCCATTTCATTGTCGTGTTGGAAGGTCGTGCCATATTCGTGTTTGTGTCAAAAGTGGTTGACCCAAACCCTCTAACTTCGTATCGTGTTAACGAGTCGTGTCCGGAATTTCCACCCTTAAAACTCTCTATTACACTTGCATTCTATAGAACTAGAGCTGCGCACGGTCCAGAACGGACCGGATTACTAAGAATTCAATACTAATTCACGAGTCACGATTTCTAAAAAATACAATCTGTGTCCGGATCAAAAGTCTCACGGTGCGATTTCAATCCAATCCGTGAGTCAAGGAAAAGATTACGTAAAGCAAACCTTACTACTTGATTTTTCAGAGTCTAATAAAACCAAATCTGCATACATTAGTAACATTACAGCAAAAATAGCAGTAACCTAACTACGTACAGTTTATCCAGGTTCCAGATTCTAGGTAATTGCATTTGTCATACCCTCGATTTTTAACATAAATATAAAAAGTTTCCACAAATAAAACCTCACAATATTC
Source organism: Rhododendron henanense subsp. lingbaoense (assembly GCA_020567845.1). Lineage (NCBI taxonomy): Eukaryota > Viridiplantae > Streptophyta > Magnoliopsida > Ericales > Ericaceae > Rhododendron > Rhododendron henanense. The sequence goes on along the minus strand of CM036313.1, from coordinate 32,790,770 downwards.
CATACGATACCCAAAAGATTACTGTATTTCCATTTCCATAATCATAGTTCCAAGTCCATAAGATTTCCTAATATTACATCATCGGCTCACCGGTCCAAATTAACATAAGTATCAAGCGTCATGAGAGTTTAGAGTTACTTATATTCCATAGTCAAAAGAATTATAACTTAAGTTACAAATACATCTTTCAAAAGAAATTTACAAAAATGAATAAGTAACTTCTTTGGTTAGCTTTCAAAAAGATATGTCCACACTCCAAGTATTCCAGGCATACAAGCTACTATTCCGGGTTAACACCTGAAAATGATGTAAGGTTTGAACTACACTAATCCAATAGAAAAGTCTACAGAAACTCTATATGCAAATGAGTAATACAGAAGAACAAATGATAGAAACCAAACGACAATGAATGTAAGCATAACTTATCATGATCAAAGTGTCCAGCTGTCACCAATCCTTCTTCTCGACATACTCTTTAAGTCTTGTTCATTCTATTCGTGTCTCAACAACTTGTATCCTTTGTATATCTGAGCTGAAGCTCCTGCCAAGCCAATTATGGGATCTCAATATCCCTTGCCAAGCGCCCACCTTGTAGGTTAGGCCTTAAGTGTTCAATATGTGCATTAGCTCTTGCCGGGCCAATTATGGGATCCCGATATCCCTTGCCAGGCACCCACCCGTCGATGGGCCCCGAGTGTTCGCGCGTCGTTCACATGCTCAAGTGTATCGTTCGTATTTCAACGTGAAATAACTTACATTTCTCATTTCTTAATACAACGAGATCATTCTAGTCCACCGGATACCACTTTAAGTGTGAAACAAGTAATATTCTCCAAACACTTGAAAGGATGCTGTGTGGCTTGACGGGTGGCCGAACCCAGCGTTCGGCTGAGACCCACATGTGGCCGAACATGGCGGCGACCCGTGGGAAGGAGTCTGATGAATGAGCCGGCCTCCGGAGGGTGGCCGAGCTTGAGAAGTTCTTCGAAGGTGGCCGAACGTGGGGTTCGGCTGAGACCCACATGTGGCCGAGCTTGACATGTGGCCGAACATGGCGGCGACCCGTGGGAAGGAGTCTGATGAATGAGCCGGCCTCCGGAGGGTGGCCGAGCTTGAGAAGTTTTTCGAAGGTGGCCGAACGTGGGCAATGGTGATCGTCCGTCGGTAAGACGAATCAGTGCCCGCTCCCGGACCTTGGTTGTAGCCGAACGTGGAATGACGTACGGCCATCGTCTTCGGTTGCGGCCTACTTTTCGGTGGGCTCGAATCATTTGGTTTGGTCCGCTACAATAGCCCCTCAATCTTCACCGACGCCGAGCACGCGCGAGGTGGGGATTGATAATGAACTTGACCGAACCCAACCAACGGCCGAACGTGGTGGCGACCCGCGGAAAGGATTCTAACGAAGGAGCCATCCTCCAGAGGGCGGCCGAGCTCAAGGAATTCTCCAAAGGTGGCCGAACATGAGAGACGTCAGACGACCGTCCGCTTCAGCACGTGTTGGCAGCAAGTGACTTGGCGGGTGGCCGAGCCCCGCATGTGGCTGAGACCCACATGTGGCCGAGCCCCACATGTGGCCGAACATGGTGGCGACCCGCGGAAAGGATTCTAACGAAGGAGCCATCCTCCAGAGGGCGGCCGAGCTCAAGGAATTCTCCGAAGGTGGCCGAACATGAGAGACGTCAGACGACCGTCCGCTTCAGCACGTGGGGGAGCACATGACTTGGCGGGTGGCCGAGCACGAGCTTGGCCGAGCCCAGTGGGCGATTCGTATAGTGACAATGCCAACGGAGGTATCTCTTCCGAAGGTGGCCGAGCCCCATGCTTCGCCGAGCTTGGTGGACAACTCGTGAGGAGACTTCTACCGTTGAGGCTGCCCTCCAGAGGGTGGCCGAGCATGAGCAGATCCTCGAAGGTGGCCGAACGTGGAGCCTAGTGCGGCCACGTCTTTGAACGCGGCCTACCCGCCAGTGGGTACGAACCATTCAATTCGGTCCGTTACAACATTCTTGGCCGAGCCCAACGTGCCACTCTTGAGGAGACCATACCGACGGGGGTCTCTCATCTGAAGGTGGCCGAGCCTGGGCAATCTTCAGGAGGGCGGTCGAGCATGAGAAGGAGCAAGATGAGATGGTCGAAAAGCTTGAAGGATGCCGAGGAGTCAGGAGACGGCCGAGAATTTGAAGAAGGCCGAATGTGAGTTGGGAAGAGTGTTGAGGAGGGAGAAGAGGAAGGTGAAGGAGGCGGGTGTTGTTTTGAACCTCGAGGCCGACTTGAACATGACCAAGTCGATTCCAGCCCCAGTCACACCCGAGGTCGTCCTTCCATACACTGAAGAGGAGTGTGTACCTCCGTCTCCAGAGGAGTTTCCCGAGAGTGAAGAGGAGATTGAGGACATTTCTGACGCCGAAGATGAGGGAGGTGATGGAGGTAAGGAGGCAGCTGGGGATGGAGAGAAGGTTTGAGAATGCCGAGTAGGAGCCGTTTGAACGTTGTCAAAGGCGCCGAGGGTGTTACAGATGTCGTCCACGAGGCTGCTGCAGATGTTGTGCTCGAGGATGTCCCTCAAGTTTGAAGTAGGTGTTTCTCTTTAATTTTGAATGAGCTTTTGTTGGACTGGACGGCTCCGAGCATGGGAGTTTTGCCGTACCAGATGTAATAGTTGACGGGGGGTCAGGCGGCGAACGATTTACTACGCCGTACCTCCCAGCTTAGGATCTTCAGTAATACTTGTCTTTATTTTTGAAAGTTGAATGCATGGCTTTTTTTTGCAACATCTTTGTTAATGCCGAGCTTGACTGATTGCTTTCATGTCTTCGCAAATTTTTGATAGTCTTGCTTGTTTTGAATGTGTAGTTATCCGTAGCCCCCACTTTGGTCTGGGTTCGGCTGAGTAGTTGAAAGTCTTGCATGATGTGAATGGTTAAGTATAGGTGTGTCTGCCGAGCCTAGACCAAAGTAGTATGGCAGTGCCAACAGGTTACCGATTCTGGCATGATTCAGCTTTTGACGAGTTTAAGAGTGTTAAGTGCCCCATTGCCAGTGGCTGGGGCTCGGCCAAAGTGTCAGCCCCTGGTCATGGTAGAGGAACGTTGAGAGTAGTGGTTTGCTCGCCAAAGTGCGAGTGTAACCTTTCGGTGGCCGACCATAGTGTCTTGCCAATCCGAGCCAAAGCTTAAGTTCCATTAGATATGTGTATTTTAGGCTCGGCGGACCGTATGTCCAATGATTGCTTCTTTGGGCGGTGAAAGTGGGTGTGACCGAAGTCAACGTTTGTGTTTGGCTTTCTAGCTGAGAGTGGAATGATACTTGAAATATTTTGTCAGGGACTTCTACCCATTGTACTTGTTTGGATTTGGTGGAATTGTGAACGGCAGAGACTTAGCATTTTTTGGAGGCTACTTGGTCACCTCGCAAATCTTCCTGTCTTCCTGTGGCGCCGATGAAGCAGACGACCTGGTGGTATGTGGAAGCAATGACTTGCATTCCATGGAGCCAAGCTCGGCCAAGGATGGCGTTGTATGGGCTCGGCACGTTGACGATAATGAATTCGACAGATAGAGTCTTGGAGCCGACGACGACTGGGAGGAAGATTTGGCCAAGTGGCCAGACAGGTGCGCCGTTGAAACCAATGAGGGGTACTTCGGTAGGTTGTAGGGCCGACTCTGGTAGATCCAACTTCTTAAAAGGGTCGTAATACATGACCTCCGCTGAACTTCCTTGATCAATGAGGACGCGCTTGACGTCGTGAACGCCGATTTGGACGGTGACGACGAGGGCGTCCGAATGCGGAGTTTGAACATGTTCAAGGTTACGTCGGTGAAACTTATCGTCCACTTGGGCACTTCCTGTGGTCGTTGACGCTTGGATCCGCAGCCAACTGAGAGTATCAGTTTGGATGTTGAGGTGTGGTCGATGTCGGCCTTGAGGGCGGTTTCGATGCCTTCCTCACCGGACCGTGGATGACATGTATCAGCGGGCGCTGTTCGTTGGGGTTGGGATTTGGTTGCCGGGCGGGTGTCTTTGATCGATCGATGTACTGATCGAGGTGACCTTGAGCTGCAAGCTTTTCCAGGAGAGCTTTGTATCAGCGGGCGCTGTTCGCTTGGATCCGCATTGGCCTCCTTTGTTCTGACGCCCTTGTGGTGGTGGTGGTGGTGGTGGTGGTGGAGGTGGAGGTGGTGTTTGCCTTCCTCTACCCCCGCCTCCGCCAGATCTTGATGCGGTAGGGGTAGCGTCTTGCTGCATACGTTGCTTCATTTGGGCCACCTCCGCCCTTAACGCGGCTAGCTCGTTGTCGTATTCGTCGTCGCGACGCTGTAGTAAACGAATGTAGGCCGCCGTTACGTCGTCCGAAACTGGTGAGAGTCCGGACCCAGGAGCGAGGGAGATGGACATGTGCCTTTCGGGGGATGTTGTGGAGATGACGTTTCCACTAGCGTCTTTGGCCCCCGAAATGGCCGCGTCTGCTAGATCTCCGCCCATGGTGGGTAGTTTAGTTGTTGTTTTACGAAGGAGTGAGGGGTTTTGGAGGATGTGAGAGCCGCTTAAATCAGAAGCGATTCACATCGGGTTCACCAATTGTGTGGCCCGTGATCCTTGATCCTCGTTCCTCCGTTGATGGTTCGATGGTGGTTGAGCCTTCGTCTCCTAGCCTGCACAGGGAGCACACGACTAAGACCTGGCCGGGGGTTATCCCGGCAAGGCCCTCCGGCGAGAGGATAAGTATTGTGCAGAGAGAGGAAGCAGAAGGCTGGAGAGTGTATAAGTGAGAGTGTGGAGTAGCATGTACCTGTTAGGGTTGCAATCCTTCAGTATTTATAGAGTCTCCTTGGCTTGTTCTCCAAGTGCGGGCACGTGCTTGGCACGAGCCGGGTGTCGTCATCGTGACGTCACCAGATAGATCTGGTAACCGTTTTGAGCTGAGCTGGCACCACCCATGTGCACGCATCATTTATCCTTTGGCGTAACCGTTTTAGCACGTGAGAAGGCACGTGTCTTGACGGGTGGCCGAACCCAACGTTCGGCTGAGACCCACATGTGGCCGAACATGGCGGCGACCCGTGGGAAGGAGTTTGATGAATGAGCCGGCCTCCGGAGGGTGGCCGAGCTTGAGAAGTTCTTCGAAGGTGGCCGAACGTGGGGTTCGGCTGAGACCCACATGTGGCCGAGCTCCACATGTGGCCGAACATGGCGGCGACTCGTGGGAAGGAGTCTGATGAATGAGCCGGTCTCCGGAGGGTGGCCAAGCTTGAGAAGTTCTTCGAAGGTGGCCGAACGTGGGCAATGGTGATCGTCCGTCGGTAAGACGAATCAGTGCCCGCTCCCGGACCTCGGTTGTAGCCGAACGTGGAATGACGTACGGCCATCGTCTTCGGTTGCGGCCTACTTTTCGGTGGGCTCGAATCATTTGGTTTGGTCCGCTACAGATGCATAAACGAACCCATCGAGTCGATAAAAGGCTCCAAAAAGTGATTTAGAAGACGTAAGAAAATTAGCTCCTGGGCACTGTGCCTACCGGTAGGTGAATGAGTCCTACTGGTAGAAGAGAAGAAATCTGCACTTGACCTATCGGTAGGTGAAAGTTCCTACCGGTAAGGAATGGAAACAGAAGGGCCAACTTTCTGCAGGAAACATTTTTGCACTTGACCAACCGGTATAACGCGGCGATAGCTTTCCCCTTTTCCCGAAACGAGACAAACCTTTACGCGGCGATACTTCGAGGAATACATGATCCCCCTCTTCAAATGACAACGGGCGACGACGACGATCAGCATAATTCTTTTGCCTACTTTGCGCGGTCAACAATCTTTGGTGGATCACCTTGTTCGGTTGTTCTCACTTGAGCTTCCTTAAGGCATTGACGAATTGCTTTCATGCTCTCGGAGGTCTCCTTAATCATATTTGGTCCTACGAGCATAGCCACTCCCAGTTCGGTCCAACGCATAGGCGATCGACACGGTCTCCGATACAAAACCTCATATGGTGCCATTTCGATACTAGATTGATAGCTATTGTTGTATGTGAACTCGACTAACGGCAAGTGATCCTTCCAACTACCCCGGAAGTCCATCACACAAGCCCGAAGCATATCTTCCAAAATCTGAATCGTTCTCTCGGATTGCCTATCGGTTTGAGGATGATATGCGATACTAAATAAAATATTTGTGCCCCAAAGCGGCTTGCAAACTCTACCAAAAACGCATGGTAAACCTCAGATCACGATCGGACACGATGGATACGAGAATCTCATGAAGGCGAATAATCTCCCGAATATACAAATGACTAAGCATATCCACGGAATCGGTGACCTGAATAGGCAAGAAATGAGCGGTCTCAATCAAACGGTCCAGGATTACCCAAATAACGTCATGCCCCCTCGGCGATCTTGGTAAACCCGTAACAAAATCCATGGTCACATTCTCCCACTTCCATTCGGCTACTGGCAATAGTTGTAACTCCCCCGCGGGTCGTTGATGTTCGGCTTTCACTTGTTGGCACGTGGGACACTTAGACACGAAAATCACAACGTCCCTCTTCATTCCGGACCACCAAAATTGTCTACGCAAGTCATGATACATTTTCGTTCCCCCCGAATGAACGGCTAATGGAGAATGGTGGAACTCTGGCAAAATTTTCTCCCGACACGAAACGGGTACAAATAACTTTCCTTGGTAGCGCAAGCTTCGGTCGGCGTGGATCATCCACCATTCTTGAGCGTTTCCACTAAGAAATTTAATACGAAGTTCCTCCGCTTCCTCATCGTGTTGTTGAGTCTCAATTACTCGAGTCAATAAAGTCGACTGCACCGTCAAGTTACACAACATGACCTCTTCCCGAACATCCTCGAAATGCGAAGCACAAAAGCCCAAATCATTCATCATTTTCCACTCGTGGATAGCTAGACTTGCTAAGTGTGTCGGTTTTCTACTTAGTGCGTCGGCCACGACGTTCGCTTTCCCCGGGTGATAATGCAATTCGAAATCATAATCCTCCAAGTGCTCCATCCAACGGCGTTGACGTATGTTAAGTTCTTTTTTAGAGAACAAGTATTTCAAGCTTTTGTGATCGGAAAAGATTTCAAAATTTTCACCATACAAGTAATGGCGCCAACTTTTCAAAGCAAATATGACGGCCGCAAGTTCTAGATCGTGTGTCGAGTAATTTCGCTCGTGAGTTTTCAACTATCATGACCCCTATGCTACTACTCGCCCCGCTTGCATCAACATGCATCCCAACCCTTCCTTAGATGCATCACAATACACAGAGTAGCCAACTCCACGTTCGGGCACAATCAAAACCGGCGTGGTAGTCAATCGCTTCTTTAACTCCTGAAAAGCTGCCTCACACGAGTCACTCCAAACAAAACGGGTTCCCTTACGCGTCAATCTAGTCATCGGTGCTGCTAACGAGAAAAGTCGAGAACAAAACGGTAGTAGTACCCGGCCAATCCTAAAAAACTACGGATTTTGAACACATTCTTCGGTCGCTGCCAATTCATAACCGACTCTATCTTTCTCGGATCAACAGACACTCCACCTTTCGAAACCACATGACCTAAGAATTTGACTTCGGATAACCAAAACTCACACTTACTAAATTTAGCGTATAGCTGGTGCTCTCTCAATTCGGCGGGCGCGAAACGATACGGAGGTATAGAGATAGGAGTGGTACCGGGAAGTAAATCAATAGAGAATTCAATCTCTCGCTCGGGAGGTAAACTAGGTAACTCTTCCGGAAACACATCTGGGAAGTTGCAAACCACTAAAGGTAACTCCCCATGCACGGAGGCATCCTCATCTAACGTCAAACTCGCCAATAAGGAATAAACTAATTCTAGCTCACGAGGCCCACATAAATATGGTTCTAACGGTTCCCGACGCTCCCTAAAGAATTCGAAACAAGGACCCTCGGGTGGACAAATACGAACTCGAACCTTGAAACAATCAATAGTAGCATGAAACATGGATAGCCAATCCATTCCCAAAATAAGATCGAACCCCGACATTCCCAAGACAACGAAGTCGAACACGAAGCAACGATCACGAATAACTAACTCACAATCTCGGCAGATACGATCAAGAGGCATCCTACCCCCTAGAGGTGTCTCAACGAATAGAGGAGGGCTAAGACTCTCCGATTCCGATTCCAATTCCAAGGCACACACAAATGATGCAGCAATGAATGAATGCAATGCTCTAGAATCAAAGAGGACTTTAGCGATTGAGTTGAATTAAAAAAATGTACCCCTCACAACAGAAGTCTCTAGAGCCTGAGTAGTGGTAGGTGGAATAGCAGAAGTGATGTTGTAAACTCGCCCCTGGGTACCCTGACCCTGCACAAAATCTCCCCTCTGACCGGAACCCTAAGTAGGCGCGGAAGAACTCGCTCCCTTATCAACCCCGAAACTCTGAGCTGACGTTGTCTGGCGGATGTGAGGCTACTGCTGCCTCTGAGTGCCCCTAAACTGTTGGCCCACATTATGCCCCGTTCCCGGCTGCTGAATGGAACCTGACTCACTGCGCACTCCCGACCCCTGAGGTGTGGACACTGAGCACGAATGTGTTCAGGTTGATTACACTTATAGCACACGGTCGGAGGTCTAGATGAGGCACCTCGAGTTCTCGAAGAAGTAGGCACCTTAAAGTTGGGTTGGTTAGATTGTTGCTGAGACGGTCCTTCTGCCTCTTCCGTCCTTGACTCCCGAAACTTCCCGAAGAAGAGCTTAAACTTCCCACTGATTGCCTTGGTTCCCAAGCCCTTACATTTCGTTGAGCTTCCTTCGGAATTTCAATGCTCCTCGCACACTCTACAACTTCAGAGAACTTCATCTTACGTTGGGCTATCACCATCCTCCTCATGGTGTTGTGCAGCCCCTTCTCAAACCGTCGACACTTCCTCTCCTCCGTCGCCACCAACTCTGGAGCGAAACGAGACAAGGATTCAAACTTCTGCACGTACTCCGAGATAGTCATATTACCCTGCTCCAATTTCTCAAATTGATCACTCAGATTTTCACATGAAGTTTCCAGAAAATATTGTTCCTCAAAGAGTGTCTCAAACTTAGCCCACGTCAAATTCTCAACATTCGGTTCATTTGCTTGAGCCGCGGTCATTGCCGCTTTCCTCGCATCCTTCCTTGACTCTATGACAGATTTCCACCACTCTCCGGCCTCCCCAACCAACTGAACAGCCATAATACCTACTCTGATGTTGTCTTCGGTGATATTGAGAGCTCTAAAGAGTTTACGAATTTGAGCTAGCCAATGGTCAGCTACTAAAGGGTCGCTACTAGTCCCATCGAACATCGAAGGGTTTCTACGGCTAAACTCTCGCAACGCTACCATGGCTCGATCTTCGGTATTCTCTCTAGGAGCTTGGTTTAAAAGATTTGCAGCTGTAAGTGCTGCGACAAGGTCCCTAGCAAATTGATTCTGAACGAGAGGTACTCTTGCTCCCCGACTGGCCCCAGCCCCCAAATTCCCAACTGGGTTCTCCCCATGCTGACTAACCTCATCCTCAAGAGGTACCCCACGACCATGACCACCCTGATTCCCTGCCCCCACCTCGTCTATTACGCGTTCTCGGAGGCATCTTACTACATGATATAAGAAAGGAAAAACTATTAACCACGAGATTATTACTATGAGGTCAAAGCCCCCAACTTTCCAACATGGGTTATAACTCTACACCACTCTACGATAATGAAAATGCAATGCCAAGTAGTCACATGAATGTTTAGTCACACAAGCATGCACAAGTTATGTTAAAAGGCGCAACATTTTTTGAACCCACGAGACGAAACGCTTCCCCACGGTCTCTAGGTATTCTAAACCTATGCTCTGATACCAAGTTGTCACGCCCTCAATTTTTAACATAGTTATAAAAGGTTTCCACAAATAAAACATCACAATATTCCATATGATACCCAAAAGATTACTGTATTTTCATTTCCATAATTATAGTTCCAAGTCCATAAGATTTCCTAATATTACATCATCGGCTCAACGGCCCAAATTAACATAAGTATCAAGCGTCATGAGAGTTTAGAGTTACAAATATTCCATAGTCAAAAGAATTATAACTTAAGTAACAAATACATCTTTCAAAAGAAATTTACAAAAATGAATAAGTAACTCCTTTGGTTAGCTTTCAAAAAGGTATGTCCACACTTCAAGCATTCCAGGCATGCAAGCTACGATTTCGAGTTAGCACCTGAAAATAATGTAAGGTTTGGGCTACACTAGCCTAGTAGAAAAGTCTACGCAAACTCTATATGCAAATGAGCAATACAGAAGAACAAATGATAGAAACCAAACGACAACGGATGTAAGCACAACTTATCATGATTAAAGTGTCCAACTATCACCAATCATTCTTCTCGACATACTCTTAAGTCTTGTTCATTCTATTCGTGTCTCAACAACTTGTATCCTTTGTGTCTGAGCCAAAGCTCCTGCCGGGCCAATTATGGGATCCTGATATCCCCTGTCAAGTGCCCACCTTGTAGGTTAGGCTTTGAGTGTTCAATATGTGCATTAGCTCCTGCCGAGCCAATTATGGGATCCCGATATCCCCTGCCAGGCACCCACTCGTCGATGGGCTCCAAGTGTTCGCGCGTTGTTCACATGCTCAAGTGTATCGTTCGTATTTCAACGTGCAATAACTAACATTTCTCATTTCTTAACACAACAAGATCATTCTAGTCCACCGGATACCACTCTAAGTGTGAAACAAGTAATATTCTCAAAACATTTGAAATGATGCATAAACGAACCTATTAGAGTCGATAAGAGGCTCCAAAAAGTGATTTTGAAGACATAGGAAAATTAGCTCTTGAACACTGTGCCTACTGGTAGGTGAATGAGTCCTACCGGTAGAAGAGAAGAAATATGCACTTAACCTACCGGTAGGTGAAAGTTTCTACCGGTAGGGAATGGAAACAGAATGGCCAACTTTCTGCAGGAAACATTTTTGCACTTGACCTATCAGTAGGGAGATGTAGATACCTCCCTGGGGCGGGGCATCGCCATACAGATTGATCGTTTGTTTGCTCGTTTAGTTGCTTGCTTCGTAAACCAAGATCGTGTACATTCCCATGGCTAGGAACATCGCCACACGATAACAGTTATCATCAAAACAGAGTCGCCACCCAGTTTATTAAAACTAGGAAAATAAATAGAGATTCTGGGCACGAGAGCCAAAAGTACAGTAAGGGGAAGGTGTTAGGCACCCCTCTCTGTCCAGTTGTGAGACTGGCCCATAATTGTTCAAAATAAGACATGTACTTGCTTTATTTAATTCTAACACATAGTCTATTTTTAGCCTTTAAGCAGTTAATGGTGAGCCAAGACTGTAATTGAAACATGCATCAGAAAGCAAAAACGAAGCTGTCCCAGGAAATCGATTACTCGGCCGATGAATGGATGTCACGGCCGAGTAACCATACTGGTTTTATGTACCGGCCGAGGGATCGAAGCCTCGGTCGGTGTTCTTCCTCACACCAGACAGAAAAGTTAGCAGATAATCAAAACGCTACGATTAAAGTATATGGACAGAAAATAAATCAAACCAGAGGCCGTTGGGCCTCACCACCTTGATCCCTAAGTAGCTTGATTGCTTTGGATTTGAATGGGATTGACTGATTGCTTCTTTGAAAACCCTAGGGTTAGGGTTTGAACTTCGAGGTTTGATCGTCGGATTGATGGCTGCCTTCAGGAGGTTAGGGCTTTTGAAGAGAGGGTTTGAGAGAGTATTTTTGCAGAGTTTCGTGGCTTGAGAGGGTGCGAAAGTATATGAATCTGATGATCTTATTTTCGGAACCTAAAGGCCCTTTATATAGGCAATTGGTGACTCACTCCGGCCAATCAAAACGCACGATTGTAATTGCAATTGCAATGCAATACAAACTCTTTGTGGTGATCTCTGAGCGTAGCCCAAACGCATCAGGGAGGTATCGTAGTTGGATCAAACAATCGACAGAACGTTCCAGAGTCTAGAAAATAGACAATCTGGCGGCCGTAGAAAGGATCTGGTAGCCGAGGAAATGATGTTGCGGCCGAAGGATAGATCTTGCGGCCGTGGGATTGATCTCTCAGGGAGATTTTCAAGCAACAGGTTGCTCGGGTGAAGAAATGACGTTAAGGCCGTAAGATCAATATCACGGCCGACAAATGGATTCTCCTAGGATTCTGTATTTTCTATCTGAAAGGTTATATGGCTCTGGATTGGATGCTCTAAGTGGCTCAAAGTTCTTTCCGAAAGTCCTAAGGTTCACAAGAAGACAATCAACAATCACTGTATCCATTTCATCATCGGGATGGTCCCCAAGGTGGGACTTGAAACAATCGTTAGGCCAAATTGAGGTGTCTACAGGAGAATTTATCTTTCAACTGATTCTGAAACGATTTCTCACTTGACCTACCGGTAGGTGAAATGTCATCTACCGGTAGGGAGAGTATCTTTCAACCGATTTTGATCAAATTTTCAGATTTTGATTCAATCTCAATAACAACCAATACAAGCTCGAATAAGGCATAGAAACACTCAAATAACATATAAAGAGAGGTAGAATTTCCTACCTCGAGTCAGAAGGCGAAACCCAAGTGTTTTGAACGAGCCCTAGCTTCTGGAACCTCAAAATCAATTGAATACACCTCTCCGAGCTAAACCCAACTAAATACAAGCTCAAGATCACATACGGAGGGTGGAATGAAGTTCAATCTTTATGGGTTTTGAGTTTGGAGGTGAAATTTGAGAGTGAGAGGGAGAGAGATGGAGAGAGCCGAGAAAGGGAGAAAAAACGGGAGAGAGAGAATGAGATGGGGGAAATGGGAAATAATTTCCCCTGGCAGACACACATATACACACATGCACTATATCACACCAACACTCATATTTTCCAAACTTTTGCACATTTAACCTCCACATTCACATTCACGCCATTTTCCACAATTTTTCCTCAATTACAAACATTAAAATTAGATAAGGAAATTTACGCGTCTTTACAGCATTACATCCAATATTTCATTTCACATTCCAGGTTCCAAAGTTCCAACTATATATCCAAGCGAAAAAGAAAAAAAAAAGTATTATCCAAGCATTACATCAAAGAAACCAAATAATTTATATTGATACACTATATTGTAAAATAGTTAAAAATAATTTGTAGAAACAGGTAAATTTATAATTATTTACTATATGTTACATATTTATTATTTGTTTTATTTTTTATTATTTATAAATATCTCACGGTCCGGTTTGGTTAATCCATGATTTCGAAATAAAAATATGTGGACCAATTCGTATCTCATGATTTTCTAATTTTGAATCCGAGTCTGGACGACCATTAATTCATGGACAAAATTCAAAAGATATGGATTAGTTCGGTTCGGACTAGTTTCACAGTTCACCAGATTTTTTGTGCAGCCATATATAGAATTACTCTTTCTTTATTCTTTTTATCATTCTATTTAAGTTTTTTCTTTTTCTTTTTCTTTTTTTACTATGTATTTAGATGAGCGACTCATATTACAAAAGGCTATACTTAAATAGTAGTATAACTATAGCACTTTGTGGGCTCCCGCGCCCGAAGGTGCGATATTATGACAGTGTCGCCACCCGGATTTTTGAGATGGATGATCCGAGGAACCGAGGGGTTTTTGTTTTGAAAAGAAAGGCCTTTTGGTCTAGCGAAACTGTTTGAGATTTTGGATCCGGGAGCCAGGTTACGAGCGGGGAAGGTTTTGTTGAAAAGCACCCCGCTCGCCCGGTGAAAATCGGTCTCTACTAAGCATTTTAAATGGGGGGATTAATACCATTCGGAAAACCTCAAAAACACATAAAGGGAAAGGGGAACAAGATAAATCATAACACGTTGCCGTGCTAGTGGTGCTTGCTGTACAGAGATGATAAAGATGGCATGATGATAATATAAACAAGAAAGATATTCAAACGGACTGTCTGAATCACTATCCTCCGTCAGACGGCATATCGGCTTATAGCGCGCGGCTTACCAATATGCCGTGCGTGGTTCCGATCCCGATACCAAACTTTTATAGTTTTATAAAGCTTAGCACGGTGTACCATTACATCGCACGATTTTATTTTAAAGCTTCAGAAAACTCACAGCCGTCAGATCATCTCAGATCTGCACCATTCTTTCAAACCGTGAAGGGAAAACCATTTTTGATACGTTTGCTTATTTTGAAAAGATCCATGGAGTTTAAAACATGGCTTGTAGAAATGGTCTCATTCTAAGACAGCTTTTGGTATACAGAAAAGACCCAACAATGGACGATCGCGATCCAGACAGTTTGATCAAGAAAACAGTATGTTTTCGAAATGCCGTGCGTACTAGTCTACTACGCCGTGCGACACTTCAAAGAGCCGCGCGGCGTAGCACACCTTTGCACAGAACACTGATTTTGTTTTGTAAAAGAGGTTTTGGGTCAGATCCTAACCAAAAGGGTTAAGATTGAAAACAGAAAGGTCCCCTCAGGGCCAGGACAGAGCCTAACCCAAAGAAACTTGATTTATACATTTTTATCGAAGCTTGGATGTGCTTGAAGATGGAGGAATGGAGGTTGATTCGGACTGAGTTTTGAGAGACTTGTGAGCAAATGGGTGTAGAGAGAAAGAGAGATCAAGTGGGTTGATGTAGAGAGAGAAAGAGGTGTATGTAGTGGTGATGGATGTAAGGAGTTGTAGAGAGAGAACCAAGGGGGATTTTTAGAGAGAGAGAGAGAGAGAGTTTAGAAAATGGCAGAGTAACTCTATTTGGAGTTGAAGGGGTACTTCTCAACTAGAGGGGGGGGGGTGTATTTATAGGCAAAAGAGCCAAGGATGAGCACTACAAAGAGGGGAGGTGGCTTCTGGGCCGATTAAAACTTATTTTATTGCCAAGACGCTCCTCCTGCAGGCGTGGCCGACAACTTTCTGCACCTGTCAGTACTTTTCCCAAAATGCCGTGCTGCATATTAAAATACCGCGCGGCAGAGTGATTTTCTTGAATTTTCTGAAATGCTGTGCAGCGTTTTGAAATGCCGCGTGGCGTTTCTGGAATGCCGCGCGGTATCCGAGACAGCACAGCACACCAAACTTTGCAGGGGCGCCCCGGACACCCCCGAACTCGGTTTTAGGCACGGTTCGAAGCGTTGGAAAGCTTGTCGAGTCCTCTTTCTAACCCAATTGGTTTCACTCAAAGGTATTTCATATATTGAAATGTGTGCCCGTTTTACCCTCAGTGTGTCATGGAAAAAGTTATTTTTGACAAAGCAAACGCATCTTTCTCTTTTGCAATTGAACCGAGGACCACCCTATATGTTTGGGAAGGGATTTTCTTGAGGTTGGAGAAGGAGTAAGAAAGGAGCAACAATCCAAGCCTTGAAGGTATATTTTTTCCTTATTTCATCATCGGGGAAACTTAAAGATTATTCAGAGACCCAAATTGGGGTGTCTACACACTTTATTCCAATGGTTATTTTTATAACAACTATACTACAAATATTTATTACATGGCCACTCCTTCCATTCCAAACTTCTCACTCATTACGAAGAATAGTAATATTTTGTATAAAAAACTAGAGTACTTTCATACAAAAAAAAAATTTGAAAGAGGTTTTTTAAGGTATGAAAAAATATCATAAAATTTGTACACGGAATTGCTTCAACATTTTTCAATTATACAGAAAAAATATTATTTTACATTATGTGAGAAAATTTAGAGGTGAAGTACCGTGAGAGATACGTACGGATGCTCTTATGTGAAATTTTATATTCCATCCGTCCCTTTTTTAGAGTCCAGTATTCTATTTTGGGTTATCCCTTAATAAGTGTCCATTTTGTAAAGTTAGTGGGTAAAAATTGGTGAATTTTTCATTTTGCCCCTAAAAGTAGATTCCATTTTAAAAAGTTAGTGAATAAAATGTAATGATGATATTTCCATAGAGGGTAAGGAGAGAAAGTGGAGGTAAAAATTGATGTGAAATGTGTAATGATGATGTCTTTTTAATAAGTTGGAATTACGAAGTATGACATTTAAAAAGAGACGGAGGGAGTACTAGTATGTTTTAGTTTAAAATTTTGCTTTGGAAGATGTTCACATTTAGATACCGAAGCAATTAAGCTAGTTACCAATGAAAAATGCTAAGTGCAAAGAAAATGAACAAAGAAAATATCCTTAAAGTGTACTTAAACGGCTCAGATTCACTCATGAACGGCTCAGATTCACTATGAGTGAATCTGAGCCGTTCAAGTACACTTTAATGATATTTTCTTTGTCCTTAACACAGCCCGTTACCAATACAACTGAGGTCAATCCCTATACCCCATACAATTGTGCGCTTCTTGTCGATCCATACCCGTGTGCGGCGGCGGGAGGGGGAGGCCATGGTACTACTGACTCCCTTTCTTTTTTTGTTTTGTTTTTTTTCCCCATTCCGTCTCTTTAGATCTACGACTTGTCGTTTGATCTATGAGAGTTTTGTCTCTCGTTCAATGAGAGTTATTAGTTTCGTCTTTGGATGAATTTTGTCTACAGATCGGATTTTCTCAATCGAGGTTGCTTCATAACGATATCTGTGCTTCAGCGTTCTATCCCTACATGATGTCTTTGGCGAGACAACCCGTGGTGGCTTGACAGATCTGTAGTTCTTGGGAGTTCATTGGTGCGTACATACTTGGGTGGAGTGCATCTGATCGTCTGGGTATTAGGTGTCTTTTGTCTTTAACTTTGCACTTTTTCTCGTTTGAGACTCCTAATTAGATGTTAGGCAGTTTAAAAGTGTCGTTATTGCGTCAGGCCATGTCTGAGTTAGGATGAAAGACATCGATTGCCTTGTGATTTACTTGTTTTGTATTTGTTTGACGATTAGTTTGACTTTGTCCAAGTTCTTTGTATGATCTTCGTTTTGTAAGTGCCGCTGGGCGTTTATCAATACAATCTTCTCACTTTTTGACCCAAAAAAAAGAAAGACCTTTTGACTCCCAATAATTAATTGCTTAGCATTTAATTGCCTATGACTCACATTTTAAAATTTGAATTTTTCTCTATTTCCTTAATGGTTATTGTCTGTATGGATTTAACAGAAAAATCAATTAAAGATCTGATCAACGGTAGTATTTGAAACGCTGTTCAATTGCCACCTTCAACCCAACGGTAGAGTCAATGCAAGAGTGTATTAAGGGTCATCAACCATCAGAACTTTCAGGGTTTCAGAATTGGTCGAAGTGCGCGCAAGCTGGTCTGAACATCCGGCTATCTAAACAAAACAAAAAAATGTACTAAATTATGTTACTAATCCTTTGGATCGTTAAATGTTATCTCTGAATTTCATCTCAAGCAATGATTTGCACACAGTTCGACGCATATGGACCCATATGTATCGCATGATTTTCTAGAATTGTATTCTAAAGTTGTATGCGTAGAGTTTTCCATCTTTGATAACCCCAATTTACTTTTGCGTGCATGGTGAAAAGAGTCGTTCATAACGAGGTAATCACTAATTAAACACTGAAGTCTTTTTAAACTATTCGATGAAAATTTGAGGAATATAAGTTATTTTCTTAATTAAAATCGTTATACAAAATTTTCTTCCTGCTCGTGTTGCGCGCCCTTTCAAGTAAATTCTACTGTAGTTTTGTCCGTGAAGACGTATGTGATGACTCCAAGAGGATTTGAATCCCATCTACCGAAGGTGTTCCTAACATTAACTAGTTGACCAAAAGACATAAATACACCAAAAAGTCTATGGGTACAGATTTTTGGTACAAATTTTGTACATAAATTTTTTGTGGGGCCCACTACGGGTTCCACACAAATGATCCGAACCGATCATTAAATGTAAAACATTTTTTTAAGAATCTGAGACTCTGTGGTTTGATACCTCGTAGGTGCATGTTGTCATTGTCAACTGTTAGTGAGACAGTCCATACAGTATAGTGGTGGAGCTAGAATTTTAAATTCAGTGGGCCGGCTTGATGGACATAGATTTTTTAATGGAACATATACTTATTATATCATAAAACTTTTGTTTTTCAATACGTTGCATTTGTGCATTGAAATGATTATAGCCTAATGCAACCAAAGTATAATAATCATTTTTACTTTTTTCTTTAGACTACTCCAATTAACTGTCACGTGCTTATTTTTTATTATTAAAGTGCATGTAAACTGATCGACCCGAACACTTTAGTAATAAAAAAAAACTTACACCACTCAACCACCGGAATACTAGTTAGATCCAGTGGATCTAAACTAACAGTTAGCCTTCTGATGCAGACAATCATTGGTGATGGAGTTTTTAGCCCACATTGATCGATATCGAATCCTGCAGGCACAAATCCAGGAATCTAATCTGATTTCATTGGGACAAGTAACAATACTATTGGTTCGAGCCATTCTTGAAATAGTTTCTAATCTATGTGGGGAGGGTATATAGCAAAAGCATCATCTTTTGGATCTAGTCGCTTTACGATTACAGGGCATTTTTGCTGGCACATAAAACACATTTCCTCAGAAAATTAATGAGTGCTACCTCATGTTCACTAAATTAAATTCTACTTCCCACTACGTCCCGATGTGAACTTGGATGCATGACCTATTGAATTTTTTTAATTTATTTTTGCACTTTCCAGCAGTTTCTTTTGGTACCTTGGTATCAAGCCTAGTTGACCGACTAATCTGAAGGACTATCTGTTGGAAATAAGTGAATTGGAAATTGACTCCAGAATAAGCCATTTGATTTGGTTGTAATTTATTTGTCCTGCAATGGATAAATAAATATGGAGTGATTAAAATTGTTTGGTTTGCTGCCGAACCGGGCCATGCGTGGCAGCGGGTTCATAAAATTCTAAGGCTTAAAGTTTGTTGGGTACTTGTAGTAATTAATTAAATTAGTTACTATATTAAAGCTTTTGAATTAAATTTAGAATTGGTTCTTAAACCAACAGGTGGCAAGTTAAACTAATGGGTGCCAATGCTTCATTTACCTTAGCAACATGAAGTCTCTTCATTTGTAACGTGGAAATGGTAATGAAGTGTTGATTTGGCCGAACAGTGGTGTCTCTCCGGCAGAGATACCACCGAACAGTTGCGTCTTTTTCCTAACACTATTCCGAACAGTCGCCGTTCCTTTTCGTTGGGGTGCCTACTTCTCTATAAATAGGACCCATCTCCTCCTATTTCAAAAACGAAAAATCCTTGCATTAATAACATACATATTCTGAGAGAGTTCTGCACAGTTTTCTGGTTCGCCCGTTGAACAGATTGTAGTGCTACTTCCGTTCTTCGAAAATCGAGTAATCCTGGGAGGCAAACGTTCAAGAGACCCAAGAGCACCGGTGTGGAGAACGAATTTGCTTTAAGGATATAGTATTCTCCATAAAAAATACTAGGGCTGCTCGCGGTCCGGTTCGGTTCGGATTTCTAGGAATCCGAGGACCGAACCGCTAGTCACGGTTTTTATAAAATGAAATCCGTGTCCGGACCAAAAGTCCTACGGTTCGGTTTTTACAAAATAAAATCCGATCCGTGACTCGCGGATCGGTTACGGTTTTGTCCACGGATTTTAACAAAAATAAAGCTTAAGCATATATCCCACACTAAAAGGGCAGAATGTTACATTCAAAATTAAGTTTAACACCACCAGAAAATACTTGTTACATAAACTACCAAAAACCTATTTTAAAAATCAAATTCAAAAGAATCTAAACACTAGTAGAATTGTATCATTATAGTACATAACATTAAAAAAATGAAAAAGAAACGAACTAGTGAAACTCAACTAGGGTTACCCGTTATTTATATGAAAACACTATAATTTACTCCTTATATTTTATGTACATCTACATTATATCCCATTATTAAGATAAAATACTAAAATTGGTAGAAAAAAGTGTTAAACATTACTAACAATTTATTATATAAATACACATATATATTTATATATATTATTTATATAAAATAAATATCTCACGGTTCGGTTCGGTTAATCCACGGTTTTGTAATGAAAATCCGTGGACCGAACCACGAGTCACGGTTTTCTAATTTTTCAATCCGTGTCCGGACCATTAATCCACGGACAAAATCCAAAAGGTACGGATCGGTTCGGTCCGGACCGGTTTCACGGTTCACCGGATTTTTTGAGCAGCCCTAAAAAATACTAGCCTCGATTGCCAATTTCCGGACGCCTGAAATTGGTCCAGTAAGTTTTCTAATATTGTTTCTTTTTGGTGTGTAGCGAATTTCCAGTGATAAACGAATCCCGGTTCCAACAGTCTTAAAGCAAATTCGGTTTTCTATTCGTTTTCATTTCTGGAAATATTGTTACTGTTTCGTAATCTTTTGGATTAGAAATTCCAGTAAGATTATTATTTGTATACATTTTGCGGTGGCTAGAGAAGTCAGTTTGTATACATTTTGATTAAAAAAAACTATACAGATCCTTTCAAGATTGATTTCTAATTGGCATTTAGTGTTCGGTTTCTGTGAGGTTTTAATCAGTGGGTATAAAACAATTGGCTTTTATATAGTATCAAATTGTTTATCTCGGTTCTTGTAATTAATCTCGGGTTCGATTTTGACTTCTGTAATTAGGTTGTCGCTACTGTATTTCCATACATTAGCATTAGTACCTTTGTGTGCTAGTTAATAATCTGTTTCGATTTCGGCATTATTTTTTTCCGGTGTGCAAAGTGCTAACAGATTACGTAGTGGGTTTATAAACTGAGGAGCATTCATTTGATCATTTTATGTTACAGTAGTATAGACCAATTATATTCTTGTGATTTCGGAAAATTTACTGATTGTTCTCGGTTTTTAATATCCTATTCAGTGGGTCCTAATTTTTATTGGGTTATTAGTTTAAGGTAAAATTCATTTGGGCACTTACTATATTGTGGTAATTAGTTTGTGTTTACTGGATTATTCATTGTTTCATAAGTTCAGTTACTTATTTTGTGTCGATCTTCTGTTGTGGAACAGAAATGACTACTGAAACTGTGAAAGAAAGTGGGAAAACCTTTGGGTCTAACCCTTTCGTAACCCCTACTGCTGTTGTGGCTTCGGTTCCCGCCATGGTGCTTGTGAACCATGCTAAGAGGCCCAAGTTTGATGGGAAATGCTTTGTGTGTGACAAGCAAGGACATAAGGTTGCTGATTGCCGAAGCAAGCAAGGTAATCAGAACAAGAAACCAGCACAGGCCAATATGACTGAGATGGAGATTGAGACTCTCTCTGATGGGGTTGATGACTTGAACCTATCGGTTGTGGTTTCAGAAGTTAACTTGGTGGGTTCTAATCCCAAGGAGTGGTGGCTGGATACTGGCGCTACTCGCCATGTGTGTGCGGACAAGAAAATGTTCACCACCTATCAATCGGTGGAATCTGGCGAACAACTCTTTATGGGAAATTCGTCTAGTTCCAAGGTTGAAGGACAAGGGAAAGTGCTGCTCAAGATGACTTCTGAAAGGGTGCTCACTCTAAATGATGTGATGCATGTGCCAGAAATTCGAAAGAATTTGATATCTGGCTCGCTCTTGGTCAAGAACGGCTTTCGTATGGTTTTCGAAGCCGATAAGGTTGTGCTGACTAAAAATGGGGTTTATGTTGGTAGGGGCTACATGTGTAATGGGCTATTCAAAATGAATGTACTGACTAAGGTTCCGGCCTCTCCGGGTATCAATGAGATAAACACATCTTCTGCTTATATCCTTGAGTTTTCTGAATTGTGGCATGGTAGATTAGGTCATGTGAATTATGGCACTTTGCGCCGTTTAATTAACATGGACTGTTTGCCTAAATTTGATATAAACTCGGATCATAAATGTGAAATATGTGTGGAGGCTAAAATGACAAGGAATTCTTTTCAAAAAGTTGAAAGAAGTACAGAACCTCTTGCTTTAATCCAATCAGATTTGTGTGATTTGAAAGTTGTTCAAACAAGAGGAGGTCATAAGTACTTTGTTACTTTTATTGACGATTGCACAAGATATTGTTATGTGCACTTGCTTAAGAGCAAGGACGAAGCCTTAGAAAAGTTTATCCACTACAAAAGTGAAGTGGAGAATCAACTTGGCAAAACGATCAAAGCAATTAGAAGTGATCGAGGGGGTGAATATGAAGCACCTTATGGTGAATTTTGTGCCCAACACGGGATCATTCACCAGACGACTGCACCTTACTCACCGCAATCTAACGGAGTTGCTGAACGAAAGAACAGAACTCTGAAAGAGATGATGAATGCCATGTTGATAAGTTCAGGATTACCAAGGAACATGTGGGGAGATGCCATTCTCTCTGCTAACTATATTCTGAACAGGATTCCTCACAAGAAATCCAATGTGATACCGTATGAATTATGGAAGGGTCATAAGCCTACCTATAAATTCTTACGAATGTGGGGGTGTTTGGCTAAGGTAGCGGTTCCTGATCCTAAGAGAGTTAAGATAGGACCAAAAACCGTTGATTGTGCATTCATTGGTTATGCTGACAATAGCAGTGCATATCGGTTCCTTGTGTATAAGTCAACAAATCCAGAAATCCATGCTAATACAACCATGGAATCCAGGAATGCTACATTTTTTGAACATGTATTTCCATGGAGAAATACACAAGTGCCCAGGTCAGTTCAAGAAACTGAAGATATGGAAATTGAGGAGGACTCAATTCAAGAGGAGAATGATGAGGATGAAGAGTCTCGACGTAGTAAGAGGGCTCGGACATCAAAATCCTTTGGTCCAGATTTTCTGACATACATGTTAGAAGCTGAACCTCAAAGCTTTAAGGAAGCAATGTCATCTCCTGAGGCTCCTTTATGGAAAGAAGCCATTAACAGTGAGATAGAATCCATTCTGCAAAATCACACGTGGGAACTTGTAGATCTCCCACAAGGTTGCAAACCTTTAGGGTACAAGTGGATATTCAAAAGGAAGATGAAAGCAGATGGATCAATTGACAAGTACAAGGCGAGACTTGTGGTCAAAGGATACAGACAAAAGGAAGGTCTTGATTACTTTGACACTTACTCACCTGTTACGCGTATAATATCCATTCGAATGTTAATTGCCTTTGCAGCTCTAAACAATCTCGAGATACATCAAATGGATGTTAAAACGGCTTTCTTAAATGGTGATCTCAATGAAGAGATCTACATGGAACAACCAGAAGGGTTTAAGGTTCCAGGACAAGAGAAGAAAGTGTGCAAGCTTGTAAAATCTTTGTACGGTTTAAAGCAAGCACCCAAACAATGGCACGAGAAGTTTGACAATGTCATGATTTCAAAATTAATGAATGTGACAAATGTGTGTATATCAAGAGTATTGACAAAGGTTATGTCATTGTTTGTCTTTATGTAGATGATATGCTCATTATTGGGAGTAGTAATGATATCATTAATGATAAGCACCCAATTTCGTAGATAATTGGTGCGCTTAGTCCCGGCTTTTGTTATTCTTTTCGTGTTTGTTTTAGTCTTTTTAGTCATTTTGCGCGTAAAGTTTTCTGTTGAGCGTTTCAGGCAATACGCGAATAAAAGGGCTTGTTTCGATGTTTTGAACAACCCTTGAGGGTATCGGGTTGGCGATGCCTCATGGAGTGTGACCGTCGGGCTTGTGGGAATGATCAAGAAAGAGGCCGATGGCACTTTCTGGCCATGTCAAGAGCCATCGGGCCGTCGGGTGGCCAAGTCAAGGCCACGGCCTGGGCTGATGATGAAAAGAAGGCGGTATCGATACGAGCATATTAGCTGTATCGATACCAGTTGGATACAGAAGATTTGGGATTTGGCCCGTAGAGCTCTGGTATCGATACGGAATATTGGCCGTATCGATACGGGAGCTTTTCTGCAGATCTTTTCTGCTTTTTGAACTTTCCATTTATAGAATACTTGCCACTTTTGGCAAGTTTTGGGATATTTTCGTGGATGATGTGTAGGGAGTATAAATACTACTCTTTCTCTTTTATTCATAAGCTAGCACAAAATAACTTTAAGTCTTTTAAGAGTTTTAGAACTCCATTAATGGTATTTCAAGCTTTCTAGTCATTTCTTCAAAGAACTCAAGTAAGTGTTTATCGTATGTTAATTTTCCGTTTGTTATTGTTGTAGCTACGGTTGAGATCTCTATAGAAATCAAGTTTATTTTCGTTTCTATCGGTTAATCATGTTTTCGTTTCCTAGCATAATTTCTAGTCGTTTTGCTATGAGTGAGTAGTTAATCGGATCGGTCACGGGGTGAGGTTTGCTCCATGGATTAGTCGTTTAAATGGTTTCGCCTAAGCTTTAGCTTAATCTCAAAGTTTTGAATGAATTAAACCCATGATTTCTAGCTTTGATCATGAGGTCGGTGGCTTCTTTGATCAATGAGGTCTATCGCCTTATGCTACGTGCTTGCTAATCTTATGCGTGCGAACGATCCTTTTTCGTCTCTCACTTGCATTAAATGAGTTCAGTTTGAATTAGAACTTTGAATTAAGTTACAAGTAGTCTTCAGTTTCAATTCTCCTAGTGGAATCCGAATGGTTTCGGTCCACACTCGAGTTAGATGAAGGAACCATTTTTATGGCTAAGTCGTGGGTAAATCAATCCCCTTGATTCGACCATCTTAACCTAGTTTATCTCCAAGTTCAATTTCGTCGTTTGAATCAATCACCAAAGTTGGCCGTTTGAAAGCCGAAACTCCATACTTTACATCTAATCCAAATTCGCTGAAGAAGATTTCTCTGTGGGAACGATCCGGTCTTCCGGTTTATATGCTATCAACGACCTAGCCCTATGCTGGGGTGCAAGCCTTTCTAAGAGGTTAGGTTGCGGAGTTAAGCAAATTTTGGCGCCGTTGCCGGGGATAATCTATTTTCGCTTATTTGGAGGTTCGACAAACCTTTGTAAGTATCCCGTTTCTTTTACTTCAAGCAACTTGTACTCATTCTAGCGGAAACCTCTAAACGATCTTCATATCAACTTGAGGTGTAACGAAGCTAGCATAAGTATAGCTTGTTTTCTTTTCTTTGTTGTTCATATTTTCCAAGTTTTAAGATAGCTTTGTTTCGGTTTATTGGGTGGTTGGACTTTTTCACTAATTCTCCTGTTGAGTGGGTAGTGCATGACTGGTTTCTATCGGAGTCCAAACTCTAATAGGCTTTATCGTTCACTATCACCTCAAGGAACCCCTAGAGGAAGATCTCCTCCGTGTGTTAGTAGACGTTCGAGATTAAAATCTCCTTCACGTCCACGGGGTCGCCGACCAAAAAGGAGAATGGGTGAACCACCACCACCGGCGAGGACTTTGAGGGATATCTTAAATCCGGGAAGTCCGGTTCAGCAATCCCCCATCGTCCTCCCTGCGCCTACTAATGCTAACTCTTTTGATTTCAAGTATGGCTATCACAATCTTTTGCCGCAATTCCACGGGCTGGACCGTGAGAGCACATATGACCATATCCGAGATTTTGAGGATCTCATCAACACTTTCACCTCGGATGCTCCACGGTTGGAGAACGCACGATTGAGGTTGTTTCCCTTTTCCCTCAAGGATAAGGCAAAGCAATGGTTCACCTCTCTTAAACCTCAGTCGTTGCGAAATTGGGTCGCTGTCAAGGCCGAGTTTCATAAGAAGTTCTTTCCGGTTCATCGAACGAAGCTCCTCAAAGAACAAATCCAGAACTTCAAGCAACGAGAGGGGGAAACTTTTTATAAATACTGGGAGCGTTTCAAGGATTTGGTTGCTTCGCTTCCACATCATGGCCTCGACACGACTCAGTTGATTAGCCATTTCTGGAATGGGTGTTCCCAATCGAGTTACCAACTTATTGACACAATGGTTGAAGGGGATTTTCTTGATAAAACGGCTGGGGATGCATGGGATTATTTGGACCAATTGGCAGTTAAGAATCAATCGTGGAACGTTGTTGATGTGGGCGAGCGGGCCATGGCAAACCAAGGCCCGAGTGGCTCCGGTAAATTTTCATTGGCCGAACCTATTTCCATGACCACTGCTCTTGAGACTAAGGTAGAGCAGCTCACTCGGAAGTTGGAACAAATGGAGTTGAAAGGTTCTCACGAGGTCAAGTCCGTCATCAAGGTGGAAGAGGTATGCTCTATATGCGAAATGGCGGGGCATTCTACCGGTGATTGTTTCAATATCCCCGCGCTCAAGAATGTTCTTAATGGTATGACTCCGGAAGAAGTGAGTGCTATTCAACGGTATGAGCCATACCCGAATACTTTCAACCCAGCTTTAAGGCAAAATCCGGGGAGATGGAACCAACCTAACGAGGCGGGTCAATTTCAAGGCCAACCACCGAATCAAGCTCAAGCATGGCGCCCCTCTCAAAACCTTGGGCCACCACGTTTTCAACAAAGTCAAGGGCCTCCCGGATTTAACCCTTCGGGTTTCTCGCAAGGCCAATCATCTCAAGGTCAAGGCCAATTCCAACCTCCTCCCCAAAGGCGATCATGGGAAGATACGATGCAATCCTTCTTCCAAATGCAAGTCGCCATGAACGATCAAACTACACAATCTCTTGGGGATATGAGAACCCAAATGGGGAAGCTAGCTACTTCGGTTGGTCTTCTACAACAAGAGCGAGGTAAATTTCCCGCTCAACCTCAAGCAAACCCTCAAGGTCAACACTTGGTTGGTAGCTCTTCGGTGAATAACCCCGAGCAAGCCAAATCAATAATTTCTTTGCGGAGTGGGAAGACGGTTGATAATGCGGTTGTCGATCCACCAATGACAACATTTCTAAAGACCGCTCCGGAGCAAACTCAACCATCATTGCTTGGGGAATCTCCCAAGCAAGTTCCAAAGGCGGTGGACAATATCCCTCCGGTTCCACAAGTTTCTCCCGTACCGGCACCCTATCCTCAAAGGTTGAAAGCACCGACTAATTCCGCGGCCAATGCGGAAATATATGAGCTTTTCAAACAAGTCAAGATCAACATCCCAATTATGGATGCTATCAGGCAAATACCTTCGTATGCCAAATTTTTGAAAGACTTGTGTACTCAAAAGCGCAAGCTCAACGTCCAAAAGAAGGTCTTTCTCACCGAACAAGTGAGCTCGATCATCCAAACAAACGTTGCGCCAAAGTACAAGGACCCGGGGTGTCCTACTATTTCTGTCATGATTGGGGGAAAAAGGATAGAACAAGCCTTGTTGGATTTGGGAGCGAGCGTTAATTTGCTCCCATTCTCGGTCTATGAAGAGCTTGGCCTAGGGGAGATGAAACCAACCCGAGTCACTCTGCAATTGGCGGATAGGAGTATCCGCGTTCCAAGGGGCATTGTGGAGGATGTCTTGGTTCAGGTTGACAATTTTGTGTATCCGGTGGATTTCGTGGTCTTGGACACTTGTCCTACGGCTTCTTCTCCGGCTTCAACCCCCGTTATTCTCGGACGGCCTTTTCTAGCCACTTCGGATTCTGTCATTAATTGCCGGAGTGGACTAGTGAACATGACTTTCGGGAATATGAAGATGGCCGTTAACGTATTTCATGTTGGAAGCCAAATGGGGGATGATGATGAGATTCAAGATGTCAGCTGTATTGACTCTTTAGTTCAAGATCATGTGGATGAGCTATTATATAAGGATTCTTTGGAGGTATGCCTTACCGCCGAGGAAGCCGATTTTCTAGAATCGCCGGAGGTTGAGTACCTTTACTCTATGCTGGACAAGGAGGAATTGTGTGGAGCGGAACCGTGGATCCCTACTTTTGAGGAGTTACCGCCCATCGAGAAGAAGACTTTGCCATCTAGTGTTGAGCCGCCTAAACTTGATTTGAAAATACTACCAGAGACATTGAAGTATGCCTTTCTTGGAGATAATGAAACATTTCCGGTAGTCATATCCTCCACTCTTGGGAATCTTCAAGAGTTGGAGTTGCTTGCACTCTTGAGAAGGCACAAGAAGGCTATTGGGTGGACCATAGCCGATATTCAAGGAATCTCCCCCTCCCTGTGCACGCATCACATCTATCTCGAAGATAATGTGAAACCGTCACGTCAACCACAACGGCGGTTAAATCCTAATATGAAGGATGTGGTGCGAGCGGAGGTGTTGAAATTATTGGATGTGGGGATAATCTACCCGATTGCGGATTCAAAATGGGTGAGCCCTATCCAAGTGGTGCCTAAGAAGTCGGGGGTGACAGTGGTGAAAAATGATCAAGATGAGCTTGTGCCCACCCGAACTGTCACCGGGTGGCGTGTTTGCATCGATTACCGCAAGTTAAATGCGGTAACTCGGAAGGACCATTTCCCGCTTCCGTTCATCGATTAGATTTTGGAGCGGGTGGCTGGCCATGCCTTCTATTGCTTTCTGGATGGCTACTCCAGTTACAACCAGATTGAGGTCGCCATGGCCGACCAAGAGAAGACTACGTTTACATGCCCATTCGGGACTTTCGCTTATAGGCGCATGCCATTCGGCTTGTGCAACGCTCCCGGCACCTTCTCGAGGTGTATGGGAGGTATATTTAGTGACATGGTGGAGAAGATCGTCAAAATTTTTATGGACGATTTCTCGATTTTCGGAGACTCGTTTGAGTCATGCTTGGCCAACCTTGATAAAGTGTTGGAACGGTGCGAGGAAAAGAACCTTGTTCTCAATTGGGAAAAATGCCATTTTATGGTAACGCAAGGCATCGTGAAATTATGCGGAAGCGTTCAAACTACTCCTAGAGGGGGGGTGAATAGGAGTTTTGATTAAAAGATCACCAATTTTCTGAATTTAAAAATTAATATAGATGAACGGGTTGATTATTTCGATTAATCTAAACCAAAAATCAAGTACTGCAGTAGAATAAAAATTGAAACAAGAGACACACGATTTACGTGGAAAAACTTAGGGTCCTAAATAACCCTAAGCCAAAACCACGGCCTAACACTACTGCTTTATTCTATTAATCAAAAAGAAGTACAGATTGCGAAATAGCAAAAACCCTTACCCAAGCCTTTACCTATTCTCGCCAATCTCCGATGCTCCCAGAGCTTCTTCAAGATCCAATAGATGCACCACGGACTTCACGCCCGATCTCCGGATTCAACCGGCTCCGAATCAATCTCCCAAAGATTCGGCCACAGCAGCAAACGGCACAAAGAACCACGAACGGTGAATGGATGAATGATATGATGTGAACGTGACCCGAAAATCAAACCAATTTGAACGAAGAAAAAAGAACATGGGCTGCCAAAAAAAACTATCAACTCGCCTGTAACAAAAACGAAAACGTGCAACCCTTCTTTTTCTTTTTGTAACCAAAATACTCTCGCCTCTGCCGAGAGAAAACAAAGCAAAAACAGCAGTCGTGCAAGAACGAAGAAAAAGGAACGTGGGCTGCCACCAACACTTGTCAATCTCGCCTCTCTGTATGTATTTTATTCTTCGTGCTCGTCACCGTGTATATGACCTAATAGTCGATATATATAGGCAGATCCAGGAAAAAGAAACGAGCCCCCTTTTGTTTTATATAATAATAGTATTGATAACGTATTTTCCGAAGAGTTAATGATATATATGGAAAACATGATTTTCTCCGGAAAAGGTAAATCACCTAGACAAAGGAAATTAAAACGATTAAGGAGTGTATAATATATAAGAATTTGAGTAAGAAAAATCCCCTAATCAGTAAAGAAGACTAAAATAATTTTGAGCTCGATAATGCTATGCATGAGATGTCGTGCAATGCTTTTACCTCTCACGCAATTGGAACGATTTCGCAGCGGTCAACTTGGCGTAGACAATGGGAGGAGCATCGAGCGAGCAACTACCCCCTAATTAATCTACCCATTACAATCAAACGAAGTAGAAATAGCAAAGACACTAAAAGAGGTTTTGGACAACCCCGGAAAGTGCCAAAATATCTAACAATCTCCCCCTTTGGCATTTTCGGGACAAAACCAACTGCACTATAACATAATGAAAAAATACAACTGAAAGAAGTAAACACTAGCCTAAACTAGGTCTATCCAATGAAGCTTGAGTTGCTCTTCCAAAAACTGCAAAGACAACTCAACAAAAACTATGCGACAAAATATATGTTACTAGAATGGGTCAACATAATTTAATAATAAACGTCAAATAGCATTATAACCAAAAACAGAAAGCTAGACCAGCGATTCATCAATAAAATCAATCTCCCCTTTAAATATCTTCCCAAAAGAATCTAACAGCACACAAAAAATTCTCCATCATTCTCCATTACTCCCCAACCCATGACCATAAAAACTCTCCCCCTTTTTGTCACGAAAAAACAAAGCGAAAAAGTATATATCGGAGTGAGAGACATGCAACTTGAAAGCATACGAGAGAATCATATGATATACAATAAAAAGAATCACATAGGCAAGATGGCTATAAGAGAAATGCATCGAATGAAAATTTAAGACCATATCAACTCATGGAAGCAGAATGATGCAGATCAAAGAATGGATAGAATGCCATGCTCAAGCCTATGAGAGTGAAGCGTAAACGCCGTGCATGAGGAGCAAGAAAACTTATCAAGGACTAAGTGGGCGCTATAATCTTATCTCAAGAAAGGTTTAAACAAGACTATCACAAGGAAGTCAAACCAGAAACGCTCGGACCTAGGAACTTAAGCACAAACCTCATCGGTTGTTTTAGACTCGAGATTAGCGACTTACACCTAGCCTTGGGGGGCAAAGGATCAGGCAGCTATATCCTCTAAGGCGAAGAGACAAATGTAAATAAATCCCCTTGATTTTTTGATTTTCTACTTCCTTTTTTTTTTTTTTTTTTATAGGGGTATGGTTCATCTTCTTCTTTTTTTTTTTTTTTAAACAATAGACAAGAAATAAAAGAAAGTCTCAAATTGATTTTTCCAAACTCTAGAGGTGCTTTACACACCGATCCATAGGCGGCCCATCTCATAAGGAGTCGAATGAGGGAAAGCATCCCTAGGTAAACAACGAACATGTGGTCAATCAAAGTGAATAGTCAAGATAAACCCAACTGAGACTCAATAGAGACCACTTAAACAACGTAAGTTTACTAGCTCCAAGTGAGATTGTGTGCATAGAAACATGAGCATGGGTTCCTATTACCAAAGCAGAGAACAACATCACTATGTAACAGAGAGATATGATAGAAAATTCGATTCGATACATAACCCTCAAAGGCATACGCATATGTAAAACTGATATCGTGACAGCACATGATTCCCAAGCACGCAAAAAACATTGCAAGCACGCACACGAAAAAAAAAACTTTTACTCAAAACAATACACAAAAAAAATACTACTAAGTACATAACAACACATGACAACTCAAAATTAAAAACATTCAAAGTAAGCATATTAGATGACATGTGATCCAAAACACAACCTATTCTAGAGAAATTAAACCAAGAGATTTCCTAAGGTACTCAAACCTAAGAGAATCTAAAGGCTTAGTGAAAATATCCGCTTTTTGATCTTGTGTGGGTATAAACTTAAGTGCCACGACACCATCTCCAACCAAATCACGAAAACAATATTATCAACATATATTTGAGCGATCAAAAGGTTGCTCTCAATTTTCTTCAGAAATAAAGTTCGGTCTACTCCCCCTTTCACAAAGCCGGTATTTAAAAAATGATTGGTTAAACGTTCATACCAAGCTCGAGGGGCTTGTTTAAGGCCATAAAGGGCCTTACGAAGGCAGTACACATGATCAGGAAAGGAAAGATCAATAAATCTTTTGGGTTGTACCACATATACCTTCTCCATAAGGTCACCATTCAAAAAAGTACTTTTAACATCCATTTGAAATACTTTAAAATTAAAATGGGATGCAATGCCTCTCTTATCACAATATCTTTCAATGTCGGAGTTCTCAAACTCACAATCATGATCACTGCGGACTCGTGTGATAGGGTACCCTTTCTCATTTTGAATGCATTGACAAATAGTTTTGAAACAAGCATAAGCATCAGATTTTTCTCTAAGAAAACCAATCCATGAGAAGCTAGAAAAATCGTTAACTATAACCAGAATATATCGCTTGCCCCCTAAACTTTCAGTATGTGAGGGTCCCATCAAGTCCATGTGAAGTAACTCTAAACATTTTATGGTTGCAACTAAATTTGTCTTTTTATGGGGGCTTTTTATTTGTTTGCCCTTCAAGCAACCACCACACACAAGCCTTTGCCCATTGGCAAGTTTGGGCACTCCCATCACAATCTCGTTCTTGGTTATTTGATGCAATTCCGGAAAATTTATGTGTCCTAAACGTTGGTGCCAAATTTCTACATCGTCAAGCAATACTCGATGACACACATTAGAACCGGCAATTTCAACACAATAGCAATTATCTGAGGAACGAACACCCTTAACCACACACACACCCGAAGCATCTATAATAGAGCAATTATTTTTAGAGAAATTGACTTCATGCATATTATCACAGAATTGCCCTATACTTAACAGGTTAGCTTTTAAACCCTCAACATATAACACGTTGTCTATCGGAGGGATTCCAGGTGCGCTTACGGTGCCTTGTCCTACGATTTTACCTGTATTACCATCGCCAAATGTGACAAAACCACCATTATACTTCTCTAGCTTAGCAAACAAAGATTTATTTCCGGTCATGTGTCTAGAACATCCACTGTCTAAGTACCAAGCGCAAGCATCATGTGCTCGAAAAGCAGTGTGTGCTACATGACAAACGACATCGACTCTTTTCCATGTTTGCTTCGGTTTGGTGTTCACATGTGAGGTGTGATCGTGTGTAGTATGTCTTTCAACAATCCTATCAGTCTCTCCATTATTATTAGCCAAATTTGACAACTTTTTTATTTCCTCGACGAGGTGAGAAGTTTGATTTGCCAACTGACTCAAAGTCTTTTGAAAATTCTCATTCTTAATGTTTGTGGGAGACTGACGCACAACTTGAGATCTTCCCACATTGGGTTGACCACACCGAACACTTTTATTAACTGGGGCTACAAACAGTTTCCCTTTTGTTCTCTGATTGTCCCTTCTAAGTGTATAACAAAAAGGTCGAATGTGACCTTGACCACCACAATAATGACAAATAAAAGGATTTTCTTTTCAGGAGCATGATTACTGTTGTAAGCATTCTTAATGATGGTGGGAGATTTAATAGAAGATTCGGGTTTATCGCTCACTACCTCATTCTTTGCAATTTCAGATTTCACAAACTTGATTTCCTTTTTTGTGAACTCGTTAGCCTTATGTATTAGTGAAGGAGGATCAACAAACCCTAAGCCGCTTCTATTTCTAAACATACGTGTCATCTCAGCAATACGAGTTGCGCCACACTCATTACGCTTTATGGCCTCAGTGGCCTCCCTAAGGTCATGCTCCAATTCAAAAATCCTATCCTTAGACCCTTCAAGAGCCTTCAAGGCATCCACATGCTCTCTCTCAATTTTGGCAAACTTGTTTTCCAAATTAGCGTTATAGATTTTCAATTCTTCAAGCTCGATTTTCTTAGATTCAATGTCATCACTAAGTTTGTTCTTCTCACCACTAATTCTCTCGATGACACTCATGAGTTCCTTCTTTTTCTTTTTCAATTTAACACCCTCTTTAAACAATTGATTATAGGCCTCCTGAATAGAATTTATATCATCATCACTCTTCTCACAATCTTCGTCAGTCGAGACATATTTACTATCATCGCTAAGAGTTGTAGAAAGTTCAACCGATTTGGGGGACGTGGGGGACTTAATGCCGGCAACAAGCACCGAATATCTAGGAGCTCCATAACCCCCATCACTACCCTCATCACTATCGTCATCCCATGTAGCCTTGTACCCCTTGGCCACTTTCTTTTTAAGAGTGTTAGCACACTCTGCCTGAACATGCCCGAAACCGTGGCACTCGTGACATTGTACACCTTGGGGTTTCTTGGATTTATCAATAGAAGATTTCTTTTCATCATCCCCATAATTAAAATTCTTACCCCCACTAGTCGAAGAAGAAAATTTTCCAGAATTATTATTCTTACGGAATTTAACAAATTTATTGAATTTTTTAGCAAAGAAAGCAAGTTCTTCTTCGTCAAGGTCATCATCACTCTCTTGTGTCACATAGAATTCTTCTCTCGATGATTTAAGAGCAATGCTTTTATTAGGCTTTAATGTAGGTTTCTTTGAGAGATGATTCAATTCAAATGTTTGAAGTTTACCTACAAGTTCCTCAAAAAGAATGACATCAACTTTATCACTTTCTTCAATCGCAACTACCTTAGCTCTAAACCTCTCAGGAAGAGACCTAAGCACTTTTCGACAAACTTTAAGATTTGGGATAGGTTCTCCTAATGCATGGAAAGAATTAACGATTTCACTCAACGTAGTGCTAAAACTATCAAAAGTCTCATCTTCCTGCATTCTCAATTCTTCAAAACGTGTCGTAAGCATTTGGAGTTTCGAAGTTTTGACGGTCTTAGTACCCTCATGAGTGACTCGGAGAATATCCCAAGCTTCTTTTGCAGTGGTGCATGCAGAAATTCGACTAAACTCAGTTTTACTTAATGCACCATAGATGGCTCCTAAAGCTTTAGAGTTTGCCTCAAAACTATCATTGTCAGCAGAATTCCACTCAGTGTCCTCCTTAACTCTCATCTGTTTAGTCTCAGTGTCTTCTATGGTTGGGGCCTCATAGCCATACCTAACAGATCTCCAAACCCTAACTCCTAAGGAACTCAAATGCGTGGTCATACGGGCTTTCCAGTACGAATAATCATTACCATCAAAAAAAGGTGGCCTCGAGTTTGAGGCTCCCTCTCGTGGTGCGTTCATGTCCATTATAATATAACCAGAATTAAACTCAGGTGGTTAAACCTAAACAGAGAAACCCGCTCTGATACCAATTGAAATTATGCGGAAGCGTTCAAACTACTCCTAGAGGGGGGGTGAATAGGAGTTTTGATTAAAAGATCACCAATTTTCTGAATTTAAAAATTAATATAGATGAATGGGTTGATTATTTCGATTAATCTAAACCAAAAATCAAGTACTGCAGTAGAATAAAAATTGAAACAAGAGACACACGATTTACGTGGAAAAACTTAGGGTCCTAAATAACCCTAAGCCAAAACCACGGCCTAACACTACTGCTTTATTCTATTAATCAAAAAGAAGTACAGATTGCGAAATAGCAAAAACCCTTACCCAAGCCTTTACCTATTCTCGCCAATCTCCGATGCTCCCAGAGCTTCTTCAAGATCCAATAGATGCACCACGGACTTCACGCCCGATCTCCGGATTCAACCGGCTCCGAATCAATCTCCCAAAGATTCGGCCACAGCAGCAAACGGCACAAAGAACCACGAACGGTGAATGGATGAATGATATGATGTGAACGTGACCCGAAAATCAAACCAATTTGAACGAAGAAAAAAGAACATGGGCTGCCAAAAAAAACTATCAACTCGCCTGTAACAAAAACGAAAACGTGCAACCCTTCTTTTTCTTTTTGTAACCAAAATACTCTCGCCTCTGCCGAGAGAAAACAAAGCAAAAACAGCAGTCGTGCAAGAACGAAGAAAAAGGAACGTGGGCTGCCACCAACACTTGTCAATCTCGCCTCTCTGTATGTATTTTATTCTTCGTGCTCGTCACCGTGTATATGACCTAATAGTCGATATATATAGGCAGATCCAGGAAAAAGAAACGAGCCCCCTTTTGTTTTATATAATAATAGTATTGATAACGTATTTTCCGAAGAGTTAATGATATATATGGAAAACATGATTTTCTCCGGAAAAGGTAAATCACCTAGACAAAGGAAATTAAAACGATTAAGGAGTGTATAATATATAAGAATTTGAGTAAGAAAAATCCCCTAATCAGTAAAGAAGACTAAAATAATTTTGAGCTCGATAATGCTATGCATGAGATGTCGTGCAATGCTTTTACCTCTCACGCAATTGGAACAATTTCGCAGCGGTCAACTTGGCGTAGACAATGGGAGGAGCATCGAGCGAGCAACTACCCCCTAATTAATCTACCCATTACAATCAAACGAAGTAGAAATAGCAAAGACACTAAAAGAGGTTTTGGACAACCCCGGAAAGTGCCAAAATATCTAACACATCGTGTTGGGCCATATCGTGTCATTGAAGGGCATTGAGGTTGACAAGTCAAAGATTGATCTCATAGCCAATCTCCCTACTCCCAAGTGCATCAAGGATATCCGATCCTTCCTCGGGCATGCTGGATTCTACCGGCGATTCATCAAAGATTTTAGTGCCATTTCTCGGCCATTATGCCACCTTCTTTCGAAAGACGTCCCGTTTGAGTGGACGAATGATTGTGAGGAAGCTTTTCGGAAGCTCAAGTCAAGTCTTACAACTCCACCCATTGTACAAAGCCCCGATTGGAACCTCCCGTTCGAACTTATGTGCGACGCGAGTGATTACGCGGTCGGGGCTGTTTTAGGCCAAAGAAGGGATAAGCAACCTTGTGTTATCTCCTACGCAAGCAAAACCTTGAACGATGCTCAAATGAATTACTCCACTACGGAAAAGGAGTTGCTCGCGGTAGTTTTTGCATTGGATAAATTTCGCTCCTACTTGATTGGTTCGCCTATTGTCATTTACACTGATCATGCCGCCCTCAAGTACTTGCTCACCAAACAAGATGCTAAGGCTCGGCTCATTCGATGGATCCTCTTGCTTCAAGAGTTCGATATAACCATCAAGGACAAGAAGGGAGTGGAAAATGTGGTCGCCGACCACTTGTCAAGAATGGAGTTTGAAGACCGTACTACCAAATTGCCAATCCTCGACACGTTCCCGGACGAGCAATTATTTGGTGTTTCGAGTACCCCGTGGTTCGCGGATATTGTCAATTATTTGGCAACGGGGTTACTTCCGACGCATTGGACTTCGCAAGAGCGGAAGTGTTTCCTCTCAAGGG
Source organism: Rhododendron henanense subsp. lingbaoense (assembly GCA_020567845.1). Taxonomy (NCBI): domain Eukaryota; kingdom Viridiplantae; phylum Streptophyta; class Magnoliopsida; order Ericales; family Ericaceae; genus Rhododendron; species Rhododendron henanense. The sequence goes on along the minus strand of CM036313.1, from coordinate 32,753,887 downwards.
TGAAAAGGTTTTCCTTTGATGATCCCTACTTGTTTAAGTATTGTCCAGATCAAATCATCCGGCGTTGCGTACCGGATTCCGAGCATCGAAGCATCATGGACTTTTGTCACAAGGAGGCTTGTGGTGGCCACTTCTCTTTCAAGAAAACCGCGGCTAAAATCCTACAATGCGGTTTCTATTGGCCTTCTTTGTTCAAAGACACGTTCGAGTATACTAGGACTTGCGAACGGTGTCAAGCTTTGGGAAAAATTACCCGCCGCAATGAGATGCCCCAAAATCCCATCCTAATCATCGAAGTCTTTGATTGTTGGGGCATAGATTTTATGGGGCCTTTTCCTACGTCATACGGCTTACCTCTACATCTTGCTTGCGGTTGACTACGTCAGCAAGTGGGTGGAGGCCATCCCCACTCGTACCAACGATGCCCAAGTGGTCGTTGAGTTTCTCCGGGAGCACATTCTGGCACGGTTTGGGATGCCTCGAGCTATAATCAGTGACCAAGGCACGCATTTCTGTAATAGGTCGTTCGCGGCCTTGATGAAGAAATATGCAATCGTGCACAAGGTATCGACGGCTTATCATCCTCAGACTAACGGTCAAGCCGAGCTCGCCAATCGGGAGATAAAGGGCATACTTGAGAAGACGGTTAATCCTACCCGCAAGGATTGGTCACTTCGGTTGACCGACGCTTTGTGGGCTTACCGTACTGCTTTTAAGACGGTGTTGGGAATGTCGCCGTATCGACTTGTGTATGGAAAGCCGTGTCATCTTCCGGTGGAGTTGGAGCATAAAGCATATTGGGCAATCAAGAAGATGAATGCCTCCCTGCCGCTTGCCGGTGCTAAAAGGAAGCTTCAACTTAACGAACTCGAGGAAATAAGGTCCGATGCTTATGATCGCTCTAGTTCTTATAAAAGCAAAGTCAAAGCTAAGCATGATAAATCTATTCTTAGAAAGGACTTTGAAGTAGGCCAAAAGGTGCTTTTATATAATTCTAAGTTGCATCTATTTGCGGGTAAGTTAAGGTCCCGTTGGGCCGGTCCTTATGTGGTTAAGTCTGTCGCCCCTCACGGGGCCATAGAAATTGAAAATGAGTCCAACGGAAATGTTTTCAAAGTTAATGGCCAACGGCTTAAGCCCTTCCTTGGTACTTTTGAAGTTGGGGAACCTGATGAGGTTTTGGGCAATCCTATTTATTCCGATGCTCTTGTGTCTTAGCTCGGTTTAAACTAAATTTGCACGGGGAGCGAAAGCGTAACCGCTGAACTTAACTGTTTGTCGGACCCGGCCCCCGGGTAGGGGGTACCCACCATTGACTTGGGTATTTGTAGCTCCGCACGCCGCTACTAAAATAAGAATCGTGTGCCCAGCTCCGGTTAGTAAGGGCAATGTTTAGTTTTGTACATATTTGCATGCTTGTTTAGTCTCGGGATCCTCTCACTATGAGATTTCACCAATGCATCATTGTATCGGGCTTTAATTATCCCTTCTTTGTGGTAGTTTGCCGTTAATGATCCTTGCTCACCAGATATGTCCCTATCGGGGGCAGTTTAGGTCTTTGGGTGAGACTTGATATTCCCGTGCTTTGGCGCTAGGCTCTGTCTTGTCTCACTTTGTTTCGATCATAGGGAACGCTGGGCTTTATTGCTTGGCGAGGTCAAGCGGTAGACTTTACTTCGGGCTTGATGTAACAAATTCAACGGTCTAGTATAGCCACCCGTGTCTTGTCTACTCGGTGAGACGCGGGAAGAAAAGTATGACTCGTCAGATTGCGTGAAAATCGGGTGGTGTTCTTTTATGTTTTTGTGCTTATTTGTTGCCCGGATACCACGAGCCGGGCGGTTCTAATGTTATTTGCCTGCTGGTAGGTCCTTCGTACAATTTCGCTTCTGCAGGGTTAACATGCTACCACACCAGCCTTGGTGGTTTGGGTCTATCGTCGAAGTGATTGAGGCATTCAGGAGCCCTAAGCATGGGTGCGACTACGTGTCGCGGTTGTTAGGCCAATAAAGCTTCGGTTATGGCCTTGTGTGACTAGCTGGTGGTTTCGAACCGAAGGAGTGAAGCCTTGGAAGCATCCATCTCCGGATCGAAGTGGGCAATAACACAAAGCCTCCAACTTGGTCGAGGTATACGGGGGTTGACATTCCCCCGCGGTAACATCTTTTGTTCCCCTTCCTTCCTCTGTTTTCTCCTTGCTATGAGGACATAGCTTATTTTAAGTTGGGGGGAGGGATTTATCTATGATATTTTTGTTTTTATGCTTTTTGTATAAAGTTTTTTTTTCTTTTTTCGGTTTGCAATCCTTCCGTTAGTACAGTTAGTGGATTAAAGCAGCTTGGCACATGCTCATTAAGTATTATTTGGCAAGAGTTCGTTACGCAAATTTTGTATAGCGCGACTTGCATGAATGGACTTAGTTGAAATTTGCGACGTTTGAGTGTGGTTTGGTCAAGTTTGGCCCATATCCCGTTTTGGTTCTTTTTGCTTTCGTAGTTAGGCAATTAATCTCATGTCATGCCTGAGTATGTTTGTTGTCTATTTTGAATCATTTTGGAATTTACGGCGCACTTAGGAAATGATACAAGGCATTTATTCTATGATTGAACCACTTAAGTGTCCCTTTGTTCCTAAAAAGAATAAAGCCAAGTTCGTGTCACACTCTTATCCTTAGGAAACCGGATGTTAGGGTGGTTGGTTTTTACTTGGTCTTGTGCATAAAAGGGCAATCTTCAAGTTTTTGTGGCTTTGGATATCATTCTGGGTGTGTTTTGAGGCTATCGGGGCACTAGCAGGGCAATCACAGAGGCTGGCAGTTGGATTCAGGCAAATTGAGGCCGTATCGATACGAGCAAATAAGCTGTATCGATACTATGTGAACACAGGAAGTTTGGGAGCAGGGCATTTGCAATGGGTATCGATACGAGGAAAATTGCCGTATCGATACCGTGAGGTTTTTAGGCCTACTTCAGGCAGATCGGGGCACGAAGTTTTCATTCCCTCTTCCCCACTCTCTCTCCTCAACCCCATAGCCACCCACTTCCCACGAACCCTAAACCAAAATCCAACCCAAAAACACTCAATCAACCACCAAATCTCACGATTTCCTCACCCAATCTTCACCAAATCGCCTCCTCTCCGTGATTCAAGAACTAAATCGAGGGTTTCGAGCTTCGAACGTCAAATCCGAGGTATCCCGTTTTTCTCTCTCTCTCCTCGTTTTTACCCTCAATCCACCACCCAAATCCCATTTAACTTCTCGAAATCTTCCACATAAACCCTCCCAAGCCTATATCCACCATCAATTTCAACCCCTTTACCCGGAATCCGAAATTTTCGAATCCCACTGTCCAAAAATCCGAAAAACAATGCCGCCCCGGAGTAAAACGTCGGTTCAAAAGGCTAAGGGCAAGAGCCCGTATGTTCCATCCTCCTCACGAGATCCCGAGAGTGAGGACGAGGGGAATGTGCAACCAGAGGGGGCAGAGGAGGAAATGGCTGCTGCTCCTCGAAATCGAAGGAGGAAGCGGACGTCCGAGGAGGTTTTGACCGCCAAGCAACAGAAGTGGGAGGATGGGATGGCGGGGAGGAATGTCAAAAACGAGCGCCATGTCGATGCGCCGAGCTTTGGGGCACAACATCGAGCAATCCGGCGCATTGATGAGCAAGGTTTGTCTTACTTTTTCGGTGCATGTCAAGGCTATAACAAGAACTTAGTAGTTGATTTTTATAAAAAGATGGTTGTGCCTGATGCTGTAACGTTTGTGCAAGCTGACGCTCGAATCACGTCTAAGATTGGGCGGTTAGTTATTGTGATTGACCGGGTGACAATTGCTAAGGCCTTAGAGTACAACCGCCCAGCCGCTCATGAAATCAACTATCCTAGGGATGATTTTGTTACGTTTGAACAAATTCGTCAAGCTTTTTATGAGGGTGAGGTTGTCTTAGCTGATACTCATATACCGGGCAGGTTTCGCGAGGGGTACAAGCTAATTAACCAATTCGTGCATCACAATTTGAACCCTAGGGGAGCTGAAAATAAGCCGTCTTTTGAGGATGGGAACTTGCTGTATGCTTTCATGCAATCTGGGATGAAAACTGATTGGGCATCATTCATTTTCGAGCACATATATGAGTTTAAGATTAATGCCCCGTTGAACACCAGAATGCCATACCCTTGCTTGATTTCCAAAATTTGCCGGGCACAAGGTGCTACAGCTGAGAAGTATAGGGCGAATGATAGGTTGGAGCCGGGGATTATTAATAGCACTGTCTTGACAAAGAGCCAGTCTCAGTCTAGGGTTCCGAGGGCTGCACCGAGAGGGGATTATTTGACTTCTTTTCCACCTAGGGAAGCGCTGAAGCTGGTTTGGTACAAGAAATTGTTTTGCCAGGGGGTGTCAATCATTGGGAGTTTGAGGAAGGATAAGAAAGAGAGAAGGGCAATGGCTCGAAAGCAGGATCGTATGGAGCATCGTTTGGAATGGCTTACTAGTCGGGCCGAGGCGTCTTCAAGTGAGCCTTATGTCCCGCCACCTGTTGAGCAAGCCGAGGATTCTGATGATTTTGCCGGAGATGAGCCAGTTTCAGGGGATGATGCTTAGTGGTTGTTAGTCGTTGGAGGTAGTCGGTAGGAGTGTTGGAAAACCCTATACTTGGTCGGGGTGCTTGGTGGTTGACAGCCCACCTCTCTATCTTTTATTGTTTTCGCTTTCGGACCTTTTAGTTGGGAGTTTAACAAGTTTTTGTTGTGGCCGGTTGTGGCCGTTGACTTGGTAATTGAATGTGGTGGCGGCCAAGGGTAGTTAAACCAAGCCAGTATATGGCCGCCACCCAATTTTTGCTAACCGTTCTTTGTTAACCAAGGTCAATTTAAGCTTTATGAAGTCCTTCGTTGATCTGTAGTGCGCGTGTATTCCTTTTTGTTTCATTTGTTGATAATGTGCGTTTTTAGTTTGTGGCATGTTTTCTTTCGGTTTCATAGCTTATAGCTTTGTGTTGAATTCTATTTAAAGGTGCTCTCCTCTTGTAAGGCATGGTACTTTTTGTTCCCCGTTGCCTATTTCCGAGCACCTTTGTTGTGGGATATGGTTCGTTGCGTGCATTTTTGCATATGTGTGTCCGTATCCTACTTTTTGATAAGGATACGGATTTTTGTACTTGGCCTAGAATATGCTCATTGCTTAGCTATCATCTCAGTTTTCAGCTGTAAGTTGCGGGATTTGAATAAATTTGTTTTTGGAACTCCTGCTCGTTGTTTACGAGATGCGCATGTGCTAAGTTATTTTGTCGGAAGGATTGTATAGTTAGTTTTGTTTTTAGCGGTATGTTTTTGTTGCTCGGGACTAGCAAAGTTCAAGTTGGGGGGTGTGATAAGCACCCAATTTCGTAGATAATTGGTGCGCTTAGTCCCGGCTTTTGTTATTCTTTTCGTGTTTGTTTTAGTCTTTTTAGTCATTTTGCGCGTAAAGTTTTCTGTTGAGCGTTTCAGGCAATACGCGAATAAAAGGGCTTGTTTCGATGTTTTGAACAACCCTTGAGGGTATCGGGTTGGCGATGCCTCATGGAGTGTGACCGTCGGGCTTGTGGGAATGATCAAGAAAGAGGCCGATGGCACTTTCTGGCCATGTCAAGAGCCATCGGGCCGTCGGGTGGCCAAGTCAAGGCCACGGCCTGGGCTGATGATGAAAAGAAGGCGGTATCGATACGAGCATATTAGTTGTATCGATACCAGTTGGATACAGAAGATTTGGGATTTGGCCCGTAGAGCTCTGGTATCGATACGGAATATTGGCCGTATCGATACGGGAGCTTTTCTGCAGATCTTTTCTGCTTTTTGAACTTTCCATTTATGGAATACTTGCCACTTTTGGCAAGTTTTGGGATATTTTCGTGGATGATGTGTAGGGAGTATAAATACTACTCTTTCTCTTTTATTCATAAGCTAGCACAAAATAACTTTAAGTCTTTTAAGAGTTTTAGAACTCCATTAATGGTATTTCAAGCTTTCTAGTCATTTCTTCAAAGAACTCAAGTAAGTGTTTATCGTATGTTAATTTTCCGTTTGTTATTGTTGTAGCTACGGTTGAGATCTCTATAGAAATCAAGTTTATTTTCGTTTCTATCGGTTAATCATGTTTTCGTTTCCTAGCATAATTTCTAGTCGTTTTGCTATGAGTGAGTAGTTAATCGGATCGGTCACGGGGTGAGGTTTGCTCCATGGATTAGTCGTTTAAATGGTTTCGCCTAAGCTTTAGCTTAATCTCAAAGTTTTGAATGAATTAAACCCATGATTTCTAGCTTTGATCATGAGGTCGGTGGCTTCTTTGATCAATGAGGTCTATCGCCTTATGCTACGTGCTTGCTAATCTTATGCGTGCGAACGATCCTTTTTTGTCTCTCACTTGCATTAAATGAGTTCAGTTTGAATTAGAACTTTGAATTAAGTTACAAGTAGTCTTCAGTTTCAATTCTCCTAGTGGAATCCGAATGGTTTCGGTCCACACTCGAGTTAGATGAAGGAACCATTTTTATGGCTAAGTCGTGGGTAAATCAATCCCCTTGATTCGACCATCTTAACCTAGTTTATCTCCAAGTTCAATTTCGTCGTTTGAATCAATCACCAAAGTTGGCCGTTTGAAAGCCGAAACTCCATACTTTACATCTAATCCAAATTCGCTGAAGAAGATTTCTCTGTGGGAACGATCCGGTCTTCCGGTTTATATGCTATCAACGACCTAGCCCTATGCTGGGGTGCAAGCCTTTCTAAGAGGTTAGGTTGCGGAGTTAAGCAATTAAATCTACAAAGAGAATGTTGAACTCTAAGTTTGATATGAAAGATTTGGGTATAGCAGACGTGATTCTAGGAATCAAGATTACTAGAATGTCCGAGGGAATTGTCTTGTCTCAAAAGCATTATATTGAGAAAATACTTGAGAGGTTCAACAAGTATGACGATTCTATATCCAAAACACCAGTAGACTTAACATTGCATTTGTACAAGTATACTGGTGAGAGTGTACACCAATTGGAATATTCGCGGATTATAGGCAGTCTAATGTACTTAATGAATTGTACAAGATCGGACATAGCCTATTCAGTTAGCAAACTGAGTAGGTATACCAGTAATCTAGGGAAGGATCATTGGACGGCAATAATCAGGGTACTTAGATATTTAAGGTTTACCAAAGATTATGGATTGCACTATACTCGGTATCCAGCGGTACTAGAAGGATATAGTGATGCGAACTGGATATCCGACACCAATGACTCAAAATCCACAAGTGGATATGTGTTTACATTAGGTGGTGCAGCTGTGGCTTGGAAGTCCTCCAAACAGACGTGCATCGCTCGGTCCACGATGGAATCAGAGTTCATAGCTTTGGATAAAGCTAGTGAAGAAGCTGAGTGGCTTCGTAATTTTTTGGAAGATATTCCGAATTGGTCTAAACCTGTGCCAGCTGTCTGCATACATTGTGATAGTCAATCAGCAATTGGCAGGGCACAGAATAATATGTATAACGGTAAGTCTCGACATATACGTCGTAGACATAATACCGTTAGACAGCTACTCTCGAATGGAGTTATCACTATTGACTATGTAAAGTCAAAGGATAATATCGCGGATCCGCTAACCAAAGGGTTATCAAGAGAGTCAGTTGTTCGTTCGTCGAGGGGAATGGGGCTAAAGCCTACCAATCAAAAGTCTGTATAACGGCAACCCAACCTAGCTGACTGGAGATCCCAAGATCTAGGTTCAACGGGACAACCGAGTTGTATGAGACTTAGGAGTATCACTGAGGAGATACCTCTCCAACTCATTCCTATGGTGAAACAGTGATGCCTGTAGCGTTTTAGGTTAAGCTTTGCTTTTAATGGGTTCTTATACTGTGGAAATTCCAAGTGGGGTATAACAGGATACTCCTAATAAGAATCACCTATGTGAGTGCGAAGTGGGCCGCTTCTATGAGAATTTTAAGGTTGAATTCTCTAAAGCACTCTCTGAAACCAGGCGATGTTCCAGGGCCAAAATGGACAAAACCGTAAGAACCAAACTGTGTTTGGAAAGATCCTGTGTGACTACTGTTGTCTTGGTTTACACAAACGGCTGAACAGTTCAAGACATCACGTTCACTGGTTAGCTAGTAAATCCGATAGTAACTCACAAGAGGAGGTTCAAAGCCAAAAGCTACCTTACTCTATACAGGTGATTTCCTATTGAACTCTCGTCATTTGCATATTGCTGCACATCGTGTTCATCAATTTCATTCATGTGGAGGATTGTTGGAAATAAGTGAATTGGAAATTGACTCCAAAATAAGCCATTGGTTGTAATTTATTTGTCCTGCAATGGATAAATAAATATGGAGTGATTAAAATTGTTTGGTTTGCCGCCGAACCGGGCCATGCGTGGCAGCGGGTTCATAAAATTCTAAGGCTTAAAGTTTGTTGGGTACTTGTAGTAATTAATTAAATTAGTTACTATATTAAAGCTTTTGAATTAAATTTAGAATTGGTTCTTAAACCAACAGGTGGCAAGTTAAACTAATGGGTGCCAATGCTTCATTTACCTTAGCAACATGAAGTCTCTTCATTTGTAACGTGGAAATGGTAATGAAGTGTTGATTTGGCCGAACAGTGGTGTCTCTCCGGCAGAGATACCACCAAACAGTTGCGTCTTTTTCCTAACACTATTCCGAACAGTTGCCGTTCCTTTTCGTTGGAGTGCCTACTTCTCTATAAATAGGACCCATCTCCTCCTATTTCAAAAACGAAAAATCCTTGCATTAATAACATACATATTCTGAGAGAGTTCTGCACAGTTTTCTGGTTCGCCCGTTGAACAGATTGTAGTGCTACTTCCGTTCTTCGAAAATCGAGTAATCCTGGGAGGCAAACGTTCAAGAGACCCAAGAGCACCGGTGTGGGGAACGAATTTGCTTTAAGGATATAGTATTCTCCATAAAAAATACTAGCCTCGATTGCCAATTTCCAGACGCCTGAAATTGGTCCAGTAAGTTTTCTAATATTGTTTCTTTTTGGTGTGTAGCGAATTTCCAGTGATAAACGAATCCCGGTTCCAACACTATCTCACTGTAAACTTGTAGAGATCCCAATTAAAGTCAACCTATGAACCGACACATCAAAGAAATTGACGGCAGGGCAGCCTTTGTTGGTTGCCAGATGGCTGGCTGTTATAGGTGCTAACAAGCATGCACATGAAACATCACCTTCTATAGGAAGGTTGTTACTGGAGTATTAAACAAACAAAAGAGTAAAAAGAAAGAAACTAATAGACTTGCATGCATATACTTGCATGTTTCACATTACATAGTGTTCGGATCATGAATATATGCATGGACAAGAATTGTGTTTTCTTCGTAATTTGGGACCGATCCTAGCTACCATCAGCAACCTCAGGTTGCGTGGTTGCATCGTAAATCTGGGTCTCCTTCCCCATTGTTTGGCATATATTTTCGGCTATGATGAGGGTGGCCCAAAGAATCTTAATCTTAGTAGTGAGAGTTGAAGTAATTTTGTTATTTATATGTTCCCTACAAAATGGGAAATTTGAACCAAATGAAGTCTTCGCACATGCAATGTTCAGCAGTCGTTTGTCCCTTTGGTTAATACGATACAGAAGAGTACTTTTTGTGAAGCAAAGTGACAAGAATTTGAAAGGCAAGCACACTTGGTTTTTGATCTACTTATTCGTCAGATTGATCAGCTCCTCTCATTTCGAGGGCAGAGGGTAATTTTATTAGTATACACTAAACTACATTATCACATCACCTAAGTTCCTGAATTATTTCGAATTCCAAGGTGAAGCTAACAGTTTTTTGCCTTTTTCTTTTGATCATTTGTGTCCTCTTTAGAATCAAGGATTCATGTGCACCTATTTTTCTTTTCTTCTTTTCTCCCTTTTTATTTTGAAGTTCGGGAATTCATGTGCACCTTACACAAATATGTTTCTTTGCAGCTGACATACTTGGGGATTGATAAAACCAATGAAAATTACATTTACATCGGAGAATCGATTATATAATAGAAAGTCAATGGCATATAACCTCAAAAGTACACTCAATTAGCGCGACTAATACAATGTTAACCACTCCGATGGACGGGGTACGTACAATGCAAAAAAGGATTTAATTATAGTCAAATATATAGACGACTATGCACAACAATCACAAAGTCAACCCCCTTAGCAAACCGACCAAATTTTGACTTTGCATTAAAAAAAATCATGTCAAATGTACAACAACGTAACGTGCAACAATCACAAAGTCAACCACCTTACAAAACCAAATAAGACGTTGACATTGCCAAAAGGAATCAAATCAAATCTACGTGGAACAATGACAATGTAAACCTAGGAATTAAAGCTATCAAAGTTTGACTTTGCATGCATTTATTGACCACAGAACCTCCCAACTGAGAGTGTGCATAGGTACGTGCCACAGGAGGACCTACCCCAAAGAGCTTCGCCTGTTATGCATGCATGTCACAAACTTAATTATTGCACTGTAAATGTCTTTCTTTTTTTTTCCATTATCATTTTACATTGCTTGGGTTATTCTTTGGTTCTACATAACCATTTCTTGGTTGAAAAACAATTAAATAGCTGATTTGGGAGCATGCGTCTTTTATATGTTGAAGGTGTTGACAAAAATATTATGGGAAGAAGTCAGTAAGAGCATAAAGGATACGAGCCTGCACATTTTGGGTCCAATAAAGAGCCTTGTAGCCTTGGTATTTAGTTATGCACTCTTCAAAAAGGAACTACTATCTCCGGGGGGGGGGGGGGGGGGGAATTGGCTTCCATACTTTCATAGGTTTGTGATATTCTTTCAATGACATATGTGTTTAGCTTCTTCGCATAATTAGATGAAGCTAAAAGCATGCATGAGATATGAATATGTGCTTTAATTTGCAAAAATAAGAATGAACAAACTTCATTAAGAGATAATGAGAAATTGTCTCCCAAAGTGAATATGGCCGGTCGGAAGGAGAAAAGTCAGCTCCATCCCACATTGCTCAAAGAGGCAAATATTGATGGATACATATAACTCAGGTTGGACATAAATGGATGTACCCTTCGGTGCCCAATTTTTTTCGGGGAGATGCCCGTGGGCCGTGGCTTAGGTTGGCTTGTATTTGATTTTAGGCCCAAAAGCAAATATTATCTTACTGTGCTTTGGGAGAATTTTTTGGGTACCATGTGGGCACGCCCACATGGTGCTCGATCAGCCCATCTGGGTCATCCAAAAGTGTATTGGATAGTCCAGATTAAAACACTCTCTCTCTTTTTCTTCTCTCCAAATCCGAACCGTTCAAAACCGAAATGGACAGCTTGAATGTGCTAAGCGGACACCACGTGGTACCCACTCGGCACTGAAAAATTTCACGTGCTATCAAGCACATTCAGATCCCAGAAGATCTGGTTTGCATAAGCATCTCTTCAGCTCTCCCACATTTGCATTATTGCAGCACTGAATAGAGAGATCATTTGTGCAGCTGGAAGGTCCTGGTTATGTATAAGTCTGGCATTCCTGAATCAATACCCTTTTGTCAAAAATAAAAAATAAAAATCAATACCCTTTGACTTTAATTTGTAAAGAGAATAAAATAAAATAAAATCTACAACTACATGGAACAACTGCAATGTCAACCATGCATCTCAAAAACAAATACTCCCTCCTTAATAAGTGTCCATTTTGTAAAGTTAGTAGGTAAAAGTTGGTGCATTTTCTATTTTGCTCCTAAAAGTATATTCCATTTTGAAAAGTTAGTGAGTAAAAGTGTAATGATGATGTTTCCATAGAAGATAAGTATGGAAAATGAAGATAAAAGTTGATGTGAAATCTATAATTAATGATGATATCTCATTAATAAGTTAGAATTACGAAATATGACACTTAAAAAGGGATGGAGGGAGTACAACTTTCACTTTGCATTTATTGACCACATAATCTCCCAACTTAGAGTGTGCATAGGGGGCCACATGAGCCCAAATAGCTTCCCTTTAAACATGTCATGAAGTTAGTTATCGCACAAGAAATGTCTTCATTTTTTTATTTTTCCTTTTACAAAAAAATATGCAAATTGCATTTTGACCATGCGATTTTACATCATATATTTTAAAAACGTGAGTTCTTCCAAATCCATGGGCATTTGTGTGTCCAATATTGTGGACGAAGAAAACCACTTGTTCGAAACGCGATATTTGTGAACAACACCACACTTGCATGTTGAAAATGAGAGTTTGACATTAAATTGTATACCGGAAAAGCGATTTTGTAGAAAATTTGCATATCCAAAACACGAGCCTAGGTTTATACCAATTTCTCCTCCGTAACAAGGAATTTGCATGCATGGAAAAAAAAATTCCTTTTTTACCTTAATCGATAATTAATAGAGGAATATTGACGCAGAAGAATTAACAAGAGAGATTAGTTGCGTACTAATCAAACGAATGATAAACTTGAGTCCATGAGAGACAAAGACAAAGTCTGAATTGTAACGCCCTGAATTTTAGGAACGTTAAATAAACATTTTTTTTTATTGAAAATCTAAATAGAGTCTGGCTCATTATTACAACATAGTTCTCACAATAGTGCATTTATTCAACAAAGAGAGGAAAACTAGGGTTCCTATCTACTGCTCCATCTGCTCCTCCATCCTAGCCAACTTCTCGGCTCCGAAAGCCTCCAAGGTATAGAGTTCATCTTGCTCTTCTACAAAATCTGACACATTATACCAGCGTTGCCCCCAGTATAATATGTCAGGGTTATAACAGTAATACCGTGAGCTACAAAAGCTCAGAAGAATAATATCATACCCGCTAACCCATAATTATAAATAATAGGGCATAGAAGTAGTATACTAGCTCATGTAAATTCAGCGATTTTTAAATAGCACATGCATATTTAACAACTTCCAGGTAAGCAGTTAACAATAACACATGCATATTCACTATTCATCTGGCGTCAGTGTCCATGAAATCAGAGTTTCTCCTACGTAACATTTTCGTAGACCGTGTCACCATTTTCACTTTTCATTTTTTTAAATCAACATTTCCAAAATCGTTTTTACACACCCAACCTCGGTTCCGCTGTTCCGGGCTCCCGAGTATCCTAATAATGGTTCCGTCGTCCCAGGTTTCTGTTGGCGCACACACACAATGGGCTACTAAGTTCGGCCACATTATGGTTTCAAAAATATTTCCTTTTAAAAATACGTCTTTTCATTATCAACACTCAAATCATTTTTACACACCCAACCTCGATTCCGTCGTTCCGGGCTCCTGAGTATCCTCACAATAGTTCCGCCCTCCCGGTTTCCCATTGGCGCGCACACACATATACACACAATGAGCTACTAAGTCCGGCCACATTGTGGTTTCAAAAATATTTCCTTTTAAAAATACGTCTTTTCATTATGAACACCAAAATTGTTTTTATACACTCAACTGCCATTCCAGGCTCTTGAGTATCCTCACAATGGTTCCGCCATCCTGGGATCCCATTGGCACATAATTTGCATTGGCTCCTCTCTGCGGATAACTAAGCCACACACCCAACCTCAGTTCCGCCGTTCCGGGCTCCTGAGTATCCTTTCAATGGTTCCGCCATCCCGTGTTCCCATTGGCACACACATACATAATGGGCTACTAAGTCCGGCCACATTGTGGTTTCAAAAATATTTCCTTTCTAAAACACGTCTTTTTATTATCAACACCCTATGCGTCATGTTTCTAAACTTTCTCGATTTTCGTGTCTCGTTTTCATGCAAGGACTCCGTAGTCGGACTTTCCACATAAGAACACTATATACGGTGTCTCGTAAACATGCATCATTGATCATAATCTTGAAAGTAAACTAGAATAATTAAAATAACAAGATCATCCAACTCTATGGTATTTTTCATGCTTAATCCATTGACTAGTCTATAAATTCAACAAGATATGCACATAATTCAATATCAAGACAAGTAAATTATTGAGAACTAAAAACATGTATACATGCTCATAACCTCTTTAAAAAAAAAATCTAAGTAACCATGCTACCAATCAAACTATTATTTCTTACATTTCAAAAATTCGTTCTTTACTCCTTTTTGGAAAGTTCAAAACAACATATATTTTCCGGAATAAAAATCGAGATATTCAACATGAACATATTTCATTTCAAAATTTTAGTAAAATAAGTTTGCTAGCTATTTTTTTTGTACTTTAACTTAACATGCATTTTCTAAACACAAAAAAAATTTAACTAAAATTTTTACTAGAGAAAGTGAGTAGAAATATTCTACCGTTCTTCTTGGCGGATGGTATGGCTACGGAAAAGAAAATACGTCAGCTTACGGAAGGTGAATATGGCTATCGAACGAAGTGACTTCTTACGGTAAGCTTACGATTGCTTCGAAAGAGAAAAGAAAAGACTTTCTTTTTCTCTTGAAACTAAATCTTAACTAAACCACTAAACTTTTGGGATCGAGAGGGTGGTCAGGTGGTGGTTTGGTGGCGGCTTTGGATGAGTTTCTTGAAGAACTCAAGAACAAGGCTTAGAACTTCAAGGATAAGCTAAGACCAATCAAGAACATTCAAAGAACACTTAGAATTTCTAGAGAGAAGGAAGAGCAATGCTTGAAGGTGTGAAGAAAGCTTGGAGTGAGGCTCCTATTTATAGGAAAATGAAGGGCTCCTCTTCCTCTCTATGGCCGCACCCCCCCCATCTCTTTCTCCCACAATTTTGTCTTGTCAAGTCACTAGATTTTTTGCTCAAAACTCCTACAACAAGCAAGACCCATACTCCTATCTTTTGTCACTTCAAACTTAGGCCATCATGAGGGATTTTATCAGTAGTCAAGTCTAAATTAGACCATGATTACCCTAGAACTAGTTTACTTGATTAACAAGGTGAAAATGACTACTCCAAGTAGTCTTTCAAGGATAAGACTAGACTTTGTTCTCAGAAATCATTTGCTAGGAAGAAGACTGTAGACACCCCAATTTGGCCTAACGATTATTTCAAGTCCCACCTTGGGGACCATCTCGATGATAAAATGGATACAGTGATTGCTGATTGCCTTCTCGATGATGAAATGGTAAGAACTTTGAGCCACTTAGAGGACCCAATCCAGAGCCATACAACCTTTCAGACAGAAATACAGAAGCCTAGGAGAATCCATCTGTCGGCCGTGACATTGATCTCACAGCCTTAACATCATTTCCACACCCGAGCAACCTGTTGCTAGAAAATCTCCCTGAGAGATCAATCCCTCGGTCGCAAGATCTATCCTTCGGCCGCGACATCCATTACTCGGTCGCCAGATCCATTGCTCGGTCGCCAGATCGTCCTTTTTCCAGACTCTGGAACGTTCTGTCAGACGTTTGATCCAATTATGCTACCTCCCCGATGCGTTCGGGCTACGTTCAGAGATTACAACGAAGAGTTTGAATTGCATTGCAATTGCAATCGTGCCATTTGATTGGCCGGAGTGAGTCACCAATTGCCTATATAAAGGGCCTTTGGGTTCCAAAATAATCATCACGAAATTAACAAGTGAATACACCCTCTCAAGCCACGAAACTCTTGTCAAAATACTCTCTCAAATACCCTCTTCAAAAGCCCTAACCTCTCGAAGGCAGCCATCAATCCGACGATCAAACCCCGAAATTCAAACCCTAACCCTAGGGTTTTCCGAGAAGCAATCAGTCAATCACAAGCAATCCGAAGCAATCAAGCAACTGAGGGATCAAGGTGGTGAGGCCCAACGGCCTCTGGTTTGTCTTATTTTCTGTTTATAATCTTAATCGTAGCATTTTGATCATCTACTAACGTTTCTGTCTCGTGTGAGGAAGAACATCGACCGGGGCTTCGATCCCTCGGCCGATATATCAAACCAGGAGGATCCCTCAGCCGTGACATCCATTCACTGGCCGCAGGATCCATTACCCTGGGACAGCTTTACTTGTTCTGCTTTCTGATGCATGCTTTACTTATCGCACTGGCTCACTTTACTTACTGTTTAAAGGCTTAATTAAATAGACTATATGTTAGAATTAAACAAAGCATCTATACGTCTTATGTTGAATAACTATGGGCTAGTCTAACGGCTGGGCAGAGAGGGGTGCCTAACACATTCCCCTTACTGTACTCTTGGCTCCCGTACCCAGAATCTCTATCTGTTTTCCTAGTTTTAATAAATTGGGTGGCGACTCTATTTTGATGATAACCGCTATCGTGTGGCGATGTTCCTAGCCATGGGAATGTCCATGATTTTGGTTTATGAAGCAAGCAACCAATCGAGCAAACAAACGTGATCAATTTGTATGGTGATGCCCCGTTTGGGAGGTGTCTACAATTTTTGGCGACTCTGCTGGGGATGTGAGAGCCATAACCAAAAAATTCAACATAAGACTAATACATGCCTTATTTAATTCATCTATCATATTGTGGGCTACCACAGCCCCGGGTGAGATCGGGGCGGCCCGATTTGGAAAACCGCGCGCCTCGTGCCTTTTTGAAATCGATTCGAAAAATATGGTTTGATTTGAAAGATTGAAGAGTCGCCACCCGGATTTGTGGTATATCACCCGAGAAACCGTTTTCATTTGAAAACCATTGATTTGAATTGAAAACCAGAGATCATTTGAGGGTCCGGAAGCCATGTTACGAGGGGGGAAGGGTTTTACGGCACCCCCCTCGCCCGATTCGAAATCGGTCTCTACTAAACGTTTGTGGGATTTTTCAAAAGGGATTTTATTTCATTTAAACAACTAGCAAGTATCCACAGTTATACCAAATGAGAGGTGTATACGGGTGCATGTGTACAGTAGAGGGTGAAATAGCCATGCAAAATACAAGATAACTGAAAATGCAGCCTTGTTACTGTATTCACTCTCGAGCGCTTGGGAGTGCTGACACTCTCATCCTGCAAAACTTTGTTAGCACTGACAGAATATAATGCGAAAACTGTGCATGCATGTGCATATGTACAGGAGGTGATAAAAGGGCCATGCATGATGTACAAGACAGTGGAAAGATGAAACCCTGTCACTGGGTTCACTCTCGAGCGCTCCGGAGTGGTCCCGAGCGCTCGGGAGTGTTAGGACCCCCAACCTGCAAATCTTGTTAGTGCCAACAAAATATAATGTAAAACTGGAAATTGAAATAGACTTAAGCAAGCTAGGGGCTCAGCAGAGGACCCGACAGACTGAGATAAGCCCTCAATCTCTCAGATCATGCATCCTTTCCTCAACAAGACTAGATCTACAAACTTAAAAGAGCAACAGGCTACACTTATGCATGCAGAAATCAGAGAACATAGCAGACTGGGGAAGTGGGATGAAATGGCATGCATCCACTCCCGAGCGCTCGGGAATGGTTCAGAGCGCTTGGGAGTGAGCTGCATGTCAGCTCTCTCTCAAATGGGAAATGACATCATTTTATCATGCAGTCACATTTGTCTAGGTCTTTAACAAGAGAAAATCTTATTTTTTACTTTGGAAAACCTTGTTCTTACATGAAATTTGTAAGATACACTTCTGTTTTATGGAAAATGATTTCCTATGTCTGCATGCCCAAATAAAACCATTTCACTTAAGACTGCACCTCACCCCAGCCTGTTGTTCAACAAAATACCATGCATGGGACTGGAAACAGTCCCGAGCGCTCGGGAGCACTCTCGAGCGCTCGAGAGTGTTTCCAGTAAGGATTTTGTGAAAACATTTTTTGTACCCCATTGCTCTTGTTTTTACACTAAGGTCTCCCAACCATGCACCCAGTATTGAAGACTGGGTTAGGCTGAGAGACCCCCCTCAGAAGGGAAAAACAGCCTCTTTGGTTTGTGATCAAAGTAGAGAAATTTCTACCTTTAGTGAGTGCTTTGCTTCTTGACTGTCTTTTGAAAAGTGGATGAAGAAAGGAGAATACAAGAAATCAGAAGCTAGGAGTGTTCTGGATTTCCTCCATTTTCCTTGGTGATCTTTTGAAAGCTTTTGAGGTTTGAAGTTGGAGTTTGAGTTTGGGAAGTTCTTGCTTTGAACAAGAGAGAGAGAGAGAGAGCAGAGAAGGGTGTTACCCAAAAATGCAACCTAGAGGGGGGGTGAATAGAGTTGCTAATTAAAAATACCAAACAAAAATATCTCTAACAATTAAACAAAAATAATAAGAGCAAGTAAAAGAGAGAGTTAGAGAGATAGAACCCAATTATAGTGGTTCGGCCCGGATTTGTCCACGGTCCGGCCTAGTCCACTTCTCCTCAAGCAACTACTTGAAGGTTCCAATAATCTTCAAAAAGATTACAAGTAGTAAGACTTGCGGGTGCTTACAACGACCTTACACCTCTAGCTTTCCCGAGGAGCTAGCGCAACCGCAAGAGTTTTTCTCCGAAATTCTCTCGAAAACAATAACACCCAAATTCAATAAGAATTTGGTCTTCTAAGCTTTCAAGTGTTTCACTCAAACACTCACTTAGGGGTTACAAGTATATGGAGAGAGTATGAAAGTTATAGCTCAAGACTTATACAAATTTTCTCACAAGAAATATTTGAAAGAGGAAGAACAATGAGATTGGTAGGCTTTGATCTTTGAAGATTTGCTCTTGGAATGAAATAGATTGATAGTGCTTGTATTGGTACTCATCAATGAGTTCTTCATTCCTTATATAGCTATCCATCCACCTCCTAGCCGTTAATAAACTATTGGAGCCGTTGGGAAGTTGACAGGTAAAAAAGGAGCCGTTGCACTTTACTGATCTGCCGAAATTACACTGTCCGGTCGTCCGGGCGGTCGACCAGGCGGTCGTCCGGTTGGTCGTCCGGTGCTCTTCGGTTGACATGCCTCTCTGGTCTGTCAGCCGGCCTGTCAGCCGGTTCGTCAACCTGTGGCTCAAAACTTCATCTAAACAATTTTGTTAAAGCACATATTGAGCTCACTAAGTCTTTGTAAGATTTAATCATTGAATCCAAAAGACTTTATGCAATCTTTCAAGGCAAAGATAAATTAGTCCAAAAAGGATTTTGCGATAAAAGATTTTCTTTTGCCAATCAATAAAAACTTCCACAAAATAATCATCAAAATAATAAATAGTAATGCATATAATTTTTTCAACAAATTGTCATGCATATATTTTTCAACAAAGGGGGTTCCTAGAGAGAGGAAATTTTGCAGCCCCTTGCTCTGAAGCTAGCCCCTCCTATTTATAGGCTAAAATAACCTATAGTTTTGAAATCAAATGGTTTTTGAATAAAACATTTTAAAATGGGAAAAATCTGCTGGCCTAGTGTTCTCTGACTGAGGTTGAGTGTTGACTCAAGCCTAAGCCGGCTCAAGGTGGCTGCAATGATGGATTGCATGGATAGTGGGGAGCCCTGCCATCCATTGGGCAGCACAGAAGACTCGAGCGCTCGAGCGTGAGCTAGACCACAGGTTTTGGAAAATGGTTTTGAGCGCTCGGGACTGCTCCCAAGCGCTTGGAAATGCTTTTGACCATTTTTATATCCTTTTCAAATCCTTCAAGGATCAAAGTCTCAATCGGTACAAGGCTTGTTTTGATCCAGAGTCATCATCGGGGAGCCTCCGGGCCACAAATCAAGGAAATTCGACAAGTTCAAATTGGGGTGTCTACAGTTGCCCCTCTTTGGGCGATGCTCGACATCATGCATGGATACGAGTGCCGTCCAAAGATTGAGACAGCCCAATTCGAGCCAAATCAAATCCTTAATTCAAAACACAAATGCAAGCGGGAACACCAACATTCAATGCATGAGGTCGCGTCTTTTCAGACTGCCTACGTACCCTTTTCTGCAGGGATCAGACCAGCGTAGTTCTTTGGGGCAAATGCAAACATGCACGTGCAAACAAATGGCGGAAAGGGTGTCCCTTACGACGGTGCTAAATTTATGGCAGCGGAGAAACTGAGGGGTGTCCCTTAGGACGGTGCCAAATTTATGGCAGGAAGAAACTAAAGGGTGTCCCTTAGGACGGTGCCAAATTTATGGCAGGAAGAAACTAAAGGGTGTCCCTTAGGACGGTGCCAAATTTATGGCAGTGGAGAAACTGAGAGGTGTCCCTTAGGACGGCGCCAAATTTATGGCAGCGGAGAAACTGAGGGGTGTCCCTTAGGACGGTGCCAAATTTATGGCAGCGGAGAAACTGAGGGGTGTCCCTTAGGACGGTGCCAAATTTATGGCAGCGGAGAAACTGAGAGGTGTCCCTTAGGACGGTGCCAAATTTATGGCAGGAAGAAACTAAAGGGTGTCCCTTAGGACGGTGCCAAATTTATGGCAGGAAGAAACCAAAGGGTGTCCCTTAGGACGGTGCCAAATTTATGGCAGGAAGAAACCAAAAGTTGTCCCTTAGGACGGTGACAAATTTATGGCAGTGGAGAAACTGAGAGGTGTCCCTTAGGACAGCGCCAAATTTATGGCTGCGGAGAAACTGAGGGGTGTCCCTTAGGACGGTGCCAAATTTATGGCAGCGGAGAAACTGAGAGGTGTCCCTTAGGACGGTGCCAAATTTATGGTAGGAAGAAACTAAAGGGTGTCCCTTAGGACGGTGCCAAATTTATGGCAGCGGAGAAACTGAGAGGTGTCCCTTAGGACGGTGCCAAATTTATGGCAGGAAGAAACTAAAGGGTGTCCCTTAGGACGGTGCCAAATTTGTGGCAGGAAGAAACTAAAGGGTGTCCCTTAGGACGGTGCCAAATCTATGACAGCGGATGATAGAAGGGGGTGTCCCTCAGGACAATGCCAAATCTATGACGAAAAGTGATTAGAAGATGTCCCTCAGGATGGTGCCAAATCTATGACGAAAAGTGATTAGAAGATTTCCCTTAGGACGGTGCCAAATCTATGGCGAAAAGTGATTTAGCAGTCGTGTTGACAAATATGATAGATGAAGGTGATCATAAGAGGTTGAGGCTAGAAAAGGAGACCCGCGTTTCGACATTTGACAACAACGATGATTTTTTATTTTTGAAAAACAAAGGACATGTCCGAGTACCCTTTCTGCTTTACTGTTTTTGGCCAGCGGGCTGGTATCTTCAGGACCTTGGGATTTGGGATGGAGTTTGTCTTTGGATGAAAATTGGGTTTGAGCTGGAGTTGGTTTGAGGTTGGAGCTGGTTTGATCAGGGCTTGAGTTTTGAGCATGCATGCCCCAGTCTTGATGTTGGTTGTACGCTTGCTATGATTGATGGCATTGAGCTGATGTGCCCCAGTGAGTGACAGATGTTAGTTCTGATTCTTTTCCTTGATTCCACTGATAGTTTCGGCAACCAGTTTTATCATGAGTGCAAAAGCGCGGGTTCTTCCATGTATTGGAGTTTCTCTCACGAGTTGGGGTCTCAAGATCAATATGACTTGACTAGACTGATGACCTTGTGTGAATTTGGACAAGGCCCAGATGACTCAAAAGACAAGAAAGACCCTTTATCAGATGGCTGACTCTCAATGATGACCTTGACTTGACGAGGAGTTTGATTTGACTGGACGAGGAGCTCGATCACTTGAGGGTTTGAAAAGTGGCACGCATGCCCCACAATTGATGTTTGAAATTGTCATGATAAAATCAAGTTTCGATGATTTTCCCATTTGGGGTTTTGAAATTGTTTTTGCTCCATCAAGTGATGCTCATTCAGAATTTTCTTTGATCTTGTTTTGTCAAAACACGAGGGTTTTACCACGAACTGCCCCAGATTGCTGATGAGAACCCATGGATTTTGCAAATGCCCCAGCTTGGATTTTGCGGGATTCACAAAATGCCTTGCCCCTCCTTCTTGTTTTCTCCTATTGCCTAGGATTTTTGTTATCAAGTTGTGTTTTCCAATCTGAAAGGACTTTATTCGGGTTTGTAACGTGGCCAAGGTTTGGCTTAGCAAAGAAAGGATAATATGCTCAAAAACTTTCATTTTCTTTGGGTTTCGAGAGCTAGCAACCATCTTGAATATTTTTGTGCCATTTTTGCTTTTGATGGGCGCCTTTTTTTTTCACTTGATTTCCTTCACATTCTGTTGTGCCGATGTGTTTGGCACTCTCGTTCTTTTGAATTTTGAGCTTTCTCTTATTTTTCTTTGATGTTTTGCACCTCATTGTGCCCATGTATTTGGCACTTTCACGCTTTGAATTCTAATGCGCCGATGGTAACCATGAGCACTTTGGTCTTCCTCATTTCACCCCGGTGTGGGGGATAGCTGCCTAGCTGGGTTCTTTTAAATAAATTGATTTAGGCTCAAAGGGGGTTATCAATGGATATATATCTCCAAGCGTTTGATAAAAGAAAAGAATGCCTTTCTTCATTTTGAATTGCACAACTAAATAACTGGATCCTAGATGCAAGTTAAGAGATTTGTGTGCTCTAACTTTTGCCTAGACCACACTTTGAGGTTTTGATCTAGCGAGCTTTTTCTCAGGCCAAGGCGTTGCTTCTCGACGGTGTCAGGGAATGGTCCCATGAAATTCTTCTTCTTGCAAGGGCAAAATATCTCGTGTTTCGATTTCTCAATTGATGGTGAAAAACAATTACAAGTTAAGGGATTATCACAAAACGCGAGTTTATTATCACAAATTCGACACAAGAGGCTTGACTTTGATTTCGAAAGACAGGACTGACCCACAAAGGATTGACTCGGAAGATCATGACCGAATTTTGGGCTTGACTCAAATGAACATGACCGGGCCTTAGGATGAGGCTGCCTATGTATCCTTCTTGCAAAGGAATCAGGTCATAACGTAGTTCGGGCCTACGAAACTGACTTTCTTTTTGGTTTTTTTCTTTTTTGACTACAAACTTGAATTTGAAAACATACAGACACGAAAGCATAAAAGACTCGAGGTACAAACTGACTCGAAATCGAAACGAAAACTCGACTTGAAACTCAGAAACTTCCCAGACTCGTGAGAAATTCCATTCATGCTTTGACTTTACTGCACTCAAAATCCTCCTTCATTTCTGAGGTCCGGCACTGGGATGGTCCCGTTGTCGATGAGATTTTGGATCTCGTGGCGGAGACGGAAGCAGTTATTGGTGGGATGGCCGGTATATTGGTGAAAGGCACAATAGACGTTTGGGTTGTGGGACGCCGGGAGCTTTCGAGGTAAGGGAGTTGGCGGGAGCGGCTCGATGAGGCCGGCTTCGAGGAGCTTCTCATAAACTGAGGACAAAGGTACAGGAAAGTGGGAGAAGATCCTTGGTTGGATTTTGCAGCTGGGTTGAGGGTTCATGGTGGTGCCGAGTGGGCCTGTGGGGAAAGCTTTGCTTGCTTTGCAACTGCATAACACTCTTTTGCTTTTGGGGTTGATCTCATCAATGTGCACATCTTGCCTTTTAGCACTAGTTTCAGACAAGGATCCAATATCCTCATTTGAGCGATTCTTGGCATCATGGAAATCCACCAAGTCTTTGAACATGTCCGAGAGTTTCACTTTTGATCATGGCTTGATTCCGGCGGTTGGAGGGTGGTAGGTTTGTGGAGTTTCTTTGATCCTGGCCTTATCAGCATTTAGTCCCAGATCTGGATTCGACATGGCGGAGGTGAAAAGGTCAATCAGCCCTTGCAATAGAGCCGTCTGCTCATCCATTTTCTAACTCATTTCCTCTGCAGCCCTTTTCAGCTCAACCAGCTCTGTTTGCCTTGTCATTTCGAGGTAGTCGGAGAAGGTGGTATGGCTCTGTGTAGGATGGGTGGCCTAGTGCTGACAGTAAGTAAGAAAGCGAACTCAGAATGTGCCCCTTTTGTGATTTATTGAAAAAAACGTGCATGAATAAAAGAATTGTTATTCGTGTGTTGTCATCGTCGACTCAAGGGATCAAACTTTACGGATAGTTCCAACAGTCACGGGTAGGTCAATGTCAGGCAGGGTAAATTCCTCACGTTGGGAATCAGAGCCAATCTCCTTATCTAAGACCATCCGAGACAGAGCAATAAGACTGCTGGAAGATGCACTTAAGGCTAGATTAAACTAGAGGGAGCCGTTCGGGCACGGCGAACACCGGAGTTATCCCAAACTCCATGGATTTATGGTCTCCTAGACCCTGACTCAAGAAATGACATCCTATGAAGGATTGCCTTAGTCCTCAGAGATTGTTTTGAATGTGTATCCTTTGATTAGGAATGACAAGACTTGAGAGATATCAAGACAGATTAAGCCTTCAACATTTTTCGCTCAAAATTTCTATTTTGGTTTCAAAAACTGTTTAGCGTAAATGACATGATACCGTAACCGGGGCGGCGTAAGTGGCATGGCGCCATTAGCCTAAGCAGTGTAAGTGACTTCGCACTATAACCTGGGTGGTGTGGGTATCACGGCATTGTAGCCTAATTGTTTCGTTAATCTTCATTGAATCCATGATTTAAGAATGTATTGAAGACTTAATGAATTTTGATATCACCAAAACCTCGTCATTCCAAGGACTAATTAATTTCCACATCGTGCCTTTAAAAAGCACGACTCTTCATCGGTCCAGGCAATCCTAAACAAGCTACGCAAGCAAGTCTAAGAGTTTCTATACGCGATACGAAAACGAACAGACGGCATAAGATGCAAGGTGCGATGTGCAAGGGTGATAAGGTCACGGTCCTTCGAAGGTTGCCTCATCCCTCAGAATTTCTTTTAGGGTGTATCCTTTGTTTAGAACGGCAGGTTCTAAGAGATGTCAAAATGAACTAAGTATTCAACTAGTCCTCGTTCGAAGTTTCAATTTTGAACTTGGAATAGCTTAGTACAGACGACGTGATACCACAACCAGAGTGGTGTCAGTGACATGGTGCCATTAGCCAGAGTGGTGTAAGTAAAGTGGCATCACGGCGTCGTTTCCTTGTTATTCCTCATTCTCCGTTGAATTTTCGATTAGGCATTAGTCAAGGACTTAGTATATTCTGATTTCCCGAAGTCTCATTGTTCTAAGGACTCATGTAGTTTAGACAACGTACACTAGGGTGCACGACTCATCATCGGGCCTTGGCAACCTTCTATAGACCGTGCGAGCGAGATTAAAAGCACATGACTTGAAATTGAACAGCATGACAGCACGACGTGGATGAGATGCATGGTGAGGTGCAGAAAGCAGTAACATGTAGGCAGAATATAGCACATAACCCTACCCTGCGGGTCCCTGTCCTAGTTTGGAAGGATCAATGGCTTGCTAAGCATGTACAAAGGCCGGTTTTGGCTTGAAAAGGGTTCCCCGGACTAGAGTCAAAGTATACCTCCCACTATTGAGCGTACACCCAATAATGGTACAAACGGTAGGGATGACACATCACGGTCGAGGGTTGCTAAGCATTCCGGGATTCCCCATCACCGGCAAGCCGGGTAGGATTGCCGAAACACAACAGCGAGGTTGCACAAGATATATACACAAGAAATAGACAATGAAACAAAATCCCTTTTGAAAATCCCACAAACGTTTTTCAAGCTTGGCTCACAAGTTTAATTGATATTCAAGGAAAGCGGGCCGTTTCGGGAACATGCCAACTTTTCCTCAAGTATCAATTAAACCACTTCCCTAGCAGAGTCGCCACTGTGGGCTACCACAGCCCCGGGTGAGATCGGGGCGGCCCGATTTGGAAAACCACGCGCCTCGTGCCTTTTTGAAATCGATTCGAAAAATATGGTTTGATTTGAAAGATTGAAGAGTCGCCACCCGGATTTGTGGTATATCACCCGAGAAACCGTTTTCATTTGAAAACCATTGATTTGAATTGAAAACCAGAGATCATTTGAGGGTCCGGAAGCCATGTTACGAGGGGGGAAGGGTTTTACGGCACCCCCCTCGCCCGATTCGAAATCGGTCTCTACTAAACGTTTGTGGGATTTTTCAAAAGGGATTTTATTTCATTTAAACAACTAGCAAGTATCCACAGTTATACCAAATGAGAGGTGTATACTGGTGCATGTGTACAGTAGAGGGTGAAATGGCCATGCAAAATACAAGATAACAGAAAATGCAGCCCTGTTACTGTATTCACTCTCGAGCACTCGGGAGTGGTCCCGAGCGCTCGGGAGTGCTGACACTCTCATCCTGCAAAACTTTGTTAGCACTGACAGAATATAATGCGAAAACTGTGCATGCATATGCATATGTACAGGAGGTGATAAAAGGGCCATGCATGATGTACAAGACAGTGGAAAGATGAAACCCTGTCACTGGATTCACTCTCGAGCGCTCCGGAGTGGTCCCGAGCGCTCGGGAGTGTTAGGACCCCCAACCTGCAAATCTTGTTAGTGCCAACAAAATATAATGTAAAACTGGAAATTGAAATAGACTTAAGCAAGCTAGGGGCTCAGCAGAGGACCTGACAGACTGAGATAAGCCCTCAATCTCTCAGATCATGCATCCTTACCTCAACAAGACTAGATCTACAAACTTAAAAGAGCAACAGGCTACACTTATGCATGCAGAAATCAGAGAACATAGCAGACTGGGGAAATGGGATGAAATGGCATGCATCCACTCCCGAGCGCTCGGGAATGGTTCAGAGCGCTTGGGAGTGAGCTGCATGTCAGCTCTCTCTCAAATGGGAAATTACATCATTTTATCATGCAGTCACATTTGTCTAGGTCTTTAACAAGAGAAAATCTTATTTTTTACTTCGGAAAACCTTGTTCTTACATGAAATTTGTAAGATACACTTCTGTTTTATGGAAAATGATTTCCTATGTCTGCATGCCCAAATAAAACCATTTCACTTAAGACTGCACCTCACCCCAGCCTGTTGTTCAACAAAATACCATGCATGGGACTGGAAACAGTCCCGAGCGCTCGAGAGTGTTTCCAGTAGGGGTTTTGTGAAAACATTTTTTGTACCCCATTGCTCTTGTTTTTACACTAAGGTCTCCCAACCATGCACCCAGTATTGAAGACTGGGTTAGGCTGAGAGACCCCCCTCAGAAGGGAAAAACAGCCTCTTTGATTTGTGATCAAAGTAGAGAAATTTCTACCTTTAGTGAGTGCTTTGCTTCTTGACTGGCTTTTGAAAAGTGGATGAAGAAAGGAGAATACAAGAAATCAAAAGCTAGGAGTGTTCTAGATTTCCTGCATTTTCCTTGGTGATCTTTTGAAAGCTTTTGAGGTTTGAAGTTGGAGTTTGAGTTTGGGAAGTTCTTGCTTTGAACAAGAGAGAGAGAGAGAGAGCAGAGAAGGGGGTTCCTAGAGAGAGGAAATTTCGCAGCCCCTTGCTCTGAAGCCAGCCCCTCCTATTTATAGGCTAAAATAACCTATAGTTTTGAAATCAAATGGTTTTTGAATAAAACATTTTAAAATGGTGAAAATCTGCTGGCCTAGTGTTCTCTGACTGAGGTTGAGTGTTGACTCAAGCCTCAGCCGGCTCAAGGTGGCTGCAATGATGGATTGCATGGATAGTGGGGAGCCCTGCCATCCATTGGGCAGCACAGAAGACTCGAGCGCTCGGGAGTGGTCTCGAGCGCTTGGGTCTTCACTCTCGAGCGCTCGAGCGTGAGCTAGACCACAGGTTTTGGAAAATGGTTTTGAGCGCTCGGGACTGCTCCCAAGCGCTTGGAAATGCTTTTGACCATTTTTATATCCTTTTCAAATCCTTCAAGGAGCAAAGTCTCGATCGGTACAAGGCTTGTTTTGATCCAGAGTCATCATCGGGGAGCCTTCGGGCCACAAATCAAGGAAATTCGACAAGTTCAAATTGGGGTGTCTACACATATGCATCGAGTGGGCAACCCGTTGAGTTCACCTGATATCCCAGCATGACACGGGCTATTTGGGGGTTCCAGCAAACTCCACAGTCACTCGTACCTAGTGGTATATCAAAAAGGGAATCACCCAATCACCGCCTATGATGGGCTGGTGAGAGGATGGTGCCCTTTGACAACGGAGCACCCTGAGACTACCAAAACCTTGCATGTATTAGAAAGCCATAGAACTTATCAAACTAAGATAGGAACGTACAGGCTAGGAACCTATTTGCATTTGCTTGCAAAAGTTCTTCCTCACACCCATTGTATATATGTATGTTGTAAAGTTTTTCTTTTGCAGGTTAAACCTTAGGAATCTCTCTAATTCAAATGAACAGTAGGTAAGATTAATCAATCTAACTAAAACAAAAATCTTTTCAGGAAAAATGACTGCATCACTGTTCACGTCTGATTCGCACTCTCAAGTTGTCTGGCCTGCTCCACTCCGTTGTCGAGGATTTCAACCCCTCCAAATACATCACCCCGGTGGAACAACCAAAGCCTATGGTAACTATCATTGAAGACAACCATGTCATGTTCGCTAGAACAGTCTATGAAGAAGAAGTAGAAGACATGATTGAAGAAGAAGGGCTTCGCAGGGTCCCAATTTATTTTTATGACCCCTATGCACCTACCGACGACTATTGGCCAATAGACGAGGTCAATAATCTCGAAACTGAAGAGGCAAAGGAAGAAGAGTCTGTCGACAACGACCCACTAGACGAAATATCACTGAACCTACTCTTTGATGACGGGGTCACCAACGATGAAATAAGGGTGATCCACCCCATCACGGATAGCTTTGGTAATTGGTGGGGCTTTGTTGGCACACGAAGAGTCGACAACAGCGACGAAGCAGAGATTGAAGCTCAATTGGAAGAGATAACAGCAATAGCAAATCAAATGGCCCTCCAAGACTTGTAGGGTGACAATGATGAAAGTGCGAATCAAGGTGACAGTGAAGTGCTGATGATCAACCTTGGTGATGAAAAAGACTGCTCTGAACTGATTGTGGATGCTGAAAAAGGGGCTTACCCTAACTGGACCGTGGAACATACTCTAAAATACAAAATGAAAAGCGCTAATTCTGATCTTAGTTCCGATTCCAATTCCGACTCCGAGTCGACTCAATCCGAGTCAAGCTTTTCATCTTTTGAAACTACTAAGTCTAGTAAGGAAAACTTGGTCAAAGCACCAAAGCATAACATTTACTTTGAGTTTGACTCTGAAATGTCTTTTGACAATCTTAGCAATGAGAAGGAAGATTTAGAGTATTTCACTTTTCCTATAATCAATTATATGGATTCCGACACACCAAATTTTGAGGAAGAAATTTCAAAAGAAATTCTAGAATTCATCGAGAGAGAAGAAGAAAGGCACGCTAAACCTTTTTCTGAGGAAATAATCACAGCAAACATAGGCTCTGAAAACGAGCCCAAAATGGTTAAAATTGGTGCAACACTATCCTCTCAAGAAAGTGAAAAACTAATCCTTATGCTAAAAGAATACAAAGATGTTTTTGCTTGGTCTTACGAGGACATGCCTGGAATAGACCCTGAAATTGTTCAGCATAAAATTCCCCTTCATCCTGATGCAAAACCAGTTAAACAAAAACTGAGACGTATGCGCCCTGATTGGGTCTTAAAGATAAAAGAAGAAGTCACTAAACAAATCAACGCCGGTTTTCTCATAGTCACCGAATATCCACAATGGGTAACTAACATCGTCCCCGTACCAAAGAAAACTAGAGGAATCAGGGTCTGTGTAGATTTCCGAGATCTCAACAAAGCCAGTCCAAAGGATTACTTCCCATTACCTCACATAGACGAGCTAGTAGACAACACCGCAGGCCATGCGTTGTTATCCTTCATGGATGGATTTTCTGGGTATAATCAAATTCTTATGTCTCCTGAGGATAGAGAGAAAACCACCTTCACTACGCCTTGGGGAACCTACTGCTACCGAGTGATGCCATTTTGGTTAAAGAATGCTGGAGCCACTTACCAGAGGATGGCAGCAACACTACTGTACGACATGATGCACAAAGAGGTCGAGGTGTATGTCAACGATATGATAGTCAAATCAAAGGAAAGGGAAGGACACTATGAAGCACTCCAAAAGTTCTTTGAAAGGATTAGGAATTACAAATTGCGCCTTAATCCTCAAAAATGCACTTTTGGGGTAACGGCTGGAAAAATGTTGGGATTTCTCATCACTCAAAGAGGAATTGAGGTAGACCCTTCCAAGATACAGGCTATCATGGAAATATCGCCGCCTAGGACAGAAAAGGAGGTAAGGAGTTTCTTGGGGAAAGTACAGTTCATCAGCAGGTTCATTTCCAAGCTCATAACTACATGTGAACCTCTTTTCAAACTACTGAAGAAAGGTACTGATTTTGAATGGAGCCAAGACTGTCAGCAAGCGTTTGAGGCAATCAAAGAATATCTTCAGAATCCACCTGTACTGTCGCCACCCATCCCTGGGAAGCCATTGATTCTGTATCTCTCAGTAACAGACACATCCATGGGATGCATGCTAGCGCAGGAGAATGACGCCAAAATAGAGTGCGCCATATACTACCTCAGCAAAAAAATGATGGACTATGAAAAAAGGTACACTCCCTTCGAGAAAACCTGTTGGGGGCTAGTATGGGCCACAAAGAAACAAAGGCACTGCCTTTTAGCACATCCGGTGGTGCTGATTTCTCGCTTAGACCCAATCAAATACCTTTTCGAAAAGCCAGCACTTACCGGGAAGCTAGCTAGATGGTTATTGCTGTTAGCAGAATTCGACCTCAAATACATGACAAGAAAATCAGTAAAGGGAAGAGCTATAGCAGAATTCTTGGCAGATCACCCTGTGACAGAAGCCGAGGCAAAAGACTTCATGTTCCCCGACGAGGATATTCTATGTCTCTTGGACGACACCTGGCAGCTTTACTTTGATGGAGCATCAAACCAATGTGGATATGGCATAGGGGTATTGCTAGTTTCCCCAAACGACTCTCATATCCCTTTGTCGTATAAACTGAGGTTTGAAGTCACCAACAACCAAGCTGAATATGAGGCCTGTATTGCTGGAATGGAGGCAGCCCTGGAACTAGGGGCAAAAAGGGTAGAAGTCATTGGGGATTCAAACCTGGTGGTATCTCAAGCAAGAGGAGACTGGAAGGTCAAGGAAGACACACTGAAATAATATCATTTTCTGCTGGAAGATCTAATTCCACAATTCGATTCCGTTATCTTCACGCACACTCCTCGAGTGAGCAATAGATTTGCAGATGCACTGGCAACATTAGCATCTATGGTCGAAATACCCCTGGGATTCACAATGCGACCTCTCATGATCGAACAAAAAGTCAAACCAGCATGCGAATGCACCTTCACCGAGGAAGGTGAGGATGATGGCAAGCCATGGTACGAAGACGTGAAGAAATTCCTGGAAAAAGGAGAATACCCATCCGAGGCCACCTCAAAGGACAAAACGGCTCTGCGGAAGTTTGCCACCCGATTTGTAATCTGTGGAGGAGCATTATATCGAAGGGCACACTTGGGTCCAAGTCAACTCTGCGTCACAACGGTGGACAGCCGCAAGGTAATGGAGGAAGTTCACGAAGGAATTTGTGGGCCACACATGAATGGGGCAACAATGGCAAAGAAAATCCTGCGTCAGGGATATTACTGGACCACAATGGAGGCCGACTGCGCTGACTATATCCGCTGATGTTACAAATGCCAAACTCACGCTGATTGCATGCGTATTCCCCCTACGGAATTGTACAGCATGACATCCCCTTGGCCATTCTCCACCTGGGGGATAGACGTCATTGGAAGTATAAATCCAAAGGGAAAATACAAGCATCAATTCATTCTAGTGGCTATCGACTACTTCACCAAGTGGGTAGAAGCAGCTTCTTATGCTACCCTCAAAGCCACTCATGTGGCCAAATTTATTCGCACTAATATCATCTATCGATATGGTGTACCTCACGAGTTCGTCTGTGACAATGGATCGCACTTCAAGGGAGCAACAAATAAGCTTTTTGCCGAATTTGGGATGCAGAATCATCGGTCATTTACTTATCGACCCCAAACTAATGGAGCAGTTAAGGCTGCAAACAAGAATATCAAGAGGATTCTGCGAAAGACTACTGACACCTACACAGACTGGCCAGAAATGCTACCTATGGCACTATGAGGCTATCGAACAACTGAAAGAACTTCAACTGGGGCCACTCCCTACTCTCTGGTTTATGGAATGGAAGTTGTCTTGCCTATCGAGCTGGAATTACCTTCGTTAAGGGTTCTGGCTGAGACTGGAATGATCGAAGAGGACTGGGTTCAAAACCGCTACTACAAGTTGGCACTACTAGACGAAAGGAGGCTAAGAGCGTTATACCATGTACAAGGGTATCAACGCCGCATTGTACGAGCATTCAACAAAAGAGTAAAACCGAGAGACATCAAAGTAGGAGACATGGTGCTCAAAGCAATCCGTCGCCACGTTTCAGACCCAAGGGGCAAGTTTAGACCAAACTGGGGAGGCCCCTACCTTATCAAACGCATACTTTCTGGAGGAGCAGCATACGTTGCAGACTTGGATGGAATGGAATTCGCGACGCCAGTCAACATTGATAAGCTGAGGAAGTACTACCCATGAGAGATGCTCGTTGGGCCGAAAACCACAAGGGTGGGCGGACCCAAGCAAAAATTAGAGCAGCCTGCTAGGTCGAAAACCCGCAAGGGCGGCTTAGGCAAAAACTAAGGCATAAATAAAACGCTCGCTAGACCGAAAACCCGCAAGGGCGGCTTTAGGAAAAATTAAGAGCACAAAAGGAGAGGAAAATACCCAAGTGGACCCTAACTAAAAACAAAACAAATCCCCTTTGTTGGAACTATGTTTATGGCCTGATTCCCTCCATGGGATACGTAGGCAATCTCTAAGTTTGAGATCCGGCCACTGCTATCATCATTACTTCCGAAATTTCTAGGTCTATCCTAAAGCATGTTCACTATCAAACCATGGCAATAACATCTTCAAATAAAACGGCCAAATGTTTTATTATTTCCAAAGGGAAAGGAAAAAGCAAACCTAAACAATTCTCAGTCTATGAAAGCTAGAATCAAACAACATCTTTTGAAAAACGTAAGCAAAGTGTCAATCTCTAGGTCTTCCTTCTCTTTGCACTACTGTCCTCCAAAAGGTTGTACTTCAACCAGCGCTTGTAAGAACCTGATAGCTTGTCAGCAAAGTTCTCAGCAACCTCTTGCATCACTTTATTTGGCCAAAGGCACAGCATATTGCGACAAAAACTGGCATCATGGACCTTGGAAACAGCATACTCAGGGTCACCCAGGATTGCGGTTTGTTCAGCCCCGAACTGCCTTTGAAAGTGAGCAGGAAAGTAGAAGACGACTCGAGTGATACCAATCACTGCTACGCCGAAATGGTTCATGGTACTCACAGTCATGCTCTCAACACCATACCAGGGGCAAACCCATTGAATCCAATCACCTCTGCAAGTTTTCATCCATGCTTCCCAAGCAGCCTCAGTTGGGAACTGTTTAATCATGCGACGCTCCGTGCATTGGTCTAGATTATAAGGAAGTCGCTCTGGCGCATCCCACACCTTTAGTTTCTCAAATAACCATACCTAGAGAACAAGGGAAAATTGTGAGTTGAGAGAACACGTGAGTCAAAACAAAAGAGTGATGAATGAAAAGATAACTTGACAAAATAAACAAACACATAGCGAACCTGCAATAGCAAAGGACTGCCTGAGAACTGAGCTGTAGGATTACCCTTCATCACATCTAAACCCATCAAGGTCTCTGCCAACACTAAGCCAGCGAAACTCACATGGTTTTCAATTTGTTGAGCAAGGTTAAGCAACATGAGATACGAGAATTTTACCAAAACAATCCATTTTCTGACCTACTAAGGGTAAAATTGTCATATCTTTTGATGTACTAAATATATTTGATCCAAACCACTTGGTTAGAAAGTAGACTCAACAAGCTTTCCAACGGTCCAAAGAACGCGCAAAACCGAGTTCGGGAGTGTCCGAAGCGAGATCGCAAAGTTTGGCCTTTTGCTAGAAAATCCTTTCCGCGGCCGCGAAATCCTTTCTTCGGCCGTGAAATCCTTTGGGCGGCCGGCAGACCGATGTTTTCCAGATTCTGGAATGTTTAGCAGCTTTTCAATCCGTTCGCCCAAAGCCTAGCAGCCACGAACCATTACTTCGGGGCTACGAATACACTTACCATATAGGTCTTATTGCCCTAGAACTCCACTTTGATTCACGCCATTTGATTGGCCGGAGTGAGTCACCAATTGCCTATATAAAGGGCCTTAGGGTTCCAAAATAACAACCACGAAATACACATCTCTCCACTCCATGATCCGTCTCCAAACTCTACAGAAATCATCTCTTATCAATCCTCTACAAAAGCCCTAACCTCCCGTGAGTAGCCGCATCCGAGAGTAAAAACCCCCAAAGAACTCACTTTGTTCTAGGGTTTTGTGAAGTTGACTACCACAATCAACCACTATTATCTACAATCAATCGCAATCCGAGCAATCAATTACTGAGGGATCAAGGTGGTGAGGCCCAACGGCCTACGGTTTGATTTAATTTCCGTCTCTTGCTTTTAATTAGTTCTTTCTATTAACTGTTCGTATTCTAGTGTGAGGAAGAATATCGGCTGGGGAATCAATCCTTCGGCCGATATATAGATCCAGTGGGATTCCTCGGCCGTGACATCAATTCACCGGCCGAGGGATCTATTTGCTGGGACATATTTGTTTTATGTTTTATTCTGATGCATGCTTTCATTTATCGTACTGACTCATCTTATCAACTGTTAAAGGCTAAAAACCAGATTATGTGTTAGAATTAAATAAAGCAAATATACATTGTATGTCGAACGATTATGGGCCAGTTTCACGACTGGGCAAAGAGGGGTGCCTAACACTTTCCCCTTATTGTACTCTTGGCTCCCATACCCGGAATCTCTGTCCATTTTTCCTAGTTTTAATAAACTAGGTGGCGACTCTATTTTGATGATAACCGTTATCGTGTGGCGATGTTCCTAGCCATGGGAATGTCCACGATCTTGGTTTGTGAAGTGGAACCAAACAAGCGTGACCAATCTGTATGGCGATGCCCCGTTTGGGAGGAACCAAACAAGCGTGACCAATCTGTATGGCGATGCCCCATTTGGGAGGTGTCTACACCTTGCATGTTTAACTTGATTTTAGGCTATTATTTTGTCCCCACACTGTTTATGGGGTATTTTGTTTATTTGTTGGGCTTTTTAGCCTTTAAACTGTATATTATGACTGCATAAACTGCTTGGTTTGTCTTGGGTGTGCACTGGTCCTTCCAGAGCCCAGAGGGTTTGAGGATAAGAGCTGTGGGCTTAGGCTTACTGGCGCGCGCAGGTCTTGTAGTAGCGTGCACAGGTTTGGTCAGCATGCATTGACTTGATCAGTGCATACTGGTTTCTTCCTGTGCACGACACTCTAAGATATGAGCTTTCTAGTCTGTTTAAACTCCTACAGGAGTCTGTTCTCATCCTATGCTAACTGCTCATTCATGCTATACTTGATCACATCCTGCAAACATGTTACAGTTTTAATCCCCAATTAACTGTTCCCCCGCCCTAATTGCTAAAATTGATTAATAAAAGAAGAATCGCAATGTTTTCAAAATGCCTAAGTAGAGACCGATCTCCGGATTGGGCGAGAGGGGTGCCTTAAAACCCTTCCCCTCTCGTAACCTGGCTCCCGAACCCAGATATGGTTATGACGGACTGGTTCCTTCACTTTTTCAAATCAAACAGCGCGGCAGGTGCTTCGAAATACGGTTCCTTGGGTGTCGGACCTTCAAACCCGAGTGGCAACTCTGTATTTATGAGTGCTTGCCACCTGCGCTCGCGCTCCCTCGATCTGGGCCCATTGCCTTGGGAAAGGAACGGAATCATTCTCCCAATTTTAAGGGCATGCTGCCCACAGTGGTGACTCTGCTGGGGATATCGAACTAATATTGATCCACACTTAGAGTTTAATACACTTGGGAACAGTCCCTTAAAAGTCTGTCAAAACGGTGAGCTTCGCGCTGTCGAAGGTTGGAATGGTGATTTAACAGGACCTCGTGTCCGGCCATTCTAATCTGGGGCATTTTCGATTGTTCACTTGCGTAGTTTCCTCTAAAGATGGATTAAATAAAGTGTGCCAAATTTGAAAGGGCATTTTGCGATTTTGCGATTTTTCTTCTCTTAATCAATTTCTAGCATCTCATTTGCATCGATGTGGGATAAGCCTCGTTGGATCGTTTTGGCAATCCGGCACGGTTTACCGGAGCCCGGGGACCCCGAATGACCAACAATCTTCGACGATGATAGGTCATGCTACCATTTGACTGTTGCAATGCGATCACGCGGGCAACGGGAGGTATATCTGTGGCCTTAGTCCGAGGAACCTGTTACAAACCAAAACCGGCCTTTGCATATACAAAGCATAGAACTCTCCAAACTAGGACAGGTACCCACAGGTTAAGATCTATTTGCATCTAACCCCGTAACTGTCTATGTGTTACTGTTTTCCCTATCGCATGCACTGTTTTGCATAGGAGCATGCTTAAGGCTGTTTTGTCTTTCGAGTTTGTCTTACGCTGTCTAAGACGTTGTTGGACCCGATGAGGAGTCGTTCATTCTGTCGAATGTTCGTTATCAATCGCAAAGTCCTTAGTTCAATGAGACTTTGAGAAATCAAAATTTACTACATCCTTGGCTCATGCCCGATTAAGGATTCAACCGAAAATAAGGAACAACGAGGTAGTGATGCCGTGTCACTGGCGCCACCCAGGTTGAAGTGCGTTGTCATTATACACCGCCGTGTTCAAGGTTAAGGTGCCATGCCATCAACACCGAGTTGTTCCAAGTTCAAAGTTGAGTCTTCAAAAGGGACTAGCCAAAGATTTAGTCTATTTTGACATCTTTTGGGATCTGTCAATCTACTCAAGGACACATCGCCGAAAAGAATTCTGAGGATTCCGGCAACGTCTGAAACTTGTGAGGCAAACTCGTCTCTGGTTCTGTACATGCATACATTCTGTTCTGCGTATGAGCATGTTTAGGGCGGCTTCTAGGTTGTCTCGCTTTCGAGTCTGTCTTATGCTTATTAGGATGCTGCTATGACCCGATGAAGAGTCGTGCATCTCGATGGTGTACGTTGTTAATTTTTCAAAGTCCTTAAATCAGCGAGACTTCGAGAAATCAAACCTTACTAAATCCTTGGCTCATGCCTGATTGCAGATTCAACCGACAATAAGGAACCACAAAGTATTGATGTCGTGATATTGATGTCATTTTGGTTATCGTGCTTCGCACGTACACCACCCCGGCTAAAGCGCGTTGTCGCTCACGCCACCCCGGTAAAGGTGTCACACCATCAATACCGAGTTGTTCCAAGTTCAAAGTCGAATCTTCAAAAGGGACTAGTCGAAGACTTAGTCTATTTTGACATCTCTTAGGATCAGTTTGATCTATTCAAAGGATATACCCTCGAAAAGAAATCTGAGGATTTTGGCAGCGTCCGAACATCATGAGACAGACTTGTCTCTAGTTCTAGAGTCTAGGTGGACACCGACGACGATGTATGCATTGCATTCTATTTGCTGCAGGAACGCCACTGAGCTTTCACTTACTTTACTGTCTAGTTCAAAGCCATTGCGCCGAGCAAGAGAGTACCGAAAAGAAGAGCCAAACCTACTTGGGAACGTCTTCAGAATCCGGTTCAAAGACTTGTCAGGCTTGAAACTCAGTCAGTTGCAACGGAGGCTTCTCCAGGTTCATTGTTGGCTACCCTACAGTCGGGTTCGCCATCGATTTTACAAAAAGCCTGTAGACACCTCCCAAACGGGGCATCGCCATACAGATTGATCACGTTTGTTTGCTCGATTGGTTGCTTGCTTCGTAAACCAAAATCATGGACATTCCCATGGCTAGGAACATCACCACATGATAACGGTTATCATCAAAACAGAGTCGCCACCCAGTTTATTAAAACTGGAAAAATAGATAGAGATTCTAGATACGGGAGCCAAAAGTACAATAAGGGGAAGGTGTTAGGCACCCCTCTTTGCCCAGTCGTAAGACTGGCCCATAATCATTCAACATAAGACATATAGATACTTTATTTAATTCGAACACATAGTCTGTTTATTTATTCCTTAAAACAGTAAGTAAAGTGAGCCAGTGCGATAATTGAAGCATGCATCAGAAAGCAGAAAAAGCAAACAAAGCTGTCCCAGGAAATCGATTACTCGGCCGGTGAATGGATGTCACGGCTGAGTAATCACATTGGTTTAATGTACCGGCCGAGGGATCGAAGCCCCGGTTGGTGTTCTTCCTCACACCAGAATATACGTTTAACAGATGATCAGAAAGTTATGATTTAAGCGTAAGAACGATAAATAAAACAAACCAGAGGCCGTTGGGCCTCACCACCTTGATCCCTCAGTCTCTTGATTGCTTTGGATTGGGCGTGATTGACTGATTGCTTGATTGAAAACCCTAGGGTTAGGGTTTGAACTTCGGGGTTTGATCGCCAGATTGACGGCTGCCTTCGGGAGGTTAGGGCTTTTGAAGAGTGGGTTTGATGGAATATTTGTGCAGAGTTTCGTGGCTTGAGAGAGTGTGTACTCTGATAATTTCGTGTGTTTATTTTTGGAGTCCAAAGGCCCTTTATATAGACAATTGGTGACTCACTCCGGCCAATCAAATCACGAGATGATAATTGCAATTGCAATGCATCTCTAACTCTACGTCGTAATCTCTGAGCGTAGCCCGAACGCATCGGAAAGGTAGTGTAATCGGATCAAACGTCTGACAGAACACGTTCCAGAGTCTGGGAAAAGGTCGATCTGGCGGCCGAGTAAAGGATATCACGGCCGAGGGATGGATGTCTCGGCCGAAGGATAGATCTTGCGGCCGAGGGATTGATCTCTCAGGGAGATTTTGCTAGCAACAGGTTGCTCGGGTGAGGAAATGATGTTAGGGCCGTGAGATCGATGTCACGGCCGACAGATGTATTCTCCTAGGCTTCCGTATTTCTGTCTGAAAGGTGTGGGCAGCATGCCCTTTGGAGAGGAAAAGGATTCCGTTCCTTCCCCTGCCGTTTGCGGCCCTTTTTCGAAAAATCGAGGGAGCGCGAGCGCCGGTTGCAAGCGCTCGGAAATACAGAGTCGCCACTTGAGTTTTGAGGGTCCGACACTCAAGGAACCGCATTTTGAAGCACCTGTCGCGCTGTTTGATTTGAAAAAGTTAAGGAACCAGTCCGTCATAACCATATCTGGGTTCGGGAGCCAGGTTACAAGAGGGGAAGGGTTTTAAGGCACCCCTCTCGCCCAATCCGGAGATCGGTCTCTACTTAGGCATTTTTATGAAAATATTTGTGATTCTTCCTCTTTTTGATCAATTTTAGCCAATTAGGGCGGGGAAACAGTTAATCGGGGATTAAAACTGTAACAATTTGCAAGATGTGATCAAATGATAGCATGGATGGGTGATATGGCGAGTAATAAATGGGATGAATTTAAAAACAGCGATCAGATGCCAAAACCAGGCTCGGGGCAGATTTGCCTTGCAAGATGGCCAACTTGCATGCATGAACAAATCTGCGTGCAAGTGAACCATCGCGCGAGACGCTGGAACCCTCGCGCGAGTGTTGAGATCTCACCACAGTCCTAACTTCATCCGCTTCTGGGCTCTGGAAGGACCAGTGCACACCCAGGGGGCAAATCAAGCAGTTTATTGAAAGACTGTAAAATACTAATTATTACAGAATACTCCAAACAGGAGCCAAATGAATTTAAACACAACCCCTAAACAGTGGGGGTATCAAAACAGAGGCCAAGGGCCTAGTTACCCATGCAAGGGCTATTCATGGAAATCACAGAACTGTCGCGCGACAGAGAGTGAGTCTCGCGCGACATTCCTGACTGGACTTCCAGGAATTGCTTTGCATGCTTGGGGTCCTGAGACAGATTCAAGGGATCCCAAGGGCATTCCAAACTATTTAGAGTATCAAACTAAGCTACTGTATTTTGTTTTTGCATGCATAACAGTGATCTAAAAATCAAAATGAAGCACAACGGGTATGAATATGTTGCAAAACAGACAAGGGCTAGCCTCCCTTCCCCACGAGGTCCATTCTCTTGCTGACACAAGTGTCGCGCGAGTGTAGTGGACCATCGCGCGAGGGTGTAACTACCACGAATTCTTGTAACTCTGCTGGGTTTAGAACCAGGACATGGTATTAATTACCAGCCTTGGCCCTGTCAGCCCCCCTCAGGGATCAAAACAGAAACAGGTTAAAAGTTATACCTTTGCTTGGAAAGGGTTTGGGAATGGATTGGTGTGGCCTTGCAACTAAGTGTACATTGAAACACTAAGTATGTAAGATTAGAATGAGGTTTGGGGTTAGTAACTTTGTGCTAGCTAGTGTTTGCCTTGTAAAATGACAAGTGAATTCCTTAATTAATTTCTTTGAACCCTTAATATGGAAGATGAAGGGGGGTATTTATAGGGGGAGTGTAAGGGCTAGAAAATGGCCAAACATGGCCTTAGGACCAGCCAACAAGGCTGGTCACAACTTGGTTGTGAAGCTAGCCAACAAGGTGGGTGGTTGGTTGGGGGATTGTATGGGCTACAACCTGCCAGAACTCTGTTCAGCTGAGGAAAACGGGGTTCCAGCCCATGGGGACCCATGTGCCAAACAATCATCACAAATCCAGCAGGATTATGTGATAGGGACAGGAGAGAACCATCGCGCGAGGGTTTGGAAGTGTCGCGCGAGGGTCAACAGTCAACAGTTTGACTTTGACTACACCTGGCAAGCTGAGTGTCGCACGAGGGACACAAAGGCTCGCGCGAGGGTCAACTCTAGCTCTAGGATTTGACTGAAGGTTCTGAAAGGTTTAAAAGGTTCAAGCAGGGTTCTAAGCATTCCAAGCTTAATCCATTCCCAATCCAAGCTCGTTTGATCCGATTTCATCATCGGGGAAACAAGAAAATCGTAAAACAAAGTAAAACAATTGGGAGATCCAGATTGGGGTGTCTACAAAAGGCTGTATGGCTTTGAATTGGGTCCTCTAAGTGGCTCAAAGTTCTTACCGAAAGTCCTAAGGTTCTCATGGAAGCAATCAGCAATCACTGTATCCATTTCATCATCGGGATGGTCCCAAGGTGGGACTTGAAATAATCGTTAGGCCAAATTGGGGTGTCTACAAAGCCACGCCGTCAGTTTCCCCTGCTTCAACATCTTCAAAGCCAGCTATGGCAAATCAATCGCTCACTCTGGAGGCCGTGCTCACAAACCTCCAAAATAGCATCACCGCTATGCAACAAAGGGCTATCCAGACTGATGCTTCCATCGCCCGTCTGAATGACCTTATCAACACTCGTCTTCCACCTCCACTCAAAGAGGAAGGCGAGGACGATGAGTCCAACCAGGAACAGCCTGTCTTGGACCCAGATCCGAATCACGAGGGGCGTCTCATTGTTCAGCTCAACCCTAGGGAAGTTCGCACACCTGCTGCAAACCCGAATCTTACGGGTGGGGAACCTGTGCAAAACCCTAATATGGCAGCTCTCATGGCCAAGATGGCAAAGCTGGAGGAGGCAGTCTCTAAGTCTGAGAAGATCAGCGCAGGGGGAATTGACTTGGATCGTCTCTGCCTGTACCCTAATGCCAAGCTCCCTGACAAGTTCAAGATGCCTAACTTGGTTAAGTTCGACGGGAGCGGTGACCCCAGAACTCATCTTTATGGCTACCATGCCGCCATGAAGCTACTGGGTGTTGAAAGTGAGGCCATGTCTTAACTTTTCCCTCAAACTCTCTCTGGGCCTGCCTTTCATTGGTTTCTGTCGCTCGACATCGCCAAAAGAAAAACTTGGGAAGACATAGGGGCTGCCTTTGTCTCACAGTATAGCTACAACTCTCAACTCAAGATGACTATTCGAGAGTTGGAATCCACGAAGATGGAAGCCAATGAGTCCTTTGCGGACTTTGTTAAAAGGTGGAGAGCCAAAGCCGCTCTAATGACTGAGCGCCCGAGCGAGAGAGATCAACTCCGCATTATCTCCCGCAACCTACACCTCGACTATGCTAAGCATCTTGTGCTGGTTCAAGCTTCTGCCAACTTCGAGACCTTCTTTGAATCTGGCCTAGCTATCGAGGATGCGCTGCAAATAGGGCTACTCAAAAAATCCGGTGAACCGTGAAATCGGTCCGGACCGAACCGATCCGTACCTTTTGGATTTTGTCCGTGGATTAATGGTCCGGACACGGATTGAAAAATTAAAAAACCGTGACTCGCGGTTCGATCCACGGATTTTCATTACGAAACCGTGGATTAACCGAACCGGACCGTGAGATATTTATTTTATATAAATAATAAATAAATATATAAATATATGTGTATTTATATAATTAATTGTTAGTAATGTGAAAACTTTTTTCTACCAATTTTAGTATTTTATCTTAATAATGGGATATAGTGTAGATGTATATAAAATATAAGGGGTAAATCATAGTTTTTTTTTTTTTTATATAAGTTACGGGTAACCCTAGTTTAGTTTCACTAGTTCATTTCTTTTCCAGTTTTCCTAATTTTCATTCCTTGTTCAAGTCGCCACCGCACCGTTCTTACTTCTCCTCCTCCTCTCTCTCTCTGATCTCTCTCCATTTCTTCAAAGTAACAAGTACTTTCTGGTGGCCGGTGTTAAACTTAATTCTAAATATAACATTCTTCCCTTTTAGTGTGGGATATAAGTTTGAGCTTTATTTTTGTTAAAATCCGTGGACAAAACCGTAACCGATCCGCGAGTCACGGATTGGATTGGAACCGAACCGTAGGACTTTTGGTTCGGACACGGATTTCATTTTGTAAAAACCGTGACTAGCGGTTCGGTCCTCGGATTCCTAGGAATCCGAACCGAACCGGACCGTGAGCACCCCTAGCTGCAAACTGGAATTCTGCCAAGAGGAGCGTCCTCTTCTTTCTCCACTCAAAAAGTTAAGTCGAAGGCTTACTCGGAAAATAGTAGTGCGTTGTTTGGTAACAGCAACTACTCCAATACAGCTACAAGTGGGAGTGATGCTCCAGCTTTCAACTCCAATCGCGCTGCCGATGTCAATCAGGTTCAAAATGCTTAAAGCTTCCGAGCCCGAACCCAACCCCGGAGTTTCTATGCCTTCGAGGCATCTCTATCCGCAGTGTTAGAGAAATTTGTCAAGTCTGGGCACCTCAAACCTTTGACCCCAACTTCCCCACCTAAAGTCCTTCCAGCCAACTACAACCCTAACCTCTTCTGTGCCTTTCACCAAATGCCTGGCCATCACACTGACAAGTGCTATCGTCTTCGACATGAGATTCAGGATCTAATTGATGATGGCACAGTGCAAGTTCCACCAAAGCCCAACGTCATTTCCAACTCCTTACCTCAACACGGGTCTGACCCTCTGGTTGGTCAGGTATCTATCACCTCCACTCAAATCCATCCGAGCTCCACCATATTCAACCCTAGCCACTACATCGTCCCAGCACATCAACCCAAACCCGTCGTATTCATCCCGTCCGAACCAGAGGTTAACATGATGGCTGTAGGTTGGGCAACCCAGGTTTTCACTGCCAACATCTGGTTTGACAGTGATGAGGGGCTTACAAAGGGGAAGACCGACCAACTGAGGTCCATTGATCAAAGGAGCACCAAGTAGGTTTGGCCGAAGAAGCTGAGGAAGCCGAAGTGCTGTTGCTTGGGTTTGACTCCTGCTGGATCCTACCTCTTTTTGTGGAAGCTATGGGTAGCTTTTTAACAATTGCATTTTCAAAACCGCGTCTAGTTTGCATTGGCGTTTTGTCTGAGTCTGACACAGAGTCTTTTGCGTTTGTCTAGTCTAGCTTTGAGTCGGAGGTTGTGCCTCTTGGCCCTCCACGTCGTAGCTTTTGTTTCAAGTTTTGAGTCTGTTGTACTTGGCAAACCCCGAGGGTTTTTATGATATGCATCGTCTTGCTTCTACATGCTTCGCTGGCTTTTATATAAACTGTGTCGACCTTAACGACGAAGGGATAGATTTCGATGGGATCATCCCCAAGGAAATGTGTTCCCTCGCCGAAAGGGAAGACGAAAGGCATGCTCAGCCTATTAAAAGAAGAAGTAATTTCAAATAAACTTGAAAGACAAGTATAACCTCTCGAAAGGTTCAAATTTGGTTCACAGTTGTTCCCAGAGGAGCATTGCACCCGGTTAGACAGGCTTGAAGATTTCATCGACGTCTTGGCATGGTCTCATCAAGTCACGCCTCACATTTGATTTTGGGACAAAGAAGTATCAATCCCCTACTACCAGGTGCCAATCCAGAAAGCAGAAGCACAGAAAACTCCGGGCCTTGTACCATGTTCAAAGCAACAACAGTGGCGTTCCGCCAAGCACAAATGAGGAAGTGCACAAAATGGCCCGGAGCAAGGCATTTCCAACCGAAGCACTCTTGACTCTTTGTCATCAAAGCCATATTATTTTGGGCTATAGCCAAAGGTCTTCGACCTCGACGGCAACAATTTCAACACCCTGGGTCAACCTGGATCAATTCAAAAGCAACTTTTCCCTGAGAGAAGCTCGTTGGGCTGAAAACCCCAAGGGTGGGCAGTTTCAAGCAA
Organism: Rhododendron henanense subsp. lingbaoense; assembly: GCA_020567845.1. Lineage (NCBI taxonomy): Eukaryota > Viridiplantae > Streptophyta > Magnoliopsida > Ericales > Ericaceae > Rhododendron > Rhododendron henanense. The sequence continues at coordinate 32,709,449 of CM036313.1, read as the reverse complement.
AAGTTAGAGCAGCCTGCTAGACCAAAACCTATGAAGGTGGTTTAGGCAAAAATGAATAGGCAATATTCAAAAGCTCGCTAGACTAAAGACCCGAATGGGCAGTACTAGGTAAAAGTTAAAGCGTAAAAGAAGAGGTAAATACTCGAGAGTTAACCCTTGGCCTGAACTACGTTTTGACCTGATTCCCCCAAAATGGGATACGTAGGCAGTCTCTCTTTGAGACTCGGTCACAAATCTATCAAATTGGATCCATGGTTGACGTTTTGGTACACATCAAAGGTCGGAGAGGATCGAAGATCAAGCTGCATTGGAGGAAACCAGAAGGGGGAAACCCTTCGTCTTTCAATTTTATTACAAACTGCTTCTTCAATTTTCAGGCTGAGCATAAGTCTTAAAAATATTTGAAGTATCAAAAACAGAACGAAATGCTAGAGGCCTTAACAGGCTCACAGTTTATTCTAAGTTCAGCGAAATTTGGTGTAAGCAACCGCAGCGCGTTTGTTCGAAGTGATGCGCGTTGGTCTCAAACCTGCGCACGCTTCTTGCAGCAGACAGTAGCAGTTGGCTACTACCCTCGAATGTCATTCCAGGGGCTTTTGCCAAGTCTTGTCATACCATGCAAGTCATATGGACTTAATGTGACTGCACGGGGGTGTCGGTTTCAGTCCGGGCCTATACGTGTCATAATCTGCATCTTATGTCCGTTTTTGCGACATTTTTCCAGTTTTTCAATCAATTGTCATTTCGAGGTGTTTTTCTCGATTTTGTTTGTACAGGTCTTTGTACCTTTTGCACTTTTCATAAGTTTCAGTTTCACCTGTTCAGGAATATTGTGAGTTTTGGCACATTAATGCCCAAAAATTTCATTGTGTTCTGTGTGTCTGAGGGTTTGCATTGTACCTTGGGGCTCTTTCTCCCTTTTTGTTCGAGCTAGGCGAGTCTGTACATATCTGCGCGCGTCTGTGTGTCAATTCAAAACACTTGTCAATACAAATTAGATATTAGTGGTTAGTTTTTGCATTCTCTTCAACACTTGCAAGAGAGAGTCAATAAACTGGAAAATGCAATTGTTACATTGCTACCATAGTATCCGTAATCCGCAAGCAGCGGAATCTCTTGAAGCAGTAGGGCACGTCAGCCCAAGGCCAAGTAAAGCATGTCTTTGGGGCACATCTGCCCAAGCATCGCAGAAAGGGCACGCAAGCCCAATTCCATCAACTGGGGCACGCCAGCCCGTGCAGCGTCTATCTATCTGGGTGCGCATCTCAGAAGTAACAGATAGTACAGTAATGAGGCTCAGTGGTAGTCCTTAGGTGTCGTTGTCCTCCTAGGAGCCGCCCTTAGCTTGCATCTGCATTTTCAATATATTTTATGTGTCATTGCATATTGTGTATATTAAATGTTGAAAGCATGAAGATGGCCATCATGGTTGCCGTCATATCATTTGTTTGCCAAGGGATGCAATGCAATCTTCTACAAAACAATCAATGACAGCCAGTCCTGTCAAATTTCTCAACGGCTTGATCTTTCAGCACACTGATCTGCCCAGTTCAAATCAACGACAGCCGGTCCTGTCCAACCTCAATGGCTCGATCACTTTTTATAGCGATCCGCCAGTTCAAATCAATGACAGCCGGTCCTGTCCAACCATAATGGCTCGGTCACTTTTTATAGCGATCCGCCAGTTCAAATCAACGACAGTCGGTCCTGTCCAACCATAATGGCTCGATCACTTTTTATAGCGATCTGCCAGTTCAGATCAACGACAGCCGGTCCTGTCAAAATCTATCAACGATGGTCAGCCATATCATCCATGACGGTCAGCCACATCAGTCATTCAACGATGGTCAGCCGTATCGTCCATGACGGTCAGCCATATCAGTCATTCAACGATGGTCAGCCATATCATCCATGACGGTCAGCCATATCACTCATTCAACGACGGTCAGCCGTATCATCCATGACGGTCAGCCATATCAGTCATTCAACGATGGTCAGCCGTATCATCCATGACGGTCAGCCATATCAGTCATTCAACGACGGTCAGCCGTATTGTCCATGACGGTCAGCCATATCAGTCATTCAACGATGGTCAGCCATATCGTCCATGATGGTCAGCCATATCAATCATTCAACGACGGTCAGCCATATCGTCTATCTCCACCAAATCAATGGCTTGATCATTCTGCACACTGATCAGCCCGTCTCCTGTCAAATCCCTCAACGGCTTGATCTTTCGGTACACTGAACCATCTCCTGTCAAATCCCTCAACGGCTTGATCTTTCGGTACACTGATCAGTCCATCTCCTGTCAAAGTTCCTCAATGGTCTGATCATTCGGCACATTGATCTCTCCGTCCGCCTTCACGACAGCCGGTCCTGTCAAATCCACAAACAACGACTAGAACATCGTTCAATGGTCCATTCATCCGCAACTGATTGTTCCCTAGGAGAGTCCGTCTTGGCCTGTCCCGAACGACAATCACCCTCAGTCTAGCCGCAAGTGCATCTTCCAGCAGGCTTATTGCTCTGTCTCGGATGGTCTTTGTTAAGGAGATTGGCTCTGATTCCCAACAGATGGAATTCAACCTGCCTGACACGACCTACCCGTGTTTGTTGGAATACTTTGTGCCGAGGATAGCTTGATCCCCAGCAACGACGACCTGTCCCGTCCAAATTAGCAGTGACAGCCTGTCCTGTCCAAATTCGATCAACAAGCGGCGATGCAATCGTCCATTTCTACTTCCATCTCCAGCGACGGTCCGTCCGTCCATTCAACCAATCAGGTTCTGTAAGTATGCTTGTCTACTTTGCTAGTATGTTCTTCTCTGGATTGCCTTGAGGGGTGTCTAGAAACCTTTGACGTTACTTGTACCAAGTCGATGGTGCTCCAAGTGCCGTCAAAGGGGGGGCTACTGTAGACACCCCAATCTGGGCTTCCAGATTAGTTTACTTACGGTTTTTGATTCCCCGATGATGAAACAGATCAAGAACACCCCGGGAACGTCGAGTGTTTGAGCTTTGAGTGTTTGAAAAACCCTTGAACCTAATCTAGCCTAAGCCACTTCCAAAAGCCAAAAAACCTTACTGGCGTGCGCTAGGGCGCAATCATTGTGCGCCAGGGCGCAACCATCGCGCGCCCGGGCGCACTGTCGCGCGACAGTTTGGAACCCTTGCGCGATGGTCAAAGTCAAAGTTTGACCGTTGACCGTCGCGCGCCAGGGCGCACCCTCGCGCGACAGTTTGGAACCATCGGGCGATGGTTGGTTCCCCACCTACTTTTCCAGAGGCAGAAACTTGGCCACCAATGCAATCTCAGCCAGGCCTCGTGGCTGGCTGAATTCCTCTCCTAGCACCAACCAGATTCACCCTCCATGCCTATAAATACCCCCCTTATGCTTCCATTGAAAGGGTTCCAAAAAAAAGAAGAGAAAGAAAGGGTTACAAAAGTTCATACACTTTGGGTTCCAAAAATCCATACACCTTGGGTTCAAGTTTTTAAAGGGGTTACAAAATCCTACAATCTTTTCACATCTCAATCAAGCGAAGCCATCTTGTTACTACCACTCAAAAGCATCCAACCTCAAACTCAACTCAAACTTCAAGCACTCATTCAAACTCGAAAAGCCAAAGGTATAGCTTACCGTGGTTGCTCTCTGCTTTGATCCCTGAGGGGGGCTGGCAGGGTCAAGGCTGGTAATCAATACCAGTCCTGGCCCTAAAGCTAGCAAGGTTTCAAAAACCGTTCTGGTAGGAACCAGCGTGCGAGGGTCCCATATACGCGCGCGACACTTCGTGCCAGCGCGCGATGGACCGCGTGGGGATTGGTGTCCTACTGTTTTATGCTTTACTTACATATAGCTCATTGTTAAGCATGCAAAAAACTAGTTTACTGCTTTTCTTAGAGCTTAAATTGCTAGCTTGCATTTAAATATTCATTTATGTTCTGTTGGAGTACCCCTGGGATCATTCTGGACCTGTCTCAAAACCCAGGATGAGCAAAACCAGACATTGGAAAGTTGGCTCGAACCATCGCGCGCTGCACCCAAACCCTCGCGCGATGGTTGAATGGAGCGTTGACCAGCGCGCCAGGGCGCAACCATCGCGCGTCCGGGCGCACCGTCGCGCGACAGTTTGGAACCCTCACGCGACTGTTTCTCCCCGACCAGTTTAGGCTATTATTTTGTCCCCACACTGTTTATGGGGTGTTTTGTTTATTTGTTGGGCTTTTCAGCCTTTAAACTGTATATTATGACTGCATAATCTGCTTGGTTTGTCCTGGGTGTGCACTGGTCCTTCCAGAGCCCAGAGGGTTTGAGAATAAGAGCTGTGGGCTTAGGCTTACTGGCGCGCGCAGGTCTTGTAGTAGCGTGCGTAGGTTTGGTCAGCATGCATTGACTTTATCAGTGCATACTGGTTTCTTTCTGTGCACGACACTCCAAGACAGGAGCTTTCCAGTCTGTTTAAACTCCCACAGGAGTCTGTTCTCATCCTATACTAACTGCTCATTCATGCTATACTTGATCACATCCTGCAAACATGTTACAGTTTTAATCCCCGATTAACTGTTCCCCCGCCCTAATTGGCTAAAATTGATTAATAAAAGAAGAATCGCAATGTTTTCAAAATGCCTAAGTAGAGACCGATCTCCGGATTGGGCGAGAGAGGTGCCTTAAAACCCTTCCCCTCTCGTAACCTGGCTCCCGAACCCAGATATGGTTATGATGGACTGGTTCCTTCACTTTTTCAAATCAAACAGCGCGGCAGGTGCTTCGAAATACGGTTCCTTGGGTGTCGGACCTTCAAACCCGAGTGGCGACTCTGTATTTATGAGCGCTTGCCACCTGCGCTCGCGCTCCCTCGATCTGGGCCCATTGCCTTAGGAAAGTGTAAACACCTCCCAAACGGGGCATCGCCATACAAATTGATCATGTTTGCTTGCTCGATTGGTTGCTTGCTTCGTAAACCAAAATCATGGACATTCCCATGGCTAGGAACATCGCCACATGATAGCGGTTATTATCAAAACAGAGTCGCCACCCAGTTTATTAAAACTGGGAAAATAGATAGAGATTCTGGGCACGGGAGCCAAAAGTACAATAAGGAGAAGGTATTAGGCACCCCTTTTTGCCAGTCGTGAGACTGGCCCATTATCGTTCAACATAAGACATGTAGATGCTTTATTTAATTCTAACACATAGACTGTTTAATTAATCCTTTAAACAGTAAGTAAAGTGAACCAGGACTGTAATTGAAGCATGCATCAGAAAGCAAAACAAACAAAGCTGTCCCAGGGTAATGGATCCCGCGACCGGTGAATGGATGTCACGGCCGAGGGATCCTCCTGGTTTGATATATCGGCCGAGGGATCGAAGCCCCGGTCGATATTCTTCCTCACACCAGACAGAAAGATTAACAGATGATCAAAACGCTACGGTTAGTCATAAATACAGTAAATAAGACAAACCAGAGGCCGTTGGGCCTCACCACCTTGATCCCTCAGTTGCTTGATTGCTTCGGATTTGATTGTGATTGACTGATTGCTTGATTGAAAACCCTAGGGTTAGGGTTTGAACTTCGGGGTTTGATCACTGGATTGACGGCTTCCTTCGGGAGGTTAGGGCTTTTGAAGAGTGGGTTTGAGAGAGAGTTTTGATAGAGTATCGGAGCTTGAGAGGGTGTATTTCACTTGTTAATTTTGTGTGTGAGGGCCTCTTTATATAGGCAATTGGTGACTCACTCCGGCCAATCAAATGGCACGATTGCAATTGCAATTGCAATGCAATTCAAACTATACGTCGCAATCTCTGAACGTGGCCCGAACGCATCGGAGAGGTAGTGTAGTTGGATCAAACGTCTGACAGAACGTTCCAGAGTCTGGAAAAAGGACGATCTGGCGGCCGAGTAATAGATCACACGGCCGAGGAATGGATGTCTCGGCCGAAGGATAGATCTTGCGGCCGAGGGATTGATCTCTCAGGGAGATTTTGCTAGCAACAGGTTGCTCGGGTGAGGAAATGATATTAAGGCCGTGAGATCGATGTTACGGCCGACAGATGGATTCTCCTAGGCTTCTGTATTTTCTGTCTGAAAGGCTGTATGGCTCTGAATGGATCCTCTAAGTGGCTCAAAGTTCTTACCGAAAGTCCTAAGGTTCTCAAGGAGGCAACCAGCAATCACTGTATCCATTTCATCATCGGGATGGTCCCAAGGTGGGACTTGAAATAATCGTTAGGCCAAATTGGGGTGTCTATAGATGCCCCTCTTTGACTGAACTCAGATGGATCGCGAGACATGTTTGAGTAAGAGTCAAAGCTGTAAAAAGCAACTCAATTTGGTCCAACCACTATTCCAAGGGGTTTTTGAAAAAGGTTTTTGTTATGGTCGGGCCGAGAGGCTGCCTACGTATTCCACAAAGGAAATTCAGACCAATCGTAGTTCGGGCAATAAAGAAAAAGTAAAAGTTTGGAGGGTTAGAGACAGAAGACGTACCTTTGGGCTTAAAAAGCCGTAGTGTGACGTACCTAGACTGAGCCAGGATTTTGGCGAAGAGAAGTTGAAGGAGCGCGGGGCTGCCGGGGAGTTTTTGCGGAGAGTTTCCTTAGTATTTTGGGGTAGATTAGTACACGGCAGGTGCGTTTGCTTTTCTTGATCATTCTTACTTTGACTGAGAGGAGCTCGGTACAGTAGCCTATCCTTGCGAATGAGCTAGAAGGAATTGATGTAATTGGGGTGGAATCCAAACCATCTGCTGGGGATGAATCGGACGCCGGTTTGCTTTTGAGGTATGAGGGGCGCAGGGCCAGTAACTAGAGCACGGAGCTTTAGGGATGAAGGAATCGAGGCACGGAGCCGGTTGTAGTCATGAGGCGAGGGCCTAAGGTGATAGCTTCTGATGTGATGGAACTGAGGAGCAGGGCCGGTTGTAGTTACAAGGCAAGAGCCTGGGGTGATTGGATTGAGGCGTGGAGCCTGTTGCAGTCTTGAGGCGAGGGCCTGAGGTGAGCTTAGAGCTTGATGGAACCGAAGCGCGGAGCGGGTATTTATCGTAAGGCGAGAGCCTAAGGTGTCAAACTGAGGCGTGGAGCCTGCTATGGTTATGAGGCGAGGGCCTGGGTTGTCGGAGCTTTAGAGCTTGACGTGATTTGAACCGAAGCGTAGAGCTGGTTGCATTCTGATGGTCAGTGCACGGAGCTTTCTCATCATAAGTTTTGACGTAGAGCCAAAGGATCGAGGTGCTGGACCGATCAATAAAACCAAGGCGTAGAGCCGGTTGATTGCAGGGTTGACCTGTTTCATGAGAAGTATGCAGAGTGTATATGTATGATGGTTGTTAGATGTGAACAGATATGATGATGCAGACTCGATGTGGAAATGTTGATGCAATATGTGCACGGGCCCGTGCGTGTGTGTTTGTTTTAAGCTTAGAGCTTCTATCAAGTTCCGGACTTGAGCATTCAGAGCGTAGAGCTCGAGCATTCGAACGGCAGAATCCGAGCATTCAAAGTACAGGCTTTGAGCGTCCAGTACGCAGTGGTTGGGCATCCAAGCGTAGAGCTTGAGCATTCAAGTGTATAACTTGAGCATCCAGTACACAGTGGTTGGGCATCCAAGCGTAGAGCTTGAGCATTCAAAATGTTAGATTTTGAGCATTCAGGCGTAGAGCCTGAGAATAGATGGCTTGATTGTTGGGGGGCGTAGAGCCTGTTGAGATTTGCTTGTTTTACGGCTTCGAGCCAGTTGAGATGATGGGCTTTGAGCCGTTTTGATGAGATAACGGGCGTAGAGCCTGTTGCTGTGATAACGAGCATAGAGCTGCTGAGTCGAGGGCTTGGAGCCGCTGAGTGAGTGCATACGGGCGTAGAGCCTGTCGATAATGGGCTTCGAGCCGTTGAGATTGGTTGTTACGGCTTCGAGCCAGTTGAGCAAATTGGCGAATTCGGTAATGGGCTTCGAGCCGCTGAATGATGGGTGCAGAGCCGCTGGGTGAGTAGAGGCACAGAACCGCTATGTGAGTTTGATGGTTGTATGGCTACTGGGAATGGCAAGCGTAGAGCTGCTGATAGTGATTGGGCTTAGAGCCGCCAGGTGAGTGAATACAGGCGTAGAGCCTGTTGAGGTAATGGGCGTAGAGCCGCTGAGATAATGGCTTTGAGCCGCTAAGATGGTAGACATAGGCTTAGAGCCTGTGGAGGTGGTGGACTTGGAATCACGGTGTTTGGTAGTGAATATGGGCGTAGAGCCGCTGAGTGTTCTGACTTGCTTTGGCCAGCAGTTTGTGGAGAGAGAGAGATCTTCGATGCATGCCCCCAAGGCTAGTTTTGATCACGTTGTATTGGCTCGGGAGTGCCCCCAAGGCTGACTTGATTTTGCTTCTGTTGGTCACGGACTTAGAATTCTATAGTGGCTTGAGTCAGTGCACAGAGCAAGACCTGATATGGCTGAGGGAAATAGATTGGGGGGCCTGGAGATCGATCTCTTGGTCGAAGGATTGATGTGTCAGCCGAATCATCAATGAACTGGCCGAGTAATCGCTTCATTTCCAGAGCTCTATAAAGCCGAGGCCTCAGCGTTCTTTTGTTTCATCTTTTCCTCTTCTCCCTCCATCCTCTTCTGCCGAAAAGTCTCTCGAAGACTTTTCACCTCCTCCTCCTCGATTCCCGCCGGGTCCGGGCCGTGGGTGATATGCTGACGTGGCTAGCGTGCGCGGAGGGAGACCGCGTTGTTTTTGGTCCTGTCTTGATGCTTGATTAGGGGCCCTTACATGGGTAGCTTGCTTCCGTGATGCGGAGCTCCTGGAGTGGCGGTGGTATGCGGTGTGGTGATTTTTCTGGGCCATGTGGTGATTCTTTTGAGCCACGTGGTGTCTTTTCTGCACCATAGTACTCCTCTGGTATACACCGCCCCAGGGGTGTCCTCTTCTTTTTTTGCAGCTGGTCTCTGGTGTTCAGACCACCAGAGGGTTCGGCATCCTCTTCTCCTTCTTTCTGTTTCTCTTCCTGCATAGGTTAGTTTGACAGGAAATCGATGTATAGTTTGTTTTAGGAAACGTGGAATGATCCACCTTGTGATGTAAAAAGCTTTCGTTATATGAAATAAAAACTTTTCGCTCTGCTACGTGATTGTGTATGCTGTATCTACGTTGTGTGATAATCCTGTTAACCCAGTAAAATGAGCTGAACCGTGGAAACAATCTGTAAAACAGCCGTTCTGGCGGCCGAAGGATCGTTTTGTCTGTCTGGGTTTGACTTGCAGTCAACCCTGATTTTCAAGGGCCGATGGATAGTTCCTACGGCCATCATATCGAAGTGCCGACCGAGAGACCGACTGAAATTCCGAGGATTAAGAATCCGATTTCGATTCGAACTAAGACTCAACTTAGTTTTATAAATACGCGTTCTACGAACCTGATAGCACTGTCAGTAGCAATTTCCTGCACGTGGCACAACCAGTCCTTGATCAGTGGTTGGATTCCTTTAATGGCCTCGACCGTTTACACTTTAAGTCCTTTGGCATGGACTTTCTCTTCTCCTTTCGTCAAATTCCTGTGAATTTTGCCTTCCTTAGGGTAGCCACTAGTTTGTGGGACCCTGCTTTTCACGTCTTTCGATTTAGGAAAGAGGAATTGTGTCCTACTATCGAGGAGTTTGCGGCCATCATGGGTCATTCGGATAAAGAGGGTTTCGTCGTCCCTAATCCCTTGTTCAACCGAGGCGATCTCTTGAAGGATTTACTCCAAGTTCAGAAACATGAAGTTAGGTTCTTCCTAGTGAGGGGAAAGCTAGAGATTCTTCAGTTTATCCAGCGCTTTGGTCGGCTGAGGCTCATCGCCAAGTTTCTCAACAGAAAGCATGCTTTCATGCGTTGTGCATTTGTCTCCTTCATTATTACTTGCTTGGTCCTTCCTCTGGTCATGCTGATCCCATACTGCTTAACATTGCTCAACAAATTGGAAACCGTGTAAGTTTCGCGGGCTTAGTGTTGGCAGAGACCTTGATGGGTCTAGATGCGATACAGGGTAACCCTACAGCTCAGTTCTCAAGCAGTCCTTTGCTATTGCAGGTTCGCTCTGTGTTTGTTTTATTTGTCAAGTTATCTTTTCACTCATCACTCTTTTGTTTTGACTCACGTGTTCTCTCAACTCACAATTTTCCCTTGTTCTCTAGGTATGGTTATTTGAGAAGCTGAAGGTGTGGGATGCGCCGGAGCGACTTCCTTATAATCCAGACCAATGCACGGAGCGTCGCATGATTAAACAGTTCCCAACTGAGGTTGCTTGGGAAGCATGGATGAAGACTTGCATAGGTGATTGGATTCAATGGGTTTGCCCCTGGTATGGTGTTGAGAGCATGAATGCGAGTACCATGAACCATTTTGGTGTAGCAGTGATTGGTATTACTCGAGTCATTTTCTACTTTCCTGCTCGCTTTCAAAGGTAGTTCGGGGTTGAACAAACCGCAATCCTAGGTGACCCTGAGTACACTGTCTCTAAGATCCATGATGCCAACTTCCGTCGCAATATGCTGCGTCTTTGGCCAAATAGAGTGATGCAGGAGGTGGCTGAGAACTTTGTTGTCAAGCTATCAGGTTCTTACAAACGCTGGTTGGAGAAAAACCTTTTGGAGGATGGTAGTGCAAAGAGAAGGAAGACCTAAAGATGGACACATTGCTTATGTTTTTCAAAAGATGTTTGTTTGATTCTAGCTTTCATGGATTAAGAATTGTTTAGGTTTGCTTTTACCTTTTTCCTTTGGAAAAAATAAAACATTTGGTCGTTTTATTTGAAGATGTTATTGCCATGATTTGATAGTGAACAAGCTTTAGGATAGACCTAGAAACTTCGGAAGTGATGATGATAGCAGTGGCCGGATCTCAAACTTAGAGATTGCCTACGTATCCCATAGAGGGAATCAGGCCATAAACGTAGTTTCAACAAAGGGGATTTGTTTTGTTTTTAGTTAGGGTCCACTCGGGTATTTTCCTCTCCTTTTGTGCTCTAAATTTTGCCTAAAACCGCCCTTGCGGGTTTTCGGTCTAGCGAGCGTTTTATTTATGCCTTAGTTTTTGCCTAAGCCGCCCTTGCGGGTTTTCGACCTAGCAGGCTGCTCTAATTTTTTGCTTGGATCCGCCCACCCTTGTGGTTTTCGGCCCAATGAGCATCTCTCAGGGGTAATACTTCATCAGCTTGTCGATGTTGACTGGCGTCGCGAATTCCATTCCATCCAAGTCTGCAATGTACGCTGCCCCTCTAGAAAGTATGCGTTTGATAAGGTAAGGGCCTCCCCAGTTTGGCCTAAACTTGCCCCTTGGGTCTGAAACGTGGCGACGGATTGCTTTGAGCACCATGTCTCCTACCTTGATGTCTCTAGGTTTTACCTTTTTGTTAAATGCTCGTGCGATGCGGCGTTGATACCCTTGTACATGGTATAACGCTCTCAGCCTCCTTTCGTCTAGTAGTGCCAACTTGTAGTAGCGGTTTTGAACCCAGTCTTCTTCGATCATTCCAGTCTCAGCCAGAACCCTTAACGAAGGTAATTCCAGCTCGATAGGCAAGACAGCTTCCATTCCATAAACCAGAGAGTAGGGAGTGGCCCCAGTTGAAGTCCTTTCAGTTGTTCGATAACCCCATAGTGCCAAAGGTAGCATTTCTGGCTAGTCTGTGTAAGTGTCGGTAGTGTTCCGCAGAATCCTCTTGATATTCTTGTTTGCAGCCTCAACTGCTCCATTAGTTTGAGGTCGGTAAGTATATGACCGATGATTCTGTATCCCAAATTCGGCAAAAAGCTTCTTTGTTGCTCCCTTGAAGTGCGACCCATTGTCACAGACGAACTCGTGAGGTACACCATATCGATAGATGATATTAGTGCGAATAAATTTGGCCACATGAGTGACTTTGAGGGTAGCATAAGAAGCTACTTCTACCCACTTGGTGAAGTAGTCAATGGCCACTAGAATGAACTGATGTTTGTATTTTCCATTTGGATTTATACTTCCAATGACGTCTATCCCCCAGGTGGAGAATGGCCAAGGGATGTCATGCTATACAATTCCGTAGGGGGAATACGCATACGATCAGCGTGAGTTTGGCATTTGTAACATCGGCGGACATAGTCAGCGTAGTCGGCCTCCATTGTGGTCCAGTAATATCCCTGACGCAGGATCTTCTTTGTCATTGTCGCCCCATTCATGTGTGGCCCACAAATTCCTTCGTGTATTTCCTCCATTACCTTGCGGCTGTCTTCCGTTGTGACACAAAGTTGACTTGGACCTGTAGACACCTCCCAAATGGGGCATCGCCATACAGATTGATCACGTTTGTTTGCTCGATTGGTTGCTTGCTTCGTAAACCAAAATCATGGACATTCCCATGGCTAGGAACATCGCCACATGATAGCGGTTATCATCTAAACAGAGTCGCCACCCAGTTTATTAAAACTGGGAAAATAGATAGAGATTCTGGATACGGGAGCCAAAAGTACAATAAGGGGAAGGTGTTAGGCACCCCTCTTTGCCCAGTCGTGAGACTGGCCCATAATCATTCAACATAAGACGTGTAGATGGTTTGTTTAATTCCAACACATAGTCTGTTTATTTATTCCTTTAAACAGTAAGCAAAGTCACTACTACAATAAACCATAAAGATCACAGCTATTAGCCGTGATTGTAAGTTTTCCATCACGCTCCTGCTACAGTGATGGATTTGGGTGTGATTGTAAGTCAATCTCTTTTATATATCACGGTAATAAACCGTGATTGAAAAAGAGAAACAATCACGGCCAAAAGGCGTGATCGTTTCTCTTTTATCACAGTTATAAGCCGTGATTGTTTTCCTGGGCGTGATCATTTCTCTTTTTTGGGTGTGATTGTATGTCACTTTAGATCACAGTCTATAACCGTGATTGAAAGTTCAAAATAATCACACCATAAACTGAGATGAAAAATCATTGCGCGTGATCTTTGCTTTGTATCTATTAGACCTTCTTTTCTTGTCATTGCCAAGTTTCGAACCCATGCACCATTGGTTGATTTCCCAAGCCCTTACCACTAAACTAGCCAAGAACTTCTGTTACTATAGGAAAACAAAAATATTTATTCTTACTTCCTAAAGTGAGAAAACTTTTTTTTCATTAAAATTTTCTGAATTTTTTGAAATGCAATTAACATGATATAGACAAACTTTATGAAAATTATCACACCATGCAGATTGTAACATTATGGCCAAACTTTAGAATTTTTTATTTATTTATAAACGAACCATTTCACATGAATTTTGTATTTACATTGAATTTCAATTTCAATGGTGGCTTCCCAATTAGATTTTAATCTTTTTCAGACAAGGCTAAGCCATAATATTACTACTACAACAACAAACCATAAAGATCACAGCTCGCCCACGTGAAAATCGGGCACTAGTGGAACAATCCGCCCTTCGTCGAAGAAACAAGTGGACACTAGTGGAACCCAGTCGTGGGAGATTTGCCTTCTCTCTCTCTCTTGATCGATCGATCGATCTTTTTGGGCATGAAATTGAAGATGAAACGTAAAGATTTTTAGGGGTAAGTATAATTAGGGCTTATCTTCTTACCTTTTGTAAAAAAAATAATAATAATTTCAAAGTCCTTAAACGACATCATTTTCCTCACATAACTTTTCAAAGCCCGTCTAAATGAATACTAGCCCGCCCACATGAAAATTCAGACCGCGCGCCTAAATGGGTAGGCTTTTTATCTCACCGCAAGAGTGAGATCATTTATCTCGCTTTTTTCTGCGCTAAAGTTTTTTATCACACTACAAGGGTGAGGTCTTTTCTCTTTTATCTCGGCACAAGGGCGAGATCTTTAACCTCATTCTTTTTCGCCCTAAAATCTTTTATCACGCCACAAGGGTGAGATCTTTTCTCTTTTTTATCACACCACAAGGGTGAGGTCTTTTCTCTTTTATCTCGTCACAAGAGCGAGATCTTTTATCTCATTTTTTTTGGTCCTAAAATCTTTTATCACGCCGCAAGGGTGAGGTTGTTTTTCTTTTATCTCGCCGCAAGAGCGAGGTCTTTTATTCCGCGCTAAAATCCACTTTTTATCTCAGTTTTGGACTTAAATTGTGATAAAAAAAATTTAAGCACCACTTCTTATCACGCTTTCACTGAAAATCGTGATCTTTGTGAATCTCCCTAGTGTGACGCATATCTATTATTGTAGTAGCGAGTGAGCCAGTGCGATAAATGAAGCATGCATCAGAAAGCAGAAAAGCAAACAAACTGTCCTAGGAAATCGATTACTCGGCTGGTGAATAGATGTCACGGCCGAGTAATCACACTGGTTTAATGTACCGGCCGAGGGATCGAAGCCCCGGTCGGTGTTCTTCCTCACACCAGAATATACGTTTAACGGATGATCAGAAAGTTACGATTTAAGCGTAAGAACGATAAATAAAACAAACCAGAGGCCGTTGGGCCTCACCACCTTGATCCCTCAGTTGCTTGATTGCTTTGGATTAGGCCTGATTGACTGATTGCTTGATTGAAAACCCTAGGGTTAGGGTTTGAACTTCGGGGTTTGATCGCCGGATTGACGGCTGTAGACACCCCAATTTGGGCTAACGATTATTTCAAGTCCCACCTTGGGACAATCCCGATGATGAAATGGATACAATGATTGCTGATTGCTTCCTTGAGAACCTTAGGACTTTCGGTAAGAACTTTGAGCCACTTAGAGGACCCAAATCAAAGTCATACAGCCTTTCAGACAGAAATACAGAAGCCTAGGAGAATCCATCTGTCGGCCGTGACATCGATCCCACGGCCCCAACATCATTTCCTCACCCGAGCAACCTGTTGCTAGCAAAATCTCCCTGAGAGATCAATCCCTCGGCCGCAAGATCTATCCTTCGGCCGAGACATCCATTCCTCGGCCGTGATATCCTTTACTCGGCCGCCAGATCGACCTTTTCCCAGACTCTGGAACGTGTTCTGTCAGACGTTTGATCCGATTACACTACCTTCCCGATGCATTCGGGCTACGTTCAGAGATTACAACGAAGAGTTTGAATTGCATTGCAATTGCAATCGTGCCATTTGATTGGCCGGAGTGAGTCACCAATTGCCTATATAAAGGGCCTTTGGGTTCCAAAATAAAAGACACGAAATTGATATACTTACACACTCTTTCAAGCCTCGAAACTCTGCACAAATACTCTCTCAATCCCATACTTCAAAAGCCCTAACCTCCCGAAGGCAGCCGTCAATCTGGCGAACAAACCCCGAAGTTCAAACCCTAACCCTAGGGTTTTCAATCAAGCAATCAGTCAATCACACCCAATCCGAAGCAAACAAGCAACTGAGGAATCAAGGTGGTGAGGCCCAACGGCCTTTGGTTTGTCTTATTTACTGTCTTTTTGACTAATCGTAGCATTTTGATTACCTGTTAATCTTTCTGTCTGGTGTGAGGAAGAACACCGACCGAGGCTTCGATCCCTCGGCCGGTACATCAAACCAGGAGGATCCCTCGGCCGTGACATCCATTCACCGGCCGCGGGATCCATTTCCCTGGGACATTTTGTTTGCTTTTCTGCTTTCTAATGCATGCTTATTTATCGCACTGGCTCACCTTGCTTACTGTTTAAAGGAATAAATAAATAGACTATGTGTTGGAATTAAATAAAGCATTTACACGTCTTATGTTGAATGATTATGGGTCAGTCTCACAACTGGGCAAAAAGGGGTGCCTAACACCTTCCCCTTATTGTACTTTTGGCTCCCATATCCAGAATTTCTATCTGTTTTCCTAGTTTTAATAAACTAGGTGGCGACTTTGTTTTGATGATAACCGCTATCATGTGGTGATGTTCCTAGCCATGGGAATGTCCATGATTTTGGTTTATGAAGCAAGCAACCAATCGAGCAAACAAACGTGGTCAATCTGTATGGCGATGCCCCGTTTGGGAGGTGTCTACAGTTTTTGGCGACTCTGCTGGGGATATGAGAGCCATAACCAAAAAGTTCAACATAAGACTAATACATGCCTTGTTTAATTCATCTATCATATGCATCGAGCGGGCAACCCGTTGAGTTCACCTGATATCCCAGCATGACACGGGCTATGTTGGGGGTTCCAGCAAACTCCACAGTCACTCGTACCTAGTGGTATATCAAAAAGGAAATCACCCAATCGCCGCCTATGATGGGCTGGTGAGAGGACTGGTGCCCTTTGACAACGGAGCACCCTGAAACTACCAAAACCTTGCATGTTTTAGAAAGCCATAGAACTTATCAAACTAAGACACCTACAGGCTAGGAACCTACTTGCATTCTATTTGCAAAAGTTCTTCCTCACACCTTGTATCATTTGTTGTTGTATTAACTCTTTCTGTGCAGAAGGGTTGGGATTTTCAATCCAAATCCTAACCCTACACAGGCCGAATACTGATTTCCAGGTATTCTATTTTTCAAGCAGGCACAATAGGTAGGTTAAAGAAGCAACCTCAGCCAGTTTTATACTCTTACAATACCCGAAGTCACGCCAAACAGAGGCCTTTACGGTCATCTCATCGGTCGCCTTCGTCTACCAAGACACTCTCACCGCAACGGTCCCAATCAGTTTCAGGGACTTCGCGGTCGTCTCCTCAACAAAACCGATTATCTACCCAATTCCAAGCCTCACCAAGCAATCTCCCTACCTACACTCCAAAATGGCAGACAATGATGCTACCATCACTGAGCTCCGAGCCCAAATTGCCTATTTACAAGCTGAGAAAGCAGCAAGAGATGGTGAAGACAAGAAAAACGAGGAGGAAGCAGAAAATCCTCATGAAATTATAGAAAACCCTGAATTGGCCAAACAGGTCAAGGAGATCAAGCACGCTTTGGCTCGCTCACAAGGAGACCAAATTCTAGATTTCGAAGGACTCTGCCTCTTCCCAGAATCTCAACTGCCTGAACGGTTCAGAATGCCAAACATCGAGAAGTTCAACGGGACTGGTAACCCTACCAGCCATGTCCGCCATGTCATCAACACTCTGAAGCCTATGGGCTTGACCGACAAGCTCATCGCTCAATTGTTTCAAAGAACTCTCACTGGAAGCGCCCTCGATTGGTTTCTCACTTTGGAATTTGTACACTATCAAACTTGGCCAGAAATTGCCAACGCTTTTGTCAAGCAGTATGCGTACAATGTCCAAATTGAGCTAACTACCTGAGACTTGGAGATGACTAAGCAAGAATCCAGTGAGGACTTTGCTACCTTTGTGGCAAGATGGAGAGAAAAAGGCTGCCAAGATGAAAAGCCGCCCTTCCGAGGAAGATCAAGTGAGGATAGTTGTCAAGAACCTACAGCCCAAATACCTCACCCACATTTATACTCAAGCTATCACTGATTTCAAACGCCTACACGCCACTGGATTACAAATCGAGGATGGGATCAAGTTGGGCCTCATTGGAAAAGAAGAAACCCCTCCACCCAGAAAAACCTTTCCAACTCGTGCATCTCCTGCCTCCGTCAACACCCTTGACTCAGTCTTGCCACAAGACCCTTTTCAAACTAGCTCATCTAGAAACACGAATCGCCCTCGCCGCAATTTTAGCCCACTCTATATGACTCCGTCCCAAGCCTTAGCCATCCTAAGCCGTCAAGGGCACCTTAGGCTCTTGAATAATCCACCTCCTCAGCCACCTTATGGCCCAAGCTATGATGACAATAAGCAATGTGCATACCACCAACACCTCGAACATGAGACAGACCGCTGCATGCGTCTTCGTCATGACATCCAGGATCTCATTAATAGTCAAGCCATAAGACCTCCTAAGCCTAATGTACAAACCAATCCACTTCTCGCTCACAATAACGAACCACTGCCTCAAAATATCAATCTCATTAGCCTATCCGATAGCCCCACATATAATTCTACCCTACACATTATTCCAAATACCCAAACCAAACCATCCCTAATCTTCTCTGAGAATGAGGAATGCTTTGCAATAGGGGGAGAACCCCACATCTATGCCATTGATGATGGGGATTGGTGGTTGGACATGCGTCAAGCCCTGCCAAATGATTGGAAAGTTGGAAGAATTGAGCCTGCTGATCCTTGGGGCATCCAAGAAGAAGAAGTGGGTCACCTCACCCGAAGCGGAAGGGTGTATAAACCTCCTAAACTAAGTGGGGAAAGTTCAACCTCAACACGAGTAATGGAAGAAGCAGAAGGAGAAGAAAGCCAAAGGACCGAACCTGAGGAAGACAGGGTGCTAAGACAACTAAAGAAAATCCAAGCTGATATCTCTATTTGGGGATTGCTTATGTCCTCCTACGAACATCGTAACTCCTTCTTCAAAACCTTGGGGAAAGCCAAAGTTCCCATCGACATCACCCCCGAAGAACTCGTGAGTTTCATAATGGCGTCAAAAGCTCCGAAACCAACGATAGCTTTCACTGACAAGGATCTACCTCCTGAAGGGCCTGCACACAACAAACCTCTCTACATTTCACTTAAATGTCTCACCAAATGGATCCCACTGGTCTTGGTGGATAATAGATCTGCTTTAAACGTATGTCCTCAAAGGACCCTCGACAAGTTAGGGGTAAACGCCACCGACGTGCGCCCTTCAAGCCAGGGAGTAAGGGGGTATGACAATTCAAAGAGAAGAGTGGTTGGGTGTGTCACACTGCCAGTAGAAGTGGAGAAGATCAAAAGGGACGTGGAGTTCCATGTGATGGATATACCGGCCACCTTCAATCTTTTATTAGGAAGGCCTTGGCTATATGACGCTGGGGCAGTACCTTCCACTTTGCATCAAAAAGTCAAATTCGCGGTAGATGGAAGGGTCATAACCATTCTGGGGGATTCGTCAATCCGGGCTCATTCTGATACACCTGTCCAAGAGGTAGAAACCGAGGAAACCTTCCTTACTAGATTCAGTCTTGAGGAAGCAACTGTTGTGCAAGCCTTAATGGCTGAGAGAAACTTCTACGTAAGCACCCCCGCCATATGGATGATGAAGAAACAAAAATACCTCCCTGGGTTGGGTTTAGGCAAAAGATCACAAGGCATCTCGCAAATGATTGATCCTCCGCATAATCAATACGCCTTTGGTCTTGGCTACACCCCGACAGAAGCCGAGGTAAAAAGGAAGAGAAGCATGGAAAAGGCTAAGGCAAGAGGAAGCAGGGTCAAAGAAGAGAAACTCGTGATCCCAAAAACGCTCAATGGCTGGTTTGTAAGAGAAGGAGAAGACTTTCCATTCTGTGGCTTCGCAGACACATGGGAAGACGAAGTTACCAAGCAACGGTACCCTGGAATGCAAATCTTATTTGATCAGGAATGGACCGACAGTGATTTGGAAGAAGAACCAACCAATTCATCTCCTATTCCCGAAGACTGGATTGAGGTGCTAGCTGAATTTGACCTAAAGATTCTGTTTGGCAAAGAGGGTGAAGAAGAGTATAAAACTGCAAAAGGAAAAGGAGCCACTCCCGAGATACTGCAGTAAATCGCATGACAAAAACATTGCTTTCATTTCCTAAAGACAAGTTTAGGACATGTTTTGGGCCCCTGTTTGGGCATTATCTACGATTAAATAAATCCCCATTTTATCACTTCTATGCTTGACAAATGATTCCATCTTTAAGATGTGATTGCTGTACACTACAATCTCTCTGCCAAAGATAAAAGGATTTTAAGAATTTAATTCTTTATGTTACCGACCAAAAGGAAAGAAGAGACGAACCCTGATTACTTGGAACTAGGTTTTCATCAAAACTCAGGAAGAAGACGCTATCTCCGTGAGAACACTTAGGGTTAGCTTGCCCATTGTGAAAGTACAAACGCAATAGGAGATTCATGAGAACATCTCCATCAGATTCCTCTCCAAAACACTAAAACCCTCTTGAGAGAAAAATGCTCGTTGGGCAACCTATACACCCAAGCAAAAGTAAGAGCAGAGCCTGCTAGGACAAAGAAAAAGCGAAAAACGCAGCCTAGGCAAAAGTTAAGGCATTCGAAGGAAAGCTCGCTAGGGACTCAACCTCTAGCAGGTAACCTAGGCAAAACTTAGAGCATGAGAAAAAGAAAAACCAAGAGTGAAAACCCAACCCCCAAAGGTGGTGATCTTGGAACTACGTAAAAGGCCTGATTCCCTGATTGGGATACGTAGGCAATCTAGCGTCGAGATGCGGCCCAAACATTTAGAGAGAAGAAAGACAATACCAAAAGGTTTGTACTCAATGATGGGCATAGCTAACCCTGCGTATTGAGCTCGCAAAGGATGAGTTAGTCATTTTCCAGGGAATTGGCAAAAACAAAGACACGTAAGAATCATCGCTCGTCCTCTCTGACTTAAAAGTCGTCGACATAAGGGACCAAGCATTCTAACACTCCCAAAACATGGCAAAGAGGTTGTAGGAACAGCAAAAGCAAATAAAGAGCCTGAATCAAATTCAAGTGTAAGAAGGGAAAAGCGCCATTTGGCTAAAAGCAAAAATTCAACTTCTTTAGGAAATAGAAGTAGCGGCCGAAGAATGGAACCCTCGGCCGAGTGATCCATTCCTCGGCCCATATTTAAGTCCAGACATTCTCAAAACTTTGAAAAATATTGCATAAGTATCTAAATACATGGTGAGGATGCTTCAAACACAAACGAAAAAAATACAAAATACGAATTATCTGTTTTAGGGCTAACAAATACAGGAAAGGCTAGCTACTGCCCACGACCCCTCTTGGGCGCAGGACGAAAATGCTCAGGAACTGAGACACTGATCCTCTGTCCCTCACCAGCTGCGGCATCTCCATCACCAGCTCCAGTACTCCCACCCTCGCTAACTCCGGCGCTCTAATAACTGACACTGTCGGTACTCGCTCCGCCTCAAGCTGCAGAGATACAGGATATAGGCATTCAGTTTCACATGAAACGTATGATGGAGAAAGAAGAAATCAAAGGATGTATACCGCAGCTATTCGGCCACGTTGCCGTCGAGCCAAAGCCTCTGCACTCTGGAAAGCACGCAACCATTCCTGAACCACCTCAGCGGGTACCTGCAGAGGAAGCAATCGCATATACAATCAAATAAGCAAGGAATGCTGAAGGAAACCAAAGCAGAATCTACAATATTACCTGCTGAATTCCGGCAGGAAGCACGTAGAACTGCGTAGTACACGGTGTCAGTGTCAAACGCTCCTCTTCTCCATTTGCATTGTGGAAAGAAATGAAACTGGGGGCCCATGGCCAAACAGGAGGAGCAGCAGCAGCAGTAGTGGTAGGAAGGGTCAACGAGGCCGAACGAAAGGCTGAGTAATCTCCCACTACGAGAAAACTCATGGCTGGCTGTCTCTCAAGAGCAAGTAACAAGCCCTCCCCAGTCAAAAGATGGGTCGATCTCATACCAACAGGAGGAGGGAGAGGAACAAGCTGCAACGCCTCGGAATGTGGAAAGTACTGACTCGCTACCCTCTCTCCAAGATACCAGGCTCTCGAAAATGGCCCCTCCAGAAGGAAGGGCTGGCTGTCTAATGCCCGAGCAGAGGTCAACTCCAGAGGAGCATCATCAAGTAGCACGCCCCATGGGTCAAAACGCACCTATAATAAGGGAAATAGCATCAAAATGACAGAATGAGGAAATTGCACAAAAATCAGAGGATAAAGAGATGTCATACCTGATCCACCGTTAGGCGATCCAAAACTCGCCTCCAAGCCAGCAAGTCTATGGCAGGCGACCGTGACTTCCGAACCCCTTTCAACCAACGGGCTGCCCGTGGAACAAACCTAGGCTCTCTGTGCCTAGGCGAAGGAGGAAACTGCAACAAGTGCTCAAAAGCCCAGAGCTACAAGCGAAGACGAAAAACATGAATGAACAAAGATAGAAGCAACAAGTAAATAACGCAGAAATCAAAATGTATACCTCAAGAATACGGTGGTGTCCGCCGAGCGACAAACTAACCCCCCGGGAACAAGCACTGAGGTGTCCGTACAACGTGGCTAGGGCGGGAGTTCCCCAATCAAACTCTGCTATGGTCTCTAAGTGCACCAAAGCAGCCAAGAACTGGACATGTACCGAATTCTCCTTGTTGCAAAACAAAGTTTGCCCAAGGAGATAAAGCAGGAAAGCTCGTACCAGCTGAGAAAGGGGAATCTCCGTCAGGATATCAACTTGATCAAACTCTTCCCGAAGCCAGGTATATGTGATATGACCACTCTCTGACACAATGGGAACCTTCCCCAAAAGATATCCAAGGGCACCCTTCCGCTCATGGATCCGCGGGTCAATTGGAAGAGGATCGCCGCCAACTCTCAGGCCTGGAAGCAAAGCAAAGTCACCCGGAGTGATCGTCATCTCCCCAGCCTCCGGAAGGTGGAAAGTGTTGGTGGTATCCCACCACCGCTCAACCAAGGATGTGGTCAATCCCAACTCCGCCTTCGGAAGATGGAAACCAAGTATCAAGGGCTCGAAGCCAGCCAAAGCAACCGCATCCATGGCTTCCCGAGGAAGCCTCTCATACCACTCAAACACCTGGGGGCAGCTTCCCCACACGCGCAGCCTCTCGTTTGCCTGACAAAATACGAAGAAGGAATAAAATACGCAAGATATCGCCTATACAGGGGGCAACTTCTAGAACTCAAACTCCCTATCAAAATATCAAATTACCACTCTGCGAAATCTTATATACAAAAATCATTTGACAGGATAAAATTCTACCTTCCTGTTGGTGAAACCAAGGTGCTGCTCTGGCTCCCTGTGCAAGACCTCAGGTGGGATGTCACTGAGGGGAGGACGGTATCGCAGGGAACCACCACGTCCGACCAAGTGAACCTGAGGAGCGTAAGTGGCGACGTCAAACGGTGGAAGAATATCACCACCTGCATCAGTAGAAACCTCGGGTTCAACCCCAGGAGGAATGGGTTGTGAGGAACTTCCCCCAACAGTGGCTCTGCGCCGACTCGAACGTAGGACGCGGGAACTCGAAACTCCGCCAAGAATCGCGGCCTCAACAGCTGGGGCCTTGCCCGTGTCTCTAGACACGGCAGGAACATCGGATGGTGGAGGAGGAGGCGGTGTCGAAGCCATGACAGCCGAAGGAAAGTAACGATCGGAACTGTGGTGGTCGGAGGACCGGCGTCAGGAAGGTGGAAAACGATGAGGAGAGAGAGGAGGCGGCGGCGACGATCGCTCGAACGGGAGGAGAGGATGAGGGACAGTAAGGGAAGAATGACCCGTGAGATCGATTAAGTTTAACTTAAATCGATTTTCTGGCTTTTGGCTATCTCACGGCCGATACATCGATTCCTCGGCCGAGACATCAATCCTTCGGCCGAGAGATCGATCTCCTGGCCCCTTAAATCAATTTCCCTCAGTAACAGCAGATTTTGCTCAGTGCACCGACTCAAGCCACTACAGACTTCTAAAGTCCTCAACCAACCAAGTAGCCTTTGGGGTATTCCTGAGCCAACACAACATAATCAAAACTAGCCTTGGGGTCATGCCCAAGCATCGAAGGAAATTCTCTCTCCACAAAACTGCTGGCCAAAACAAGTCAAAACACCCAGCGACTCTATGCCCGTATCCATTATCAAAGAACTCAGCACTCCGTGCCCATGTTCACCCATCAACTCACTCAGCGGCTCTATGCCCATACTCACTCACTCAGCGGCTCTACGCCTTCAACTCAGCGGCCCTAAGCCCATTATCTCAACTGGCTCGAAGCCTATATCTACCATCTCAGCGGCTCCAAGCCCTTAACTCAATAGGCTCTATGCCCGTTATCTTGCCAAAGCGGCTCTGCGCCCACCATATCAACTAGCTCGAAGCCGTAACAACCAATTCAGCGGCTCCAAGCCCACTGTCTCAACAGGCTTGAAGCCTACATCTACTATCACCCAGCGGCTCGAAGCCCTTTATCTCAGTAGCTCTATGCTCGCTATCACGGCAACAGGCTCTACGCCTGTAATCACTCAACTCAGCGGCTCCAAGCCCACTATCTCAACTGGCTCGAAGCCGTAACAACCAACCCAGCGGCTCTAAGCCCATTGTCTAAACTGGCTCGAAGCCGCACACAATCAAGTTCTTAACAGGCTCGAAGCCTGTGTTCATCATCTCAACTGGCTCGAAGCCATAAACAAGCAACAGGCTCTATGCCGCCCCAACAATCAAGACATCTATTCTCAGGCTCTACGCCTGAATGCTCAAAAATCTAACATTTTTGAATGCTCAAGCTCTACGCTTGGATGCCCAACCACTGTGTACTGGATGCTCAAGTTATACACTTGAATGATCAAGCTCTACGCTTGAATGCCCAACCACTGCGTACTGGACGCTCAAAGCCTGTAATTTGAATGCTCGGATTCTGCCGTTCGAATGCTCGAGCTCTACGCTCTAAATGCTCAAGTTCGGAACTTGATAGAAGCTCTAAGCTTAAAACAAACACACACGCACGGGCCCGTGCACATATTGCATTATCACATCGAGTCTGCACAATCATATCTGTTCACATCTAACAACCATCATCACACATATACACTCTGCATATCTCTCATGAAACAGGTCAATCCTGCAATCAACCGGCTCTATGCCTCGGTTCTATTGATCGGTCCAGCGCCTCGATCTTTTGGTTCCACGCCAACACTTATGATGGAAAAGCTCCGTGCACAGACCATCAGAATGCAACCAGCTCTACGCTTCGGTTCAAATCACGTCAAGCTCTAAGCTCCGACAACTCAGGCCCTCGCCTCAAGACTGCAACAAGCTCCATGCCTCAATCACCTCAGGCTCCATGCCTCAATTCCTTCACCTCAGGCCCTTGCCTTATATCAGCTCCGCGCTTCGGTTCATCACGTCAAGCTCAAAGCTCTGACACCACAAGCTCTCGCCTTATGATCAACACCAGCTCCGCGCTTCGGTCCTATCAATCTAATCACCTCAGGCTCTCGCCTTATGATCAACACCAGCTCCGCGCTTTGGTCCTATCCAATCTCCTCAGGCCTTCACCTCAAGACTACAAACAGGCTCCACGCATCGATTTCATTACTCTCCAGGCTCTCGCCTCATGATTATAACCGGCTCCGTGCCTTGGTTCCCTCATCACCAAAGCTCCATGCTCCAGTTACTGGCCCTGCGCCTCCCACATCTTAAAAACAAACCGGCGTCCAACTCATCCCAGCAGATGGTTTGGATTCCACCCCACTACATCAATTCCTTCCAGCTCATTCGCAAGGATAGGCTACTCTACCGAGCTTCTTTCAGTCAAAGTAAGGATGATCAAGAAAAGCAAACGCACCTGCAGTGTACTGATCTATCCCAAAATACTAAGGAAGCTCTCTGCAAAAACTCCTCCGGCAGCCCCGCGCTCCTTCAAGGTACGTCACACTACGGCTTTTTAAGCCCTAAGGTACGTCTTCTGTCTCTAACCCTCCAAACTTTTTACTTTTATTTATTGCCCGAACTACGATTGGTCTGAATTTCCCTTGTGGAATACGTAGGCAGCCTCCCGGCCCGACCATAACAAAACCTTTTTTTCGAAAACCCCTTGGAATAGTGGTTGGACCAAATTGAGTTGCTTTTTACAGCTTTGACTCTTACTCAAACATGTCTCGCGATCCGTCTGAGTTCAGTCAAAGAGGGGCATCTGTAGACACCCCAATTTGGCCTAACGATTATTTCAAGTCCCACCTTGGGACAATCCCGATGATGAAATGGATACAATGATTGCTGATTGCTTCCTTGAGAACCTTAGGACTTTCGGTAAGAACTTTGAGCCACTTAGAGGACCCAAATCAAAGTCATACAGCCTTTCAGACAGAAATACAAAAGCCTAGGAGAATCCATCTGTCGGCCGTGACATCGATCCCACGGCCCCAACATCATTTCCTCACCCGAGCAACCTGTTGCTAGCAAAATCTCCCTGAGAGATCAATCCCTCGGCCGCAAGATCTATCCTTCGGCCGAGACATCCATTCCTCGGCCGTGATATCCTTTACTCGGCCGCCAGATCGACCTTTTCCCAGACTCTGGAACGTGTTCTGTCAGACGTTTGATCCGATTACACTACCTTCCCGATGCGTTCGGGCTACGTTCAGAGATTACAACGAAGAGTTTGAATTGCATTGCAATTGCAATCGTGCCATTTGATTGGCCGGAGTGAGTCACCAATTGCCTATATAAAGGGCCTTTGGGTTCCAAAATAAAAGACATGAAATTGATATACTTACACACTCTTTCAAGCCTCGAAACTCTGCACAAATACTCTCTCAATCCCATACTTCAAAAGCCCTAACCTCCCGAAAGCAGCCGTCAATCCGGCGATCAAACCCCGAAGTTCAAACCCTAACCCTAGGGTTTTCAATCAAGCAATCAGTCAATCACACCCAATCCAAAGCAAACAAGCAACTGAGGGATCAAGGTGGTGAGGCCCAACGGCCTCTGGTTTGTCTTATTTACTGTCTTTTTGACTAATCGTAGCATTTTGATTACCTGTTAATCTTTCTGTCTGGTGTGAGGAAGAACACCGACCGGGGCTTCGATCCCTCGGCCGGTACATCAAACCAGGAGGATCCCTCGGCCGTGACATCCATTCACCGGCCGCGGGATCCATTTCCCTAGGACATTTTGTTTGCTTTTCTGCTTTCTAATGCATGCTTATTTATCGCACTGGCTCACCATGCTTACTGTTTAAAGGAATAAATAAATAGACTATGTGTTGGAATTAAATAAAGCATCTACATGTCTAATGTTGAATGATTATGGGCCAGTCTCACGACTGGGCAAAAAGGGGTGCCTAACACCTTCCCATTATTGTACTTTTGGCTCCCATATCCAGAATCTCTATCTATTTTCCAAGTTTTAATGAACTAGGTGGCGACTCTGTTTTGATGATAACCGCTATCATGTGGTGATGTTCCTAGCCATGAGAATGTCCATGATTTTGGTTTATGAAGCAAGCAACCAATCGAGCAAACAAACGTGATCAATCTGTATGGCGATGCCCCGTTTGGGAGGTGTCTACAACGGCTACCTTCGGGAGGTTAGGGCTTTTGAAGAGTGGGTTTGAGGGAGTATTTGTGCAGAGTTTTGAGGTTTGAGAGAGTGTATACTCTATGAATTTCGTGTGTTTATTTTCGGAGTTCAAAGGCCCTTTATATAGGCAATTGGTAACTCATTCCGGCCAATCAAATCACGAGATGGCAATGGCAATTGCAATGCATCTCTAACACTACGTCGTAATCCCTGAGCGTAGCCCGAACGCATCGGGAAGGTAGTGTAATCGGATCAAATGTCTGACAGAACACGTTCCAGAGTCTGGGAAAAGGTCGATCTGGCGGCCGAGTAAAGGATATCATGGCCGAGGAATGGATGTCTCGGCCGAAGGATAGATCTTGCGGCCGAAGGATTGATCTCTCAGGGAGATTTTGCTAGCAACAGGTTGCTCGGGTGAGGAAATGATGTTAGGGCCGTGGGATCGATGTCACGACCGACAGATGGATTCTCCTAGGCTTCTGTATTTCTGTCTGAAAGGCTGTATGGCTTTGAATTGGGTCCTCTAAGTGGCTCAAAGTTCTCACCGAAAGTCCTAAGGTTCTCAAGGAAGCAATCAGCAATCACTGTGTCCATTTCATCATCGGGATGGTCCCAAGGTGGGACTTGAAATAATCGTTAGGCCAAATTGGGGTGCCTACAGATGCCCCTCTTTGACTGAACTCAGACGGATCGCGAGACATGTTTGAGTAAGAGTCAAAGCTGTAAAAAGCAACTCAATTTGGTCCAACCACTATTCCAAGGGTTTTTCGAAAAAGGTTTTGTTATGGTCGGGCCGGGAGGCTGCCTACGTATTCCACAAGGGAAATTCAGACCAATCGTAGTTCGGGCAAAAATAGTTTTGTTATGGTCAGGCCCGGAGGCTGCCTACGTATTCCACAAGGGAAATTCAGACCAATTGTAGTTCAGGCAAAAGAGAAAAGTAAAAAGTTTGGAGGGTTAGAGACAGAAGACGTACCTTAGGGCTTAAAAAGCCGTAGTGTGACGTACCTAGACTGAGCCAGGGTTTTGGCGGAAGATAGTTGAAGGAGCGCTGGGCTGCCCGGGGAGTTTTTGCGTTGAGCTTCCTTAGTATTTTGGGGTAGATCAGTACACTGCAGGTGCGTTTGCTTTTCTTGATCATCCTTACTTTGACTGAAAGGAGCTCGGTAGAGTAGCCTATCCTTGCGAATGAGCTGGAAGGAATTGATGTAGTGAGGTGGAATCCAAACCATCTACTAGGGTGAGTTGGACGCCGTTTGTTTTTGAGATGTGGGGGGCGCAGGGCCAGTAACTGGAGCATGGAGCTTTGGTGGTGAGGGAACCGAGGCACGGAGCCGGTTGTAGTCATGAGGCGAGAGCCTGGAGAGTGATGGAATCGAGGCGTGGAGCCTGTTGCAGTCTTGAGGCGAAGGCCTGAGGTGAGCTTGGATAGGACCGAAGCGCGGAGCTGGTGTTGATCATAAGGCGAGAGCCTGTGGTGTCAGAGCTTTGATCTTGACATGATGATCCGAAGCGCGGAGCTGGTATAAGGCAAGGGCCTGAGGTGATTAGATTGAGGCGTGGAGCCTGCATGCAGTCTTGAGGCGAGGGCCTGAGTTGTCGGAGCTTAGAGCTTGATGTGATATGAATCGAAGCGTAGAGCTGGTTGCATTCTGATGGTCTGTGCACGGAGCTTTCTCATCATAAGTGTTGGCGTGGAGCCAAAGGATCGAGGCGCTGAACCGATCAATAAAAACCGAGGCATAGAGCCGGTTGATTGCAGGTTTGACCTGTTTCATGGGAGATATGCAAAGTGTACATGTGTGATGATGGTTGTTAGATGTGAACAGATATGATGATGCAGACTCGATGTGATAATGCAATATGTGCACGGGCCCGTGCGTGTGTGTTTAAGCTTAGAGCTTCTATCAAGTTCCGGACTTGAGCATTTAGAGCGTGGAGCTCGAGCATTCGGACGGCAGAATTCGAGCATTCAAATTATAGGCTTTGAGCATCTAGTACACAGTGGTTGGGCATCCAAGCGTAGAGCTTGAGCATTCAAGTGTATAACTTGAGCATCCAGTACACAGTGGTTGGGCATCCAAGCGTAGAGCTTGAGCATTCAAAAATGTTAGACTTTTGAGCATTTAGGTGTAGAGCCTGAGAATAGTTTGTCTTGATTGTTGAGGTGGCATTGAGCCTTTTGCTTGTTTACGGCTTCAAGCCAGTTGAGATGATGGGCTTTGAGCCGCTGAGTTGTGATAACAGGCATAGAGCCTGTCGATAATGGGCCTCGAGCCGCTGAGATTGGTTGTTTTACAGCTTCGAGCCAGTTGAGACAATGGGCTTAGAGCCGCTGAGTTGTAATAGCGAGCGTAGAGCTGCTGAGTGAATGAGTACAGGCATAGAGCCTGTTGCTGTGATAGCGAGCGTAGAGCTGCTGATAGTGATTAGGCTTGGAGCCGCAGAGTGAGTTGATACGGGCGTAGAGCCACTGGGATGGTAGACATAGGCTTCGAGCCTGTTGAAGTAATGGGCGTAGAACCGCTGAGATTGGTCATTATGGCTTCGAGCCTGTTGAAATGGTGGGCTCGGAGCCGCTGAGTTGGTAGATAAGGGCGTAAAGCCACTGAGTTGTGTAGAGATGATAGGCACAGGGTCGCTGAATTGATATGGGCTTCGAGCCGCTGAGATGGTTGTTACGGCTTCGAGCCGGTTGAGATAGTGAATACAGGCGTAGAGCCGCTATGATAATGGGCTTGGAGCCGCTAAGTCGTGATAGCGAGCGTAGTGCTGCTGAGTTGATTGGCTTAGAGCCGCTGAGATGGTAGGCACAGGCTTCGAGCCTGTTGAGGTAATGGGCTTGGAGCAAGAGTTTGGGTTTGATAGTCGACAATTAGCAGAGCTGTTGAATGTTCTAACTTGCTTTAGCTAGCAGTTTGTGGAGAGAGAGAAGGATCTTTGATGCTTGGGCATGCCCCCAAGGCTAGTTTTGATCATGTTGTATCGGTTCGGGGATGCCCCCAAGGCTATTTGGTTGGTTGAAGACTTAGAAGTCTGTAATTGCTTGAATTGGTGCATTGAGCAAGATCCACTGGGGCTGAAGAAAATTGATTGGGGGGGCCAGGAGATCGATCTCTCGGCCGAAGGATTGATGTCTCGGCCGAGGAATTGAAGTCTCGACCGCGAGAATGCCAAAAGTCAGAAAATCGATTGAAGTTAAACTTAATCGATCTCACGGGTCATTCTTCCCTTACTATCCGTCATCCTCTTCTCCCACTCGAGCGATCGCCGCCGCCCCCTCCTCTCTCTCCTCGTCGGCCGCCGCCGTT
Organism: Rhododendron henanense subsp. lingbaoense; assembly: GCA_020567845.1. NCBI lineage: Eukaryota > Viridiplantae > Streptophyta > Magnoliopsida > Ericales > Ericaceae > Rhododendron > Rhododendron henanense. The sequence goes on along the minus strand of CM036313.1, from coordinate 32,679,148 downwards.
GCCTTCCCCTTTTGCCACCACGGTTCCGGCTGTCATGGCTTCATCACCGCCTCCTCCTCCGTCATCTGATGTTCCTGCCGTGCCTAGGGACACGGGCAAAGCTCCGGCCGTTGAGGCCGCAATTCTTGGTGGGGTTTCAAGTTCCCGCGTTCTTTGTTCAAGTCGGCGCAGAGCCACTGTTGGGGGAAGTTCCTCGCAACCCATTCCTCCTGGGGTTGAACCTGAGGTTTCTACTGGTGCGGGTGGTGATATTCTTCCACCATTTGACGTTGCCACTTACGCTCCTCAGGTTCACCTGGTCGGGCGTGGTGGTTCCTTGCGATACCGTCCTCCCCTCAGTGACATCCCACCTGAGGTCTTGCACAGGGAGCCAGAGCAGCATCTTGGTTTCACCAACAGGAAGGTAGAATTTTATCCTGTCAAATGATTTTTGTATATAAGATTTTGCAGAGTGATAATTTGATATTTTGATAGGGAGTTTGAGTTTTAGAAGTTGCCCCCTGTATAGGCGATATCTTGTGTATTTGATTCCTTCTTTGTATTTTGTCAGGCAAATGAGAGGCTGCGCGTGTGGGGAAGCTGCCCCCAGGTGTTCGAGTGGTATGAGAGGCTCCCTCAGGAGGCCAAGAATGCAGTTGCTTTGGCTGGCTTCGAGCCTTTGATACTTGGTTTCCACCTTCCGAAGGCGGAGTTGGGATTGACCACATCCTTGGTGGAGCGGTGGTGGGATACCACCAATACTTTCCATCTTCCGGAGGCTGGGGAGATGACGATCACTCCAGGTGACTTTGCTTTGCTTACAGGCCTGAGAGTTGGCGGTGATCCTCTTCCAATTGACCCGCGGATCCATGAGCGAAAGGGTGCCCTTGGATATCTTTTGGGGAAAGTTCCCATTGTGTCAGAGAGTGGTCATATCACATATACCTGGCTTCGGGAAGAGTTTGATCAAGCTGATATCCTGACGGAGATTCCCCTTTCTCAGCTGGTACGAGCTTTCCTACTTTATCTCCTTAGGCAAACTTTGTTTTGCAACAAGGAGAATTCAGTGCATGTCCAGTTCTTGGCTGCTTTGGTGCACTTAGAGACCATAGCAGAGTTTGATTGGGGAACTCCCGCCCTGGCCACGTTGTATGGACACCTTAGTGCTTGTTCCCGGGGAGTTAGTTTGTCGCTTGGCGGACACCATCGTATTCTTGAGGTATACATTTTGATTTCTGCATTATTCTCTTGGTGCTTCTATCTTTGTTTATTCATGTTTTCCGTCTTCGCTTGTAGCTCTGGGCTCTTGAGCACTTGTTGCAGTTTCCTCCTCCGACTGGGCATAGAGAGCCTAGGTTTGTTCCATGGGCAGCCCGTTGGTTGAAGGGAGTTCGGAAGTCACGGTCACCTGCCATGGACTTGCTGGCTTGGAGGCGAGTTTTGGACCGCCTAACGGTGGATCAGGTATGATATCTTCTATCCTCTGATTTTTGTGCAATTTCTTCATTCCGTCATTTTGATGCTATTTCCCTTGTTATAGGTGCGTTTTGACCCATGGGGCGTGCTACTTGATGATGCTCCTCTGGAGTTGACCTCAGCTCGGGCGTTAGACAGCCAGCACTTCCTTCTGGAGGGGCCATTTTCGAGAGCCTGGTATCTTGGGGAGAGGGTAGCGAGCCAGTACTTTCCACATTCCGAGGCGTTGCAGCTTGTTCCTCTCCCTCCTCCTGTTGGTATGAGGTCGACCCATCTTTTGACCGAGGAAGGCTTGCTACTCGCTCTTGAGAGACAGCCAGCCATGTGTTTTCTTGTAGTGGGAGATTACTCAGCTTTTCGTTCGGCCTCATTGACCCTTCCTACCGCTACTGCTGCTGCTGCTCCTCCTGTTTGGCCACGGGCCCCCAGTTTCATTTCTTTTCACAATGTAAATGGAGAAGAGGAGTGTTTGACACTGACACCGTGTGCTACGCAGTTCTACGTGCTTCCTGTCGAAATTCAGCAGGTAATATTGTAGATTCTGCTTTGGTTTCCTTCAGCATTCCTTGCTTACTTGATTGTATATGCAATTGCTTCCTCTGCAGGTGCCCGCTGAGGTGTTTCAGGAATGGTTGCGTGCTTTCCAGAGTGCAGAGGCTTTGGCTCGACGGCAGCGTGGCCGAATAGCTGCGGTATACATCCTTTGATCTCTTCTTTTTCCATCCTACGTTTCATGTGAAACTGAATGCCTATATCCTATGTCTCTGCAGCTTGAGGCGGAGCGAGTACCGACAGTGTCAGTTACTCAGAGTGCCGGAGTTAGCGAGGGTGGGAGTACCGGAGCTGGTGATGGGGATGCCGAGGCTGGTGAGGGACAGAGGATCAGTGTCCCCGTTCCTGAGCGTTTTCGTCCTGCGCCTAAGAGGGGTCGTGGGCAGTAGCTAGCTTTTCCTTTCTTGTACCTGTATTTTGTTAGCTCTAAAAACAGATAATTTGACATTTGTATTTTTTGTTTGTGTTTGAAGCATCCTCAGCATGTATGGGAAATTAGATACTTATGCAATATTTTTCAAAGTTTTGTGAATGTCTGGACTTAAACATGGGCCGAGGAATGGATCACTCGACCGAGGATTCCATTCTTCAGCCGCTACTTCTATTTCCTAAAGAAGTTGGATTTTTGCTTTTAGCCAAGTGGCGTTTTTCCCTTCTTACACTTGAATTTGATTCAGGCTCTTTATTTGCTTTTGCTGTTCCTACAACCTCTTTGCCATGTTTTGGGATTGTTAGAATGCTTTGTCCCTTATGTTGACGACTTTTGAGTCAGAGAGGACGAATGATGATTCTTACATGCCTTTGTTTTTGTCAATTCCCTGGAAAATGACTAACTCATCTTTTGTGAGCTCAATACGCAGAGTTAGCTATGCCTATCATTGAGTACAAACCTTTTGGTATTTGTCTTTCTTCTCTCCACATGTTTGGGCCGCATCTCGATGCGAGATTGCCTATGTATCCCAATCAGGGAATCGGGCCTTTTACGTAGTTCGAAGATCACAACCTTTGGGGGTTGGGTTTTCACTCTTGGTTTTTCTTTCTCTCATGCTCTAAGTTTTGCCTAGGTTACCTGATAGAGGTTGAGTCCCTAGCGAGCTTCCCTTCGAATGCCTTAACTTTTGCCTAGGCCGCGTTTTTTTGCGTCTTCTTGTCCTAGCAGGCTCTGCTCTTACTTTTGCTTGGGTGTATAGATTGCCCAACGAGCATTTTTCTCTCAAGATGTGTTTTGGAGAGGAATCTGATGGAGATATTTTTATGAATCTTCTGTTGCGTTTGTACTTTCACAATGGGCAAGCTAACCCTGAGTGTTCTCACGGAGATAGCGTCTTCTTCCTGAGTTTTGATAAAAAACCTAGTTCTAAGTAATCAGGGTTCGTCCCTTCTTTCCTTTTGGTCGGTAACATAAAGAATTAGATTCTTAAAATCCTCTTATCTTTGGCAGAGAGATTCTAGTGTATAACAATCACATTTTAAAGACGGAATCATTTGTTAAGCATAGAAGTGATAAAATGGGGATTTATTTAATCGTAGATAATGCCCAGACAGGGGCCCAAAATATGTCCTAACTTGTCTTTAGGAAATGAAAGCAATGTTTTTGTCATGCGATTTACTGCAGTATCTCGGGAGTGGCTTCTTTTCCTTTTGCAGTTTTATACTCTTCTTCACCCTCTTTGCCAAACAGAATCTTTAGGTCAAATTCAGCTAGCACCTCAATCCAGTCTTCGGGAGTAGGAGATGAATTGGTTGGTTCTTCTTCCAAATCACTGTCAGTCCATTCCTGATCAAAGAAGATTTGCATTCCAGGGTACCTTTGCTTGGTAACCTCGTCTTCCCATGTTTCTGCGAAGCCACAGAATGGAAAGTCTTCTCCTTCTCTTCTTCCATTACTCGTGTTGAGGTTGAACTTTCTCCACTTAGTTTAGGAGGTTTATACACCCTTCCGCTTCGGGTGAGGTGACCCACTTCTTCTTCTTGGGTACCCTAAGGATCAGCAGGCTCAATTCTTCCAACTTTCCAATCACTTGGCAGGGCTTGACGCATGTCCAACCACCAATCCCCATCGTCAATGGCATAGATGTGGGGTTCTCCCCCTGTTGTAAAGCATCCCTCGTTCTTAGAGAGGATTAGGGATGGTTTGGCTTGGGTATTTGGAATAATGTGTAGGGTAGGATTATATGTGGGGCTATTGGATAGGCTTATGAGATTGATATTTTGAGGCGGTGGTTCGTTGTTGTGAGCGGGAAGTGGATTGGTTTGTACATTAGGCTTAGGAGGTTTTATGGCTTGACTATCAATGAGATCCTGGATGTCATGACGAAGATGCATGCAGCGGTCTGTCTCATGTCCAGGGTGTTGGTGGTATGCACATTGCTTATTGGCATCATAGCTTGGGCCATAAGGTGGCTGAGGAGGTGGATTATTCAAGAGCCTGAGGTGCCCTTGACGGCTTAGGATGGCTAAGGCTTGGGATGGAGTCATATAGAGTGGGTCGAAATTGCGGCGAGGACGATTCGTGTTTCTAGATGAGCTAGCTTGAAAAGAGTCTTGTGGTAAGACTGAGTTAAGGGTGTTGACGGAGGCAGGAGATGCACGGGTCGGAAAGGTTTTTTTGGGTAGAGGGGTTTCTTCTTTTCCAAAGAGGCCCAACTTGATTCCATCTTCGATTTGTAATCCCGTGGTGTGTAGGCGTTTGAAGTCAGTGATAGCTTGAGTGTAAATGTGGGTGAGGTATTTGGGCTGTAGGTTCTTGACAACTATCCTCACTTGATCTTCCTCGGAAGGGCGGCTTTTCATCTTGGCAGCCTTTTCTCTCCATCTTGCCACAAAGGTAGCAAAGTCTTCATTGGATTCTTGTTTAGTCATCTCCAAGTCCCGGGTAGTTAGCTCAATTTGGACATTGTACGCATACTGCTTGACAAAAGCGTTGGCGATTTCTAGCCAAGTTTGATAGTGTACAAATTCCAAAGTGAGAAACCAATCGAGGGCGCTTCCAGTGAGAGTTCTTTGAAACAATTGAGCGATGAGCCCGTCGGTCAAGCCCATAGGCTTCAGAGTATTGATGACATGGCGGACATGGCTGGTAGGGTTACCAGTCCCATTGAACTTCTCGATGTTTGGCGTTTTGAACCGTTCAGGCAGTTGAGATTCTGGAAAGAGGCAGAGTCCTTCGAAATCTAGAATTTGGCCTCCTTGCGAACGAGCCAAAGCGTGCTTGATTTCCTTGACCTATTTGACCAATTCAGGGTTTTCTATAATTTCATGAGGATTTTCTGCTTCCTCCTCATTTTTCTTGTCTTCAGCATCTCTTGCTGCTTTCTCAGCTTGTAAATAGGCAATTTGGGCTCGGAGCTCGGTGATGGTAGCATCGTTGTCTGCCATTTTTGGGATGTAGGTAGAGGGATTGCTTGGTGAGGCTTGGAATTGGGTAGATAATCGGGTTTGTTGAGGAGACGACCGCGAAGTCCCTGAAACTGATTGGGACCGTTGCGGTGAGAGTGTTTTGGTAGACGAAGGCGATTGATGAGATGACTGTACAGACCTCTGTTTGGCGTGACTTCGGGTATTGTAAGAGTATAAAACTGGCTGAGGTTCCTTCTTTAACCTACCTATTGTGCCTGCTTGAAAAATAGAATACCTGGAAGTCAGTATTCGGCCTGTGTAGGGTTAGGATTTGGGTTGAAAATCCCAACCCTTCTGCACAGAAAGAGTTAATTACAACAACAAATGATACAAGGTGTGAGGAAGAACTTTTGCAAGTAAAATGCAAGTAGGTTCCTAGCCTGTAGGTTCCTGTCTTAGTTTGATAAGTTTTATGGCTTTCTAAAACATGCAAGGTTTTTGGTAGTCTCAGGGTGCTCCGTTGTCAAAGGGCACCAATCCTTTCACCAGCCCATCATAGGCGATGATTGGGTGATTCCATTTTTGATATACCACTAGGTACGAGTGACTGTGGAGTTTACTGGAACCCCCAACATAGCCCGTGTCATGCCGGGATATCAGGTGAACTCAACGGGTTGCCCCGCTCGATGCATATGATAAATGAATTAAACAAGGCATGTATTAGTCTTATGTTGAACTTTTTGGTTATGGCTCTCATAGTCCCCAGCAGAGTCGCCAAAAACTGTAGACACCTCCCAAATGGGGCATCGCCATACAGATTGATCACGTTTGTTTGCTCGATTGGTTGCTTGCTTCGTAAACCAAAATCATGGACATTCCCATGGCTAGGAACATCGCCACATGATAGCGGTTATCATCAAAACAGAGTCGCCACCCAGTTTATTAAAACTGGGAAAATAGATAGAGATTCTGGATACGGGAGCCAAAAGTACAATAAGGGGAAGGTGTTAGGCACCCCTCTTTGCCCAGTCGTGAGACTGGCCCATAATCATTCAACATAAGACGTGTAGATGCTTTGTTTAATTCCAACACATAGTCTGTTTATTTATTCCTTTAAACAATAAGCAAAGTGAGCCAGTGCGATAAATGAAGCATGCATCAGAAAGCAGAAAAACAAACAAACAGTCCCAGGAAATCGATTACTCGGCCGATGAATGGATGTCACGGCCGAGTAATCACACTGGTTTAATGTACCGGCCGAGGGATCGAAGCCCCGGTCGGTGTTCTTCCTCACACCAGAATGTAGGTGGAGAAAAACAGATGGTACCTGGAACAGCGATGTATCTCCTTCCTGTCACGTGCTGTTCGGCCGGAACCCTAATATCTTTGCCTGAACCCTAACCTGTAAAACAGACAAGGGGTGAGCGCACCTTTGCCTCTCGTGGCAAAGGCCCTCCGATGCCTAAGTTAGTATCACGTACTGTCTCAAAACCCTAAAAATCAATAGGAAGTGTGGAATGAATGCAACTTATTGCGTACTTTTTTCCTCTAGGTTTACCTCGTATTTATAGATATGAGCATGCTTGCTTTCCAAGCATCCTTCTCGTCCCAGGCCTCCTGTCTCGTACAGGAAACCTGGCTCTTCTGGGAATCTCTTACCCAATCAACTGAGATCCCTTCCTCATAGGGTCTCTTCTATCCATAGAACTCATCCCTTAGTAGGACTGTCTCTTGACTTATCTTTGCTGTATATCGGGTCCGTCTTATAGGACACCCCTATTGCCTTATCTCTTAAGACAACGTCTCATCAAGTAACTCCATCTGTTCGGCATATGCCCCTACCGAACAGACTATACAAGTAAATGACTTCTCATGCCACTGGCCCATCTAGGCCGAACAGAATGTATTAACTAATGACTTCTCATGTCACCGGCTTATTCCAGCCGAACAGATCGTCTAATCCGGTGCCTCCTCGTAGCACTGGACCTTACCGCCGCCGTTCATCTTATATGGGGTCCCATATCACTTTCCTCATTACACGTATCTAGAACACCACGTGTTCGGCTACTATTTGCACCTGTTCGGTAACACCTCCCTACAATTGCTCCCCAGCTTTCGCTCATTATCATTTGTTCGAAGATGATGAGTGAAGCTCAAAAGTGAACTCAGGGCCGAACAGACCAGATCCCGTGCAGATACAGTCATTGGGCTTCCATTGATGTCTTTTGGCGGTTTAGTCATAATTTTCTTGAAATAATGACTCCACGTGGCGTGTTTCGTACACCTTGCATTAAATTCGAACTGACGTTCCATGTAACGGCGTTTCCAGAAACTTACTTTCCGTTACCTTTTTGAGATAACGTTGTTAGGCGAGACGGTTCACTTCCGTTTCTCTGCTTTAATCCCAAAAAGGGATCGTTTTGGGTTTTCCACCCAAAGTTTCATTGTTTTGTTGTTTCAGCTGAAAACGCCAATAGACGCCCAAGAAGGGAACCAAGCTACATCCGAGAAGGGGAGATAAACACCGTTCTAAAGTACAAAGGGGTTCCAGGTACACGCACTGCTGGACGGGGACGTGACGCCAACGTTTTACTGGGATACGATCCTGCCTACAGAGGCTTTATTGACAGAAGACTTGCTCATCCGAGCACCAGTGGTGCTTCTACATCCGCCACTCCTCAACCAAGAAGTTCGAGATCTAGTGCTGGTGTGACGGTTGCCGGGCAGCAAGACGAAGTACCAGTATCTGAAGGCATCCCATTGCCTCGTTTGATACTTAGGAGATCGTCACGAAGGCAAGCCACCATAACCCAACAACAGCCCGAGCAGCCATCAACCGAACGTGATACCAGCCAGTCATCCTCTCGCGGGTATTCCCCTTCTCCTCCTAATTTAGGTATAATGTCTCAACAGCCTTTAAACTTGGCTTCCCTCCTTACTGTTTCTTCCCGTGGACGTGGCTCTACGGGCCGTGCTTCGTCCACTGGAAATGCTCCCCCTCCTCCCAGACGTATGCGAGGTCGTGGGAGCAGTCTATCTCCTCGGGAATCCGAGTCTGGCTTGGAGGCCGGGGATGCTCATAGGGACAAACGCTCCAGAGACCAATCCACAGGAGATGGGGCGGTACAGGTTACTGGGGCAGACGAACAAGCCCCTACTCCGAACATTCAGCCACCTCCTCCATCCTGGGCCCCTCAACTTATCAGAGGTGACCGGCCGGTGACCGTGGGGGACAGCGCCAGTGTAGACACCCCAATATGGGTCTCCCGATCGTTTTACTTATTTTTACGATTTTCTTGTTTCCCCGATGATGAAATTGGATCAAACAGAGCTTGGATTGGGAATGGATTAGGTTTGGAACGCTTAGAAACCTTGCTCGAACCTTTCAAACCTTTCTGAACCTTCAGTCAAAACCTCAGAGCCAGAGTTGACCTTCGCGCGAGCCTTTGTGTTCCTCGCGCGACACTCAGTCTGCCACGTGTAGTCAAAGTCAAACTGTTGACTGTTTGACCCTCGCGCGACACTCCTGGACCCTCGCCCGATGGTTCCCTCCTGTCCCTATCACAGAATCCAGCTGGACTTGTGATGATTGCTTGGCACATGGGTTCCCATGGGCTGGAACCCCGTTCTCCTCAGCTGAACGGCGTGCTGGCAGGCTCTAGCCCCATGCAAACTCCCAAACACTCTCTCACCTTGTTGGCTAGCCTCACGACCAAGTTGTGACCAGCCTTAGTGGCTGGTCCTAAGGCCTTGTTTGGCCTTCATTCAGTCCTTACCCTCCCCCTATAAATACCCCCATTGGTCTTCCATGTTAAGGGTTCCAAAATTTGCTTAAAGAATTCATTAGTCATTCTACAAGCCCCACACTAGTCAAGCACAAAGCTCCTAACTCTCAAACCACTTCTTAAACTTCTGAACTCAGGGTGTTCTTACACTTTTAGTAGCAAGGTCACACCAATCCATCCAATCTACTCCCAAATCCTTTCCAAGCAAAGGTATAATCTTTAAGCCTGTTTCTGTTTTGATCCCTGAGGGGGGCTGACAGGACCAAGGCTGGTAATAAATACCATGCCCTGGTCCTAAAGCCAGCAAAGTTACAAGAAATCGTGGCAGCCACACCCTCGCACGACGGTCCCCTTTACTCGCGCGACACTTGTGTCAGCAAGAGAATGGACCTTGTGGGGAAGGGAAGCTAGCCCTTTTCTGTTTTGCAGTGTATTTATGTTTGTTGTATCTTACTTTGATTTTTAGATCACTGTTATGCATGCAAAACAAAATACAGTAGCTTGTTTATTTGCTTTAAACAGTTTGGAATGCCTTTGGGATCCCCTGATCCTGTCTCAGGATCCCATATATGCAAAGCAATTCCTGGAAGTCTAGTCAGGAGTGTCGCGCGAGATTCACTCTCTGTCGCGCGACAGTTCTCTGATTTCCATGGGTGGCCCTTGCATGGGCAACTAGGCCCTTGGCCTCTGTTTTGATACCCCCACTGTTTAGGGGTTGTATTTTATCCTATTTGGCTCCTGTTTGGAGTATGGTGTAATAATAATTAGTATTTTCAGCCTTCCCGTAAACTGCTTGGTTTGCTCCCTGGGTGTGCACTGGTCCTTCCAGAGCCCAGAAGGGGATGATTTAGGGGCTGTGGTGAGATGACATACTCGCGCGAGAGTCAGTGTGTCTCGCGCGATGGTTGACTTGCATGCAGATCTGTCCAGGCATGCAAGTTGGTCATCGTGCAAGACGAATCTGCCCCGAGCCTGGTTTTGGCATCTGATCGCTGTCTCAAGGTCATTCCACTTATTATCCGTCAATACTATCCATCCATGCCATTATTTGATCACATCTTGCAAAGTGTTACAGTTTTAATCCCCGATTAACTGTTCCCCCGCCCTAATTGGCTAAAATCAATTAAAAGAGGAAGAATCACAAATGTTTTCATAAAAACGCCTAAGTAGAGACCGATCTCCGGATTGGGCGAGAGGGGTGCCATAAAACCCTTCCCCTCTCGTAACCTGGCTCCCGAACCCAGATATGGTTATGACGGACTGGTTTCCTTCACTTTTCAAATCAAGCAGCGCGGCAGGTGCTTCAAAATACGGTTCCTTGAGTGTCGGACCTTCAAAAACTCAAGTGGCGACTCTGTATTTTTGAGCGCACGCCACCAGGCGCACGTGCTCCCTCGATTATCAAAAAAAAAATGGCCGCAATGGCGAAAAGGAACGAAATCCTTTCTCTCCAAGGGCATGCTGCCCACAGTGGCAACTCTGCTGGGGATAAATCGAACCAATATTAATTCACACTTAGGATTTAATACGCTTGGGAACAATCCCTTAAAAGCTTGTCAAAACGGTGAGCTTCGCGCTACCGAAGGTTGGAACGGTGATTTAACAGGACCTCGTGTCCGGCCATTCTAATCTGGGGCTTTTTCGATTGTTCACTTGCGTAGTTTCTTCTAAAGATGGACTAAATAAAGTGAGCCAAATTTGAAAAGGCGCTTTTACGACTCTGTGATTCTTCCACTTTTAACAAAATTTTAGCATCTCATTTGCATCGATGTGGGATAAGCCTCGTTGGATCGTTTTGGCAATCCGGCACGGTTTACCGGAGCCCGGGGACCCCGAATGACCGACAACCTTCGACGATGATGGGTCATGCTACCGTTCGACTGTTATTCTGCGAAAAACGCAGGTAACGGGAGGTATATCTGTGGCCCTAGTCCGAGGAACCTGTTACAAACCAAAACCGGCCTATTGCATATACGAAGCATTAGAACTCTCCCAATTAGGACAGGTACCCACAGGTTAAGATCTACTTGCATCTAACCCTCTAAATGCCTATGTGTTACTGCTTTCCTTATCGCATGAACTGTACATACATTCTCGTTCGGCGTAGAAGCATGTCTAGGATGGCTCCTAGGTTCTCAATCTGTTCCGAGTCTGTCTTCAGGCTCAGTAGGACATTGTTATGGCCCGATGAGGAGTCGTGTACCTCGATGGTGCGCGTTATCATCTTTTAAAGTCCTTTACAGCGGGACTTTAGGAAATCAGAAGCTTTTCTACACCTTTGCCCGTCTACCTGTTTAGGGTTTCAAACAAAACGAAGAACCACGGAGTAAAATGCCATGATGCTTACACCAAAAGGTAACAAGTGCCTCGTCACTTACACCGCCCAGCTAATAGCACAGTGCTGCTTACGCCAACCTGGTTATGGCAACATGATATTCATACCGAGTCGTTCTGGCTTCAAAAACTTGAGACCCCGAACATCGAAACAGACAAAGGTTTAGACCCCTTTTGGCATCCTTTAGGACCGTTCGTTCCAAACAAGGATACATCTTCAAAAAAAAGATTCTGAGGGCCTAGAAGCAGCGTCCAAAACGTCGTGAGACAGACTTGTCTTCCGGTTCTAGAGTCTAGGGTGACACTCTCGACGTTGGCTGCATCCGCTTTAGTCTTTTATTTAGATTAAAGTTACTGCAGGACCCTTATTAAAACCTCCTTTTCCCTTGCAAGCAAAGATCTGAATCATTGCACCATCGAGGAAAGTATCGAGGCCAGTTGCCAAACCCGCTTGGGAACGTCTGCATCTGAGTCCGGTTCAAAGGCTTGTCAGGTTACGGTCCCAGTCAGTCATCACGGAAGACTCTCCGCGCTCACCTCCAGCAGTGCAGCACTCAGAATCCCAGTCAGGTTCTCAGTCAAGTTCACCACAGGCTTCACAGGAAGGACGTCCGACTACCCCGGTATCCGCCTCAAGCAGCTCTAAAACGCCCGTCACAATGGAACAACCACAACCAGAACCCCTTACCCTGGAAACCATGCTCATGAACCTCCAGGACAGCATCACCGCTATGCAGCAGAGGGCAGCTCAGACCGACACTAACATCGCTCGCCTGAATGACCTCATCCACACTCGCCTTCCACCCCCTCTCGAGGAAGAAGGTGGGGACGATGAGTCTGACCAGGAGCAGCCCATCTTGGTTCCGGACCCGCTTCACGCAGGACGTCTCATAGTGATGAACCCGAGGGAAGCTCGCAGGCCCGCTGCAAATCTCGCAGGCGGTAGATTGCCTCCAAACCCAGAAGGACCAGCTCCGAATCCAGAGATGGTCGCACTCATGGCCAAGATGGCCAAGCTGGAGGAATCCATTGCCAAAACAGAGAAAATCAGTGCCGGAGGGATCGACCTGGATCGCCTTTGCTTGTATCCCAACGCCAGGCTTCCCGAGAAGTTCAAAATGCCAGACTTAGCTAAGTTCGATGGGAGCGGCGACCCCAGGACCCATCTTTACAGCTACCATGCCGCCATGAAACTTCTTTCTGTTGAGCCGGAGGCCATGTCACAGCTCTTTCCTCAAACCCTCTCGGGCCCCGCTTTCCATTGGTTCTTGTCGCTCGACATTGCCAAGAGGAGGACTTGGGAAGACATTGGGACTGCGTTTATTTCGCAGTACAATTACAACTCCCAGCTAAAAATGACTACTCGAGAACTCGAATCCACCAAGATGGAGGCTAAGGAGACCTTCGCAGACTTTGTCAAAAGGTGGAGGGCTAAGGCTGCGCAGATGACTGATCGCCCAAGCGAGAAGGACCAGCTCCGCATCATCTCCCGCAACCTTCAACCAGACTATGCTAGGCACCTGGTTCTCGCTCAGGCCTCCGCTAACTTTGAAACTTTCTTCGACTCTGGCCTGGCCATCGAAGACGCTCTGCAGAGTGGAATTCTCTCAAAAGGCGAATCTTCGCATGCCCCAAAATCAAAACCGCGGGCTTATTCTGGAAACACCAATGCACTGTTCGGAACAGGGACTTACTCCAGCACGGCCACTGCCGGTACTAATGCCGCTTCCTCCAGCGCTGCTAATCACGTCGTGGATGTCAACCAAGTTCAGAGTCCGCAGAATAACCGACCTCGGAACCAACCTCGCAGCTTTTCCGCCATCGAGGCACCTCTGTCCTCGGTCTTGGAAAAATTGGTCAAGTCAGGGCATCTGAAGCCCCTGGATCCAACTCCTCTACCCAAGAACCCTTCACCAGGCTTCAAAGCCAACCTTTACTGTGCTTACCATCAAGGAGCGGGTCACCTCACTGACTCCTGCTTTCGCCTCCGTCATGCGATCCAGGATCTCATCGACGATGGCACGCTGGAGACTCCTCCACCACCTCAAAAGCCCAACGTCATTGCCAACTCTCTCCCTAAGCACAACGTTGTACCCCACATCAGCCAGATATCTCTCAGCTCCACTTATATCAACCCTAGCTCCACCATATTTAACCCCACTGACTATATAGCCTCAACCGATCGACCCAGGCCCATCGTGCCTTTCCCGCTCGAGCCATCCACCGAGGTTTCTTATGTACAATTGGTCGAAGGCCAAATTGTTGATGCCGATGCACCTTCGGAAATTTCGCAAGCTGCTTCGCCTGTCTCCGAAGAATCTGTCAGCTCCCTTTTCCATCAGTCAATCCCTGCTGTGCAAATCAACTCAGCCTCGTCGCTTGACAGCCCGTATGCAACCGTCGCTGGCCCATTTCCTGATCCCTATCAGCCTTGGGTGCCTCCCTCAGATAATAACATGCAAGCCACTGGTTGGGCTATAGCAGACCATTGGGACTATGCTGCTCCTCTCCTCAACGAGTGGTCCACCCTTGGAATGGACGGGATTCCTCCACAGCCCGGAAATGTCCCCTTCGATCAAGCCTGGTATGATGGCTGGTTGGCCGGTTATGAAGCGGCTTTGCTTGACCCTTTGGACGGTTTCTCCTTGAACATGCTATTCAACCCGATCGAACCTCCAGTTCCCGAAGCGGAATATTATTGGGACCCTGAGCCAACCTGGTTTGCTCCCATGGATATCGACCCTAACCCTCTACAAGGCTATACCACGCCAGACTACATGTTTCACTACGCAGAGGATGAACTTGTCCAGGATGATCCACGGGCTTTGGGAGACCACATTTCCCTCTTTGGTTCGGTCTTTGATTCGGTTTGTGATACTAACCCCGACACTGACCATGACCCCTGTTCCTACATCGTCGATGAAGAAAATCCGCGCCCTCAGGTGCCTTACCCCAACAACAGGGATTGCAGTATCATGGTTATGGACCGCGCTACGCCCGCTAATCTGTGGGAAGTTAACGACATAGTGGACGTCCAAGTTGGGAATGAAGTCTGGGCTGTCAATCGTACCCTGGCTGACACTGGTCTCTGGGACGTCCCTTTCATCGCAAATCCAGAGCCTGTTGCTGAAGTGGCTGCCGTAAAAGACTTAAGCTTCTGGGACTCCTTATTGATGAAGGATCTGGCTGAAGATTTGGGCTTGGACATGAAAGTGCCCGTCTCTACGCTGACTACTGACAAGGGGAAGCGCAAACTGGGAGATGTCCCTGCTGATCTCTGGGATGTAAAGGAAAGTCCTCAACTCGTGCCCTCTTCGGGAAACGTTCACAATGTTACAAGGAGTGGACGGATTTTTCAGCCTGCTAATCTGCAGGCCGGGAATTCCTCCAATCCTGCTAATCAAAGGAACGAGCCTGTTTCTTTCCCAAAGTCTGCACCTCTTGAGGTACCAGCCGGCAATCCGGTTCCTGATCTAGTTCAGCGGCAGCTTGAGCGGATTCCTGCCGCTATTTCCATCTGGGGACTGATCTGTTCGTCCAAGGAGCATCGTCAGAGGCTGTGTCATGCCCTATCCCGCCTTGAAGTCCAGGCCGATGTTACGCCAGAAGCAATGATATCTCTCATCCTCCCTCCAACCTCCAAGCATACGGTGATCTTCACGGACAAGGATCTGCCAGTTGAAGGAGTCGATCACAATCGCCCTCTGCACATCACCGTCAAGTGTCGAGGACTCTGGGTCCCGACCGTCCTCATTGATAACGGCTCCGCCATCAATGTCTGCCCTCTGAGGGTTGCTTATCGTCTAGGGCTCACCAAGAAGGATCTGACACCTTCCAATCTGGCTGTCAAGGCGTATGACGGCACCCGTCGCGTGGTCGAAGGTATCTTGAAGCTCAAACTCGACGCTGAGGGTTTTGAGATGGACGTGGAGTTCCACGTCGTGGATATTCCTGCAACTTTCAATCTTCTGTTGGGCAGGCCATGGCTTCACCGATCTGACATCATGGCTGTGCCATCCACCCTCCACCAAAAGGTTA
Source organism: Rhododendron henanense subsp. lingbaoense (assembly GCA_020567845.1). NCBI lineage: Eukaryota > Viridiplantae > Streptophyta > Magnoliopsida > Ericales > Ericaceae > Rhododendron > Rhododendron henanense. The sequence continues at coordinate 32,663,645 of CM036313.1, read as the reverse complement.
TTCTGGGACTACCCACTGGTACTTTAACCATCTGCGGGGATTCAGGCATCCGCCCGCTCAAGGAGGACGGGACTCCTGTTCTGGGAATTCAACACGGCGAAGAAGACATCAATCTTGGGGGTTTTTCTTTCGATACTTCCGGCATAGTGATGGCCATCAATGTGGACGGGAATTTCCTCATAAGCTCTGTCGCGCTGGATATTATGAGAAGAATGTCTCATTTTCCGGGCATTGGACTAGGCTCTCGCCGTCAAGGGGTCCCGGAGTTCCCTACTTTTCCTTTCAACGAGGGCCGCTTCGGTTTGGGGTATATCGCCTCTGCCAAAGATGCCAAACGGAGGAAATATATGGGAAAACCTCGGACCCTCTGCAGCGGTCCCAAATTCGTACGTGAAGTCGGAAATGCCGCTTACGCTGGGCAGGCTGAGCCCTTCGTTCATTCCGAAACCGGGGAGCTGCTGCCTGGCTTCGAGATCTTCGCTGATGACACCTGGTCAAGCAGTGATGAGGAACCAGCAAAAGAAGAATTCAAGAGGAAGCTTAATCAGGTGAAGACCAAGACTGACTGGCTGGGATCTATCGATCAGGGAAATCTGGAGCTTCTATTTCAGGAATTCTCTCAAGTGGGTTTGGCTGGGGAAGCTGAAGAAGCCGAAGTGCTCATGCTCGGGCCCGACGCCCTCGAGGATCCCACCTCTCTCATTGTGAAAGCCGAGGGCTCTTTGAATAATTGCGTTTTCAGGCCACGCCTGACTTGCATTGACGACACGTCTGAGTCTGAGTCTGAGTCTGAGTCTGTCCCGTCCTCTAAGTCTAGCTCTGAGTCGGAGCTTGTGCCTCTAGGCCCTCCACGTCATAGCTTTTATTTCGAGTTCGACTCTCTTGTACTTGGTGACCCTTCAGGGGCTTGTGAAATGAACGAAGCATCTTCTGACTATTTCAATGATCTTTATATAAACTGTGTCGACCCTGACGATGAGGGGATAGATTTCGATGGGGACATTCCCAAGGAAATCCGTGCCTTCATCGAAAGGGAAGACGAAAGGCATGCTCAGCCATTAAAAGAAGAAATAGTTTCTATAAATTTGAAAGATGAAAATGATCCCCGAATGGTTCAAGTGGGCTCCACACTTTCCCCAGAGGAACATCGCGACTTCAAAGAGCTGCTCACCGAGTTCAGTGACGTTTTTGCATGGTCTCATCGAGATATGCCCGGAATCGATCCCGAGATCGTGGAGCATCACATTCCTTTGTTCCCGGATGCCAAGCCTGTGAAACAGAAACTCCGGCGGATGAGGCCAGATTGGGTTCAGAAGATTAAGGAGGAGGTCACCAAGCAGATTGACGCTGGTTTTCTCATGGTCTCTCAGTATCCCACGTGGGTTGCCAACATCGTCCCTGTTCCTAAGAAGAATGGCCAAATTCGAGTCTGCGTTGACTTTCGGGACTTGAACAAAGCGAGCCCCAAAGACGATTTTCCCTTGCCACACATCGATGTGCTTGTGGACAACACTGCGGGGCACGCTTTGCTCTCGTTCATGGATGGCTTCTCTGGCTACAACCAAATTCTCATGGCGCCCGAGGACCGCGAGAAAACCACGTTCATCACTAAATGGGGAACTTATTGCTACCTGGTCATGCCGTTTGGGTTAAAGAATGCTGGGCCCACTTATCAGCGAGCTGCTACCACTATCCTGCACGATATGATGCACAAAGAAGTCGAGGTCTACGTCGATGACATGATCGCCAAATCCAAAACTCGAGAAGGTCATATTCCTGTACTTAGGAAGTTCTTTGGAAGATTACGAAAGTTCCGTATGCGTCTGAATCCTCAGAAATGCACCTTTGGGGTAACAGCTGGTAAGATGCTCAGTTTCATGATCACCTCTCGAGGAATTGAGGTCGACCCGTCTAAAATCAAAGTAGTCCTCGAGATGAAGCCACCAGATTCTGAAAAGGGAGTGCGAAGCTTTTTGGGAAAGGTACAATTCATCAGCAGATTCATCGCCAAGTTGACACTAACTTGCGAGCCGATGTTTCGTTTATTGAAGAAGAATACTCCATTCGTTTGGACGGACAAGTGCCAGGCAGCCTTCACCTCCATTCAAACCTATCTGCAGAACCCTCCGGTTTTGATGCCACCAGTGCCAGGGAAACCCTTGATACTTTACTTGTCCGTGAATCCTTCGTCTATGGGGTGTTTGCTGGCTCAAGAGGAAGGAAAAGGAATCGAAAAGGCCATTTACTACCTGAGCAAGAAGATGGTTGGCGCTGAAGAACGCTATACTGCTCTCGAAAAGACATGTTGGGCTCTTGTTTGGGCGTCCAAGAAATTAAGACACTACATGCTGGCTTACCCAGTGAAGTTGATTTCTCGAATGGATCCTCTCAAGTATCTGTTCGAGAAACCTGCGCTTACTGGTAAGTTAGCACATTGGTTGCTATTGCTCGCAGAGTTCGATCTCGAATATGTCACTAGGAAATCCGTCAAGGGGCGCGCAGTCGCCGAATTCCTGGCTGATCATCCCGTCGAGGGGCCAGAGGACTCAGATTTTACATTTCCGGATGAAGGAGTGATGGCAGTGGTCGAAGACACCTGGACTCTTTACTTTGATGGGGCAGCCAATCAGAAGGGATACGGGATTGGGGTTTTGCTTATAACCCCCGATGGTGCTCATATTCCGCTTGCATTCAAACTCAATTTCGATGTCACGAACAACCAAGCTGAATATGAGGCTTGCATTGTTGGCATGGAAGCGGCTCTTACGCTCGGCGTTGAAAGGCTTGAGGTTATTGGTGACTCCAACCTTGTCGTTTCTCAGGCTAACGGAGACTGGAAAGTTCGGGAGGACAGATTGAAGCCTTATCACCAAGACCTGGAGGATCTCATTCCTCGTTTCAACAAGGTCACGTTCACGCACATCCCTCGGATGAAGAACCAGTTCGCCGATGCTCTAGCGACTCTGGCTTCCATGATCGAGCTTCCGATTGGTATCAAGCTTCGCCCCATTCTAATTGAACAGCGGGACCTGCCTGCTTATCAATATGTCAACGCCGTCGATGACGGCCTACCCTGGTATCACGATATCTGGAACTTCGTCGAAAGTGGTCAGTTTCCGGCCGACGCCACCAAAAAGGATCGAACGGCACTCCGGAGAATGGCCGCTCAGTATATTATCTATGGCGGGAGACTGTATCGGAGATCTCACTGCGGAATGCATAAGCTCTGTGTCAACGGCACTGAGGCCATCAAAATCATGGAAGAAATTCACGAGGGAATTTGTGGCCCTCACATGAGCGGGGTCATGCTTGCCAGGAAGATCTTACGACAAGGATACTTTTGGTCTACCATGGAATCTCAGTGTGTGGATTATGTGCGCCGCTGCCATAGGTGTCAAATCCATGCCAATCTCATGCACGTCCCTCCTTCTAAACTGTTTGGCATGACATCGCCTTGGCCCTTTTCTGTTTGGGGTATTGATGTTATCGGCATGATCAGGCCTTCTGCTTCGAACGGGCACCGGTTCATTTTGGTGGCAATAGACTATTTCACCAAGTGGGTCGAAGCTGAATCTTACAAGACCCTGACGGCGGTTCAGGTTGCTCAGTTTATCCGAAAGAACATCATCTATCGATACGGGGTTCCACAGGCGTTTGTTTCTGACAATGGGGTCCATTTCAAAGGCAGGGTGCTGGAGCTTTTCGAAGAATTCCAGATCCAAGTTCACCACTCAACGGTCTATCGCCCTCAGACGAATGGGGCGGTTGAAGCGGCTAACAAGAACATCGAGACTATCATCAAGAAATCCGCGGAGTCCGCCAGGGACTGGCACGAGCAGCTGCCTCTAGCTCTTTGGGGGTACCGCACGTCGGTTCGAACATCAACGGGGGCAACCCCTTTTTCCCTGGTTTACGGGATGGAAGCTGTCCTTCCCATCGAGCTGGAAGTGCCGACTTTGAGGATCATGGCTGAATGTGAACTCGCGGAGTCCGAATGGCTTAGCGGGAGGTTTGTCGAACTCATGCTCTTCGACGAGAGAAGGCTCCGTGCCTTGTATCACGTTCAGGGATATCAACGCAGGATTGCTTGGGCATTCAACAAGAAAGTCAAGTCTCGTGACTTGGCTGAAGGAGACATGGTTACAAAGGAAATCCGGGCTCCCATCTTCGATCTACGTGGCAAGTTCCGCCCGAAGCGCGCAGGACCTTACATTATCAAGACCATCCTCTCGGGTGGAGCAGCTCAGCTCATCGATCTGGACGGCAACGAGTTCAACACTCTGGTCAACTTGGATCAACTTAAACGTTACTACCCTTGAGAGAAGCTCGTTGGGCCAAAAACCACAAGGGTGGGCGGTCCCAAGCAAAAATTAGAGCAAGCCTGCTAGGCTGAAAACCCAAGGGGGCAGTTTAGGCAAAAATAAATAGGCATTCAATCAAAGCTCGCTAGGCTGGAAACCTGCAAAGGCAGCCCTCGGCAAAATTTAGAGCGCAAAAAGGAGAGCCCAAAACACACGAGCGAACCTTAGCCTGAACTACGTTTTGACCTGATTCCCTAGCCTGGGATACGTAGGCAGTCTCTCTTTGGGACTCGGTCATACTCTATCGAACCGTAGCCTGAACTACGTTTTGACCTGATTCCCTAGCCTGGGATACGTAGGCAGTCTCTCTTTGGGACTCGGTCATACTCGAACGAACCGTAGCCTGAACTACGCTTTGACCTGATTCCCTAGCTTGGGATACGTAGGCAATCTCGTTGTGAGATTCGGTCACGATCAATCAACTCGATTCAGGTTTTCCGTTCCGGAGCGTGCCTCAACTTGCGGGCAGCGTGGCGTTCAACACGTGGACCAAAGAGGGGAAAATTCTTAATATTTCGCCTTTATTCAAAACTATTATTTCTATTACATAGGCTGAGCAGAGCCCCAAGAAAAACAGTAAAGCATCAAAAACAGAACGAAATGCTAAGAAGCTCTCACGGGCTCACAGTTTATTCTAGATCATTGGATTCGGGTCAGGAGTCAGTCTGCGTTTTGTCTTCTTTCGACCTCTGTTCTTAACCATGCTACATAGCGATGTTTGAGTCTTGTGCTGAAGTCGTCTTCCGCTCCTCCGAGTTCTCTCAAACCCCAGTTGTGTTCATACCCTACTAGATGTTGGGCTGTAAAAGCTGGAATGTGGAAATCTTCTATCCCAGCTCGATGAAAGCCTTGGCTCATGCCCAGTTGCCGCAGGATACGACCTGGAATGTAGAACGTGAAACTAGACAGCCCAGCAATCACCATTCTCTCAAAACCTGCAGAGTGCAGAGCTATATCCGGGATGTTCAAGGCCCTGTGCCGCCAGACGATCTCGCGCGGAGACATCTCTCTCATGAAGGTGTACCACTCATCCTCAGACATTTCTGGATACAGCATTCCCCTTTGGTGCATCCGCCCGGGCAGACGGGGCCAGTTCGCTTCAGGAGCCGAGATTAGTCCAAGCTTGTCACATAGCCATAACTGCATGAGCGAAAAGACAAGTAAGGAGCCACATAAGCCTGAGCGAAAGAAAACAAGTAAGAAGCTACCATACAGCCTTAGCCGAGAGTCGAGGTAAAAAAACAGACTGTGAGAAAACCGGAAAAAGGTGAGCTGAGTGAGAGTTTACTTGTAACAGGATTGGACTGCCACCGAATGTGTTTGTCTGACCTGTAGCTACCAAATCCAAACCAATGAGTGTCTCAGCGAGTACCAGAGGTACCACGTTCTTCCGAGCGCCCATCTCCGCAGCCACGTGTACCAACGAGGGGTCAGGCCGTCCATACGGAGACACCAGCAGGTATGCGGCCAGTATGCCAACTGACACGGCGAATCGACGTCGAGACTGCAGAACCATATCCGCTGGGTCGCCGTCAGGCCCATACCATTCCATTAGGCGCGCGATGTTTATTTGTCCGCCAATCAACAGGCCTTCCGCTGCACCCTGGGAAATGTTCAGACACGTCTTCAACAGCTTTGACATGCTTTGCCTGTAAGGTGGCACGACAATTACGCTCGAAGTAAAGCCTTGGAGATACGCTTGGAATTCTTCAACGGTCGGGCACAACTCGTTGTCCCCAAATCGGAACACATGGACGTCCCGGTCCCAAAACTGCAGGGCTGCTCTCAGAATTTCGGGGCGGAGCCTTACGCTTTTTAAGAAGCGAAACGCCGCCAACCCGTGGGAACGGAAGCATAGCCAATCACTCGCGACAAATTCTTCGAGCCACGAGCTGATTAAGGTAGGGAGATGATTTGTCATTTGGGGAATAGTGCTAGAGATTTCCCACGGAGGCACGCCCTTCATTCAGGGGCTCATCCCTCTTTATAGGCCAAGGAAGGAAGCATACCTTTCCTATTTGATGAGGTGGCCTTGCAAGGTGTCCCTCCACTTGCTAAAAATCCAGGGAACATCTCTGGGGAAAGCCAGGAACCCCTACAACGCCCAGGCCTGCTGACAAAGCCTGCCACCATTCTTTTATCCGAATGAGTCAAAGCTGGCTACTGCAACAGGGATTCTCCATCGCGCGAGGGTCATGGAGTCTCGCGCGACTGTTCTTATTCGCGCGATGGTTTTCAGTGCTCGCGCGAGTGTTCAGTTTAATTCGGCACAGCAGGACAGGCTACTGCCTTTTTGGGGTTATTTTTCGGATTTTGACTCGTGCCAGATTTTGAAATTCTGATGCTTCCAGTAGGTCATTATGAGTATTTATGACTACGTCGAAGCATTGTTTCTTCAAATTACGTGTTCAATGACAAGTTCGGTCCCTCGAAGGAATAATGGCCGAATAAATTCAAAGGTTTTATTTAACCGATCAAGCCGGACAAAGTGGCATACAATTTGCAGAGCAAGTGCTGAAAAGCGGAGCCTAATGGCCTTACTAATTACGATTTGTTCTCCCACGGGATTCAGAAATATCCCCTCAGTCTTGCCTCAACTTCAACACGGAGCCATCTTACGTAACGCTTTTCCAGCCACGTTCTGAAATCTGGAACTGATTCCTTCAACGTCCTATCGCCCCAGTTGTCTCTGTGGCAGCGCAAATCCCAGGAAGTGAACGCGGGAATGTCGAAGTCTTCCGCTCCGTATCGCTTGTATCCTTGGCTTCTTCCGAGCTGGCGGAGCGTACGCCCAGGGATGTAAAATGTGAAACTTGACAGGCCGGCGAGTATTACTCTCTTGTATCCCGCCGATTTGAGCGTCATCGCTGGGAGGTTTAACCAGAGACACCTCCAGACTATATCTTCGGAATGCAGATCATTCAGGAAGGCAAACCATATCTCCACCGGCAAGTCGGGGAATATCATCGGTCTCGCAACCAGCAATCTGGGAAACTCTTCAAAGCCAGCCTGTGGCTCTTCCAGGACCCCGATTTTGTCTGCCAGCCAGAGCTGCATGAGAACGGAGGACGAGTCAGAAATCAAATACAGCCCAAGCGCTTGGATTGAAATCGAAAATGCGAGAAATTATATCGAATGGGAATTTACCTGGAGCAAGATAGGACATCCGCTGAAGGAATCGGCTTGCCCAAGTTTTAGCATGTCCAAACCCAGGAGCGTCTCCGCTAGGACCACGGGCATAATGTTTCTCCCGTTATCCATTTGCAAGGCAATGCTCACCAGCTTGGGATTTACCCCTCCGTCGACGGGAATCAGCATATACGCGGCCAGTGCGCATATAGACAAGACGAAGCGTCGTTGAGCTTCCCCGACATAGTCTCCCAAGCCAGCCTCCGGGCCATACAGCTCGATTAGGCGGAGAATGTTGAGCTCGCCGTTTCGTATGATGCTGGCTGTCACCGCCGCCGGGATATTGAGTTTTTCCCGTAAAATTTGTCCCATGTCTTCATGAACGGGCGGCACGGCAAGAATGTCTAGATTGACGAACCCCGGGGCGTATGCCTGGAACTCTTCTATTGTGGGACACATTTCGTCTTCGCGGAATCGGAAGACATGCACGATGGGGTCCCAGAAGGGCAATGCGGCTTGAATGATCTCGACGCATGGTCGAGCGAACCGGAGATCTCGAATCGAAGATAAACAGCGAGACCGGGGACTCGCCCAATTTATGGTTTCCTCTCTCATTAGCCAAGGATCAAGGGCTTCCATTAGAGAGTCTCCCATTTTAGTCAAGTTGAAAAGGGGTGTACACTTCATTAAGTCTAAAAATCCTTCTTCAAATAGCCAAGGAGTTGGTGAGACCAAGGCATAGGTGTCCTACCACCTTGCATGGCAGAACAGCCTTTCTTCTGCAAGCCCAGAACCACTTTCAAGACGTGGAAGTTATGAACAGCTCCATGCCAATAATTTGGTCAAACAAAGACTGCTCAGCAGGAGTTGACTCTCGCGCGACATTCAAATATCATCGCGCGACACATATTTCTCGCGCGACAGTTCTAAACCATCGCGCGATGGTTTATCTGCAGTTTTGACAGATTTCAGCAGCCACTGATCTGTTTTGGTCACTTTTCATTCCTGGGGTCTTTTTGGACTTTTAGTGTTTCCAGCAAGTCATTATGAGCTTATGTGACTGTATCCAAGCATCGGATCCCGAATGCCGTGCTCGACGAAGTTTTTGGACACTCGGGGGCCCATTCCAAGTTCAAACCGAGGTTTCGGAAGTCCGAAACTCGTTCCGGAGATTCTAGCCTATTTTGGTCATGCCATACGGGTCATTTGGACCTTGAGTGACTGTATGGAGGTGTCGGTTTCAGTCCGGGACATAATCGAGTCATCTTTTGACGTTTTATACCATTTTTGCGTTATTTTGAGCATTCTTCGGTTTAAGTCCATTCTTGGGGCGCTCTATTCAAATTCCGTCAACTGGTGCAGGTCACATTGACCACCGTTGATCATATAAATTCATTGCTATCACTTTTTCAAGGTGTTGTGAGTTTTGGTGTATTAAATACCCAAAATTTCATTATTTCCCATATCCTCGTATCCTGATTGTGTCTTAGGGTATATTGCCTTCAGAGCTAGGCTGTTTTATACACTCATACGTGTCTGTGTTTAGTCTCGATGTGTTGTCAATGCAAGTTTGGTATTAGTGGCGGGTTTTATTGATTCTTATGCGCAATAAGAAGCTGTAAAACTTTGGAATGCAACTTTTATGTACTAAAACCGTGATCTATCCATGTCAAAAGCAAAAGGACTACTGTATCTATGGCCCTCGGCCGATCAAAAGCTACTAAGTCAACAGGGCACATGCGCCCACCAATCAAAAAGAGGCACGCAGGCTCTCAAAGTATCTATCTGTCAAAAGCTATCTACTTGGGCACGCAGGCCCTGAATCAAAAGCAAGAAGGGTAACGGAAGTCTCGTCAATGCTCCTCAAGCCCGTCACCGCTGTCTGAAGTATCGTGCAACTCCAGGGGATCATCTCTATACCTCGGATCGTCAACGGAGTCGTCAGAGCCACTGCTGGTGGACGAGTGCTCCTCGCCCTCTTCCTCTGCCTCTTCTTCTTCTCCCTCTTCTTCCTCATCCTCAAAATTTGGGCTCATGATCAGTTTCGGCCTGCGAGCCGGGCCCGGCTTCTCCAAAGTCGGCTTCTCGCGCCTCTTCACTTGATACCGAAGCTCAGCTTGCCTCACGGCCTGCTTGGCCTCCTCCTCGCGTGCACGCGCTGTCTGTAAACCCCTCGTCTGTCGCCGCGTGGTGGTAACCGGAGGCGTGGATTTCTGTGCCACCACCTTCTTCGGTGGCGGATCTCGCACACTCTTCCTCCTAGGATTCCTCTTCCCCTCCACCTGCATTACCATTACATTTCAAAAGCATGAGCATCTATTGCACATATTGTATTTCTGTATTGAAAACAGGTACACTCTATCAAGCTATCAAGGCAGGAATGTATCGAAAGCAGGATGTATTGAAAGCTGAAATATATCGTTTTCATACCTGAGTCCTCTGAACAACGGCTGGCTGAGTCAGCTGTGACGTCGGCGCCTGGTACTGCAGCTCCAGTGGCGTGCCGCTCGCTGCCTTTCTCACCGCATTCTCCAGCGCCAGCATGCGTCGAACGGCTTCGTTCACCCACTCAATTGGCACCTGCATGCAATTCAAGTCCATCAGACTATTCAGCAGATAATTCAAGCAATTGAAGTTCAAAAGTAATGTTGGAAACTGACTCTTACCGACACAGTCACGGGAGCAGGCTCCGTCCTCGCAGGCGCTAACTGAAACTCTGCAGGGTTCCCCTGACTGTCAACAACGGGAATCCTCCACAGCAGCGCAGGAAGTCCGCCAACTGCCGGTCCGCTCGGGGCTCGCCTGGTCCGACTCTCACCTCCTCTCCGTCCCTCTCCGGCTGCTCTCCTCTCCTCAGCGGCCCCTGCGGCCTGGCCTCGCGCCTCTCTCCGGCCACGGACCCCCAATGGACCCGCCAGGAAGTCTCGCTGGTAGGCTGCATAGTCCCTACCAGGACGCAGGTATCGCTCAAGCCCAGCGTCCGGCCTCGTGTACCTCTCCAGCTCGGCCCGCGTGTACTCTCCTGTGTGTGAAGCTCGAGCCGGTAGCGGCCCTGGCACCCAGAACTCAGGATAACCAAGTGACTGGCGCGTCACTCGGTCTCCCAAGTACCACTGCCAACCAAAGGCAGACTCTAACAGCACCCTGCTAACCGTGACAGCTCTGCTCCTGGCCAAGTACTCTGGCTCTGGCTCCGCTCTCCTCCAGGGATCCCAATTGACCTGCAATTCAAGGCAAACAAGCAATGCAAGCAATTGATCAGCAACAGCATTGAAGCAGGGAAACGAATACACATCTAATGCTTATGATTATGTGTTCATACCTTTGACGCTCTGAGCTCGTCTAGGTACAGTCTGAAGGCGTTAAGCTCGCCTCTCCCCTCTTTCTTCCCGGTGCTTTCCTTGCTCCACTTCAGCGCGCGAGGGAGAGTGCTCAAGTCCGGATGCTTGCACTCCGGCGGATACATCCGCAAAACCTCGTATGCCCAAAGCTGCAAGGTTTAAACAATTTCAAACGTTAGTCAATACATGCGGTATTTGAAATCAAAACAGTCAAGCAGGCTAAACAAGGGACAAGCATAAATCAAATGGTGCTTAAAAGGGATTAGAATTGTACCTCCCAGACCCTCCAGTAGCCGGCCATGCTTTTGCCCGTTCTCGACGAGTCGCCGAAGAAGAGGTAGGCCGTCCCAAGAGCTGCTCCGCCCCAGTCAAAGCGTGAGGCTGTCCTCAAATCCCTCAACGTCGGCAAGTAAGAAAGATGGACGTTGCTTCGCCTGTTTGGGTACAGCGTGGCACCAAATAGGTATAGCAGGAACGCCCGGGCCATCTGCTCCGCCTCCCGATCACTCGACACCTCCTCCTTCAGGTAGCCCTTGAACTGGTCATACCTTGCCATTCCCCCCTCTACCTTGGGCACTCTGCCCAGAAACCACTCCAGCGCAGCCCGATCCTCCTGGATCCCTGAGTCAAATGGGATGGGCTCGCCCCCAACCCTCAGCCCTGTGATCGCTGCGAAGTCAGCAGGCGTCACTATCATCTCCCCAGGAGGCAGGTGGAAGGTATTGGTCGTATCCCTCCACCTCTCAGCAAGTGCAACGAGGACGGCATGGTCAATCCTCGCTGGGGTCAAGGTCCGCACAAACTCCCCAAAGCCCGCCTCGTCTACCAGCCGCCTCACTCTCTCTGGCAGCCCCTCGTACAGCTGCAAAGACATGCACGCGCCCCCGAAGCCGCGGATGTCCCTCTGTCCAGCTCCAGCCTGTTTCGGATACAAAGACAAGCAGCAAATGGTTCGTCAGTACTTGGGAGGTTCATTCTCAAGCTCTAGGTAATCAATGAAGCCTGCGACAGATGGTTGGTTCAAGTTATTACGTGTTGGGCCTATACTACAGAAGTACGCGGCTTTAGCATGCTTTGGTCCGCAAGTTGTCTATGCAATTCTAAAAGTTCAAGCGTGTTCTAAGCAAGTATCGAATGTGAACTATCAAAGCAAGATATCGAAATCAAATTGCAAAAAGGTGTTTTCTGGGAATATACCTCCATCCATGTCGCTGCAATGTGGGCCCGGGGATCCCTCAACACCAACTCGTCGTCGTAATCCCTCCGCGACGGTGCACGGGCCGCAAGGCCCGATGGCACAAAAAGGTGCGGCATAGGAAGCACGTATGCCTCCGCTGAAAAGCCCGGCCGACTCGTGTTCTTCGCCTCCTCCACGGCCGACACCCTAGGCCCCTGCGCCTCAACTCGGGCTCTCTCCTCAGCCTCTGCGTCTCTCAGAAGCTCCTCTCTCTCCAGTCTCTCTCTCTCGGCTCGCTCCGCCGCCTCCGATGCAGCAATGGCTCTTGCCCGGTCCTCCTTGGCCTTCAAAACTATCTCCCCGACCAAGGGGTTATCCTCTAACAGCTTCGCCAGCATTTCGTCTGGAAGGTGCTCGGCGACGTCGTGCTTCGTAATCGGCACGTGACTCGACGACATCGCCGTTGGCCGAAACAGCACATCCTCCTCACGGACTGCTACCGGAACCTCCGCAGTCTCCTCGACGGGCCCTTTACCCTTCGCCGAATCCCTCGGCGGGGACCCAGACGGCTCAACAGTGTCATCTCCTCCTGCACTGCCACTGCCTCCTCCAGCGTCAACACTCGCGCGAGACTCCTCCTCCATCGCGCGAGGGTGCTCTCCAGCACCAATCTCCCCTGTGTCCATTGGACTCACTTCAGCCACCACTGACCCCTCTACGGCTGTGATCGGATCCAGCCGCTCAACGCTGTGACTCACAACCCCAGGCTCAACGGTCGCGCGAGCCTCTGGCTCGATCGCGCGATTCTCGTCGCCACCAACGGTCGCCTGCTCGCGACCCTGTTCGCCATCGCCGCCACCTATCGCCGCTGCACTGGCGTCTACACTAACCTCCGCGACAACCTCCGTCGGTGGTTGATTCCCCGTTTCAACGCCCTCGGACCCTCCTCGGTCCTTCGGTCGATCAATAACATCACCCCCGCCTTCATCCTCGCCGTGGTCTGCCATGATCACGTTAGATGTTTGTGGTTTCTTGGTTTCGTGGTTTGATCAAGATTTGAGTGGGTTTTGGAAGTGGTTTTGGAGAAGAGACGAGAGAGAGAAAGAGTTCTGAACTTTTGAAACTGCTGTGAACAGTTTCTGTAACGTCCCCGCGACGATTTAAACGATTAGAACGGGTTTGGGCCGGGTCTGCGCCTGTTCAGGTCCAAGCCCTAACTGAAAACCCTCGCGCGATGGTTCTTGAGTATCGCGCGACACTACACCTTGGGCCTCAGGCCCAATCCAGGTTCGGGGCCTGGCCCAATCTCATTTACCCGTCTTTTGGGTTTGTGAATTGTTAAGGTATTCTATAACAAAATTTGAGGGTCATGTTGGAAGCCTTGTCTTCAAACCCGAAGATTTTTGTATCCCCAGCGGTGGTCCGCCCACAATCAACACCGACGATCTATCCGTCCAATCAATCCACAGCGACGATCTATCCGTCCGATCAATCCACAGCGACGATCTATCCGTCCGATCAATCCACAGCGACGATCTATCCGTCCGATCAATCAACAGCGACGATCTATCCGTCCGATCAATCAACAGCGACGATCTATCCGTCCGATCAATCCACAGCGACGATCTATCCGTCCGATCAATCCACAGCGACGATCTATCCGTCCGATCAATCAACAGCGACGATCTATCCGTCCGATCAATCCACAGCGACGATCTATCCGTCCGATCAATCCACAGCGACGATCTATCCGTCCAATCAATCCACAGCGACGATCTATCCGTCCGATCAATCCACAGCGACGATCTATCCGTCCGATCAATCCACAGCGACGATCTATCCGTCCGATCAATCCACAGCGACGATCTATCCGTCCGATCAATCAACAGCGACGATCTATCCGTCCGATCAATCCACAGCGACGATCTATCCGTCCGATCAATCCACAGTGACGATCTATCCGTCCGATCAATCCACAGCGACGATCTATCCGTCCGATCAATCAACAGCGACGATCTATCCGTCTGATCAATCCACAGCGACGGTCTATCCGTCCGATCAATCAACAGCGACGATCTATCCGTCCGACCATCAATCAGCGACGATCTATCCGTCCGATCTTCAATTCCCCCTTGGTGCACGGTATTTTTATATACTCGTCTGCACTTTCCATTTAATCGGCTTTTGGGCAGATTTGGTGGGTGTCTAGAAATCTTTGACGTTACCCGTACCAGTCAATGGTGCTCCGCGTGCCGTCAAAGAGGGACTACTGTAGACACCCCAATATGGGTCTCCCGATCGTTTTACTTATTTTTACGATTTTCTTGTTTCCCCGATGATGAAATTGGATCAAACAGAGCTTGGATTGGGAATGGATTAGGTTTGGAACGCTTAGAAACCTTGCTCGAACCTTTCAAACCTTTCTGAACCTTCAGTCAAAACCTCAGAGCCAGAGTTGACCTTCGCGCGAGCCTTTGTGTTCCTCGCGCGACACTCAGTCTGCCACGTGTAGTCAAAGTCAAACTGTTGACTGTTTGACCCTCGCGCGATGGTTCCCTCCTGTCCCTATCACAGAATCCAGCTGGACTTGTGATGATTGCTTGGCACATGGGTTCCCATGGGCTGGAACCCCGTTCTCCTCAGCTAAACGGCGTGCTGGCAGGCTCTAGCCCCATGCAAACTCCCAAACACTCTCTCACCTTGTTGTCTAGCCTCACAACCAAGTTGTGACCAGCCTTAGTGGCTGGTCCTAAGGCCTTGTTTGGCCTTCATTCAGTCCTTACCCTCCCCCTATAAATACCCCCATTGGTCTTCCATGTTAAGGGTTCCAAAATTTGCTTAAAGAATTCATTAGTCATTCTACAAGCCCCACACTAGTCAAGCACAAAGCTCCTAACTCTCAAACCACTTCTTAAACTTCTGAACTCAGGGTGTTCTTACACTTTTAGTAGCAAGGTCACACCAATCCATCCAATCTACTCCCAAATCCTTTCCAAGCAAAGGTATAATCTTTAAGCCTGTTTCTGTTTTGATCCCTGAGGGGGGCTGACAGGACCAAGGCTGGTAATCAATACCATGCCCTGGTCCTAAAGCCAGCAAAGTTACAAGAAATCGTGGCAGCCACACCCTCGCGCGACGGTCCCCTTTACTCGCGCGACACTTGTGTCAGCAAGAGAATGGACCTTGTGGGGAAGGGAAGCTAGCCCTTTTCTGTTTTGCAGTGTATTTATGTTTGTTGTATCTTACTTTGATTTTTAGATCACTGTTATGCATGCAAAACAAAATACAGTAGCTTGTTTATTTGCTTTAAACAGTTTGGAATGCCTTTGGGATCCCCTGAACCTGTCTCAGGATCCCATATATGCAAAGCAATTCCTGGAAGTCCAATCAGGAGTGTCGCGCGAGATTCACTCTCTGTCGCGCGACAGTTCTCTGATTTCCATGGGTGGCCCTTGCATGGGCAACTAGGCCCTTGGCCTCTGTTTTGATACCCCCACTGTTTAGGGGTTGTATTTTATCCTATTTGGCTCCTGTTTGGAGTATGGTGTAATAATTAGTATTTTCAGCCTTCCCATAAACTGCTTGGTTTGCTCCCTGGGTGTGCACTGGTCCTTCCAGAGCCCAGAAGGGGATGATTTAGGGGCTGTGGTGAGATGACATACTCGCGCGAGAGTCAGTGTGTCTCGCGCGATGGTTGACTTGCATGCAGATCTGTCCAGACATGCAAGTTGGTCATCGTGCAAGACGAATCTGCCCCGAGCCTGGTTTTGGCATCTGATCGCTGTCTCAAGGTCATTCCACTTATTATCCGTCAATACTATCCATCCATGCCATTATTTGATCACATCTTGCAAAGTGTTACAGTTTTAATCCCCGATTAACTGTTCCCCCGCCCTAATTGGCTAAAATCAATTAAAAGAGGAAGAATCACAAATGTTTTCATAAAAACGCCTAAGTAGAGACCGATCTCCGGATTGGGCGAGAGGGGTGCCATAAAACCCTTCCCCTCTCGTAACCTGGCTCCCGAACCCAGATATGGTTATGACGGACTGGTTTCCTTCACTTTTCAAATCAAGCAGCGCGGCAGGTGCTTCAAAATACGGTTCCTTGAGTGTCGGACCTTCAAAAACTCAAGTGGCGACTCTGTATTTTTGAGCGCACGCCACCAGGCGCACGTGCTCCCTCGATTATCAAAAAAAAAAGGGCCGCAATGGCGAAAAGGAACGAAATCCTTTCTCTCCAAGGGCATGCTGCCCACAGCCAGCTCGTCTGAGACTGCTTTGGCCCTCTCCCAAGCGTTGCTACTGCCCGTAGATATGCAAAAAGAGGCCACCTCTTCATCTGATCGGCTGATATCGACCGGGCTAGTGAGTGGGATCAAGGTAAAGTACTTTCATTACTTCATTAATACCTTGACATATAAGATCCTTTATTGAATCTTACTCACTTTATCATTGAATCTCACCAGTTTATCCAAAAGATGGTCACTCTTGGCCATAAGCTGCAAGAGGTTGAGCCTGAAAGAAACAGACTTCTGAGGGACAACACTAGACAGCTCCAAACCATCACGAGGCTTGAGAGGGAGAGAGACAAAGCTAAATTGGAAGCCAATGAGATGAAGTTGAAGATGGAAGCTGCTGAGGATAACCTCAGACAAGCTTTGGCAGAAATCGATGCAACTAAAAAGGCTGCTTATGATGATGGACACCAGAAGGGTTTTGATGCTGCAACAGCCAGCTACGTGGAACAGATGCCGGGCATTCAAGATCACATATGGGCTGCTGGGTGGGAGGCATGCTTGATCAAGATCAAAGCCCTTGATGATTGCACCCTCTGGGTCGACAACGATTTGCCTAGCAAACGTGTCCAGCCATCTCAAAGCTCCGTGGAGCCTGCTCTTGATGACATTGAAGAGCAAATCGATGACTTTGCTGATGTAGATGAGGAGATGGAGATGGAGACTCAGGCAGCCCAACCTGGATCCCAAGAAGCCCACGATGAGCAGCCAACCACGGAGGGAGCAGCTACGGAGACCGTCATCCTGGAAGAACATCCAACTGGAGACAGCACTGCTGCTGTTGTTCCAAGCGATACCACCCCTGAGGTCCAGAACTTGGACTAACTTGGTAAGTTTTAGCCCATCTCATTTGATCATCCATAAACATTTTTTGCTGGTCCTGTGTGACCGTAAACTTCAGCCCTGCGAGGCGTCAATATATTTTGAACATATTTTTAACACAGGCATTTGGCCCTTCGTGGCAGTACATTGGTTTGCTCGGCCCTTTCGTGGCTTTTTCTAATATTGCACTTAGCTCCTCGCGGCCAGAGGTTTCAGGTTATTTTGACTAAGTTATTCCATACTTAGCCAGTTCCTTGTACATTTGCTCGCATCTACCAAGTGTATTCATACTTGGATATTCATTCTAAGTCCTGAGATACCTTAGCTGTCGATGCTCATGCTTACTGAGCGTACTAAGCTTTTACTCATATTTGGACGAACATGCATTTTCTCGTATGCTCCCCAATTTCTACGTTTTTGGAGACACTCATAGGTGTATTCGTACTTAGGCTGTTTGCTTGTAAGTTTTTCATACTTAGTTAATCGTGTAAGCAAGGAACTTAGGTAGCTCGTACATGATTGGCTTCCAAAAAACTCTACTTCCAAGTGTTTTCAGACTTGGAAAAGAGACAAGGTTTGTTCATTGTTTTGAGTTTTATCATACTCAAAAGGATCTTTAAGTGTCTCGTACTGTAGAGGGATCATTAAGTTTCTCATACTCAAAGAGATCTGTAAGTGTCTCGTACTTAAAAAGATTTAAGTTTCTCATACTTTAAAAAGATCTTTAAATGTCTCGTACTTAAAAAGATCTTTAAGTGTCTCGTACTTAAAAAGATTTAAGTTTCTCATACTTAAAAAGATCTTTAAATGTCTCGTACTTAAAAAGATCTTTAAGTTTCTCATACTTATTGATTTGTGCATGCAAGTGTCTCTTGTAAGTGAATAAGTAATTCGTACCTATTCTAAGAAATTCATACGTTCTAAGGCGTTCATGCCTATTACCTGCTCCCCAATACGAAAGAGGGTCAACTTGATCGTTGTTCGTATTCATAAGTCAAGAAAGAACTATATACTAGAAGAAACAAAATTGCACGAAAATTGCTACTTTATTCATGATTATGAAACTCAAGGAGTCGTTATGCATACACCTTGCAACTAAAAGGAGAAAACGATGGAATTTTCTTCGTAATCCCCGCAAAATAACATAATTCTAAAAACAGAATTTGAAAACAAAGGAATTGTCTTCGTAATTCCCACACAGTAACATAATCCTAAAACAGAATTAAAAAAAAAAGTCTTTTAAACAAAGAACTTCCTCAAATTGTGGACATTCCAAGGCCTTGGTACCGGGTTCCCGTCCAGGTCAGCCAATCTATAAGCCCCAATGCCCGCAATTTCTGTTACTCGATACGGTCCTTCCCAATTTGCTCCAAGCTTTCCCTCATTAGCCACTTTGGTGTTGCCAAGTACTTTTCGAAGCACAAGGTCTCCAATGCCAAATTCTCGAGGGTGGACGTGTTTATTGTAGCCTTTCATTAGCTGTTCTTGGTATGAGGCCAAATGGATCAAAGCCCTTTCCCTCCTCTCTTCGGCCAGATCAAGCGCAATTTCTAGAGCCCTGTCATTACCCCCACTTTCAACCAACGTAGTCCTATTGGTTGGAAGTCCAACTTCCAGGGGTATAACTGCTTCTGTACCATATGCCAACGAATAGGGGGTCTCTCCCGTAGATCTCCTAGGTGTTGTTCGGTGGGCCCACAGGACCAGGGGCAGTTCATCAGGCCATTTGCCTTTTGCCTTGTCCAGCCTCTTCTTGATTCCATCAAGAATTGTTTTGTTGGAAGCTTCTGCTTGCCCATTGCTCTGAGGGTAGGCAGGGGTTGAGTAATAGTTCCTTATCCCATATTGGGAACAAAAAGTTTTGAACTTTTTCTGGAACTGTGCCCCATTATCTGTGATCAAAGAATAAGGGACCCCAAATCGAGTGATAATGCTCTTCCATACAAACCTTTCTATCATAGGTTCAGTGATTTTGGCCAAAGGTTCTGCCTCAATCCACTTGGTGAAGTAATCAGTGGCTACCAACAAGAACTTTTGATTTCCTGTTGCTTTATGCAGTGGACCCACGATGTCCATTCCCCATTGGGCAAATGGCCAAGGGCTAGTTAATGGTACCAGATCTTCGGCTGGTGTCTTTATCATGGGTGAGAACTTCTGACACTTCTCACAAATTTTAACATAGACCTTGGCATCTTCCTGCATATGTGGCCACCAATACCCTTGGGAGATTGCTCGGTGGGCAATGGATCTGCCCCCAGCATGGCTTCCACATGTTCCTTCGTGGATTTCATGGAGGAATTTTTGGACCATCTCAGGGTGCACACAAAGCAAATATGGCCCAGTGAAGGACTTCTTATATAGCTTTCCCTCGGGGGATAGCCAAAACCTTGCAGATTTGGTTTTTATCTTGTGTGCCTCCTTTTTGTCCGTAGGGAGAGTTTCATCTCGTAAGAACTCTACAATTGGATCCATCCAACTTGGTCCTTGGTTCACGTCCAGGATCAAGTCCATACTTCTTCCGATGCTCGGCTCAGGCCAAGTAGTCAACTGCTACCTTTCGCTTGAGCTCAGTTGGGACAGCTGCAGCCAGCCAAGCCAAGGAATCTGCATGAGAATTCTGTCCGGAGCTTATCTGTTCTATACACACCCTTTCGAAGGTATTAAGTAGACTTTTGGCTGCCTCCACGTAGGCTGCCATCTTCTCATTTCGAGCTTCATACTCGCCGGACAGTTGGTTTACGACCAATTGTGAATCACAATAAACTCTGATTCTTTTAACCTTCAGAGTTTTTGCACTGTTCAATCCTACCAGGAGAGCCTCGTACTCTGCTACATTATTCGATGCACTGAATCCTAGCCGAACAGATTGCTCAATCATAACCCCTCCGGGAGGGAACAAAACAATTCCAATGCCTGAACCAGTGTTACAGGCAGATCCATCAACAAATAGTTTCCATTCCAAAGGGTCCTGTTCGGCAGGTGCCTTACCCTTTCTTCTTGAAGGTTCAACCTTTTGCTCCTGTCTCGTAGGAGGCTGAGGTGCTACAGTTGGTGAAAATTCTGCCACAAAATCAGCCAACACCTGGCCTTTGATTGCAGTGCGCGGCTGATAGTCAATATCATACTGACTTAACTCAACAGACCAAGTTGAGATCCGTCCAGAGAAATCTGCCTTTCGTAGCAGTGATCTTAAGGGAAACTCAGTATAAACCACAACTTTGTGGCTTTGGAAATAATGGGGCAGCTTTCATGTTGCTGTCCTTAACGCAAGGACTAGTTTCTCAAGGGGCAGATACCTCGTTTCTGCGTCTAGAAGTGTTTTACTAACATAATAAACCATGATCTGTTCGGGTCCCTTGTCCCTTAACAGAACTGCACTTACAGCATGTTCAGAAACTGCTAGATACAAAACCAAAATCTCACCTGGGTCTGGAGTTGACAGGAGGGGAGCTTGAGCCAAATACTTTTTCAAGTCTTGGAATGCCTGCTCACATTCTGCTCCCCATTCGAATCCCTCTCTTTTCTTGAGCAACTGGAAGAAGGGCCTACATTTGTCACTTGAACGGCTGACGAACCTGTTTAGGGCCGCAGCCATCCCTGTCAGCCTCTGGACTTCTTTCGTAGTTTTAGGACTTTGAAGCTTTTGTAAGGCCGTTATCTGATCAGGATTTGCCTCGATTCCTCTCAGAGTCACTAGGTGGCCCAGGAATTTCCCAGAGCCAACTCCAAACGCACATTTCGAGGCGTTGAGTTTCAACTTGTACTTCCTCAGAATTCCAAAGGCTTCTTTCAAGTCCTGAATGTGCCCCTGCCTGGTCCTGCTCTTGACTACCATATCGTCTATGTATACCTCCATAGTCTGGCCAAGAAGCTTCCTGAACATGATTGTAGCCAGCCTTTGGTAAGTTGCCCCTGCATTTCTTAGCCCAAAAGGCATAACGCTGTAGCAGTACAACCCTCGTGGTGTAATGAAAGAAGTCTTCTCCTGATCAGGTCCAAACATGGCAATCTGATGGTATCCTCGATATGCGTCGAGGAAACTCATTCGTTCATACCCAGCAGTGGCGTCAACCAATTGATCAATCCTTGGGAGAGGGAAGCTATCTTTAGGACAAGTTTTATTCAAGTCTGTGAAGTCTACACAGACACGCCACTTCCCATTCTTCTTCTTTACAACTATAGTATTGGACAGCCACTCTGGGTAATAGACCTCTCGTATTGCTTTAGCCTCTAGCAAACGATCCACTTCTTCAATAACAGCGTCAACATGCTGTACTGCTGCCCTTCTTTTCTTCTGAATAACGGGCTTATGCTGTGGGTCGACATTTAGGTGGTGACAGATCACATCTACATCCACCCCAAGCATCTCCTCTGGTACCCATGCAAACACATCCACATGTTCTTTCAAAAAACTTATTAATTCGGACTCTTCCTCATTCGGTAGTGTTTCTCCAATCAAAAAATACCTTTCGGGATCAGTTTCGTTGATCTGTATTTTCTTTAGGCCTTCCACTACTTTGTCTGTTGGATTTCTTCCAACATCTTCAACAGTTGGTTGATCTGCCTCTACTGTATGAACTTGATGGGCCTTCGGAACTTTCTTGATGATTGAAATCAAGCATTGTTGTGCTGATTTTTGGTTCCCTTTTATCTTTTCGATCCCGTGGGATCCTGGGAATTTCACCATCTGGTGATAGGTGGAAGAAACAGCTCTCATCTTGTGTAACCAAGTCCTTCCTATGATTGCATTATAGGAGGATGGTACATCTACAACTAAAAAATCCGTTCTCAGGACCACTGTTCCTGCCCGAACGGGCACTGTCACCTTTCCAAGGGGCCATACTGCACTTGCACCAAATCCTACCAAAGGCGTAATAGATTGTTCCAAATCTGTCTGCTTCAGCCCCAACTTCTTGAATGCATCATAATACAATACCTCTGTACAGCTCCCAGAATCTACCAGGATTCTCTCAATGTCATATTCCCCAATTCGTAGGGTTATGACTAATGCATCGTTGTGGGGCACCTGGACCTCTTTCAGATCTTCATCTGTAAAGACTATAGCTTCATTGGGCATATCATTCTCTCGCCCCCTCTTGTTTCCCACTCGCATAACATACTGGTCATGCTTGACCTGCCTCTGCATCAATCTCACCTCATTCCTCGTATAAGGTGTGGCCAATCCATGTATCATATGGATTACCCCCCTAGGATTCTGCTCGTAATCCAACTCCATTGCTTTCCCTTTATCTTTGGGATCGTCCTGAATAAATTCCTTAAGGTAACCACGAGAGACCAAATCATCGAGATGTTTCTTGTACATCTCACAATCCTCTGTCATATGACCCCAATCCTTGTGGTAACTGCAGTGCTGATTCGTAGCACGTTTTGCCTCCTTATCTCCACCTAGACTTGGGGGCCATTTGAAGAAAGGCTGATTCTTTATTCGATAAAGAATCCCGTAAATTGGCTCTTTCCAAACCGTGGTTATCGAAAAGAACGACTTTGGATCAGGCGCCTGTTTTTCCTTGTAAGGCTCTTTCTTAGCCTGCCCGTACTCTTTCCTATAGGTCTTGGGTTCCGGCTTGTCAAACTTCTTTGCTGGAGTTTTTGGCTGTTCGGCAATAGCTCTGCCTTCCTCCCGGAGTATGTCATCCTCCATCCTTGCGTGTTGTTCGATACACTCCATTAGCCTGGCCAGCGATGACACAGGATGCTTATTCAATGACCGGCGTAACTCTCCCCGAACAGGCAAGCCAGTTTTGAAGGTTGCAATAGCATACTCCTCACTGCAACTGTCTATCTCGTTAAAGGTCTCCCAGTATTTCTTTGCATAATCTCTGATCGGCTCGCCATCCTCCTGCTTCATCATTGAGAGACTTTCGAACGTCTTGGGAGCCTTTCTACTGGTTAAGAACCGAGCAGTGAACTCTTCTGCTAACTGTGTCCATCCTCTTATGGAACGTGGTTCCAACTTATGAAACCATGATAAAGCCACCTTTCCCAAGCTTGAAGGGAACATCTTGCACATGATGGCATCATCTCCATCATGCATGAACATTGCCTGTTGGTAATGTTGCACATGAGCAACGGGATCTGCATTTGTCTCGTAAAGCACGAACGACCCGTGCTTCACTCTGCTCGGCAGACGCGCATCCTGTAGCCTTTTTGAAAAGGGTGACGCTGCTATATTACTTAGGGCCCGCCTTGCTGCTTCTCGTGCAGTCATAGACCCATCCTCTCGCTTCTTGGATTCGTGGGTTACTGCCCTATTCCAATCACTAGCAGGTCTCTCATACCTGTCTCTGGGGTGTTTTCTTATGTCCTCCTCGGGTGAGGAGCCTCTGCTCCTGCTTCTGTAACGTGGGGGAGTCCTTTGCTTGCTTGGACTCCTGCTTCTTCTTTTTCGTGAAGAAGCTCTCTTTTTGGGAGGAGTGGGGGTTCTGGATCTGCTCCTCCTCCTTCGTGAAGGAGCCTTTGTGTACCGCACCATGACCAACCCATCTCCCTTGGACCCCCTTTCTGCTAACCCAGAATCCTCGGGATGTTCACGGATCCGCTCTAACTCTCGGATCTCGTGTTCCCTCTTCCGTATTAGTCGAGCATATTCCTCGACTTCCTGCCTCTTTTTATCGAGGATATCCTCGTTGCTGTGCACACTTTTTGAATGTGCAACCGATTCTCCTCTGTGATGGGATTTGCTCCTTCGCGTGGAGGTTGTGGCCGTTTTGCCCTCCTTGTTCTTGGAGTTGTCATGGATGGCAAGAGGATCCCTGCTCGTGGTCCTCTTATCATGTCCGCTAGTTGGCTTTCTCGGAGCACCTGGTGGGGACTTATCCCCTCCGCCACCAGCCTGGTTTTTGTCATTGATCGGTGTGACTGGATCTACCTCCACCATGGTCGTATTTCAAAAGGGAACTCTTTCGTTTCCCACAGACGGCGCCAATTGTAGGTGGAGAAAAACAGATGGTACCTGGAACAGCGATGTATCTCCTTCCTGTCACGTGCTGTTCGGCCGGAACCCTAATATCTTTGCCTGAACCCTAACCTGTAAAACAGACAAGGGGTGAGCGCACCTTTGCCTCTCGTGGCAAAGGCCCTCCGATGCCTAAGTTAGTATCACGTACTGTCTCAAAACCCTAAAAATCAATAGGAAGTGTGGAATGAATGCAACTTATTGCGTACCTTTTTCCTCTAGGTTTACCTCGTATTTATAGATATGAGCATGCTTGCTTTCCAAGCATCCTTCTCGTCCCAGGCCTCCTGTCTTGTACAGGAAACCTGGCTCTTCTGGGAATCTCTTACCCAATCAACTGAGATCCCTTCCTCATAGGGTCTCTTCTATCCATAGAACTCATCCCTTAGTAGGACTGTCTCTTGACTTATCTTTGCTGTATATCGGGTCCGTCTTATAGGACACCCCTATTGCCTTATCTCTTAAGACAACGTCTCATCAAGTAACTCCATCTGTTCGGCATATGCCCCTACCGAACAGACTATACAAGTAAATGACTTCTCATGCCACTGGCCCATCTAGGCCGAACAGAATGTATTAACTAATGACTTCTCATGTCACCGGCTTATTCCAGCCGAACAGATCGTCTAATCCGGTGCCTCCTCGTAGCACTGGACCTTACCGCCGCCGTTCATCTTATATGGGGTCCCATATCACTTTCCTCATTACACGTATCTAGAACACCACGTGTTCGGCTACTATTTGCACCTGTTCGGTAACACCTCCCTACACAGAATATACGTTTAACGGATGATCAGAAAGTTATGATTTAAGCGTAAGAACGATAAATAAAACAAACCAGAGACCGTTGGGCCTCACCACCTTGATCCCTCAGTTGCTTGATTGCTTTGGATTGGGCCTGATTGACTGATTGCTTGATTGAAAACCCTAGGGTTAGGGTTTGAACTTCGGGGTTTGATCGCCGGATTGACGGCTACCTTCGGGAGGTTAGGGCTTTTGAAGAGTGGGTTTGAGGGAGTATTTGTGCAGAGTTTCAAGGTTTGAGAGAGTGTATACTCTATGAATTTCGTGTGTTTATTTTCGGAGTTCAAAGGCCCTTTATATAGGCAATTGGTGACTCACTCCGGCCAATCAAATCACGAGATGGCAATTGCAATTACAATGCATCTCTAACTCTACGTCGTAATCCCTGAGCATAGCCCGAACGCATCGGGAAGGTAGTGTAATCGGATCAAACGTCTGACAGAACACGTTCCAGAGTCTGGGAAAAGGTCGATCTGGCGGCCGAGTAAAGGATATCATGGCCGAGGAATGGATGTCTCGGCCGAAGGATAGATCTTGTGGCCGAGGGATTGATCTCTCAGGGAGATTTTGCTAGCAACAGGTTGCTCGGGTGAGGAAATGATGTTAGGGCCGTGGGATCGATGTCACCGAAAGTCTGTATGGCTTCTGTATTTCTGTCTGAAAGGCTGTATGGCTTTGAATTGGGTCCTCTAAGTGGCTCAAAGTTCTCACCGAAAGTCCTAAGGTTCTCAAGGAAGCAATCAGCAATCACTGTGTCCATTTCATCATCGGGATGGTCCCAAGGTGGGACTTGAAATAATCGTTAGGCCAAATTGGGGTGTCTACAGGACTCAAGTGTGCCCTTCGATACAATGCTCCTCCACAGATTACAAATTGGGCAGCAAACTTCTGCAGAGCCGTTTTGTCTTTCGAGGTGGCCTCGGATGGGTATTCTCCTCCTTCCAAGAATTTCTTTACGTCTTCGTACCATGGTTTGCCATCGTCTTCACCTTCCTCGGTAAGGGTGCATTCGCATGCTGGTTTGACCTTTTGTTCGATCATGAGTGGCCACATTGTGAATCCCAGGGGTATTTCAACCATAGATGCTAATGTTGCCAGTGCATCTGCAAATCTATTGCTCACTCGAGGAGTGTGTGTGAAGATAACGGAATCGAATTATGGAATTAGATCTTCCAACATAGAGTGATACAGTTTCAGTGTGTCTTCCTTGACCTTCCAGTCTCCTCTTGCTTGAGATACCACAAGGTTTGAATCCCCAATGACTTCTACCCTTTTTGCCCCTAGCTCCAGGGCCGCCTCCATTCCAGCAATACAAGCCTCATATTCAGCCTGGTTGTTAGTGACTTCAAACCTCAATTTATATGACAAAGGGATATGAGAGTCGTTTGGGGAAACTAACAGTACCCCTATGCCATATCCACATTGGTTTGATGCTCCATCAAAGTAAAGCTGCCAGGTATCGTCTAAGAGACATAAGATGTCCTCGTCGGGGAATATGAAGTCTTCTGCCTCGGCTTCTGTCACAGGATGATCTGCCAAGAATTCTGCTACAGCTCTTCCCTTTACTGATTTCCTTGTCATGTATTTGAGGTCAAATTCTGCTAGCAGCAATAACCACCTAGCTAGCTTTCCGATAAGTGCTGGCTTTTCGAAAAGATATTTGATTGGGTCTAAACGAGAAACCAGCACCACCGGGTGTGCTAACAGGTAGTGCCTTAGTTTCTTTGTGGCCCATACTAACCCCCAACAGGTTTTCTCGAAGGGAGTGTACCTTGTTTCGTAGTCCATCATTTTTTTGCTGAGGTAGTATATGGCGCACTCTACTTTGGCGTCGTTCTCTTGCGCTAGCATGCATCCCATGGATGTGTCTATTACTGACAGATACAGAATCAATGGCTTCCCAGGAATGGGTGGTGACAGTATAGGTGGATTCTGAAGATATTCTTTGATTGCCTCGAACGCTTGCTGACAGTCTTGGCTCCATTCAAAATCAGTACCTTTCTTCAGTAGCTTGAAAAGAGGTTCACAGGTAGTTGTGAGCTTGGAAATGAACCTGCTGATGAACTGTACCTTCCCCAAGAAACTCCTTACCTCCTTTTCTGTCTTAGGCGGTGATATTTCCATGATAGCATGTATCTTGGAAGGGTCTACTTCGATTCCTCTTTGAGTGATGAGGAATCCCAACATCTTTTCAGCCGTTACCCCAAAAGTGCATTTTTGAGGGTTAAGACGTAGTTTGTATTGCCTAATCCTCTCAAAGAACTTTTGAAGCGCTTCATGGTGTCCTTCCCTTTCCTTTGATTTGACTATCATATCGTCAATATACACCTCGACCTTTTTGTGCATCATATCGTGCAGTAGTGTTGTTGCCATCCTTTGGTAAGTGGCTCCAGCATTCTTTAACCCGAATGGCATCACTCGGTAGCAGTAGGTTCCCCAAGGTGTAGTGAAGGTGGTTTTCTCTCTATCCTCAGGAAACATAAGGATTTGATTGTACCCAGAAAATCCATTCATGAAGGATAGCAATGCATGGCCTGCGGTGTTGTCCACTAGGTCGTCTATGTGAGGTAATGGGAAGTCATCCTTTGGACTGGCCTTGTTGAGATCTCGGAAATCTACGCAGACCCTGATTCCTCCAGTTTTCTTTGGTACGGGAACGATGTTAGCTACCCATTGTGGATATTCGGTGACTATGAGAAAACCGGCATTGATTTGTTTAGTGACTTCTTCTTTTATTTTTAGGACCCAATCAGGGCGCATACGTCTCAGTTTTTGTTTAACTGGTTTTGTATCAGGATGAAGGGGAATTTTATGCTGAACAATTTCAGGGTCTATTCCAGGCATGTCCTCGTAAGACCAGGCAAAAACATCTTTGTATTCTTTTAGCAAAAGGATTAGTTTTTCACTTTCTTGAGGGGATAGTGTAGCACCAATTTTAACCATTTTGGGCTCGTTTTCAGAGCCTATGTTTGCTGTGATTATTTCCTCAGAAAAAGGTTTAGCGTGCCTTTCTTCTTCTCTCTCAATGAATTCTAGAATTTCTTTTGGAATTTCTTCCTCAAAATTTGGTTTGTCGGAATCCATGCAATTGATCATAGGCAAAGTGAAATACTCTAAATCTTCCTTCTCATTGCTAAGATTATCAAAAGACATTTCAGAGTCAAACTCAAAGTAAATGTTATGCCTTGGTACTTTGACCAGGTTTTCCTCACTAGACTTAGTAGTTTCAAAAGATGAAAAACTTGACTCGGACTGAGTCGACTCGGAGTCGGAATCGGAACTAAGATCAGAATTAGCGCTTTTCATTTTGTATTTCAGAGTGTGTTCCACGGTCCAGTTAGGGTAAGCCCCTTTTTCAGCATCCACAATCAGTTCAGAGCAGTCTTTTCCATCACCAAGGTTAATCATCAGTACTTCACTGTCACCTTGATTCGCACTTTCATCATTGTCACCCTGCAAGTCTTGGAGGGCCATTTGATTTGCTATTGTTGTTATCTCTTCCAATTGAGCTTCAATCTCTGCTTCGTCACTGTTGTCGACTCTTCGTGTGCCAACAAAGCCCCACCAATTACCAAAGCTATCTGTGATGGGGTGGATCACCCTTATTTTCTTGTTGGTGACCCCCTCATCAAAGAGTAGGTTCAGTGATATTTCGTCTAGTGGGTCGTTGTCGATAGACTCTTCTTTCTTTGCTTCTTCAGTTTCGAGGTTATTGACCTCATCTATTGGCCAATAGTCGTCGGTAGGTACATAGGGGTCATAAAAATAGATTGGGACCCTGCGAAGCCCTTCTTCTTCAATCAAGTCTTCTACTTCTTCCTCATAAGCCGTTCTAGCGAACATGACATAGATGTCTTCAATAATAGTCACCACAGGCTTTGGTTGATTTACCGGAGTGATGTATTCAGAGGGGTTGAAATCTTCAACAGCAGAGTGGAGCGGGCCAGACAGCTCGGTGACAACTTGAAAGTGCGAATCAGACGTGAACGGTGATGCAATCATTTTTCCTGAAAAGGTTTTTGTTTTAATTAGATTGATTAATCTTACCTACTGTTCATTCGACTTAGAGAGATTCCTACGGTTTGACCTGCAAAAGAAAAGCTTTACAACATACATATATACAATAGGTGTGAGGAAGAACTTTTGCAAGTAAAATGCAAATAGGTTCCTAGCCTGTAGGTTCCTGTCTTAGTTTGATAAGTTCTATGGCTTTCTAAAGCATGCAAGGTTTTGGTAGTCTCAGGGTGCTCCGTTGTCAAAGGGCACCAATTCTCTCACCAGCCCATCATAGGCGGTGATTGGGTGATTCCCTTTTTGATATACCACTAGGTACGAGTGACTGTGGAGTTTGCTGGAACCCCCAACATAGCCTGTGCACTACGCCAAATTTTTGCATTAACGGCATTAAAAAATCGCCGGTAATAGTCCCAAAACCGCCGGTAAAAGTATATTACCGCCGCTAAAAGTTCCGTCGGCAAAACAATTGTCGGGAATACAAAAACGGCGGTAAATTACCGTCGGTAAAAGTTTCGGACTATTAACGGCGGTTTTACTACTGCCGGTAAAAGTTTCGGAAAAAATATGCCATTGCCGAGATTCGAACCCGCGACCCATTGATTAATACCCGAGCACTTACCCACTGAGCTACAGAAAATTATGTGTTTTATTAGAAAAATAATAATATTTATATTATATAAAGCATTATTACCGGCGGTTTTTGCTTACCGCCGTTAATAGTTCGTTTTACCGGCGGTTTTACATTACCGCTGGTAATAGCTAGTTTTACCGGCGGTTTTACTCATGCCGTTAATAAAAGGCGTTTATAGTTACCTTTTGTGGCGGTTTGTTATTACTGCCGGTAATAGCACCCTTTACCGGCAGTTTTATTACCGCCGGTAAAAAAACCACCGGCAAAGGCAATTTTTGGCGTAGTGGTGTCATGCCGGGATATCAGGTGAACTCAACGGGCTGCCCGCTCGATGCATATGATAAATGAATTAGACAAGGCATGTATTAGTCTTATGTTGAACTTTTTGGTTATGGCTCTCATATCCCCAGCAGAGTCGCCAAAAACTGTAGACACCTCCCAAACGGGGCATCGCCATACAGATTGATCATGTTTGCATGCTCGATTGGTTGGTTGCTTCGTAAACCAAAATCATGAACATTCCCATGGCTAGGAACATCGCCACATGATAGCGGTTATTATCAAAACAGAGTCGCCACCTAGTTTATTAAAACTGGGAAAATAGATAGAGATTTTGGGCACGGGAGCCAAAAGTACCATAAGGGGAAGGTATTAGGCACCCCTTTTTGCCCAGTCGTGAGACTGGCCCATAATCGTTCAACATAAGACATGTAGATGCTTTATTTAATTCTAACACATAGTCTGTTTAATTAATCATTTAAACAGTAAGTAAAGTGAGCCAGGACTGTAATTGAAGCATGCATCAGAAAGCAAAACAAACAAAGCTGTCCCAGGGTAATGGATCCCGCGGCCGGTGAATGGATGTCACAGCCGAGGGATCCTCCTGGTTTGATATATCGGCCGAGGGATCGAAGCCCCGGTCGATATTCTTCCTCACACCAGACAGAAAGATTAACAGATGATCAAAACGCTACGGTTAGTCATAAATACAGTAAATAAGACAAACCAGAGGCCGTTGGGCCTCACCACCTTGATCCCTCAGTTGCTTGATTGCTTCGGATTTGATTGTGATTGACTGATTGCTTGATTGAAAACCCTAGGGTTAGGGTTTGA
Source organism: Rhododendron henanense subsp. lingbaoense (assembly GCA_020567845.1). Classification (NCBI taxonomy): domain Eukaryota; kingdom Viridiplantae; phylum Streptophyta; class Magnoliopsida; order Ericales; family Ericaceae; genus Rhododendron; species Rhododendron henanense. The sequence goes on along the minus strand of CM036313.1, from coordinate 32,632,977 downwards.
ACTTCGGGGTTTGATCACTGGATTGACAGCTTCCTTCGGGAGGTTAGGGCTTTTGAAGAGTGGGTTTGAGAGAGAATTTTGACAGAGTATCGGAGCTTGAGAGGGTGTATTTCACTTGTTAATTTCGTGTGTGAGGGCCTCTTTATATAGGCAATTGGTGACTCACTCCGGCCAATCAAATGGCACGATTGCAATTGCAATTGCAATTGCAATGCAATTCAAACTATACGTCGCAATCTCTGAACGTGGCCCGAACGCATCGGAGAGGTAGTGTAGTTGGATCAAACGTCTGACAGAACGTTCCAGAGTCTGGAAAAAGGACGATCTGGCGGCCGAGTAATAGATCACACGGCCGATGAATGGATGTCTCGGTCGAAGGATAGATCTTGCGGCCGAGGGATTGATCTCTTAGGGAGATTTTGCTAGCAACAGGTTGCTCGGGTGAGAAAATGATATTAAGGCCGTGAGATCGATGTTACGGCCGACAGATGGATTCTCCTAGGCTTCTGTATTTTTTGTCTGAAAGGCTGTATGGCTCTGAATGGGTCCTCTAAGTGGCTCAAAGTTCTTACCGAAAGTCCTAAGGTTCTCAAGGAAGCAATCAGCAATCACTGTATCCATTTCATCATCGGGATGGTCCCAAGGTGGGACTTGAAATAATCCTTAGGCCAAATTGGGGTGTCTACAGAAAGGAACGGAATCCTTCTCCCAATTTTAAGGGCATGCTGCCCACACTTAGGCTCTCGCCTTATGACTACAACCGGCTCCGTGCCTCGGTTCCATCATCCCCAAAGCTTCGTGCTTCAGTTACTGGCCTTGTGCCCCCTATATCTCAAAACGGCGTCCGATTCATCCCAGCAGATGGCTTGGATTCCACCCCCATTTACATCAATTCCTTCCAGCTCATTCGCAAGGATAGGCTACTCTACCGAGCTCCTCTCAGTCAAAGTAAGAATGATCAAGAAAAGCAAACGCACCTGCCGTGTACTGATCTACCCCAAAATACTAAGGAAGTTCTCCGCAAAAATTCCCCCGGCAGCCCTGCGCTCCTTCAACTATCTTCCGCCAAAACCCTGGCTCAGTGTAGGTACGTCGTCGCACTACGGCTTTTTAAGCCCGAAGGTACGTCTTCTGTCTCTAACCCTCTAAACTTTTTATTTTTCTTTACTGCCCGAACTACGGTTGGTCTGAATTTCTCATGTGGAATACGTAGGCAGCCTCCCAGCCCGACCATGACAAAAACCTTTTTCAAAAAACCCCTTGGAATAGTGGTTGGACCAAATTGAGTTGCTTTTTTACAGCTTTGACTTTTACTCGAACATGTCTCGCGATCCGTCTGAGTTCAGTCAAAGAGGGGCATCTGTAGACACCCCAATTTGGCCTAACGATTATTTCAAGTCCCACCTTGGGGACCATCCCGATAATGAAATGGATACAGTGATTACTGATTGCCTTCTCGAGAACCTTAGGACTTTCGGTAAGAACTTTGAGCCACTTAGAGGACCCAATCCAGAGCCATACAGCCTTTCAGACAGAAATACAGAAGCCTAGGAGAATCCATCTGTCGGCCGTGACATTGATCTCACGGCCTTAACATCATTTCCACGCCCGAGCAACCTGTTGCTAGAAAATCTCCCTGAGAGATCAATCCCTCGGCCGCAAGATCTATCATTCGGCCGCGACATCCATTACTCGGCTGCCAGATCGTCATTTTTCCAGACTCTGGAACGTTCTGTCAGACGTTTGATCCAACTATGCTACCTCCCCGATGCATTCGGGCTACGTTCAGAGATTACAACGAAGAGTTTGAATTGCATAGCAATTGCAATCGTGCCATTTGATTGGCCGGAGTGAGTCACCAATTGCCTATATAAAGGGCCTTTGGGTTCCAAAATAATCATCACGAAATTAACAAGTGAATACACCCTCTCAAGCCACGAAACTCTGTCAAAATACTCTCTCAAATACCCTCTTCAAAAGCCCTAACCTCCCGAAGACAGCCATCAATCCGACGATCAAACCCCGAAGTTCAAACCCTAACCCTAGGATTTTCCGAGAAGCAATCAGTCAATCACAAGCAATCCGAAGCAATCAAGCAACTGAGGGATCAAGGTGGTGAGCCCCAACGGCCTCTGGTTTGTCTTATTTTCTGTTTATAATCTTAATCGTAGCATTTTGATCATCTACTAACGTTTCTGTCTAGTGTGAGGAAGAACATCGACCGGGGCTTCGATCCCTCGGCCGATATATCAAACCAGGAGGATCCCTCGGCCGTGACATCCATTCACCGGCCGTGGGATCCATTACCTTGGGACAGCTTTACTTGTTCTACTTTCTGATGCATGTTTTACTTATCGCACTGGCTCACTTTATTTACTGTTTAAAGGCTTAATTAAACAGACTATGTGTTAGAATTAAACAAAGCATTTATACGTCTTATGTTGAATAACTATGGGCCAGTCTCACGGCTGGGCAGAGAGGGGTGCCTAACACCTTCCCCTTACTGTACTCTTGGCTCCCGTACCCAGAATCTCTATCTGTTTTCCTAGTTTTAATAAACTGGGTGGCGACTCTGTTTTGATGATAACCGCTATCGTGTGGCGATGTTCCTAGTCATGAGAATGTTCATGATTTTAGTTTATGAAGCAAGCAACCAATCGAGCAAACAAACGTGATCAATCTGTATGGCGATGCCCCGTTTGGGAGGTGTCTACAAAGACAAAAGTACAATCATGGGCTTTTGGATTTTCTAGTTTTATTTGGAAAGGTCAACAAGTAATCCAAGTCATCATTGTTACTCCCTCCGTCCCTTTATTACAGTCCAGTATTCCATTTTGGGCTGTCCCTTAATAAGTGTCCATTTTGTAAAGTTAGTAGGTAAAAGTTGGTGAATTGTCTATTTTGTCCCTAAAAGTAGATTCTATTTTGAAAAGTTAATGAGTAAAAGTGTAATGATGATGGGTAAGTAGGAAAAGTGGAGGAAAAAGTTGATGTGAAATGTATAATGATGATGTCTTTTTAATAAGTTGGAGTTACGAAGCAGGACATTTAAAAGGGACGGAGGGAGTAGTACTTTAGGAAGAAATGATGAGATTTGGTTTTGACTTATCAAGTGATGTGTGCATGTGGCTTATTTGACTAATGCATGAAAAACTAAAAAAAAAAAAATGATGATGATGAGAGATATGACATAATTCTTGAAAAAACTACACTTGGAAGAGAAGTGTGTAGACACCCCAATCTGGGTCTCCCAATCGTTTTACTTATTTTTACGATTTTCTTGTTTCCCCGATGATGAAATCGGATCAAACAGAGCTTGGATTGGGAATGGATTAAGCTTGGAATGCTTGGAACCCTACTCGAACCCCTTTGAACCCTTCTGAACCTTCAGTCAAACCCTAAGACCAGAGTTGACCCTCGCGCGAGTCTTCTTTCCCCTCGCGCGATACTCAGCCTGCCACGTGTAGTCAAAGTCAAACTGTTGACTGTTTGACCCTCGCGCGACACTCATGGACCCTCGCGCGATGGTTCCTACCTGTCCCTTTCACAGAATCCAGCTGGACTGGTGATGATTGCTTGGCACATGGGTTCCCATGGGCTGGAACCCCGTTCTCCTCAGCTGAACGACGTGCTGGCAGGTCCTAGCCCCATGCAAACTCCCACCCACTCTCTCACCTTGTTGGCTAGCCTTACAACCAAGTTGTGACCAGCCTTAGTGGCTGGTCCTAAGGGTTTGTTTGGCCCCTAACCAAGCCTTGCTCTCCCCCTATAAATACCCCCATTGGTCTTCCATGTTAAGGGTTCCAAAAAAGTTGCTTAAGAGTTTCATTACTCCCTTCACAAATCCTACACTTGCTAGCACAAAATTCTTAACCCTCAAGCCACTTCCCAAACTTCTGAACTCAGAGTGTTCATACACTCTTGGTAGCAAAGTCACACCAATCCATCCAGTCTACTCTCAAACCCTTTCCAAGCAAAGGTATAACTTTAAAGCTGTTTCTGTTTTGATCCCTGAGGGGGGCTGACAGGGCCAAGGCTGGTAATCAATACCATGCCCTGGTCCTAAAGCCAGCAAAGTTACAAGAAATCGTGGTAGCCACACCCTCGCGCGACGGTCCCCTTTACTCGCGCGACACTCGTGTCAGCAAGAGAATGGACCTCGTGGGGAAGGGAAGCTAGCCCTTTTCTGTTTTGCAGTATATTCATGTTTGTTGCATCTTATTTTGATTTTTAGATCACTGTTATGCATGCAAAACAAAATACAGTAGCTTGTTTATTTCCTTTAAACAGCTTGGAATGCCTTTGGGATCCCCTGAACCTGTCTCAGGGCCTCAAACATGCAAAGCAATTCCTGGAAGTCCAGTCAGGAGTGTCGCGCGAGATTCAAGCTCTGTCGCGCGACAGTTCTCTGATTTCCATGGGTGGCCCTTGCATGGGCAACTAGGCCCTTGGCCTCTGTTTTGATACCCCCACTGTTTAGGGGTTGTATTTTATCTCATTTGGCTCCTGTTTGGAGTATGGTGTAATAATTAGTATTTTCAGTCTTCCCATAAACTGCTTGGTTTGCTTCCTGGGTGTGCACTGGTCCTTCCAGAGCCCAGAAGGGGATGATTTAGGGGCTGTGGTGAGATGACATACTCGCGCGAGAGTCAGTGTGTCTCGCGCGATGGTTGACTTGCATGCAGATCTGTCCAAGCATGTAAGTTGGTCATCGTGCAAGACGGATCTGCCCCGAGCCTAGTTTTGGCATCTGATCGCTGTTTCAAGGTCATTCCACTTATTATTCGTCAATACTATCCATCCATGCCATTATTTGATCACATCTTGCAAAGTGCTACAGTTTTAATCCCCGATTAACTGTTCCCCCGCCCTAATTGGCTAAAATCAATTAAAAGAGGAAGAATCACAATTGTTTTCATAAAAACGCCTAAGTAGAGACCGATCTCCGGATTGGGCGAGAGGGGTGCCATAAAACCCTTCCCCTCTCGTAACCTGGCTCCCGAACCCAGATATGGTTATGACGGACCGGTTCCTTAACTTTTCAAATCAAACAGCGCGGCAGGTGCTTCGAAATACGGTTCCTTGAGTGTCGGACCTTCAAAACTCAAGTGGCGACTCTGTATTTTTGAGCGCTTGCCACCGGCGCTCGCGCTCCCTCGATTTTCAAAAAGGGCCGCAAACGGCAGGGGAAGGAACGGAATCCTTTGTCCCCTCCGAAGGGCATGCTGCCCACAAAGTGATTACATATTCTAGGGTTTAAAAGGTTCAACTAGGGTGTAGAAAGGTTCATAAGGTTCAAGGGTGGGTGAAAAGGTTCACCTAGAAATTAGGAGGGTTCATAAGGTTCAACTAGATGAAACTAGCCTTGAAAAGTAGTTAGATTGGCCCAACTAGTTAGTTAGGAATTGACTAGACTTGCCAAGTAGGATTTCTAGACAAGAAATGTAATTTTATAAATTAATTCTAGACACAAATAAATATGGAAGGGTATAAATAAGTCCCTTTGTCCTTAGGAAATGACTAGTTAATTTTATATGAAGAAGACTTAATTTTATATGACGGATTATTAGAAATTAAAAAGCAATTTTAAAAGCAATCCAAGTAATTAAAAAGGATTTTTCAATAATAAATGAAATTTTTATTTACTAAAAATCAGAGTTATTATAATAATAAATTAAATAAAGACGGATGGAAAGAAGAGAAATTTACCGAGCAAAACCAAAAGATAACTAAAAGAACTTATCAATTTTTTTTCTTAAAAAAAAAAAAAAAAAATTTCACCCAGAAATTAGGGATGTTACATGAATAATATTGATAAAAAGCTGCATAACATTAGGTTACAAACCCTTTTATAGGCCCGAAACCCTAGAAACCCTAAAAATAATGCTGAAAAATAAATATTCCCGAAAATTGGGAAAATTAGGAAAATTGAAAACGAGAAACAAAAACAAGACTTTCCCAACTGAAACGAACTTCTATGGAATTATACGCTAAGAGTTATTAATGAAATAAATCTTGGGAGAATTTTGCTTAGGTCCACTATAGCACTTTCCAAACCCATCTAGTCCACTTCTAAATTTCATACCCTTCTAAGTCCACTAATAATTTTAATGACAAAAATACCCCACCTAAGAAACAAGGGCCTTGTTTGGCAAACACGAAAATGTATTTTTTCCTTTTTTTTCCTTTTTGTTGCAATCAAGCTGCCGCCGCCACCGCCACCACCATCGCCGCTGTCATCATGCCACATTATATTTGAGCTTCTGTAGCTCTAAGTCTCACAAAACATGATATATAAAATTATATGTTCTCAAAACAACATCATATCTTTCAAAGAATATTATATATCTCAAAAAATAACATTATATATATGTTCACATATCATGCCACCACTATTCTTATTTTCAGTCGCGCCTTGAATCCCAAGTTGAATGTTGATGAGGCCACAGAGGGTCGAGCTTCATTTTTTCACCGTTTCTTCATCAAAACCTTCATCGAATCTTTCAAAATTTGTGATTTTCTGCCTCCGCTATATCTACATATATACATATTCAAAACAACATAAACAACATTAATATATCTCAAAAAAGAGATATAATATTATATGTCTAACTCTAAAAAAAGTACATATTACACATGGCAGAAGTTCACATATAACGTTATATGTTCCGTTGTCCATCACTTATTGAATTGGTCCGCGCAGCAGCCTCTTCGACTTGCTTATGATAATATATGGATATATCCATATGTGCTTTTGAGAGGCCGCTGCGCGGACCTATTCAATAAGAGAACATATAACGTTATTAGTTCCTCTATTATTTTTTTTTTGGAGTTTTACAGGACAAAATCTAATATACAACGTTATATGTTCTCTATGCAAATTGAATATTTTTTTTGTGTCAATACAAGCTCATATATACATATATATAATGTTATAACCATATGTATGTATATATAGTCACAAATATTCTCATATAATCATATATGGATATATCCATATGTGTTTTTGAGAGGCCACTGCGCGGACCAATTCAATAAAAGAACATATAACATTAATAGTTCCTTTGTTTTGGGCAAATTGTCATATATAACATATAACAAAATTAGGTACCAAGAGCAAATTATCACATATAACATATATGTCTCAGTAGAGATCATCTATAACCAAACCACATCACTAACCGAGCTTCAAATCACATATTTTCACGTATAAGTCGGAGAGGCCGCTACGTGGACCAATTCAATAAGTGATGGACAACAGAGCATATACCGTTATATATGATAGAAGCTCATATATAACATTACACGGTACAAAAGGTCATATATAACATTATATGTTCGCTTTATTAAATAACATAGAATATTTCTAATCTAGAATGTTATATATAACAATATAACGTTATATATTATTATATCTCTCTCTAACTGAGAATGTTTTAAAAAAATGACATTAAATAACAACAAAAAGATACAAAAAGATATTTTTTATGTGACACGAAAAACACAACCTGTTCCAACCTTATATGTCTAGCCCTAGAAAAACACACATATAACCTTATATATTTATTCAAAAAACTCCAAATATATCAAAAGCAAGTCGGAGAGGCCGCTGCGCGGACCAAATCAATAAGTGATTGATGAAAAACACAAATATAACCTTATATATTTATTCAAAAAACTTCAGATCTCTAACCCTAGGAAAACACACATATAACCTTATGTATTTATTCAAAAACCTCCAAATCTGATGATAACCGGACACAGGACAAACAAAAAACCGGATCAACCTTCTTATAATATTATATTTTTTATTTTTACTACTCCAGATTTCTCTCCAGTAAAACAAATAAAAGACCGGATCAAAACAAAACCCTTCTAACCTGGACATGCTTTTGGTATTAGATGGGTTGAAAACAAAGAAAACAAAACCAAAAACCCTTCTAACATGGAGGAGCTTAGGCTTGCATGATATTCTTTTTGGTGTTTCTCAAAAAACTTCTTTACCCTGAAAGGAAGCATCTGAAGATGGGTCCCTCGTGAAATCCCAAGACGTGGATGCAGCAAATCAAGACGATGGATTGGGGATATCGCAATCGCTCGCGAGGCTCCACGCCCAGAAGGAGTTCCTCAGAGCCACTTCTCTTGCTGCAGAACGAACATTCGATTTAGAAGACTCCATGCCAGCAACGAGAGAGAAAGAGAGAGAGAGAGGGGGGCTGTGCTAGATTTATTTTTGGTTTAGGGTTTCTCTCTATATGACAGCTTATATAGGAGGATATTTTTGTCTTGGTTTAATTTCTTTTTAAAAAAAGTGGACTTAAGTCCTTACTAAACTATACTAGTGGATTAGAGGGGTTACAAACATTAGAGGTGGACTAGCTGGGTTACAAGTTCTCTATAGTGGACCCTAGACTAATTTTTTAATAAATCTTTCCTAAAACGGCAAAAATATTCAATTGAGGGCCTAAACGAATGATTCGGGCTGAAAAACACCCTACATCACAACCTTAGGAAGTGAGTCTTGACCGCGTGAAAATAATTCAGCCCACCAAGTTTGGGCCTATTCCAAGCTCGTCTGAATTTTGCCAAATCGGATAATTTTGAATTAAATAATGTTTGGACTTCCGAGACTTCGACTGATCCAATTGATCATAAAATTTGGCCTCCTCATGTTCTACATCAAATATTGAAACAATCGAATTTCCAATACTACATATTAACATAATCCTACTACAATCAAAATAGTGTTTTTTGTTCCCTCGCTTTACTTTTTATACTAGTTGCACTTAGAAATTAGATTCGTATCTTTTCAAGACAAGAACTTCAAACTGTTAAACTTATCGTCGGGTAAGGAAGCGAAGGTGAAATGGATGAAGACGAAGATGATTCAGAGATGACGAATTGGATAACATTGATGAGCTGGTTGAAGATGGTAATGGGTTGCAGAAGGATAAGGTGGGGAATTATGTAGGGGATAACTACTCTTTAGGTTTTTTTTTTCTTCTTATTACCAACTCCTCTTTAGGTTGCGCCTCCTTTGTGTGTGAGGAGTCTTTCTACTGATAGTGTCCAAGTCATTAAGTTTGGGAAATAGAAGTACTAGTAATGATATAGGAGTGAGCTTCTCGATCGGCAGTTTTGAACTGCTGCACTCTGCAATCGATCATTTTCTGGTCCTTTGCCGGACAGAATTCGATAATCAATTAATTTGTTCATATTGTAGACCTCGTAGAAATACATAAAAGTTAATTAAAATCGTGTTAATTTTTTTTTTTTGATCCAAAACCCATTTCACAGAAGCCAAAATAGGCTAAATACAACGAATCCATCCTAGAACATTGAAAGAGAACCACAACAAACCATCACCGAAGGAATAACAATAAGAGGAGGTGACTCAGAAGCAACGACAAACAACTGCAAAGCTAGTGACTAGACCTGTGCACAACTCACCGCCACAAAGGGTCGGGATACGAGGGGCCAACCATTTAACCACTAGCTGCCTCGGCCAGGAATAGGAACCCAATCAAAGACTAACTAAATTACAAACCAATGGAAACAGGGGTAATAAACAAACAAGAAAGAAAACATGACCACCGTGTGCAGACACCCCAATTTGGCCTAACGATTATTTCAAGTCCCACCTTGGGGACCATCCCGATGATGAATGGATACAGTGATTGCTGATTGACTTCTCGTAAACCCATGGACTTTTGGTGAGTATTTTTAGCCACTTAGAGGACCCAATCCAGAGCCAAATAGTCTTTCAGACAGAAATACAGTATCCCAGGAAAATCTATCTTTCGGCCGTAACATTGATCTCATGGCCTCAACATCATTCTTTCACCCGTGAAACATGTTGCTTGAAAATCTCCCTGAGAGATTGATTCCTCGATAGCCAGATTGATTCTTCGATCGCCCAATCTATTCCTCGGCCGCCAGATCCTTTGTTCGGCAGCCAGATCGTCTATTTTTCAGATTTTGGAATGTTCTGTCATACGTTTGATTCGATCACCAAAACCCTAGCAACCAAATTCCGATGCGTTAGGGCTACGTAAAGAGATTACCATGTAGAGTTAGAGTTGCCCTACACTTCCAATTTTAATCGTGCATTGAGATTGGTTGGAGTGAGTCACCCCCATGCCTATATAAATGAGCATTTGGCTCCGAAATTAATATGATCAACCACTCTCTCTAACCACAAAATTCTGCATACATACTCTCTCATACTCCATCTACAAAACCCCTAACCTTCCGAAGGCAGCCGCAATCCGACGATCAAACCCCCGAAGTACAAACCCTAACCCTAGGGTTTTCGAGAAGCAAAATCAGTCAATCACCCTCAATCCGAAGCAATCAAGCAACTAGGGATCAAGGTGGTGAGGCCCAGGGGCCTATGGTTTGATTTATTTACAGCTTTTACATATTAATCGTAGCGTTTTAGCTTTCTGTTAATCATTTAGTCTGGTGTGAGGAAGAACATCGATTGGGTCTTCGATCCTTTGGCCGGTACATTAAACCAAGAGGATCCCTCGGCCGTGACATCTATTCACCGGCCGCGGGATCCATCTTCCTGGGACAGCCTATTTTGTTCTGCTTATGTCGATGCATGCCTTCAATTACTGCACTGGCTCACCTTATCAACTGTTTAAAGGCTAAAATCAATTTATGTGTTTAGAATCAAATAAAGCATGTACTAAACATATGTCGAACAACTATGGGCCAGTCTCATGACTGGGCAAAGAGGGGTGCCTAACACCTTCCCCTTATTTTACCTTTGGCTCCCGTACCCAGAATCTCTATCTGTTTTTCCTAATTTTTATAAACTAGGTGGCGACTCTGTTTTGATGATAACCGCTATTGTGTGGCGATGTTCCCAGCCATGAGAATATCCACGATCTTGGTTTATGAAGCAAACAACAATCTGTATGGCGATGCCCCGCTTCAGGAGGTGTCTATAGTTTTTGGCGACTCTGCTGGGGACTTGAGAGCCATAACCAGAAAGTTCGACATAAGACTAATACTTGCTTTATTTAATTCTTCTATCATATGCATCGAGCGGGCAACCTCGTTGAGTTCACCTAATACCCCGGCATGTCACGGGTTGTGTTAAGGGTTCCAACAAACTTCACAGTCACCTGTACCTAATGGTATATCAAAGAAGGAATCACCCGATTACCGCCTATGATGGGTTGGTGAAAGGATTGGTGCCTTTTGACAACGGAGCACCCTTGAGACTACCCAAACCTTTCATGTGTTAGAGAGCCATAGAACTTATCAAAATAAGACAGGAACCCGCAGGTGTAAACACCCTATTCTGGACTGTCCAGATTAGTTTACTTACAGTCTTTGATTCCCCGATGATGATTAAGATCAGGAACACCCCAAGAATGTTAGTGTGTTTGAGGTTCGAGCAGTTTGAACCCCTTTAAGCTAGAAACAAAAAGCCACAGCAAAACCCTACCAGTGCACGCTGGTCTCACACCAACGTACGCTTGTCCTTGGCCACGTGTCAATCATCGGTCAGCTTTGACCGTTGACCAGGCAAGGACCCGCGCACGTAGGTGATCGACTGGCGTATGCCAGTCAAAGGTAGTCCTACCACCTTTATTCAGCCACGTTCACAGGACTTTTGTGCCATCTAGTACACTATTTGATCGGCTGAGAAGCGATCTCGGGCAGAGGATGTTCCCCCACTCTCACACAAACCACCCATCACCTTGTCCCATGCATTTAATGCATGGGAGACTTACACTCCAAGGCTAGCCAGCCCCATTTTAGCTGGTTACTCTTCCCATCTCCTCTATAAATACCCCCATTGCATTTATGTGCAAGGGGTTCACAAGGTTACAAAATTCAAGAACCCTAGTTACAATATCAACTCTTTAACCTCTTGTTCATCATTTTCTTTGCCAAGGAAAGTGGTAAAAAAGCTGCATACACCCCTTCTACTCACATCCATCCACCTACATTCTTCATCCAACCTCAAGTTCAAAGCTCAAAACACTCCTACAAACTCAAAAACCAAAGGTATACCACCTTTGAAAATACTCTATTATGATCCCTGAGGGGGGCTGGCAGGGTCAAGGCTGGTAATCTATACCAGTCCTGGCCCTAAAGCTAGCAAGGTTTCAAAGTCGTGTGTGGTTAGAATTGGTGCACACCAGTAGTAAGTACGCGTACACCAGTTATGGTAGTATGTGTAGTACTGGCGTGGGGATTAGTGTCTAGCTATTTTCTGTCTTATATTTCATATATGATCACTGTGTGCATGATAAAAACCAGTTTATTGCTTTATATAGTTAGATCTGTTAGTTTACTTGTTCAACGTGCATTTCTGCTGCAATGGAATGCCTCTAAGGTCCTTCTGGTCATGTTCCAGAACCCAGAAAATGCAAAGCCAAGCACTGGACAAGTGACTTTAACTGGTGTACGGTATCTTGGTACATGCGTGCGCCAGTAAAGCCTTGTCCAGTGGTTGGCCCTTGCATGGCAACTAGGCTTTGGCCTCTACTTTTGTTCCCTCACTGTTTAAGGGGTGTTCTATTCATTTGGTGGCTCTAAAGCCCTTTCAAATTGTTTATATCTGTATATTAACTGCTATGTAAACTATTTGGTTTGTCCTGGGTGTGCACTGGTCAATTCCAGAGCCCAAAGGGTTAAGAATAAGAGCTGTGGGCTTAAACTTACTGGCGCATGCCAGTGAAGGGATGGTGTACGCAGGTGATGTCAGCATGCAGTGATTTGGTCAGTGCATGCTGGTTTCTCCCTGCGCACGTCACTCCGGAACAGCGTCTTCCAGTCTATTTAAAAAACTCCCACAGGAGTCTATTCTCAATCTATACTAATCATTTCAATAAAGCAAGTATGCCATTTTATCACAGCCTGCCAACATGTTACAGTTTAATCCCCATTAACTGTTCCCCCGCCCTAACTGGCTAAAAAATGATTAATGAGAGAGAAATGCAAACGTTTTACATATGCCCGAGTAGAGACCAATCTCCGAATTGGGCGAGAGGGGTGCCTTAAAATCCTTCCCCTCTCGTAACCTGGCTCCCGAACCTCAGATATCAAAGGTGACAACGGATCAGTCTAGAAACATTTTCTAATCAAAACATAGTAACCGTTTCAAGTTCGGTTCCTTGGGTGGTTTACCGCTAAAACCCGAGTGGCGACTCTAAATTGAGCGTTTCGCTGCGCTTTCCAAAAAGGGCGCACCCGATTTCACAGATTTTAGGGGCGTGTGCCCACAGTGACGACTCTGCTGGGGACTTATTGCATTAGTCTATATTTAGAAATTAATACACTTGAGAACAATCCTTCAAAAGTCTGTCAAAACTGTACGCTTCGCATTGCTGAAGAACGGAATGGTGGCTTAACAGGATCCTCGTATTCAACCAATCCGAATTGGGACTTTTCCAATTGTTCACTTGTGTAGTTTTCTCCAAGTATTTATTAATAAAAGTGAGCCAAACTTTAAAAGGCATTTTGCAAACATTGCGATTCTCTCTCATTAATCATTCTTTTGGCATTCTTCATGTGCATCGATGTTGGCAAGCCTCGTTGAGGTGTTTTGGATAACCAGCACAGTTTATTGGAGCCCAGGGTCCTCGAATGCCCAACAACCTTGGATGATGATTAGTCATTCTACCATTCGACCGTTGCTCTGTAATACGCGTTACAGCGGGAGGTATATCTTGGCTTTAGTTTGAGGAACCCCCTCAAACCAAAACTGGCCTTTACATGTACAAAGCACTACAACTCTCCAAACTAGGACAAGAACCCGCAGGGTAAGATTATTTGCATCTAACCCCCATATACTGTCTATGTGTTACTGCTTTCCCTATTGCATGCACTGTACATAGATACCGTTTTGCGTAGGAGCATAATAGGGCTGCTTTTAGGTTGTCTCTTTTTCGAGTCTGTCTTATAATTATTTGGATGCTGCTATGGCCCGATGAAGAGTCGTGTATATCGATGGTGCACGTTATCGAATTTCAAAGTCCTTGGATCAACGATACTTTGAGAAATCAAGACTTTGTAAGTCCTTGTCTAAATGCCTGATCAAGGTTTCAAACAGAAAACTAGGAACAACGGAGAGAATGCCGTGATACTTACACCACCTTGGTTATCATGCGAAGCACGTACACCGCTCAGGCTCCGGCGATGTGTCGCCTACGCCACCCCGGTTCCAATATCATATCATCTACACCGAGTTGTTCCGACCTCCAAAGTTGAAACTTCAAGATTGGGATCCAACCTGACATGAGGTGGTGGCCGAAGATGATGTGTGGATTGCATATATCCAAGTAAGCCATAATTTTGTAATTTTTTTTTTCAAATCTACTTACAAAATTGAACTGTCAAAAGGAAATTTATATTTGCATGTGTTTGTACTTATTAGGATCATCCACAAGCTAAGATGGCAATGGGCGTGCAATTTCCACAGTTCAATGATTGGTGCCTTTGCTTTGTTCACCCCAACCCTTAGATGTGTGTTTTGAAAGCTATTTCCTGTGATTTATGTTGTTCATTTTCGTTATATGTGTGTTTTGAAATGTAGTGCCTTTGTACTACAAATTAGCTCATGAACTTTGTAGAGCAGTTATTTATTTCTATTGAAATAAGATTTGCATGTTACGTATCTGTATGATGTACGTAATTAGATTAACAATATCAGTTACACAATGAGAAGTAATTCATTCCCTTCTAATAGGGAAAGGATTTCTGTGCCGTGGATATAGAGTAAGGGATTTTATATAGCTTAAAGCCAAAAGATATTAAAAACAAATTTGTGTCTTAATGGACTATGGGTGTGCTGGCTGTTGTGGGTGGGAGTAAAATCATAACAAACAGAAACCAGGTCAATTATGATTTGTCCAATACTCATGACAACAGAATGAGAATGCCAAAAGCCCTTAACACCAAAGCACACCTAAATCTGGTTCATGGCTCCACCACTTGGCCTCAACCATAATAAGCACCAAATGTCAACAACAAATTACCGAACTAAACGCATCGAGTTTCCGGTCGAACATCAAACTAGATAAAACATAACAGCAGCAACAATCATACTCAAGCATAAACTAAGAGCGATGATAAGAGTGAATGGAAACCCATCTCTGTCTTTCGGAGTGAACTCTGTTGATGATCCAGCTGCATCATCCAACAAAGGGATAAGGGAAGGTGGCACCAGTTGGTCAACTTGCCTGGTATGAGTCACCCAAGTGGTGTAGGCCTCATCCCATGATGAGTATTTTTTTATGCACAACACCTTTAAACTTGATGACTTGTTTGCTACATGAGGCCCAACTATCATATATGCCTTATCATATATGCCTGGGTTCATCCCCACAAAGACAACGTAGTAATACTTGTTTCCTGTCAGTCCTATATATCATAGACATTGTAATTGAGTACATGAAAAATAACAAACACAAGGTACTAATAAAATTCAATACATAATCCACCACATACATGAAAGTCACAGTTCAAATAATAATACATAAAAAACATACATGGGGAATCACAAATACAGTAGAATTTGAAGATAAAATACTAGTGCATGAAAAGAAAAACACATTAATAGTCTGCCCAAATTTGTTGCGCAATTTCATCCCGCCTAACAGACATCAATTGAAGATTTTGACGTGACATGTTGAGAGGCTCAACCTCGCTGTGGGCAGCATGCCCTCGGAGAAGGATTTCGTTCCCTTCCGACAACTTTTCGGGCAAGGCCCTCTCGGAATCGAGGGAGCGCGAGTGGAGAGGCAAGCGCTCGTAAAATACAGAGTCGCCACTAGGGTTTGAAGGTCCGACACCCAAGGAACCGTATTTCGAAGCACCTGCCGCGCTATTTGATTTGAAAAAGTGAAAGCACCAGTCTGTCATAACCATATCTGGGTTCGGGAGCCAGGTTACGAGAGGGGAAGGGTTTTAAGGCACCACTCTCGCCCAATCCAGAGATTGGTCTCTACTTAAGCATTTTGAAAACATTTACGATTCTTCTTTTATTAACCAATTCTTAGCCAATTAGGGCGGGGGAACTGTTAATCGGGGATTAAAACTGTAACACATTTTGCAAGATGTGATAGGTAGCATGGATGGATAAAATGACAAATAATAAATGGAATAAGGTTCAAAACACTAATCAAACATCAAAACAGTGCTTGATATGGAGGTATCACAAACAATGGCCAACTTGCATGCATGGATCAAACTGCATGCAAGTGAACCATCGCGCGATATTTCCATAAAACTCGCGCGAGGGTCGATGCTTCACCAACAGTTTGAACTTTATCCCCTTCTGGGCTCTGGAAGGACCAGTGCACACCCAGGAGGCAAACCAAGCAGTTTATATGTACTGAATGTAAATAATTATTACAAAATAGACTGGAGTAAATTGAAAGACAACCCCTAAACAGTGGGGGGGAAATAAGCAGAGGCCTAAAGCCTAGTTGCCCATGCAAGGGCAGTTTCTGGAAATCAGAGAACCATCGCGCGACAGAGTGGAATACTCGCGCGATGCTCTTGACTGGACTTCCAGGAATTGCTTTGCATGCTTGGGGCTCTGAGACATGTTCAGAGGCATCCCAAGGGCATTCCGAGTCAAATGAAATTGCAATCTAAGCTACTGTATGTATTTTAGCATGCATATTAGTGATCTACATATCAAAACAAAACTACAACAGACATGCACATAGCTAAAATAAGAAATGACCAGCATCCCTTCCCCACGTGGACCAATCTGTTATAGTCGGTTTCAAAACTTGAAAATCCTCCCAACTCCCATCTCCTCTCTTAAATCTCTCTCAATCCTTGATTGCTTCATGAAATCAACACAACCACGAACACCCATTACCATCCATGGCCGATCACGGCGACAGAGAAAGTGGAGGCGAGGTGGTTGACCAACCGGAGGACCGAGGAGGGTCCAGGAGTGCCGAAATAGAGGATCAAACGCCGGCGGGGGCCATCGCGGAGGTTAGTGCAGTGGTCACAGGTGGCGGCGGTGAAGAACAGGGCCGCGAGCAGGAGGCCGGTGGTGACGAGGACCGTCGCGCGACAGAGGCGAAGCCTCGCGCGACAGAGGAGACTGGGGCCGTGGGACCCACTGTGCAGCCATTAGACTTGAGCATGGCCGTGGAAGGCTTGGTGGTAGCTGGGAGCAATTCAGATGGTGCAGGAGGCAGTGGTGGCAGAGAGCACCATCGCGTGACCAAGGAGGAGTCTCGCGCGATGGAGGAGGCTGGGGCCACAGGAGGCAGTGGTGCCGGAGATGGTGACTTTGAGCCGACCGGGTCTCCGCCGAGGGACTCGGCGAAGGGTAAGGGGGCTGTTGTCGAGGAGGAGACCACCGGGGTGCCCTATCGAGAAGAGGATATATTGTTTCGACTCGCGGCAACGGCGGCCACATCATCAAGTCATAGGCCAATCACCAACTACGATGTTGCCGAGCACTTGCCCGACGAGGCATTGGCGAAACTTCTTGAGGATAACCCCCTAATTGGGGAGATAGTCTTGAAAGCCAAAGAGGATCGGGCACGAGCTATTGAGGCATCGGAGGCGGCGGAGAGAGCCGAGAGAGAGAAAGGAGAGAGAGGAGCCTTTGAGAGACGCTGAGGCCGAGGAGAGGGCTGGAGTGGAGGCACAGGGGCCTAGAGTGACTGTCGTGGCAGAGGCAAGGGCCATGACACGCCCTGGTTTTTCAGCGGAGGCGTACGTACCTCCCACACCACACTGTTCGTGCCGTCGGGCTTTGCGGCCTACGTACCGTTACAAAAGGATTATGATAACGAGCTCGTGTTGAGAGATCCCCGGGCCCACATTGCAAGCACTTGGATGGAGGTATATTCTCAGAAAAACTCCCTTTGTAATTCAATTTTGATATTTGCTCTCCGTAGTTCAATTTCGATATTTGCTTGAAAACACTTGAACTTAGAATTGCACGTGACATTTATGAGCCAAACCATGCCAAAACGATATACCCTTTGTAACATATACCCTGCATGTAATAACTTGAACCAACCATCCGTTGTAGGCTTCATTGATTACCTAGAACTTGAAAATGAAATCCATGTATACTGATAATTTCTCTGGCCGTTTGTCTTTGTGTTTGAAACAGGCGGGAGCGAGTCAGAGGGACATCCGCGGCTTTGGGGGCGCATGTAAGTCCTTAGAGCTATACGAGGCCTTGCCAGAGAGGGTGAGGCGGTTACTAGACGAGGCAGGCTTTGGAGAGTTCGTACAAACGCTGACATGAGCGAGGAACGACCACGCGGTCCTGGTTGCACTTGCGGAAAGGTGGAGGGATACCACCAATACCTTCCACCTACCTCCTGGGGAGATGACGATGACGCCTGCGGACTTTGCGGCGATTACCGGGCTGAGGGTTGGAGGAGAGCCTATCCCGTTTGACTCGGGAATTCAGGAGGACAGAGTGGCCCTGGAGTGGTTTCTGGGCGAAGTGCCCAAGATCGAGGAGGGGATGGTGAGGTATGACCAGTTTACGAAGTACCTGAAGAAGAAGGTGACCAATGACTGGGAGGCGGAGCAGATGGCCCGGGCATACTTGTTGTATCTGTTTGGTGCTACTTTGTACCCAAACAGACGGAGCAAAGTGCATCTCTCCTACTTGCCGGCGTTGAGGGATTTGAGGAGAGCCTCACGCTTTGACTGGGGCGGCGCAGCGCTGGGTGCAGCTTACCACTTCTTTGGAGACTCGTCGAGGATGGGCCAGAGCACTGCCGGCTACTTGAGAGCCTGGGAGGTACAATTCTAACCATTACAAAGCATGATGTTGATTATACTTGTCCATTTGATTGCTTAGCTCGCGTGACTGCTTTAATTTCAAATATTGCATATCATGTGACTAATGTTTGTACTTGTCTAAACATTGCGCAACTTTGGGCTTACGAGGTATTGCGGATGTATCCGCCGAACTGCAAGCACCCAGACTTGAGCACCCTCCCCCGCGCGCTGATATGGAGCAAGTCCAATATGGGGAAGAAGGAGGGGAGAGGTGACCTCAACGCCTTCAGACTGTACTTGGACGATCTCAGGGCTTCTCAGGTATGACACAGAACACAGAACTTCCAATATGCATTCATTTCCTTGATTTTAATGCTGTCGCTAATCAATTGCCTGCATTGCCTGTTTGTCTTAACTGCAGATGAACTGGGATCCCTGGAGAAGAGCAGGGCTAGAGCCTGAGTACTTGGCCAGGAGCAGAGCTGTCACGGCCAGCAGGGTGTTACTAGAGTCAGCCTTCGGTTGGCAGTGGTACTTGGGAGACCGGGTGACATGCCAGTCACTTGGCCGCCTTGAGTTCCAGGCGCCAGGGCCACTTCTGCCCCGAGCTTCGCACACAGGAGAGTACATGCGGGCCGAACTAGAGAGATTCACGTGGCCGGATACCGAGTTGTCACACTACCTGCGTCCTGAAAGGGACTATGCTGTTTACCAGAGAGACTTCCTAGTGGGCCCGCTTGGGATCCAAGGTCTGAGAGAGATGCGGAGCCAGACCGCAGGAGCTGCTAAGGAGAGGAGAGCTGCTTGCGAGAGACAGAGAGGAGGCGAAGGCCGTGTGAGGCAGGGCCTGAGCGGACCTGTGGTTGGCGGGCCTCCAGAGCTGCTTTGGAGGATCCCTGTGGTTGACAGCCAGGGGAATCCTGCAGAGCTACACCTAGTGCCCGCGAGGGTCGAGCCTACTCCCGTGACCGTGCCGGTGAGACTTAGCTTTCATTATTGCATTTCAATTCAATATGCTTGAATTACTGTTGAATAGCTTGATAAACCCAAATTGCATGCAGGTGCCGACTGAATGGGTGAACGAGGCCGTCCGACGTATGCTAGATTTGGAAAATGTGGTGAGGAGAGCGGCGAGCGGTTTGCCATTGGAGTTGCACTACCCGGCACCGACACCACAGCCAGTTCAGCCAGCCGTTGTTCAGAGGACTCAGGTATATAAAATGATACATCCCTGCTTTCGATACATTCCTGCTCTTGATACATGATAGAACGTACCTGTTTTCAACACTTGAAATACAATATGCATAATGTATACTCATGCTTTTGAAATGAAATGACAATGCAGGCACAAGGGAGGGTGATTCCTAGGAGGAAAAGCACGCGAGACCCGCCACAGAAGAAAGTGGTGGCAAAGAAGCCTACGCCTCCAGTCACTGCCACACAACGACAGACCAGGGGTTCACAGACGGCGGCCGCGAGACAGGAGGCTGCCAAGAAAGCCATGACACGTGCAGAGACGCGGTTTCGAATCAAGATGCGCAAGAAGCCATCTCAAGAAGAAAGAGATCCGAAGAGAGCAAAAGTGACCGCATCCGTGGTGGTGGAGGAGAAAGAAGAAGAGGAAGAAGAAGTAGAAGAGGGAGAAGAAGAAGAGGACGAGGAAGAGCAGCGTCCCTCCTCTAGCAGTGGCTCCGACGACTCTGTTGATGATCCTCCATACAAGAACGATCCTCGGGAGCGAGAGGAGAGCGATGACTGGCTTGGAGAGCGCTGAGGGTCACCGCAAAGCCTTCTTTACTTTTTGCATTTTGATTTTTGACTTCGGGCCTGCGTGCCCAAGTAGGTAGCTTAGTTGACATAGGTTTTTGAGGGCCTGCGTGCCTTTTGATTAGCGGGCGCATGTGCCCTAACTGTCTTGATAGCTTTTGATTGGCCGAAGTGCCACAGATACAATAGTTCCCGTTTTGTTGACATAGATAGATCATGGTTTAGCTATAAAATTTGCATTTTCGGGTTTATTGTTTCTCGTTATGAATAAGAGAAGGTAAAACCAACCACTAATACCAAAACTTGCATTGACAACATACCAAAACTGCTCACAGACACACGTGTATGTACAAAACGTGACCAAACTGCAAAGAAGATGGAAATATACCCTAGGATACGGCCAGGATACGAGGATACAAGAAAATAATGAAATTTCGGGCATTAACGAGCCAAAATCCAAAATAACCCGATCCAGACAAAACTGACTCCTTGGCAAGACCAAGCATACTTAACGTGACTTGTCCCAATTGACAGAATTGAGGGAAATGCTCCGAAAAGAGATTTGGGCCGGAAAATGCTCAAAAATAACGCAAAAACGGTCTAAAACTGTAAACATGACTCGATTATGTCCCGGATTGAAACCGACACCCCAATACAGTCACACAAGGTCCAAGTGACCTATATGGCATGACCAAACTTGGCTAAGACCTTCAGAACGAATTCCGACCTCTTGAAACCTCGATTTGAACTTGAAATGGGCCGCCGAGAGTCCGAAATATTCGTTAAACGCGACATTTCGAATCCCATACTTGGATACAGTCACATATACTCATAATGACTTGCTGGAATCATCAAAAGTGCAAGAAGACCCTTGGAACCCAAAGTGACCAAAACTGGACAGTAGCTGTTGTAAGCTGTCAAAATTGCAGACAAACCCTCGCGCGAGGGATTGGAACCATCGCGCGAGGGAAGCTCTCTCGCGCGACGAATTTAAACAGTCGCGCGATGGTCAGACCCTGCTAAGATGCCCTTGTTTGACCAGATCACTGCCTGAAGCCTTATTACCTTCCCAACGTCTTGCAGACTGCTCTGTGGTTGCAGGAGAGGTTGTCCTTGGTTTGGCAAGGTGGTAGGACACCTTGCATGGAGTTAAGCCATGGCACGGAAATCGAAGGCGATATTTATGGGGTTTTTCCTATAAATGAAGGGTATGAGGAGCCATGTAGGGCATCCCCCTCCTCTTATAGACACAAATCCCTTCTAATCATCAAAAATGGAAAGTCCATTTGCAGCCATGCTCGATCCTTGGCTAATGTCAGAAACCGTCGATTGGGAGGGTCCCCGATCTCGAGGCCTGGCCTCCATTCGTGACCTTCACCATGCTAGGCGATGCCCTACGCTTCTCGAAGCGGCCATGAGTTATTGGGATCCAGTCATGCATGTGTTCCGGTTTTACAACGATGAAATGTGCCCAACGGTGGAGGAGTTCCAAGCCTATCTTCAAGGCTTCGTCGACTCCCACACTCTCTCTATTCCTCCCTTTCAAGAAGACATGGAGCAACTCTTATGGATGAAACTTAACATCTCCGAAGAGTTGTCCTCCAGCACACTCCAAAATGACAAGCTCAATATCGCTCGACTTATTGAACTATATGGCCCAGAAGGAGGCCTTGGAGATTATGTCGGGCCGGCTCAAAGACGCCTCGTGCTCTCCATCTGTGCGCTTGCCGCCTACATGCTGATTCCTACTGATGGGAGGGTTAGTTCCAAACTGGTGAGCATCGCTTCCCAGATGGTCGCCCGGAAAAACATCATGCCCATAGTCCTGGCGGAAACTCTTATGGGTTTGGATTTGATCAAAAGTGGCCAGGCGGACGTGTTCAGCGGATGCCCCCTCCTGCTCCAGGTGGGTTCTCACTCAACTCACCTTTTCCTCTTGCTCACTTTCATTTTACCTCGACACTCGGGTAAGGACTGCTCGATAAGCCTTGTTTTTTCACTCGGGCCATATCTGACTTCTTACTTGTTTTTAACACTCATGTAGATTTGGCTTGCGGACAAGGTAGGCGTGCTTGAACCCCCTGAGGCTGGTTTCGACTATGTCCCCAGAAACTTGGTGGAAAGACCGATGGTGTACCCTGAGTTGTCGGCAGTGGCATGGCATGTTTTTTAATGACATGTGCCCCGAAGACCTTGTGTGGAGATGTCCTTGGCTGAATCTCCCGGAGATGACCGTGAACTCCGTTGGGTTAGAAAGAGTGATGATAGCTGGGTTGACAAGCTTTACTTTCTACATCCCAGGACACGTGCTCCGCCAACTAGGGATAAGTCAAGAAAACTGACTCTTTGGAAGAGAATTGTTTGTGCTCCCCCTCCTGCTTTTTCTATAGCTGGGATGAGAGAGAGCTGGAGGAACCAATCCCGGATTCCGTCACATGGCTGGAGAGCCGTTATGTGAAATGGCTTCGCAAAGAAGTCAAGGCAAGATCGGGGGGAAATTTCTGAATTCCTTGTAAAACAAGCTTGTAACAAGAATAAGCTCGGAAACCGTTGGGTTATCCGGGCTGTTTGTCTTTACTTCATGTGTTTGCTTTGTAAGCGGCAAGACCTTTCGCCTGGCTTGACCAGTTAAATAAAAACTTGTGCAAAGGTCATAATTTGAACATGGCTTCCCCGAAGGCTCGAAATCGTCACTAAACATGCAATTCGAATAAACAAAGCTTTGACGTAGTCATAAGCATCCATAATGACCTACTGGAAGTATTGGACGTCCAAAACCTGGCTCAAGACGAAATGCGAAAAACCACCCTCCAAAAGACAATAGCCTGTTTTTCTTGGCCCAAATAAACTGATTCCTTGCGCGACGAAGTGACACTATCGCGCGAGCATCACTCAATCGCGCGATATTCCCAAACCGTCGTGCGATGGAGAGATCCTGTTACAGCTGCTAGCCTTGACTCATTCAGAAATTAAAGTGTGGCAGGCCCTGTCACCAGCCTTGGACGTGCAGAAGTCATCTGGGGCATCAGAGTAGTGTCCTTGAATTAAAAGCATGAAGGCCACCTTGCATGGATATTTCATCCAAAGGTAAAGGATATTTCATCCTTCTCTGGCTATAAGAAGGGCAGTGCCCCCTGAATGAAAGGCACACCTTCAATAGAAGCTCCAAATACACTTCTCCAATGGCAAATCACCTCCCTGCACTAATCAGCCCATGGCTTGAAGAATTCGTTGCAAGCGACCAGCTATGCTTCCGTTCTCACGGGCTGGCCGCCTTTCGCTTCCTAAAAAGCATAAGGCTCCGCCCCGAAATCCTGAGAGCGGCCCTGCAGTTTTGGGATCCGGATGTCCATGTGTTCAGATTCAGGGACAACGAGCTATGCCCGACTGTGGAGGAATTCCAAGCATACCTCCAAGGTTTTGCTTCCAGCGTGATTGTCGTGCCACCCTATAGAAAAAGCATGCCGAAGCTCTTGAAATCCTGTTTGAACATCTCGAGGGGAGCGGCGGACGGCCTGCTGGCTGGCGGGCAAATAAACGTTATGCGCCTGATGGAATGGTACAGGCCTGACGGTGATCCAGAGGATACCGCCCTGCAGGCCCGACGCCGATTTGCCTTGTCAATTGGCGTATTAGCTGCATACCTGCTGGTGTCTCTGAATGGACGGGCCGACCCCTCATTGGTAGATGTGGCCACCCAGCTAGGAGTTAGAAGGAACGTGGTTCCTATGGTTCTTGCAGAAACACTCATTGGTTTGGATTTAGTGGCCGCCGGCCAAACAGACATATTCGGTGGTAGCCCACTCTTGTTGCAGGTAAACTCTCACTCAGCTCACCTTTTTTCGATTTTCACACAGTCTGCTTTTACCTCAACTCTCAGCTAAAGGCTATATTGGAGCTCCTTACTTGTTTTTTCGCTCAAGCTTTATATGGCTCCTTACTTGTATTTTCGCTCATACAGTTATGGCTGTCCGACAAACTCGGGCTAATTGCAGCTCCTGAAGCAAACTGGCCCCATCTGCCCGGGCGAATGCATCAAAGAGGGATGCTGTATCTAGAGATGTCCGAGGAGGAGTGGTACACTTTCATGAGAGAGATGTCTCCGCGTGAAATTGTCTAGCGGCATGAAACTCTGAATATTCCGGACATGGCCCTGAACTCTGCGGGCTCCGAGCGGATGGTGATTGCTAGGCTGTCCAGTTTCACATTCTATATTCCAGGCCGTATCCTTCGGCAATTAGGCATGAACCAGGGTCTGCACTGAGCTGGGGTAGAGGATTTCCAGATTCCAGCGTTTATTGCCCAGCATCTGACTGGGTATGAACACAACTGGGGTTTGAGACAGCTCGGCGGAGCAAATCCAGGCTTTAGCATAGCACTGAAGCGCCGCTACGTAGCATGGCTAAGGGAGGAAGTTGCAAGGAGACAAAATACAGACTGACTCCTGACACGACTCCAATGAACTAGAATAAACTGTGAGCCTGTTAAGGCCTCTAGCATTTCATTCTGTTTTTAATGCTTAACTGTTTTTAAAGACTCTGCTCAGCCTGTATAATAGAAATAGTAGTTTTGAATAAAAAGTGAAAGATTGAGAATTTTCCCCTTTTGGTCCAAGTGTTGAATACCGCGCCGCTTTGAATATCGAGGCACACCCTGGAATAAAAACCATGGATCAAGTTGATTTGATTGTGACCGAATCTCGCGGAGAGATTGCCTACGTATCCCTTTTCAAGGAATCAGGTCGCACGTAGTTCAAGCTAAGGTTCGCTCGTGTATTTTGGCTTTCCTTTTGCGCTCTAATTTTTGCATAGAACTGCCTTTATAGGTTTTCAGTCTAGCGAGCTTTGATTGAATGCCTATTTATTTTTGCCTAAACTGCCCCCTTGGGTTTTCAGTCTAGTAGGCTTGCTCTAATTTTTGCTTGGAACTGCCCACCCTTGTGGTTTTCGGCCCAGCGAGCATCTCTCATGGATAATAACGCTTGAGTTAATCCAGGTTGACCAGAGTGTTGAACTCATTGCCGTCCAGATCAATAAGCTGAGCCGCTCCACCCGAGAGGATGGTCTTGATAATGTAAGGTCCCACGCGCTTTGGGCGGAACTTACCACGTGGATCGAAAATGGGAGCCTGGATTTCCTTTGTGACCATATCCCCTTCAGCCAAGTCTCGAGACTTCACTTTCTTGTTGAATGCTCGAGCAATTCTGCGCTGATACCCCTGAACATGATACAAGGCATGGAGCCTCCTCTCATCAAAGAGCATGAGTTCAACGAACCTCCCACTGAGCCATTCGGATTCCGTGAGTTCACATTCAGCCATGATCCTCAATGTCGGTACCTCAAGCTCGATGGGAAGCACAGCTTCCATCCCGTAGACTAGGGAAAAGGGGGTTGCCCCTGTTGATGTTCGAATCGACGTACGATACCCCCAAAGAGCTAGAGGCAGTTGTTCGTGCCAGTCCCTGGCAGACTCTGCGGATTTCTTGATAATTGTCTCGACATTCTTGTTAGCTACTTCGACTGCCCCATTCATTTGAGGGCGATAGACCGTCGAGTGATGAATCTGAATTTTGAACTCATCGAAGAGCTCTAAAACCCTGCCTTTGAAATGAACCCCATTGTCTGACACGAAAGCCTGAGGAACCCCGTATCGATAGATGATGTTCTTCCTGATGAACTGAGCAACCTGAACCGCAGTTAAGATCTTGCAGGATTCGGCCTCGACCCACTTGGTGAAATAATCTATTGCCACCAAAATGAACCGATGTTCGTTCGAAGCGGATGGCCTAATCATGCCGATGACGTCGATACCCCAAACAGAGAAGGGCCAGGGCAATGTCATGCCAAACAGATTAGAAGGAGGGACGTGTATGAGATTGGCATGGATTTGACACCTATGGCAGCGGCGTACATAATCCACACACTGGGACTCCATAGTAGACCAAAAGTAACCCTGTCGCAAGATCTTCCTGGCGAGCATGACCCCACTCATGTGAGGGCCACAGACTCCCTCATGAATTTCTTCCATTATCCTGATGGCCTCAACGCCATTGACACAAAGCTTGTGCATCCCGCAGTGAGATCTCCGGTACAACTTCCCTCCACAGATAATGTATTGGGCAGCCAACCTTCGTAACGCAGTTTGATCCTTCTTAGTGGCGTCAGGCGGGTAACTGCAGTTCTCAATAAAATTCCATATGTCATGGTACCAGGGTAGGCCGTCATCGACATCATTGACAGCGTTGACGTACTGATAAGCAGGCAAGTCCCGCTGTTCAATAAGGATTGGACGAAGCTTGACACCCAGCGAGAGTTCGACCATGGAAGCTAAAGTTACCAAGGCATCAGCAAACTGATTCTTTAGACGGGGAATGTGCGTGAAGGTCACCTTGTTGAAACGAGGGATGAGATCCTCCAGGTCTTGATGATAAGGCTTTAATCTATCCTCCCGAACTTTCCAGTCCCCATTGGCTTGAGATACAACAAGGTTGGAATCGCCAATGACTTCAAGCTTTTCCACACCAAGTGTGAGGGCAGCTTCCATGCCGACAATGCAGGCCTCATACTCAGCTTGGTTGTTTGTGACATCAAAATTTAGTTTGAACGCAAGCGGAATGTGAGAACCGTCGGGGGTTATCAACAAAACCCCAATCCCATATCCTTTCTGATTAGCCGCCCCATCAAAGTAAAGAGTCCAAGTGTCTTCAACAACCGCTAGCACCTCCTCATCTGGGAACACAAAATCTGAGTCCTCTGGCCCATTGACAGGATGATCAGCCAGGAATTCTGCAACCGCATGCCCTTTGACGGACTTCCTCGTGACATATTCGAGGTCAAACTCGGCGAGCAAGAGCAACCAACGTGCTAACTTACCAGTAAGCGCAGGCTTCTCAAACAGATACTTGAGAGGATCCATTCGAGAAATCAACTTCACTGGGTAAGCCAGCATGTAGTGTCTCAATTTTTTAGACGCCCAAACAAGAGCCCAACACGTCTTTTCAAGAGCGGTGTAACGTTCTTCAGCACCCACCGTCTTCTTACTTAAGTAGTAAATGGCCTTTTCAACTCCCTTGTCTCCTTCTTGAGCCAGCAAACACCCCATAGATGAAGGATTCACAGACAGATAAAGTATCAAGGGCTTCCCAGGCACCGGTGGCATCAAGACCGGGGGGTTTTGCAAGTAGTTCTGAATAGAGGTGAAAGCCACCTGACACTTGTCTGTCCAAACGAACGGGGTCTTCTTCTTGAGTAGACGAAACATCGGCTCGCAAGTTAAAGTTAACTTGGCGATGAATCTGCTGATAAACTGGACCTTCCCCAGAAAACTGCGCACTCCCTTTTCAGACTCCGGCGGCTTCATGTCGAGCACAGCCTTAATTTTCGATGGATCGACTTCAATCCCACGAGAAGTGATCATGAAACCGAGCATTTTGCCTGCCGTGACACCGAAGGTGCACTTCTGAGGACTAAGACGCATGCGGAACTTACGTAGCCTCTCGAAGAACTTCCTAAGCATAGGAATGTGGCCTTCTCGAGTTTTGGATTTGGCGATCATGTCATCGACGTAGACCTCGACCTCTTTGTGCATCATGTCATGCAAGATGGTTGTAGCAGCCCGCTGATAGGTAGGTCCGGCATTCTTCAAACCGAACGGCATGACCAGATAGCAATAAGTCCCCCACTCAGTAATGAACGTGGTTTTCTCACGGTCTTTGGGCGCCATAAGAATCTGATTGTAGCCGGAAAAGCTGTCCATGAACGAAAGCAAAGCATGCCCCGCAGTATTATCCACAAGCACATCAATGTGTGGCAAGGGAAAATCGTCTTTGGGGCTTGCTTTGTTCAAGTCCCTGAAATCAACACAGACTCGAATTTGCCCATTCTTTTTAGGAACAGGAACAATGTTGGCCACCCATGTGGGATACTGAGAAACCATGAGAAAACCAGTGTCGATCTGCTTAGTAACTTCCTCTTTGATCTTCTGAACCCAATCCGGCCTCATTCGTTTGAGGTTCTGCTTCACAGGTTTAGCATCTGGCAACAAAGGGATCCGATGCTCCACAATCTCGGGGTCGATACCAGGCATATCTCGATGAGACCATGCGAAAACATCACTAAATTTGGTGAGTAGCTCTTTGAAACCACGATGCTCCTCCGGCGAAAGCGTGGAGCCCACTTGGACCATTCGGGGATCGTTTTCATCTTTCAAGTTTATAGAAACTACTTCTTCTTTTAATGGCTGATCATGCCTTTCGTCTTCCCTTTCAATGAGGGCACGGATTTCCTTGGAAATATCCCCATCGAAATCTATCCCTTCATCGTCAGGGTCGACACAGTTTATATAGAGATCATTGAAATAGTCAGAAGACGCCTCGTTCATTTCACAAGACCCTGAAGGGTCGCCAAGTACAAGGGAATCAAACTCGAAATAAAAGCTATGACGTGAAGGGCCCAGAGGCACAATCTCCGACTCAGAGCTAGACTTAGACGACGCAACAGACTCTGTACCTGACTCAGACTCAGAGGTGTCGTCAACGCAAGTTAGGTGTAGTTTGAAAATGCAATTTTTAAGGCAACCCTTGGCTTCCACAATGAGAGAGGTAGGGTCCTCGAGGGCATCGGGCCCGAGCATGAGCACTTCGGCTTCTTCAGCTTCCCTAGCCAAACCCACTTGGGAGAATTCCTGGAATAGCAGCTCCAAATTCCCCTGATCAATGGATCCTAGCCAGTCAGTCTTGACCTTCACCTGGCTAAGCTTCCTCTTGAATTCTGCCCTTGCTGGCTCATCATCACTGCTTGACCAGGTGTCATCAGCGAAAACTTCAAACCCCGACAGCAGCTCCCCAGTTTCAGAATGAATGAACGGCTCGGACTGTCCAGTGTAAGCGGCATTTCCCACCTCGCGCACGAAGTAGCTGTCGGGATCACCGTAGAGGGTCCGAGGTTTTCCCGTATATTTCCTTCTTTTGGCGTCTTTGGCAGAGGCGATATACCCCAAACCAAAATGGTCTTTATTAAAAGGAAAAGTAGGGAACTCCGGGACCCCTTGCCGGCGAGACCCTAAGCCTATGCCCGAAAAATAAGACATCCTCCTCATAATGTCCAGCGCGACAGAGCTTATGAGGAAGTTCCCATCCACGTTGATAGCCATCACAGTACCAGAAGTATCAAAAGAAAAACCCCCGAGGTCGACGTCCTCCTCACCATGCAAAATTCCTAGAATGGGAGTCCCATCTTCCTTGAGCGGGCGAATACCAGAATCCCCGCAGATGGTCAAAGTACCAGTAGGTAGACCCAGAATGACCTTTTGGTGAAGGGTAGATGGTACGGCCATGATGTCGGGTCGATGGAGCCACGTCCTGCCTAGCAGAAGGTTGAAGGTTGAGGGAATGTCCACAACATGGAACTCAACATCCATCTCAAAACCCTCAGCATCGAGTTTGAGCATCAAGGTACCCTCGACTACGCGACGGGTGCCGTCGTATGCCTTGACAACCAAGTTGGAAGGTGCAAAATCCTTCTTAGCAAGTCCCAGACGATAAGCAACCCTCATAGGGCAAACATTGATCACCGAGCCGTTGTCAATGAGAACAGTCGGAACCCAGAGTCCTCGACACTTGACAGTGATGTGCAAAGGGCGGTTGTGGTCGACTCCTTCGACTGGCAGGTCTTTATTTGTAAAGACCATAGTGTGCTTTAAGGTCGGAGGGAGGATGAGGGACACCATCGCCTCAGGTGTTGCTTGACGATTTCCTAGTCCTAAAATAATGGGTTGCCCCAAGCGTAGGGCGGAGACCGACGTAGCATAATATCCGGTAAGTCCGGAGTCGAATCCACAGAGACGATGATGTGTGCTAACTAAAAACTCGGGTTGTCCTAATTTAACGGGCTCTTAGGTAGCCACCCCTTGTTCAATGAGATTGATTTACTAACTAAATTACCAAACTGAATTAATTAAATAAGGATTTAAAAATTAAAGGAGAGTACAGCCGTGGGAACTCAGCGTCCGCAACTAGTCTAACCAATGTTTACTCGGGCCACAATTATTCGCTTTGTTGATTTTAGAATAAGAAAAAGGATCCCTAACAAATGCGCACCACCTGTCACCAGTATCCGTGCGCATTCGAATTCCGGCGATGCCTGGGTTTTGTTTGTTAGAAGAGTTTCCGTCTTCTAAAACTGCTTAAAGATTAAATTAATTCGATCACGAGGTAAAAACATTAATTAAACTAGCCACGAGACGCCCTTGCCCCGTGGCCGCACTCTACATAACTACTCACTCATTATTGAAAGAGAAACAAAAGAAACCCTAATTTGATTCATGCTTCTATTACTGGAAAAAGAAAAATAATCGAAAGATTAAAACTAATTGAATAACAACGAACAACTTTAATAAAGGACAAAAATCAATACGAGTTACCGGAGTGCGAAGATCTGAACAAAACTTTAAAAACTTGAAAGGAAAAGCTCTGGAACGGAAAGAACAAGAAAAGAAAACTGCTACGTAATGTTCCAACCCTAAAAACGGAGTTTGGAGAGTATTTATACAAAACCCCAAATAAAATCTTAAATTAGAAATCCCTAAATTCCATTCCCAATGAAATTAGGAATAAACTAATCTAATAATACTATAGTCGGCAACAATTGTTGCCTTGCAACAAAGTTGCATTGTGGCCTTTGGTAGCGCTATAGAGAAACAGGTGTAGCGCTAGCGAGCCTTTAAGGCGTTTTGACTTCGTTGACCCAGCTGTTGGCCGTTGACCCCTTAGTCTTTAGGTAGCGCTACACCAAAAATGGTGTAGCGCTCGCCAATTCTCTGATCACTTCGAGGGCCTTGCTATGCCACTTCTGAGCGCTATACCATTTTTCTGTAGCGCTCACGAATGACTATTTGACTTCCTCGTCAATTTCACTTCAACACTTAGTCTCCACAGCCCTTCTCGCTCTCAAGCTCCATCACGGCCTTTCCGAATACCTCTCAATCCAAACTCGGCGCAAAAACCACCTTATTTCCTGCGAAACTAACAAAAATACAAAAACAAGACAAAGCACGACATCAAGCGGAAAGTGGAATAAACCGCGCCTCTAACGCGCTAAAACGCCCTACTTAGGCGCTTATATCTATGATATTGCGCGCCTATCACACCCCCCAACTTGAAGGTTGCTAGTCCCTAGCAACAAGAAGAATAAAACAAATAAATAAAAGGATAGATCTTTTAAACCCCCGGGCGGCCCCGGTAGGACGAGTGAAGTCTCGTGAGGGTTTTCAGCAGTGATCACCCACAAAACACAAAGGACTCGGACACTTCGAATGCAACTCAATCCAATCAATAAACTCTAAAAACACTACAATAACCGTCAAACAAGTCAAAGGCAAGATATTTCAGCCATGGATAAAGTTAAACAAATGAACTCCGTACCAAACTTAGCACAAAAATTAATTCTCTCACCTACGATCGGATAGAGAATTTTCAAATGGCATGCGTGTATGAAAAACCACATAGAGAAATTTACCAACCTCGAGAACAGTTCACACACCGTTGATAGCCCAATATTTCTTAAGCGCACTCCTTCCCTTTTTGTATTTTTTTTTCTTTTGTGTTGTTTTTCTCATGGTCGTGCAATGCCCGGATCTCTCGGGCTTTCTAGTTGACTCTCTAGCGAGCTTTGGGTCGGCTATCCCCAAGCCAAACGGCTTTAGAGCACCAGGTTTTAAGAGACCCCTACGGACTTAATTGCTCCAGTCAAAAAGGCTTTATATTGAGATCCAAGCTAACCACATTTAACGATACTTTCACAAAGTCTATCCATCTTTTGACGCGAACAACACGGTGGGAGCATACCCCGATTGCCCGGTTACTACTCAATGGACGCCCGGATAAGCATTAACAATATCGCACTCATAACTTATTCTCTTACTGGGAAAGGAGTTCCAAAAATTCCATCAGACAAGCTTATACCGAAATACCAAAAACATGTGAACCAAACTCTAGACCGGTAAATACTCATGTGGGGCAGTGTGTGTGAGAGCATGTTTTCAAGTGACCAAACGCTATCCAACTATAGATGATACCGGCTAACCAAGTGCTTCTTCAACATCATGTTCACGAGCTTAAGTCTATCCATAAAATTGTATCGAGACTCCAACTCGCACAACAAAACCTATAGTGCTAATTAGAAGCCATCAACCAAGAATAGTTACACCCAAGCATCCAAATTCCTTTGTTTTTTTTTTTTTTTGAAAACATGTACGAAGTACACCCTCCCCCCAACTTAGAACATGCTATGTCCTCAGAGCATGAAGACAATAAGAAAATAAAGAACAAGAGAGAGAAATGGACCGACGGATGGCAGCCAACCATCATGACCCCGGCCGCCGTATGGGGAATTTTGCTATCACCGTTGCGTTTCGTCATCAGAACTGCTTTCAGAATCCGCTCCTTCGGACCTCATGAGGTCCACAGCTAGTCACACAGAGCCGCGCCAATGCTTTATCGGACTTACAACCGCCACATTTAGTGGCACCCCTGCTCGAGGCTCCTGAATGCCTCACTCACACCGGCGGAGAGGCCCAAACTACCAAGGCTGATGTGGTAGCATGCTCGTCCTGCAAAAGTCTTAAGAACCAACTACCTACTAGGCAACAAATGACATTAGTACCGCCCGCTAGTAGAAGCCGGGCCACAACAAGAAATAATAATGAAAATAAAAGAACACCACCAGACATTCACGCAGTCTCACGTGTCATACTTTTCTCCCCGTGTCAAGCAGATGAGCGAGAAACGGGTGGCTATACAAGACCACAAAGTCAAAAGCCCAAACGAAAAAAGAAAATCTTTTTGGTTTTTTTTTATTGAATTTTTTGTTTTCAATTTTCTGATTTTTATTATTTTTGAGTTTAAGAGAGAGAGAGAGAGAGAGAGAGAGAGAGAGAGAGAGAGAGAGATCTTTCCAACGTAAAATCCGAAAGTTAATCAAATGCACAAAAGCAACTCCCAAGAATGCACCACTCCACTCTAAGCTTTGCACTAAAAATTGAATTCGGCCAGACCACAAGAAAAGATATTTCGAATAAAGCAATCGCCGAGTTTTGTTAAAAAATTTGAAAGCCTCAAAGTGCACAAGCGGAACTAAATCAAATTTCTTGGTGTTGACAAAATCTGCAATATAAGGATGGTAAACAAGATCAACATCATCAACACCCAAAAAATCAATACGTTCCACTACCCCCGACTTCGGTTCTTCAAACCATACCTCCTCCTCCATGTTCGGTTTCTCAACTAATTCCTCCTCAACAAAGTCTTGGTCCCCAAAAATAAGAGACTCACTCTCAAACCCATACTTCCTATCTTGCTCGTCCATTAAGGACTGCAAATAATCAATCTCAGCGTCCCACTCCTCAGCAGTGGGAGATTTTTCGATCAGACCATCATACGGAGGGCAGTGAGCTCCTCGTTCTCTAGACTCATAGGAGCGCAAAAGGAAAACGTAGACAGCGCGGATCAACAGTGGGAGATACATAAGAGGGGGTTCGACCTTTACATTAGACTCAAGGGGGGAACATTGGGCAGTTAGCTCCGCGTTCGCTCCTAACTCAGAAGGTTCCTCCAAACAATCATCAACCCCACCCTCAATGATAAGTGGCTCGACTTCTTTTTCTTTAATATGTAAATCATGGTCCCACCATTCTAAACTTTCGGCCAACTCATCAAAGTACTCCAAATTGTTAGTAGCGGTTGTATCTAAAAATACACCATCAAACATATCATCTACAAGCTTACGCGTTGTAGAATTTAAACCGTTAAAGAAAATGGTAACAAGGTGCACCGTTTCACAATTATGATCCCGCCAATTGAGTAAAGTGTGTTCTCTAAACCTCCACCAACAACATGCAAAAGACTCATTATCGAATTGATAAAAAAATTCAAGTTCTTGTAGAAGATTATGAGTTGCATATATGGGAGAAAACTTCCTGTAAAACTCTTCTTCCACATCTTGCCATGTAAATATTGAGCCGAGATTCAAAGAATGAAACCAACTCAAAGCATAGTCTTGCAAAGAT
Organism: Rhododendron henanense subsp. lingbaoense; assembly: GCA_020567845.1. Classification (NCBI taxonomy): domain Eukaryota; kingdom Viridiplantae; phylum Streptophyta; class Magnoliopsida; order Ericales; family Ericaceae; genus Rhododendron; species Rhododendron henanense. Next base: position 32,598,402 of record CM036313.1, on the reverse strand, counting down.
GATGAAAAATACTTACGCAAACGCACCTTATCATTCGTGAAAAGCTCCTCAAGTTCTGCAATATGCCAATATGGATTCTCGGAACCTAAGCCATGGAACTGGGGTAATTGGGGAGGATTAGGACTTCTTTCATATGAATTGGAGTCCCACATATCACGCCCAAAAAGGTGATCGCGCATCGTTTTCGGCTTTATCATGATTGTATCCCCTTACCTAACTTTTTTTTTTTTTTTGAAACTAAAAACTACAAAGAAAAAGAAAACGAAAAGAACAGTTTTTCTATCTCATCCTAAAAACTAAAAACAACAAAAGAAAAGAAAAAGAAAAGAAAAGAAAAGAACCTAAAAATTACCCGAATTCTCAACACACAACGCCGTCCCCGGCAACGGCGCCAAAAATGCTTGACGATTTCCTAGTCCTAAAATAATGGGTTGCCCCAAGCGTAGGGCGGAGACCGACGTAGCATAATATCCGGTAAGTCCGGAGTCGAATCCACAGAGACGATGATGTGTGCTAACTAAAAACTCGGGTTGTCCTAATTTAACGGGCTCTTAGGTAGCCACCCCTTGTTCAATGAGATTGATTTACTAACTAAATTACCAAACTGAATTAATTAAATAAGGATTTAAAAATTAAAGGAGAGTACAGCCGTGGGAACTCAGCGTCCGCAACTAGTCTAACCAATGTTTACTCGGGCCACAATTATTCGCTTTGTTGATTTTAGAATAAGAAAAAGGATCCCTAACAAATGCGCACCACCTGTCACCAGTATCCGTGCGCATTCGAATTCCGGCGATGCCTGGGTTTTGTTTGTTAGAAGAGTTTCCGTCTTCTAAAACTGCTTAAAGATTAAATTAATTCGATCACGAGGTAAAAACATTAATTAAACTAGCCACGAGACGCCCTTGCCCCGTGGCCGCACTCTACATAACTACTCACTCATTATTGAAAGAGAAACAAAAGAAACCCTAATTTGATTCATGCTTCTATTACTGGAAAAAGAAAAATAATCGAAAGATTAAAACTAATTGAATAACAACGAACAACTTTAATAAAGGACAAAAATCAATACGAGTTACCGGAGTGCGAAGATCTGAACAAAACTTTAAAAACTTGAAAGGAAAAGCTCTGGAACGGAAAGAACAAGAAAAGAAAACTGCTACGTAATGTTCCAACCCTAAAAACGGAGTTTGGAGAGTATTTATACAAAACCCCAAATAAAATCTTAAATTAGAAATCCCTAAATTCCATTCCCAATGAAATTAGGAATAAACTAATCTAATAATACTATAGTCGGCAACAATTGTTGCCTTGCAACAAAGTTGCATTGTGGCCTTCGGTAGCGCTATAGAGAAACAGGTGTAGCGCTAGCGAGCCTTTAAGGCGTTTTGACTTCGTTGACCCAGCTGTTGGCCGTTGACCCCTTAGTCTTTAGGTAGCGCTACACCATTTTTGGTGTAGCGCTCGCCTATTCTCTGATCACTTCGAGGGCCTTGCTATGCCACTTCTGAGCGCTATACCATTTTTCTGTAGCGCTCACGAATGACTATTTGACTTCCTCGTCAATTTCACTTCAACACTTAGTCTCCACAGCCCTTCTCGCTCTCAAGCTCCATCACGGCCTTTCCGAATACCTCTCAATCCAAACTCGGCGCAAAAACCACCTTATTTCCTGCGAAACTAACAAAAATACAAAAACAAGACAAAGCACGACATCAAGCGGAAAGTGGAATAAACCGCGCCTCTAACGCGCTAAAACGCCCTACTTAGGCGCTTATATCTATGATATTGCGCGCCTATCAGGTGTAACATTGGCCTGAACCTCAAGACGAGATAGAGTGTGGCACAGCTTCTGGCGGTGCTCCTTGGATGAACAGATCAGACCCCAAATCGATATAGCAGCGAGAATCCGCTCAAGTTGTCGTTGGACCAGATCGACAGCTGGTGGACCGGTTGGTACCTCGAGAGGTGCAGACCTCGGGAAAACGATAGGCTCGCTCCTTTGGTTAGAAGGGTTGGACGAGCTTCCAGCTTGCAGATTTGCAGGCTGAAAGATTCGTCCACTCCTCGTAACGTTGTGAACGTTCCCCGAGGAAGGCACGACCTGAGGTTCTTCATTCACATCCCAGAGGTTAGCAGGAACTTCTCCCAGTTTGCGTTTCCCTCTGTCAGTGGTTGGTGCAGAAATAGGCACTTCCATGTCTAGGCCTAGATCCTCAGCCAAATCTTTCATCAGCAAAGAGTCCTAGAAGTTCAAGTCTTTTACAGCGGCCACCTCAGCAACAGGCTCCGAATTCGTAATGAAAGGAACATCCCAAAGACCACTGTCGGCCAGGGAACGATTGACTGCCCAGACTTCAGTCCATAACCATGATGCTGCAGTCCCTGTTGCTCGGATAAGGCACTTCAGGGCGCGGGAATTCCTCGTTAATGATGTAGGAGCAGGGATCGAGATTAGTGTCGCAGACTGAATCAAAGACTGAGCTGAAAAGGGAGACGTGGTCTCCCAGAACCCGTGGATCTTCCTGGACAAGATCGTCCTCTGCGTAGTGTAGCATGTAATCCGGTATAGCGTAGCCTTGGAGGGGATTGGGGTCCAAATCCACAGGAGCCTGCCAAGTTGGCTCGGGGTCCCAATAGTACTCTTCTTCGGGGACCAAGGGTTCAGGCTGCTGAAACAGCATGTACAAAGAGAAACCGTCCAGAGGGTCAACCATAGCCGCTTCATAACGGGCCATCCAGCCGTCATACCAAGCTTGATCAAAAGGGAGATATTCGGGTTGCGGGGGAAATCCATCTGCTTCGAGACTTGACCACTCGTTGAGTATAGGGATGGCATAGTCCATGTTGTCCGCAATAGCCCAACCTGTAGCTTGCATGCTGACTTCTGGCGAAGTTTGACCCAACAGACTCGGGCATGGGCTGACTTCGGTCTCGTTGAAATATGGGATGTCGATTGAAGAGGCAGAATTGAGCTACACGGCGGGAATTGACTGATGGAAAAGGGAGCTGACAGAGTCATTGGAGATAGTCGCTCCATTTTGTAAGTGCTCCAGAGGTGCATCAGTATCAAGAATCTGGCCTTCGACCACGTGTATGTAAGAAACCTCGACAAAAGGTTCAAGCGGAAAGGGTACTATTGGCTTGGGCTGATCAGCTGAGGCTATGTAGTCAGTTGGGTTGAATATGGTGGAGCTGAGGGTTATCTGGCTGATGTGCAGAACAGCATTGTGCTTGGGAAGGGGGTTGGCGATAACGTTAGGCTTCTGAGGTGGCGGAGGGGTTGCAAGCGTGCCATCGTCAATGAGATCCTGAATCGCATGACAGAGGTGAAAGCAGGAGTCAGTGAGATGACCCGCTCCTTGATGGTAGGCATAGTAGAGGTTGGCCTTGAAGTTAGGTGAAGGGTTTTTGGGTAAAGGAGTCGGATCCAAGGGCTTGAGATGCCTTGACTTGACCAACCTTTCCAAGACCGAGGACAGAGGTGCCTCGATAGTGGAGAAGCTGCGAGGTTGGTTTCGAGGCCGGTTATTCTGTGGAGTCTGCACCTGATTGACATCCGCGATGTGGTTGGTCGTGTTGGAGGAAGTGGCGTTAGTACCACTGGTTGTCGTGTTGGAGTAAGTCCCTGTTCCGAACAGCGCATTTGTGTTCCCAGAGTATGCCCGAGGCTTTGATTTAGGAGGATTAGAAGATTCCCCCTTTGCCAGAATTCCACTTTGCAGCGCATCCTCGATGGCCAGGCCAGAGTCGAAGAAGGTTTCAAAGCTAGCAGACGCTTGAGCAAGCACCAAATGCCTAGCATAGTCTGGCTAAAGGTTGCGAGAGATGATACGGAGCAGATCCTTCTCATTGGGGCGGTCAGTCATTAAGGCGGCCTTGGCCCTCCATCTTTTGACGAAGTCTGCAAAAGACTCCTTAGCTTCCATCTTGGTGGACTCGAGTTCCCGGGTGGTCATCTTCAGCTGGGAGTTGTAGCTGTACTGCGAAATAAACGTAGCCCCAATATCCTCCCAGGTCCTCCTTTTGGCAATGTCGAGTGACAAAAACCAATGGAAAGTAGGGCCCGAAAGGGTTTGAGGGAAGAGCTGAGACATGGCCTTCGGCTCAACAGAGAGTAGCTTCATGGCGGCATGGTAATTGTAGAGATGGGTCTTGGGATCTTCGCTCCCGTCGAATTTGGCCAAGTCGGGCATCTTGAACTTCTCGGGAAGCCTGGCGTTGGGATACAGACAAAGGTGGTCCAGATCGATCCCCCCAACGTTGATCTTTTCGGTCTTGGAAACAGATACCTCCAGCTTGGCAATCTTGGCCATAAGTGCGGTCATATCGGGGTTCTGAGCTGGCCTTTCTTGATTTGGAGGAGGTCTGCCACCTGCGAGATTCACAGCAGGTATGCGAACCTCCCTTGGGTTGGGCTGGATAATGAGACGTCCTTCATGATTAGGATCCTCGATCAGGATGGGTGGCTCATGATCATCCTCTTCGGCCTCGCCTTCCTCTTGAATGGCTGGAGGAAGACGAGTGTTAAAGAGGTCATTCAAGCGAGCAATGTTGGCGTCAGTGTTAGCTGCCCTTTGTTGCATGGTGGTGATGCTGTTCTGCAAGTTCATGAGCATGGCTTCCAAGGTAAGAGGTTGTGGCTGCGGCTGATCTTCCATGATAGGTGTTTCGAGGGTGCTTGATGTAGACGATGGGGAAGCCGGTAGCCCTTCCTGTAAAATTGGCGGCGAGTCTGACGGCGAACCTGACTGAGAGTCTGACTGTAGAGCAGCCAATAGAGAATGCGGAGAGTCTTCCGTGGTGATTGACTGGGATTGTAACCTGACGAGCCTTTGAACTGGATTGAGATGCAGACGTTCCCAAGCGGGTTTGGCCACTTGCTTCGATACTTTCCTTGGCGGTGCAATGATTTAGAACTTTGCAACAAAGTAAAAGGAGGCTTAATAGGGGTCCTGTAGGAACTTTAATCTAAATAAAAGACTAAAGTACGAATGCAGCCAACGTCGTCGGTGTCGCCCTAGACTCTAGAACTAGAAGACAAGCCTGTCTCAAGATGTTCGGACATTGCTTGAGGCCCTCAGAATTCTTTTCGAATATGTATCCTTGTTTGAAACGACCGATCCTAAAGGATGTCAAAAGAAGTCTAATACCTTTGTCCATTCCACCGTTTAGGGTTTCAAATTTGAAGTCAGAACGACTCGGTATGAATATCATGATGCCATAACCAGATTGGCGTGAGCAGCACTGTGCTATTAGCCGGGCGGTGTAAGTGACGAGGCACTTGTTACCTTTTGGTGTAAGCATCATGGTATCTACTCCGTTGTTCCTCGTTTTTTGTTCGAAGCCCTAAACAGGTATATAGACAAGGGTGTAGAAAGGCTTCTGATTTCCTAATGTCCCACCATCCGAAGGACTAGAAAATTGAAAACGTGCATCATCGAGACGCACGACTCCTCATCGGGCCATAACAGTGTCCTAATGATTTTAAAGACAGATTTGAAAAGATTGAGAACCTAGGAGCCGCCCTAGACATGCTTCTACGCAGAACGGGATGTATGTACAGTTCATGCTGTAGGGAAAGCAGTAACACGTAGACAGTATATAGGGTTAGATGCAAATAGCTCTTAACCTGTAGGTACCTGTCTTATTTTGAAAGGTTCTAATGCTTTGTATATGCAAAGGCCGGTTTTGGTTCGTAACAGGTTCCTCGAACTAGAGCCACAGAATACCTCCGGTTACCCGCGTAACCGCAGAGTAACAGTCGAACGGTAGTTGACCCATCATCGTCGAAGGTTGTTGTTCATTCGGGGTCCCCGGGCTCTGGTAAACCGTGCCGGATTGCCAAAACAATCCAACGAGGTTTATCCCACATCGATGCAAATGAGATGCTAGAAATTGATTAAGAAGAAGAAGAATCGTAATTTTGCAAAATGCCTTTTCAAATTTGGCTCACTTTATTTGGTCCATCTTTAGAAGAAACTACACAAGTGAACAATCGAAAATGTCACAGATTAGATTGGCCGGACACGGGGTCCTGTTAAATCACCATTCCAACCTTCGACAGCGCAAAGCTCACTGTTTTGACAGACTTTCAAAGGATTGTTCGCAAGTGTATTAAATCCTAAGTATGAATTAATATTGGTTCGATTTATCACCAGCAGAGTCGCCACTGTGGGCAGCATGCCCTCGGAGAAGGATTCCGTTCCCTTCCGACAACTTTTCGGGCAAGGCTCTCTCGGAATCGAGGGAGCGCGAGCGGAGAGGCAAGCGCTCGTAAAATACAGAGTCACCACTTGGGTTTGAAGGTCCGACACCCAAGGAACCGTATTTCGAAGCACCTACCGCGCTATTTGATTTGAAAAAGTGAAAGCACCAGTCCGTCATAACCATATTTGGGTTCGGGAGCCAGGTTACGAGAGGGGAAGGGTTTCAAGGCACCCCTCTCGCCCAATCCGAAGATCGGACTCTACTTAAGCATTTTGAAAACATTTACGATTCTTCTTTTACTAACCAATTTTTAGCCAATTAGGGCGGGGGAACTGTTAATCGGGGATTAAAACTGTAACACGTTTTGTAAGATGTGATAGGTAGCATGGATGGATGAAATGACAAATAATAAATGGAATAAGGTTCAAAACACTGATCAAACATCAAAACAGTGCTTGATATGGAGGTATCACAAACAATGGCCAACTTGCATGCATGGATCAAACTGCATGCAAGTGAACCATCGCGCGATATTTCCATAAACTCGCGCGAGGGTCGATGCTTCACCAACAGTTTGAACTTTATCCCCTTCTGGGCTCTGGAAGGACCAGTGCACACCCAGGAGGCACACCAAGCAGTTTATATGTACTGAATGTAAATAATTATTACAAAACAGACTGGAGTAAATTGAAAGACAACCCCTAAACAGTGGGGGGGAAATAAGCAGAGGCCTAAAGCCTATGTAGACACCCCAATTTGGACTCTTCGAATTTCCTTAATTTGTGGCCATGAGGCTCCCCGATGATGAATTTGGATCGAAACAAGCCTCGTACCAATTGAGACTTTGCTCCTTGAAGGATTTGAAAAGGAAAATAAATGGTCAAAGTCATTCCCAAGCGCTTGAAAGCAGTCCCAAGCGCTCAAAACTGTTTTTCAAAACCACTGGCCTAGCTCACTCTCGAGCGCTCGAGTCTTTTGTGCTGCCCAATGGATGGCAAGGCTTCCCACTACCCATACAATCCATCATGACAGCCACCTTGAGCCGGCTGAGGTTTGAGTCAACACTCAACCTCAGTCAGAGAAGATCAGGCCAGCAGATTTCCTCTCTTTAAAAATGTTTTATTTCAAATCCATTTCATTTTTAAACCATAGGTTATGTGGCCTATATATATGCCTGGTTTTCAGCTAGGAAGGGGGACGAAAATCTCTCTCTATCTCTAAACCCCCCACTCTCCTCTCTCTCTTGTTCAAAGAAAAGTCTTTCAAACTCAAACTTATTTTCCAACAACAAAGCTTTTTTTTTAAAGTCATCAAGGGAAATGCAGGAGATCCAGGACACATCCGGTTACTGATTTCCTGTGTTTTTCTCTCTGCATTCATCTTTTCAAAGTCATCCAAGGAGCAAAGTGTCAAGAAAAGGTAGAAATCTTTACCTTTGATCTCAAACCAAAGAGGCAGTTTTTCCTTTCTGAGGGGGGTCTCTCAGCCTGACCCAGTCTTCAATACTGGGTGCATGGTTGGGAGGCCTTAGTGTAAAAACAAGAGCAAAGGGTTCACAAAAGTGTTTTCTTAAAACCCCTACTGGAAACACTCTCGAGCGCTCGGGATTGTTTCCAGTCCGTGCATGGCACTTTGTTAAACAGCAGGCTGGGGGTGAGGTGCATTCTTAGATAAAATGGTTTTATCATGGCATGCAAATATAGAAAATCAATTTTACTGAAACAGAAACATTTTTCACAAGTTTTCATGTAAGAATAAGGTTTTTCCAAAGTTAAAAGACGATTTTCTCTTGGGAAAAATCAAAACAAGGGTGTTTGCATGTCATGGCAGTATTATTTCCTGTTTGAAACCAAGCTGACATGCAGCTCACTCCCAAGCGCTTGGAACCATTCCCAAGCGCTCGGGAGTGCGTGCATGCCACTGCATTCCATTTTCCCCCAGTTTGCTGTATTTTCTGATTTCTGCATGCATGGATGTGTCCATTTGCTCTTTTAAAGTTGTAAATCTGTTCATGCAAGGGCAAGGATGCATGATTTGAAAGATCGAGGTTCTGCCTCAGTTTATTAAATCCTCTGTTGAGCCTGTAATGTGATTAAGGTCATTTCAGTTACAGTTTAGCGTTATATCCTGTTGGTACTAACAAAATTTGCAGGTTGAGTGTGTCAACACTCCCAAGCGCTCGGGACCACTCCCGAGCGCTCGAGAGTGAGTCCAGTGACAGGGTTTCATTTTTTGTCATTTTGTGTATCATGCATGGCCATTTTATCACCCCTGTACATCTGCACCAGTATACACTTCTTATTTGGTATAACTATGGATACTTGCTAGCTGGTTTAATGAAACAAAATCCCTTTTGGAAAATCCCATAAATGTTTAGTAGAGATCGACATCGCGTCAGGCGAGGGGGGTGCCGTAAAACCCTTCCCCCCTCGTAACATGGCTTCCGGACCCTCAAATGATCTCTGGTTTTCAATTCAAATCAACCATTTTCAAATCAAAAACGGTTTCTCGGGTGGCGAACCATAAATCCGGGTGGCGACTCTTCAAACCATTTTTCGAATCGATCCAAAGTCGAGGCGCGCGATTTTTATCGGGCCGCCCCGATCCACCCGAGGCTGTGGTAGCCCACAGCCTAGTTGCCCATGCAAGGGCAGTTTCTGGAAATCAGAGAATCATCGCGCGACAGAGTGGAATACTCGCGCGATGCTCTTGACTGGACTTCCAGGAATTGCTTTGCATGCTTGGGGCTCTGAGACATGTTCAGAGGCATCCCAATGGCATTCCGAGTCAAATGAAATTGCAATCTAAGCTACTGTATGTATTTTAGCATGCATATCAGTGATCTACATATCAAAACAAAACTACAACAGACATGCACATAGCTAAAACAAGAAATGACCAGCATCCCTTCCCCACGTGGACCAATCTCTTGCTGACAGAACTGTCGCGCGAGTCTTTGGGTCCATCACGCAAGGGTTTAACTGATTACAGTTTCTTGTAACTCTGCTGACTTTAGGGCCAGGACTAGTATTGATTACCAGCCTTGGCCCTGCCAGCCCCCCTCAGGGATCAAAACAGGAAATAGGTAAAATCTTATACCTTTGCTTGAATGATTTTTGAAATGGATTGGATTAGGTGGTGTAGCCTTGCAAATAAGTGTATGGAAAACACAAGAGTGAAGGATTAGGAAGTGTGGTTAGGGTTTGTAACTTTGTGCTAGAATGACTTGATCACTTTGTTTTTTTGTAACTTGGTAACCCTTTGCATGGAAGACCAATGGGGGTTTTATAGGTGGATGGAAGGGTGCTAGGTGGGTGGAATACTAGGCCTAGCAACCAGCCAACAAGGCTGGTCACCCTTGCTTGGTGGAGAAACGAGCCACCAAGGTGAGTGGGGGTGGTTGTGTGGGTGGTGCATCCCCCAAGCCTGCACAACACTGTACAGTCGACGAAAACGGGGTTCCAGCCCCACATGGCCCCTGATGATCACAAAAATCCAGCTGGAACAAAGTGAAAGTGACAGGTCCAAACCGTCGCGCGAGGGTGTGGAACCATCGCGCGAGGGTTCAAACCAACGCACGAGGGTCAACAGTCAACACCTTGACTTTGACCAACACCTGGTAAACTGACTATCGTGCGAGGAACCAGAAGCGTCGCGCGACGGTCAAACCTTGGCTAGGGTTTTGACTGAAGGTTTCAAGGGTTCAAGAGGTTCAAAAAGGGGCTCCAAGCACTCCAAGTTCAATCCATTCCAAACTCAAGCCTGTTTGATCCGATCTCATCATCGGGGAAACAAGAAACTGAAAAATAAAGTAAAACAAATGGGAGATCCAGATTGGGGTGTCTACACCCGCCTACATTACCGACATGTTCCCTGGCGCCATTCCCGTCGTTGTCCTCCTCATTTCCCTCCCAGTCATGTTTGTAATATCCATCAAAAAATTCATCTCTTCTACGCCGCATTATGATCCAATTGTGGACCACACAACATGCAGTAACGATTGTAGGTTGACGAGCACATAGGTACCTAGGCATAGTTTTTAGTATTGGAAACCTTGCTTTCAAAACACCGAAACAACGTTCTATAACATTCCTCAACGATGAATGCTTGTAGTTAAACATCTCTTGGGGCGACCGAAACACTGCATCAACTCCATTCCACTGGGCCCTATGGTACTTGTGTCCTCGATAAGGAGCTAGATACCCAGGCATGTTTGTATATCCAGAATCCACCACATAATATTTATCTACACGATAAGTCAATTTCATTAGTTTAGTTTTTACTTTTCGGGACAATGTATAAGTTAAAGTCATTAATTAATTGTAATGTTTACTCCCTCAGTGGCGGGTGTGGGAAGTTGTGGGCTGGGTTCGACACTGCAGCCAAGAAAACACGTCCATCGTGGGCACTCCCTTCCCAACCGGGGTAAACGAAAGTGAACTTCATGTCAAATGAGCATACTGCCATCACATTTTGAGTTTTGATGGACTTCCTACCACGAAATGCGATTTGCTTGGACGCCGGTACCCAAGCCTCAATGTGGGTTTCATCTATTGCGCCAATGCAGTCCTATATTAATTTACATTAGTATCGAGCTGTGTTATATATCTCCAAACAGTAGCTAATATGTTTTTAAATCTAATTGAAAATTTTACCTTAAACCACGGGTAATATCTTTCATCATTGAGAATTTGAGGAGGCGTGTCATTAAGATTAGGTGGTCGGATTATGGACATACCAACATAACAAAGAGCACGACGCATAAGGTTGAAGTGTCTGCTTATGGTATCAAGGGAATGTTGGAATCGGTCAAGTCGCATCCATCTGCTTTGTCCACATATGAACAAGAATATTGCCAACGATTCCTCTACGGATAGTCTCATATGATCCCAATTTAACTGACCCTTATCCACCAACAATGCAACCAATGATTTAAAAGTCTCTTTGTCAACATGTAAAACATCTTTAATGGTTGTGGGGTGTTTTGTCATCAAAAACTGAGTGTAGGATTGACCAGTAAAAGGGGCTACTCGTTGAGGAATTCGCTCATCCTCCTCATCAGATTCCGACATATTTTCCAAAAAATCTAGGTCCATTAACTCATTGTCGTCACTGCTATAATCTTTGTGTTCCTGGTTTCCACTTGTCGACATGATAATTGAGGTACCTAACTGTTACAAGTCGAATGATAAGTGTAAACAACTTCTTTTCTATCAGTGGTGTTTAATAAAGGGTCAATATTTTTTACTCTAGACTCCACTGCTGTAGACACCCCAATCCGGACCTCGAAGGGTCTTTGACCACCCCGATGATGAAATAAAGGAAACAAAGTCTTTGCGACCTTGAATGAAGTATTCCTCCAGCATCCAGAGTCCAAACCAACCATCAGTCCAGAAAAACTCAAAAAAAGCCCAAAAACCCAAAAAGCCCAGAGAAAGCCCAAAAAGCCCTGGACCGAACCTAAAGTACCGTGCGCGACACTTCTACATCGCGCGGCGTATCGAAATTTAATACGCCGCACGCAGTCATGAGGTTAACCGCACGACATTTTGGATAAAGTTCTGACTGGCTCAGAAAGCTGTCGGCCACGCCCATTTGAGCCACAGCTGCAATACGGCTCAGCCGAAAGCACACTTCTGGCCCGCCCAGAAAATACCTCCAACTTTTGAAATTCAAAATCCAAGGCTCTTGCCTATAAATACACCCCTCCACTCAAGGGAAAAGGGCCCTTGATCACCATTATACCCTTTCTCTCTCTTCTTGCTTTCACACCCACTTTCCCATTTCCAAGCCTTGAGAATGTTGTTCTTAAAAGACATTCTCTAGGCCCTTTACTCCATTTTTCTCTTCACCATTGAAGTTAGTTCCTTACTAACTTTGAGGTCCCAACTACCCAATATACCCATTTAGTACACACATCCATACCTCTACTCTCTTTTTCAACCTTCCGACGTCCATCCGCCTTCATCAAAGCTCATTCAAGCTCCAGATCTAAGGTAAAAACCAAGTTTCCTTGGGCTAGGCTCTGTCCTGGCCCTGAGGGGACCTTTCTCTTTTCAGGCTTAACCCTTTTGGTTGAGATCTGACCCAAAACCTCTTTTACAAAACAAAACCAGAGTTCTGTACAAAGGTGTGCTACGCCGCGCGGCTCTTTAGAGCGTCGCACGGCGTAGTAGACTAGTACGCACGGCATTTCGAAAGAGTACTGTTTTCTTGATCAAACTGTCTGGATCGCGATCGTCCGTTGTTGGGTCTTTTCTGTATACCAAAAGCTGTCTTAGAATGAGACCATTTCTACAAGCCATGTTTTAAACTCCATAGATCTTTTCAAAACAAGCAAACGTATCAAAAATGGTTTTCCCTTCATGGTTTGAAAGAATGGTGCAGATCTGAGTTAATCTGACGGCTGTGAGTTGTCTGAAGCTTTAAAATAAAACCGTGCGATGTAATGGTACACCGTGCGAAGCTTTACAAAACTATAAAAGTTTGGTATCGGGATCGGAACCACGCACGGCATATTGGTAAGCCGCGCGCTATAAGCCGATATGCCGTCTGACGGAGGGCAGTGATTCAGACAGTCCGTTTGAATATCTTTCTTGTTTATATCATCGCCATGCCATCTTTATCATCTCTGTACAGCAAGCACCACTAGCACGACAACGTGTTATGATTTATCTTGTTTCCCTTTCCCTTTATCTGTTTTTAAGGTTATCTGAGTTGTATTAATCCCCCCATTTAAAATGCTTAGTAGAGACCGGTTTTCACCGGGCGAGCGGGGTGCTTTTCAACAAAACCTTCCCTGTTCGTAACCTGGCTCCCGGATCTAAAATCTCAAACAGTTTCGCTAGATCAAAAGGCCTTTTCTTTTCAAACAAACTCTCGGTTCCTCGGATCATCCATCTCAAAAATCCGGGTGGCGACTCTGTCATAAAACAGCACCGCGGGCGCGGGAGCCCACAGTGGCGACTCTGCTGGGGACTTTTATTCAAAACTTCTTCTTTTTTTTCTTTTTTTAAAAATGCATAAAGAAGTGTTGGATAATCAAGAGGGCCAAACTTGAAAGGCATTTTACTTGGGGGACTTAATGCAATTTGGAGAACTTAACTTTCTTTTACACTATGCACCGCACAAGCCTCGCTAGTGTGTTTCGGCTATCTTGCCCGGTTTACCGCTGACAAGCTCTCCCGAAATGCCTAGCAACCCTCGACTATGATGGGCCATCGTGCTGTTCGACCATTGTCTTGCAATACACTCGACATGGGGTAGTACATCTTGGCTCTAGTCCGGGGAACCCCTCTCAAACCAAAACCGGCCTTTGCAGTTGTACATAACCATAGAACTTTCCCAACTAGGACAGGAACCCATGGCTAGGACTTATGTGATATATCCTGTTTATGTGTATTTCTTTGTACATACATATCATTCACGTATCATTGCATCTTGCAGGCTAGAGGATTAGGCTCCCTTAGAATTCTTTAAGGACTTTTCGGTCAGTCTAGGAGACTATAAATCCATGGAGGTTGTGATACCTCCGGTGTTTGCCGTGCCCGAACGGCTCCCTTGACATGGGGTTAACCTTGGAGGTGTGCGTATTTGGATTCTGACGGTCACATTGCTCTGTCTCGGATGGTCAAGATAAGGAGATTGGCTCTGGTTCCGAAAACGATCGGAATTTAACCTGCCTGACAGTACCTACCCGGATCGTCAGAAATCTTCTGTACAAATGCCCCAAGTGTAACTCAAGTCACGGTAGGTTCTAGGACCTAGAAGGCACGTAGAAGGTAGGACAGACACTCGGGGCTGATTTTGAGTTGTTCTCTTTTGCTTTGCTACAAGTTCAGAAACATTGGACACTTGCAAAAAGAAGAGGCTTTACCCAATTGATTTCGTCCGTCTCGAAGATTGGTTCGCATAGATACCCTGGAAGAAACCCAACTGGTTGAGGTCCACATAGAACAGGAAGACCAGTCGTCATTAGCAGTTTCGCTAAGCCCAGCAATACAGGAGCCTCCGTCACTTGAAAATCTCTTATCCATGGCTGACCAAGGAAACGGGGTAGAAGAGCTTAGGCAGAACATGGCTACCATGGATACTCAGTTTAGGCAATCCCTTGCAGGGATGGATACGCAACTCAAAGCTTCGGTTGCATCCATGAAAGGCGACATGAATATGATAATGAAATCATGCAAGAGGTTTGCGACAAGCTTTTGGTTAAAACTGACATACCCAAGGAGGAGACGCCAGCCAAAGACACGCCGGCAATCGATCCTAATCTGGCCGCGCTTATGGTTAAAATTGGGAAGTTGGAAGAATCAATGCAAGAAAATAAGCGATTAGGGAGAGGAGAGATTGACATGAACAAATTGTGCCTGTTCCCCAACGCGAAGTTACCAGAAAAGTTTAAAGGCGTGGATTTCGCAAAGTTTGATGGTACCGGAGATCCAAAAGCTCACCTCCAAGGGTATGTTGGTTCACTCACCATGAGAGGAATCGAGAAGGAAGCCATGGCCCAACTATTCCACGAATCTCTGTCAGGGCCCGCTTTGCAATGGTTTCTTACCCTGGAACCCTCTAAGAAAAGGACTTGGGAAGATATTGGGACGGCATTTGTGGCTCAATACGATTTCAATGTCGATCTAAAGATGACCACGAGGGAACTAGAAAGCACCAAGATGGGTGAGAAAGAAGGTTTCGCTGACTTTGTGAAACGATGGAGGGCTAAGGCCACTCAGATGCAAAGCAAACCAGACTTAAAAGAACAAATAAGAATCATCACCAAGAATCTGCCTAACTCTTATGCCCCATACATGGTTCTCTCCTAGGCAGCCCCGAATTTCGAAACTTTCTATGACTCAGGCCTGGCTGTGGAGGAGGCACTGCGAAACGGTACATTGGAAAGAAAGGAACCGGCAGCACAGCCCAAAAGGGTGTACTCAGGGAATAGCAATGTCCTCTTCGGGAATTCCAATCAGGCTGGAACCTCATCCACCAAACCGGCAGAAGTGAACCAAATTTCAGAAAAACCAAAGTCCCAACAAAGAACCTTTACCCAATTTAGCACTCCTAGATCCGCCTTGCTCAAAAAGCTTACTGAAGTAGGAGTGCTAAATCCCCTTCAGCCACCACAGAACATTCCACCCAACCTAAACCAGAACGTCTACTGCGATTTCCACCAAATGCATGGCCATACCACCGACAACTGTATCCGTCTCCGTCATGAGATTCAAAACCTCATCAATAATAAAGTCATTGACACCCCTCCTTCTGACAAACCAAACACCATGACAAATCCCTTGCCACAACATAATACCCCATTCCATATCAACCAAATCACCCAAGACAAAAGCCAAGACTTTGATCCCACCTCTTTCATCATCCCTGATACCGAACCAGAGTCTGTTCTGGAAATTCCCGAAGAAATTGCCCTCTGATACCTTTGGGATTGGGGAGACTTGATTGTTGATTGGAAAGAGTTTGAAGTCGCTAATTTCCAAGAAGATGTAAACCCGTTCTTTGAGCCAGAATGGGAAGTTGATTGGCAAAACATTTATGCTGACCCTCTTGATGGATTTTCTTTGAATATGATGTTCAACCTGCCCGAAATGCCTGAATGGGAATGGAACCCAATTCCGGATGAGTACCAACTCTTGGCCTGGAACGATCCTTTGGATACCTTCTCTATACTCATGTTGTTTGCAGAAGAATACCAACCGCCGACGGTGATCTACGATTGGCCTGAACCTGTTCCATTTCGACCAGACCTCTCCTCCTACCTCCACGATCTCATAGCTAGCGACCCATACAACAACGTGGGTCTTGATCCATACCCAGAACCGCCGGGTCCCGAAGAAGATGTGGCTAGTAATGAGTTTAACCCAATGGACTACCTGGTCGATGAAGTTAAGTCAGAGTCATCTGTCACATTCCCAAAAGATGTTGATGTTGCCATGATGAACTTGTGGGAAGATGAACCAGGTGCTAAGACAAACCTGTGGGGTAATACGGAAATCATCAACATAAAGGTGGGGAACGAGGAATGGACTGTAAATAGGGCAGTAGTAGAAGCTGAGAAATGGAAGCCCGAGGATCTGTGGGAAGACCTGGTTGTCGCTGACTTGGCTGCCAATCTCCAAGACACTACCATTGGAAACAAGCGCAAGGCCCTTGCGGATTTGTGGAATGAAGAGTCCAAGTACCAACAGATTGGTCAATTATTCAGGAGTGGTCGAATATATCAACCCCCAAATCTTCAAATCGGAGAATCTTCCAACCCTCCAGCTCCACTGACCAAAGAACCTTCTAACCCGTTCGTCACCCCAATCAAAGATACTTTCCAACCCTTTGCCCCACCAGTTAAAGAGCCTTCACGCCCTGAGAAAAACCCAGAAAGAATGATCAAGCGCCAGCTTGAACAGACTCCAGCCAAAATGTCTGTTTGGGACGTGCTAGTTCATTCCACCCGCCATCGCGAAGGATTCATCCAAGCCCTCTCTCACCTAAAAGTCATCTCCGCCATAACCCCTGACGAACTTGTGGCACTCATCAAAACCATACCCGTCAAACATGCTATCACCTTCATTGATCGAGATTTGCCCGCTGATGGAACTGATCACAATCGGCCACTCCATATCACTCTGAAATGCCACGGAAAATGGGTACCGGTAATCCTCATTGACAACGGGTCGGCAATCAATGTCTGTCCACTCCGTGTCGCTTATTGCCTGGGATACAAAAATAGTGACTTCTCTCCCTCAGAAGTCAAAGTTCGGGCATATGACAACACCCGTCGGGATGTGACTGGCACTCTCATGCTTCCTATGACTTTTGGGCCTTACCAAACAGATGTGGAGTTCCATGTGGTAAACATTCCTGCATCCTTCAACCTACTGCTGGGTAGACCTTGGATGCATCGACCTGATATCATGGCAGTTCCTTCAACGCTCCACCAGAAAGTTAGACTGGGACTAGAAACTGGGATGCTCACCATTCATGGCGATTCTGGGATTCGTGCTCCTATGGAAGACAATGCCCCGCTTTTGGAGATACAACATGGGGAAGAGGACGTTGCTCTGGGCGGTTTCTCTCTTGACACCTCTCATTCTGTTTTCACTGTCAAGATTGATGACGACTTCGTCGTTAGTAATGTGGCCATAAAGATAATGAAGAAAATGTCCTACATGCCAGGACTGGGGCTGGGAAAGAATCTTTAAGGGCCAACACAGTTTGAGGAGCCAGGAACTTTAACCCGCATAACAGGTGTGGGATACCACCCTTCCGAGGATAAGAGGGAGAAGAAGGGAGATAGGTTGGAAGACTATTTTGTCAAAGAAAAGGCAAAGCAGATTTATCAAGGGCAGCCGGAACCATTTTGGGACAAAGAAACCAATACCTTCCTACCAGGATTTGAGATATTCACCAATGATGTCTGGCCCGAAAGTGATGAAGAACTAGAAGCGGTGATCAAGCCAGTAAAGACGACAGATTGGGTTGAAACTCTTGCCGTGGGTAGCCTAGCAGCCTTATTCGGGGAGGACAAACCATTGGGTACAGTCGTGGAAGCAGAAGTGCAGATGCTAGGGCAGGAGGCCCCCGAAGATCCAACTTCACTCATCATGGATGCCGCTGGAGATTATAAGAATTGGACTTTCATACCAAGCGCAACCAGTCATGAGTCTGAATCTGAAACTGAGTCCTTTGAGTCTTCTGAGTCATCTGAGTCTTCTGAGTCTTCTAAATCTGTTGAGTCTGAGTCGGTGCCTCTTGGCCCAACTCCTCAGAGTCTGTATTTTGAGTTTGAATCTACCCGTGTGTACGATGCCCTCGAGGCCTCTGCTAATGATGAAATAAATGAATCTGATTCCGCTTACTTCCCTGATTTTGAAATAAATTGTGTCGACCCTAATGATGAAGAGATCGATTTCGAGGGGGAAATCCCTGAAGAAATTCGGTCCCTAATCGAAAGGGAAGACGAAAGGCATGCTCAGCCTGTAAAAGAAGAAGTTGTTTCAATAAATTTGAGGGACGAAGGGAATCCCCGAATGGTCCAGATCGGTTCCGCGCTGTCAGAAGAAGAGCGTCAGGCACTTGTGGAGTTGTTAAAAGAATTCGAAGATGTTTTTGCATGGTCGCACGCTTATATGCCCGGAATTGATCCTGAAATCGTGGAACATCGGATTCCCCTTCACCCTGACACGAAACCAGTAAAACAAAAACTGAGACGCATGAGGCCCGACTGGGTGCTTAAAATAAAAGAGGAAGTAACTAAGCAAATCAATGCTGGGTTCTTAATGGTAACTAAATACCCTCAGTGGGTTGCTAACATCGTTCCCGTTCCAAAGAAGGATGGCAAAATCAGGGTCTGTGTGGACTTCAGGGACTTAAACAAAGCTAGCCCCAAGGACGACTTCCCTTTGCCCCACATTGACGTACTAGTTGATAACACCGCGGGACATGCCTTACTTTCCTTCATGGATGGCTTCTCAGGATATAACCAGATTCTCATGGCCCCGGAAGACCGAGAGAAGACCACGTTCATTACTGAGTGGGGAACCTACTGCTATCGGGTCATGCCTTTCGGACTGAAAAACGCTGGCTCTACTTATCAACGAGCTGCTATAACCTTGTTGCATGATATGATTCATAAAGAGGTGGAGGTTTACGTTGACGACATGATCGTTAAGGCAAAAGAGCGAGAAGGTCACTTACCCGCGTTGAGGAAGTTCTTCGAAAGGATAAGGAAGTACAGGATGCGCCTCAATCCGGCTAAATGCACATTCGGAGTCACTACAGGGAAGATGCTCGGATTCATGATCGCCACTCGCGGCATCGAAATCGATCCATCAAAGACTAAGGCTGTTCTGGAAATGGAACCACCACGGACGGAGAAAGACGTAAGGAGTTTCCTTGGCAAAATACAGTTCATCAGTCGGTTTATTGCTAAACTGACTTCAACATGCGAACCCATATTTCGTTTGCTCAAGAAAGGAACACCATTTGCATGGAACGACAGATGTCAGCAAGCTTTCGAGGCCATCAAAGCTTATCTAAGGAATCCGCCAGTCTTAATGCCGCCGGAACCAGGAAAACCTTTGATCCTATACTTGTCAGTCACTCCGTCTTCCAT
Organism: Rhododendron henanense subsp. lingbaoense; assembly: GCA_020567845.1. NCBI lineage: Eukaryota > Viridiplantae > Streptophyta > Magnoliopsida > Ericales > Ericaceae > Rhododendron > Rhododendron henanense. The sequence goes on along the minus strand of CM036313.1, from coordinate 32,579,069 downwards.
GGGGTGTATGCTGGCACAGGAAGGAGACGATGGGGTTGAAAAGGTTGTCTATTACCTCAGCAAAAAGATGGTTGGGTCTGAAGAACGTTATACTCCATTAGAAAAGACGTGTTGGGCACTTGTTTGGGCTTCCAGAAAGTTAAGACATTACATGCTGGCCTACTCGGTAAGATTGATATCCCGAATGGATCCTCTAAAGTACTTATTCGAAAAGCCAGCACTCACAGGAAGAATGGCACGATGGCTGTTGATGCTGGCAGAATTTGAATTAAAGTACGTCAGCAGGAAGTCAGTAAAAGGAAGAGCTGTCGCTGAATTTTTGGCCGACTGTCCGGTCAAAGGGAAGGAAGATGCTGAATTTGAGTTCCCAGATGAAGGCATAATGACCATAGTTGAGGACGTGTGGCGGTTGTATTTCGATGGAGCAGCCAATCAGAGAGGATTCAGAATTGGTGTGCCATTAATTTCACCGGATGGGTCGCATATCCCGCTTGCATTTAAGCTCAACTTCGAAGTCACCAACAATCAAGCGGAATACGAAGCTTGCATTGTCGGCATGGAAGCAGCCATTGAAATCGGTGTAGAAAAGTTGGAAGTCGTGGGAGATTCCAACTTGGTCGTTTCTCAAGCGAACGGTGATTGGAAAGTCAGGGAAGAGAAGTTAAAGCCGTACCATCAAGATCTCGAAGATCTCATTCCCCATTTTAACAAAGTAACTTTCACTCATGTCCCGAGACTCAGGAATCAATTCGCTGATGCCTTGGCAACACTAGCCTCTATGGTCGAAATCCCTGTTGGTGTGAAACTAAGGCCAATTATGATCGAGCAAAGGGATACCCCAGTATACCAACATGTCATGGCCATCAACGAGCCCGAAGACGGTCACCCTTAGTTTTACGACATCTGGAGATTCGTGGAAAGAGGAGAGTACCCCTCTGAAGCAAGCAAGAAAGACAGGATCGCCCTCCAGAGAATGGCAGCCCAGTACATCATTTGTGGAGGAAATCTATACCGAAGGTCTCACCGTGGAACCCACAAGCTGTGTATCCATGGTGAGGAGGCAAAAAGGGTGATGGAGGAAATCCACGAAGGAGTATGCGGTCCTCACATGAACGGCATGATGCTTGCCAAAAAGGTTTTGAGACAAGGCTACTTCTGGTCCACCATGGAGACGGAATGTGTGGAATACGTACGATGTTGCCATAAGTGCCAAATTCACGCTAACCTCACGCATGTTCCGCCACATGAGTTGCAGCAAACGACCTCGCCATGGCCTTTCTCGACATGGGGTATTGATGTCATCGGAAGGATTGTGCCAGCAGCCTCTAACGGCCACAAGTTCATCCTGGTGGCTATCGATTACTTCACAAAATGGGTAGAAGCAGCCTCATATGCAACCCTGACCGCGGTTCAAGTCGCGCACTTTATCAAGCAAAACGTTATTTATCGGTATGGGGTCCCACAGGCATTCGTATCCGATAACGGGGTTCATTTCAAAGGTCGAGCAAGGGAAGTCTTGAAAGAATTCTAGATCCAAGTACACAAGTCAACAACCTATCGACCGCAGACCAATGGGGCCGTGGAGGCGGCCAACAAAACAATCAAAACCATCCTAGAAAAGACCATTCAATCTGCAAGGGATTGGCACGAACGACTACCTTTGGCATTGTGGGGATACCGCACGTCTGTGCGTACACCAACAGGGGCAACTCCGTACTCTTTGGTTTATGGCATGGAGGCCGTACTCCCCATAGAATTAGAGGTTCCGTCCCTCCGGACTATGATCGAATGCAATGTACAAGAGGCAGATTGGCTGAGCAACCAGTTTGAAGAACTCATGTTATTCGATGAACGTCGTTTAAGGGCCCTTTACCACATTCAAGGATATCAAAGGAGAATTGCGCGCGCATTCAATAAAAAAGTGAGGCCCAGGGACCTGGCAGAAGGCGACATGATTCTGAAGGAGATACGAGCACCAATCTATGATCCACGAGGGAAGTTCCGACCAAAATGGTCTGGGCCGTATATCATCAAGACTATCCTATCTGGAGGAGCTACGCAGCTCATCGACCTGGACGGAAACGAATTCTCAACTCTGGTCAACCTGGATCAACTCAAGCGCTACTACCCCTGAGAGAAGCTCGCTGGGCTGAAAACTGCAAGGGCAGTCAGTTCCAGGCAAAAATTAGAGCAAAAGGCCTACTAGGATGAAAACCCGCAAGGGCATCTTAGGCAAAAATTAAGGCATACAATGAACAAGCTCGCTAGGCTAAAAACCCGAAAGGGCGGTACTAGGCAAAAATTAGAGCACAAAAGGAGAGTGCCAAAACCAGAGCGAACCCTATCCTTGAACTACGTCATGACCTGATTCCTTCATCAAAAAGGATACGTAGGCAGTCTCACTATGAGACTCGGTTACGATCAATCAAAACAAAAATCCAGGTTGACAGAATCCAGAAAGGCAGAATCAGAGAGGGGGAGACCCTCTATAACTCACTTTATTAAGATAACTGCTTCTAATACATAAGGCTGAGCATGATCTTCGAAAATAAAAAGGCAATACAATAAAAGGAGGTCCACGATTTATTCAATAAATCAGGGTAGTAAGATCGAGTCAGTTTCCTTGGGCACCCGCCCTTGTAGCAATGTCCCTCTTGAGCCATTTCCTGTAACTCCCACGCACTGCAACAGAGGGGTAAGGATGAGCATCGGTCACCTCACGAGACCTCCAGAATCGCTGGTAGTTGCAAAGAACCGAATGGCGGAAGAAAGGCAGAACTACATCCACCAGGATCTCTGTAGGAACCTCCTGTCTCAAACCAAGCTAACGCTGAATCCGATAGGGGATGTAGAAGGTAAAAGCCTCCAGCCCGGGAAGAACCACCCACTGGGAACCCATATAATGCACAGTCATGGGCGGAAGATCAATCCAAGAGCTTCTCCAGGAAATAGTCTCAGCTCGTTGACGCTTGAAGAAGTTGACCCACTCGGAAACTCGCATGTCCGCAAATTCAAAGCACCGAGAGGAAAGTAACCTAGCCCCATACGCCAAGCTGCCAGGAGGGAGAGTCAGTATGTTCACCTTGTCACACAGCCAAATCTGCCGAAGAGAGAAAACAAGTGAGAAACCATAGAAAGCCAAGCCCAACATTAAAGAAAATAGGAAGAGCTAAAAAGAGGGAAGATGAGGCGAAAACTAACCTGCAAGAGAAGGGGGCAGCCTCCAAAAGTCTCAATCTCTCCAGAACGAACCCTGTCTAAACCCATCAGTGTCTTAGCCAATACCATTGGAATCACATCCTTCCGAGCTCCAAATCTGCACTGCAATACTGACCAGTGCCGAGCTGGCACGACCAGTGGAAGGAACCAAGAAGTAGGCGGCAAGTAAGCACATGCAAAGAGCGGTCATGCGCCGAGAGTGGTAGGTTACGTCCGCTAGGTTGCCAAGAGGAGAGAACATCTCAATGAGGCGCATCACGTTGAGACGACCATTGCCAACCAAGTAACGAGCAACACCGACGTTCAAACCAAGAGAGGCAGCAAGAACCTTGGACATGTTCTCGCGCACGGGAGGGACAATGACATCTCCGAAGCCAAAACCGCCAAGATAGGCGCGAAACTCCTCGATTGTTGGGCAAAACTCTTGTCCACCAAAGCGGAATACATGCACCTCCGGATCCCAAAGACTTATGGCAGCCTTTAGGAGCTCAGGGCGAAGGCGGATGTTACGAAGGTATCTCATAGAGTAGAGACCGTGCGCCCGAAAGTTGAGCCAATCGACCCCTTCCATGGAAATCAACAATGGCCGTAGCGAACCGGTGAGAGAAAGAGCCATTGGGAGGGGATGAAGATTTGAAGAAGAAGAGATATGGTTAATATGAGGCCTAAGGCCTGAATTTATAGAAGGATAGAGGAGACAACTTCAACTTCCAAAAAGAGTCTTGGGTTCCAAAAGTATAGATTTTCCATGAGTCTTGCATAGGGAAAAGCTTGGTCATGCTCTAAAAGAACAAAACAGACATGCATTGGTCCGGATATGTTATAGAACAGGTCAAACTTTAACCCTCGTGCAATCTGTCTTGGGAAGCAGCAAATGGCAGAATGTCAGGAAAAAAGTGCCGCGCGGTGTAAAGAGGTAGCGCACGGCATACCAAGACCAGGAGAAAACCACGGATACGCCGTGGAATCAGAGGAAGCCCTGCACGGCGCTTTGTAGCCCCGCACGGCATATTAAGTTTGCATTTCTACAGACTTTGACAGTAGAGATTAGAAACCATTTCGAGGCACTCGCAAGCATCACCAACCCTCAGAACATGTCTCAATGGGTATTTGGGACTTCGGGGAACCCTCACTTCGAGTCAACTCTCAGAATTCGACGTGAAGGCACCAAAAAGTCAATAAAACTCGTTTCCTAGGACATGTCAAGGTATCAGAGTCCGCTTCAAGCCGTTTCAAGTTGGTCTTTCGGGTCCTACAGGTCATAATGACCAAAGGTGACCTGGTCCAAGTTCCGTTTCACGGTCAATGTCGAAATCTGAGAATGTCACCCTCCAAAGTTAAGGTTTTCTTGCTTTCCAAGCATATTTTCAAGAAGTTTTCAGTTTCCAAATAAGAGTTTGAGTTCTGTAGTCACGTGTCAAGTATCCAGGGTCATTATTGATGAACAAGAGTCCGCAACAGGGATATTTTCGTAAAGTCTTGCACAAAGGGATCAGTTTTTCAGAGATATTCAGTTATCTTCCTTGATTTCTATTCCAGTGTCAATAAATCTTTGCCCTAACATACTGCTCATCATAAAACTCAAGTTCGCTTCAGATTATGGCTCAAAGGACTAGTTGCATGCATTGGTTAGTGTTTCTGTTATTCAATCTTTCTTAAGCAAACGACAATAAGGGAAGTTGAACGACGAAAACAATGACAAAAATAAGCTTCTCTATATATATAATCTCCAAGATATCCATAAGTCGAAGTACCAAAAGGCGTGCAGGCCCCAAAATCCTATCTACTGAGGGTAAACAGGCACCCTTCCAAAAGAAGTACGCAGGCTCCATCAAAAAGCAAAAGTAAAACAAAAAGGGAACTCAACTCTCATCCTCGTCCTCGTCGTCGTCCTCACCCTCCTCGTCGTCCTCCCCAGAGGCCTCCTCTACCGGAGAACTAGCCGCCTCCTGAGTACCAGACGCCCTAGGCACTGTACTCCCTGAGGTGTCCGAGAGGTCAACGTCTGTCGGCTCCTCAGTCTCGTCAGAGACGTCGACCGGCTCGTCCTCTGTCCCCCCAGAAAGCCGCTGCCTCTTCGACGGAGGCTCCTCCCGCGAGCCTGCAGAGGAAGCCTGAGGCGCCTGCATACGCACAGACTTCCTGCGCGGCCCACGCGAAGCCCCTATTCCAGCCTGCAATAACATGGTATTCATCATTTGCATTGTAATCATGGTATAAGCAATAGGAAATAAAAGCAAAGGGTTCGAAAGCTTTACCATAGTCCCACCAGCGCGAGGAAGCACCTCTGGGGCACGCCCCATGGCGTACTTGTGGGCAGCATGCCCTGAAAAATGGGAAAAGGATTCCGTTCCTTTCCCAAGGCAATGGGCCCGGATCGAGGGAGCGCGAGCGCAGGTGGCAAGCGCTCAAAAATACAGAGTCGCCACTCGGGTTTTGAAGGTCCGACACCCAAGGAACCGTATTTCGAAGCACCTGCCGCGCTATTTGATTTGATTTGAAAAAGTTTAAGGAAACCAGTCCGTCATAACCATATCTGGGTTCGGGAGCCAGGTTACGAGAGGGGAAGGGTTTTATGGCACCCCTCTCGCCCAATCCGGAGATCGGTCTCTACTTAGGCATTTTGAAAACGTTGCGATTCTTCTTTTATTAATCGATTTTTAGCCAATTAGGGCGGGGGAACAGTTAATCGGGGATTAAAACTGTAACATGTTTGCAGGATGTGATCAAGTATGGCATGATTGAGCAGTTAGTATAGGATGAGAACGGACTCCTGTGGGAGTTTAAACAGACTGGAAAGCTCCTGTCTTGGAGTGTCGTGCATAGGAAGAAACCAGTATGCACTGATCAAGTCAATGCATGCTGACCAAACCTGCGCACGCTACCACAAGACCTGCGCGCGCCAGTAAGCCTAAGCCCACAGCTCTTATTCTCAAACCCTCTGGGCTCTGGAAGGACCAGTGCACACCCAGGACAAACCAAGCAGTTTATAGCAGTCATAATATACAGTTTAAAGGCTGAAAGCCCAACAAATAAACAAAACACCCCATAAACAGTGTGGGGACAAAATAATAGCCTGAAATCAAGTTAAACATGCAAGGCCAGCTACTGATCGGGAACAGAATGGAACCGTCGCGCGAGGGTTCCGAACAGTCGCGCGACGGTGCGCCCAGGCGCGCGATGGTTGCGCCCTGGCGCGCGACGGTGCGCCCGGGCACACTGGTCAAATAGAGCACTGACCATCGCGCGATGGTTTGGGTGCAACGCGCGCGGGTTCGAGCCAACTTTCCAGTGTCTGGTTTTGCACGTCCTGGGTTCTGAGACAGGTCCAGAATGATCCCAGGGGTACTCCAACAGAGCAGAACTAAATATTGAAATGCAAGCTAGCAATTTAAGCTCTAAGAAAAGCAATAAACTGATTTTTACATGCATCAACAGTGATCTATATCAAAATAAAACTATGTAACAGCCATGAGCATGAATAAGACAAGAAAATGCTAGCATCCCTTCCCCACGTGGACCAATCTCATGCAGACAGAAGTGTCGCGCGAGTGTTCGGGTCCATCGCGCGAGGGTTTGCTAGGCCACGGCTTTTGAAACCTTGCTAGCTTTAGGGCCAGGACTGGTATTGATTACCAGCCTTGACCCTGCCAGCCCCCCTCAGGGATCAGAACAGAGAGCAACCACGGTAAGCTATACCTTTGGCTTTTCGAGTTTGAATGAGTGCTTGAACTTTGAGTTTGAGGTTGAGTTTGAGGTTTGATTGAAGTGTGAAAATGGGGAGGAAGAACAAGCTTTGTTCTTGGTGGTGCTTAGGGTGTAAGCCTTTTGAAAACCATTTTTTGTTAACCTTTTTAAAAGATGAACAAAGGGGGGGAGGGGGAAGAACAAGCTATGTTCTTGTCTTTTTACCAAAAATCTTGAACCCTTTGAAAGATGAACAAAGGGGCTATTTATAGAAGTAGCACCTTCCATTAATAGAAAAGTAGTTCTGGTCCAAAGAATGGAGGCCAGTCAGCCACGAGGCTGGCTGGGGGTTACTTGGTAATTAAGCTGCCCAGCTGAATAAAGGTGATGGGGACAGGTTCTGACCGTCGCGCGATGGTTGCGAACTGTCGCGCGACAATGCGCCCTGGCGCGCGATGGTGCGCCCTGGCGCGCTGGTCAATGCTCCGGTTGACCATCGCGCGATGGAGTCAAACCGTCGCGCGACGGTGCGCCCCGGCGCGCGACGGTTGTGCCCTGGCGCACAACGATTGCGCCCTGGCGCGCAATGATTGTGCCCTGGCACACATCAATAGGGTTTTTTGGCTTTTGGAAGTGGCTTAAGACTAGGTTAGGTTCAAGGGTTTTGCAAACACTCAAAGCTCAAACACTCGACATTCCCGGGGTGTTCTTGATCCATTTCATCATTGGGGAATCAAATACCATAAGTAAACTAATCTGGAAGCCCAGATTGGGGTGTCTACAGTAGCCCCCCTTTGATGGCACTTAGAGCACCATTGAATTGGTACAAGTAACGTCAAAGGTTTCTAGACACCCCTCAAGGCAATCCAGAGCAGAACATGCTAGCAAAGTAGACACGAATACTTAAAGAACCTGATTGGTTGAATAGACGGACGGACCATCGCTTGAGATGGAAGTAGAAGTGGACGATTGCATCGCTTGAGATGGAAGTAGAAGTGAACCTGATTGGGCAGGACAGGCTGTCGCTACAGATTTGGACAGGATCGGCCGTCGTTGCTGGGGATCAAGCTATCCTCGGCACAAAGTATTCCAACAAACACGGGTAGGTCGTGTCAGGCAGGTTGAATTCCATCTGTTGGGAATCAGAGCCAATCTCCTTATCAAAGACCATCCGAGACAGAGCAATAAGCCTGCTGGAAGATGCACTTGTGGCTAGACTGAGGGTGATTGTCGTTCGGGACAGGCCAAGACGGACTCTCTTGGGGAACAATCAGTTGCGGATGAACGGACCATCGAACGATGTTCTGGTCGTTGTTTGTGGATTTGACAGGACCGGCTGTCGTGAGGGCGGACGGAGAGATCATTGTGCCGAGTGATCAAGCCGTTGGGAACTTGGACGGGAGGATCATCAGTATAAATGATCGAGCCGTTGGGGGAAATTGACAGGATCAGCTGTCGGTGAAAGCGGACGGGGAGATCATTGTGCCGAGTGATCAAGCCGTTGGGAACTTGGATGGGAGGATCATCAGTATAAATGATCAAACCGTTGAAGCCTGGATGGGAGGATCAACCGTATAAATGATCAAACCGTTGAAGCCTGGATAGGACCGGCTGTCGTTGATTTGAACTGGCGGATCGCTATAAAAAGTGATCGAGCCGTTGAAGATTGGACAGGACCGGCTGTCGTTGATTTGAACTGGCGGATCGCTATAAAAAGTGATCGAGCCATTGGGGTTGGACAGGACCGGCTGTCGTTGATTTGAAATGGCGGATCGCTATAAAAAGTGATCGAGCCATTGAGGTTGGACAGGACCGGCTGTCGTTGATTTGGTTTGCCAATGCCACAACATTGACGGTTTGAATGCCTCAACACTGATTTGATTTGCCAATGCCTCAACACTGACGGTTTGAACGCCTCAACGCTGATTTGATTTGCCAATGCCTCAACACTGACGGTTTGAACGCCTCAACGCTGATTTGATTTGCCAATGCCTCAACACCGACGGTTTGAACGCCTCAACGCTGATTTGATTTGCCAATGCCTCAACACTGACGGTTTGAACGCCTCAACGCTGATTTGATTTGCCAATGCCTCAACACCGACGGTTTGAACGCCTCAACGCTGATTTGATTTGACTTGATGCACGTTCCTGCTTTTGACATTTGATATATACAATATGCGATGATATGATATATTGAAAATGCAGATGCAGGCTAAGGGCGGCTCCTAGGAGGACAACGACACCTAAGGACTACCACTGAGCCTTATTACTGTACTGTCTGCACTTCTGAGATGTGAACCCAAATAGATAGACGTTGAACGGGCCGGCATGCCCCTTGTTGAAATTCAGTAGCGGCATTGGGCCTGTGTGCCCCTTTCTTTGATGCTTGGGCGGATATGCCCTATAGGTGTGCCTTGCTTGGCCCTGGGCTGACGTGCCCTTGCTGCTTCAAAAGATTCCGCTGCTTGCGGATTATGGATACTAGGGTAGCAATGTAACAATTGCGTTTTCCAGTTTATTGACTCTCTTTTACAAGTGTTGAAGAGAATGCAAAAACTAACCACTAATATCTAATTTGCATTGACAATTGCTTTGAATCGACACAGAGACATGTGCACATATGTACAGACTCGTCTAGCTCGAATGAAAAGGGGGAAAGAGCCCCAGGGTACAATGCGAACCCTTAGACACACGGAATATAATGAAATTTTGGGCATTAAGGGGCCAAAACTCACAACATTCCTTAGGCAGGTGAAACTGACACTTACGAAAAGTGCAAAAGGTGCAAAGACCTGTACAAACAAAATCGAGAAAAGCATCTTGAAACGACAATTGATTGAAAAGCTGGAAAAATGTCGCAAAGATGGACATAAGACGCAGATGAAGACTCGTATAGGCTCGGACTGAAACTGACACCCCCGTGCAGTCACATTAAGTCCATATGACTTGCATGGCATGACAAGACTTGGCAAAAGCCCCTGGAACGACATCCGAGGGCAGTAGCTGACTGCTGTTGTCTGCTGTAAAAAGCGTGCGCAGGTTTGAGACCAACACACATCACTTCGAACAAACGCGCTGCGGTTGCTTACACCAGACTTCGCTGAACTTAAGCATAAGCTGTGAGCCGTTAGGCCTCTAGCATTTCATTCTGTTTTTGATGCTTCAATTATTTTAAGACTTATGCTCAGCCTGTAAATTGAAGAAGTAGTTTGTAATAAAATTGAAAGACAAAGGTTTTCCCCCCCTTCTAGTTCTTCCAATGCAGCTTGATCTGATCTTCGATCCTCTCCGACCTTTGATGTGTACCAAAATGTCAACCATGGATCCAATTGATAGATTGTGACCGAGTCTCAAAGAGAGACTGCCTACGTATCCCAAGCTAGGGAATCAGGTCAAAACGTAGTTCAGGCTAAGGGTTAACTCTCGAGTATTTACGTCTCCTTTTACGCTCTAACTTTTGCCTAGTACCGCCCATTCGGGTCTTCGGTCTAGCGAGGTTTTGAATATTGCCTATTCATTTTTGCCTAAACCACCTTCATAGGTTTTGGTCTAGCAGGCTGCTCTAACTTTTGCTTGGAACTGCCCACCCTTGGGGTTTTCAGCCCAACGAGCTTCTCTCAGGGAAAAGTTGCTTTTGAATTGATCCAGATCGACCATGGTATTGAATTTGTTGCCGTTGAGGTCGAAGACCTTTGGCTGCAGCCCTAGATAAAATGGCTTTGATGACGCAGGGTCAAGAGTGCTTCAGTTGGCATGCCTTGCTCCGGGCCGTTTTGTGCACTTCCTCGTTTGTGCTTGGCGGAACGCCATTGTTGTTGCTTTTGAACACGGTACAAGGCCCGGAGCCTTCTGTGCTTCTGCTTTCTGGATTGGCACCCGATAACAGGGGATTTGATGCTCCTTTATCTCAGGATCAATGCGAGGCGTGACTTGATGATACCACGCCAAGGCGTCGATGAATTTTTCGAGCATGTCTGATCGGGTGCAATGCTCCTCTGGGGCGGTGCTTGGACCAATTGAACCTTTCGGAGGTTATACTTGTCTTTCAAGTTTATTTGAAATTACTTCTTCTTTTAATAGGCTGAGCATGCCTTTCGTCTTCCCTTTCGGCGAGGGAACACATTTCCTTGGGAATGATCCCATCGAAATCTATCCCTTCGTCGTTAGGGTTGACACAGTTTATATAAAAGCCAGCGAAGCATGTAGAAGCAAGATGATGCATATCATAAAAACCTGCCAAGTACAACAGACTCAAAACTTGAAACAAAAGCTACGACGTGGAGGGCCAAGAGGCACAACCTCCGACTCAGAGCTAGATTTAGACAAACGCAAAAGACTCCGTGTCAGACTCAGACATATTGCCAATGCAAACTAGACGCGGTTTTGAAAATGCAATTGTTAAAAAGCTACCCATAGCTTCCACAAAAGGAGGTAGGATCCAGCGGGCGTCAGGCCCAAGCAACAGCACTTCGGCCTCCTCAGCTTCTTCGACCAAACCTACTCGATGCTCCTTTGAACAATGGACCTCAACCAGTCGGTCCTTTCCTTTGTAAGCCCCTCATCACTGTCAATCCAGGTGTTGGCAGAGAAAGCTTCGACTGCCCAACCTATAGCCATCATGTTAACCTCCGGTTCAGACGGGATGGATACGATGGGTTTGGGTTGGTTTGCTGGGATGATATAGTGGCTAGGGTTGAATATGGTGGAGCTCGGGTTGATTTGAGTGGAGGTTATAGATACCTGACCAACCAGAGGGTCAGACCCGTGTTGAGGCAAGGAGTTGGAAATGACGTTGGGCTTTGGTGGAACTTGAACCGTGCCATCATCAATTAGATCTCGTATCTCGTGTCGGAGACGCAGGCAGTTATCAGTGAGATGGCCAGGCATTTGGTGGAAGGCACAGAAAAGGTTGGCATTGTAGTTGGTCGGAAGGACTTTGGGTGGAAAAGTTGGGGTCAAAGGTTTGAGATGCCCAGACTTGACAAGTTTCTCCATCACTGCGGACAGAGATGCCTCGAAGGCAGAGAAGCTTCGGGGTTGTGTTCGAGATCGGAGGCTTTGAGCGCTTCGAATTTGATTGATATCAGCAACACGACTGGAATTGAAGGCTGGGGCATCACTCCCACTTGCGGCTGTATTGGAGTAGTTGGTGTCACCAAACAACGCACTACTATTTCCCGAATAAGCCATTGGCTTAGCCTTTTGAGTGGAGGAAGATGATTCACCCCTTGGCAGAATGCCAGCTTGTAGTGCATCCTCGATGGCTAGGCCAGAATCGAAGAAGATCTCAAAGTTGGCGGTCGCTTGAGCGAGTACCAAGTGCCTGGCATAGTCTGGCTGAAGATTGCGGGAGATGATGCGGAGTTGATCTCTTTCGCTAGGGCGCTCAGTCATTAAAGCGGCTTTGGCTCTCCACCTTTTAACAAAGTCCGCAAAGGACTCTTTTGCCTCCATCTTTGTGGATTCTAACTCTCGAATAGTCATCTTGAGTTGAGAGTTGTAGCTGTACTGAGAGACAAAGGTAGCCCCTATGTCTTCCCAAGTTCTTCGTTTGGAGATGTCGAGCGACAAAAACCAATGGAAAGCAGGCCCAGAGAGAGTTTGAGGGAAAAGCTGAGACATGGCCTCACTTTCCACACCCAGCAGCTTCATGGCGGCATGGTAGCCATAGAGATGAGTTTTGGGGTCACTGCTCCCGTCAAACTTAACCAAGTCAGGCATCTTGAATTTGTCAGGGAGCTTGGCATTAGGGTACAAACAGAGACGATCCAAGTCAATTCCCCCTGCACTGATTTTCTCAGACTTGGAGACTGCCTCCTCCAGCTTTGCCATCTTGGCCATGAGAGCTGCCATATCCGGATTCAAAATAGGCTTGCCACCTACCGGATTTGGGATTGCAGCAGGCGCACGAGCCTCCTTAGGGTTGAGCTGAACAATGAGACGCCCCTCGTGATTCGGATCTGGGACCAAGACAGGCTGTTCCTGGTCGGACTCATCGTCCTCGCCTTCCTCTTCAAGAGGAGGTGGAAGGCGAGTGTGGATAAGGTCATTCAGGCGAGCAATATTGGTATCTGTCTGAGCTGCCCTCTGTTGCATGGCGGTGATGCTATCCTGAAGGTTCATAAGTATGGTTTCCAGAGTGAGTGGTTGATCTGCCATAGCTGGCCTTGAAGATGTTGAAGAAGGGGAAGCCGACGACGTGGCTCTTTGTAAAATCGATGGTGAACCCGACTGTAGGGCGGCCAACAATGAACCCGGAGAAGCCTTTGTTGCAACTGACTGAGTTTCGAGCCTGATAAGTCTTTGAATTGGATTCCGAAGACGTTCCCAAGTAGGTTTGGCTCTTCCTTTCGGTACTCTTTTGCTTGGCGCAATGGCTTCAAACTATACAGTAAAGTAAGAGAAAGCTCAGTGGCGTTCCTGCAGCAAAATGCAATGCATACATCGTTGTCGGTGTCCACCCTAGACTCTAGAACTAGAGACAAGTCTGTCTCATGATGTTCGGACGCTGCCAAAATCCTCAGATTTCTTTTCGAGGGTATATCCTTTGAATAGATCAAACTGATCCTAAGAGATGCCAAAACAGACTAAGTCTTCGACTAGTCCCTTTTGAAGATTCGACTTTGAACTTGGAACAACTCGGTATTGATGGCGTGACACCTTTACCGGGGTGGCGTGAGCGACAACGCGCTTTAGCCGGGGCGGTGTACGTGCGAAGCACGATAACCAAAATGACATCAATATCATGACATCAATACTTTGTGGTTCCTTATTGTCGGTTGAATCCGCAATCAGGCATGAGCCAAGGACTTAATAAGGTTTGATTTCTCAAAGTCTCGCTGATCTAAGGACTTTGAAAAATTAACAACGTGCACCATCGAGATGCACGACTCTTCATCGGGTTATAGCAGCGTCCTAATAAGCATAAGACAGACTCGAAAGCGAGACAACCTAGAAGCCGCCCTAAACATGCTCCTACGCAGAACATAATGTATGCATGCACAGTTCCAGAGACAAGTTTGCCTCACAAGTTTCAGACGTTGCCGGAATCCTCAGAATTCTTTTCGGCGATGTGTCCCTGAGTAGATCGACAGATCCTAAAAGATGTCAAAATAGACTAAATCTTTGGCTAGTCCCTTTTGAAGATTCAACTTTGAATTTGGAACAACCCGGTGTTGATGGCATGGCACCTTAACCTTGAACACGGCGGTGTATAGTGACAACTCACTTCAACCTGGGTGGCGCCAGTGACACAACATCACTACCTTGTTGTTTCCTTATTGTCAGTTGAATCCTTAAACGGGCGTGAGCCAAGGACTTAGTAAATTTTGATTTCTCAAAGTCTCATTGAACTAAGGACTTTGCAATTGATAACGAACATTCGACAGAATGAACGACTCCTCATCGGGTTCAACAACGTCTTAGACAGCGTAAGACAAACTCGAAAGACAAAACAGCCCTAAGCATGCTCCTATGTAAAACAGTGTATGTACAGTGCATGCGATAGGGAAAGCAATAACACATAGGCAGTTACGGGGTTAGATGCAAATAGATCTTACCCTGTGGGCACCTGTCCTAGTTTAGAGAGTTCTAGTGCTTTGTATATGCAAAAGCTGGTTTTGGCTTGTAACAGGTTCCTCGGACTAGGGCTACAGATATACCTCCCGTTACCCGCGTTTTTCGCAGAGTAACAGTCGAACGGTAGCATGACCCATCATCGTCGAAGGTTGTCGGTCATTCGGGGTCCCCGGGCTCCGGTAAACCGTGCCGGATTGCCAAAACGATCCAACGAGGCTTATCCCACATCGATGCAAATGAGATGCTAGAAATTGATTAAGAGAAGAAGAATCGCAAAATCGCAAAATGCCTTTTCAAATTTGGCTCACTTTATTTAGTCCATCTTTAGAGGAAACTACGCAAGTAAACAATCAAAAAAGCACCAGATTAAAATGGCCGGACACGAGGTCCTGTTAAATCACCATTCCAACCTTCGGCAGCGCGAAGCTCACCGTTTTGACAGACTTTTAAGGGATTGTTCCCAAGCGTATTAAACTCTAAGTATGGATTAATATTAGTTCGATTGTATCCCCAGCAGAGTCGCCACTGTGGGCAGCATGCCCTGAAAAATGGGAAAAGGATTCCGTTCCTTTCCCAAGGCAATGGGCCCGGATCGAGGGAGCGCGAGCGCAGGTGGCAAGCGCTCAAAAATACAGAGTCGCCACTCGGGTTTTGAAGGTCCGACACCCAAGGAACCGTATTTCGAAGCACCTGCCGCGCTATTTGATTTGATTTGAAAAAGTTTAAGGAAACCAGTCCGTCATAACCATATCTGGGTTCGGGAGCCAGGTTACGAGAGGGGAAGGGTTTTATGGCACCCCTCTCGCCCAATCCGGAGATCGGTCTCTACTTAGGCATTTTGAAAACGTTGCGATTCTTCTTTTATTAATCGATTTTTAGCCAATTAGGGCGGGGGAACAGTTAATCGGGGATTAAAACTGTAACATGTTTGCAGGATGTGATCAAGTATGGCATGATTGAGCAGTTAGTATAGGATGAGAACGGACTCCTGTGGGAGTTTAAACAGACTGGAAAGCTCCTGTCTTGGAGTGTCGTGCATAGGAAGAAACCAGTATGCACTGATCAAGTCAATGCATGCTGACCAAACCTGCGCACGCTACCACAAGACCTGCGCGCGCCAGTAAGCCTAAGCCCACAGCTCTTATTCTCAAACCCTCTGGGCTCTGGAAGGACCAGTGCACACCCAGGACAAACCAAGCAGTTTATAGCAGTCATAATATACAGTTTAAAGGCTGAAAGCCCAACAAATAAACAAAACACCCCATAAACAGTGTGGGGACAAAATAATAGCCTGAAATCAAGTTAAACATGCAAGGCCAGCTACTGATCGGGAACAGAATGGAACCGTCGCGCGAGGGTTCCGAACAGTCGCGCGACAGTGCGCCCAGGCGCGCGATGGTTGCGCCCTGGCGCGCGACGGTGCGCCCGGGCGCACTGGTCAAATAGAGCACTGACCATCGCGCGATGGTTTGGGTGCAACGCGCGCGGGTTCGAGCCAACTTTCCAGTGTCTGGTTTTGCACGTCCTGGGTTCTGAGACAGGTCCAGAATGATCCCAGGGGTACTCCAACAGAGCAGAACTAAATATTGAAATGCAAGCTAGCAATTTAAGCTCTAAGAAAAGCAATAAACTGATTTTTACATGCATCAACAGTGATCTATATCAAAATAAAACTATGTAACAGCCATGAGCATGAATAAGACAAGAAAATGCTAGCATCCCTTCCCCACGTGGACCAATTTCATGCAGACAGAAGTGTCGCGCGAGTGTTCGGGTCCATCGCGCGAGGGTTTGCTAGGCCACGGCTTTTGAAACCTTGCTAGCTTTAGGGCCAGGACTGGTATTGATTACCAGCCTTGACCCTGCCAGCCCCCCTCAGGGATCAGAACAGAGAGCAACCACGGTAAGCTATACCTTTGGCTTTTCGAGTTTGAATGAGTGCTTGAACTTTGAGTTTGAGGTTGAGTTTGAGGTTTGATTGAAGTGTGAAAATGGGGAGGAAGAACAAGCTTTGTTCTTGGTGGTGCTTAGGGTGTAAGCATTTTGAAAACCATTTTTTGTTAACCTTTTTAAAAGATGAACAAAGGGGGGGAGGGGGAAGAACAAGCTATGTTCTTGTCTTTTTACCAAAAATCTTGAACCCTTTGAAAGATGAACAAAGGGGCTATTTATAGAAGTAGCACCTTCCATTAATAGAAAAGTAGTTCTGGTCCAAAGAATGGAGGCCAGTCAGCCACGAGGCTGGCTGGGGGTTACTTGGTAATTAAGCTGCCCAGCTGAATAAAGGTGATGGGGACAGGTTCTGACCGTCGCGCGATGGTTGCGAACTGTCGCGCGACAATGCGCCCTGGCGCGCGATGGTGCGCCCTGGCGCGCTGGTCAATGCTCCGGTTGACCATCGCGCGATGGAGTCAAACCGTCGCGCGACGGTGCGCCCCGGCGCGCGACGGTTGTGCCCTGGCGCACAACGATTGCACCCTGGCGCGCAATGATTGTGCCCTGGCACACATCAATAGGGTTTTTTGGCTTTTGGAAGTGGCTTAAGACTAGGTTAGGTTCAAGGGTTTTGCAAACACTCAAAGCTCAAACACTCGACATTCCCGGGGTGTTCTTGATCCATTTCATCATTGGGGAATCAAATACCGTAAGTAAACTAATCTGGAAGCCCAGATTGGGGTGTCTACAGTACTGCCTCACCAGCTGCTCCAGGCCCATCATGGCCTCGGCCATCTCTCTCACGTACTCCGGAGTCGCCTGCACAATAGGTCAATTGTTTAGAACGTACAGTGATACTAGCAAGTGCATATAAATGGGCGAAAAGTGCAAGTTATACCTGAGCAAAAACTCCGGAGCTGCGACCGTGGGACGCGGCACCACCACTACACCAGAAACCCCCTGGGCAGTCGTCACGTCCACAGTTCAGGAGAGTCGAGGCAAGCTGGCCCCGCCCAGACCTGCGCCGTCACCTCGACCTCCAACGCTACCCTCGCGTCCTCTGCCTCTCCCTCCTCTCCGTCCTCGTCCGCCTCTACCACCTGCACCACCTGACGCTCTAAGCGTCGCCTCCCAAGCAGCAGCCCGTACCCTGAAACTCGGCATCAAGTACCGAGCCCGGTACTCAGAGTAGTCCACGCCCGCCTGGAAGAGCGGCTCCAGCTCAAGGTCCGGTCGTACAAACCGCTCAACCTCTCCCCTAGTGTACAAGCTCGTCTGCTGCACCAGAGCAGGAAGGAGACCAGGGACTCTAAAGGCGTCCAACCTCAACGACTGACGTGACACCCGGTCACCCAGGTACCACTGCCAGCCGTAAGGGGACTCGAGCAGCACTCTCCCCCTCGTCACCTCCCTGCTCCGCACCAAGAAAGAAGCTCGCAGCGGTCCCACACACGCCAGCGAACCTGCAATCAAGGATGTATAACATCAGCATGAGACTTGAACAAAGAACTGTTAAACAAATGAAAGCATGCAAGATGTAATCATACCCTGTCAGGACGAAGCTCGTCTAGGAAGAGGCGGTAGGCGTTCAGGTCGCCCTTCCCCTTCTTCACCCCCCGGAACTCCTTGGACTAACGTAGGGCCCGGGGAAGCACTGTGTCACTAGGGCAGGAGGTCTCAGGAGGGTACATGTCCAGTACCTCGTACGTCCACAGCTGCAGAATCAAACATCAAGGATTAGCACAGGATATGCAATAAGCAAATAGAAAGACAAATAAGTGCAAGAGAAGTTCGAAATGTACCTCCCAAACCCTCCAGTAACCGCCGAGGCTCTTCCCCGCTCCTCGGGAAAGAGACCCCATGAAGGCGTAGCACGCCCCTAAAGCTGCACCGCCCCAGTCGAAGCGGGCTATCTCCCCGACGTCCCTCAAGGCCGGTAGGAGCGAAAGGTGTACTCGGTTGCGCCTGTTGGGAAACAGGGACGCGCCAAGCAAGTACAACAGAAAACACCGCGCCATCTGCTCCTCCTGCACCCTGTCGGTCGGGAGCTCCTCCGTCCAAAACCCCAACAGCTGAGCGTACTGGGCGTCCTCACTCTCTGCCCTCAGCACGTACCCCAGTGTCTCCCGCTGGAGCACCGCACTCCTCCCTGTAACAGCGTCATAGGGGATAGGGTCACCCCCGACCCTCAAACCAGTGATCGCCGCAAAGTCCAACGGCGTCACTGTCAGCTCGCCAAAAAGGAAGTGGAACGTGTTCGTCGTGTCCCACCACCTCTCAGCCAGTGCCCTCACCACCTGGCGGTCATTGCTCGCCCTCGTCAACACACTCACAAACTCCCCAAAGCCCGCCTGTCTCACAATCTCCCTCACAGCCTCAGGGAGTCTCTCCCAGAACGTCGGCACGTTAGCCGCACCACCGTAGCACGAGATGGTGATCGCCTGTTGCAATAAGTTGATAACATTCAGTAAACAGGTGTACTATTCAAAGCAAATATAGCATTCAGATAAAGAAATGAAAGTACGATACATTGGAATTTGAGATGCAAGTGTTTAAGGCATACCTCGTCTCGGCGCAAAGAAAGGTGCTGCTGTGGGTCCCTCAGGACCAGAGCCTCGTCGTACGTGGGCCGCGCCGGCCTGTAGGTGTCCAAAAGTGTAGGAACCACTACGTGCTGAAAGGGCACGTAGGACTCCGCCTCGTAAGCTCCGCGCCCCTTCAGGGCCACCGTCGCCTCCTCCACAACACTCCTCCGAGGGCCTGTCTCACCTCTGGCAGCCTCATCCTCTACTCCCTGAGGCCCTCCGGTAGTCCCTGCCTCCACCTCAGCCTGGAGCTCCCTCTCCCGAGCCTCCAGTAAAGCCTCCGCTAGCCCCGGCACCCCTCGGAAGGTCTCAACCAGGTCGTCCAGGGACGCCACCTCCAAGTAGTCGCTCAACCCTATGGGCCGTGACAACCCTGCACCCTCACCACTACCAACAAACAGGGCCGGTGTCTCCCTCTCCTCCACTGACTCCTCCTCAACAATGGGACCCTTCCCCAGGTCAGTCCGAGGCTCTCTCACAGGGGAGGCCTCTGTCACCACCTCCGCTCCGTCAGGCCTGTCACCACCGTGAGTCCCCGCAACCCTCTCCTCCAAACCAACTGCACCCTCTGTCCGGCCCGTGGCCTCGTCCTCACCCCTAGGCTCCGCTACACTCGGAGTCTCTGTCTCCTGGCCATACCCAGCCAACACTCTGCTACCACCGTCACCGCCGTCACTACCAACCACCGCGGCAGCCGAGGCCAAAGCCTCCTCGGCCAATGCCGCCGGGGCCGAGACCCCCACGGTCTCCGGCCCCACCTCGGCTGCCACGTCACTCCCCAAGGCCACCACGGCCGGTGCAACCTCGACCCGCGGGGGTTGATCACCCCCGGGTACATCCGCGCTATCCGTGAGAGAGAGAGAGAGAGCAGCGAGGGAGAGAGACAAGAGAGAGAGAGAGAGAACAGCTAGAGAGAGAGACGAGAGAGAGAGAGAGATGAACGAGAGAGAGAGACGAACGGGAGAGAGAGACGTTCGGAAGAGACAGGAGAGAGAGGGAAATTCGAACGATCGGAGCGTACGGTGTATGCCCCGTATATATATATCCCCTGAACCGGTTCGTCTGGACTTTAAGTGGACCGGGTTCGAAGAGAGGTGCACCGCACAGCATACCGGATAGAAGCACGCGGCATAATAGCTTAACTGGATGAAGATTCTCGAGTTACCACGACGCACGGCATTACCCAAGCTGCGCACGGCATGCTGGGTTAATACGACAGTTCAGATTCTGAGGACAGTTTCTGACAATGGCATTCACATTCAGTCTCGTTCATGAACAGCATAAGCAGAAAAAGCAGACGAGCAATGACAAGAAAGGGAGATTTTTCATTCCATGAAGCCCAAGGTAATCCCCGGGATTTGCATTACATCATTCCAAAAAAAAAAAAAAAGAGAGAAAAGAGAAAATCAAAAGAGAAAAAAAAATCCTACTGCCCCCTTTTCTTCTTCTTCAATCCTCAGCCTCAGTCGCTCCCTCCGCCGGACGCGCCATCCCCTTCGCCGGAACGGTCATCCGAGCCATTCGGATTCCCCTCCGAGTCCTCTGCAGTCCCGTCCGAATCGCGCCCCGGCACATACTCCGGGTCATGTTTGCTGTCCATCTGATCAAAAGCGAAGTCTTGAAGGTTAGACACCGCGCGGCGAAGAGTGTGGATCGTTGATATGAGCCTTGCAATCTGACGGTTCAGTTGCTCAATCTCCTCACGGTAAAAGCCCATTTCTGCTTCCAAAGAGATCACCCGCGCTGCCAAATCGCCTTCCGCCATGTCTTGGGAGTAATTTGTGAATTCAGGAATGAAGAGAGACTTGGGAGAATGGTGCATAGAATGAGGCACCACCATCCCTTTTAAAAGAGGTCCTGACCGACGAAAGGGCACGCCTGTATTTATGGGCACCCTTAGACCAGCCAACTGATCTCGAAAATCGAAGAGGTGCATGGGAAAACTAAATGCCGCGCACCCTTTCGAACGCCCGCACGGCATTTTGGCTTCAGAGGAATGAATGGGTTTTCTCGGAAATTGAGCACCCTAGCCACCAAAATCATCTCGGAAACCAAAAGCTCCAGCCGTTTTGCAGCAGAAATCCTTTGGAATAGCGTGCATTAATGATAGGATTATTTGATCCTAGTCCCCCGGGACTCACAAAAATTCCCCGTCCCCCGAGGACTGGTCGTGTTTACATTTGCTCGCAGTAATTGCTAGATTCGCGTTCCCCGTCTCAGTCTCAAATCAATTTCAAAAAAATTCGCCTCCCGAAGGCTCGTCTCAATTCAAGTCTCAAGTCTCAATTCAAGTCTCAAATCAATTTCAAAAAAAAATTCGCCTCTCGAAGGCTCGTCTCAATTCAAGTCTCAAGTCTCAATTCAAGTCTCAAATCAATTTCAAAAATTCGCCTCTCGAAGGCTCGTCTCAAATCAATTTCAAAAATTCGCCTCCCGAAGGCTCGTCTCAATTCAAGTCTCAAATCAATTTCAAAAATTCGCCTCCCAAAGGCTCGTCTCAAGTCTCAATTCAATTTCAAAAATCCGCCTCCCGAAGGCTCGTCTCAATTCAAGTCTCAAGTCTCAATTCAATTTCAAAAATCCGCCTCCCGAAGGCTCGTCTCAAGTCTCAAATCAATTTCAAAAATTCACCTCCCGAAGGCTCGTCTCCAATTTTCAAAAGGGCTTATTTCGAATTTTTCACATTGTTTGCTACGTTTGCACCGTCCCAATTGAACTACGTTGGTCTGATCCCTACAAATAGGGTACGTAGGCAGTTCCACGAACGCGACCACCACTGTCATTTACTTGCATTTTCGAGCATTTTGTTTTCTGTTTTTGTTCAAAGACTTTAGAGCAGAACGGATCGGGATGCCTATTCTTTAAGCGTCACTCGTATCAAAACAATGGTATCCGAATTACGTTAAAGAGGGACTACTGTAGAAACCCCAATCCGGACCTCGAAGGGTCTTTGACCACCCCGATGATGAAATAAAGGAAACAAAGCCTTTGCGAGCTTGAATGAAGTATTCCTCCAGCATCCACAGCCCAAACCAACCATCAGCCCAGAAAAACTCAGAAAAAGCCCAAAAACCCAAAAAGCCCAGAGAAAGCCCAAAAAGCCCTTGACCGAACCTAAAGTACCGTGCGCGACACTTCTACACCGCGCGGCGTATCGAAATTTAATACGCCGCACGCAATCATGAGGTTAACCGCACGGCATTTTGGATAAAGTTCTGACTGGCTCAGAAAGCTGTCGGCCACGCCCATTTGAGCCATAGCTGCAATACGGCTCAGCCGAAAGCACACTTCTGGCCCGCCCAGAAAATACCTCCAACTTTTGAAATTCAAAATCCAAGGCTCTTGCCTATAAATACACCCCTCCACTCAAGGGAAATGGGCCCTTGATCACCATTATACCATTTCTCTCTCTTCTTGCTTTCACACACCACTTTCCCATTTCCAAGCCTTGAGAATGTTGTTCTTAAAAGACATTCTCTAGGCCCTTTACTCCATTTTTCTCTTCACCATTGAAGTTAGTTCCTTACTAACTTTGAGGTCCCAACTACCCAATATACTCATTTAGTACACACATCCATACCTCTACTCTCTTTTTCAACCTTCCGACGTCCATCCACCTTCATCAAAGCTCATTCAAGCTCCAAATCTAAGGTAAAAACCAAGTTTCCTTGGGCTAGGCTCTGTCCTGGCCCTGAGGGGACCTTTCTGTTTTCAGGCTTAACCCTTTTGGTTGAGATCTGACCCAAAACCTCTTTTACAAAACAAAACCAGAGTTCTGTACAAAGGTGTGCTACGCCGCGCGGCTCTTTAGAGCGTCGCCCGGCGTAGTAGACTAGTATGCACGGCATTTCGAAAGAGTACTGTTTTCTTGATCAAACTGTCTGGATCGCGATCGTCCGTTGTTGGATCTTTTCTGTATACCAAAAGCTGTCTCAGAATGAGACCATTTCTACAAGCCATGTTTTAAACTCCATAGATCTTTTCAAAACAAGCAAACGTATCAAAAATGGTTTTCCCTTCATGGTTTGAAAGAATGGTGCAGATCTGAGATGATCTGATGGCTGTGAGTTGTCTGAAGCTTTAAAATAAAACCGTGCGATGTAATGGTACACCGTGCGAAGCTTTACAAAACTATAAAAGTTTGGTATCGGGATCGGAACCACGCACGGCATATTGGTAAGCCGCGCGCTATAAGCCGATATGCCGTCTGACGGAGGGCAGTGATTCAGACAGTCCGTTTGAATATCTTTCTTGTTTATATCATTGCCATGCCATATTTATCATCTCTGTACAGCAAGCACCACTAGCACGGCAACGTGTTATGATTTATCTTGTTTCCCTTTCCCTTTATGTGTTTTTAAGGTTTTCCGAGTTGTATTAATCTCCCCAATTAAAATGCTTAGTAGAGACCGGTTTTCACCGGGCGAGCGGGGTGCTTTTCAACAGAACCTTCCCCGTTCGTAACCTGGCTCCCGGATCTAAAATCCCAAACAGTTTCGCTAGATCAAAAGGCCTTTTCTTTTCAAACAAACTCTCGGTTCCTCGGATCATCCATCTCAAAAATTCGGGTGGCGACTCTGTCATAAAACAGCACCGCGGGCGCGGGAGCCCACAACTGCTATGTATCTTAATTTCACAAAAAACAATAGAGGCAAGCATCTATATTAAAATTCTCCCACAAACTTGAGTTCTCTTCCTATATACCAACATGCTCAAGATGAGTTTCGTCAAAGTCATATAAGGGAGGAAGACATGAATGATAGCAAAACAGATTGGAGAGCATAATTACAATCATAGCAGAAGGTGAATTTCATAACAGCATAAATAACATACAATTGTTCCCTAACAACAACAGAAATAAGATAAGATTGTCTAAGAAAAGGTGAAAAACCAACAAACATAGTTTATCATACTAAAGAAACATGCACTTCATACTCCAAATTCTAAAAACGTCGGACCCACGCCATCCTCTCATCCGCATCTAGGGCGAGAAAAGATGTTTGCCACCGTGGCTGGTCAACAAGATGACTGTAAGCGTTAAGATATTTATCTTCATCAACAATGTGCTTTATACTTTTCAAGAAGGCATGGCATTCTTTCATTTCCAGATTATTTTGGGCACTTTGTTTTTGGGCCTTCAATTGATAGTACTCTCCCTTCATTTGCTGAGAGAATGCAAATTTTTTGTATGCTTCATATCGCCTTTCAAACTTTGTTGCCTTCGCGGTGCTTCCGCCACTACCATCCGATTTTCTTTTACCCTTTGACCCCATTGACACGATGTCCTCCCTTTTTATGGGCTTTCCTTTTCCGTACATGACAACTTCCTCATCACGTGTGGGGGGCGGTAGTGTACATGGACGTGAAAATGCTCCATTTGCCAATGAGCTAGAAAGGAGCTCGTCCAATTCCTCAAAGTTTGTCAAGGCTTTGGTTACGGAATTTAACAGCCTTTGGATTTGCCTACAAGGAAGTTATTGGGGGCACATTATTGTTATTGTATTCTTCCTAATGTTAGGGGATGAAGTTAAAAATAGTGAGATCCTAAAGTTCACATACCTGGAGGTATGTTTGCCACACGTCATCCGTTGCTGTGACGGTTTGTGATGCTTCATCCCAACCGAACCCAGTATGATCTTTCATATGCTTAAAAATCTTATACACTTTCTTAATGCGAGTAAACTTTTCTCGGATCTAAGGAATAGTGTACCCTATTCTCCCGTCCTCACTCCTACCTCCCTCAATATCTCATGCCATTGTAAGTCATTAAATTGTCGTGACTTTTTTGAGTTGGTCGCTTCCTCCCTTCTAGCCACCTCAACCATTATGTGAATGAATTATTACGTGTTCACATAACTCCACATGTCAAGGTCATTTTGTGTGCAGTCCATTGTAGGTTTACATGTGGGAGAGAAGTTATTAGGATATATGCAATTAGTGACCAAAAGTTATAATAGATTTAAGTGGTTGATGAAAAAAAAAAGTGTATGACTGTAACAAGTGCATGTATGAAAGGGGATGCTAACAAGTAATAGTGCATGTACCAGTGGGATGCTGTTCTCGCCGATGATAGAGTTTGTCGAGGACGCAGGAGATGGAGCCGGACGTTTCCTGTTTTGTGAAAGTGGAGTTGTAGGCTCAAACTTTAGTGATGGGTGTTGACCTAAAAATGATAAAGATTCCCAATTATCAAATAGCATCAAAACTTGCCACCAAACAAGGCAATAGGAGCAGTATAATCCACCACGGAACAGCCCCATAGCAGCAGAAAATGACACCATACGGAAGTCCATTAGCAGAAAAAATGACACCCAAAAATAACTTCAGACACAACAGTAAGAAGAACAACAACACAGCAGCAACAAACCACATAAAATCAACCTCACAGACACTTACCAACGAACATATTTATTATTTAAGCCTTTAATTATGTCACTGAGCTGTACAAACCATGGTTAAGCAGAGGTCATTGTTATCTACCTTTTTTCAGTACTTCGGAAATTACATTGTTGTCTACCAATGTTACATGTAGTAGGATACAAGCAACTAGTGCGAATACGAGTCCAAATGTCAAGCCTTCCAAACCTTAAATCCTAGGTTCTTCGGGTATGTGACCGAAAGTTCTAACCATAAAGCCTAAGTTATTGGGATACTGTCCAAAGTTAGCTAAGGGTACAGAGCCGCGTCTTCAACGAATCGACAGAAATTAACAATTTAACATTAGTTAAACACTCCACAAGAATTTAGGATCAGATTCAGGATGAGATCCCCATGTTCAAGCAAGTTTTTCCCCAGCCAAGACACTTTTACTTACAGCAATGAAACTGGAACAATGATCATAGTTTGGGCAAAGGCAATAATAGTATGAACTCGATAGTCCTAAGGACGTAGGATATACCTCCATTAGGCTGAAAGACTGCTATATTTCCCCCAAATCTGTTTCCGTACATTTTGATAGGTTCTCCAGGATAGAATACTATTCCCTCTATCCCAAAAAAATTGTTCATTTTCGCTATTTGGACCAAAAATAATCTGTAATTTTTCATTTATAACCACCTTTTTATAACATATGATCACCACTTAGTTCTATCAAACAAAGTTCAACAAATCATAAAAACAAAAATAAAAACAAAACTAATTTCATTCTTCAAAACTAGAAATCACAACATTACTTAAATATAAAACTTCATGAATATAAGGCTTCATGAAAATCTACGTCTCTGTTGAAATACTACCGACTGAGTGCTAAGCACTGATACGCCACCAAGCTCCAATATGATCTAGATGCTCCTTATACAGTCATTGGCATTACATACCCTCCAAAACTAACTTTAATACACAAAAGTAACATACATGTCATACAACTACAGTAAGAGAACTAGGTTGTGGCCAAGTTTGTGTCTCACAAAAGAGAATTGATATGCGACCATATAACTATGTCTCTCAAACTGCCTTATCGTGTGAATCATGCCAATACCTAGAAGATATAACCTACAGGCAAAGCAATCATGAAACTCAATATCAGTCGGTAAATTTGCAGCTAATAAATATTAGTTTTTGCTCTCACAGTCTTTAGATAACCTGGGTCCTGGCGCCAGAGTGACCAAACAGAATATACTCTTACATTTCTTCAATTTCATTGAATTCATCTCATGTCCAATGTACAATATGCCTTAAACAATATAGTCTAAAAGCTTATAAGGAAAAATATGGTGAGAACTCTAGCTGCTTGTTTTCATATGGACTGGTTGGTTTTAATTTTGGGAAATATAGCAACCTCATATAAGCAAAACAGATTGAGTCCATACATTAATCGAGTATGATTGCCTTAACAAAAATAATACGGAGCAGGACACTCAAAAGTCAGCAAATAGCACAATTTGAAGAACATGTGTTATATAACATAGACTTTAGCAGTGTAGACACCCCAATTTGGCCTACGATTATTTCAAGTCCCACCTTGGGGACCATCCTGATGATGATATGGATACAGTGATTGCTGATTGACTTCTTGTGAACCTTAGGACTTTCGGTAAGAACTTTTAGCCGCTAAGATAACCCAATCCAGAGCCAAATAGCCTTTCAGACAGAAGTACAATATCCCAGGAGAATTCATCTGTCGGCCGTGACATTGATCTCACGGCCTCAACATCATTTCTTCACCCGTGAAGCTTGTTGCTTGAAAAACTCCCTGAGAGATCGATTAGCCAGCAGCCAGGACCATTCCTCGGCCGCAACATCAATTCTTCGGCCACCACATCCTTTTCTTGGCCGCCACATTGTCCATTTTCTAGATTCTGGAACGTTCTGTCAATCGTTTGATCCGTTCACAAAATCCTAGCAGCCTTTTTCTGATGCGTTCGGGCTACGTTTAGGGATTGCCATGAAGTTTGTATCACCCTATAACTCCAATTCCAATCGTGTGTTTTGATTGGTTGAGTTGTGTCATCCCTATGCCTATATAAAGGGGCCTTTGGGTTCCGAAATTGATATACCAACACACCCCCATCAGCCACGAAACTCTGCAGAAATACACTCTCAAATTCCCTCTACAAAAGCCCCGACCTCCCGAAGGCAGCCACTAATCCGACGATCAAACCCCAAAGTTCAAACCCTAACCCTAGGGTTTCAAGAAGCAATCAATCAATCACCCTCAATCCAAAGCAATCAAGCCACTGAGGGATCAAGGTGGTGAGGCCCAGGGGCCTTTGGTTCAATTTATTTCCCGTTTTTATGTTTAATCATAGTTTTCTGATTATCTGTTAATCGTATAGTCTAGTGTGAGGAAGAACATCAGCTGGGTCTTCAATCCATCAGCCGGTACATCAAACCAGGAGGATCTCTCGACCGTGACATCCATTCACCGGCCGCGAGATCCATCTCCATGGGACATGTTGCTTTATTCTGCTTCTCTAATGCATGATTTACTTATTGTCTCAGCTCACTTTATTCATTATTAAAGGCTAAAAACAGGTTACGTGTTAGAATTAAATAAAGCATGCGCTAATCTTATGTCGAACGATTATGGGCCAGTCTCACGACTGGGCAGAGAGGGGTGCCTAATACATTCCCCTCATTGTACCTTTGGCTCCCGTGCCCAGAATCTCTACATGTTTTTCCTAGTTTTCTTAAACTAGGTGGCGACTCTGTTTTTATGATGACCATTATCGTGTGGTGATTTTCCTAGTGTGGGCTACCAGCCCGAAAAATATATTTCCTTTTTGAGAAAAATATGGTTTGAAGAGTTGAAAGAGTCGCCACCCGG
This sequence comes from Rhododendron henanense subsp. lingbaoense, assembly GCA_020567845.1. Lineage (NCBI taxonomy): Eukaryota > Viridiplantae > Streptophyta > Magnoliopsida > Ericales > Ericaceae > Rhododendron > Rhododendron henanense. The sequence goes on along the minus strand of CM036313.1, from coordinate 32,550,798 downwards.
ATTTATGGTCTATCACCCGAGAAACCGCTTTGTTTCGAAAACCATTGATTTGAATTGAAAACCAGAGATCGTTCGAGGGTCCAGAAGCCATGTTACGAGGGGGGAAGGGTTTTATGGCATCCCCCTCGCCCGATTCGAAATCGGTCTTTACTAAACGTTTGTGGGATTTTTTTTTTAAAGGGATTTTGTTTCATTTAACAACTAGCAGATATCCACAGTTATACCAAATAAGAGGTGTATACTGGTGCATGTGTACAGTGGAGGGTGAAACGGCCATGCAAAATACAAGATAACTGAAAATGCAGCTCTGTTACTGTATTCACTCTCGAGCGCTCGGGAGTGGTCCTGAGCGCTTGGGAGTGCTGACACTCTCGTCCTGCAAAACTTTGTTAGCACAGACAGAATATAATGCTAAAATGGGAACTGAAATGTTATTAAGTACACTACTAGCTCAGCAGAGGACTTGAAAGACTGAGCTAAGCCTTCAATCTTTCAGATCATGCATCCCTGCCTTGACAAGATTAGATCTACAACTTTTAAAGAGCAAATGGCTACACTTATGCATGCAGAAATCAGAGAACACAGTAGACTGGGAAAATGGAATGCCATAGCATGCATGCACTCCCGAGCGCTCGGGAATGGTTCAGAGCGCTTGGGAGTGAGCTGCATGTCAGCTTGGTTCAAAAAGGAAATGATACTGACTCGACATGCAAACACCCTTGTTTTGATATTTCCCAAGAGGAAATCCTCTTTTAACTTTGGAAAAACCTTATTTTACATGAAAACTTGTAAGAAATGCTTCTGTTTTGGGGGAAAACGATTTTCTGTGCATGCATGCCAAAATGAAACCACTTCTTTTAAGAGTACACCTCATTCCCAGCCTGCTGTATGAAAAAGAACCATGCATGAAACTGGGAATAGTCCCGAGCGCTCGGGAGCACTCTCGAGCGCTCGAGAGTGTTTCCAGTAAGGGTTTTGATAAAACATTTTTTTGTACCCCATTGCTCTTGCTTTTACACTAAGGTCTCTCAACCATGCACCCAGTATTGAAGACTGGGTCAGGCTGAGAGACCCCCCTCAGAAGGGAAAAACAGCCTCTTTGGTTTGTGATCAAAGTAGAGAAATTTCTACCTTTAGTGAGTGCTTTGCTTCTTGACTGGCTTTTGAAAAGTGGATGAAGAAAGGAGAATACAAGAAATCAGAAGCTAGGAGTGTTCTGGATTTCCTGCATTTTCCTTGGTGATCTTTTGAAAGCTTTTGAGGTTTGAAGTTGGAGTTTGAGTATGGGAAGTTCTTGCTTTGAACAAGAGAGAGAGAGAGCAGAGAAGGGGGTTCCTAGAGAGAGGAAATTTCGCAGCCCCCTTTTGCCCTGAAACCAAGCCCTCCTATTTATAGGCTAAAATAACCTATAGTTTTGAAATCAAATGGTTTTTGAATGAAACATTTTATAATGGGGAAAATCTGCTGGCCTAGTGTTCTCTGACTGAGGTTGAGTGTTGACTCAAGCCTCAGCCGGCTCAAGGTGGCTGCAATGATGGATTGCATGGATAGTGGGGAGCCCTGCCATCCATTGGGCAGCACAGAAGACTCGAGCGCTCGGGAGTGGTCTCGAGCGCTTGGGTCTTCACTCTCGAGCGCTCGAGAGTGAGCTAGACCAGAGGTTTTGGAAAACGGTTTGGAGCGCTCGGGACTACTCCCAAGCGCTTGGAAATGCTTTTGACCATTTTTATTTCCTTTTCAAATCCTTCAAGGAGCAAAGTCTCTGTAGACACCCCAATTTGGCCTAACGATTGTTTCAAGTCCCACCTTGGGACAATCCCGATGATGAAATGGATACAGTGATTGCTGATTGCTTTCTTGACGACCTTAGGACTGTCGGTAAAAACTTTAAGCCACTTAGAGGACCCAATTCAGAGCCATACAGCCTTTCAGACAGAAATACAGAAGCCTAGGAGAATCCATCTGTCGGCCGTGACATCGATCCCACGGCCCTTACATCATTTCCTCACCCGAGCAACCTGTTGCTAGCAAAATCTCCCTGAGAGATCAATCCCTCGGCCGCAAGATCTATCCTTCGGCCAAGACATCCATTCCTCGGTCGTGATATCCTTTCCTCGGCCGCCAGATCGACCTTTTCCCAGACTCTGGAACGTGTTCTGTCAGACGTTTGATCCGATTACACTACCTTCCCGATGCGTTCGGGCTACGCTCGGAGATCACGACGTAGAGTTAGAGATGCATTGCAATTGCAATCATGCATTGCGATTGGCCGGAGTGAGTCATCCCTATGCCTATATAAAGGAGCCTTTGGGCTCCGAAATTGATACACCTTCACACTCTATCAAGCCACAAAACTCTGCACAAATACTCTCTCAATCCCATACTTCAAAAGCCCTAACCTCAGGCGCAATCCGGCGATCAAACCCCGAAGTTCAAACTCTAACCCTAAGGTTTTCAATCAAGCAATCAGTCAATCACGCCCAATCCAAAGCAATCAAGCAACTGAGGGATCAAGGTGGTGAGGCCCAACGGCCTCTGGTTTGTCTTATTTACTGTATTTCTAACTAACCGTAGTGTTTTGATTATCCGTTAATCTTTCTGTCTGGTGTGTGGAAGAACACCGACCGGGGCTTCGATCCCTCGGCCGGTACATTAAGCCAGTGTGATTACTCGGCCGTGACATCCATTCACCGGCCGAGTAATCGATCTCCTGGGACATTTTGTTTGCTTTTCTGCTTTCCGATGCATGCTTATTTATCGCACTGGCTCACCTTGTTTACTATTTAAAGGAATAAATAAACAGACTATGTGTTAGAATTAAACAAAGCATCTACACGTCTTATGTTGAATGATTATGGGCCAGTCTCACGACTGGGCAAAGAGGGGTGCCTAACACCTTCCCCTTATTGTACTTTTGGCTCCCGTATCCAGAATCTCTATCTATTTTCCCAGTTTTAATAAACTGGGTGGCGACTCCGTTTTGATGATGACCACTATCATGTGGCGATGTTCCTAGCCATGGGAATGTCCATGATTTTGGTTTACGAAGCAAGCAACCAATCGAGCAAACAAACCTGATCAATCTGTATGGCGATGTCCCGTTTGGGAGGTGTCTACAGTTTTTGGCGACTCTGCTAGGGATATGAGAGCCATAACCAAAAAGTTCAACATAAGACTAATACATGCCTTGTCTAATTCATTTATCATATGCATCGAGCGGGCAACCCGTTGAGTTCACCTGATATCCCGGCATGACACGGGCTATGTTGGGGGTTCCAGCAAACTCCACAGTCACTCGTACCTAGTGGTTTATCAAAAAGGAAATCACCCAATCGCCGCCTATGATGGGCTGGTGAGAGGACTGGTGCCCTTTGACAACGGAGCACCCTGAAACTACCAAAACCTTGCATGCTTTAGAAAGCCATAGAACTTATCAAACTAAGACAGGAACCTACAGGCTAGGAGCCTATTTGCATTCTACTTGCAAAAGTTCTTCCTCACACCTTGTATCATTTGTTGTTGTATTAACTCTTTCTGTGCAGAAGGGTTGGGATTTTCAACCCAAATCCTAACCCTACACAGGCTGAATACTGACTTCCAGGTATTCTATTTTTCAAGCAGGCACAATAGGTAGGTTAAAGAAGCAACCTCAGCCAGTTTTATACTCTTACAATACCCGAAGTCACGCCAAACAGAGGTCTTTACAGTCATCTCATCGGTCGCCTTCGTCTACCAAGACACTCTCACCACAACGGTCCCAATCAGTTTCAGGGACTTCGCGGTCGTCTCTTCAACAAACCCGATTATCTACCCAATTCCAAGCCTCACCAAGCAATCTCCCTACCTACACCCCAAAAATGGCAGACAATGATGCTACCATCACCGAGCTCCGAGCCCAAATTGCCTATTTACAAGCTGAGAAAGCAGCAAGAGATGTTGAAGACAAGAAAAATGAGGAGGAAGCAGAAAATCCTCATGAAATTATAGAAAACCCTGAATTGGTCAAACAGGTCAAGGAGATCAAGCACGCTTTGGCTCGTTCACAAGGAGACCAAATTCTAGATTTCGAAGGACTCTGCCTCTTTCCAGAATCTCAACTGCCTGAACGGTTCAAAATGCCCAACATTGAGAAGTTCAATGGAACTGGCAACCCTATTAGCCATGTCCGCCATGTCATCAACACTCTGAAGCCTATGGGCCTGACCGACGAGCTCATCGCTCAATTGTTTCAAAGAACTCTCACTGGAAGCGCCCTCGATTGGTTTCTCACTTTGGAATTTGTGCACTATCAAACTTGGCCTGAAATTGCTAACGCTTTTGTCAAGCAATATGCGTACAATGTCCAAATTGAGCTAACTACCCGAGACTTGGAGATGACTAAACAAGAATCCAATGAGGACTTTGCTACCTTTGTGGCAAGATGGAGAGAAAAGGTTGCCAAGATGAAAAGCCGCCCTTCCGAGGAAGATCAGGTGAGGATAGTTGTCAAGAACCTACAGCCCAAATACCTCACTCATATTTACACTCAAGCTATCACTGACTTCAAACGCCTACACGCCACTGGATTACAAATTGAAGATGGAATCAAGTTGGGCCTCATTGGAAAAGAAGAAACCCCTCCACCCAGAAAAACCTTTCCGACCCGTGCATCTCCTGCCTCCGTCAACACCCTTAACTCAGTCTTAACACAAAGCTAGCTCATCTAGAAACACGAACCGCCCTCGTCGCAATTTCGACCCACTCTATATGACTCCATCCCAAGCCTTAGCCATCCTAAGCCGTCAAGGGCACCTTAGGCTCTTGAATAATCCACCTCCTCAGCCACCTTATGGCCCAAGCTATGATGCCAATAAGCAATGTGCATACCACCAACACCCTGGACATGAGACAGACCGCTGCATGCGTCTTCGTCATGACGTCCAGGATCTCATTGATAGTCAAGCCATAAGACCTCCTAAGCCTAATGTACAAACTAATCCACTTCCCGCTCACAACAACGAACCACCGCCTCAAAATATCAATCTCATAAGCCTATCCAATAGCCCCACATATAATCCTACCCTACACATTGTTCCAAATACCCAAGCCAAACCATCCCTAATCCTCTCTAAGAATGAGGAACGCTTTGCAATAGGGGGAGAACCCCACATCTATGCCATTGATGATGGGGATTGGTGGTTGGACATGCGTCAAGCCCTGCCAAGTGATTGGAAAGTTGGAAGAATTGAACCTGCTGATCCTTGGGGCACCCATGAAGAAGAAGTGGGTCATCTCACCCGAAGCGGAAGGGTATACAAACCTCCTAAACTAAGTGGGGAAAGTTCAACCTCAACACGAGTAATGGAAGAAGAAGAAGGAGAAGAAAGCCAAAGGACCAAACCTGAGGAAGACAGGGTGTTAAGACAACTAAAGAAAATCCAAGCTGATATCTCTATTTGGGGATTGCTCATGTCCTCCTACGAGCATCGTAATTCTTTCTTCAAAACCTTGGGGAAAGCCAAAGTTCCCATCGACATCACCCCCGAAAAACTGGTAGGCTTCATAATGGCATCAAAGGCTCCAAAACCAACAATAGCTTTCACTGACAAGGATCTACCTCCTGAAGGGCCTACACACAACAAACCTCTCTACATTTCACTTAAATGTCTCACTAAATGGATCCCACTGGTCTTGGTGGATAATGGGTCTGCTTTAAACGTATGTCCTCAAAGGACCCTCGACAAGCTAGGGGTAAACGCCACCGACATACGCCCTTCAAGCCAGGGAGTAAGGGGGTATGACAATTCAAAGAGAAGAGTGGTTGGGTGTGTCACACTGCCAGTAGAAGTGGAGAAAATCAAAAGGGACGTGGAGTTCCATGTGATGGATATACCGGCCACCTTCAATCTTTTATTAGAAAGGCCTTGGCTACATGACGCTGGGGTAGTACCTTCCACTTTGCATCAAAAAGTCAAATTCGCGGTAGATGGAAGGGTCATAACCATTCTGGGGGATTCATCAATCCGAGCTCATGCTGATACGCCTGTCCAAGAGGTAGAAACCGAGGAAACCTTCCTTACTGGATTCAGTCTTGAGGAAGCAACTGCTGTGCAAGCCTTAATGGCTGAGAGGAACTTCTACATAAGCACCCCCACCATATGGATGATGAAGAAGCAAAAATACCTCCCTGGGTTGGGTTTAGGCGAAAAATCACAAGGCATCCCGCAAATGATTGATCCTCCGCATAATCAATACGCCTTTGGTCTTGGCTACACCCCGACAGAAGCCGAAGTAAAAAGGAAGAGAAGCATGGAAAAGGCTAAGGCAAAAGGAAGCAGGGTCAAAGAAGAGAAATTCGTGATCCCAAAAACACTCAATGGCTGGTTTGTAAGAGAAGGAGAAGACTTTCCATTCTGTGGCTCCGCAGAGACATGGGAAGACGAAGTTACCAAGCAACAGTACCCTGGAATGCAAATCTTCTTTGATCAGGAATGGACTGACAGTGATTTGGAAGAAGAACCAACCAATTCATCTCCTACTCCCGAAGACTGGATTGAGGTGCTAGCTGAATTTGACCTAAAGATTCTGTTTGGCAAAGAGGGTGAAGAAGAGTATAAAACTGCAAAAGGAAAAGGAGCCACTCCCAAGATACTGCAGTAAATCACGTGACAAAAACATTGCTTTCATTTCCTAAAAGATAAGTTAGGACATGTTTTGGGCCCCTGTTTGGGCATTTTTCTACGATTAAATAAATCCCCATTTTATCACTTCTATGCTTGACAAATGATTCCATCTTTAAAATGTGATTGCTATATACTACAATCTCTCTGCCAAAGATAAAAGGATTTTAAAAATCTAATCCCTTATGTTACCGACCAAAAGGAAAGAAGGGACGAACCCTGATTACTTGGAACTAGGTTTTCATCAAAACTCAGGAAGAAGACGCTATCTCCGTGAGAACACTTAGGGTTAGCTTGCCCATTGTGAAAGTACAAACGCAATAGGAGATTCATGAGAACATCTCCATCAGATTCCTCTCCAAAACACTAAAATCCTCTTGAGAGAAAAATGCTCATTGGGCAACCTATACACCCAAGCAAAAGTAAGAGCAGAGCCTGCTAGGACAAAGAAAAAGCGAAAAACGAAAAACGCGGCCTAGGCAAAAGTTAAGGCATTCGAAGGAAAGCTCGCTAGGGACTCAACCTCTATCAGGTAACCTAGGCAAAACTTAGAGCATGAGAGAAAGAAAAACCAAGAGTGAAAAACCAACCCTCAAAGGTGGTGATCTTGGAACTACGTAAAAGGCCTGATTCCCTGATTGGGATACGTAGGCAATCTCGCGTCAAGATGCGGCCCAAACATTTGGAGAGAAGAAAGACAATGCCAAAAGGTTTGTACTCAATGATGGGCATAGCTAACCCTGCGTATTAAGCTCGCAAAGGATGAGTTAGTCATTTTCCAGGGAATTGGCAAAAACAAAGACACGTAAGAATCATCGCTCGTCCTCTCTGACTCAAAAGTCGTCGACATAAGGGACCAAGCATTCTAACAATCCCAAAACATGGCAAAGAGATTGTAGGAACAGCAAAAGCAAATAAAGAGCCTGAATCAAATTCAAGTAGGGAAAAGCGCCACTTGGCTAAAAACAAAAATCTAACTTTTTTAGGAAATAGAAGTAGCGGCCGAAGAATGGAATCCTCGGCCGAGTGATCCATTCTTCGGCCCATGTTTAAGTCCAGACATTCACAAAACTTTGAAAAATATTGCATAAGTATCTAATTTCCCATACATGCTGAGGATGCTTCAAACACACAAAAAAAAAATACAAAATACAAATTATCTGTTTTTAGGGCTAACAAATACAGGTACAAGAAAGGAAAAGCTAGCTACTGCCCACGACCCCTCTTAGGCGCAGGACGAAAACGCTCAGGAACGGAGACACTGATCCTCTGTCCCTCACCAGCCTCGGCATCCCCATCACCAGCTCTGGTACTCCCACCCTCGCTAACTCCGGCACTCTGAGTAACTGACACTGTCGGTACTCGCTCCGCCTCAAGCTGCAGAGACACAGGATATAGGCATTCAGTTTCACATGAAACGTAGGATGGAAAAAGAAGAGATCAAAAGGATATATACCGCAGCTATTCGGCCACGCTGCCGTTGAGCCAAAGCCTCTACACTCTGGAAAGCACGTAACCATTCCTGAACCACCTCAGCGGGCCCTGCAGAGGAAGCAATTGCATATACAATCAAATAAACAAGGAATGCTGAAGGAAACCAAAGCAGAATCTACAATATTACCAGCTGAATTCCGGCAGGAAGAACGTAAAACTGCGTAGTATACGGTGTCAGTGTCAAACGCTCCTCTTCTCCATTTGCATTATGGAAAGAAATGAAACTGGGGGCCCATGGCCAAACAGGAGGAGCAGCAGCAGTAGTGGTAGGAAGGGTCAACGAGGCCGAACGAAAGGCTGAGTAATCTCCCACTACGAGAAAACTCATGGCTGGCTGTCTCTCAAGAGCAAGTAGCAAGCCCTCCCCGGTCAAAAGATGGGTCGATCTCATACCAACAGGAGGAGGGAGAGGAACAAGCTGCAACGCCTCGGAATGTGGAAAGTACTGGCTCGCTACCCTCTCTCCAAGATACCAGGCTCTCGAAAATGGCCCCTCCAGAAGGAAGTGCTGGCTGTCTAACGCCCGAGCAGAGGTCAACTCCAGAGGAGCATCATCAAGTAGCACGCCCCATGGGTCAAAACGCACCTATAACAAGGGAAATAGCATCAAAATGACAGAATGAGGAAGTTGCACGAAAATCAGAGGACAAAGAGATGTCATACCTGATCCACCGTTAGGCGATCCAAAACTCGCCTCCAAGCTAGCAAGTCCATGGCAGGCGACCGTGACTTCCGAACTCCCTTCAACCAACGGGCTGCCCGTGGAACAAACCTAGGCTCTCTGTGCCCAATCGGAGGAGGAAACTGCAACAAGTTCTCAAAAGCCCAGAGCTACAAGCAAAGATGAAAAACATGAATGAACAAAGATAGAAGCAACAAGTAAATAACGCAGAAATCAAAATGTATACCTCAAGAATACGGTGGTGTCCGCCGAGTGACAAACTAACCCCCCGGGAACAAGCACTGAGGTGTCCGTACAACGTGGCTAGGGCGGGAGTTCCCCAATCAAACTCTGCTATGGTCTCTAAGTGCACCAAAGCAGCCAAGAACTGGACATGTACCGAATTCTCGTTGTTGCAAAACAAAGTTTGCCCAAGGAGATAAAGCAGGAAAGCTCGTACCAGCTGAGAAAGGGGAATCTCCGTCAGGATATCAACTTGATCAAACTCTTCCCGAAGCCAGGTATATGTGATGGTATCCCACCACCGCTCGACCAAGGATGTGGTCAATCCCAACTCCGCCTTCGAAAGATGGAAACCAAGTATCAAGGGCTCGAAGCCAGCCAAAGCAACCGCATCCTTGGCTTCCTGAGAAAGCCTCTCATACCACTCAAACACCTGGGGGCAGCTTCCCCCACACGTGCAGCCTCTCGTTTGCCTGACAAAATACGAAGAAGGAATCAAATACACAAGATATCGCCTATACAGGGGGCAACTTCTAGAACTCAAAACTCCCTATCAAAATATCAAATTATCACTCTGCGAAATCTCACATACAAAAATCATTTGACAGGATAAAATTCTACCTTCCTATTGGTGAAACCAAAGTGCTGCTCTGGCTCCCTGTGCAAGACCTCAGGTGGGATGTCACTGAGGGGAGGACAGTATCGCAAAGAACCACCACGCCCGACCAGGTGAACCTGAGGAACGTAAGCGGCAACGTCAAACGGTGGAAGTATATCACCACCTGCAGCCTCGGGTTCGACCTCAGGAGGAATGGGTTGCGAGGAACTTCCCCCAACAGTGGCTCTGCGCCGACTCGAACGAAGAACACGGGAACTTGAAACCCCGCCAAGAATCGCGGCCTCAACGGCCGGAGCTTTGCCCGTATCTCTAGGCGCGGCAGAAGCACCAGAAGATGGAGGAGGAGGCGAAGATGATGCCATGGCAGGAGGCAGCAACCATGGTGGTCGGAGAACCGGCGGGTAGGAGGCGACGGTGGTCGATGAGGAGAGAGAGGAGGAAGCGGCGACGATCGGAGAGGAAAATAAGGAATGGGGGGGAGAAAGGATGAAATGACCCGTGAGATCGATTAAGTTTAACTTAAATCGATTTTCTGACTTTTGGCTATCTCACGGCCGATACATCGATTCCTCGGCCGATACATCAATCATTCGGCCGAGAGATCGATCTCCTGGCCCCTTAATCAATTTCCCTCAGCAACAGCAGATTTTGCTCAAGCCATTGAGACTTCTAAGTCCTCAACCAACCAAGTAGCCTTGGGGGCATCCCCAAGACAACACAATGTGATTAAGACTAGCCCTGGGGGCATACCCAAGCATCGAAGGTCTCTCTCTCTCCACAAACTGCTGGCCGAAGCAAAAACAAGCAGCCCTGAGCTCAAGACTTTAGCAGCTCCACCCTCAATAACCTTGTGCATAGGTCGCTCAAGTCATCCAGGCTCTACGCCCATACTCACTCACTCAGCGGCTCTACGCCTTCAACTCAACGGCTCTAAGCCCACTATCCTGGCAGGCTCAAAGCCTATATCTACCATCTCAAATGGCTCGAAGCCGTACACAAGCAGTCTCAGCAGGCTCCAAGCCCAGATCACCGTCAGCAGCTCTACGCTTGCTATCTCAGCGGCTCCAAGCCCATTACCTCAACAGGCTCGGAGCCTATGTCTACCATCCCAGTGGCTCTATGCCCGTATTCACTCACTCAGCGGCTCCAAGCCTAAATCACTATTAGCAGCTCTACGCTCGCTATCATAGCAACAGACTCTACGCCTGTATACACTCACCCAGCGGCTCGAAGTCCTTTATCTCAGCAGCTCTATGCTCGCTATCACGGCAACAGGCTCTACGCCTGTAATCACTCAACTCAGCGGCTCCAAGCCCGCTATCTCAACTGGCTCAAAGCCGTAAACAAGCAATCTCAGCGGCTCAAAGCCCATTATCTCAAATGGCTCCAAGCCCGCTATCTCAACTGGCTCAAAGCCGTAAACAAGCAATCTCAGCGGCTCAAAGTCCATTATCTCAAATGGCTCCAAGCCATCACCTCAACTGGCTCGAAGCCGTACACAATCAAGTTCTTAACAGGCTTGAAGCCTGTGTTCATCATCTCAACTGGCTCGAAGCCGTAAACAAGCAACAGGCTCTAAGCCGCCCCAACAACCAAGCCATCTATTCTCAGGCTCTACGCCTGAATGCTCAAAAATCTAACATTTTTGAATGCTCAAGCTCTACGCCTGGATGCCCAACCACTGTGTACTGGATGCTCAAGTTATACACTTGAATGCTCAAGCTTTACGCTTGGATGCCCAACCACTGCGTACTGGACGCTCAAAGCCTGTACTTTGAATGCTCGGATTCTGCCGTCCGAATGCTCGAGCTCTACGCTCTGAATACTCAAGTCCGGAACTTGATAGAAGCTCTAAGCTTAAAACAAACACACACGCACGGGCCCGTGCACATATTGCATTATCACATCGAGTCTGCATCATATCTGTTCACATCTAACAATCATCATCACACATATACACTCCGCATATCTCTCATGAAACAGGTCAACCCTGCAATCAACCGGCTCTATGCCTCGATTTTATTGATCGGTCCAGCGCCTCGATCCTTTGGCTCCATGCCAACACTTATGATGAGAAAGCTCCGTGCACAGGCCATCAGAATACAACCAGCTCTACGCTTCGGTTCATATCACGTCAAGCTCAAAGCTCTGACACCTCATGCTCTCGCCTCACGATCAATACCAGCTCCGCGCTTCGGTTCTGTCACTTCAGGCTTCACGCCTCAGTTCCTTCACCTCAGGCCCTTGCCTTATACCAGCTCCGCGCTTCGGTTCATCACGTCAAGCTCAAAGCTCTGACACCTCATGCTCTCGCCTCACGATCAATACCAGCTCCGCGCTTCGGTTCCATCAAGCTCCAAGCTCACCTCAGGTCTTTGCCTCATAAACACAGCAGGCTCCATGCCTCAATCCAATCACCGCAGGCTCTCGCCTTATGATCAACACCAGCTCCGCGCTTCGGTCCTATCCAATCTCCTTAGGCCTTCACCTCAAGACTACAACAAGCTCCACGCCTCAATTCTATCACTCTCCAGGCTCTCACCTCATGACTACAACCGGCTCCGTGCCTCGGTTCCCTCATCTCCAAAAGCTCCGTGCTCCAGTTACTGGCCCTGCGCCCCCTACATCTCAAAAGCAAACCGGCGTCCGATTCATCCCCAGCAGATGATTTGGATTCCCCCCTACTACATCAATTCCTTCCAGCTCATTCACAAGGATAGGCTACTCTACCGAGCTCCTTTCAGTCAAAGTAAGGATGATCAAGAAAAGCAAACGCACCTGCAGTGTACTGATCTACCCCAAAATACTAAGGAAGCTCTCCGCAAAAACTCCCCAGGTAGCCCTGCGCTCCTTCAACTACTCTTCGCCAAAACCCTGGCTCAGTTTAGGTACGTCACACTACGGCTTTTTAAGCCCAAAGGTACGTCTTTTGTCTCTAACCCTCCAAACTTTTTCTTTTCTTTATTGCCCGAACTACGGTTGGTCTGAATTTCCCTTGTGGAATACGTAGGCAGCCTCCCGGCCCGACCATAACAAAACCTTTTTCGAAAAAACCTTGGAATAGTGGTTGGACCAAATTGAGTTGCTTTTTACAGCTTTGACTCTTACTCAAACATGTCTCGCGATCCGTCTGAGTTCAGTCAAAGAGGGGCATCTATAGACACCCCAATTTGGCCTAACGATTGTTTCAAGTCCCACCTTGGGACAATACCGATGATGAAATGGATACAGTGATTGCTGATTGCTTCCTTGAGGACCTTAGGACTGTCGGTAAGAACTTTGAGCCACTTAGAGGACCCAATTCAGAGCTATACAGCCTTTCAGACAGAAATACAGAAGCCTAGGAGAATCCATCTGTCGGCCGTGACATCGATCCCACGGCCCTTACATCATTTCCTCACCCGAGCAACCTGTTGCTAGCAAAATCTCCCTGAGAGATCAATCCCTCGGCCGCAAGATCTATCCTTCGGCCGAGACATCCATTCCTCGGCCATGATATCCTTTCCTCGGTCGCCAGATCGACCTTTTCCTAGACTTTGGAACGTGTTCTGTCAGACGTTTGATCCGATTACACTACCTTCCCGATGCGTTCGGGCTACGCTCGGAGATCACGACGTAGAGTTAGAGATGCATTGCAATTGCAATCATGCATTGCGATTGGCCGGAGTGAGTCATCGCTATGCCTATATAAAGGAGCCTTTGGGCTCCGAAATTGATACACCTTCACACTCTATCAAGCCACAAAACTCTGCACAAATACTCTCTCAATCCCATACTTCAAAAGCCCTAACCTCCCGAAGGCAGCCGTCAATCCGGCGATCAAACCCCGAAGTTCAAACCCTAACCCTAGGGTTTTCAATCAAGCAATCAGTCAATCACGCCCAATCCAAAGCAATCAAGCAACTGAGGGATCAAGGTGGTGAGGCCCAACGGCCTCTGGTTTGTCCTATTTACTGTATTTCTAACTAACCGTAGTGTTTTTGATTATCCGTTTATCTTTCTGTCTGGTGTGAGGAAGAACACCGACCGGGGCTTCGATCCCTCGGCCGGTACATTAAGCCAGTGTGATTACTCGGCCGTGACATCCATTCACCGGCCGAGTAATCGATCTCCTGGGACATTTTGTTTGCTTTTCTGCTTTCCGATGCATGCTTATTTATCGCACTGGCTCACCTTGTTTACTGTTTAAAGGAATAAATAAACAGACTATGTGTTAGAATTAAACAAAGCATCTACACGTCTTATGTTGAATGATTATGGGCCAGTCTCACAACTGGGCAAAGAGGGGTGCCTAACACCTTCCCCTTATTGTACTTTTGGCTCCCGTATCCAGAATCTCTATCTATTTTCCCAGTTTTAATAAACTGGGTGGCGACTCCGTTTTGATGATGACCACTATCATGTGGCGATGTTCCTAGCCATGGGAATGTCCATGATTTTGGTTTACGAAGCAAGCAACTAATCGAGCAAACAAACCTGATCAATCTGTATGGCGATGCCCCGTTTGGGAGGTGTCTACAGTCTCGATCGGTACAAGGCTTGTTTTGATCCAAATTCATCATCAGGGAGCCTCCGGGCCACAAATCAAGGAATTTTGACAAGTCCAAATTGGGGTGTCTACACCTAGCCATGGGAATGTCCATGATCCTGGTTTACGAAGCAAACAACCAAACAAACAGCAACGATCAATCTGTATGGTGATGCCCCGCTTTAGGGAGGTGTCTATAGTTTTTGGCGACTCTGTTGGGGACTTGAGAGCCATAACCAAAAAGTTCGACATAGGACTAATACATGCTTTATTTGATTCATTTATTATATGCATTGAGCAGGCAACCTCGTTGAGTTCACCTAATACCCCGACATGTCACGGGCTATGTTAAGGGTTCCAGCAAACTCCACAGTCACTTGTACCTAGTGGTATATCAAAAAGGAAACCGCCCGATCGCCGCCTATGATGGGCCGACGGAAGGACTGGTGCCCTTTGACAACGGAGCACCCTGAGACTACCTAAACCTTTCATGTGTTAGAAAAGCCATAGAACCTATCAAAATAAGACAGGAACCTACAGGCTAGGAACCTACTTGCATTTGTTTGTAAAAGTTCTTCCTCACACCCATTGTATATATGTATGTTGTAAAGTCTTCTTTTGCAGGTCAAACCTTAGGAGCCTTTTTAAATCAAACTAAAGGAGGTAGGCTAAGCTAATCTGACTAAAGCACAATTTTTCAGGAAAAATGACTACATCACTGTTCATGTCTGATTCGCACTTTTCAAATTGTCACCAAGCTGTCTGGCCTGGTCCATCCTGCTGCCGAGATTTTCGACCCTTCTAAATACATCACTCCGGTGGATCAGCCAAAGCCTATGGTAATTATCACTGAGGATGATCATGTCATGTTCGCAAGAACAATCTATGATGAAGAAGTAGAAGGCATAATTGAAGAAGAAGGATTTCGCAGGGTCCCAATCTATTTCTATGACCCTTGCGCACCTACCGATGACTATTAGCCAATCGACGAGGTCAACAACTTTGAAGTTGAATCGACGAGGTCAACAACTTTGAAGTTGAAGAAGCAAGGGAAGAAGAATTTGCTGACAATGATCCACTTCACAAAATATCACTAAACCTACTCTGTGATGAGGGGGTCACCGACAATGAAATAAGGGTGATCCACCCCATCACAGATAGCTTTGGTAATTGGTGGGGATTTGTTGGCACACGAAGAGTCGACAACAGTGACAAAGCAGAGATTGAAGTTCAATTGGAAGAGATAACAGAAATAGCAAACCAAATGGCCCTCCAAGACCTGCAAGGTGACAGTGATGAAAGTGCGAATCAAGATGACAGTGAGGCGCTGATGATCAACCTTGGTAATGAAAAAGACTGCTCTGAGCTGATTATGGATGCTGAAAAAGGGGCTTACCCTAACTGGACCGTGGAACACACTCTAAAATACAAAGTGAAAAATGCTAATTCTGATCTTAGTTCCTATTCCGATTCTGACTCCGAATAAACTCAATCCGAGTCTAGCTTTTCATCTTTTCAAACTACTGAGTCTAGTGAGGAAAACCTGGTCAAAGCACCAAGGCATAACATTGTAGACACCCCAATTTGGCCTAACGATTATTTCAAGTCCCACCTCGGAGACCATCCCGATGATGAAATGGATACAGTGATTGCTGATTGACTTCTCGTGAACCCATGGACTTATGGAAAGAACTTTGAGCCACTTAGAGGACCCAATCCAGAGCCATATAGCCTTTCAGACAAAAAATACAGAATCCTAGGAGAATCCATCTGTCGGCCGTGACATTGATCTCACGGCCTTAACATCATTTATTCACCCGAGCAACCTGTTGCTTGAAAATCTCCCTAAGAGATCAATTCCTCGGCCGCAAGATCTATCCTTCGGCCGCAACATCCATTCCTCGGCCGCTAGATCGTCTATTTTCCAAACTCTGGAACGTTCTGTCGATTGTTTGATCCAACTACACTACCTTCCCGATGCGTTCGGGCTACGCTCAGAGATTATCACGAAGAGTTTGCATTGCATTGCAATTGCAATCGTGCATTTTGATTGGCCGGAGTGAGTCACCAATAGCCTATATAAAGGGCTTTTGGGTTCCGAAAATAACAAGAACGAAATACACAAAATTCGTATACTTCCACACCCTCTCAAGCCACGAAACTTTGCAAAAACACTCTCTCAAACCCCCTCTTCAAAAGCCCTAACCTCCCGAAGGCAGCCATCAATCCGACGATCAAACCCCGAAATTCAAACCCTAACCCTAGGGTTCTCAAAGAAGCAATCAGTCAATCACAATCAATCCGAAGCAATCAAGCAACTGAGGGATCAAGGTGGTGAGGCCCAACGGCCTCTGGTTTGATTTACTTTCTGTTTATAAATCTTAATCGTAGCGTTTTGATTATCTACTAACTTTTCTGTCTGGTGTGAGGAAGAACACCGACCGGGGCTTCCATCCCTCGGCCGGTACATAAAACTAGGAGGATCCCTCGGCCGTGACATCCATTCACCGGCCGCGGGATCCATCTCCCTGGGACAACTTGTTTTGCTTTTCTGCTTTCTGATGCATGCTTTACTTATCGCATTGGCTCACCTTATTTATTGTTTAAAGGCTTAATTAAACAGACTATGTGTTAGAATTAAACAAAGCATCTATATGTCGTATGTTGAATAACTATGGGTCAGCCTCACGGCTGGGCAGAGAGGGGTGCCTAACACCTTCCCCTTACTATACTCTTGGCTCCCATACCCAGAATCTTTATCTGTTTTCCTAGTTTTAATAAACTGGGTGGCGACTCTGTTTTGATGATGACCGCTATCGTGTGGCGATGTTCCTAGCCATGGGAATGTCCACGATCTTGGTTTATGAAGCAAGCAACCAATCGAGCAACAAACGATCAACCTTTATGGCGATGCCCCGTCTGGGAAGTGTCTACAGCTTTTGGCGACTCTGCTGGGGACATGAGAGCCATAACCAGAAAGTTCAACATAAGACTAATACTTGCCTTGTTTAATTCATTTATCATATGCATCGAGCGGGCAACCCCGTTGAGTTTACCTGATACCCCGGTGTAAACACCCTATTCTGGACTGTCTAGATTAGTTTACTTACGGTCTTTGATTCCCCGATGATGATTAAGGTCAAGAACATCCTGAGTTTGTGAAAGAGTTTGAGCTTTGAGCATCCTGAACCTCATCCGGACCTTTC
Source organism: Rhododendron henanense subsp. lingbaoense (assembly GCA_020567845.1). Taxonomy (NCBI): domain Eukaryota; kingdom Viridiplantae; phylum Streptophyta; class Magnoliopsida; order Ericales; family Ericaceae; genus Rhododendron; species Rhododendron henanense. Next base: position 32,533,388 of record CM036313.1, on the reverse strand, counting down.
TCAAACCCTTGTCGAACCCTCAAGCCAGAACCAAATGGCCTCAGCAAAACCCTACTGGAGTACGCTGGTTCTTGACTAGCGTGCGCAGGAAGCACTGCCACGTGTCAGTCATCGCCAGTTACTGGCGCACGCCACTCCACAAGGGGTGTACGCCAGTCAATGCCAGTCAAATCAACCTTTTTCAGCCAGACGCGCGGGAGTTTTTGTAACCACCTGACGTCAGCTACAGCCCCCCCTGATGATTATATCGGCCAGAACTGTCCCCTTCTCTCCTACACCTCCTTTCAACCCAAGTCCCATGCATTTAATGCATGGGAGGCTCCTCCTTGCCACCTTCCCAAACAAGCCTTAAGGGGCCAACTGATTTCAGTCAGCCCCTTCTCCATAAATACCCCCCCTTGCATTCATTTGCAAGGGGTTAAGCTCATTAAGAGTCCATTTCCTCTATTCCTCTCTTGCTTCCTTGTTTCCTTTCTTCTCCCATAGAAAGAGTAAGCAAGGAACACCTCTCCACAGTCCATAACCTTCACCACACTCCCCATCCATCATCATCTTCAAGCTCAAAGATCAAGTCTTTCCAAAAAACTCACAAGCAAAAGGTATACCACCTTTTGTTTCTGTTTTCTGTTCTGACCCCTGAGGGGGGCTGGCAGGGTCAAGGCTGGTAATCTATACCAGTCCTGGCCCTAATGCTGGCAAGGTTTCAAAACCGTTTGGGATGGTCAGGTGGCGCACGCCAGTTAGTTGTGCCGTACGCCAGTTATGGCTGTATGGTAAAACTGGTGTGGGGATCACCGATCATCCTTATTTTGCTTTATTTAAGTTATGATCACCCTGATGCATGCTAAAACGAGTCTATTGCTTTCTGTATTTTAGAACTGCTTTCTCTTCCATCTGTATCTTAGTGTAGTATGGCCTCTGGGAGCCTTCTGGTCATGTTCCAGAGCCCAGATGATGCAAAGCCAAAGCATTGGAACAAATAGACAACTGGCGTACGGGCCATATACTACTGGCGTACGGTAGTAGTCCAGCTTCCAGTGGCTTGGCCCTTGCATGGATCTTCCATCCAGGCCTTTGATCATCCCCCCCTCACTATTTAAGGGGTTTTCTGTCCATTTGGTGGCTTTTCAGCCCTTTAATCTGCCTGTAATAGCTTAGTAACTTATATCAATTGCGTGGTTTGTCCTGGGTGTGCACTGGTCCCTTTTAGAGCCCAGAGGGTTGAGAACAGAAGCTGTGGTCTTAGGCTCATCGGCGCACGCCAGTTGTGGGGTGGCGCACACAGGTCATGGTTGCATGCAGTGGCTTAGCCAGTGCAAGCAGGCTTGCTTCTGTGTGCACCGCTTCACAGCCAGCGTGCTCTAGTCTGTTTAAAACGTTCACAGTAGCTTGTTCTCAATCTATTATACTTACTTAGATCAAACATCAAACATCCATAAACATTTTGTCACATACTTGTACATAAATGCAAATGTGTTACAGTTTTAATCCCCATTAACTGTTCCCCCGCCCTAACTGGCTAAAAAAAATGATCAAATAAAGAGAGAAATGCAAATGTTTTATAAAACGCCTGAGTAGAGACCGATCTCCGGATTGGGCAAGAGGGGGTGCCATAAAACCCTTCCCCTTTCGTAACCTGGCTCCCGAACCTCAGATATCAAAGGTGACGACGGTCCAGTCTACAAGCCTTTTTCAAACTCAAACAAACGTAATCCAAACGTTTTCAAAAGCACGGTTTCTTGGGTACTTTCCACAAAACCCGAGTGGCGACTCTCTGAACTGCGAAGCGTTTCGCCGCGCTCTCCGCAAAAAGGGCGCACCCGGAATTTTATGCTTAAAACATGGGATTTTTGGGTCGTGTGCCCACAGTGGCGACTCTGCTGGGGACATTACATTAATCTACATTTGGAAATTAATACACGAATGAACAATTTTCAAAAGTCTGTCAAAACAGTACGCTTCGCGCTGCTGAAGAACGGAATGGTAACGTAACAGGATTCTACATCCGACCACTCCGAACTGGGGCTTTTACTATTATTCGCTTGTGTAGTTTTCTCCGAGTGTCGATTAATGAAGTGAGCCAAGCTTCAAAAGGCGTTTTTCAAAAAGCATTGCGTTTCTCTCTCTCTCGATCATTCTTTCGGCACACGTTCATTTGCATCGGTGTTCTATCAGCCCCGTTGAGGTGTTTTGGGTAACCGGCACAGTTTACTGGAGCCCGGGGTCCTCGAATGCCCAACAACCTTGGTCGATGATGAGTCGCACTACTGTTTGACCGTTGCTCTGCTGTACGCGTTGCAATGGGAGGTATACCGCAGCTCTAGTCTGAGGAACCCCTCTAAGCCAAAACCAGCCTCGCCACGCGTACAAAGCAATAGAACCTTTCAAATTAGGACAGGAACCCACAGGGTAGGATTACTTGCATCTAACCCCCATAAAACTGTCTATGTGTTACTGCTTTCCCTATCGCATGCCTGTACATACATTCATACCGTTCTGCGTAGGAGCATGCTAGGGCGGCTTTTAGGGTTTCCTCTCTTTCAAACCCGTTTTATGCCTGTTAGGGCGCTGCCTGGACTGATGAAAAGTCGTGCATCGAGACGGTGCACGTTATCAACTTTTCAATTCCTTGGGCCAATGAGACTTTGGGAAATCGAGACTTTCTAAGTCCTTGCCTAAACTTCGATCGAGTTTTCAAAACAGAAAACTAGGAACAACGGGAGACATGACATGATGCTCATACCACCCAGGTTAAAAGTGCTAAACACTTACACCGCTCAAGGCTCCGGCACAGTGCTGCTTATGCCATCCTGGTTACGGTATCATGTCATTAACACCAAGTTGTTCTGTTCCAACATTGAAACTTCGAAAACGGAATAGTCAAAGACTTAGGCTGTTTCGACATCTCTTAGTGTTAGTCGATCCCATCCAGGTACACCGTCGAAAAGAAATCCGAGGACCTAGGCAGCGTCCGGCTGTCATAAAACGGTTTTGTCTGCTAGTTCTAGAGTCTAGGAGGACACCGACGACGTTGAGCATTTTTCATTCTCTCTTTCAAATAAAATTGCTGCAGGCTGTCACTGAGCCCTTCTACTTTACTGTCTAGCCATCGCACCGTACAGATTCAGGATCAAGAGCCAAACCTACTTGGGAACGTCCACCGAGTCTGTCTGTGAGAAGATTTGGGTGGGTCTATTTCTGGGTCTGCCACGACGGAAGTTCCGGGTTGTTTTCTGTTAGGAGAGGCCTCGCCACCAACTCCTTTCACTCCGTTCCCTGCACCTCAGAAGCTCGTCCAAGTCAAAACAGAACCTCTCGATATGGCTGAAAATCAACCTCCGACTCTTGCCCAGACTCTTGCCGACATTCAACGCAACTTGGCTATCATGCAACAGAGGGCCGATCAAGCTGATGCCTCTATGGCCAATCTCCGCGCCCTAATTGAAGAGCGCCTTCCTCTGGTAGCTGCAGCTGGAGGAGGCGGCGGAAGGGAAGAGCGCGAACCCGCAAATGAAGAGAACCTTCAAGGAGAAAACCCTGTTCCGAATCCGGAAATGGCCGCTCTGTTCGCCAAGATGGCTAAACTCGAGGAAACCGTTTCCAAGGCTGAGAAAATAGGCGCTGGTGGTTTAGACATGGACCGTCTTTGCCCCTTTCCAAATGCTAGGCTGCCCGAAAGGTTCAAAATGCCTGACTTTGTAAAGTTTGACGGTTCTGGGGATCCTAAGACCCACTTGTTGGCATACCATAGTGCAATGAAACTACATGGAATTGAAGAGGAAACCATGGCACAACTCTTCCCTCAAACTCTCACTGGTCCCGCATTCCAATGGTTTCTGTCTCTGGAACTTTCCAAAAGGAAAACTTGGGTCGATATTGGGGCTGCTTTCAACTCCCAATACAGTTACAACATCCAACTCAAGATGACCACTCGAGAGTTGGAATCGACCAAAATGGGCGCGAAGAAGCCCTTTGCAGACTTCATTCAGCGGTGGAGGGCAAAGGCAGCCAAAATGACGGATCGTCCCAGTGAAAAGGATTAGATTCGTATCATCTCTCGCAACCTACAGCCGGACTTTGCTAAGAACCTTGTGCTGGTCCAGGGGGCAAACTGGGAAACCTTCTTTGACTCCGGTCTTGCCATAGAGGAAGCTCTCCAAAACGGAGTCATCTCGAGAACCGAGTCTGCTCCTGCCTCCTCGACATCAAAATCCAAGCCCCGCGCTTACACCGGAAGCAGCACTGCTCTCTTTGGCGGTAGCAACTACGCCAATGCCGCTACTGCTAGCAACACCGCCACAACCCAAAGCTCCAACCATATAGCTGATGTCAACCAAGTGCAAGCACCGCAGAAACCCCGGAACCGCAATCAACCCCGTGTCTTCGCCAACTTCGAGGCACCCCTCTCTGCTGTCCTCGAGAAGCTGGCCAAGTCTGGTCACCTCAGGCCTCTCACCCCGACCCCACTTCCTCCGAATCCACCTCCTAGCCACAACCCCAATGCCTTTTGTGCATACCATCAGATGCCCGGCCATTACACCGACTCTTGTTATCACCTCCGTCATGCGATACAGGATTTGGTAGACAATGGAACTCTTCCTAACCCACCGTCTAAACCCAACGTCATCTCCAACTCCCTCCCAAAGCACCATAACCAAGTTGGCCAGATATCCCTTAGCTCCACCATAACTTCCCCTAACTCCACCATATTTAACCCCACTGACCATATAACCCCTACAGATCAGCCGAAACCAGTCGTGTCCATGCCCCTCGAGCCTGAAGTATTGAACATAAACCTGGAGAAGGGACAATCGTCTAATTCAAGAACGCCCCTGGAACGTCTGCGTGACGGCATGACCACCTTCAACGATGTGTTCCGTGACCTTCAAAGCAACACTACCTTTACTGCGCAACTCCTCCCTGGGTCCACTGTAAGAAATTCTTTCTTTACCATCGCTGGGACTGCTCTCGATGGAACACCCATACAACGCGCAAGACTTGCTGGGGCAGCCACAAGCCCACCAGAACCGGAACTCGACATGCAGGCAGTAGGCTAGGCGATAGCAGACCACTACAACTTTGACGTCCCTAGGATCAATGAATGGGATGATCTTGCCTTCGAGGGATTTCCGGCCGAGCCAGAAGCAATACCATTTGACCATGCTGCGAATGATGAGTGGCTGGCGGCACAAGAAGAGGACATGATGAACCCATTGGATGGATTTGCTCTACCTCTGCTTTTCAATCCTCCTGAACCTGTTGTCGAAGAAGAGCCATACTTCTGGGATCCCGAGCCCGCTTGGCAGTTCCCGGCCGACTATGTTCTAGAGGAAGTCGTGCCTGACTATGAAGCGTTCTACACAGAAGAGGACCTCCGCCAGGAAGACCCCCGTGTGCTTGGGGAGTGCTTTCGTGCATCCACAATCGATTCACTGCTTGCCTCTGCGACTGACTTCGAGTTCGACCCAACATTCTACATAGTTGATGAGAACCTCCCGCGCCCCGCTGTGCCTCTTCCTGACGAGGACTGCAGTATTATGGTTTTAGACGCAGTACCTGATGACCTTTGGGAGTTGGACGAGATTGTCGACCTTAACACGAATCCGCTGCCCGCTGACTTTTGGGATGAAGACAAGGTGGTGGACATCAACATGGGAAACGAGGTTTGGACGGTCAACTCCGCTCTAATAGATGCCGATTTCTGGGATACGCCGTTCGTTACCAACCCGGGAGCACCGTTCGAAGAAGCTGCAGCACAGGATCCGTCCTTTTGGGAAGAGCTGGTAGTGAAGGGACTGGAATAGGAATTGGCTATGGGGGAAGATCCGTCTGCGACTGTGGCAGCAACCGATAAAGGAAAGCGCAAGATGGACGACGTACCTGCGGATTTCTGGGAGTTCAACGACGCAACCTCTTGGTGGGACATCGCCAATGTTACAAGGAGCGACCGAGTCTTTCAGCCCTCTAACTTGTAGGCTGGGAGCTCGTCCAATCCTCCCGTTATGCAACCCGCTAATCCGACTGTTCAAAGAGGCGCTCCGAACATCCTTAGTGGAGTCCCGGAAGGGGACATGATTCAGAGACAACTTGAAAGGATCCCTGCTGCTGTATCAGTTTGGGGTTTAATCGCATCATCAAAAGAGCATCGTGACGGGCTGTCTGGGGCTCTCGCCCGACTCAAGGTACCAACTGACATCACCCCCGAGGCGATGGTCGCCCTTATTCTGCCTTTGCTTGCCAAGCACTATGTTACTTTCACTGAGCGGGACCTGCCTGTTGAAGGAACCGACCACAACCGCCCGTTGCACATTACCGTCAAGTGCAAAGGACTCTGGGTGCCGACTGCGCTCATTGATAATGGCTCCGCCATTAATGTCTGCCCGCTGAGGGTTGCTTACCGCTTGGGGTTCACAAAGAAGGATCTCGCACCTTCCAATCTGGCCGTCAAGGCCTACGATAGCACTCGCCGTGTTGTCGAAGGAACCATTATGCTCAAGCTCGATGCTGAGGGCTTTGAGATGGAGGTGGAGTTTCACGTGGTCGACATCCCCGCCACTTTCAATCTGTTACTAGGCAGGCCGTGGCTGCACAGGTCAGACATCATGGCAGTACCCTCGACTCTGCACCAGAAGGTCATGCTGGGGCTTCCAACTGGGACTCTCACTATCTGCGGGGACTCTGGGATCCGCCCACTCAAAGAGGATGAACCTGTTCTGGGAATTACACATGGGGAAGAGGACTTGGACTTTGGAGGTTTCTCATTCGACACCGCAGGCTCAGTCCTTACCGTCACCGTGGACGATGACTTCCTCGTCAGCTCAGCCGCCATCGACATTATGAGGAAAATGGGCCACATGCCCGGCTTTGGACTCGGAATAAACCAGCAGGGGGTCGCTGAGTTCCCTGTCTTTCCCTTTATCGAGAGCCGATTTGGCTTTGGGTACGCACCTCCAGCCAAAAAGGCTAAAAAGGGGAAAGGTACGGGAAAACCTCGTACCCTCTATGGTAACCCCGACAGCTACTTCATCCGTGAAGGGGGGGGGCATCGTTTACGAAGGTCAACCTGAACCATTCTGGGATCCGGAGACTGGCACCTGGCTACCGAGATTCGAGATCTTCGCTGCGGACACCTGGTCCGATGATGAGGAGGAGATAACCAAAGATAAGCTGGCAGAGGAGGAATTCAAGAAGCAGCTGACCCGGGAAGAGACTGACTGGGTGCTGGCAGTTGATCAAGAGGACTTGGAGATGCTGTTCTCTTAAGTAGGTTTGGTTGGCAAGGACGAAGAGGCTGAAGTGCTGATGCTTGGGCCCGACTCTCCGGACATCGTCGAAGATCCAACCTCCCTCATCGTGGAAGCTAAGGGTAGTTTAAATAATTGCTTTTTCACTCCACGTCTGACATGCATTGACGATGTATCTGAGTCTGACACATAGTATGTCAAGTCTAGGTCTAGCTCAGAGTCGGAGTTTGTGCCTCTTGGCCCTCCACGTCACAGCTTCTATTTCGAGTTCGAGTCCACTGTACTTGGCAACCCGCTGGGGTTTTATGAAATGCATGATCCTGCTTCTGACTACTTTGCTGATTTCTATATAAACTGTGTCGACCCCGACGATGAAGGAACAGACTTCGATGGGGACATCCCCGCTGAGTTGCGTTCCCTCATCGAAAGGGAAGACGAAAGGCATGCTCAGCCTCTAAAAGAAGAAGTAATTTCCATAAATTTGAAAGATGAGGGTGACCCCCGAATGATGCAAATTGGTTCAACTCTGTCCCCCGGGGATCGTACCGCGCTGATTGATCTGCTCAAAGAATACTTCGAGGTTTTCGCATGGTCTCACAAAGACATGCCCGGTATCGATCCTGAAATCGTACAGCACCGAATTCCGTTGGCTCCAGGGGCCGTTCCAGTCAAACAGAAGCTCCGCCGGATGAGGCCGGATTGGGTCGAGAAGATCAAGGAGGAAGTCACCAAACAGATCGACGCTGGGTTCCTAAGGGTAGCCGAGTATCCGAAATGGGTGGCCAACATCGTGCCACTTCCTAAGAAAGATGGGAGGATCCGGGTCTGCATCGACTTTAGAGACTTAAACAAAGCAAGCCCCAAAGATAGTTTTCCCTTGCCTCACATCGATGTGCTTGTGGACAACACGACGGGGCATGCTTTGCTCTCTTTTGTCGACGGATTCTCAGGGTACAACCAGATCTTTGTGGCGCCAGAAGATCAAGAGAAGACGACCTTTGTCACCGAGTGGGGTACTTACTGCTATGTGATGATGCCGTTTGGGTTGAAGAACACCGGTTGCACCTTCTAGCGGGCCCAGACCACTTTGTTACACGATCTAATCCACAAGACGGTTGAGGCCTACGTCGACGACATGATTGTCAAGGCAAAGGAAAAGGAGGATTTCATCCCAGCACTCAGGCAGTTTCTCGAAAGGCTCCGCAAATACAACGTGCGTCTTAATCCACAGAAGTGCACATTTGGGGTCACAGCAGGCAAAATGTTGGGGTTCCTGATCACAGCAAGGGGGATTGAGGTCGATCCCTCTAAGATTACAGCAATTCTCGAAATGGAACCGCCGCAGTCGGAAAAGGGAGTGCGAAGCTTCCTGGGAAAAGTTCAGTTTATCAGCCAGTTCATAGCCAAGTTAACACTGACTTGCGAACCGCTGTTCCGTTTACTCAAGAAGGATGTTCGCTTCGAATGGACGGAGAAGTGCCAAGCTGCTTTCGAATCTATCAAGGCGTATCTGAGGAATCCGCCTGTCTTAATGCCACCTACACCTGGTCGACCTCTGATCCTGTACTTATCCGTCACCCCAACAGCTATGGGATGTTTGCTGGCACAGGAAGAAGATAAAGGAGTCGAGAAAGCCATTTACTATCTGAGCAAGAAGATGGTGGGGAGTGAGGAACGTTACACCCCCTGGAAAAGACGTGTTGGGCGCTAGTTTGGGCTACCAAAAAGCTTAGACACTACATGCTAGCCTATTCGGTGAAGCTGATTTCTCAGATGGATCCTATCAAGTATCTGTTCGAGAAGCCGGCGCTCACCCATAAGCTAGCACGTTGGTTGCTTCTGCTGGCTGAGTTCGATCTCCAATATGTCACGAGGAAATCCGTGAAGGGCCGCGCCGTGGCGGAATTCCTGGCTGACCACCCGATCGATGGACCTGAGGATGTGGATTTCAATTTCCCGGACGAGGACGTGTTAACAGTTGTCGAGGAAGTGTGGATGCTCTATTTCGATGGGGCCGCTAATCAAAGAGGTTTTGGAGTTGGGGTATTGCTCATTACGCCCGCTGGGGCTCATATCCCCCTCGCTTTCAAGTTGAACTTCGACGTCACCAACAATCAAGCTGAGTACGAGGCCTGCATCGTCATAATGGAAGCTGCTATCGCACTGGGAGTCGAGAAGCTTGAGATAATTGGCAATTCGAATCTGGTAATTTCTCAAGCTAATGGAGACCGGAAGGTTCGTGAGGAAAAGCTGAAGCCTTATCACCAAGATTTGGAAGAGCTGATTCCTCGCTTCAATAGGGTGACCTTCACCCACATTCCGCGCTTGAAGAATCAGTTCGCCGATGCTTTGGCGACTTTGGCTTCAATGATCGAACTTCCAGTAGGGGTCCGGATGCGGCCGATTGTGATTGAGCAGAGGGACTTGCCCGCTTATGAATATGTCAACGCCATTGATGATGTCGATGATGGCCTACCCTGGTACCATGATATCTGGAACTTTGTCGAACGAGGAGAGTTCCCTGCTGGAGCTTCGAGGAAGGATCGGGTTGCTCTGCAAAGGCTCGCAGCTCAGTACATCATTTGTGGAGGGAAACTGTATCAAAGGTCTCACTGCGGAATGCACAAGCTGTGTGTCAACGGGACCGAAGCAACAAGGATAATGGAAGAGATTCACGAAGGGGTCTGCGGACCTCACATGAGCGGAGTCATGCTTGCGCGGAAGATCCTCAGGCAGGGTTACTACTGGTCAACGATGGAATCTCAGTGCATCGACTACGTACGGCGCTGTTTCAAGTGTCAAATCCATGCCAACCTGCAGCATGTTCCACCCTCTAAGTTATATGGCATGACCTCGCCGTGGCCGTTCTTCGTGTAGGGAATTGACGTTATTGGGATGATCACGCCTCCTGCTTCAAATGGTCACAGGTTCATACTGGTGGCAATAGATTACTTCACTAAGTGGGTCGAGGCCGAATCTTACAAGACTCTGACAACGGTTCAAGTGGCTCAGTTCATTCGAAAGAACATCATTTACCGGTATGGCGTTCCTCAGGCGTTCGTATCAGACAATGGGAGTCATTTCAAAGGAAGGGTCCTGGACCTCTTCGAGGAATTCGGCATCGAGATCCACCGATCAACTACCTATCGTCCACAAACAAATGGAGTAGTCGAGGCCGCTAACAAGAACATCGAGGTGATCATCAAGAAGACTATTGAGTCCGCAAGGGATTGGCACGAACAGCTGCCTCTGGCGCTATGGGGGTATAGGACGTCGATTCAAACTTCAACCGGTGCAACTCCTTTCTCCTTGGTCTATGGAATGGAAGCAGTACTTCCTATCGAGCTTGAGGTTCCCTCTCTGAGGATCATGGTTCAAAGCGGCCTGGAAGAATCTGAATGGCTCAGCGGGAGGTTTGTCGAACTGATGCTATTTGATGAAAGGAGACTCCGAGCTCTGTATCATGTTCAAGGTTACCAGCGTCGAATCGCCCGGGCATTTGATAAGAAGGTGAAGTCCAGGGGCTTAGTCGAAGGGGACATGGTCACGAAAGAGATACGGGCCCCAGTGTTTGATGCTCGCGGGAAGTTTCGGCCAAAGCGATCCGGGCCATTCATTATCAAGACCATCCTATCTGGGGGTGCTGCTCAACTCATCGATCTCGACGGCAATGAATTCAGCACTTTGGTCAACCTGGATCAACTCAAACGTTTCTACCCCTGAGAGATGCTCGTTGGGCCGAAAACCACAAGGGTGAGCGGTTCCAAGCAAAAGTTAGAGCAGCCTGCTAGATCGAAAACCTGTGAAGGCGGTCTAGGCAAAAATAAATAGGCAAAAGTCGAAAGCTCGCTAGGCCGAAAACCTGTGAAGGCGGCGCTAGGCAAAAGTTAGAGCGTAAAAGGAGAGGTAAAACACACGAGCGAACCTTAGCCTAAACTACGTTCTGACCTGATTCCTTGAAAAGGGATACGTAGGCAGTCTCACTCTGAGGCCCGGTCATATTCTATCAAAAGTGATCCATGGTTTAACATTCCGGTGCCGTAGCGTGATCCGAGTAAAGTCAAGGGGCAAGTCAAAGTTTCATCGAGAAATCTGGAGGGGGAAACCCTCCATCTTTCAACTTTATTATACAATTACAACTTCTAATACAAGGGCTGAGCATGAAAACCTTAAAAACAGTGAAGCATGAAAAACAGAACGAAATGCTTGAGAAGCCTAACGGCTCACAGTTTATTCTAACTACAGCAAAGTGGTCCGGAGTCAGTCGACGTTTTCTCTTGCTTCAATATCTGCTCTTAACCATTGTCGGTAAACGTTCCTTAGTCTCGAAGTGAAATCTGGAGACTCTGCTTGAAGGGCTCTGTGGCCCCAACGCCTTTTATACCCATTGAGGGTCTGAGCATTGAAATTGGGAACTCGGAAATCCCCGGCAGTGATACGGACATTCCCCTGAGGGATACCTAGTTGACGAAGGATGCGGCCCGGGATGTAGAAGGTGAACCGTGTCAACCCTGCAATCACCACCCTGTCAAACCCATCTGAGTAAACCACCATCTCCTCCAGTTCCAGCCATGGGCACCTCCAGACGATCTCAGCGGGCTGTATCTCCCGCATGAAAGCGAACCATTCCTCCTCATTCATCTCAGGGTACCTCATCCCCCTTTGATGAAGTCTCTTCGGGAAAGATGCCAGCCATCCTCCGGAGGGTACAGCAGGTTCAGCTTGTCAGATAACCACAGCTGCATGAGTGAAAAGACAAGTAAGAAATTAGATAAAGCCTGAGCGAAAAGACAAGTAAGGAGCCAGCAAACAGCCTAAGCCGAGTGTCGAGGTAAAACGAGAAAGTGCGAAAAACCGGAAAAAGGTGACCTAAGTGAGATTACCTGAAGAAGAAGCGGACTGCCGCCGAAGATGCGTGTCACCCCGGTATACACCAAATCGAAACATTGAAGCGTTTCGGCGAGTACCAGAGGGATCACATTCTTACGAGCCACTATCTCTGTAGCAATGCTCACAAGCAAGGGACTGACCCGCCCGTCCGCCGGGATAAGCAAGTAAGCAGCCAGAAGACAGATCACCAGGGCAAAGCGGCGCCTCGCCTGCCAAGTTTCGTCTCTCAAGTCGCCCTCGAGGCTATACCGCTCAATCAGTTGCAGGATGTGGACCTGACCACCCCTAGTATGGAGTTGGCCAAACCCCTGGGAATCTCAAGTGCGGTAGTCAGTAGGCCGGGCATGCTCACTTGATAAGGGGGCACAATAAGCGTCGAAGATGTATACGTCCGAAGATACACCTGAAACTCTTCGATGGTCGGGCATATCTCGTCGTCCTCAAAACGGAAGACATGGACGTCCGGATCCCAAAATCGGACGGCAGCTCTCAGAAGCGCCGGGCGAAGCGGCACGTGCCGGAGGTACCGCAGGGAACCGAGGCCGTGATATTGGAAGTTCAACCAATCAACGCCTATCATTTGCACCAACCAAGGCTTAATCAAGGTAGGAATGGGGTTTTCTATCGGAGAAAATACAGAGGAAATGATAAATATGGGAGAATGCAGTAAGGTGTTGTGATCCTGCAATGTGTGGCATGCGTCTTTATAGACCAAGCATGCATTATTTTCCTCCGAGGATGCAATTGCCATTAGCTATCCTCCAAGCCCTCCTTACAATAAGGACACTGCCTCCTGAAAGCCAGAAACCGTGTTCAGAACGTGGGGAGGTGAAGACAAAGGGTAGCCAGGAAAAGGACAGACAGTCAGACAAGTGGCTCTGTGTCACACTTTTGTGGCGTACGCCATAAGTATACCAGCGTGCGCAGGACTCCCTATGCTACTGGCGTACGTAGCTTAACTATTGGCGCACGCCAGTAAAGCATGCACCAGATACCAGCAACAGCAGCAACTGTCACCGAGCAACCGATTTCAATTCCGGGGCTTGTTTGGCAGATTTGTCGATACGTACAAGTCTTGAATGGCGTTTGGGACTGTAAGGAAGCATCGGCTCGGAAACGTCGCGTTTAACGAAGAATTCGGACCTCCGGCGGCCCGTATCCTCCAAAATTTAGGATACGGAGACTCAAAGTTCGTGCCAAGGGTTTCGTGCCAAGTTTTCTTATACCGTACGCGTCATGTAGGCCTTATGTGACTGTACGGGGGTGTCGGTTTCAGTCCGGGACCATATCGAGTCATCTTTGGCGTCTTATGTCCATTTTGTGACATTTTTGGGCATTTTGCGACTTATTTCTCATTTTTGTTCGTCTTTCATGAGTCTTTCCACTCGTACAGGTCATTGTACATATCTATGGTCTCACGAGAGTGTCAGTTTCCCTTTCAGAGGAGGATTGGGCGTTTCAGCCCGCCAATGCCAAAACGTCCGTATCCTCCGCGTGTCTTAAGGATACGCGACGTATCCTGGGACTTTCCTCCCATTTTATTCGAGCTAGATCAGTCCTGCACGTATCCTAGCGTTTGTCGATTGATTCGGGACGTTTGTCAATGCATGTCAGATGTTAGTGGTTGTTTTGTTTACTTCTATCATCAATGCCATCAATATAGAAGTCAAATGAACAGAAAATGCAATTACTGTACTATCCAAGGCATGTATCTCTAGAAACAAAAGGTGGAAATGTATGAAACGGCACAACGGCCCGAGCAGAACGAAGCAAGATCATGTACTGGGCAACATCCGCCCGCAAATCGAAAGGCACGCAGGCCCCATCTCAAAAATCAAGTCAAAAGTCAAGTAACAACAGTATCAAAAGGCAAAAGAGACAGTAAAGTATCTGAGGCTCAGTCGTAGCCCTCACTCGCTAAAAAGGTCGTCGGTGTCGTGGCTGTCGCCGCTGTCGCTCTCCTCTCCCGCAGCCAAGTCTCCCGGGGCTAGTCGGAACCCAGGGTCGCTGGCAGACCCAGAGCCGCTGCTGAGGGACACGGACTCCTCGTCCTCGTCCTCATCTTCTTCTTCGCGGGCCCCTCCGCTGGTTTCTTCTGAGCAGGCCTCTTCCGCAGCTCTCTCTGAGGCGGTGGTGACCCTCTGTCAGGAGCAATCACCACCCCTCTGGTCTCAGGCCATGTGGTCCTCGCCGGTCGCTGGACCACGACAGGAGCCTTCCCCTTGCCCTTCGGAGGGGCTGGCCTCGCTGTCTGCCGCCTAAAAGCCATCCTAGCGTGTCCCTGCATTGTCATTCAATTCAAATCATTATATATCAATATTGTGCATAGTGTATATGTAAATGCTGAAACAGGAATCAAGAGCAGGTACTTCTAAACATGCATTGTAACAGACATGCACAGTTGCTAAGTATCGAATTCGGAGTTCTGGGTTTATACCTGAGGCTGCGTAGTAGGCGCTGGAGCTGCCGGCGGGTAGTGCAACTGCAAGGGAGTACCACTCGCTATCTGGTGAAACTTCTTCTCCATGGCAAGTATCAAGCGCATGGACTCCCTCGCCCACTCTAGCAGCACCTGAATTACAAGTATCAGAAATCAAAGGCAATTCAAAAGCAAAGCAAATATGGCACAGGAAACAAGTAAAGCTGAAAGCACATCATACCGGTCCCGTGACCTCTACTGGCTCTATCCTGGCAGGCTCGAAGCGAACCTCTGCGGCCTCCCCCTGAGGGTCACACACCGTCAGCGTCCAAGAAAGCTGAGTGAGCCCGGTCGACTCCGCAAACTCACTCCTCTCCCTGGAATGGCCTGACCTGCTCCGCCGTCCCGACCTCTCCTCACCGGCAGCCAAGACCTCTGCCCGCACTGCCCTGTGCTCCATCACTCCAAGCGCCCCGGCCAAGTATCGCCTCTGGTAGACGGCGTAGTCTCGCCCCCGCCTCAAAAAGGAAGTCGCAGCAGCAGGGACAGTGAATCTCCTCAGCTCTCTCAGCGTGTACCTCCCAGTGTGCGAAGCACGAGGTGGAAGTGGCCCCGGAACAACGAACTCGGACGAGTCAAGCGACTGTCGTGTCACTCGATCGCCCAAGTACCACTGCCACCCAAAAATCGACTCTAGCAGCACCCGGCTCGCTGTCACCACCCTGCTCCTCGCCAGGTACTCAGGCTCAGGCCCTGTAAACCTCCACGGGTCCCACTCCACCTGTAAAGCAATCAAGGGCATCAGCGACAGCGTTAAAGCAATTCAAAGGCACAAACTACCGAAAGGGAAAGCTAGCCTCACCTGAGAGTCTGTCAGGTGGTCAAGGTACAGTCGGAAGTCTGAAAGCGTCTTCTGCGACCTCTTCTTCCCGACACGGAGCGGTCCTCAGACCATCGCTCGAGGAAGCGCCCTCGGGTCCGGACTCCTGTTCTCCGGAGGGTACATCCTCAGCACCTCGTAAGCCCACAACTGCAGGGTTCTCAAACAGTCAAACGGTCAAGGCGTCAGAAATACAGCATATGCAAGATAAAGTGCAAGTATGGAATGAAATTGAAAGACAGTATTGATTCCTTACCTCCCACACTCTCCAGTACCCGGTAGCTGCCTTCCTCCCTCTGGAGAACTCGCCCAAGAAGCTGTAGCACGTGCCTAAGGCCGCTCCTCCACAGTCAAACTGAGAAGCCGACCTCAAGTCAAAAAGGGCCGGCAGGTAGGACAAGTGCACCGTGGACCGCTTGTTCGGGTACAAAGTAGCCCCGAACAAGTACAACAGGTACACCCTCGCTAGCTGCGCCAACTCTAGCTCAAAGACCCGCTCTCCTGCCAACTCCAGCACCGGAACCCTTTGCTCCACATGCTTTGCAAACTGGTCGTGCGAGACCGTCTCTGAGCTCCCCGCAGGCACCATGCCTAAGAACCACCTCAACGCCTCAGCGTCCCTGTGGATCCCCGAGTCAAACGGGATCGGATCACCTCCAACCCTCAGGCCAGTGATGGCCGTGAAGTCCGTCGGTGTCACCGTCATCTCCCCGATCGGGAAGTGGAAGGAGTTCGACGTATCCCACCACCCTCTCGGCCAGGGCAGACAGTACGTCGTGGTCGCTCCTCACCGCTATCAGCGTGGGGATGAACAGGCCAAACCCCGCCGCGTCCACCAGCTCTCATGCCCCGACATGCAAGCTCAGGTACAGCTCAAGCGAGTGTGCTGGACCACCATGCCCCCGCGAGCTAACCACTCCTCTCTGCACGTCACAACAAACAAGGCAACATGAAATAGCATCAGCACAACAATTCAAATTCAGTGGATAGTCGAATCAAGGACTTTTAACAGTATCTAAGGTTTCGAACATTCAGGCAGTCAATTATCAAACTACCAGGCATCCTATTCAGTCGATTCAAGTCATTTTTAGGTCGATTCAAGCTTCGAACGTTCAGGCAGTCGATTATCAAGCTACCAGGAAACTATTCAGTCGATTATCGTTTTCAAGCATCCTGTTCAGTCAATTCAAGTTGTCAGAACATCAAAGGCACTTATTCGGTCGATTATCATGTTTCAATGGCATTCTACAAAGTCAAGTCAAATTTCAAGGCAATCTACCAGTCGAGTTACGTTACATGGCATACTACAAGTCGATATCAGTTATTCACAGGCATTCTATGGTCGAATTATGAAGTCAAAGCATTCTACAGTCAACCCAGTCTATTTCAGGTCGAGGTATCACTAACTCTACACAGTCGATCAAAATGCAAAGGTTCGAGTATCATGCATCACAAGTACGAGATAAAGGCTAAAGCGAAGTTCGAAGGTATACCTGAGTCCATCCCCTGGACAAGTGCTGCTCAGGGTCTCTCAGCACCAGCTCCTCGTCGTAGTCCCTCTGGCAAGGGACGTAGCTCTCGGTGCCCGACGGCACAAACACGTGCGGCTCTAGAGGAACATACGTCTCAGCCACAAACAGGGTACGAGCGGTCTGCTGTCTGGCCTCCGCTAAGTCAACCGCCACCTCGTACACCCCGGGACCCTCCTCCTGCTCCCTCTCAGCCTCCTCGGTCTCTCGCTCAAGCTCTCTCTGGTCTCTCTCCGCTGCCTCGGCCTCTCGCCTCAGTCTCTCCGCCTCGTCGGACCGGGCTATCTCCCTCAGCCTCTCCTCTCGAGCCCTCAAAACTGCCGCAACCACTGCAGGGCTCTCTCTCATGAGCCGAGCAAGCTCAGACTCACCCACAAACTCCGCCAAGTCACGGCTCATGATCGGCTCGTGACTAGACGAGCCCGTGGGCGCCACGAACTCGACCCGCTCAACGTGATCCACCCTCGGCACATCCCCCGCCTCTTCCACCGCCGGAGCCTTGCCGCTCGCCGGATCCCTCGGAGGAGTCCCCAGTCGACCCTCACCAACGCCGCCACCACTGCCACTGCCACTCGCTCCGGCCAAACCCAAACCAATCACGACCAAAGCCTCCACCCCGCTCTGGAAGTCCAACCGTTCAACCCGTGGGCCCCCTGTGACCAAGGTGATTGGCGTACGCCCCAGATCTACTGGCGTACGCCGCTCGTCGCCACCGTCGACCTCCTCTGCATGGCCATCGCCACCGCCCTCGCTGCTCGAAACCACTGCACCAAAACTCGACGAAGCCCCGGCAGCGGTTTGATCGTCGACTAATGGCCTCTCAGCCTCGCTCAACGCCGCCCTCAACTGATCATCACCGCCGCCGCCAATGCCGCTCCTGTCACCGCCTAGTTCTGCCATGGATGGATGTGGGTCTGTGAGATTGAAGGAGATGAGAGGAATCGGAGTGTAGGGGGAGTTTAAGAGAGATTGGAGATTTGAAAACTGGTAATGGCGGTTCTGATCATCACCCAGGAATTTATACGACGTAGAACAGCACTGGGCCGGGTCTGGGCCGGATCTGGGCTCGGATATTGCAGCCTATGTGGCGTACGACACAAATCAACTGGCGCACGCCAGTAGTTCTTGGGCCTGGGGCCCAGTTCGCAACCCGTGATCAAAATTAAGGCCCGTGGTCATCAAATTGATGTTATTACTTCGGATGGTTATTTCCCAAGCAGAACCCGCCCAATTTCGAATCAACGATGATCTATCCGTCCAATTTCAAATCAACGACGATCTATCCGTCCAATTTCAAATCAACGACGATCTATCCGTCCCATTCCAAATCAACGACGATCTATCCGTCCAATTTCAAATCAACGACGATCTATCTGTCTAAACTCAAATCAACGACAATTTATCCGTCCAACTTCAAATCAAATAAGTAACCATGAGTTGCTCTCAATGGATTATTCCCCAGGAGGATCCGCACCCCATGACAGCCTGTTCTGTCCATTCCAAATCAACGACGATCCATTCGTCCAACTTCAATCAACGACGATCCGTCTATACGCTAGTATCTTTCCTCGGCAGGGCCGGTCCATCCACAATGGATTATTCCCCAGGAGAGTTCTTCATCTACAGAGATCTATCTCATCCCCTCGAATCGATCGGGCAGCGGTTTGTATCGTTGTTATCCCCAGCAAGTGACAGCCTGTTCTGTCCATCTCAAATCAACGACGATCTATTCGTCCAACTTCAATCAACGACGGTCCGTCCGTATGACTGTATCTCTCTCAACAGAGCCGATTCACGGCTTATCTTCCCCAGCTAAGTCTCACCTAGGCCGGATTGTCAAAGGCCAAGGTCAGCATCAACCTATCTTTGCGTATCAATATCCTCGGCAACAGCGATCTATCCGCTCCGCCAATCCGATCAAATCAGGTTCTTTAAATTTTTCGTCAAACATTGAACTCGTACGTCCTGCTCTGGATGGCCTAGATGGGTGTCTAGAAAACCTTTGACGTTACTTACGCCAAGTCAATGGTGCTCTAAGTGCCGTCAAAGGGGGGCTACTGTAGACACCCTATTCTGGACTGTCTAGATTAGTTTACTTACGGTCTTTGATTCCCCGATGATGATTAAGGTCAAGAACATCCTGAGTTTGTGAAAGAGTTTGAGCTTTGAGCATCCTGAACCTCATCCGGACCTTTCTCAAACCCTTGTCGAACCCTCAAGCCAGAACCAAATGGCCTCAGCAAAACCCTACTGGAGTACGCTGGTTCTTGACTAGCGTGCGCAGGAAGCACTGCCACGTGTCAGTCATCGCCAGTTACTGGCGCACACCACTCCACAAGGGGAGTACGCCAGTCAATGCCAGTCAAATCAACCTTTTTCAGCCAGACGCGCGGGAGTTTTTGTAACCACCTGACGTCAGCTACAGCCCCCCCTGATGATTATATCGGCCAGAACTGTCCCCTTCTCTCCTACACCTCCTTTCAACCCAAGTCCCATGCATTTAATGCATGGGAGGCTCCTCCTTGCCACCTTCCCAAACAAGCCTTAAGGGGCCAACTGATTTCAGTCAGCCCCTTCTCCATAAATACCCCCCCTTGCATTCATTTGCAAGGGGTTAAGCTCATTAAGAGTCCATTTCCTCTATTCCTCTCTTGCTTCCTTGTTTCCTTTCTTCTCCCATAGAAAGAGTACGCAAGGAACACCTCTCCACAGTCCATAACCTTCACCACACTCCCCATCCATCATCATCTTCAAGCTCAAATATCAAGTCTTTCCAAAAAACTCACAAGCAAAAGGTATACCACCTTTTGTTTCTGTTTTCTGTTCTGACCCCTGAGGGGGGCTGGCAGGGTCAAGGCTGGTAATCTATACCAGTCCTGGCCCTAATACTGGCAAGGTTTCAAAACTGTTTGGGATGGTCAGGTGGCGCACGCCAGTTAGTTGTGACGTACGCCAGTTATGGCTGTATGGTAAAACTGGTGTGGGGATCACCGATCATCCTTATTTTGCTTTATTTAAGTTCTTATCACCCTAATGCATGATAAAACCAGTCTATTGCTTTCTGTATTTTAGAACTGCTTTCTCTTCCATCTGTATCTTAGTGTAGTATGGCCTCTGGGAGCCTTCTGGTCATGTTCCAGAGCCCAGATGATGCAAAGCCAAAGCATTGGAACAAATAGACAACTGGCGTACGGCCATATACTACTGGCATACGGTAGTAGTCCAGCTTCCAGTGGCTTGGCCCTTGCATGGATCTTCCATCCAGGCCTTTGATCATCCTCCCCTCACTGTTTAAGCGGTTTTCTGTCCATTTGGTGGCTTTTCAGCCCTTTAATCTGCCTGTAATAGCTTAGTAACTTATATCAATTGCGTGGTTTGTCCTGGGTGTGCACTGGTCCCTTCTAGAGCCCAGAGGGTTGAGAACAAAAGCTGTGGTCTTAGGCTCACCAGCGCACGCCAGTTGTGGGGTGGCGCACACAGGTCATGGTTGCATGCAGTGGCTTAGCCAGTGCAAGCAGGCTTGCTTCTGTGTGCACCGCTTCACAGCCAGCGTGCTCTAGTCTGTTTAAAACGTTCACAGTAGCTTGTTCTCAATCTATTATACTTACTTAGATCAAACATCAAACATCCATAAACATTTTGTCACATACTTGTACATAAATGCAAATGTGTTACAGTTTTAATCCCCATTAACTGTTCCCCCGCCCTAACTGGCAAAAAAAAAAAGATCAAATAAATAGAGAAATGCAAATGTTTTATAAAACGCCTGAGTAGAGACCGATCTCCGGATTGGGCGAGAGGGGGTGCCATAAAACCCTTCCCCTTTTGTAACCTGGCTCCTGAACCTCAGATATCAAAGGTGACGACGGTCCAGTCTACAAGCCTTTTTCAAACTCAAACAAACGTTTTCAAAAGCACGGTTTCTTGGGTACTTTCCACAAAACCCGAGTGGCGACTCTCTGAACTGTGAAGCGTTTCGCCGCGCTCTCCGCAAAAAGGGCGCACCCAGAATTTTATGCTTAAAACATGGGATTTTTGGGTCGTGTGCCCACACCCGGCATGACACGGGCTATGTTAGGGGTTCCAGCAAACTCCACAGTCACTTGTACCTAGTGGTATATCAAAAAGGGAATCACCTAATCACCGCCTATGATGGGCTGGTGAAAGGACTGGTGCCCTTTGACAACAGAGCACCCTGATACTACCTAAACCTTGTATGCATTAAAAAGCCATAGAACTTATCAAACTAAGACAGGAACCTACTTGCATTTGCTTGCAAAAGTTCTTCCTCACACCTTGTATCATCTGTTGTTGTAACATTTCTTTCTGTGCAGAAGGGTTGGGATTTTCAGCCCAAATCCTAACCATGTACGAGCCAAGTACTGACTTGCAGGTATTCCTACTTTTACAAAGCAGGCACAATAGGTAAAACAAAGAAGCAACCACAACCAATTTTATACTCTTACAACACCCGAAGCTGTGCCATCCCGTCTGTCATCCTCGTCTGCCAAAACACCTTCACCACAACGGTCCCAATCACTCCCAGGGACTTCACAGTCACCCTCTCAACAAACTTCCCTATCTACCAGATCCTAAGCTTCATCAAGCAATCCTCCTACCCTCATGGCAGACAACGACGCCGCTATTGCCGATCTCCGAGCTCAAATCGCTACCTTGCTAGCCGAGAAAGCAGCCAGAGATGCTGAGGACGAAGAAAGATCAATGGTAGACGAGAATCCTCACAAAGTGGTGTTGGCGGAAAGTCCCGAACTGACCAAGCAAGTCAAGGAGATCAAACAAGCTCTGGCCCGTTCACAAGGAGATCAAATTCTGGATTTCGAAGGACTTTGCCTCTTCCCAGAATCTAAACTGCCTGAAAATTTCAAAATGCCAAACATCGAAAAGTTCAATGGAACTGGCAACCCTACCAGTCATGTTCGCCACATCATCAACACCCTGAAGCCAATGGGCTTAAATGATGAGCTCATCGCCCAATTGTTCCAGCGAACTCTCACTGGAAGTGCTCTCGACTGGTTCCTCACTTTGGAATTTGTGCACTATCAAACTTGGCCAGAAATTGCCAACGCTTTTTTCAAGCAGTACGCATACAATGTCCAAATTGAGTTAACTACTCGAGACTTGGAGATGACCAAACAAGAATCCAATGAGGACTTTGCTACCTTTGTGGCAAGATGGAGGGAAAAGGCAGCCAAGATGAAGAACCGCCCCTCCGAGGAAGATCAAGTGAGGATAGTTGTCAAAAATCTGTAACCCAAATACCTTAGGCATATCTATACATAGGCTATCACCGATTTCAAACGCCTACATGCCACTGGGTTGCAAATCGAAGATGGAATCAAGCTAGGGCTCATTGGGAAAGAAGAAGCTCCTCCTCCACCTAAGAAAACCTTTTCTAGCCGTACATCTCACGCCTCCATAAATACCCTTGGCACATCCTTACCTCAGGACCCTTTCCAAGCTAGCTCATCCCGGAATTCAAATCGCCCCCGCCACAATTTTGACCCTCTTTACATGACCTTGTCCCAAGCTTTAACCATTCTTAGCTGTCAAGGGCATCTCAAACCTTTAAACAAACCGCTTCCTCAGCCACCCTATGGCCCAAACCATGATCCTAACAAACAGTGCGCCTACCACCAACACCCTGGGCATGAAACAGACAACTGTATGCGTCTCCGCCATGACATTCAAGACCCTCATTGATAGCCGAACTATAAAACCTCCAAAACCTGATGGGCAAGCCAACCCACTCCTTACTCATAATGCTGAACTGCCACCCCGAAATATCAATCTCATAAATCTATCTCACAACCCCACATACAACCCTAGTCAATACATTGTCCAAAACAACCAAACCAAACCAACCTTAACCTTCCCCGAGGAGGATGAGTGTTTTATGATGGAGGAGAAAGAGGACAGTAAGCCCAATCAATCGGAAGTGATCGATCCCGACATGTCCGACATAAGTAGCAGAGATCAAACAAAGGAGGAAAAGCTAAGGAAATGGAGAGAACATTCCTGGGCAAAGCACAATTTGGAAGATTCAGACATTCCATTTGTAGAAGATGATGAGTGGCTCCGCATCTGGTTTGAGAAAAGGAAAAGGAAAGGGTCATCATGATGAGACGGCACACCCGCTTCGAGCCCGCCCAAATAGTGGTACCCATCAACCGTCCCAAAATTCTGATGCCACCCATTGTCTGGGAAACAATCAAACTCATAGAGAAGGTGGAGGAGTTCCAAATGCAACCATGGGTCAATCCTTACGAAGAGTGTGACTATAGCCAGTGGATAGAGGAAGAAGAGGATCTGGGTTTCGCACATGCAGACCCATATCGAACAGGGGAAAGTGACTTCGACGAAATGGAAGGAGAATGCGATGATCCCCTTGATGGAATCTCCTTAACATCACTGTTCAGCCAAGTAGAAGTGACTAATCTCTCGTGTGACTGCGCAATCAATAAGGAGGAGAAAAAAGTAATGAAAACCCAGGCTGACGTTTCCATTTGGGGACTACTCATGTCTCGAAGAGGTAGCTATCATGTAAGCTGTGAAGACGGATCCAGTTCAAGGGCTCTATTTGGTAAAGGAAATGGTGAAAAAGAGTATAAAGTTGCGAAAGGCAAAGGGAAAGAGGATAACCCCGAAATGCTACAGTAGCTGAAAAGTCACAACATGGCAAAGAACATTAAACATTACTTTTGTTTTCTAAATCAAACTAGAATATGTTTTGGGCCCCTGTTTGGGCACTTTATTTCTGCTAAGTGAATTCTTGTTTTCATCTTCCAGCTTATGCTTATTTAACAATCTAAATTCCTAAAAATGCAATTGTCAATACGCTACAGTCTCTTTGCCAAATGAAGGAAAAATTCGAGGAATCAAGTTCTTTACGTCCCTGACAAAAGGAAGGAGATGATGAACTTTAGTTGCTTAAGAAACTAGATTTTTGTCAAAACTTGGAAAGAAGACACTATCTCTGTGAGAACACTTAGGGTTAGCTTACCCATTATGAAAGTATAGACGCAACAGGACATTCATCAAAATCCTCTCCAAAAAACACAGAAAGCCTCTTGAGAGAAATGCTCGTTGGGCATCTTAAGTACCCAAGCAAAAGTAAGAGCAAAGCCTGCTAGGGCAAGAAATTGCAAAATTGCAACCTAGGCAAAAGATAAGGCATTCAAAAGCTCGGTAGGGACTCAACCTCCATCAGGTAACCTAGGCAAAATCTAGAGCATGTGAGAAGAAAAACCAAGAGTGGAAACCCAACCTCAAAGGTGGTAATTTTGGAACTACGTAAAAGGCCTGATTCCCTGATTGGGATACGTAGGCAATCTCACATCGAGATGCGACCCAAACATTTGGAGAGAAGGGAAGACATCAAAAGATTTGTGCTCAATGATAGGCAGAGCTAACCCTGCGTATTGAGCTCGCAAAAGATGAGTATGCTTTTCTCGAGGAATTGGCAACAGTAATAGACACGAGAATTATAGTTCATCCATTTTAACCTAAAGGTCATTGACACAATAAATAGGGTACCTCGAAAGCCCTCGAATTTGGCAATCAGACTATGGAATATGGCAAAAGCAAAAGGCGGAAAATCAAAACCAAGCATAAGAAGGAAGAGAAAAGGGGATGCCACTTGGCCAAAGCAAAATTTACCCTAGGAAAATCAAAGTAACAGCCAAAGAATTGATACATCGGCCACAATATCGAACGATCGATTCGTTGGCCAGTACTCCATTTCACACAGATTACTGTCTATCGACAAACGCTTGTTCAAAAAGCCATGTTCTGACTTTCACATGCATATCTCAAAGCATTTAGGGGTGCGAAAAGCTCTTTTCATTTCATGAACAAAAGTTTAGTTACAAAATTCTCGCTATGGTTGCTTTCACTATACAACTTCTGCTTGCCTCTTTTACTAACTATGAACAGGAAAGAAGAAAATCCTAAAAGACTAATCGCGACAGCGTCTCTGAGATGATCTCTGAGACGGGGACTGCTCGTTGGTTCCCACATCCTCCCACCAGCAGCTGGTGCTCGCTCAGCCTCAAGCTGCAGCCAAAGAGGATACGAACATTTAGATTCAAGGAATGATACAAAGCAAATGAAACACATGGAGAGAGTCATACCTCGAGGATCCTATGGCGCTGTCTCCGAACCAAAGCCTATGCACTCTAATAGGCATGGAGCCATTCCTGCACTATCTCAGCAGGCACCTATGGAAACAGACCAGGCATTTCAAATACAAGAGCGACAGATACAATGATAAAGCAGGGAAAACAAAACCAGAAATAAGGCAATACCTGTGAAACCCCGGCTGGTAGCGTGTAAAGCTGGGTCATGCAAGGAGTAAGCGCCAGTCGCTCCTCCTCCCCATGATCAGAATGGAAGGAGACAAAAGAAGGGGCCCGCGGCCAGACAGAAGCAACAGGAGGAGCAACAGCAGCTGAAGCTAAGAAAACACGGCAGTACTCCGTGTAGTCTCCTGCCTGAAGAAGCAAACCTACCCAATCCTTGATCCGAGCATTCCTCAAGTCCTCCTTAGACATCGAAGAAGTGGACCTCATCGATGTTGGAGGAGGAGGAGGAACAAACTGAAGCGCCTCAGCACGCGGACACCACTGACTAGCCACCCGATCACCTAAGTACCAAGCTCGGCAAAATGGACCCTCGAGCAAGCTACAGGTACGGTCCAGAACCCTGGAACGTGCAAGAGAGGCATCCTCTGGTACACCACCCGAGGGTCAAACCATACCTACAAAACGAGATCAAATCAGCCACACCATAAGGATATGCAAATCTAAGGACAAGAAATCCAAAGAAAAAGGTACCTGATCGACCGTCAGTCGGTCCAAAACTCGCCACCACTCGGGAAGGCTCAAAACTTGCGACCGTGGCTTCCGTTGTCCCACCAACCATCGCTCGTAGCGAGGTATACAGTTCACATCTCCATGCCTAGTCTCAGGGGGAAACTGGAGAAGGTGCTCAAAAGCCTAGAGCTGAAAAGCAGATTAACCAAAATAAGTTCAATACTAGGAGAAGTCAAAACAGGAAAGGAAGCAAGAGAGAAAGATATATACCTCAAGCGCCCGGTAGTGACCGCCAAGGATGGGACTCTTGTCCCGTGAGCAAGCTCCTAGATTGCCATACAAAGTGGCCAAAGCAGACAATCCCCAATCAAACCCCCTAATGGCCTCCAAACGCTGCAAAGGAGCCAGGAGCTGTGTGTGCACTGAGCCATCCTTGTTGGCAAACAACGTTTGCCCAAGGAGATAAAGAAGGAAGGCCTGTGTCAGCTACTCGACACTAACCTGGGTAAGGATATCAGCCGTCATAAAAGTCTTGCTTAGCCAAGAGACATCGACATGACCGCGTGAGTGAAGAGGTGGCACCTTGCCCAAGAACCACTCCAGAGCCCCTGCCCGCTCCCAAAGCCGGGGGTCAACTCGAAGAGGAGCTCCGCCTACTCGCAGGCCAGTCAAAAGAGAGAAGTCGCCAGGCGTAATTGTCATCTCGCCAGCAAAAGGGAAGTGGAATGTGTTCGTGGTATCCCACCACCTTTCAACCAGCGAGGTCATCAACGACCAATCCATCTTCGGAAGATTGAGGCCCAGAACGAACGCCTCAAAGCCCGCAACACGTACCAGTTCCCGGGCCTGCTCTGGCAGTGTCAAAAATCACCTGTGCACCTCCTTGCCTCCACCGCGAGCCTCCAGCCTCCTATTTCTCTACCGAAGACAAAAAGGGAGTTAATCTTATGATTACATAAACAATGGAAACGCTAGGGGGCATCAAATTAACATTTAAAAGCATGCATTGCCTAAACAGGGGGCATGGTTATTTTAGTTTCTTTGAGCATGAACAAATTCAACCCAAACACAGGTCCCTCTCATTCATGCCCCTGGCTAAAAGGGATTTCATCCCGCAAATAAGAAATTCACTCTTAAAACCATGCAAGATTAAACTCCGAACTAAAAGTAAACCTTTTACTTTTCAGGAAACTTACCGGTACATTAAGGACGCTCAGGTGCAGCTCAGGTTCCCGACGAACCACCTCGGCCTCTGGGCCACCAACGGGAGGGCGGTACTGCAAGAAACCGCCAAAACCCAACCTACGCGAAGGAAGAACGTAGGTAGCAGAGTCGAACAAGCCAGGCTCCCCAATCATCTCCTCGTCGGAAGACGGGTACTCGCACCTACATGGAGGGTGCGAGGATGAACCCACAATGTCCGAAGATGGTGTGGCCATCACGTTCAAATCAAGAGGGGAAGAAAATAACCAAAGACAATGGTTGCAACAGCTGAAACCGGCAATGAGGGCGGTGGAAACCGGCGGTGATGGCCGGAGGAACGAAGACGGTGGCGAACGGTGCTGGTCGTCGGACGAGAGGAACGGAGAAGAAGAATGAAGGAAGGGAAAAGAAAAAAATGAGCCGTGAAATCGATTAAACCAAACTTAAATCGATTTTCTAACCCTTGGCATTCTCACAGCCGAAACTTCGATTCCTCGGCCGAGACATCGTTTACTCGGCCGAGACATCGATCTCCTGGCCCTCCAATCAATTTCCTTCGGCAACATCAGATCATGCTCAGTGCACCCAAAACTCAAGCTATTACTGACTTCTAGATCCTCGACTAACAAAATAGCCTTGGGGGCATCCCCAAGCAAATACGACGCAATCAAAATTGGCCTCGGGGGCATATCCGAGATTGAGGAAACTCTCTCTCCGTAACGGCAAACTCACCAGATGCTGGTCACTTGACCACTAAGAACTATCAAAACCAAGCTCTTGCTCCGTGCCCACTACTGTCAAAATCACTCAACGGCTCTACGCCCATTACCTCAACAGCTCTACGCCTGCACCTATATTCATCAACAGCTCTACGCCCGCCATCTCATTACATCAGCAGCTCTAAGCTCGCCACTCCAACAACCATACATCCATCAACTCACTCAGCGGCTCTATGCCTATGCTCACTATCACTCAACGGCTCTACACCCGCGCTCATTATCACTCAACAGCTCTAGGCTCACTCATCAGCTCCAAGCTCATCACTATCGTTAATAGGCCCTACGCCCATTACTCAGCGGCTCGAAGCCCATTATCATAACGGCTCGAAGCCCATATTCGCCTTCTCAGCGGCTCTAAGCCCTCGACTCAGCAGCTCTACGCTCGCTATCCCAGCAGCAGGCTCTACGCCTATAATCATACTTAAGCTATCTCAACTGGCTCGAAGCCGTAACAACTATCTCAACAGGCTTTACGCTGCCTCAATCATCAAGACATCATCAATTCTCAAGCTCAAAGCTTGAATGCTCAAAATCTAACATTTTGAATGCTTGAAGCTCTTCGAATGCCCAACCACTGTGTACTGGATGCTCAAATTCTACACTTGAATACTCAAGCTCTACGCTTGGATGCCCAACCACCGCGTACTGGATGCTCAAAGCCTGTACTTTGAATGCTCGGATTCTGCTGTCCGAATGCTCGAATGCTCAAAATCTAACATTTTGAATGCTCAAAGCTCTTCGAATGCCCAACCACTGTGTACTGGATGCTCAAGTTCTACACTTGAATACTCAAGCTCTACGCTTGGATGCCCAACCACCGCGTACTGGATGCTCCTGTACTTTGAATGCTCGGATTCTGCCGTCCGAATGCTCAAGCTCTACGCTCTGAATGCTCAAGTCCGGAACTTGAAAGAAGCTCTACGCTTATATCAAACACACACACACAGGCCCGTGCACATTTGCATCAATTGCATCACCATTATCACATCGAGTCTGCATCATCATATCTATTCATGTCTAACCAACATCATCACATATATACGCTCTGCATATCTCTTATGAAACAGGTCAACCCTGCAATCAACCGGCTTTACGCCTTGGTTTTATTAATCGGTCCAGCGCCTCGATCCTTTGGCTCTACGCCAAAACTTATGATGAGAAAGCTCCGTGCACAGACCATCAGAATGCAACCAGCTCTACGCTTCGGTTCAAATCACGTCAAGCTCTAAGCTCCGACACCTTAGGCTTTCGCCTTATGATCAATACTAGCTCCACGCTTCGGTTCTATCAAGCTCAAAGCTCCAATCTCCTCAGGCCCTCGCCTCATGACCACAGCAGGCTCTACGCCTCAATTCTATCACCTCAGGCTCTCGCCTCATGACTACAACCGGCTCCATGCCTCGGTTCCCTCATCCCCCAAAGCTCCGTGCTCTAGTTATTGGCCTTGCGCCCCCCATATTTCAAAAACGGCGTCCGATTCATCCCCAGCAGATGGCTTGGATTCCACCCCAATCACATCAATTCCTTCCAGCTCAATTGCAAGGGTAGGCTACTCTGCCGAGCTCCCCTCAGTCAAAGTAAAGATGATCAAGAAAAGCCAACGCACCTGCCGTGTACTGATCTACCCCAAAATACTGAGGATGCTCTCCGCAAAAACTTCCCTAGCAGCCCCGCGCTCCTTCAGCTACTCTTCCGCCAAAACCCTAGCTCAGTCTAGGTACGTCACACTACGGCTTTCAAAGCCCGAAGGTACGTCTTCTGTTCCTAACCCTCCAAACTTTTCTTTTTCTTTATTGCCCACTCGAACTACGATTGGTCAGAATTTCCCTTGTGGAATACGTAGGCAGCCTCCCGGCCCGACCATAACAAAAACCTTTTTCGAAAACCCCTTGGAATAGTGGTTGGACCAAATTGAGTTGCTTTTACAGCTTTGACTCTTACTCAAACATGTCTCGCGATCCGTCTGAGCTCAGTCAAAAAGGGGCATCTGTAGACACCCCAATTTGGCCTAACGATTATTTCAAGTCCCACCTTGGGGACCATCTCGATGATGAAATGGATACAGTGATTACTGATTGACTTCTCGTGAACCCATGGACTTATGGTAAAAACTTTGAGCCGCTTAGAGGACCCAATCTAGAGCCATACAGCCTTTCAGACAGAAAATACAGAATCCTAGGAGAATCCATCTGTCGGCCGTGACATAGATCTCACGGCCTTAACATCATTTCTTCACCCGAGCAACCTGTTGCTTGAAAATCTCCCTGAGAGATCAATTCCTCGACCGCAAGATCTATCCTTCGGCCGCAACATCCATTCCTCAACCGCCAGATCCTTTGCTCGGCCGCCAGATCGTCTATTTTCCAGACTCAGGAACGTTTTGTCGATTGTTTGCGTTTGGGCTACGCTCAGAGATTACCACTGTGGGCTCCTAGCGCCCAGCGCGGGCTCGAAGAGTCACCACCCGGATTTTTGAGATGGATGATCCGAGAAATCGAGAGTTTGTTTGAGAGAAAAAGGCTTTTGTTTTAGCGAAAACGTTGAGATTTTGGATCCGGGAGCCACATTACGAGCGGGAAAGGTTTTGTTGAAAAAACACCCCGCTCGCCCGGTAAAAACCGGTCTCTACTAAGCATTTTAAATGAGGGATTTAATATCATTTGAAAAACTTAACTTTAAAACATGTACGGGAAAGGGACACGGGATTAAATATAACACATTGGCATGCTTGTGGTGCAAACTGTACAGTATGAAATGGATGAGCAATGTACAGAAAGTGAAATAACAGCATTATAGCAGACTGCCAAGATCATGTGAAACACCACACGACAAACCGGATACATCGCACGGTGTAACCAAAACATCGTGCGGTATACTTATCTACGCATTCCAGAATCAGTTTGCTCTTACATGACAAAACAAACCATAGGTCCGCAAAATAGTTTTTTATATTTTTCGAATCTCTGAAAAGTGATTTACGAGACCCTTTTGTTCATCTTATCATGTAAAACAATGTTAAAAGCTTTTTGAAATGTTAAAAGATTTAATAAAGTAAAAAAAAGACTTTTAACATGAAACTTGATTCTGGAATGTACCCGCACAAAAAAGTAACAAGCAGACTAAACAGAACAACACAAGAAGGAATATGTACAAGAAATGAAATAATGCACGGTGTCATACGCTACGCCGTGCAGTGTCGTAAAACGCCGCACGATGTAGCGTATCCAATGCAAAAAATGTTTTTTGTGCTTTTTGAATATAAAGCTCGTTTGAGACCCAAACTCGATATAGAAAGACCGAGAAGGGCCTCGATTGGCTCCCCTCAAAGTTAAATGTGGTTTAGCCCAACGAAACTTGATTTATACCTTTTGATTGAAGCTTGGATGTGCTTGAAGATGGAAAGTGGATGTTGATTTGGATTGAGTTTTGAGAGACTTGTGAGTAAATGAGTGTAGAGAGAGAGAGAAATCAATTTGAGATTGATTTTGTAATAGACTAGCTTGTGGGTTGATGTAGAGAGAGAAAGAGGTGTGTATAGTGGTGATGGGTGTAAGGAGTTGCAGAGAGAGAATCAAGGGGGGTCTTTAGTGAGTCTAGAAAATAGCAGAGTAACTTTATTTGGAGTTGAAGGGGTGCTTCTCAACTAGAGGGGGGGGTGTATTTATAGGCAAGAGGGCCAAGAATGATCACTACAAAGAGGGGAGGTGGCTTCTGGGCAGAATAAAACTTATTTTCTGGCCAAGACGCTCCTCCTGCAGGCGTGGCCGACAACTTTCTACACCTGTCAGAACTTTTTCCCGAAATGTCGTGCGACATAAAGTGAAATGCCATGCTGTATATTGAAATCCCGTGCGGCGGAGTGATTTTCTTGAATTTTTTTGAAATGTCATGCAGCGTTTTAAATGCCGCGTGGCGTTTTGAAATGCTGCGTGGCGTTTCTGGAATGCCGCGCGGTATTCCGAGATAGCACACCAAACTTCGCGGGGGTGCCCCGAACACTCCTGAACTCGGATTTGGGCGTGGTTCGAAGCGTTGGAAAGCTTGTCGAGTCCTCTTTCTAACCCAATTGGTTTCACTCAAAGGTATTTTATACATTGAAATGTGTGCCCATTTTACCCTCAGCGTGTCATGGGAAAAGTTGTTTTTGACAAGGTAAACGCATTTTTCTCTTTTGCAATCGAACTGAGGGCCACCCTATATGTTTAAAATGGGATTTTCTTGAGGTTAGAGAATGAGTAGCAAAGGAGCAACAATCCAAGCCTTGAAGGTATATTTTTCCTTATTTCATCATCGGGGAAACTTAAAGATTATTCAGAGGCCCAGATTGGGGTGTCTACAGTAGTCCCTCTTTTACGGAACTTAGGTACCATTGCTTGGTATAAGTGACGTTAAAGATTAGACATCCCAATCCATCACTCCAAAGTCTTTAAGTTAAATGCAAGAATGCAATAAAGGTGGTCGCGCTCATGGAGCTGCCTACGTACCCCTTTGTAGGGATCAGACCTACGTAGTTCAATTGGGACAATGCATGTATGTTGATAGTATTATGTGAGGAAGAGTTCCAGAGGATGAGATGCTCGGACGGCAAAGAGACTTGATTTTTTGAAAAGCTTTAATTTTGGAAGAGACTTGAATTGGAATCTTGAATTTTGAAAGAGACTTGAGCTTGAATTTTGAAAGGGACTTGAATTTGAATGGCTTGAATTTTGAAAGAGACTTGAGCTTGAATTTTGAAAGGGAATTGAATTTGAATGGCTTGAATTTTGAAAGAGACTTGAATTTGAATAGAGACTTGAGTTTGAATGGCTTGAGCTTTGAAAGAGACTTGAGTTTGAATAGCTTGAATTTTGACAGAGACTTGAATTTGAATAGCTTGAATTTTGAAGACTTTGAATTTTGAAAGAAGTTTGAATTTTGAAAGAAGCTTGAATTGAATAATTTGAATTTTGAAGAGCTTGAATTTTTAGAAGTGGCTTGAACTTGAAGAGCTTAAATTTGACGTTCGATTGAGACAATTCATGAACGATGATGCAAGTTGATATGTCATGAAATGTCACATAAGCATGCAAAATCAATGCAAGTATGACAAAAGTGAGTCCCGGAGGACGAAGTGCTAGACAAAGTGCAGTCCCAGAGGACGAAGTGCTAGACAATGTGAAGTCCCAGAGGACAAAGTGCTGATAGAGTGCGAGTCCCGGAGGACGAAGTGCAGATAGAGTGTAGTCCCAGAGGATGAATCTCGGCTCGAAAGACTAAAAGGCTTTTAGGTTGGTTAGACCGTAGCTCAAGAAACTAAGAAGCTTTAGGTTGGTAAGACCGTAGCTCAAGAAACTAAGAAGCTTTAGGTTGGTAAGACCGTAGCCTGAGAGACGAAAAGGCTTTAGGTCGGTTAGACCATAGCCTGAGAGACAAAAAGGCTTTAGGTTGGTAAGACCGTAGCCCGAGAGACGAAAAGGCTTTAGGTTGGTTAGATCGTAGCTCAAGAAACGAAAAGGCTTTAGGTCGTTTAGACCGTAGCTCGAGAGGCAAAGAAACTATGGTCTTGCTGACCTTCGCTCGATAGACAATAGACAAAGAAGCTTAGGTCCTTTCGACCGTCGCTCAATTAGACAATAGACAAAGAAGCTTAGGTCCTTTTGACCGTCGCTCAATTAGACAATAGACAAAGAAGCTTAGGTCCTTTTGACCGTCACTCGATTGAATGAGAAGCTTAGGTTCCTTTTGACCGTTGCCGATTGAATTAGAAGCTTAGGTCCTTTTGACCGTCGCTCGGTTAAATGAGAAGCTTAGGTCCTTTTGACCGTCGCCGATTGAATGAGAAGCTTAGGTCCTTTTGACCGTCGCTCGGGTAAATGAGAAGCTTAGGTCCTTATGAGAAGCTTAGGTCCTTTTGACCGTCACTCGGTTAAATGAGAAGCTTAGGTCCTTTTGACCGTCGCCGATTGAATGAGAAGTTTAGGCCCTTTTGACCGTCGCTTGAGAGACTAAAAAGCATTAGGTCGGTTAGACCGTAGCTTGGTTGATTGAGAAGCTTAGGTCTTTTGGACCGTTGCTCGAGAGCATTAGGTCTTTTGGACCGTAGCTTGGTTGAATGACTTTTGGACAACATTCAAGATTCGCGAGTTGGTACTTGACAACGACGTGTACAACATTCCTTTTTTTGTTTTTTTGTTTTTTTGTTTGTTTTGAAAAATAAGGACACATTTAAGTACCCTTTTTGCTTTACTATCTTTGACCAGTGGACTGGTATCTTGGATTTTGGGCTAGAACTCGCCTACAGTGTGGGCTTGAATTTGAGTTGGAGTTTGTTTTTGGTCGGAGCTTAGATTTGAGCTGGAGTTTGTTTTTGGTCAGAGCTCGAGCTTTGGGTTGAAACTTTCCTTTGGTCAAGGTTTGAGCTTTGGGCTGAAGTTTGTG
Source organism: Rhododendron henanense subsp. lingbaoense (assembly GCA_020567845.1). NCBI lineage: Eukaryota > Viridiplantae > Streptophyta > Magnoliopsida > Ericales > Ericaceae > Rhododendron > Rhododendron henanense. The sequence goes on along the minus strand of CM036313.1, from coordinate 32,499,196 downwards.
CCCGAGTTTTAGGCATACACTTGCCTCGGTAGATGACATCGAGCTGTTGTGCACCAGTGAGTGACGAACCCCAGTTCTGATGGTTTTGGCAACCAGTTGACCATGCACACGATTCAGGCTATGGTTTCGCTCGGGTATTAACACTCTTCTTTTGCGCTCTAAATTTTGCCTAGTACCGCCCTTTTGGGTTTTCGGTCTAGCGAGCCTTTTTGATTAACTGCCTTAGCTTTTGCCTAAGCCGCCCTTGCGGGTTTTCGACCTAGCATGTTTTTGCTCTAATTTTTGCTTGGGTCTGCCCGCCCTTGCGATTTTCAGCCCAACGAGCTTCTCTCAGGGGTGATATTTTTTCATGCGTTGAAATGGCTTCCACGAGTCGAGAATTGACAAAATCGGGATGACTCTTTTGACTTTTGGCAAAAGGGGTGGATTTTGACTAGGCTACGTTGACGCAAATGAGAGAGAGAAAGATGAAGTGACTTTCGAATGGTGCCCCTAATTGGACGAAGAGTTTGACTATTTTGAAATGGTAGACATGCCCAGGTTCTTGGAATTCTCCTTTTGGAATTTCAAAATTATTTTACTCCATCAATTGATTTTCATTCAAATCTTTCGATTTTGTTTTGTCAAAACACGAGAGTTTTTATCATGAGCCGTGCCCCAGGTTGCTGATGATGGCCCTAGTTTGAATTTTTGCTTTGAATAATGCTTTGACTTTTCTCCATGTATTGATTTTCGATCATGCCTCTTAACGCCTAGGGTTCTTGCTATCTAATTGCGCTTTCCAATCTGAAAGGACTTTTTGGGTTGTAATGTGGGCCGTGGTTTGGGCTTAACAAAGAAAGGACAATTAGCTCAAAAATTTCACTTTCTTTTGGGTTTTCAAAACTATCAGCTATCTTTGAACTTTTTTATGCCCCTTTGCTTTGGTGGGCGTTTTCTCTTGATTTCTCATGCCTTTTAGTGTGTTTGACACTTTCATCCTGTTGATGCTTTGAATCTCGATGTGTCTGGCACTTTCACTCTTTTGATGTTTTGTATTTCAATGTTTCTTCTGGCACTTTTATTTTTCATCTCACCCCGATGCGGGGGATAGCTGGCTAGCTGGGGTTCAAAGAATTTGAATGGGGCTCAAAATGGGCTATCAAAAGATATATCTTTATGCGTAGGATGAAAGAAATGATGGCTTTTCTTCATTTTGGATTGCGCAACCTAACAACTGAATCCTAGATGCTCCATTGAGAGGATTTTGTTTGCATGCTCTAACTTTTGCCTAGGTCAGATTTTGAAGTTTTGACCTAGCGAGCCTTTTCAGAGTCACGACATTGCTTCTTAGAATGGATATGGCATTGGAAAGTGGTCCCTTGAAATTCTTCTTCTTTCCTGAGGTGAGGGTTCAATCAAAAATCATCTTGTGTTTTGAAGTGATTATCATGATTTTCAACTGAAGGTAGAAAATAATTTCAAAATCCTGAGTTTATTACAGAGATGCGACGTCCAAAAAACAGCGACCGAACGACTAGGGGTTGACTCAAAAGACCATGACCGGACCTTGGGATTGACTTGAATGCTCGTGACCAGGCCTCAGGATGAGGCTGCCTACGTATCCTATAAAGGAATCAGGTCACAACGTAGTCCAGGCCCACGAAACTGACACTCTTTTTTTTTTCTTCTTCTTTTTTTTGACTCTTACAGACTTAAAATTGAGAACACACAGACACAACAGTGAAAGCATGAAAGACTCGAGGTACAAACTGACTCAAACACAAAGATGATTATTTAGAGGACAAGGACTCAGAGCTTGAAAACTCCCAGACTCGTTGAAGGTTGGACCGTTGCATGGCTCTTGATGGTTTACCCTTCTCTGGTGAAGAAGGCGGCGTTGATGCAAGGATTGCGCTTGGACACGGGGTCTGGCTTTGGTTGAGGAGGTGCCTTAATGACCTTGTTGTCAATGAGGTCTTGGATAGCATGGCGAATGTGGATGCAGTCGTTTGTGTTATGGCCGGGCATTTGATGGAAGATGCAGAAGGTACCGGGGTTATGGGATGCTGAGAGCTTTTGAGGTAGAGGAGCTGGAAGGAGTGGCTTAATGAGGCCAGCTTTGAGGAGCTCCCCATAAACCATGGATTGGGGTGCGGAGAAGCGGGATAAGGTTCTCAATTTGGCGCTGCGATTAAGTTGAGGGCTCATTGTGGTACCAGAATTTTTGCTCGTATTGCAGGCCTTGCTTGCTTCAGCTAGGCCTTTGAACATTTCGGTGAGCTTCATCTTTGGGGGTGAATGCCCTTCATCCATGTCTCCCTTAGCATTTTGCTTTAGATTTGGATCCAAGACTATGAAGGTGAGGAGACTATCCATCTTTTGTGTTAAAACCTCTATTTGGATCATTTGCGTATTCATCTTCTGGCCCATTTCCTCCATAGCCTTCCTTAACTCTTTAAGTTCTGTTTGCTCCGTCGTTGGTTCAAATTCCAATAATAAAATACTGGATTCATCAGGAATGGGTACAATTGGTTTGGGTAGGTGAGCAGGGATGATATAGTGAGTGGGGTCAAATATAGTGGAGCTAGTGTTGATGTGGTGGTTTGACAAGGTGCTTGATTCCTTTGGTAGCGGAAGGATGGTTTCGCTATCGATAAGGTCTTGAATTTTGTGACAGAGACAGTGACACTTATCGGTAGCATGGCCAGGCATTTGGTGAAAGGCATTTGGGTCGTGGTAGGCTGGAAGCTTTTGGGGTAGAGGAGTTGGAAGGAGTGGCTTGACGAGACCGGCTTTGAGGAGCTGTTCATAGAGTGTGGATAGGGGTGTGCTGAATTGGGTGAAGGTGCGAGTTGGTTTATCAGCTATCTGGTTTATTTCAAGGGGTTTGGCATTTGAGGAGTTCCCGACGTGGAAGGTATTGCTGTTTCCAAAAAGGATTTCTCCATTGTCAGGATGGAGTCCCTTGCCTTTTAAGGTGGGTTCTTTTTTCTCAAGAGTACCATCCTTAAGGGCTTCTTCAACAGCCAATCCAGAATTGTAGAAGGTCTCAAAATCGGGAGACGATTGCAACAAAACCATGTAGGGGCAAAGGCATTGGGCAGGTTTTTAGTGATGATACGCATCTGCTCTTTTAGGTCTGGCTTATTGTGCATTTGGGCAGCCTTGGCTATCCACCTTTTTACATAGTCAGCGAAACTCTCATTTTCACCCATTTTGGTGTTCTCAAGTTCTCGGGTGGTCATTTACAGCTCAACGTTGAAGTCATATTGGGACACAAAAGCCATTCCAATGTCCTCCCACGTCTTTTTCTTCGAGGGTGCCAAGGAAAGGAACCATTGTAGAGCCGGGCCAGTAAGTGACTCGTGGAACAGTTGAGCCATGACATCTTTTTCAACCCCTCGCATGGAAAGGGACCCAACATACCCTAACAGGTGGGCCTTTGGATCAGTAGTCCCATCGAATTTGGCAAAGTCCATCCCTATGAACTTCTCAGGCAGTTTTGCATTGGGAAACAGACTTAAACGATCCATGTCTATTTCACTCCTCCCCATCCTTTCTGTTTTGAGGATAGATTCCTCGAGTTTGTTGATCTTGGCAATCAATTCTGCCACTTGGGGATCAGCAATGGGCGTATCCCTGGAGAACGATGATTCTGGATTCGGAGTAAATTTGACTGGTAGGCGGTCGTTGATTTCTTGCATTATTTCGAACATCATGGTCATGTTCTTTTGGACATCGGCGACGACTGACTTGAGCTGACCATCTATGTTTGTAATTGACTGCCTGAGTTGATCTTCTAGGTCAACCATTGCCTGCCTGATTTCCCCTATTTCATTCCTTTGACCCACCATTTCAGATATCACCACTGGTGACTGAGCTTCTCTTTGTGGACGGTTCGAATTGGGTGAAGCCATTCTTCTTGTGCGACAAATGTTTCAAAACTGACAGTAAAGCAAAAAGGTGGCTCAAATTCTACTCGAGAATCATGCCCATGCAATGTTGTCGGTGTCATCTACATCCTAAGACCTACCTCAGCTCCAAATCTCACTTAGGATATGATTGTACCAAGGGTTTGAGCAACCACGGGTAATTCGTGTCAGGCAGGTTAAATTCCGAATGCTTCGGAATCAGAGCCAATCTCCTTATCTTGACCATCCGAGACAAAGCAATGAGGTTGCCAAAACCTAGATACAAGCACCTCCTAAGGTTAGATCCAGACCATAGGGGTCGTTCGGGCACGGCGAACACCGGAGGTATCTCATTCTCCATAGATTTAAGGTCTCCTAGACCGTCCTAAGGACCTACCGTGGTTCAAATCTCACTTAAGACATGGCACAGATGACTTCTAACAATCCGGGTAGGTCATGTCAGGTAGGTTAAATTCTGAATGCTTCGGAATCAGAGTCAATCTCCTTATCTTGACCATCCGAGACAGAGCAATATGATTGCCGAAATCCAGATACTTATGTTCCTTAAGGCTAGACTGAACCAGGAGAGCCGTATGGGCACGGCAAATGCCGGAGGTATCGCAAACTCCATGGATTTTAAGTCTTCTAGACTCACAGAAAACGGTTTTAAAAAGTTGCCTCGATCCTCAGAATTTCTTTTGATAATGTGTCCTTTATAAACAACAAAGTTTAAGAGATGTCAAAACAACTAAGTCTTCTTCTTTTTTTATTTTTTCAAAGGTTCAATTTTTGTTTTTGAAATGACGTGGTAAAAATGATGCGGTACTGTGACCGGAATGGCGTGAGCAGTATGGCGCTATTAGCCTAAATGGTGTAAGTATCACAGCATTATTACTTTAGTCATTTCTTCAAATTTTTTTTTTTGTTGTTGAACTTTTGATTGAAAAATGCATCGAAAACTTAGTAAGAATTGATTTCCCCTAAATGCGTCACTTTAAGGACTAATTAGTATTAAGCAACGTGCGTCCCATGGGGCACGACTCTTCATCGGATGTTAGCAACCTTCCTTTTTTTTTTTTTTAAACGTGGGGGGAAGAGAGAAGTCCTAGAACTACTCTAACGGTCAAGCAATACATGTGCAATGTAGCATGATGATGAGATATGTCATGTGAGCAAGATATATGCAGCACGTAAGCAGGGTATAACACATAAGTCCTAACCATAGGCTCCTGTCCTAGTTGGGAAGGTTTTATGGTTATGTACAAGTGTAAAGGCTGGTTTTGGTCTCAGAAGGGTTCCCCGGACTAGAGCCAAGATGTACTACCCCATGTCAAGTGTATTGCAAGACGATGGTCGAACAGCACGATAGCCCATCATAGTCGAGGGTTGCTAGGCGTCCCGGGAGAGCTTGTCACCGGTAAACCGGGCAAGATAGCCGAAACACACTAGCGAGGCTTGTGCGGTGCAAAGTGTAAAAAACAGTTAAGATTTTCAAATGATTTTAAATCCCCAAAAAAAATGTCTTTCAAGTTTGGCCCTCTTGATTATTCAATACTTTTTAATCTTTTTTTTTTAAAAAAAAGAACAAGTAAAGTATTGAATAAAAGTCCCTAGCAGAGTTGCCACTGTGGGCTCCTAGCGCCCGGCATGGGCTCAAAGAGTCGCCACCCGGATTTTTGAGATAGATGATCCGAGAAACCGAGAGTTTGTTTGAGAGAAAAATACTTTTGATTTAGCAAAAACGTTGAGATTTTGGATCCGGGAGCCACGTTACGAGCGGGGAAGGTTTTGTTGAAAAAACACCCCGCTCGCCCGGTAAAAACCGGTCTCTACTAAGCATTTTAAATGAGGGATTTAATATCATTTGAAAAACTTAACTTTAAAACATGTACGGGAAAGGAACACGGGATTAAATATAACACATTGGCGTGCTTGTGGTGCAAACTGTACAGTATGAAATGGATGACCAATGTACAGAAAGTGAAATAACATCATTATAGCAGACTGCCAAGATCATGTGAAACACCACACGACAAACTAGATACATCGCACGGTGTAACTAAAACACCGTGCGGTATATTTGTCTACGCATTCCAGAATCAGTTTCTCTTACATGACAAAACAAACCATAGGTTCGCAAAATAGTTTTTTATATTTTTCGAATCTCTGAAAAGTGATTTACGAGACCCTTTTGTTCATCTTATCATGTAAAACAATGTTAAAAGCTTTTTGAAATGTTAAAAGATTTAATAAAGTAAAAAAGAAAAGAAAAGACTTTTAACATGAAACTTGATTCTGAAATGTACCCGCACAGAAAAGTAACAAGCAGACTAAACAGAACAACACAAGAAGGAATATGTACAAGAAATGAAATAATGCATGGTGTAATACACTACGCCGTGCGGTGCCGTAAAACGCCGCACGATGTAGCGTATCCAGTGCAAAAAAAAAATTTGTGTTTTTTGAATATAAAGCTCGTTTGATACCCAAACTTGGTATAGAAAGACCGAGAAGGGCCTCGATCGGCTCCCCTCAAAGCTAAATGTGGTTTAGCCCAACGAAACTTGATTTATACCTTTTGATTGAAGCTTGGATGTGCTTGAAGATGGAGAGTGGATGTTGATTTGGATTGAGTTTTGAGATTGATTTTGTAATAGACTAGCTTGTGGGTTGATGTAGAGAGAGAAAGAGGTGTGTATAGTGGTGATGGGTGTAAGGAGTTGTAGAGAGAGAATCAAGGGGGGTCTTTAGTGAGTCTAGAAAATAGCAGAGTAACTTTATTTGGAGTTGAAGGGGTGCTTCTCAACTAGAGGGGGGGGGGGGTGTATTTATAGGCAAGAGGGCCAAGAATGATCACTACAAAGAGGGGAGGTGGCTTCTGGGCCGAATAAAACTTATTTTTTGGCCAAGACGCTCCTCCTGCAGGCGTTGCCGACAACTTTCTGCACCTGTCAGAACTTTTTCCCGAAGTGTCGTGCGACATAAAGTAAAATGCCATGCTGTATATTGAAATCCCGTGCGGCGGAGTGATTTTCTTGAATTTTTCTGAAATGCTGTGCAGCGTTTTGAAATGCTGCGTGGTGTTTCTGGAATGCCGCGCGGTATTCCGAGACAGCACAGCACACCAAACTTCGCGGGGGCGCCTCGAACACTCCCGAACTCGGATTTGGGCGTGGTTCGAAGCGTTGGAAATCTTGTCGAGTCTTCTTTCTAACCCAATTGGTTTCACTCAAAGGTATTTTATACATTGAAATGTGTGCCCATTTTACCCTTAGTGTGTCATGGGAAAAGTTGTTTTTGACAAGGTAAACACATTTTTCTCTTTTGCAATCGAACCGAGGGCCATCCTATATGTTTAAAATGGGATTTTCTTGAGGTTAGAGAAGGAGTAACAAAGGAGCAACAATCCAAGACTTGAAGGTATATTTTTCCTTATTTCTTCATCGGGGAAACTTAAAGATTATTCAGAGGCCCAGATTGGGGTGTCTATAACCATGAAGAGTTTTCATTGCATTGCATTGCAATTGCAATTGCAATCGTGCGTTTTGATTGGCCGGAGTGAGTCACCGATTGCCTATATAAAGGGCTTTTGGGTTCCGAAAATAACAAGAACAAAATACACAAAATTCATATACTTCCACACCCTCTCAAGCCACGAAACTCTGCAAAAACACTCTTTCAAATCCCCTCTTCAAAAGCCCTAACCTCCCGAAGACAGCCATCAATCCGACGATCAAACCCCAAAGTTCAAACCCTAACCCTAGGGTTCTCAAAGAAGCAATCAGTCAATCTCAATCAATCCGAAGCAATCAAGCAACTTAGGGATCAAGGATCAAGGTGGTGAGGCCCAACGGCCTCTGGTTTGATTTACTTTCTGTCTATAAATCTTAATCGTAGCATTTTGATTATCTACTAATTTTTTTGTCTGGTGTGAGGAAGAACACCGACCGGGGCTTCAATCCCTCGGCCGGTACATAAAACCAGAAGGATCCCTCGGCCGTGACATCCATTCACCGGCCGCGGGATCCATCTCCCTGGGACAGCTTGTTTTGCTTTTCTGCTTTCTAATGCATGCTTTACTTATCGCATTGGCTCACCTTATTTACTGTTTAAAGGCTTAATTAAACAAATTATGTGTTAGAATTAAATAAAGCATCTATATGTCTTATGTTGAATAACTATGGGCCAGCCTCACGGCTGGGCAGAGAGGGGTGCCTAACACCTTCCCCTTACTGTACTCTTAGCTCCCGTACCAAGAATCTTTATCTTTTTTCCTAGTTTTAATAAACTGGGTGGCGACTCTATTTTGATGATGATCGCTATCGTGTGGCGATGTTCCTAGCCATGGGAATGTCCACGATCTTGGTTTATGGAGCAAGCAACCAATCGAGCAACAAACGATCAATCTGTATGGCGATGCCCCGTCTGGGAGGTGTCTACAAACATTTATTTTGAATTTGACTCTGAAATGTCTTTTGACAATTTTAGCAATGAGAAGGAAGATTTAGAAGTATTTCACTTTACCTATGATCAACTGTGTGGATTCTGACAATCCAAATTTTGAGGAAGAAATTCCAAAAGAAATTCTAGAATTCATCGAGAGAGAAGAAGAGAGGCATGCCAAACCTTTTTCTGAGGAAATAATCACAGCAAACATAGACTCTGAAAACGAGCCCAAAATGGTTAAAATTGGTGCAACACTACCTTCTCAAGAAAGTGAAAAACTAATCATTTTGTTAAAAGAATACAAAGATGTTTTTGCCCAGTCTTACAAGGACATGCCTAGAATAGACCACGAAATTGTTCAGCACAAAATTCCCCTCCATCCTGATGCAAAACCTCTTAAACAAAAGCTAAGACGTATGCGCCCCGATTGGGTCTTAAAGATATAAGAAGAAGTCACTAAACAAATCAACGCTGGTTTTCTCATGGTCATCGAGTATCCACAGTGGGTAGCCAATATCGTTCCAGTACCAAAGAAAATTGGGGAAATCAGGGTCTGTGTAGATTTCCGACATCTCAACAAGGCCAGCCCAAAGGATGACTTTTCATTGCCACACATAGACGAATTAGTGGACAACACCGCGAGGCATGCACTGCTATCTTTCATGGATGGGTTTTCTGGGTATAATCAGATTTTGATGTCTCCCGAAGATAGAGAGAAGACCACCTTCAGCACGCCATGGGGAACCTACTGCTACCGAGTAATGCCATTCGGGTTGAAGAACGCTGGAGCCACTTACCAAAGGATGGCTACAACACTGCTGCACGACATGATGCACAAAGAAGTTGAGGTATATGTTGATGATATGATAGTCAAATCAAATGAAAGGGAAGGACACTATGGAGCCTTTCAAAAGTTCTTTGAGAGGATTAGGCAATACAAGCTACATCTTAACCCTCAATAATGCACTTTTGGGGTAACGGCCGGTAAAATGCTAGGATTTCTCATCACTTAAAGAGGAATCGAAGTAGACCCTTCCAAGATACGGGCTATCATGGAGATATCACCACCAAAGACAGAAAAGGAAGTAAGGAGCTTTATGGGGAAAGTACAGTTCATCAGCAGGTTCATTACCAAACTCACAGCCACCTGTGAACCTCTTTTCAAGCTTTTGAAGAAGGGTACTGATTTTGAATGGAGCCAGGACTGTCAGCATGCATTCGAGGCAATCAAGGAGTATCTTCAGAATCCACCTGTATTATCACCACCCATCCCTGGGAAACCACTAATTCTGTATCTCTCAGTAACGGACACATCCATGGGATGTATGCTAGCACACGAAAACGACGCCAAAGTAGAGTGCGCCATATACTACCTCAGCAAGAAAATGATGGACTATGAAACAAGGTACACTCCCCTCGAAAAAACCTGCTAGGGGCTAGTATGGGCCACAAAGAAACTAAGTCACTACCTATTAGCACATCCGGTAGTGCTGGTTTCTCATTTAGACCCAATCAAATACCTTTTCGAGAAGCCAGCACTTATCGGAAAGCTAGCTAGGTGGTTATTGCTGTTGGCAAAATTCGACCTCAAATACATGACAAGGAAATCAGTGAAAGGAAGGGCTGTGGCAGAGTTCTTGGTAGATCACCCTGTGACAGAGGCCGAGGCAGAAGACTTCATGTTCCCCGACGAATACATCCTATGTCTTTTAGATGACACCAGGCAGCTTTACTTCGATGGAGCATTAAACCAACGTGGATATGGCATAGGGGTACTGCTAGTTTCCCCAAACGACTCTCATATCCCTTTGTCATATAAACTGAGGTTTGAAGTCACCAACAACCAAGCTGAATACGAAGCTTGCATCGCTGGAATGGAGGCAGCCTTGGAACTAGGGGCAAAAAGGGTAGAAGTCATTGGAGATTCAAACCTGGTGGTGTCCCAAGCAAGAGGAGACTGGAAGGTCAAGGAAGACACGCTGAAGCTATACCACTCTGTGTTGGAAATTTTGATTCCACAATTTGACTCAGTCATCTTCACGCACACTCCACGAGTGAGCAATAGGTTTGCAAATGCGCTGGCAACACTGGCCTCTATGGTCGAGATACCTCTGGGATTCACAATGCAACCTCTCATGATTGAGCAGAAGGTCAAACCAACATGCGAATGCGCCTTCACTGAAGAAGGTGAGGACGATGGAAAGCCATGGTATGAAGATGTGAAGAAATTCCTAGAAGAGGGAAAGTATCCCTCCGAAGCCACCTCAAAGGACAAAATGGCTTTGCAGAAGTTTGTCGCCTGATTCGTAGTCTGCGGAGGGGCACTGTATCGAAGAGCGTATCTGGGTCCCAATCAACTTTGCGTCACCACGGAAGAAAGCCGTAAGATAATGGAGGAAATACACGAAGGAATCTGTGGGCCGCATATGAATGGGGCAACAATGGCAAAGAAAATCCTGCGTCAGGGGTACTACTGGACTACAATGGAGGCCGACTGCGCTGACTATGTCCGCCGATGTTTCAAATGCCAAACTCATACTGATCGCATGCGTATTCCCCCTACGGAATTATATAGCATGACATCCCCTTGGCCATTCTCCACCTAGGGGATAGACGTCATTGGAAGTATAAGTCCAAAGGGAAAATACAAGCATCAGTTCATTCTAGTGGCTATCGATTACTTCACCAAATGGGTAGAAGCAGCTTCTTATGCTACCCTCAAAGCCACTCATGTGGCCAAGTTTATCCGCACCAATATCATCTATCGGTATGGCGTACCTCACGAGTTCATCTGCGATAATGGATCACACTTCAAGGGATCAACAAAGAAGCTTTTTGCTGAATTTGGAATACAGAATCATCGGTCATCCACTTATCGACCTCAAATCAATGGAGCGGTTGAGGCTGCAAACAAGAACATCAAGAGAATTCTGCGGAAGACCACTGACACCTACACTGACTAGCCAGAAATGCTACCTCTGGCACTATGGGGTTATCGAACAACTGAAAGGACTTCAACTGGGGCTACTCCATATTCCCTGGTCTATGGGATGGAAGCTGTCTTGCCAATCGAACTAGAGCTGCCCTCACTAAGGGTTCTAGCTAAGATTGGAATGATCAAAGAAGAGTGGGTTCAAAACCGCTATGACGAGTTAGCATTGCTAGACGAAAGAAGGCTAAGAGCATTATATCATGTGCAAAGGTATCAACGCCGCATCGCACGAGCCTTCAACAAAAAGGTAAAGCCACGAGACATCAAGGTGGGGGAAATGGTGCTCAAAGCAATCCGTCGCCACGTTTCAGACCCGAGAGGCAAGTTTAGACAAAACTGGGGAGGCCCCTACCTTATCAAACGCATACTGTCTGGAGGAGCAGCCTATATTGCAGACCTGGATGGAATATAATTCGCAACACCAGTCAATATCGACAAGCTGAGGAAGTACTACCCCTGAGAGATGCTCGTTGGGTCGAAAACCACAAGGGTGGGCAACCCAAGCAAAAATTAGAGCAGCCTGTTAGGTCGAAAACCGCAAGGGCGGCTTAGGCAAAAACTAAGGCATAAATAAAAGCGCTCGCTAGACTGAAAACCCGCAAGGGCGGTTTAGACAAAATGAAGAGCACAAAAGGAGAGGATAATACCCGAGTGAACCCTAACAAAAACAAACAAATCTTGTTGGAACTACGTTTATGGCCTGATTCCCTCCATGGGATACGTAGGCAATTTCTGAATTGAGATTCAGCCACTGCTATCGTTATCATTTCCAATTTTCTATGTCTATCCTAAAACATGCTCACTATTAAACCATGGCAACAGCATTTTCAATAAAATAACCAAATGTTTTATTATTTCCAAAGAAAAAGGAAAAGCAAGCTCAAACAATTCTCAAATCTATGAAAGCTAGAATCAAACAAAAAACATCTTTTGAAATGTATAAGCAATTTGTCAATCTCTAGGTCTTCCTTCTCTTCGCACTTTTGTCCTTCAAAAGGTTTTTTTTCCAACCAGCGCTTATACGAACCCGATAACTTGTCAGCAGAGTTCCTAGCAAGCTCTTGTATCACTCGGTACGGCAAAAAATGAAGCATATTGCGACGAAAGCTGGCATCGCAGACCTTGGAAATAGCATACTCAAGGTCACCCAAGACTTTGACTTGTTCAGCCCCAAACTATCTTTGAAAGCGGGCAAGAAAGTAGAAGGTAACTTGAGTAATACAGATCACCGCAACGCCAAAATGGTTCATGGTACTTGCAGTCATGCTCTCAACACCATACCAGGGGCAAAACCATTGAATCCGATCGCCCTTGCGAGTCTCCATCCATGCCTTCCAAGCAGCCTCAATTGGAAACTGTCTGTACACACAACGCTCCATGCAGTGGTCTGAACTATAGGGAAGCCGCTCTGGCGCATCCCATACCCTCAGCTTTTCATAAAGCCATACCTATGGAAAACCAGGGAAAATTGCGAGTTGTGAGAACACGTAAGACTAAACAAAAGAGTGATAAGTGGAAAGATAACTTGGCAATAAACAAGTAAAGAGTGAACCTGTAGTAACAAATGACTGCCTGAGAACTGGGCTGTGGGGTTACCCTTCACTGCATTGAGACCCATCAAAGTCTCTGCCAACACTAAACCAGCAAAGCCTACACGGTTTCCGTCTGGTCAAGCTCAAAAGAAGAGTGAGTCAATCAAGGCCTAGAAAGCTCGAAAGCTGCTTGTGTGGGAGGGATGGTCGTGCTTGAGATGGACCGAAAGTTGCTAGCTATGGATCAGGATAAGATGAGGAATGAGTTTACGGGGATTCTTTTCTCTTCCGCCCAGGCAACGATTGCGGCTAATGTCCCGACGAAAGAAAGAATGTGAATAGTCTGCTAGCGAGCTCTTTCTGGACCGGACCCATTTGTTGACCGTCTAACCTTCCTCACCTTCATTCGGACCTTAATCTCCTAAAGCCACTCATTAAACTAAGAAGGAATGTATGGATTAGTATAGGAAGATGGGTACATGATCTTGACTGAGGGCGACCGCAATTGACTCTGATCCCCTTTGATCTGTTGAGCGAAATCAAGCAACATAGAATCGGCATGGCCAGAGGAAGGGACAAGCAAATAATAGTGGAGTAGGCAGACACATAGTGCATGAAAGCACGCTTTCTGTCGAGAAACTTGACGATGAGCTTCAGCTGCACCGAAACGCTGAACAAATTGTAAGGTTTCTAGCCTTCCATTCACCATAAAAAACCTAACTTCGTGTTTCTGAACTTGGAGCAAAGCCTCCAGTAGGTTGCCACGTTTGAACAAAGGGTTAGGGACAATGAGGCCTTCTCTATCCGAATGACCCATAACAGCAGCAAACTCCTCGATAGTAGGACACACTTCTTCTCTTCTGAATCGAAATACATGAAGAATAGGATCCCACAAGCTAGTGGCTGCCCGAAGGAAAGCGAAATTCACGGGAATTTGACGAAGAGAGAAAATGAAGTCCATACCAAAGGACTTAAAGTGTAGACGGTCGAGGCCATTGAAGGAATCTAACCACTGATCAAGGACTGGTTGTGCCATGCGCAACCAACTATTGCTGACAATGCTACCGAGTTCGTAGAATGCGTACTTATAGGCTAAGTCGAGTTCTAGTTCAAACCGGAATCGGATTCTAAATCCACATTAATCGAGTCGGTCTCTCGGCCAGCACTTCGATATAACGGCCGTAGGATCGATTCTTCAGCCATGAAAATCAAGGTTGACTCAAAATCAAAACCAGGTAGAATAATCAATCCTCCGGCCGCCAGATCAATGGCTCGGCTGCTTAATCGTTAGTCCGGCCGCCAGAATGACTGTTTTGACAGAGAACTTCCACGGTTCGGCTCAGTTTGTCGAATTATCAATTTTCATACTAAACAAAACAACACAATCACATATCAGAGCGAAAGACTTTGTTTCATATAACAAAAGCTTTTTACATTACAAGGTGAATCATCTCACATTCCCTAAACAAACTATACATCGGTTTCCTGTCAAACTAACCTATGCCGGAAGAGAAACAGAAAAACAAAAAAGAAGAAGGAGAAGAGGATGCCGAATCTTCTGGAGGTCCGAACACCAGAGACCAGCTGCAAAAAAGAAAAGGACACCCCTAGGGCGGCGTTTACTAGAGGAGTGCTACGGTGCAGAAGAGACATCACGTGGCTCAAAAGAATCACCACATGGCCCAGAAAAATCACCATACCGCGTATGACCGCTTCCACAGGGGTTCCGTGTCACGGAAGCAAGCCCCCCATGCGAGGGTCCCTAATCAAGCATCAAGACAGGACCAAGAACAACGCGGTCTCCCTCCGAGCACACCGACCATGCTAGCATATCACCCATAGCCCGGACCAGACGGGAATCAAGGAGGAGAAGGCTGAGAAAGCGAAAGGTCTTCGGAGGAGATCTCAGCTGAGAAGAGAATGGAAAGAGAAGAGGAGAATGAAATAAAAAGAATGCCGAGGCCTCGGCTTTTATAGAGGTTTGGAAACAAAGCGATCGCATGGCCGAGGCTTCGATCCTTCGGCCGAGACATCCATTAACCGGCCGCTTGATCGATTTCTTGGCCTCCTAACCTATCTTGCTCAGTGCACCAACTCAAGCCCTTATGAAACTCTGGGTCCATGACCAATAGAGACAATGATTAGAACTAGCCTTGGGGGCATATCCAAGCATAAGGAAGCCCTCTCTCCATAACAGCAAGCTCACAACAACTGGTCGCTTGACCACTGGGGATTATCAAACTCGAGCTCTTGCTCACAAGATCAAAGGACCCTTGATACATCCAACTCAGGCTCCATGCCTAAATAACTATGCTCTGAAAGTACATCAACCATCACGGCCTACGTGCTCAAAATATTCAGCGGCTCTATGCCCATGTTCATTATCTCAGCCATTCAGCAAAGCCTCAAGCTAACCGCTACGCTCACTATCTCAGCAATTCCACTTCTCCCTGTAGCTCTATTTAGCAGTCCTCTGCGCCTATTATCAGTCAATGTGTAGACACCCCAATCTGGGTCTCCCAATCGTTTTACTTTATTTTACGATTTTCTTGTTTCCCCGATGATGAAATCGGATCAAACAGAGCTTGGATTGGAATTGGATTAGGCTTGGAACGCTCAGAAACCTTGCTTGAACCTTTCGAACCCTTCTGAACCTTCAGTCAAACCCTAAGACCAGAGTTGACCCTCGTGCGAGTCTTCTTGTCCCTCGCGCGACACTTATCCTGCCACGTGTAGTCAAAGTCAAACTGTTGACTGTTTGACCCTCGCGCGACACTCCCGGACCCTCGCGCGATGGTTCCCTCCTGTCCCTTTCACAGAATCCAGCTGGACTGGTGATGATTGCTTGGCACATGGGTTCCCATGGGCTGGAACCCCGTTCTCCTCAGCTGAACGGCGTGCTGGCAGGCTCTAGCCCCATGCAAACTCCCACCCACTCTCTCACCTTGTTGGCTAGCCTCACAACCAAGTTGTGACCAGCCTTAGTGGCTGGTCCTAAGGGCTTGTTTGGCCCCTAACCAAGCCTTACTCTCTCCCTATAAATACCCCCATTGGTCTTCCATGTTAAGGGTTCCAAAAATTAACTAAGAAGTTCTTTGGTTAATTCACAAGTCTTATACTAGCTAGCACAAAGTCACTAACCCCAAAACCACTTCCTAATCTTCTGAACCTAGTGTGTTCATACATACTTGGTAGCAAGCCCCCATCAATCAATCTCATCTATTCTCAAACCCTTTCCAAGCAAAGGTATAACATTTAACATGTTTCTGTTTTGATCCCTGAGGGGGGCTGATAGGGCCAAGGCTGGTAATCAATACCATGCCCTGGTCCTAAAGCCAGCAGAGTTACAAGAATTCGTGGCTACTAAACCCTCGCGCGATGGTCCCCTATGCTCGCGCGACACTTGTGTCAGCAAGAGAATGGACCTTGTGGGGAAGGGAAGCTAGCCCTTTTCTGTTTTGCAGTGTACTTATGTTTATTGTGTCTTACTTTGATTTTTAGATCACTGTTATGCATGCAAAACAAAATACAGTAGCTTGTTTATTTGCTTTAAATAGTTTGGAATGCCTTTGGGATCCCCTGAACCTGTCTCAGGACCCCAAACATGCAAAGCAATTCCTGGAAGTCCAGTCAGGAGTGTCGCGCGAGACTCACACTCTATCGCGCGACAGTCCTCTGATTTCCATGGGTGGCCCTTGCATGGGCAACTAGGCCCTTGGCCTCTGTTTTGATACCCCCACTGTTTAGGGGTTGTATTTTATCTTATTTGGCTCCTGTTCGGAGTATGTTGTAATAATTAGTATTTTCAGCCTTCCCATAAACTGCTTGGTTTGCTTCCTGGGTGTGCACTGGTCCTTCCAGAGCCCAGAAGGGGATGATTTAGGGACTGTGGTGAGATGACATACTCGCGCGAGAGTCAGTGTGTCTCGCGCGATGGTTGACTTGCATGCAGATCTGTCCAGCCATGCAAGTTGGTCATCGTGCAAGACAAATCTGCCCCGAGCCTGGTTTTGGTATCTGATCGCTGTCTCGAGGTCATTCCACTTATTAACCGTCAATACTATCCATCCATGCCATTATTTGATCACATCTTGCAAAGTGTTACAGTTTTAATCCCCGATTAACTGTTCCCCCGCCCTAATTGGCTAAAAACAATTAAAAGAGGAAGAATCACAAATGTTTTCATGAAAGCGCCTAAGTAGAGACCGATCTCCGGATTGGGCGAGAGGGGTGCCATAAAACCCTTCCCCTCTCGTAACCTGGCTCCCGAACCCAGATATGGTTATGACGGACTGGTTTCCTTCACTTTTCAAATCAAACAGCGTGGCAGGTGCTTCGAAATACGGTTCCTTGAGTGTCGGACCTTCAAAACTCAAGTGGCGACTCTGTATTTTTGAGCGCTCGCCACCGGCGCTCGCGCTCCCTCGATTATCAAAAAGGGCCGCAATGGCGAAAGGAACGGAATCCTTTTTCCAAGGGCATGCTGCCCACAGTGGCGACTCTGCTGGGGATAAATCGAACCAATATTAATTCACACTTAGGATTTAGTACGCTTGGGAACAATCCCTTAAAAGCTTGGCAAAACGGTGAGCTTCGCGCTGCCGAAGGTTGGAACGGTGATTTAACAGGACCTCGTGTCCGGCCGTTCTAATCTGGGGCTTTTTCGATTGTTCACTTGCGTAGTTTCTTCTAAAGATGGACTAAATAAAGTGAGCCAAATTTGAAAAGGCGCTTTTACGACTCTGTGATTCTTCCACTTTTAAACAAGATTTTAGCATCTCATTTGCATCGATGTGGGATAAGCCTCGTTGGATCGTTTTGGCAATCCGGCACGGTTTACCGGAGCCCGGGGACCCCGAATGACCGACAACCTTCGACGATGATGGGTCATGCTACCGTTCGACTGTTATTCTGCGAAAAACGCGGGTAACGGGAGGTATATCTGTGGCCCTAGTCCGAGGAACCTGTTACAAGCCAAAACCAGCCTTTTGCATATACGAAGCATTAGAACTCTCCCAATTAGGACAGGTACCCACAGGTTAAGATCTACTTGCATCTAACCCTCTAAATGCCTACGTGTTACTGCTTTCCTTATCGCATGAACTGTACATACATCTCGTTCAGCGTAGAAGCATGTCTAGGATGGCTCCTAGGTTCTCAATCTGTTCCGAGTCTGTCTTCAGACTTAGTAGGACATTGTTATGGCCCGATGAGGAGTCGTGTATCTCGATGGTGCGCGTTATCATCTTTTAAGTCCTTTACAACGGGACTTTAGGAAATCAGAAGATTTTCTACACCTTTGCCCGTGTACCTGTTTAGGGTTTCAAACAGAAAACGAGGAACCACGGAGTAAAATACCATGATGCTTACACCAAAAGGTAACAAGTGCCTCGTCACTTACACCGCCCGGTTAATAGCACAGTGCTGCTTACACCAACCTGGTTATGGCATCATGATATTCGTGCCGAGTCGTTCTGGCTTCAAAAAACTTGAAACCCCGAACATCAAAACGGACAAAGGTTTAGACTCCTTTTGACATCCTTTAGGACCGCTCGTTCCAAACAAGGATACATCTTCAAAAAGAATTCTGAGGGCCTAGAAGCAGTGTCCAAAGCGTCGTGAGACAGACTTGTCTTCCGGTTCTAGAGTCTAGGGTGACACTCTCGACGTTGGCTGCATCCGCTTTAGTCTTTTATTTAGATTAAAGTTACTGCAGGACCCTTATTAAACCTCCTTTTCCCTTGCAAGCAAAGATCTGAATCATTGCACCACCGAGGAAAGTATCGAGGCCAGTTGCCAAACCCGCTTGGGAACGTCTGCATCTGAGTCCGGTTCAAAGGCTTGTCAGGTTACGGTCCCAGTCAGTCATCACGGAAGACTCTCCGCGCTCACCTCCAACAGTACAGCACTCAGGATCTCAGTCAGGTTCTCAGTCAAGTTCACCACAGGCTTCACAGGAAGGACGTCCGACTACCCCGGTATCCGCCTCAAGCAGCTCTGAGACACTTATCACAATGGAACAGCCACAACCAGAACCCCTTACCCTGGAAACCATGCTCATGAATCTCCAGGACAGCATCACCGCTATGCAGCAGAGGGCAGCTCAGACCGACACTAACATTGCTCGTTTGAATGACCTCATCCACACTCGCCTTCCGCCCCCTCTCGAGGAAGAAGGTGGGGACGATGAGTCTGACCAGGAGCAGCCCATCTTGGTTCCGGACCCGCTTCACGCAGGACGTCTCATAGTCATGAACCCGAGGGAAGCTCGCAGGCCCGCTGCGAACCCCGCAGGCGGTAGATTGCCTCCAAACCCAGAAGGACCAGCTCCGAATCCGGAAATGGTCGCACTCATGGCCAAGATGGCCAAGCTGGAGGAATCCATAGCCAAAACAGAAAAAATCAGTGCCGGAGGGATCGACCTGGATCGCCTTTGCCTGTATCCCAACGCCAAGCTTCCCGAGAGGTTCAAAATGCCAGACTTAGCTAAATTCGACGGGAGCGGCGACCCTAGGACCCATCTTTACAGCTACCATGCCGCCATGAAGCTTCTTTCTGTTGAGCCGAAAGCCATGTCACAGCTCTTTCCTCAGAACCTCTCGGGCCCTGCTTTCCATTGGTTCTTGTCACTCGACATTGCCAAGAGGAGGACTTGGGAAGACATTGGGACTGCGTTTATTTCGCAGTACAATTACAACTCTCAGCTAAAAATGACTACTCGGGAACTTGAATCCACCAAGATGGAGGCTAAGGAGACCTTCGCAGACTTTGTCAAAAGGTGGAGAGCTAAGGCTGCGCAGATGACTGATCGCCCGAGCGAGAAGGACCAGCTCCGCATCATTTCCCGCAACCTTCAACCAGACTATGCCAGGCACTTGGTTCTAGCTCAGGCCTCCGCTAACTTTGAAACCTTCTTCGACTCTGGCCTGGCCATCGAAGATGCTTTGCAGAGTGGAATTCTATCAAAAGGCGAATCTTCGCATGCCTCAAAATCAAAACCGCGGGCTTATTCTGGAAACACTAATGCACTGTTCGGAACAGGGACTTACTCCAGCACGGCCACTGCCGGCACTAATGCCGCTTCCTCCAACGCTGCTAATCACGTCGTGGATGTCAACCAAGTTCAGAGTCCGCAGAATAACCGACCTCGGAACCAACCTCGCAGCTTCTCCGCCATCGAGGCACCTCTATCCTCGGTCTTGGAGAAGTTGGTCAAGTCAGGGCATCTGAAGCCCCTGGATCCAACCCCTTTACCCAAGAACCCTTCACCCGGCTTCAAGGCCAACCTTTACTGTGCTTACCATCAAGGAGCGGGTCATCTCACTGACTCCTGCTTTCGCCTCCGTCATGCGATCCAGGATCTTATCGACGATGGCACGCTGGAGACTCCTCCGCCACCTCAGAAACCCAATGTCATTGCCAACTCCCTCCCTAAACACAACGCTGTACCTCATATCAGCCAGATATCTCTCAGCTCCACTCATATCAGCCCTAGCTCCACTATATTTAACCCCACCGACTATATAGCCTCAACCGATCGACCCAGGCCCGTCGTGCCTCTCCCACTCGAGCCGTCCACCGAGGTTTCTTATATACAATTGGTTGAAGGCCAAGTTGTTGATGCCGATGCGCCTTCGGAACTTTCACAAGCTGCTTCACCCCTCTCCGAAGAATCCGTCAGCTCCCTCTTCCATCAGTCAATCCCTGCTGTGCGGATCAATTCTGCCTCGTCACTTGACAGCCCATACGCGACCATCGCTGGCCCATTTCCTGATCCCTATCAGCCTTGGTTGCCTCCCTCAGATAATAACATGCAAGCCACTGGTTGGGCTATAGCAGACCATTGGGACTATGCCGCTCCTCTCCTCAACGAGTGGTCCACCCTTGGAATGGACAGGATTCCTCCACAGCCCGGACATGTCCCCTTCGATCAAGCCTGGTATGATGGCTGGTTGGCCGGTTATGAAGCGGCTTTGCTTGACCCGTTGGACGGTTTTTCCTTGAACGTGCTATTCGACCCAATCGAACCTCCAGTTCCCGAAGTGGAATATTACTGGGATCCTGAGCCGACCTGGTTTGCTCCCATGGAGGTCGACCCTAACCCTCTGCAAGGCTATGCCACACCGGACTACATGCTTCACTATGCAGAGGATGAACTTGTCCAAGATGACCCACGGGCGTTGGGAGACCACATTTCTCTCTTTGGTTCAGTCTTTGATTCGGTTTGTGATACTAACCCCGACACGGACCATGACCCTTGTTCCTACATCGTCGATGAAGAAAATCCGTGCCCTCAGGTGCCTTACCCCAACAACAGGGATTGCAGTATCATGGTCACGGACCGTGCTCCGCCCGCTAATCTGTGGGAAGTTAACGACATAGTGGATGTCCAAGTCGGGAATGAAGTCTGGGCTGTCAATCGTACCCTGGCTGACACTGGTCTCTGGGACGTCCCCTTCATTGCAAATCCAGAGCCTGTTGCTGAAATCGCTGCTGTGAAAGACTTGGGCTTCTGGGATTCCTTACTGATGAAGGATCTGGCTGAAGATTTGGGCTTGGACATGAAAGTGCCCGTCTCTACACTGACTACTGACAAGGGGAAATGCAAGCTGGGAGATGTCCCTGCTGATCTCTGGGATGTAAAGGAAAGTCCTCAACTCGTGCCCTCTTTGGGAAACGTTCACAATGTTACAAGGAGTGGACGGATTTTTCAGCCTGCTAACCTGCAGGCTGGGAATTCTTCCAATCCAGCTAATCAAAGGAACGAGCCTGTTTCTTTCCCAAGGTCTGCACCTCTTGAGGTATCAGCCGGCAATCCGGTTCCTGATCTAGTTCAGCGGCAGCTTGAGCGGATTCCTGCCGCTATTTCTATCTGGGGGCTGATCTGTTCATCCAAAGAGCATCGTCAGAGGCTGTGTCATGCCCTGTCCCGCCTTGAAGTCCAGGTCGACATTACGCCAGAGGCAATGATATCTCTCATCCTCCCTCCAACCTCCAAGCATACGGTGATCTTCACGGACAAGGATCTGCCAGTTGAAGGAGTCGACCACAATCGCCCTCTGCACATCACCGTCAAGTGTCGAGGACTCTGGGTCCCGACCGTTCTCATTGACAACGGCTCCGCCATCAACGTTTGCCCTCTGCGGGTCGCTTATTGCTTGGGACTCACCAAGAAGGATCTGGCGCCTTCCAATCTGGCTGTCAAGGCATATGACGGCACCCGGCGTGTGGTCGAAGGTATCTTGAAACTCAAACTCGATGCTGAGGGTTTTGAGATGGACGTGGAATTCCATGTTGTGGATATCCCTGCAACTTTCAATCTTTTGTTGGGCAGGCCATGGCTGTACCATCTACCCTCCACCAAAAGGTTGTTCTGGGACTACCCACTGGTACTTTAACCATCTGCGGGGATTCAGGCATCCGCCCGCTCAAGGAGGACGGGACTCCTGTTCTGGGAATTCAACACGGCGATGAAGACGTCGATCTTGGGGGTTTTTCTTTCGATACTTCCGGCATAGTAATGGCCATCAATGTGGATGGGAATTTCCTCATAAGCTTTGTCGCGCTGGACATCATGAGAAGGATGTCTCACTTTCCGGGCATTGGATTGGGCTCTCGCCGTCAAGGGGTCCCGGAGTTCCCTACTTTTGCTTTCAACGAGGGCCGCTTTGGTTTGGGGTATGTTGCCTCTGCCAAAGATGCCAAACGGAGGAAATATATGGGAAAACCTCGGACCCTCTGCAGCGGTCCCAAATTCGTACGTGAAGTCGGAAATGCCGCTTACGCTGGGCAGGCTGAGCCTTTCATTCATTCCGAAACCGGGGAGCTGCTGCCTGGGTTTGAGATCTTCGCTGATGACACCTGGTCAAGCAGTGATGATGAACTAGCGAAAGAAGAATTCAAGAGGAAGCTTAATCAGCTGAAGACCAAGACTGACTGGCTGGGATTCATCGATCAGGGAAATTTAGAGCTGCTATTTCAGGAATTCTCCCAAGTGGGTTTGGCTGGGGAAGCTGAAGAAGCCGAAGTGCTCATGCTCGGGCCCGACGCCCTCGAGGACCCCACCTCTCTCATTGTGAAAGCCGAGGGCTCTTTGAATAATTGCATTTTCAAGCCACGCCTGACTTGCATTGGCGACACGTCTGAGTCTGAGTCTGAGTCTGAGTCTGAGTCAGAGTCTGTCTCGTCCTCTAAGTCTAGCTCTGAGTCGGAGTTTGTGCCTCTGGGCCCTCCACGTCATAGCTTTTATTTCGAGTTCGACTCTCTTGTACTTGGTGACCCTTCAGGGGCTTGTGAAATGAACGAGGCATCTTCTGACTATTTCAATGATCTTTATATAAATTGTGTCGACCCTGACGATGAGGGGATAGATTTCGATGGGGACATTCCCAAGGAAATCCGTGCCTTCATCGAAAGGGAAGACGAAAGGCATGCTCAGCCGTTAAAAGAAGAAATAGTTTCTATAAATTTGAAAGATGAAAATGATCCCCGAATGGTTCAAGTGGGCTCCACACTTTCCCCGGAGGAACATCGTGACTTCAAAGAGCTGCTCACCGAGTTCAGTGACGTTTTTGCATGGTCTCATCGAGATATGCCCGGAATCGATCCTGAAATCGTGGAGCATCACATTCCTTTGTTCCCGGATGCCAAGCCTGTGAAACAGAAGCTCCGGCGGATGAGGCCAGATTGGGTTCAGAAGATTAAAGAGGAGGTCACCAAGCAGATTGACGCTGGTTTTCTCATGGTCTCTCAGTATCCCACGTGGGTTGCCAACATCGTCCCTGTTCCTAAGAAGAATGGCCAAATTCGAGTTTGTGTTGACTTTCGGGACTTGAACAAAGCGAGCCCCAAAGACGATTTCCCCTTGCCACACATCGATGTGCTTGTAGACAACACTGCGGGGCACGCTTTGCTCTCATTTATGGATGGCTTCTCTGGCTACAACCAAATTCTCATGGCACCCGAGGACCGCGAGAAAACCACGTTCATCACTGAATGGGGAACTTATTGCTACTTGGTCATGCCTTTTGGATTGAAGAACGCTGGGCCCACTTATCAGCGAGCTGCTACCACTATCCTGCACGATATGATGCACAAAGAAGTCGAGGTCTACGTCGATGACATGATCGCCAAATCCAAAACTCGAGAAGGTCATCTTCCTGTACTTAGGAAGTTCTTCGGGAGATTACGAAAGTTCCGTATGCGTCTAAATCCTCAGAAATGCACCTTCGGGGTTACGGCCGGCAAGATGCTCGGTTTCATGATCACTTCTCGTGGGATCGAGGTCGACCCCTCCAAAATCAAAGCGGTCCTCGAGATGAAGCCACCGGATTCTGAAAAGGGAGTGCGAAGCTTTTTGGGAAAGGTACAATTCATCAGCAGATTCATCGCCAAGTTGACACTAACTTGCGAGCCGATGTTTCGTTTATTGAAGAAGAATACTCCATTCGTTTGGACGGACAAGTGCCAGGCAGCCTTCACCTCCATTCAAACCTACCTGCAGAACCCTCCGGTTTTGATGCCACCAGTGCCGGGGAAACCCTTGATACTTTACTTGTCCGTGAATCCTTCGTCTATGGGGTGTTTGCTGGCTCAAGAAGGAGGAAAAGGAGTCGAGAAAGCCATTTACTATCTGAGCAAGAAGATGGTTGGCGCTGAAGAGCGCTATACTGCTCTCGAGAAGACATGTTGGGCTCTTGTTTGGGCGTCCAAGAAATTAAGACACTACATGCTGGCTTACCCAGTGAAGTTGATTTCTCGAATGGATCCTCTCAAGTATCTGTTTGAGAAACCTGCGCTTACTGGTAAGTTAGCACGTTGGTTGCTATTGCTCGCAGAGTTCGACCTCGAATATGTCACTAGGAAATCCGTCAAAGGACGCGCAGTCGCCGAATTTTTGGCTGATCATCCCGTAGAGGGGCCAGAGGACTCAGATTTTACATTCCCGGATGAAGGAGTAATGGCAGTGGTCGAAGACACCTGGACTCTTTACTTTGATGGGGCAGCCAATCGGAAGGGATACGGGATTGGGGTTTTGCTTATAACCCCCGATGGCGCTCATATTCCGCTTGCATTCAAACTCAATTTCGATGTCACGAACAACCAAGCTGAATATGAGGCCTGCATTGTTGGCATGGAAGCGGCTCTTACGCTCGGTGTTGAAAGGCTTGAGGTTATTGGTGACTCCAACCTTGTCGTTTCTCAGGCTAACGGAGACTGGAAAGTTCGGGAAGACAGATTGAAGCCTTATCACCAAGACTTGGAGGACCTTATTCCTCGTTTCAACAAGGTCACGTTCACGCACATCCCTCGGATGAAGAACCAATTCGCCGATGCTCTAGCAACTCTGGCTTCCATGATCGAGCTTCCGGTTGGCATCAAGCTTCGTCCTATTCTAATTGAACAGCGAGACTTGCCTGCTTATCAATATGTCAACGCCATCGATGACGTCGATGACGGCCTGCCTTGGTATCACGATATCTGGAACTTCGTCGAAAGCTGTCAGTTTCCGGCCAACACCACCAAAAAGGACCGAACAGCGCTCCGAAGAATGGCCGCTCAGTACATTATCTGTGGCGGGAGACTGTATCGGAGATCTCACTGCGGAATGCATAAGCTCTGTGTCAACGGCGCTGAGGCCATCAAAATCATGGAAGAAATTCACGAAGGAATTTGTGGCCCCCACATGAGCGGGGTCATGCTTGCCAGGAAAATCTTACGACAGGGATACTTTTGGTCTACCATGGAGTCCCAGTGTGTGGATTATGTGCGCCGCTGCCATAGGTGTCAGATCCATGCCAATCTCATGCACGTCCCTCCTTCTAAACTGTTTGGCATGACATCGCCTTGGCCGTTCTCCGTTTGGGGCATCGATGTTATCGGCATGATCAAACCTTCTGCTTCGAACGGGCATCGGTTCATTTTGGTGGCAATAGATTACTTCACCAAGTGGGTCGAGGCTGAATCTTACAAGACCCTGACGGCGGTTCAAGTTGCTCAGTTTATCCGAAAGAATATCATCTATCGATATGGCGTTCCGCAGGCGTTTGTTTCTGACAACGGAGTCCATTTCAAAGGCAGGGTTTTGGAACTTTTCGAGGAATTCCAAATCCAGGTTCATCACTCAACCGTCTATCGCCCTCAGACGAATGGGGCGGTTGAAGCGGCCAACAAGAACATCGAGACTATCATCAAGAAATCCGCAGAGTCCGCCAGGGACTGGCACGAACAGCTGCCTCTAGCTCTTTGGGGGTATCGCACGTCAATTCGAACATCGACAGGGGCAACCCCTTTCTCTCTGGTTTACAGGATGGAAGCTGTCCTTCCCATCGAGCTGGAAGTGCCGACTTTGAGGATCATGGCTGAGTGTGAACTCGCGGAGTCCGAATGGCTTAGCGGGAGGTTTGTCGAACTCATGCTCTTCGACGAGAGAAGGCTCCGTGCCTTGTATCACGTTCAGGGATATCAACGCAGGATTGCTCGAGCATTCAACAAGAAAGTGAAGTCTCGTGACTTGGCTGAAGGGGACATGGTTACGAAGGAAATCCGGGCTCCCATCTTCGATCTGCGTGGCAAGTTCCGCCCGAAGCGCGCGGGACCTTACATTATCAAGACCATCCTCTCGGGTGGGGCAGCTCAGCTCATCGATCTAGACGGCAACGAGTTCAACACTCTGGTCAACCTGGATCAGCTTAAACGTTACTACCTTTGAGAGAAGCTCGCTGGGCCGAAAACCACAAGGGTGGGCGGTCCCAAGCAAAAATTAGAGCAAGCCTGCTAGACTGAAAACCCAAGGGGGGGGCAGTTTAGGCAAAAATAAATAGGCATTCAATCAAAAGCTCGCTAGGCTGGAAACCTGCAAAGGCAGCCCTAGGCAAAATTTAGAGCGCAAAAGGAGAGCCAAAGCACACGAGCAAACCTAAGCCTGAACTACGTTTTGACCTGATTCCCTAGCTTGGGATACGTAGGCAATCTCTCTGTGAGATTCGGTCACGATCAATCAACTCGATCCAGGTTTTCCGTTCCGGAGTGTGCCTCGACATTCAAACGACGTGGCGTTCAACGCTTGGACCCAAGAGGGGAAAATTCTTAATCTTTCACCTTTATTCAAAACTATTACTTCTATTACATAGGCTGAGCAGAGCCCCAAGAAAAACAGTAAAGCATCAAAAACAGAACGAAATACTAAGAGGCCCTCACGGGCTCACAGTTTATTCTGGATCATTAGATTCGAGTCAGGAGTCAGTCTGCGTTTTGTCTGCTTTCAACCTCTTCTCTTAACCATGCTACATAGCGATGTTTGAGTCTTGTGCTGAAGTCGTCCTCTGCTCCTCCGAGTTCTCTCAAACCCCAGTTATGTTCATACCCTGCCAAATGTTGGGACGTAAAAGCTGGAATGTGGAAATCTTCTATCCCAGCTCGGTGAAAGCCTTGGCTCATGCCCAGTTGCCGCAGGATGCGACCTGGAATGTAGAACGTGAAACTGGACAGCCCAGCAATCACCATTCTCTCAAAACCTGCAGAATGCAGAGCCATATCCGGGATGTTCAAGGCCCTGTGCCGCCAGACGATCTCGCGCGGAGACATCTCTCTCATGAAGGTGTGCCACTCCTCTTCAGACATTTCTGGATACAGCATTCCCCTTTGGTGCATCCGCCCGGGCAGACGGGGCCAATCCGCTTCAGGAGCCGAGATTAGTCCAAGCTTGTCACATAGCCATAACTACATGAGTGAAAAGACAAGTAAGGAGCCACATAAGCCTGAGCGAAAGAAAACAAGTAAGAAGCTACCATACAGCCTTAGCTGAGAGTCGAGGTAAAAACAGATTGTGCGAAAGCCGGAAAAAGGTGAGCTGAGTGAGAATTCACCTGTAGCAGGATTGGACTGCCACCGAATGTGTTTGTCTGACCTGTAGCTATCAAATCCAAACCAATGAGTGTCTCAGCGAGCACCAAGGGCGCCACGTTCTTCCGAGCACCCATCTCCGCAGCCACGTGTACCAACGAGGAGTCAGGCCGTCCATACGGAGACACCAGCAGGTATGCGGCCAGTATGCCAACTGACATGGCGAATCGACGTCGAGACTGCAGAACCATATCCGCTGGGTCGCCGTCAGGCCCGTACCATTCCATTAGGCGCGCAATGTTTATTTGTCCGCCGACCAACAGGCCTTCCGCTGCACCCTGGGAAATGTTCAGACATGTCTTCAACAGCTTTGACATGCTTTGCCTGTAGGGTGGCACGACAATTACGCTCGAAGCGAAGCCTTGGAGATATGCTTGGAATTCTTCAACGGTCGGACACAACTCGTTGTCCCCAAACCGGAACACGTGGACGTCCCGGTCCCAAAACTGCAGGGCTGCTCTCAGAATTTCGAGGCGGAGCCTTACGCTTTTTAAGAAGCGAAACGCCGCCAACCCGTGGGAACGGAAGCATAGCCAATCACTCGCGACAAATTCTTCGAGCCACGAGTTGATTAAGGTGGGGAGATGATTTGCCATTTGGGGAATAGTGCTGGAGATTTCCCACGGAGGTGCACCCTTCATTCAGGGGCTCATCCTTCTTTATAAGCCAAGGAAGGAAGCATACCTTTCCTACTTGATGAGGTGGCCTTGCAAGGTGTCCCCCTACTCACTAAAGATCAAGGGAACATCTCTGGGGAAAGCCAGGAACCCCTGCAACGCCCAGGCCTGCTGACAAAGTCTGCCACCCTTCTTTTATCCGAATGAGTCAAAGCTGGCTACTGTAACAGGAATTCTCCATCGCGCGAGGGTCCCGGAGTGTCGCGCGACTGTTTTTATTCGCGCGATGGTTTGGATTGCTCGCGCGAGGGTTCGGTTCAATTCGACACAGCAAGATAGGCTACTGCCTTTTTGGGGTTATTTTCCGGATTTTGACCCGGGCCAGATTTTGGAATTCTGATGCTTCCAGTAGGTCATTATGGGTGTTTATGACTACGTCGAAGCGTTGTTTGTTCAAATTACACGTTCAAATGACGAGTTCGGTCCCTCGGAGGAATAAATAGCCGGATAAATTCAAAGGTTTTATTTAACCGAATCAAACCGGGCAAAGTGGCGTACAGTCTGCAAAGCAAATACTGAAAAACGGAGCTGGAAGCTCAGCCTAATGGCCTTACTATTTACAATTTGTTTTCCCACGGGATTCAGAAATATCCCCTCAGTCTCGCCTCAACTTCAACACGGAGCCATCTTACGTAGCGCTTTTCCAGCCACGTTCTGAAATCTGGAACTGATTCCTTCAACGTCCTATCGCCCCAGTTGTCCCTGTGGCAGCGCAAATCCCAGGAAGTGAACACGGGGATGTCAAAATCTTCCGCTCCGTACCGCTTGTATCCTTGGCTTCTTCCAAGCTGGCGGAGCGTACGCCCAGGAATGTAAAAGGTGAAGCTCGTCAGGCCGGCAAGTATTACTCTCTTGTATCCCACCGATTTGAGCGTCATCGCTGGAAGATTTAACCAGAGGCACCTCCAGACTATATCTTCGGAGTGCAGATCATTCAGGTAGGCAAACCATATCTCCACCGGCGAGTCGGGGAATATCATTGGCCTCGCGACCAGCAATCTGGGAAACTCTTCAAAGCCAGCCTGTGGCTCTTCCAAAACCCCGATTTTGTCTGCCAACCAAAGCTGCATGAGAACGGAGGATGAGTCAGAAATCAAATACAACCCAAGCATTCGGGTTGAAACCGAAAATGCGAGAAGCTATGGGGATTTACCTGGAGCAAGATAGGACACCCGCTGAAAGAGTCGGCTTGCCCAAGTTTCAGCATGTCCAAACCCAGAAGTGTCTCCGCCAGGACCACGGGCATGATGTTCCTCCCGTTGTCCATTTGCAAGGCAATGCTCACCAACTTGGGATTTACCCCTCCATCAACGGGAACCAGCATATACGCGGCCAGTGCGCATATGGACAGGACGAAGCGTCGTTGAGATTCCCCGACATAGTCTCCCAGACCGGCCTCCGGGCCGTACAGCTCGATCAGGCGAAGAATGCTGAGCTCACCGTTTCGAATAATGCTGTTTGTCACCGCCGCCGGAATGTTGAGTTTTTCCCGCAGAATTTGCCCCATATCCTCATGGACGGGCGGCACGGCAAGAACGTCTAGATTGGCGAACCCTGGGGCGTATGCCTGGAACTCTTCTATCGTAGGGCACATTTCGTCTTCACGGAACCGGAAGACGTGCACAACGGGATCCCAGAAAGGCAATGCGGCTTGAATGATTTCGACGCACGGCCGAGCGAACCGGAGATCCCGAATCGAGAATAAACAGCGAGACCTGGGACTTTCCCAATTTATGGTTTCCTCCCTCATTAGCCAAGGATCAAGGGCTTCCATTAGTGAATCTCCCATCTTAGGTAAGTTGAGAAAGGGGGTACACTTCATTATGTCTAAAAATCTTGCTTCAAATAGCCAAGGAGTTGGTGAGACCAAGGCATAGGTGTCCTACCACCTTGCATGGCAGAACAGCCTTCCTTCTGCAAGCCCAGAACAGCTTTCAAGACGTGGAAGTTATGAACAGCTCCATGCCAATAATTTGGTCAAACAAAGGCTGCTCAGCAGGAGTCGACTCTCGCGCGATATTCAAATATCATCGCGCGACACATGTCTCTCGCGCGACAGTTACAAACCATCGCGCGATGGTCTATCTGCAGTTTTGACAGATTTCAGCAGCTACTGATCTGTTTTGGTCACTTTCCATTCCTGGGGTCTTTTTGGACTTTTAGTGTTTCCAGCAAGTCATTATGGGCTTATGTGACTGTGTCCAAGCATCGGATCCCGGATGCCGTGCTCGACGAAGTTTTTGGACACTCGGGGGCCCATTCCAAGTTCAAACCGAGGTTTCGGAAGTTCGAAACTCGTTCCGGAGACCCTAGCCCATTTTGGTCATGCCATACAGGTCGCCTGGACCTTGAGTGACTATATGGAGGTGTCGGTTCCAGTCCGGGACATAATCGAGTCGTCTTTCAACATTTTATACCATTTTGTGTTATTTTGAGCATTCTTCGGTATAAGTCCATTCTTGGGGCGTTTCGTTCAAATCCGTCAATTGGCGCAGGTCATGTTGGCCACCATTGATCGTTTAAGAACGCCGTTCTCACCTTTTTCAAGGTATCGTGGGTTTCGGTGTATAATACCCAGAATTTCGTTGTTTTCCGTATCCTGATTGTGTCTTGGGGTACATTGCCTTTTTCTTTCAGAGCTAGGCTGTTTTATACACTCATACGTGTCTGTGTGTGGTCTCGACGTGTTGTCAATGCAAGTTTGGTATTAGTAGCGGGTTTTACTGATTCTTATGCACAATGAGAAGCTAAAACTTCAGAATGCAACTTTTATACACTAAACCGTGATCTATCCATGTCAAAAGCAAAAGAACTACTGTACCTATGGCCCTCGGCCGATCAAAAGCTACCAAGTCAAGTTAGGGCACATGCACCCGCCAATCAAAAAGAGGCACGCAGGCTCTCAAAAT
Source organism: Rhododendron henanense subsp. lingbaoense (assembly GCA_020567845.1). Taxonomy (NCBI): domain Eukaryota; kingdom Viridiplantae; phylum Streptophyta; class Magnoliopsida; order Ericales; family Ericaceae; genus Rhododendron; species Rhododendron henanense. The sequence goes on along the minus strand of CM036313.1, from coordinate 32,467,843 downwards.
GTCTGTCTATCAAAAGCTATCTACTTGGGCACGCAGGCCCTAAATCAAAAGCAAAAAGGGTAACGGAGGCCTCGTCAACACTCCTCAAGCCCGTCATCGCTGTCTGAAGTATCGTGCAGCTCTCGGGGATCATCTCTATATCGCGGATCGTCAATGGAGTCGTCAGAGCCACTGCTGGTGGACGAGTGCTCCTCGCCCTCTCCCTCTGCCTCTTCTTCTTCTCCCTCTTCTTCCTCATCCTCAGAATTTGGGCTCATGATCAGTTTCGGCCTGCGAGCCGGGCCCAGCTTCTCCAAAGTCGGCTTCTCACGCCGCTTCACTTGATACCGAAGCTCAGCTTGCCTCACGGCCTGCTTGGCCTCCTCCTTGCGTGCACGCGCCATCTGCAAACCCCTCGTCTGTCGCCGTGTGGTGGTAACCGGAGGCGTGGATTTCTGTGCCACCACCTTCTTCGGTGGCGGATCTCACACACTCTTCCTCCTAGGGTTCCTTTTCCCCTCCACCTGCATTATCATTGCATTTCAAAGCATCAGTATCTATTGTACATGTTGTATTCCTGTATTGAAAACAGGTACATCTATCAAGCTATCAAAGCAGGAATGTATCGAAAGCAGGAATGTATCAAAGCAGGAGTGTATCGAAAGCAGGGATATATTGAAAGCTGAAATGTATCGTTTCATACCTGAGTCCTCTGAACGACGGCTGGCTGAGTCGGCTGTGACGTCGGTACCTGGTACTGCAACTCCAATGGCGTGCCGCTCGCTGCCTTCCTCACTGCATTCTCCAACGCTAGCATGCGTCGAACGGCTTCGTTCACCCACTCGATTGGCACCTGCATGCAATTCAAGTTCATCAGACTATTCAGCAGATAATTCAAGCACTCAAAGTTCAAAAGTAAAATTGGAAGCTGATTCTTACCGACACAGTCACAGGAGCAGGCTCTGTCCTCGCAGGCGCTAACTGAAACTCTGCAGGATTCCCCTGACTGTCAACCACAGGAATCCTCCAAAGCAGCGTAGGGAGTCCACCAACTGCTGGTCCACTCGAGGATCGCCTGGCCCGGCTCTCACCTCCTCTCCGTCCCTCTCCGGCTGCTCTCCTCTCCTCAGCAGCCCCTGCGGCCTGGCCTCGCGCCTCTCTCCGGCCACAGACCCCCAATGGACCCGCCAGGAAGTCTCGCTGGTAGGCTGCATAGTCCCTACCAGGACGCAGGTATCGCTCAAGCCCGGCGTCCGGCCTCGTGTACCTCTCCAGCTCGGCCCGTGTGTAATCTCCTGTGTGTGAAGCTCGAGCCGGTAGCGGCCCTGGCACCCAGAACTCAGGATAACCAAGCGACTGGCGCGTCACTCGGTCTCCTAAGTACCACTGCCAGCCAAAGGCAGACTCTAACAACGCCCTGCTGGCCGTGACAACTCTACTCCTGGCCAAGTACTCTGGCTCTGGCCCCGCCCTTCTCCAGGGATCCCAATTGACCTGCAAGTCAAAGCAAACAGGCAATGCAAGCAATTGATCAGCGACAGCATTAAAACAAGGAAATGAATACATGTCTAATGCGTAAGATTACGTATTCATACCTGTGATGCCCTGAGCTCGTCCAAGTACAGCCTGAAGGCGTTGAGCCCGCCTCTCCCTTCCTTTTTCCCGGTGTTCTCCTTGCTCCACTTCAACGCGCGAGGGAGAGTGCTCAGGTCTAGATGCTTGCATTCTGGCGGGTACATCCGCAAAACCTCGTAGGCCCAGAGCTGCAGGGTTTAGACAGGTTCAAACGTCAGTCAAGGCATACAGCAGTGGAAATCAGAACAATCAAGCAAGCTAAGCAATTGACAAGCATGTTCAAATTGTGCTTAAAGGGATTAGAATTGTACCTCCCACACCCTCCAGAAGCCGGCTGTGCTCTTACCCGTCCTCGACGAGTCGCCAAAAAAGAGATAGGCCGTCCCAAGCGCCGCTCCGCCCCAGTCAAAGCGCGAGGCTGTCCTCAAGTCCCTCAACGCCGGCAAGTAGGACAGGTGCACGTTGCTCCGCCTGTTCGGGTACAGTGTGGCACCAAACAAGTACAGCAGAAATGCCCGGGCCATCTGCTCCGCCTCCCGGTCACTCGACACCTCCTTTTTCAGGTAGCCCTTGAACTGGTCGTACCTCGCCATCCCCCCCTCTACCTTGGGCGCTCTGCCCAGAAACCACTCCAAAGCAGCTCGATCATCCTGGATCCTTGAGTCAAACGGGATGGGCTCGCCCCCAACCCTCAGCCCTGTGATCGCTGCGAAGTCAGCAGGCGTCACTGTCATCTCCCCAGGAGGTAGGTGGAAGGTATTGGTGGTATCCCTCCACCTCTCAGCAAGTGCAACGAGGACGGCATGGTCAATCCTCGCTGGGGTCAAGGTCCGCACAAACTCCCCAAAGCCCGCCTCGTCTACCAGCCGCCTCACTCTCTCTGGCAGCCCCTCGTACAGCTGCAAAGACGCGCACGCGCCCCCGAAGCCGCGAAGGTCCCTCTGATCAGCTCCAGCCTGTTTCAGATACAAAGACAAGCAGCAAATAGTCTGTCAGTACTCGGGAAGTTCATTCTCAAGTTCTAGGTAATCAATGAAGCCTACAACGGATGATTGGTTCAAGTTATTACGCATTGGGCCTCTACTACAAAAATACGTGGCTTTAGCATGCTTTGGTTCGCAAGATCGTTCGTGCAAATTCTAAAAGTGCAATCAAGTTCTAAGCAAGTATCGAATGTGAACTATCAAAGCAAGAATATTGAAATCAAATCACAAAGGGTGTTTTCTCGAAACATACCTCCATCCATGTCGCCGCAAGGTGGACCCGGGGATCCCTCAACACCAACTCGTCGTCGTAATCCCTCCGCGACGGTGCACGGGCTGCAACGCCCGACGGAACGAAGAGGTGCGGCGTGGGAAGCACGTATGCCTCCGCTGAAAAGCCCGGCCGACTCGTGTTCTTTGCCTCCTCCACGGCCGTAACCCTAGGCCCCTGCGCCTCAACTCGGGCTCTCTCCTCAGCCTCCGCGTCTCTCAGAAGCTCCTCTCTCTCCAGTCTCTCTCTCTCGGCTCGCTCCGCCGCCTCTGATGCAGCAATGGCCCTTGCCCGGTCCTCCTTGGCCTTCAAAACTATCTCCCCGACCAAGGGATTATCCTCTAACAGCTTCGCCAGCATTTCATCTGGAAGGTGTTCGGCGACGTCGTGCTTCGTAATCGGCACGTGGCTCGACGACATCGCCGTTGGCCGAAACAGCACATCCTCCTCGCGGACCACAACCGGAACCTCCGCGGTCTCCTCGACAGGCCCTTTACCCTTCGCCGAATCCCTCGGCGGGGACCCAGACGGCTCGACATTTCCATCTCCTGCCCCACTACTACTGCCTCCTCCAGCGTCAACACTCGCGCGAGACTCCTCCTCCATCGCGCGAGGGTGCTCTCCAGCACCAATCTCCCCTGTGTCCATTGGACTCACTTCGGCCACCACTGACCCCTCTACGGCCGTGACCGGATCCAGCCGCTCAACGCTGTGACTCACAACCCCAGGCTCAACGGTCGCGCGAGCCTCTGGCTCGATCGCGCGATTCTCGTCGCCACTAACGGTCGCCTGCTCACGACCCTGTTCGCCATCGCCGCCACCTATCGCCGCTGCACTGGCGTCTACACTAACCTCCGCGACAACCTCCGTCGGTGGTTGATTCCCCGTTTCAACGCCCTCGGACCCTCCTCGGTCCTCCGGTCGATCAATAACATCGCCCCCGCCTTCGTCCTCGCCGTGGTCTGCCATGATCGCGTTTGATGCTTGTGGTTTCTTGGTTTCGTGGTTTGATCAAGATTTGAGTGGGTTTTGGAAGTGTTTGTGGAGAAGAGACGAGAGAGAGAAAGAGTTCTGAACTTTTGAAACTGCTGTGAACAGTCTCTGTAACGTCCCCGCGACGATTTAAACGTTTGGAACGAGTTTGGGCCGGGTCTGGGCCTCTCCAGACCCAAGCCCTAACTTCATACCCTCGCGCGACGGTTCTGGAGTGTCGCGCGACACTTGGTTTTGGGCCTCAGGCCCAATCCAGATTTTGTGTCCGGCCCGATCTCAGTTAATCCCCCCCTAAGGTCCATAACATGCTGGAATGTTGCCAATAAATTTGAGGGTCATTTTGGAGATCTGGTTTTCGAAACCCAAAGATTGTTGCATCCCCAGCAGTGGTCCGCCCGCAAACGAATCAGTGACGATCTATTCGTCCGATCAAATCGGTGACGGTCTATCCGTCCGATCGAATCAGTGACGATCTATTCGTCCGATCAAATCAACGACGATCTATCCGTCCGATCAATCAACAGCGACGATCTATCCGTCCGATCATAACAGCGACGATCTATCCGTCCGATCAACCAACAGCGACGATCTATCCGTCAGATCAATCAACAGCGACGATCTATCCGTCCGATCAACCAACAGCGACAATCTATCCGTCCGATCAACCAACAGCGACGATCTATCCGTCCGATCAAATCAACGACGATCTATCCGTCCGATCAAATCAACGACGATCTATCCGTCCGATCAATCCACAGCGACGATCTATCCGTCCGATCAATCACCGGCGACGATCTATCCGTCCGACAATCAATCAGCGACGAGCTATCCGTCCGATCTTCAATTCCCCCCCCCTTGGTGCACGGTATTTTTATATACTCGTCTGCATTTTCCATTTAATCGGCTTTTGGGCGGATTCGGTGGGTGTCTAGAAATCTTTGACGTTACCCGTACCAGCCAATGGTGCTCCGCGTGCCGTCAAAGAGGGACTACTGTAGACACCCCAATCTGGGTCTCCCAATCGTTTTACTTTATTTTACGATTTTCTTGTTTCCCCGATGATGAAATCGGATCAAACAGAGCTTGGATTGGAATTGGATTAGGCTTGGAACGCTCAGAAACCTTGCTTGAACCTTTCGAACCCTTCTGAACCTTCAGTCAAACCCTAAGACCAGAGTTGACCCTCGCGCGAGTCTTCTTGTCCCTCGCGCGACACTTATCCTGCCACGTGTAGTCAAAGTCAAACTGTTGACTGTTTGACCCTCACGCGACACTCCCGGACCCTCGCGCGATGGTTCCCTCCTGTCCCTTTCACAGAATCCAGCTGGACTGGTGATGATTGCTTGGCACATGGGTTCCCATGGGCTGGAACCCCGTTCTCCTCAGCTGAACGGCGTGCTGGCAGGCTCTAGCCCCATGCAAACTCCCACCCACTCTCTCACCTTGTTGGCTAGCCTCACAACCAAGTTGTGACCAGCCTTAGTGGCTGGTCCTAAGGGCTTGTTTGGCCCCTAACCAAGCCTTACTCTCTCCCTATAAATACCCCCATTGGTCTTCCATGTTAAGGGTTCCAAAAATTAACTAAGAAGTTCTTTGGTTAATTCACAAGTCTTATACTAGCTAGCACAAAGTCACTAACCCCAAAACCACTTCCTAATCTTCTGAACCTAGTGTGTTCATACATACTTGGTAGCAAGCCCCCATCAATCAATCTCATCTATTCTCAAACCCTTTCCAAGCAAAGGTATAACATTTAACATGTTTCTGTTTTGATCCCTGAGGGGGGCTGACAGGGCCAAGGCTGGTAATCAATACCATGCCCTGGTCCTAAAGCCAGCAGAGTTACAAGAATTCGTGGCTACTAAACCCTCGCGCGATGGTCCCCTATGCTCGCGCGACACTTGTGTCAGCAAGAGAATGGACCTTGTGGGGAAGGGAAGCTAGCCCTTTTCTGTTTTGCAGTGTACTTATGTTTATTGTGTCTTACTTTGATTTTTAGATCACTGTTATGCATGCAAAACAAAATACAGTAGCTTGTTTATTTGCTTTAAATAGTTTGGAATGCCTTTGGGATCCCCTGAACCTGTCTCAGGACCCCAAACATGCAAAGCAATTCCTGGAAGTCCAGTCAGGAGTGTCGCGCGAGACTCACACTCTATCGCGCGATAGTCCTCTGATTTCCATGGGTGGCCCTTGCATGGGCAACTAGGCCCTTGGCCTCTGTTTTGATACCCCCACTGTTTAGGGGTTGTATTTTATCTTATTTGGCTCCTGTTCGGAGTATGTTGTAATAATTAGTATTTTCAGCCTTCCCATAAACTGCTTGGTTTGCTTCCTGGGTGTGCACTGGTCCTTCCAGAGCCCAGAAGGGGATGATTTAGGGACTGTGGTGAGATGACATACTCGCGCGAGAGTCAGTGTGTCTCGCGCGATGGTTGACTTGCATGCAGATCTGTCCAGCCATGCAAGTTGGTCATCGTGCAAGACAAATCTGCCCCGAGCCTGGTTTTGGTATCTGATCGCTGTCTCGAGGTCATTCCACTTATTAACCGTCAATACTATCCATCCATGCCATTATTTGATCACATCTTGCAAAGTGTTACAGTTTTAATCCCCGATTAACTGTTCCCCCGCCCTAATTGGCTAAAAACAATTAAAAGAGGAAGAATCACAAATGTTTTCATGAAAGCGCCTAAGTAGAGACCGATCTCCGGATTGGGCGAGAGGGGTGCCATAAAACCCTTCCCCTCTCGTAACCTGGCTCCCGAACCCAGATATGGTTATGACGGACTGGTTTCCTTCACTTTTCAAATCAAACAGCGCGGCAGGTGCTTCGAAATACGGTTCCTTGAGTGTCGGACCTTCAAAACTCAAGTGGCGACTCTGTATTTTCGAGCGCTCGCCACCGGCGCTCGCGCTCCCTCGATTATCAAAAAGGGCCGCAATGGCGAAAGGAACGGAATCCTTTTTCCAAGGGCATGCTGCCCACACAATGGCTCCACGCCCATACTAGTCATCCCAACAGTTCTGAAGCTCCTTATCAGCCAATCCCTATATCTCCATATTCAACGGCTCTATGCCCATGTTCACTATCCCAGCAACTCTGTTATCACTATCAGCAGCTCTAAGATCACTCAGCAGCTCTATGCTCGCTACTTTAGCAGCTTCATGAACTATCCACCGTCTCAACGGCTCTACGCCCGTATCCACCATCAGCAGCCCTGTGTTCGCTATCTCAGCGGCTCTACACCCGCATCTTTCATCCCAGCAACTCTACGTTCGCTACCTCAAGCAACTCCAAACTCACTATCGATAAACGGCTCCACGCCCAGTCATTCAGTGGCTCTACGCTCGCCAACTCAACTGGCTCTACGCCATAACAATTATCAACAGGCTCTATGCCCGTATTCACTACCTCAGCAGCTCTATGCTCGCTACTCATCAGCTTCACATACTCAGCGACTCTAAGCCCATTATCTCAACTGGCTCTACGCCATAACCAACCATTATCTCAACAGGCTCCATGCCTCAAACAACAAGATATCATCTATTCTCAAGCTCTACGCTTGAATGCTCAAAATCCAACATTTTGAATGCTCGAAGCTCTTCGAATGCCCAACCACTGTGTACTGGATGCTCAAACTCTACGCTTGAATGCCCAACCACTGCGTACTGGATGCTCAAAGCCTATACTTTGAATGCTCGGATTTTGCCGTCCGAATGCTCGAGCTCCACGCTCTGAATGCTCAAGTCCAGAACTTGAAAGAAGCTCTACGCTTAAATCGAACACACACGCACGGGCCCGTGCACATAACCATCAATTGCATCACCATTGTCACATCGAGTCAGCATCAATTACATCACCACCATCATATTTGCTCATATCTGACCCATTATCATCATCATACACATGTTTTGCATCCCTATCTCTCATGAAACAGGTCAATCTTGCAATCAATCGGCTCTACGCCTCGGTTTTATTGATCAGTCCAGCGCCTCGATCCTTTGGCTCTACGCCAAAACTTATGATGAGAAAGCTCTGTGCATAGACCATCAGAATGCAACCGGCTCTACGCCTCGGTTCAAATCACGTCAAGCTCTAATTTCTGACTCCTTAGGCTCTTGCCTCATGACTACGACCGGCTCCGTGCCTCGGTTCTCTCATCTCAACGCTCCGTGCTCCAGTTAATAGCCCTGTGCCCCCCATATCTCAAAAACGGTATCTAACTCGTCTCCAGAAGATGGCTTGGGTTCCACCCCATATCTCAAAAACGGCATCCGATTCATCCTCAGCAGATGGTTTGGATTCCATCCCAATTACATCAATTCCTTCCAGCTCATTCGCAAGAATAGGCTACTCTACCGAGCTTCCCTCAGTCGAAGTAAGGATGATCAAGAAAAGCAAACGACTCACCCGCCGTGTATTGATCTACCCCGAAATTCTGGAGATGCTCACCGCAAAAATTTCCCTGGCAGCCCCGTGCTCCTTCAACTACCTTTCGCCAAAATCTTGGCTCAGCCTAGGTACGTCACACTACGGCTTTTTGAGCCCGAAGGTACGTCTTCTGTTTCTAATTCTCCAAACTTTTTATTTTCCTTTATTGCCCTTTCGAACTACGATTGGTTTAAATTTCCCTTGTGGAATACGTAGGCAGCTTCCTGGCCCGACCATAATAAAAACCTTTTTCGAAAACCCCTTGGAATAGTGGTTGGACCAAATTGAGTTGCTTTTACAGCTTTGACTCTTACTTAAACATGTCTCGCGATCCGTCTAAGTTCAGTCAAAGAGGGGCATCTGTAGACACCCCAATTTGGCCTAACGATTATTTCAAGTCCCACCTTGGGGAACATCCCGATGATGATATGGATACAGTGATTACTGATTGACTTCCTGTGAACCTTAGGACTTTCGGTAAGAACTTTTAGCCACTTAGAGGACCCAATCCAAAGCAAAATAGCCTTTCAGACAGAAGTACAGTATCCCAGGAGAATTCATCTATCGGCCATGACATTGATCTCACGGCCTCAACATCATTTCTTCACCCGTGAAGCCTATTGCTTGAAAAACTCCCTGAGAGATCGATTAGCCGGCCGCCAGGACCATTCCTTGGCTGCAACATCAATTCTTCAGCCGCCACATTGTCTATTTTCTAGATTCTGGAACGTTCTGTCAATCGTTTGATCCGTTCACAAAACCCTAGCAGCCTTTTTCCGATGTGTTCGGGCTACGTTTAAGGATTGCCATGAAGAGTTTGTATCACCCTATAACTCCAATTCCAATCGTGTGTTTTGATTGGTTGAGTTGTGTCATCCCTATGCCTATATAAAGAGGCCTTTGGGTTCCGAAATTGATATACCAACACACCCCCATCAGCCACGAAACTCTGCAGAAATACACTCTCAAATTCCCTCTACAAAAGCCCCGACCTCCCGAAGGCAGCCACTAATCCGACGATCAAACCCCAAAGTTCAAACCCAAACCCTAGGGTTTCAAGAAGCAATCAGTCAATCACCCTCAATCCAAAGCAATCAAACCACTGAGGGATCAAGGTGGTGAGGCCCAGGGGCCTCTGGTTCAATTTATTTCCCATTTTTATGTTTAATCATAGTTTTCTGATTATCTGTTAATCGTATAGTCTGGTGTGAGGAAGAACATCGACTGGGTCTTCGATCCATCGGTCGGTACATTAAACCAGGCGGATCTCTCGACCATGACATCCATTCACCGGCCGCGAGAGCCATCTCCCTAGGACATGTTGCTTTATTCTACTTCTCTAATGCATGATTTACTAATCGTCTCAGCTCACCTTATTCATCGTTAAAGGCTAAAAATAGGTTACGTGTTAGAATTAAATAAAGTATGCGCTAATCTTATGTCGAACGATTATGGGCCAGTCTCACGACTGGGCAGAGAGGGGTGCCTAACACCTTCCCCTCATTGTACCTTTGGCTTCCGTGCCCATAATCTCTACCTATTTTTCCTAGTTTTCTTAAACTAGGTGGCGACTCTGTTTTTATGATGACCATTATCGTGTGGTGATTTTCCTAGCCATGGGAATGTCCATGATCCTGGTTTACGAAGCAAACAACCAAACAAACAGCAACGATCAATTTGTATGGCGATGCCCCGCTTCAGGGAGGTGTCTACAAGCAGATCCTAAAATACATCCTCGTGGATCTCCTCTAATATGGTTTAAATCTTGGGCCTATGGACATGGATATAGCTTGACTGCGCCTCACATATATCTGGCTTTTGAAGGACTATAAACTAACAATTGCAACATTATGGACGAGCATACAAGTATGTTTCTCACACTGGTTTGGTACAACATCATGGATGAGGATACTACCATAACTTTAGTTCCAAACAAGACCTAAAAATGCACTTCTCCAAATTTGAATACCAGATTTTCCATGTCAAACCAAACCTTTACTAAAAAGCTACAAACTTGGTCTTCATAGTCTCTAAAAACATGAAATCCTACAACTACAACCATGATAATGGAAAAGAGTTTCATGCATTGACATTACTAGGCCAATCCAATCCACCAACGAGTATGGTAGCTTGAGATTTACTATTACTTTTGGCTTTTGAACAAATCAGACATGCAAGGTGTAGGTGCGGTCGAAATTATTAATACATAACCAAGGAAGACTTTTTGACCCTGCAATTACGCCTGGACACATGGCAATGGGACCCTCGCAGAAAAGAAGCCCTGGTCAAAGCTTCATTCAAAGAGAAATAGTTTACTGCCCAATGGGGAAAGGACGGGTGCAAAAACATAGAAAGGTGGTCCCCGCGGAAGTATCTGCGGAAGAAAAGCTATCGCGGGACCTCCGCTGACCCCATGGGAAAATCAAACATATCCCGAGTTGGCCTCTGCAGCAGAGGGTTATGAGAAGGTCCCGCGGACTGCTGAATGTTAATAAGTCTAAAGAAGCCATATCGAGAAGTCTCCGGGGTTCCATCTGGGCCTAGAGGCAGGGCCCGAAGGGGACTCCGCGGAAAACACACGATCGCCGCGGGTCGCGACCTTGCTCCTGCGGGAATTGGGGAGTTTCTTGTGGCTTGGTGGCTTGGGATGGAGGTAGCGTCGCGGAAATTCGAGCCCTCCCGCAGAAAATCCTTCCGCGGGAGGACGAGCTTATCCAAGACCTGGAGGTATGGAGGGGACACGTGTTGGGGTCTTATAGGAGCGCTGTTTTGGGCCTGACCTAGGCCCAGGTGCCCTATAAATACCCCTGTAGACACCCCAATCTGGGCTTCCAGATTAGTTTACTTACGGTTTTTGATTCCCCGATGATGAAACGGATCAAGAACACCCCGGGAATGTCGAGTGTTTGAGCTTTGAGTGTTTGAAAAACCCTTGAACCTAACCTAGCCTAAGCCACTTCCAAAAGCCAAAATCCCTACTGACGTGCGCCAGGGCGCAGTCATTGTGCGCTAGGGCGCAATCATCTCGCGCCAGGGCGCACCGTCGCGCGACAGACTGGAACCATCACGCGATGGTCGCGCCAGGGCGCACCCTCGCGCGACAGTTTGGAACCCTCGCGCGATGGTCAAACTGCCAGGTGGACAAAGTTTGACCGTTGACCCTCGCGCGACAGTTTGGAACCCTCGCGCGATGGTCAGTTCCCCACCTACTTTTTCAGAGGCAGAAAATTGGCCACCAATGCAACCTCAGCCAGGCCTCGTGGCTGGCTGAATTCCTCTCCTGGCACCAACCAGATTCACCCTCCATGCCTATAAATACCCCCCATTTGTTCTCTTTCAAAGGGTTACAAAAAATCAAGCACAAAAGGTTACACAAACCCAAATACACTTGATACTTCATCACTCTAGCCATCTACATACACTCATTTTGTAAGCTCTATCACCTTGTTCAACCTCAAGCATCAAAGCTCAAACACCGTTCAAACTCAAAAAAAAGCCAAAGGTATAACACCTTTGTTCTGCTCACTGTTCTGATCCCTGAGGGGGGCTGGCAGGGTCGAGGCTGGTAATCAATACCAGTCCTGGCCCTAAAGCTAGCAAGGTTTCAAGAACCGTTCTGGTAGGAACCAGCGTGCGAGGGTCCCATATACGCGCGCGACACTTCGTTGTTGTGCACGATGGACCGCGTGGGGATTGGTGTCCTACTGTTTTACACTTTACTTACATATATCTCACTGTTAAGCATGCAAAAAACCAGTTTACTGCTTTTCTTAGAGCTTAAATTGTTAGCTTGCATTTCTGTTATGTTGGAGTACCCCTGGGATCATTCTGGACCTATCCCAGAGCCCAGAAACGTGCAAAACCAGACACTGGAAAGTTGGCTCGAACCATTGCGCGCTGCTCCCAAACCCTCGCGCGATGGTCAAATGGAGCGTTGACCAGTGTGCCAGGGCGCAATCGTCGCGCGCCAGGGCGCAACCATCGCGCGCCCGGGCGCACCGTCGCGCGACTGTTCGGAACCCTCGCGCGACGGTTCCATTCTGTTCCCGATCAGTGGCTGGCCTTGCATGTTTAACTTGGTTTTAGGCTATTATTTTGTCCCCACACTGTTTATGGGGTGTTTTTGTTTATTTATTAGGCTTTTCAGCCTTTAAAACTGTACATTATGACTGCATAAACTGCTTGGTTTGTCCTGGGTGTGCACTGGTCCTTCCAGAGCCCAGAGGGTTTGAGAATAAGAGCTGTGGGCTTAGGCTTACTGGCGCGCGCAGGTCTTGTAGAAGCGTGCGCAGGTTTGGTCAGCATGCATTGACTTGATCAGTGCATACTGGTTTCTTCCTGCGCACGACACTCCAAGACAGGGGCTTTCCAGTCTGTTTAAACTCCCACAGGAGTCTGTTCTCATCCTATACTAACTGCTCATCCATGCTATTTTGATCACATCCTGCAAACATGTTACAGTTTTAATCCCCGATTAACTGTTCCCCCGCCCTAATTGGCTAAAATTGATTAATAAAAGAAGAATCGCAATGTTTTCAAAATGCCTAAGTAGAGACCGATCTCCGGATTGGGTGAGAGGGGTGCCATAAAACCCTTCCCCTCTCGTAACCTGGCTCCCGAACCCAGATATGGTTATGACGGACTGGTTCCTTAACTCTTTCAAATCAAACAGCGCGGCAGGTGCTTCGAAATACGGTTCCTTGGGTGTCGGACCTTCAAAACCCGAGTGGCGACTCTGTATTTTTGAGCGCTTGCCACCTGCGCTCGCGCTCCCTCGATTCGGGCCCATTGCCTTAGGAAAGGAACGAAATCCTTCTCCCACGTTTTAAGGGCATGCTACCCACAGTGGCGACTCCGCTGGGGAAAATCGAACTAATATTGATCTATGCTTAGAGTTTAATACACTTGGGAACAATCCCTTAAAAGTCTGTCAAAACGGTGAGCTTCGCGCTGCCGAAGGTTGGAATGGTGATTTAACAGGACCTCATGTCCGGCCATTCTAATCTGGGGCTTTTTCGATTGTTCACTTGCGTAGTTTCCTCTAAAGATGGATTAAATAAAGTGAGCCAAATTTGAAAAGGCATTTTGCGATTTTGCGATTCTTCTTCTCTTAATCAATTTCTAGCATCTCATTTGCATCGATGTGGGATAAGCCTCGTTGGATCGTTTTGGCAATCCGGCACGGTTTACCGGAGCCCGGGGACCCCGAATGACCAACAACCTTCGACGATGATGGGTCATGCTACCGTTCGACTGTTACTCTGCGAGTACGCGGGTAACGGGAGGTATATCTGTGGCCCTAGTCCGAGGAACCTGTTACGAACCAAAACCGGCCTTTGCATATACAAAGCACTAGAACTCTCCAAACTAGGACAGGTACCTGCAGGTTAAGATCTATTTGCATCTAACCCTGTAACTGTCTATGTGTTACTGATTTCCCTATCGCATCCACTGTTTTGCATAGGAGCATGCTTAAGACTGTTTTGTCTTTCGAGTTTGTCTTACGCTGTCTAAGACGTTGTTGGACCCGATGAGGAGTCGTTCATTCTGTTGAATGTTCGTTATCAATCGCAAAGTCCTTAGTTCAATGAGACTTTGAGAAATCAAAATTTACTACATCCTTGGCTCATGCCCGTTTAAGGATTCAACCGACAATGTGGAACAACAAAGTGGTGATGTCGTGTCGCTGGCGCCACCCAGGTTGAAGTGCGTTGCCACTATACACCGCCGTGTTCAAGGTTAAGGTGCCATGACATCAACACCGAGTTGTTCCAAATTCAAAGTCGAATCTTCAAAAGGGACTAGCCAAAGATTTAGTCTATTTTGACATCTTTTAGGATCTGTCGATCTACTCAGGGACACATCGCCGAAAAGAATTCTGAGGATTCCGGCAACGTCTGAAACTTTTGAGGCAAACTCGTCTCTGGAACTGTGCATACATACTTTCTGTTTTGCGTAGGAGCATGTTTAGAGCGGCTTCTAGGTTGTCTCGCTTTCGAGTCTGTCTTATGCTTATTAGGATGCTGCTATAACCCGATGAAGAGTCGTGCATCTCGATGGTGCACGTTGTTAATTTTTCAGAGTCCTTAGATCAGCGAGACTTTGAGAAATCAAACCTTATTAAGTCCTTGGCTCATGCCTGATTGCGGATTCAACCGACAATAAGGAACCACAAAGTATTGATGTCGTGATATTGATGTCATTTTGGTTATCGTGCTTCGCACGTACACCGCCCCGGCTAAAGCGCGTTGTCGCTCACGCCACCCCGGTAAAGGTGTCACGCCATCAATACCAAGTTGTTCCAAGTTCAAAGTCGAATCTTCAAAAGGGACTAGTCGAAGACTTAGTCTGTTTTGACATCTCATAGGATCAGTTTGATCCATTCAAAGGATACACCCTCGAAAAGAAATCTGAGGATTTTGGTAGCGTCCGAACATCGTGAGACAGACTCGTCTCTAGTTCTAGAGTCTAGGGTTGACACCGACGACGATGTATGCATTGCATTTTGCTGCAGGAACGCCACTGAGCTTTCTCTTACTTTACTGTCTAGTTTGAAGCCATTGCACCGAGGAAGAGAGTACCGAAAAGAAGAGCCAAACCTACTTGGGAACATCTTCAGAATCCGGTTCGAAGACTTGTCAGGCTAGAAACTCAGTCAGTTGCAACGGAGGCTTCTCCAGGTCCATTGTTGGCCGCCCTACAATCGGGTTCGCCATCGATTTTGCAAAAAGCCACGCCGTCGGTTTCCCCTGCTTCAACATCTTCAAAGCTGGCCATGGCAGATCAACCGCTCACTCTGGAGGCAGTGCTCACGAACCTTCAGAACAGCATCACCGCTATGCAGCAAAGGGCTGTCCAGACCGATGCTTCCATCACCCGTTTGAATGACCTTATCAACACTCGTCTTCCACCTCCTCTCGAAGAGGAAGGCGAGGACGATGAGGATGCTCATGAACAACCTATCTTGGTCCCAGATCCGAATCACGAGGGGCGTCTCATTGTTCAGCTCAACCCTAAGGAGGTTCACGCACCTGCTGCAAACACAAATCCGGCAGGTGGCAAGCCTGATTTGAATCCCGATATGGTTGCACTTATAGCCAAGATGGCTAAGTTGGAAGAGGCTGTCACAAAGTCTGAAAAGATCAACGCAGGAGGAATTGACTTGGATCGTCTCTGTTTGTACCCTAATGCCAAGCTCCCTGACAAGTTCAAGATGCCTGACTTGGTTAAGTTTGACGGGAGCGGTGACCCCAAAACTCATCTATATGGCTACCATGCCGCAATGAAGCTGCTGGGTGTGGAAAGTGAGGCCATGTCTTAACTCTTCCCTCAAACTCTCTCTGGGCCTGCCTTCCATTGGTTTCTGTCACTCGACATCGCCAAACGAAGCACTTGGGAAGATATAGGGGCTACCTTTGTCTCTCAGTATAGCTACAACTCTCAACTCAAGATGACTATTCGAGAGTTAGAATCCACGAAGATGGAGGCAAAGGAGTCCTTTGCGGACTTTGTTAAAAGGTGGAGAGCCAAAGCCGCTCTAATGACTGAGCGCCCCAGCGAAAGAGACCAACTCCGCATCATCTCCCGCAATCTTCAGCCAGACTATGCCAGGCACTTGGTACTCGCTCAAGCGACCGCCAACTTTGAGATCTTCTTCGATTCTGGCCTAGCCATCGAGGATGCGCTGCAAGCTGGCATTCTGCCAAGGGGTGAATCCTCTTCCTCCACTCAAAAGGCTAAGCCAATGGCTTATTCGGGAAATAGTAGTGCGTTATTTGGTGACAGCAACTACTCCAATACAGCCGCAAGTGGGAGTGATGCCCCAGCCTTCAATTCCAGTCGTGTTGCTGATATCAATCAAATTCGAAGCGCTCAAAGCCTCCGATCTCGAACACAACCCCGAAGCTTCTCTGCCTTCGAGGCATCTCTGTCCGCAGTGATGGAGAAACTTGTCAAGTCTGGGCATCTCAAACCTTTGACCCCAACTTTTCCACCCAAAGTCTTACCAGCCGGTTACAACCCTAACCTATTTTGTGCCTTCCACCAAATGCCTGGCCATCTCACTGATAACTGCTTGCGTCTCCGACACGAGATACAAGATCTAATTGATGATGGCACGGTTCAAGTTCCACCAAAGCCCAACGTCATTTCCAACTCCTTGCCTCAACACGGGCCTGACCCTCTGGTTGGTCAGGTATCTATCACCTCCACTCAAATCAACCCAAGCTCCACCATATTCAACCCTAGCCACTATATCGTCCCAGCAAATCAACCCAAACCCATTGTATCCATCCCGTCCGAACCGAAGGTTAACGTGATGGCTGTAGGTGGGGCAACCGAGGTTTTCACTGCCAACGTCTGGTTTGACAGTGATGAGGGGCTTACAAAGGGAAAGACCGATTGGCTGAGGTCTAGTGATCAAAGGAGCATCGAGTAGGTTTGGCCGAAGAAGCTGAGGAGGCCGAAGTGCTGTTGCTTGGGTTTGACTCCTGCTGGATCCTACCTCTTTTTGTGGAAGCTATGGGTAGCTTTTTAACAAATGCATTTTCAAAACCGCATCTAGTTTGCATTGGCGTCTTGTCTGAGTCTGACACAGAGTCTTTTGCGTTTGTCTAAGTCTAGCTCTGAGTCGGAGGTTGTGCCTCTTGGCCCTCCACGTCGTAGCTTTTGTTTCAAGTTTCGAGTCTGCTGTACTTGGTAAACCCCGAGGGTTTTTATGATATGCATCATCTTGCTTCTACATGCTTCGCTGGCTTTTACATAAACTGTGTCGACCCTGACGACGAAGGGATAGATTTCGATGGGATCATTCCCAAGGAAATGTGTTCTGTGGGCACACGCCCCAAAAACTCCCGCAGTTTTAAGCATGAAAATTCTGGGTGCGCCCTTCTCGCGGGAAGCGCGGCGAAACGCTTCGCAGATCACAGAGTCGCCACTCGGGTTTTGTGGTGAGTACCCAAGAAACCGTGCTTTTGAAAACATTTTGAATTGCATTTGTTTGAGTTTGAAAAAGGCTTGTAGACTGGTCCGTCGTCACCTTTGAAATCCGAGGTTCGGGAGCCAGGTTACGAGAGGGGAAGGGTTTTATGGCACCCCCTCTCGCCCAATCCAGAGATCGGTCTCTACTCAGGCATTTTATAAGACATTTGCATTTCTCTCTTTGTTTGATCATTTTCTTAGCCAGTTAGGGCAGGGGAACAGTTAACGGGGATTAAAACTGTAACAAATTTGCATTTTGTACAAAAGTATGGCAAAATGTTTATGGATGTTTGATGTTTGATCTAAGCAAGTAAAATAGATTGAGAACAAGCTACTGTGAACATTTTGAACAGACTAGAGCACACTAACTGTGCGGTGGTGCACACAGAAGCAAGCCTGCATGCACTGGCTAAGCCACTGCATGCAGCCCTGACTTGCGTGCGCCACACCACAACTGGCGTGCGCCGGTAAACTCAAGTTCACAGCTTCTTTTATCAACCCTCTGGGCTCTGGAAGGGACCAGTGCACACCCAGGACAAACCACGCAGTTGATATAGATTACTAAGCTATTACAGAGAGATTAAAGGGCTAAGAAGCCACCAAATGAACAGAAAACCCCTTAAATAGTGAGGGGAGGATGATCAAAGGCCTGGATGGAAGATCCATGCAAGGGCCAAGCCACTGGAAGCTAGGCTACTACCGTACGCCAGTAGTGTATGGCCGTACGCCAGTTGTGCCTTTGCTCCAATGCTTTGGCTTTACACCATCTGGGCTCTGGAACATGACCAAAAAGCTCCCAGAGGCCAAGCTACAGCAAGATACAGATGGAAGAGAAAGCAGTTCTAAAAGACAGTAAGCAAAAGGTTGATTTTAGCATGCATCAGGTTGATCAGAACATAAATAAAGCAATAAAACAATGATCCATGGTCCCCACGCCAGTTTTGCACATACTACCATGACTGGCGTACGGCTCAACCTACTGGCGTGTGCCACTGATCACTGCATACGGTTTTGAAACCTTGCCAGCATTAGGGCTAGGATTGGTATAGATTACCAGCCTTGACCCTGCTAGCCCCCCTCAGGGGTCAGAACAGAAAGCAGAAAGCAAAGGTGGTATACCTTTGCTTGTGAGTTTGATGAAGAGCTTGGGCTTGAACTTGGGATTTGAGGTTTGAGAGATGGATGTAGGGGTGTTATGGACTAAGGTGAGTGTTTCCCTTACTTACTCTTTCTATTGGAAGAGAAAGGAAGCAAAGGAGGGAGTAAAGGGGAAGAGGACAAGGAGACTTGAGCTCTTAATGGAACTAACCCTTTCTTAATGATGCTAACCCCTTGCAAATAAATGCAAGGGGGGTATTTATGGAGGAGAGAGTGGCTGGTCAGTTTAGGCCTTAAGGCTTGTTTGGTTATTTAGGCCAAGGGTGAGCCTTCCATGCATTAAATGCATGGGACAAGGCTTGAGAGGTGATGTAGGAGTGGAGGGAGCAGGAGGACGTCCTCAACCACCAGAGGACTGCTGGCAGACGCCAGGTGGCGCCAAAACTCCCGCGTGCTCATCTGGGATAAAGTTGATTTGACTGGCTATGACTGGCGTACGCACCCTGTAAGTGGCGTGCGCCAGTAACTGGGGATGACTGACACGTGGCGGTGGTTCCAGCGCACGCTAGTCATCCACCAGCGTACTCCAGTATGGTTTTGCTGAGGCCATTTGGTTCTGGCTTGAAGGTTCGACAAGGAGTTCAGAAAGGTTCGGATGAGGTTCGGGACGCTCAAAGCTCAAACTCATTCACAAACTCGGGTTGTTCTTGACCTTAATCATCATTGGGGAATCAAAGACCGTAAGTAAACTAATCTGGTCAGTCCAGAATAGGGTGTCTACAGTAGCCCCCCTTTGACGGCACTTGGAGCACCATTGACTTGGCGTAAGTAACGTCAAAGGTTTCTAGACACCCATCTAGGCCATCCAGAGGAGAACATACGAGTTCAATGATAGACGAAGAATTTAAAGAACCTGATTAATCGGATTGGCGGAGCGGATAGATCGCTATTGCCGAGGATAGGTTGATGTGGACCTTGACCCTTTGACAACCCGGCCTAGGCGAGGTCTAGCTAGGGCAGATAAGCCGTGAATCGGCTCTGTTGAGAGAGACACAGACATACGGGCAGACCGTCGTTGATTGAAGTTGGACGAATAGATCGTCGTTGATTTGAGATGGACAAAACAGGCTGTCACTTGTTGGGGGTAACAACGATACGAAACGCTGCCCGATTGATTTTGAGGGGACGAGATAGATCTCTGTAGATGAAGAACTCTCCTGGGGAATAATCCGTTGTGGATGGGCTGACTCTGCCGGGGAAAGATACTAGCATACGGACAGGCCGTCGTTGATTGAAGTCGGACGAACGGATCGTCGTTGATTTGACATGGACAGAACAGGCTGTCATGGGGTGCGGACTCTCCTGGGGAATAATCCATTGAAAGCAACTCAGGGTCACCTGTTTGATTTGGAATTGGACGGATAGATCGTCGTTGAATTGAAATTGGACGGATAGATCATCGTTCAATTGAAATTGGACGGGCTCTGCTTGGGGAGTAACCATCCAAGGTGATAACAGAAAATTGGATGACCATGGGCCTTGATTTTGATCACGGGATCCGAACTGGGCCCCGGGCCCAAAAACCACTGGCGTGCGCCAGTTCATTTGTGTCGTACGCCACATAGACTGAAATATCCGAGCCCAGATCCGGCCCAAACCCGGCCCAGCTGCTTCCTTCGTTGATTAACTTCCAGATGACATACGAAACCGCCATTCGGTGTTTCAAACTTCAAAAACCTCTCAAACTCCTCCCAAATCTCCCAATCTTCATCCCTATTCCCCCACATCCTTCCAAAGCACACCCAACTCATTCATGGCAGAATCTGGCAGCGGCAGTGGTGGCACGGGCGGTGATGGTGGTGATCGGCCAAGGGGTGGTGAAGAGGAGGCGAAAAACCCTCGGATCAACGATCAAACCGCAGACGAGGCTTTGACAGACGTTGGTGCAGAGGTTACAGGCATCGAGGGCAGTGGCGATGGCCATGCACAGGAGATTGGTGGCGGCGACGAGCGGCGTGCGCCTATAGGGGAGGGGCGTACGCCGGTGACGGTGGAGTCACAGGGTCCACGAGTGAGTCGGCTGGACTGCCGGAGTGGAGTGGAGGCCTTAGTGGTCACCGGGGTTAGTTTGGTCGGTGCCAGCGGCAGTGGCGGCAGTGGTGGCGGAGATGAGGTCCGACCGGGGTCGCCTCCGAGGGATCCGGCGAGCGGTAAGGCTCCGGCTGTAGAGGAGGCGGGGGACGTGCCGAGGGCGGACCATGTTGAGCGGGTTGAGTTTGAGGCGCCCGCGGGTTCGTCTAGTCACGAGCCGATCATGAGCCGTGACCTGGCGAAGTTCGTGGGCGAGTCTGTGCTTGCTCGGCTCATGAGAGAGAGCCCTGCAGTTGTTAGGGCGGTTTTGGCGGCCCGCGAGGAGAGGCTGAGGGAGATAGCCCGGTCTGACGAGGAGGAGAGACTGAGGCGAGAGGCCGAGGCAGCGGAGAGAGACCAAAGAGAGCTTGAGCGAGAGGCCGAGGAGGCTGAGAGGGAGCAGGAGGAGGGTCCCAGGTTGTACGAGGTGGCGGTTGACTTAGCGGAGGCCAGGCGGCAGGCCGCTCGCACCCCGTTTGTGGCCGAGACGTACGTTCCTCCAGAGCCGCACGTGTTTGTGGCATCGGGCACTGAGAGTTACGTCCCTTGCCAGAGGGACTACGACGAGGAGTTGGTGCTGAGAGACCCTGAGCAGCACTTGTCCAGGGGCTGGACTCAAGTATATCTTTGAACTTTGCTTTAGCCCTTATTGTACTTGTAATGCATGAGACTCGAACCTTCGCTTTTAATCGACTGTGTAGAGTTAGTGATACCTTGACCTGAAATAGACTGGATTGACTGTAGAATGCTTCGACTTCTTAATTCGACCATAGAATGCATGTGGATAATTGATATCGACTTGTAGTATGCTACGTAACGTAATTCGACTGATAGCTTGCCTTGGAATTTTGACTTGACTTCGTAGAATGCCGTTGAAACTTGATGATCGACCCAATAAGTACCTTTGATGCTTTGACAACTTGAATTGACTAAATAGGATGTTTGAAAACGATAATCGACTGAATAGGATGCCTAGTAGTTTGATAATCGACTGCCTGAATGTTTGAAACTTGAATCGACCTAAAAATGACTTGAATCGACTGAATAGGATGCCTGGTAGTTCGATAATTGACTGTATGAATGCCTTTGAAGCTTTAGATACTGTTAAAAGAGTCCTTGATTCGACTATCCACTGGTTTTGAACTGCTGTACTGATGCTATTTCCTGTTGCTTTGATTGCAGAGAGGGGTGGTTAGCTCGCGAGGGCACGGTGGTCCAGCGCACTCTCTCGCACTGTACTTGAGCTTGCCTGCGGGGGCACGAGAGCTGGTGGACACGGCGGGGTTTGGCCTGTTCATCCCTACGCTGACAGCGGTGAGGAGCGACCACGGTGTACTGTCTGCCTTGGCCGAGAGGTGGTGGGATACGTCGAACTCCTTCCACTTCCCGATCGGGGAGATGACGGTGACATCGACGGACTTTGCGGCCATCACCGGCCTAAGGGTAGGAGGTGACCCGATCCCGTTTGACACAGGGATCCACAGGGACACTGAGGCGCTGAGGTGGTTCCTAGGCATGGTGCCTGCGGGGAGTTCAGAGACGGTTTCGCACGACCAGTTCGCGAAGCGTGTGGAGCAGAGAGTCCCGGTGTTAAAGTTAGCAGGAGAGGGGGTCTCTGAGCTAGAGTTGGCGCAGCTGGCGAGGGTGTACCTGTTGTACTTGTTCGGGGCTACTCTGTA
This sequence comes from Rhododendron henanense subsp. lingbaoense, assembly GCA_020567845.1. Lineage (NCBI taxonomy): Eukaryota > Viridiplantae > Streptophyta > Magnoliopsida > Ericales > Ericaceae > Rhododendron > Rhododendron henanense. The sequence continues at coordinate 32,445,721 of CM036313.1, read as the reverse complement.
CCCGAACAAGCGGTCCACAGTGCACTTGTCCTACCTGCCGGCCCTTTTTGATTTGAGGTCGGCTTCTCGGTTTGACTGGGGAGGAGCGGCCTTAGGCACGTGCTACAGCTTTTTGGGCGAGTTCTCCAGAGGGAGGAAGGCAGCTGCTGGGTACTGGAGAGTGTGGGAGGTAAGGAACCAATACTGTCTTTCAATTTCGTTCCATACTTCCCCTTTATCTTGCATATGCTGTATCTCTGACGCCTTGATCGTTTGATTGTTTGAAATCCCTGCAGTTGTGGGCGTACGAGGTGCTGAGGATGTGCCCTCCGGAGAATAGGAGTCCGGATCCGAGGGTGCTTCCTCGAGCGATGGTCTGGGGACCGCTCCGCGTCGGGAAGAAGAGGTCACAGAAGACGCTTGCAGACTTCCGGCTGTACCTTGACCACTTGACAGACTCCCAGGTGAGGCTAGCTTTCCCTTTCGGTAGTTCGTGCCTTTGAATTGCTTTAATGCTGTTGCTGATGCCCTTGATTGCTTTGCAGGTGGCGTGGGACCCGTGGAGGTTTACAGGGCCTGAGCCTGAGTACCTGGCGAGGAGCAGGGTAGTGACGGCGAGCCGGGTGCTGCTGGAGTCGGCTTTCGGGTGGCAGTGGTACTTGGGTGACCGGGTGACACGACAGTCACTCGACTTGCCCGAGTTCGTTGTTCCGGGGCCACTTCCGCTTCGTGCCTCGCACACTGGGCGGTACACGTTGAGGGAGCTGAGGAGGTTCACTGTTCCTGTCGCTGCGTCCACCTTTCTGAGGCGAGGGCGAGACTACGCCGTCTACCAGAGGCGATACTTGGCCGGGGCGCTTGGAGTGATGGAGCACAGGGCAGTGCGGGCAGAGGTCTTGGTTGCCGGTGAGGAGAGGTCGGGACGGCGGAGTAGGTCGGGCCGTTCCAGGGAGAGGAGCGAGTTTGCGGAGTCGACCGGGCTCTCTCAGCTTTCTTGGACGCTGACGGTGCGTGACCCTCAGGGGGAGGCCGCAGAGGTTCGCTTCGAGCCTGCCAGGACAGAGCCAGCAGAGGTCACAGGACCGGTATGATGTACTTTCAGCTTTATTCACTTCCTGTACCATTTTTGCACTGTACTTTGAACTGCATTTGATTTCTGATACTTGTAATTCAGGTGCCGCTAGAGTGGGCGAGGGAGTCCATGCGCTTGATGCTTGCCATGGAGAAGAAGTTCCACTAGATAGCCAGTGGTACTCCCTTGCAGTTGCACTACCCGCCGGCCGCTCCAGCGCCTACTACGCAGCCTCAGGTATGGACCCAGAATTCCGATTTCGATACTTAGGAACCGTGCATGTCTGTTACAATGCATGTTTAGAAGTACCTGCTCTTGATTCCTGTTTCAGCAATTAACGTATATACACTATGCACAATATGGATATTATAATGACTTGAATTGAATTGACAATGCAGGGACACGCTAGGACGGCTTCTAGGCGGCAGCCAGCGAAGCCAGCCCCTCAGAAGGGCAAGGGGAAGACTCCTGCCGTGGTCCAGCGACCGGCGAGCACTACACGGCGCGAGGCCAGAGGGGTGGTGATAGCTCCTGACAGAGGGTCACCACCGCCTCAGAGAGAGCTGCGGAAGAGGGCTGCTCAGAAGAAGCCAGCGGAGGGGCCCGCGAAGAAGAAGAGGAGAGAGGAGGACGAGGACGAGGGTGAGGACGAGGAGTCCGTGTCCCTCAGCAGCGGCTCTGACTCTGCCAGCGACCCCAGGTTCCGAGCTTCTCAGAGAGACTTGGCTGCAGGGAGCGAGGATGACAGCGACGACACCAACAAGCTCTTCGGCGAGTGAGGGCTACCACTGAGCCTCATGCACTTTACTGTCTCTTTTGCCTTTTGACTGCTGACACTTGATTTTGCTTTGATTCTTGAGATAGGGCCTGCGTGCCTTCTGATTCGCAGGCGAATGTTTGCCCAGTACAGGATTTTGCTTGTTTTGCTCGGGCCGTTGTGCCGCCATGTACATTCCTTTTGTTGCATGCTTTGGATAATAAAATAATTGCATTTTCTGTTCATTCGACTTATATATTGATGGTATTGATGATAGAAGTAAACGAAACAATCACTAATATCTGACATGCATTGACAAATGCCCTGAATCGATCGACAAATGCTAGGATACGTGTAGAATTGGTCTAGCTCAATAAAAGTGGGATGGAAGTTCCAGGATACGTCGCGTATCCTTAAGACACGCGGAGGATACGGACATTTTGGCATTGGCAAGCCGGAACGCCCAATCCTTCTCTGGAAGGGAAACTGACACTCTCGAGAGGTCACAGGTGTGTACAAAGACCTGTACAAGTGGAAAGATTCGGGAAAAACGAACTGAAACGAGAAACAAGTCGCAAAACGCTCAACAATGTCACAAAGTGGACATAAGACGCCAAAGATGACTCGATATAGTCCCGGACTGAAACCGACACCTCCGTACAGTCACATAGGGTCCGCGTAACGTGTACGGCATGAGAAAACTTGGCATGAAACCCTTGGCACAAACTTTGAGTCTCCGTATCCTAAACTTGGGAGGATACAGGCCGCCGGAGGTCCAAATTCTTTGTTAAACGCGACGTTTCCGAACCGATGCTTCCTCGTAGTCCCAAATACCATTCATGACTGTTATGAATCGACAAACCCGCCAAACGAGCCCTGGAATCGAAATCGGTTGCTTGATGACAGTTGCTGCTGTTGTTGGTATCTGGTGCAGGCATTACTGGCGTGCGCCAGTAGTTATGCTTCGTACGCCAGTGATGTTAGGTTACCTGCGCACGCTGGTAAAGTAGTGGCGTACGCCACAAAAGTACGACACAGTGCCATTTGCCTGACCAACTGTCCTTCCCCTGGCTGCCTTTTATCTCCATCATCCCACGTTCAGAACAGGGGTTCTGGCTCTTCAGGGGGGGCAGTGTCCTTATTGTAAGGGAGGCTTGGAGGATAGCCCTTGGCAATTGCATCCTCGGATGAAAAATGATGCATGCTCAGTCTATAAAGACGCATGCCATACATTGCAGAACCACAGCACTTCATTGCCTTTCCCATATTCAGCATTTCCTCTGTAATTCTTCCAATGGCAAATCCCATTCCCACCTTGATCCGGCACTGGTTGGTGGAAATGATCGGCGTTGACTGGTTAAATTTTCAATACCACGGCTTGGCTTCGTTCCGGTATCTTCGGCATGTGCCGCTTCGCCCGGCACTTTTGAGAGCCGCGCTCCGGTTCTGGGATCCGGACGTCCACGTCTTCCGCTTTGGTGATGACAAAATTTGTCCAACGGTCGAGGAGTTCCAGGCCTATCTCCAGACGTACTCCTCTCCGACGCTCGTCGTTCCTCCTTACCAAGTTAGCATGCCCAGACCGCTGACTACGGCACTTGCTATTCCCGGAGGTCTGGCCCGTTCCATGTTAGAGGGTGGCCAAGTCCACATCCTGCAATTAATCGAGCGGTACAGTCCGGAGGGTGATTTGGAGGACACTGCTTGGCAGGCACGGCGCCATTTCGCTCTGGTAATTTGCCTCCTTGCCGGCTACCTGCTTATTCCTGCCGACGGGCGGGTCAACCCTCTGCTAGTGAGTGTCGCTCTTTCAGATGGGAGGTGCGGACCGGCAAAATGTGATCCCACTGGTCCTGGCTGAGACACTTACCGGTCTGGACTCGGTATACTCCGGGGCATCGGCCGTCTTCAGTGGCAGCCCGCTACTTCTTCAGGTAAACTCACTCAGCTCACCTTTTTCCGGTTTCCGCACTTTCTTATTTTACCTCGACTCTCGGTTTAGGCTTTTGGTGGCTCCTTACTTGTCTTTTCGCTCGGTTTTATCTGGTTTCTTACTTGTCTTTTCACTCACGCAGCTGTGGTTATCTGACAAGCTGAATTTGCTGCACCCTCCGGAGGATGGCTGGGACCTTTTTCCGAGAAGGATTCACCAACGGGGAATGAGGTACCCCGAGATGGACGAGGAGGAATGGTTCGCTTTCATGCGGGATCTACAGCCCGATGAGATCGTTTGGAGGTGTCCATGGCTGGGACTGGAGGAAATGGTGGTTTTCTCAGATGGTTTCGACAGGGTTGTGATTGCAGGGTTGACACGGTTCACCTTTTACATCCCGGGCCGCGTCCTTTGTCAACTGGGTATCCCTCAGGGGAATGTTTGTATCACTGCCGGGGACTTCCGAGTCCCCAATTTCAATGCTCAGACGCTCCATGGGTATAACAGGCGCTGGGCGGACAGGGCCCTGCAGGCGGAGTCTCCGGATTTCACTCCAAGACTTCGGAACGTTTACCGGCAATGGTTAAGAGCAGATGTTGCAGCAAGAGAAAACGTCGACTGACTCCGGGCCACTTTGCTGTAGTTTAGAATAAACCGTGAGCCGTTAGGCTTCTTAAGCATTTCGTTCTGTTTTTCATGCTTCATTGTTTTAAGGCTTTTATGCTCAGCTCTTGTATTAGAAATAATAATTTTGAAATAAAGTTGAAAGACGGAGGGTTTCCCCCTTCAGATTCCTTAATGAAACTTTGGCTCGTCCCTCGACTTCACTTGAACTTTGATACGGAACTAGGATGTCAAACCCTGGATCAATTTGATAGAATGTGACCGGGTCTCAAGGTGAGACTGCCTACGTATCCCTTTTCAAGGAATCAGGTCAGAACGTAGTTCAGGCCAAGGTTCGCTCGTGTATTTTACCTCTCCTTTTACGCTCTAACTTTTGCCTAGTGCCACCTTCACAGGTTTTCGGCCTAGCGAGCTTTCGACTTTTGCCTGTTTATTTTTGCCTAGACCGCCTTCACAGGTTTTCGGTCTAGCAGGCTGCTCTAACTTTTGCTTGGAACCGCCCACCCTTGTGGTTTTCGGCCCAACGAGCATCTCTCAGGGGTAGAAACGTTTGAGTTGATCCAGGTTGACCAGAGTGCTGAATTCGTTGCCGTCGAGATCAATGAGTTGAGCAGCACCCCCAGATAGGATGGTCTTGATAATGAACGGTCCGGATCGCTTTGGTCGAAACTTCCCGCGAACATCAAACACTGGGGCCCGTATTTCTTTCGTGACCATATCTCCTTCGACTAAGCCCCTGGACTTCACCTTCTTGTCGAATGCCCGTGCGATTCGACGTTGATAGCCTTGAACATGATACAGGGCGCGAAGTCTTCGCTCATCAAATAACATTAGCTCGACAAACCTTCCGCTGAGCCACTCAGATTCCTCCAGGCCACTTTCGACCATGATTCTCAGAGACGGCACCTCAAGCTCGATAGGAAGTACTGCTTCCATTCCATAGACCAGGGAGAAAGGAGTTGCACCGGTTGAAGTTCGAATCGACGTCCTGTACCCCCATAGTGCTAGTGGCAGTTGTTCGTGCCAATCCCTTGCGGACTCGACAGTCTTCTTGATGATCACTTCGATGTTCTTGTTCGCTGCCTCGACTGCTCCATTTGTTTGTGGACGATAGGTTGTTGACCGGTGGATATCGATGCCGAATTCCTCGAAGAGGTCCAGGACCCTTCCCTTGAAATGACTCCCGTTGTCTGACACGAATGCCTGGGGGACGCCGTACCGATAGATGATATTCTTTCGAATGAACTGGGCTACCTGGACAGTTGTCAAGACTTTGTATGATTCAGCTTCGACCCACTTGGTGAAGTAATCTATCGCCACCAGTATGAACCTGTGACCATTTGAAGCTGGAGGCGTGATCATCCCAATAACATCAATTCCCCACACAGAGAACAGCCATGGCGAGGTCATGCCATATAGCTTAGAGGGTGGAACATGCTGCAGGTTGGCATGGATTTGACATTTGAAGCAGCGTCGCACGTAGTCGATGCACTGAGACTCCATCGTTGACTAGTAGTAACCTTGCCTGAGGATCTTCCTAGCAAGCATAACACCGCTCATGTGGGGACCGCAGACCCCTTCGTGAATCTCTTCCATTATCCTTGTTGCTTCGGCCCCGTTGACACACAGCTTGTGCATTCCGCAGTGAGATCTTCGATACAGTTTCCCTCCACAAATGATGTACTGAGCAGCCAGCCTTTGCAGAGCAACCCGATCCTTCCTCGACGCTCCAGCAGGGAATTCTCCTCGTTCGACAAAGTTCCAGATATCATGGTACCATGGTAGGCCATCATCGACATCATCAATGGCGTTGACATATTCATAAGCGGGCAAGTCCCTCTGCTCAATCACAATCAGTCGCATCCGGACCCCTACTGGAAGTTCGATCATTGAAGCCAAGGTCGCCAGAGCATCGGCGAACTGATTCTTCAAGCGTGGAATGTGGGTGAAAGTCACCTTATTGAAGCGAGGAATCAGTTCTTCCAAATCTCGGTGATAAGGCTTCAGCTTTTCCTCACGGACCTTCCAGTCTCCATTGGCCTGGGAGATCACCAGGTTTGAATCTCCAATTATTTCGAGCTTCTCGACTCCGAGCGCGATCGCAGCTTCCATCCCGACGATGCAGGCCTCGTACTCAGCTTGATTGTTGGTGACGTCGAAGTTTAATTTGAAAGCGAGCGGGATATGAGCCCCAGCGGGCGTAATGAGCAATATCCCAACTCCGAAACATCTTTGATTAGCAGCCCCATCAAAATAGAGCGTCCACACTTCTTCGACAATTGTTAACACATCCTCGTCCGGGAAATTGAAATCCACGTCCTCGGGTCCATCGATCGGGTGGTCGGCCAGGAATTCTGCCACGGCACGGCCCTTCACTGATTTCCTCGTGACATATTGGAGATCGAACTCAGCCAGCAGAAGCAACCAACGTGCTAGCTTATGGGTGAGCGCCGGCTTCTCGAACAGATACTTGATAGGATCCATCCGAGAAATCAGCTTCACCGAATAGGCTAGCATGTAGTGTCTAAGCTTTTTGGTAGCCCAAACTAGCGCCCAACACGTCTTTTCCAGGGGGGTGTAACGTTCCTCACTCCCCACCATTTTCTTGCTCAGATAGTAGATGGCTTTCTCGACTCCTTTATCTCCTTCTTGTGCCAACAAGCATCCCATGGACGTCGGGGTAACGGATAAGTACAGGATCAGTGGTCGACCAGGTGTAGGCGGCATTAAGACAGGCGGATTCCTCAGATACGCCTTGATAGATTCGAAAGCAGCTTGGCACTTCTCCGTCCATTCGAAACGGACGTCTTTCTTGAGCAAACGGAACAGCGGTTCGCAGGTCAGTGTTAGCTTGGCTATGAATCGACTGATGAACTGAACCTTACCCAGAAAGCTTCGCACTCCCTTTTTCGATTGCGGCGGTTCCATCTCGAGAATTGCTGTAATCTTAGAGGGATCGACCTCAATTCCTCTTGCGGTGATCAGGAACCCCAACATTTTGCCTGCTATGACCCCAAATGTGCACTTCTGTTGATTAAGACGCACGTTGTATTTGCGGAGCCTTTCAAGAAACTGCCTGAGCGCTGGATGAAATCCTCCTTTTCCTTTGCCTTGACAATCATGTCGTCGACGTAGACCTCAACCGTCTTGTGGATCAGATCGTGTAACAAAGTGGTCTGGGCCCACTAGAAGGTGCAGCCGGCGTTCTTCAACCCAAACGGCATCATCACATAGCAGTAAGTGCCCCACTCGGTGACAAAGGTCGTCTTCTCTTGATCCTCGGGTGCCATAAAGATCTGGTTGTACCATGAGAATCCGTCGACAAAAGAGAGCAAAGCATGCCCCGCCGTGTTGTCCACAAGCACATCAATGTGAGGCAAGGGAAAACTATCTTTGGGGCTTGCTTTGTTCAAGTCCCTAAAGTCGATGCAGACTCGGATTCTTCCATCTTTCTTAGGAACCGGCACGATGTTAGCCACCCATTTTGGATATTCAGCAACCCTCAGGAATCCGGCGTCGATCTGCTTGGTGACTTCCTCTTTGATCTTCTCCACCCAATCTGGTCTCATCCGGCGGAGTTTCTGTTTGACTGGAATGGCCCCTGGTGCCAGCGGAATTCGGTGTTGCACGATTTCAGGATCGATTCCGGGCATGTCTTTGTGAGACTATGCGAAAACCTCAAAGTATTCTTTGAGCAGATCAATCAGCGCAGCACGATCCTCGGGGGACAGAGTTGAACCAATTTGCATCATTCGGGGGTTATCCTCGTCTTTCAAATTTATAGAAATTACTTCTTCTTTTAGAGGCTGAGCATGCATTTCGTCTTCCTTTTCGATGAGGGAACGCAACTCAGCGGGGATGTCCCCATCGAAGTCTGTTCCTTCATCGTCAGGGTCGACACAGTTTATATAGAAATCAGCAAAGTAGTCAGAAGTAGGGTCATTCATTTCATAAAACCCCAGCGGGTTGCCAAGTACAGTAGACTCGAACTCGAAGTAGAAGCTATGATGTGGAGGGCCAAGAGGCACAAACTCCGACTCTGAGCTAGACCTAGACTGGACAAACTCCGTGTCAGACTCAGGTACATTGTCAATGCATGTCAAACGTGGAGTGAAAAAGCAATTATTTAAACTACCCTTAGCTTCCACGATGAGAGAGGTTGGATCTTCGATGACGTCCGGAGAGTCGGGCCCAAGCATCAGCACTTCGGCCTCTTCTTCTTCGCCAACCAAACCTACTTGAGAGAACAGCATCTCCAAGCTCTCTTGATCCACTGCCATCACCCAGTCAGTTTCTTCCTTAGCCCGGGTCAGCTACTTCTTGAACTCTTCCTCTGCCAGCTTGTCTTTGGCTATTTCCTCCTCATCATCGGACCAGGTGTCCGCAGCGAAGATTTCGAATCCCGGAAGCCAAGTGCCAGTCTCCGGATCCCAGAATGGTTCAGGTTGACCTTCGTAAACGATGCTCCCTCCTTCGCGGATGAAGTAGCTGTCGGGGTTACCATAGAGGGTACGAGGTTTTCCCGTGCCTTTCCCCTTCTTAGCCTTTTTGGCTGGAGGTGCGTACCCGAAGCCAAATCGGCTCTCGGTAAAGGGAAAGACAGGGAACTCAGCGACCCCCTGCTGGTTTATCCTAAGTCCAAAGCCGGGCATGTGGCCCATCTTCCTCATGATGTCAATAGCGGCTGAGCTAACGAGGAAGTCATCGTCGATGGTGACGGTAAGGACCGATCCTGCGGTATCGAACGAGAAACCTCCAAAGTCTGAGTCCTCTTCCCCATGTGTAATCCCTAGAACGGGTTCATCCTCTTTAAGCGGGCGGATCCCAGCGTCCCCGCAAATGGTGAGAGTCCCAGTTGGTAGCCCCAGCATGACCTTCTGGTGCAGAGTCGAGGGCACTGCCAAAATGTCCGACCTGTGCAGCCATGGCCTGCCTAGTAACAGATTGAAAGTGGCGGGAATGTCGACCACGTGAAACTCCACCTCCATCTCAAAGCCCTCAGCATCGAGCTTGAGCATAATGGTTCCTTTGACAACACGGCGAGTGCTATCGTAGGCTTTGACGGCCAGGTTGGACGGTGCGAGATCCTTCTTTGCGAATCCCAAGCGGTAAGCAACCCTCAGCGGGCAGACATTAATGGCGGAGCCATTGTCAATGAGCACGGTCGGCACCTAGAGTCCATTGCACTTGACGGTAATGTGCAACGGGCGGTTGTGGTCAGTTCCCTCAACAGGCAGGTCCCGCTCAGTGAAAGTAACAGAGTGCTTAGCAAGCAATGGCAGGATAAGAGCAACCAATGCTTCGGGGGTGATGTCGGTTGGTACTTTGAGTCGGGCGAGAGCCCCGGACAGCCCGTCGCGATGCTCTTTTGATGATGCGATTAATCCCCAAACTGATACAGCCGCAGGGATCCTTTCAATTTGCCTCTGAATCATGTCCCCTTCCGGGATTCCAGCAAGGATGTTCGGAGCGCCTCTTTGAGCAGTCGGATTAGTGGGTTGTACAACGGGAGGATTGGATGAGCTCCCAGCCTGTAAGTTAGAGGGCTGAAAGACTCGGCCGCTCCTCGTAACATTGGCGACATCCCACCAAGAGGTTGCATTGTTGAAATCCCAGAAATCCGCAGGTATGTCACTCATCTTGCGCTTTCCTTTATCGGTTGCTGCCACAGTCGCAGACGAATCTTCCCCTGTAGCCAACTCGTGTTCTAGACCCTTCACTACCACTTCTTCCCAAAAGGACGGATCCTGTGCTGCAGCTTATTCGAACGCTGCTCCCAGGTTGGTGACGAATGGCGTATCCCAGAAACCAGCATCTATCAGAGCGGAGTTGACTGTCCACACCTCGTTTCCCATATTGATGTCCACTACCTTGTCTTCATCCCAAAAGTCGGCGGGCAGCGGGTTCGTGTTAAGGTCGACAATCTCGTCCAGCTCCCAAAGGTCATCGGGCACTGCGTCTAAAACCATAATGCGGCAGTCCTCGCCGGGGAGAGGCACAACGGGGCGCGGGAGGTTCTCATCAATTATGTAGAAGTCGGGGTCGTATTCGACGTCGGCTACCGAGGCCACCAGTGAGTCGATCGTTGATGCGCGGAAGCACTCCCCAAGTACACGGGTTTCTTCCTGTCGGAGGTCCTCCTCTGTGTAGAAAGCTTCATAGTCTGGCACGACTTCTTCTAGAACATAGTCGGCCGGGAACTGCCAAGCTGGCTCGGGATCCCAGAAGTACGGTTCTTCTTCGACGATAGGTTCAGGTGGGTCGAAAAGCAGAGGTAGAGCAACCCCATCCAGAGGATCCATCATGTCCACCTCCTGTGCTGCCAGCCATGCATTATTCGCAGCATGGTCAAACGGTAATGCTTCTAGCACGGCCCGAAATCCCTCGCGGGCAAGCTCATCCCATTCATTGATCCTAGGGACGACAAAGTTGTAGTGGTCGGCAATCGCCCAGCCTACTGCCTGCATATCAAGTTCCGTTTCTGGTGGGTGTGCAAACTGTACTAGCGGGTCTTGCGCGCTGTATGGGTGTCCCATCGAGAGCCGTTTCAGTGATGGTAAAGAAAGGGTTTGTTGCAGTGGACCCTGGGAGGAGCTGTGCAGTAAAGGTGGTGTCGCTTTGAAGGTCACGGAACACATCGTTGAGGATGGTCACGTTGTCACGCAGACGTTCCAGGGGAGTCCTTGACTTAGACGATTCTCCTTTCTCCAGGTTTATGTTCAATACCTCAAGCTCGAGGGGCACGGGGACGACTGGTTTCGGTTGATCCGCAGGGGTTATATGGTCGGTGGGGTTAAATATGGTGGAGTTAGGGGAAGTTATGGTGGAGCTGAGGGATATCTGGCCAACTTGGTTATGGTGCTTCGGGAGGGAGTTGGAGATGACGTTGGGTTTAGACGGTGGGTTAGGAAGGGTTCCATTGTCCACCAAGTCCTGTATCGCATGACGGAGGCGATAACAAGAGTCGGTGTAATGGCCGGGCATTTGATGGTACGCACAGAAGGCATTGGGGTTGTGGCTAGGAGGTGGATTTTGAGGGAGTGGAGTTGGAGTGAGAGGCCTGAGGTGACCAGACTTGGCCAATTTCTCGAGGACAGCAGAGAGAGGTGCTTCGAAGTTGGCGAAGACACAAGGTTGGTTGCGGTTTCGGGGTTTCTGCGGTGCTTGTACTTGGTTGACATCGGCTGTATGGTTAGAGCTGTGGGTTGTGGCGGTGTTACTAGCAGTAGCGGCACTAGCATAGTTGCTACCACCGAAGAGAGCAGTGCTGCTTCCAGTGTACACACGGGGCTTGGATTTTGATGTTGAGGAGGCAGGAGTAGACTCGGTTCTTGGGATGACCCCGTTTTGGAGAGCTTCCTCTATGGCGAGACCGGAGTCGAAGAAGGTTTCCCAATTTGCCCCTTGGACCAGCACAAGGTTCTTAGCAAAGTCCGGCTGCAGGTTGCGAGAGATAATGCGAATCTGATCTTTTTCGCTGGGACGATCCGTCATTTTGGCTGCCTTTGCCCTCCACCTTTGAATGAAGTCTGCAAAGGGCTCCTTCGCGCCCATCTTGGTTGATTCCAACTCTCGCGTGGTCATCTTAAGTTGGACGTTGTAACTATATTGGGAGTTGAAAGCAGCCCCAATATCGACCCAATTTTTCCTTTTGGAAAGGTCCAGCGACAGAAACCATTGGAATGCGGGACCAGTGAGAGTTTGAGGAAAGAGTTGTGCCATGGTTTCCTCTTCAATTCCGTGTAGTTTCATTGCACTGTGATATGCCAATAAATGGGTCTTAGGATCCCCAGAACCGTCAAACTTTACAAAGTCAGGCATTTTAAACCTTTCGGGCAGCCTAGCATTTGGAAAAGGGCAAAGACGATCCATGTCTAAACCACCAGCGCCTATCTTCTCAGCCTTGGAAACTGTTTCCTCGAGTTTAGCCATCTTGGCGATCAGAATGGCCATTTCTGGATTCGGAGCAGGGTTTTCTCGAGACCACGAGTTCACGTTCTCCGCCACCTCCTCCAGCTGCAGCTGCCGGAGGGAGGCGTTCCTCAATTAAGGCGCGGAGGGTGGCCGTAGAGGCATCGGCTTGATCGGCCCTTTCTTGCATGATGGCTAGATTACGCTGAATGTCGGCGAGAACCTGGGCAAGAGTCGGAGGTTGGTTTTCAGCCATATCGAGAGGTTCTGTCTTGACTTGGATGAGCTTCTGAGGTGCAGGGAATGGAGTGAAAGGTGTCGGTGGCGAGGCCTCTCCCAACAGAAAACAACCCGGAGCTTCTGTCGTGGTAAACCCAGAAACAGACCCACCCAAATCTTCTTACAGACAGACCCGGCGGACGTTCTCAAGTAGGTTCGGCTCTTGATTCTGAATCTGTACGGTGCGATGGCTAGACAGTAAAGTAGAAGGGCTCAGTGACAGCCTGCAGCAATTTTATTTGAAAGGAGAGAAAGAAAAATGCTCAACGTCGTCGGTGTCCTCCTAGACTCTAGAACTAGCAGACAAAACCGTTTTATGACAGCCGGACGCTGCCCAGGTCCTCGGATTTCTTTTCGACGGTGTACCTTGAAGGGATCGACTAACACTAAGAGATGTCGAAACAGCCTAAATCTTTGACTATCCCGCTTTCGAAGTTTCAATGTTGGAATGGAACAACTCGGCATTGACGACATGATACTGTAACCAAGAGGGCGTAAGCAGCACTGTGCCGGAGCCTTGAATGGTGTAAGTCTTTAGCACTTTTAACCTGGGTGGTATGAGCATCATGTCATGTCTCCCGTTGTTCCTAGTTTTCTGTTTGAAACCTCGATTGGGTTTTTAGACAAGGACTTAGAAAGTCTCGATTTCCCAAAGTCTCGTCGACCCAAGGAATTTGGAAAGTTGATAACGTGCACCGTCATGATGCACGACTCTTCATCGGTCCAGGCAGCGCCCTAGCAGGCATAAAACGGGTTTGAAAGAGAGAAAACCCTAAAAGCCGCCCTAGCATGCTCCTACGCAGAACGGTATGAATGTATGTACAGGCATGCGATAAGGAAAGCAGTAACACATAGACAGTTTATGGGGGTTAGATGCAAGTAATCCTACCCTGTGGGTTCATGTCTTAGGTTGGAAGGTTCTATTGCTTTGAACACGTGGCGAGGCCGGTTTTGGCTTAAGGGGGTCCCTCAGGCTAGAGATGTTTTATACCTCCCATCGCCCTGCGTGCAGCAAAGCAATGGTCAAACAGTAATACGTCTCATCATCGTCCAAGGTTGTTGGGCATTCGAGGACCCCGGGCTCCAGTAAACTGTGCCGGTTACCTAAAACGCCTCAACGGGGCTGATAGAACACCGATGCAAATGAACGCATGCCGAAAGAATGATCGAGAGAGAGAGAAATGCGGATGCTTTTTTGAAAACGCCTTTTGAAGCTTGGCTCACTTCATTAATCGACACTTGGAGAAAACTACATAAGTGAACAATAGTAAAAGCCCCAGTTCGGAGTGGTCGGATGTAGAATCCTGTTACGTTACCATTCCGTTCTTCAGCAGCGCGGAGCGTACTGTTTTGACAGACTTTTGAAAATTGTTCATTCATGTATTAATTTCCAAATGTTGATTAATGTAATGTCCCTAGCAGAGTCGCCACTGTGGGCACACGCCCCAAAAACTCCCGCGGTTTTAAGCATGAAAATTCCGGGTGCGCCCTTCTCGCAGGAAGCGCGGCGAAACGCTTCGCAGATCACAGAGTCGCCACTCGGGTTTTGTGGTGAGTACCCAAGAAACCGTGCTTTTGAAAACATTTTGAATTGCATTTGTTTGAGTTTGAAAAAGGCTTGTAGACTGATCCGTCGTCACCTTTGAAATCCGAGGTTCGGGAGCCAGGTTACGAGAGGGGAAGAGTTTTATGGCACCCCCTCTCGCCCAATCCGGAGATCGGTCTCTACTCAGGCATTTTATAAGACATTTGCATTTCTCTCTTTGTTTGATCATTTTCTTAGCCAGTTAGGGCGGGGGAACAGTTAACGGGGATTAAAACTGTAACACATTTGCATTTTGTACAAAAGTATGGCAAAATGTTTATGGATGTTTGATGTTTGATCTAAGCAAGTAAAATAGATTGAGAACAAGCTACTGTGAACATTTTGAACAGACTAGAGCACACTAACTGTGCGGTGGTGCACACAGAAGCAAGCCTGCATGCACTGGCTAAGCCACTGCATGCAGCCCTGACCTGCGTGCGCCACACCACAACTGGCGTGCGCCGGTAAACTCAAGTTCACAGCTTCTGTTATCAACCCTCTGGCTCTGGAAGGGACCAGTGCACACCCAGGACAAACCACGCAGTTGATATAGATTACTAAGCTATTACAGAGAGATTAAAGGGCTAAGAAGCCACCAAATGAACAGAAAACCCCTTAAACAGTGAGGGGAGGATGATCAAAGGCCTGGATGGAAGATCCATGCAAGGGCCAAGCCACTGGAAGCTAGGCTACTACCGTACGCCAGTAGTGTATGGCTGTACGCCAGTTGTGCCTTTGCTCCAATGCTTTGGCTTTACACCATCTGGGCTCTGGAACATGACCAAAAAGCTCCCAGAGGCCAAGCTACAGCAAGATACAGATGGAAGAGAAAGCAGTTCTAAAAGACAGTAAGCAAAAGGTTGATTTTAGCATGCATCAGGATGATCAGAACATAAATAAAGCAATAAAACAATGATCCATGGTCCCCACGCCAGTTTTGCACATACTACCATGACTGGCGTACGGCTCAACCTACTGGCGTGCGCCACTGATCACTGCATACGGTTTTGAAATCTTGCCAGCATTAGGGCCAGGACTGGTATAGATTACCAGCCTTGACGCTGCTAGCCCCCCTCAGGGGTCAGAACATAAAGCAGAAAGCAAATGTGGTATACCTTTGCTTGTGAGTTTGATGAAGAGCTTGGGCTTGAACTTGGGATTTGAGGTTTGAGAGATGGATGTAAGGGTGTTATGGACTAAGGTGAGTGTTTCCCTTACTTACTCTTTCTATTGGAAGAGAAAGGAAGCAAATGAGGGAGTAGAGGGGAAGAGGACAAGGAGACTTGAGCTCTTAATGGAACTAACCCTTTCTTAATGATGCTAACCCCTTGCAAATAAATGCAAGGGGGGTATTTATGGAGGAGAGAGTGGCTGGTCAGTTTAGGCTTTAAGGCTTGTTTGGTTAGTTAGGCCAAGGGTGAGCCTTCCATGCATTAAATGCATGGGACAAGGCTTGAGAGGTGATGTAGGAGTGGAGGGAGCAGGAGGACGTCCTCAGCCACCAGAGGACTGCTAGCAGACGCCAGGTGGCGCCAAAACTCCCGCGTGCTCATCTGGGATAAAGTTGATTTGACTGGCTATGACTGGCGTACGCACCTTGTAAGTGGCGTGCGCCAGTAACTGGGGATGACTGACACGTGGCGGTGGTTCCAGCGCACGCTAGTCATCCACCAGCGTACTCCAGTATGGTTTTGCTGAGGCCATTTGGTTCTGGCTTGAAGGTTCGACAAGGAGTTCAGAAAGGTTCGGATGAGGTTCGGGACGCTCAAAGCTCAAACTCATTCACAAACTCGGGTTGTTCTTGACCTTAATCATCATTGGGGAATCAAAGACCGTAAGTAAACTAATCTGGTCAGTCCAGAATAGGGTGTCTACATGTTCCCTCGCCGAAAGGGAAGACAAAAGGCATGCTCAGCCTACTAAAATGAAAAAGTAATTTCAAATAAACTTAAAAGACAAGTATAACCTCCTGAAAGGTTCAAAGTTGGTCTAAGCATCCGCCCCAGAGGAGCATTGCGCCCGGTCAGACAAGCATCGACGTCTTGGCATGGCCTCATCAAGTCACGCCTCGCGTTGATCCTGAGATAAAGGAGCATCAAATCCCCTGTTATCGGGTGCCAATCCAGAAAGCAGAAGCACAGAAGGCTCCAGGCCTTGTACCATGTTCAAAGCAATAAACAGTGGCGTTCCGCCAAGCACAAATGAGAAAATGTACACAACGGCCCGGAGCAAGACATTTCCAACCGAAGCACTCTTGACTCTTTGTTATCAAAGCCATATTATCTGGGGCTGCAGCCAAAGGTCTTCGACCTCAACAGCAACAATTTCAACACCTTGGTCAACCTGGATCATGTCCAAAGCAACTTTTCCCTGTGAGAAGCTCGTTGGGCTGAAAACCCCAAGGGTGGGCAGTTCCAAGCAAAAGTTAGAGCAGCCTGCTAGACCAAAACCTATGAAGGTGGTTTAGGCAAAAATGAATAGGCAATCAATCAAAGCTCGCTAGACCGAAGACCCGAATGGGCGGTACTAGGTAAAAGTTAGAGCGTAAAAGGAGAGGTAAATACTTGAGAGTTAACCCTTGGCCTGAACTACGTTTTGACCTGATTCCCTAGCTTGGGATACGTAGGCAGTCTTTCTTTGAGACTCGATCACAATCTATCAAATTGGATCCATGGTTGACGTTTTGGTACACATCAAAGGTCGGAGAGGATCGAAGATCAAGCTGCATTGGAGGAACCAGAAGGGGGAAAACCTTCGTCTTTCAATTTTATTACCAAACTGCTTCTTCAATTTACAGGTTGAGCATAAGTCTTAAAATATTTGAAGCATCAAAAACAGAACGAAATGCTGGCGAGGCCTAATAGCTCACAGTTTATTCTAAGTTCAGCAAAGTCTGGTGTAAGCAACCGCAGCGCGTTTGTTCGAAGTGATGCGCGTTGGTCTCAAACCTGCGCACGCTTCTTGCAGTAGGCAGTAGCAGTTGGCTACTACCCTCAAATGTCGTTCCAGGGGCTTTTGCCAAGTCTTGTCAAACCATGCAAGTCATATGGACTTAATGTGACTGCACGAGGGTGTCGGTTTCAGTCCGGGCCTATACGAGTCATCATTTGCGTCTTATGTCCGTCTTTGCGACATTTTTTCAGTTTTTCAATCAACTGTCATATCGGGATGCTTTTCTCGATTTTGTTTATACAGGTCTTTGTACCTTTTCCACTTTTCATAAGTGTCAGTTTCACCTGTTCAGGAATATTGTGAGTTTCGGCACATTAATGCCCAAAATTTCATTATGTTTCGTGTGTCTAAGGGTTTGCATTGTACCCTGGGACTCTTTCTCCCTTTTCGTTCGAGCTAGGCGAGTCTGTACATATGTGCGCCTGTCTGTGTGTCGATTCAAAGCACTTGTCAATGCAAATTAGATATTAGTGGTTAGTTTTTGCGTTCTCTTCAAAAAGAGAGTCAATAAACTGGAAAACGCAATTGTTACATTGCTACCCTAGTATCCGTAATCCGCAAGCAGCGGAATCTCTTGAAGCAGCAAGGGCGCGTCATCCCAAGGCCAAGCATTGAAGGAAGGGGCACGCATGCCCAATGCCACTACTAAATGTCAACAAGGGGCACGCCAGCCCGTTCAATGTCTATATCTCCGGATGCGCATCTCAGAAGTGCAGACAGTACAGTAATGAGGCTCAGTGGTAGTCCTTAGGTGTCGTTGTCCTCCTAGGAGTCGCCCTTAGCCTGCATCTGCATTTTCAATATATCATATCATCGCATATTGTATATATCAAATGTCAAAAGCAGGAACGTGCATCAAGGCAAATCAAATCAGTGTTGAAACCGTCAGTGTTGAGGCATTGGCAAATTAAATCAGCGTTGAGGCGTTCAAACCGTCAGTGTTGAGGCATTGGCAAATCAAATCAGCGTTGAGGCGTTCAAACCGTCGGTGTTGAGGCATTGGCAAATGAAATCAGCGTTGAGGCGTTCAAACCGTCGGTGTTGAGGCATTGGCAAATGAAATCAGCGTTGAGGCATTCAAACCGTCGGTGTTGAGGCATTGGCAAATCAAATCAGCGTTGAGGCGTTCAAACCGTCAGTATTGAGGCATTGGCAAATCAAATCAGCGTTGAGGCGTTCAAACCGTCGGTGTTGAGGCATTGGCAAATGAAATCAGCGTTGAGGCATTCAAACCGTCGGTGTTGAGGTATTGGCAAAACAAATCAGCGTTGAGGCGTTCAAACCGTCGGTGTTAAGGCATTGGCAAATCAAATCGGCGTTGAGGCGTTCAAACCGTCGCTGTTGAGGCATTGGCAAATCAAATCAGCGTTGAGGCGTTCAAACCGTCGGTGTTGAGGCATTGGCAAATGAAATCAGCGTTGAGGCATTCAAACCGTCGGTGTTGAGGCATTGGCAAATCAAATCAACGTTGAGGCGTTCAAACCGTCAGTGTTGAGGCATTGGCAAATCAAATCAGCGTTGAGGCGTTCAAACCGTCAGTATTGAGGCATTGGCAAATCAAATCAGCGTTGAGGCGTTCAAACCGTCGGTGTTGAGGCATTGGCAAATGAAATCAGCGTTGAGGCGTTCAAACCGTCGGTGTTGAGGCATTGGCAAATCAAATCAGCGTTGAGGCGTTCAAACCGTCGGTGTTGAGGCATTGGCAAATCAAATCAGCGTTGAGGCGTTCAAACCGTCGGTGTTGAGGCATTGGCAAATCAAATCGGCGTTGAGGCGTTCAAACCGTCGGTGTTGAGGCATTGGCAAATCAAATCAGCGTTGAGGCGTTCAAACCGTCGGTGTTGAGGCATTGGCAAATCAAATCAGCGTTGAGGCGTTCAAACCGTCGGTGTTGAGGCATTGGCAAATGAAATCAGCGTTGAGGCATTCAAACCGTCGGTGTTGAGGCATTGGCAAATGAAATCAGCGTTGAGGCGTTCAAACCGTCGGTGTTGAGGCATTGGCAAATGAAATCAGCGTTGAGGCGTTCAAACCGTCAGTGTTGAGGCATTGGCAAATCAAATCAGCGTTGAGGCATTCAAACCGTCAATGTTGTGGCATTGGCAAACCAAATCAACGACAGCCGGTCCTGTCCAACCTCAATGGCTTGATCACTTTGTATAGCGATCCGCCAGTTCAAATCAACGACAGCTGGTCCTGTCAAATGTCTACAATGGCTCGATCATTTATACTGATCAGCCCGTCTCCTGTCAAAGTTCCCCAACGGTTTGATCATTCGGCACATTGATCTCTCCGTCCGCATTCACGACAGCCGGTCCTGTCAAATCCACAACAACGACCAGAACATCGTTCAATGGTCCGTTCATCCGCAACTGATTGTTATCCAAGAGAGTCCGTCTTGGCCTGTCCCGAACGACAATCACCCTCAGTCTAGCCATAAGTGCATCTTCCAGCAGGCTTATTGCTCTGTCTCGGATGGTCATTGATAGGGAGATTGGCTCTGATTCCCTACAGATGGAATTCAACCTGCCTGACACGACCTACCCGTGTTTGGTTGAATACTTTGTGCCGAGGATAGCTTGATCCCTAGCAACGACGGTCTGTCCCGTCCGCGTCTGTAGCGACAGCCCGTCCTGTCCAAATTCGATCAACAAGCGGCGATACGATCGTCCACTTCTACATTCATCCCCAGCGACGGTCCGTCCGTCCTATCAACCAATCAGGTTCTGTAAGTATGCTTGTCTACTTTGCTAGTATGTTCTGCTCTGGATTGCCTTGAAGGGTGTCTAGAAACCTTTGACGTTACTTGTACCAAGTCAATGGTGCTCCAAGTGCCGTCAAAGGGGGGCTACTGTAGACACCCCAATCTGGGCTTCCAGATTAGTTTACTTACGGTTTTTGATTCCCCGATGATGAAACGGATCAAGAACACCCCGGGAATGTCGAGTGTTTGAGCTTTGAGTGTTTGAAAAACCCTTGAACCTAACCTAGCCTAAGCCACTTCCAAAAGCCAAAAACCCTACTGACGTGCGCCAGGGCGCACCGTCGCGCGACAGACTGGAACCATCGCGCGATGGTCGCGCCAGGGCGCACCCTCGCGCGACAGTTTGGAACCCTCGCGCGATGGTCAAACTGCCAGGTGGACAAAGTTTGACCGTTGACCCTCGCGCAACAGTTTGGAACCCTCGCGCGATGGTCAAACTGCCAGGTGGACAAAGTTTGACCGTTGACCCTCACGCGACAGTTTGGAACCCTCGCGCGATAGTCAGTTCCCCACCTAATTTTTCAGAGGCAGAAAATTGGCCACCAATGCAACCTCAGCCAGGCCTTGTGGCTGGCTGAATTCCTCTCCTGGCACCAACCAGATTCACCCTCCATGCCTATAAATACCCCCCATTTGTTCTCTTTCAAAGGGTTACAAAAAATCAAGCACAAAAGGTTACACAAACCCAAATACACTTGATACTTCATCACTCTAGCCATCTACATACACTCATTTTGCAAGCTCTATCACCTTGTTCAACCTCAAGCATCAAAGCTCAAACACCGTTCAAACTCAAAAAAAAGCCAAAGGTATAACACCTTTGTTCTGCTCACTGTTCTGATCCCTGAGGGGGGCTGGCAGGGTCGAGGCTGGTAATCAATATCAGTCCTGGCCCTAAAGCTAACAAGGTTTCAAGAACCGTTCTGGTAGGAACCAGCGCGCGAGGGTCCCATATACGCGCGCGACACTTCGTTGTTGTGCACGATGGACCGCGTGGGGATTGGTGTCCTACTGTTTTACACTTTACTTACATATATCTCACTGTTAAGCATGCAAAAAACCAGTTTACTGCTTTTCTTAGAGCTTAAATTGTTAGCTTGCATTTCAATATTTAGTTCTGTTATGTTGGAGTACCCCTGGGATCATTCTGGACCTGTCCCAGAGCCTAGAAACGTGCAAAACCAGACACTGGAAAGTTGGCTCGAACCATCGCGCGATGGTCAAATGGAGCGTTGACCAGTGTGCCAGGGCGCAATCGTCGCGCGCCAGGGCGCAACCATCGCGCGCCCGGGCGCACTGTCGCGCGACTGTTCGGAACCCTCGCGCGACGGTTCCATTTTGTTCCCGATCAGTGGCTGGCCTTGCATGTTTAACTTGGTTTTAGGCTATTATTTTGTCTCCACACTGTTTATGGGGTATTTTTGTTTATTTATTAGGCTTTTCAGCCTTTAAAACTGTACATTATGACTGTATAAACTGCTTGGTTTGTCCTGGGTGTGCACTGGTCCTTCCAGAGCCCAGAGGGTTTAAGAATAAGAGATGTGGGCTTAGGCTTACTGGCGCGCGCAGGTCTTGTAGAAGCGTGCGCAGGTTTGGTCAGCATGCATTGACTTGATCAGTGCATACTGGTTTCTTCCTGCGCACGACACTCCAAGACAGGGGCTTTCCAGTCTGTTTAAACTCCCACAGGAGTCTGTTCTCATCCTATACTAACTGCTCATCCATGCTATTTTGAGGGCATGCGCTCGCGCTCCCTCGATCCGGGCCCATTGCCTTGGGAAAGGAACGAAATCCTTCTCCCACATTTTAAGGGCATGCTGCGCACAACCCCTGACATTCCGAATGATTGCCAGAGAGCTGACTTTTCCGGAAAGAGAGGGCATGAGCACTGATTTTGAGGAATGAGAACATTCTTCCCCTGAGAGAAGGTGACCTCACCCATTCAAATCCAGAAAAGGTCAGACAACCCCCCCCCCCCACCCCCTCCCCCCCGCGGAGAACGAAAGGAACACGCTGCCTTTGTTCCTTCTGTACCTCTTGCTCTTTCCCTCACCCCATAAGATTTCTCCCCTTTTTTTCCTCTTGCTAATCATCAGCCAATCGCACCTCTCCAGCTCACATATACACACGTAAGCACATCCAGCGGAACCCTCCTACCTACATTTAGGCGACTCTGCTGGGGAGGTGCCTTTTGGTTTATGGTCAGTACCCGTTCCAGAGAATACATCGAGCCACCACGCCGGAAAGCAATGACGGCGCCAGATAACGGCGCACCAGTTCTCGAGGAAGTCGAAGAAACCAACAGCGCAGGTGCAGCCGCACAGACGATGCGGGCCCTCCAGGACGGCCAGCGACAGTTCCTCGAGACGCAAAGATAGCTGCTCGCAGCCTTTATGGGTCTCACTGAGCTCATCTCAACGGCGCTCCCGAAGGCCGCGGTCGGCCAAAACGACGAACCACAGCAAAACCATGCTGGGGCAGCACTAGCCAGACAGTGCAACCTCAGATCCCCTTGTCTGCGCCTCACCATTTGCGTCCCGTGCTTGTAGGAGGCATTGCTGGAAACCCCGTTGGAGAGCGCCAGAAAGAGATTGTTGCCGATGGTACCAGCACGCCATCCACGGGACCCCACATCACCATGGCGGAAGTCCAAGCTCTGCTGGCACAACAGAAAGCAAGTGAGGCAAGCAGAAAGGAGCCAGCCGCCCTTGAAGCCGGCGCCCCATCTGCGGGGCAGTTCATCACTCTGGCAAACGTGCAGGCCCTCCTTACTAAAGAAAAGGCAAAAATAGTTTTATCCTCCCTTCCTAGCCCAGATATCCGCCCTCCCTACCCCGTTACGATCTTATCACTACCTTACCCGGAAGGGTACACCCCACCAAAGTTCGTCAAATTTGACGGAAAAGAAGGCAGTGCTCAAGAACACGTGGTCCTTTTCATAGAATCCCTTGGGGCCCACACGTCCGACTCCAACTTGCGTCTCCTAGAGTTTTCAAAATCTCTCACTTCCCGCGCATACACGTGGTATGTCAACTTGGAACCTTACTCGATCGCCACTTGGCAGGAGATGGTTAATAGCATCTATGCTAAATTCTTCCAGGTCCGCGAGAAGGTAATAATGATCAGTTTGACGAAGGAAACATAGACAAGCAGAGAGGATGTGGTGGATTACATCAGGTGATTTCAGGACCGCGCAGTCGACTATACTGAGTCAGTCAAGGAAGTTCAACTTGTTGAGATCTGCATTGGCAGAATGATGGATGAATTCAAGATGCTGCTCATCAACTTGAAGTTGGGAACATTTTCCGCCCTATTGGAATCCGCGTACAATATTTGCCACATGGTCAAACCGGCCAGGAAAGATAGCTGGAAGGGCAAGGCCACAGGCGCCACCGTTGCCATCGCGGAGGCGCCGCGGGCCCAGCAAGCCCCCGGAGGAAGAAAACGGAGGGAGCGCGAGATGGGGCTAGCTCTAGATTATCCCTGCACCATGGATGAAGTGCGAGCCTTGGTGAATACATGGGTGCAAGACAGAGAGCTGGAGCTTCCCCCAGTGGAGTACGAACCGACGCGGGAAGACCGCGAGCATCCGCGATACTGCATGTACCACAGGCATAACAAGCACCCAACTAGTGATTGTTGGTCACTAAAGAGATTGTTCAAGAGAAAGTAGAATGCAAACGAGCTCAGGATAGGACGACGCGACATCCGTGTCAAGCCTTACCCGGCCCATGGAAATAACAATGGAGAAGTAAACATGGCGGAATGTTACCCATTTATGTATGAAGATGAAGAAGACGCAGACAACAATTACTATCTAGAAGGAGAGGAAGAGGAAGCATGGGCCTACATGGTCACTTGCTACGAAATCACTAAGGAATTCGGAAATGGTGCGGCCCCCGCGGTCACACCTGACCCCAATGCTTCGGTGAAGACATTGCAAAATAGTACAAAGTTCCGTGCATTTTTTGATGGTTTTGGCTTTACACCAGCAGCACGATTGGAAATCACCAAGGCAATCATCAGTATCGCGGAGGTCCATCAAGAATCATGCATGTCCACGGAGGGGTCTGTCCCGCGGACAATCCGCGATGAATCCAACTCCGTCACTTTTTCGGACGCAGACCGAAGGGTGCCGTACCCCCATAACTGCCCGCTATATGTTACATCCCGCGTCAATGGGATAGAGTTGAAGAGAACCTTTCTAGATGGTGGGGCCTCCATAAACCTCATGCCCATGTCAACGTTCAAAAAGCTGGGAATACAGGACAACCGGATAGTGGAATCACCGATCACTATCACGGGATTCGGAGGAGACCGAAGGCAATCTCTGGGATATGTTGTGGTAGACCTAGAAGTGGGGGCAATCCGCTCAGACACTAAATTTCACCTTATCAACACGGACCTGAATTATCATATCATTCTCGGCAGGAGTTGGATGCATAAGTACGCAGTTGTACCATCCAGCTATCACCAATGCCTGAAAGGAATTTGGGTAGGAAAGAAGGTCACCATCCGCGCGTCAGAAAACCCATTCGACACTCACGAAGCACACCTCTCAGACGCGGTTTACTTCTCGGAGCTAGGCGAAGTGTCTCAAGCGATCACTGCTAAGCCGCGCGGCGTGAAGATCCCAAGGTGGGAAGACATCGAGGATGAGAAGCTGGAGACCCGACAAAGAGACCCATCCGCGGCGGAGGCCGCAGCCCCCAGAAAGATAACCAAAACGAAGGAAGGGGGCAAGACAGTGTACTACTTATGACGGTCCACCGGGGCAGCGGCCGATCATGAAATCGGTGGCCCCGGCGGAACATGTGCCGTGATAGAAGAAGAAACAATCCAAAAGCCAGAACCCGCTCCAGAATGCATGCAGGATCAACCCAGGCCGCAGCAAGAAGCACTAGAGGAAGTTGACTTTAGTAACGGAGCGGGCCAAAGGAAACCAGTGTTCGTAAGCAAAGAGCTAGACGGAGAATTCCGTGAGAAGTTGATAGCACTATTACGTGACAATTTAGATGTGTTCGCATGGCACTACGAGGAAATGCTTGGCTTAGATCCGGAGCTAGTAACGCATCATTTGGACGTCTTTCCCAACTCCAAGCCTGCGAAACAACCCCAGGGGAAATACCACCCCGACTTGGAACGGCAGATCAAGGAAGAAGTCGAAAAGTTGTGGAAAGTGGGATTTATCCGCCCAATCCAGTACCCCGAGTGGTTAGCAAACATTGTCCCGGTGAAGAAGAAGAATGGCCAAATCAGAGTATGCGTCGATTTTCGCGACCTCAACAAAGCATGCTCGAAAGATGAGTTCCCGCTCCCACATATCGATATATTGGTGGATGCCACCTCGGGCCACCAGATGTTCTCCTTCATGGATGGGTTCTGCGGGTACAACCAGATTAAGATGGCTCTGGAAGACGCGGAGAAAACGGCCTTCCGGACCCCCTTGGGAAACTTCTACTACATCGTGATGCCTTTCGGGCTCAAGAACGTGGGAGCGACATATCAGCGGGTCATGACCGCGATCTTCCACGATATGATGCACAAAATCATTGAAGACTATGTGGATGACCTGGTGGTGAAATCGAGGGAGCGGAAGGATCACCTAGCAAATCTAGCTACCATGTTTAACAGATGCAGGAAGTTCAACCTTAAAATGAACCCCCTGAAGTGCGCGTTTGGCGTTACCGCGGGAAAGTTCCTAGGTTTCCTCGTGCATCGCCATGGAATCGACGCGGATGGGGCAAAAGTTAGGTCCGTCGTAGAAATGCCCCCACCCCACTCTCAGAAGACGCTCAAGCGGTTCTTGGGCAAAGTTTCTTACCTGCGGCATTTTATCCCCGCGCTGGCGGAAATTGCAGCACCTTTCGCAGACTTATTGAAGGGTAATGCAAAGTTCGCATGGACGCAGGAGCACCAGCAAGCCTTTGAGAGGATTAAAGCGGCTCTGACATCTCCCCAGACGATGGTGGCTCCAGTCGCGGGAAAGCCGCTGATACTCTACCTGACCTCCACCCCAAGATCCATCGGGGCCCTGCTGGTGCAAGAAGTAAATGGGACGGAGCGCCCAATCTACTACATCAGCAGGAAGGTCCAAGGAGCGGAAGAAAGATACATGCCCATTGAGCGGCACTATTTAGCCCTCGTCTTCACCGCGCAAAAGCTCAAACATTATTTTTTGTCGTTCTCCATACAGGTAATCACTAAGTCTGATCCAGTAAGGTATCTCCTGTCCCGCCCCGCGCTCACAGGCCGGGTTGCCCGCTGGTTGTTAGCACTCGCAGAATTTGAAATTTCATGCACAACGCCGAAAGCAATCAAATGCCAAGCCCTATCCGACCTCTTGGCACAGTTCCCAAGCGGCCAGTGCGAACCACTTGAAGAATCTCTACCCGGAGATAGTTTCGAAGCCCTTGCGGCCAGCGCAGATGAATCACACTGGATGCTTAGCTTCGATGGGGCCGCGAGTAGTGGATCAGGAGGCGCAGGAATAGTGTTGCAAAATGAAGAAGGAGAGAGATTCCATTTGAACTACAAATTGAGCTTCCCCTGCTCCAATAACGAGGCGGAATACGAAGCACTAATCTTGGGTCTTTTAGCAGCAAAGAAAGAAGGGTTAAGCACCTGAAGATAGAGGGAGACTCGAAATTGGTAATTCTGCAGACGGAAGGGGTTTACGCGTTGAAGGAACCAACCCTGGCACCATACCGAACGACGGACTAGAAATTGATGAAATTTTTCAAAAGCATCAATATCATTCATAAGCCCAGGTCAGAAAATCGTTTCCCAGATGCCCTTGCAACGCTAGGGGCAAAGACGAAATTCGAGGAAGAAAAGGCTTGTATAGAAATTGTAAAGATGTTCGAACCATCTGTGGTAGAAGATTTTTCAGAACCGACGGAGGACTGGCGCGGATCCATCAAGATTCAATTAACCACCGGCGTAGGACACTTGCCCACCACGGAACTCTCATGCTTCGTAGTCTTGCGTGGAGAATTGTATCACCGTGCTCCGCATGGGTGGCTCGCGCGGTGCGTTGATTCGAAGGAGGCAGGAGAAGTCTTGAACCAGATCCACGACAACAATTGTGCGGACAACGAGATAGCCCTGTATAGAAGGATTCAAAGGCAAGGTTACTATTGGCCCAGCATGAAGAAAGGCGCCGATCTAATCGCAAAAAACTGCACTTGGTGCTCTTTATACGCGGCCAAACCAGAATGCCTAATGGCGGGTACTAGCGACCAAGAGACAGATTGGAGATAGGTTTACGTTGATTACTTGCGGGAAGGATCCTTGCCCATTAAGCGGACTGAGTCTGCGAGGATCGTCCGTGGGGCGCGACGCTTCTTCTTGGAGAAGGGGTGCTGTAGACACCCCAATCTGGGCTTCTAGATTAGTTTACTTACGGTTTCTAATTCCTCGATGATGAACGGATCAAGAACACCCCGGGAATGTTGAGTGTTTGAGCTTTGAGTGTTTGCAAAACCCTTGAACCAAACCTGGTCTTAAGCCACATAAAAGCCAAAAACCTTACTGGCACGCGTGTAGACACCCCAATTTGGCCTAACGATTAGTTCAGGTCCCACCTTGGGGACCATCCCGGTGATGAAATGGATACAGTGATTGCTGATTGACTTCTCGAGAACCTTAGGACTTATGGTAAGAACTTTGAGCCACTTAGAGGACCCAATCCAGAGCCATATAGCCTTTCAGACAGAAAATACAGAATCCTAGGAGAATCCATCTGTCGGCCGTAACATTGATCTCACGGCCTTAACATCATTTCCTCACCCGAGCAACCTGTTGCTAGAAAATCTCCCTGAGAGATCAATCCCTCGGCCGCAAGATCTATCCTTCGGCCGCAACATCCATTCCTCGGCCGCCAGATCCTTTCTACGGCTGCCAGATCCCTTGTTTTCCAGATTCTCGAACGTTCTGTCAGACGTTTGATCCAACTACACTACCTTCCAGATGCGTTCGGGCTACGTTAGAGGATTGCCATGAAGAGTTAGAA
This sequence comes from Rhododendron henanense subsp. lingbaoense, assembly GCA_020567845.1. Classification (NCBI taxonomy): domain Eukaryota; kingdom Viridiplantae; phylum Streptophyta; class Magnoliopsida; order Ericales; family Ericaceae; genus Rhododendron; species Rhododendron henanense. Next base: position 32,417,851 of record CM036313.1, on the reverse strand, counting down.
TCACACTCTAACTCCAATTTTGATCGTGCATTTTGATTGGCCGGAGTAAGTCATCCCTGTGCCTATATAAAGGAGCCTTTGGGTTCCAAATTTGATAAGTGAATACACCCACTCAAGCCACGAAACTCTGCACAAATACTCTCTCAAACCCTCTCTTCAAAAGCCTGTGGGCTACCACAGCCCCGGGTGGATTGGGGCGGCCCGATAAAAGTCGCGCGCCTCGTCTTTGGATCGATTCGAAAATGGTTTGAAGAGTTGCCAACCAGATTTGCGGTCTATCACCCGAGAAATCGTTTTGGTTGAAAATGATTGATTTGAAATTGAAAACCAGAGATTGTTTGAGGGTTCGGAAGCCATGTTACGAGGGGGGAAGGGTTTTACGGCACCCCCCTCGCCCGACGCGATGTCGGTCTCTACTAAACGTTTGTGGGATTTTTCAAAAGGGGGATTTTGTTTCATTAAATCAACTAGCAAGTATCCACAGTTATAGTCGTGCGTGCATGTGCATATGTACAGGGAGCAATAAAATGGTGGAAGAATGCAAAATAACATGAAATGAAGCCCAGCCTACTGACTTCACTCTCGAGCGCTCGGGAGTGGTCCCGAACGCTTAGGAGTGTTGGTGCCCAACCTACAAAATTTGTTAGTACAAACAAGAAATAATTCTAACAACTGTAAATTGAAATGCCTTTAAGTATATCACTGGCTCAGCAGAGGACTTGAAAGACTGAGATAGGCCCTCAATCTCTCAGATCATGCATCCCTGCCTCAACTAAGTTAGATCTACAACTTTAAAAGAGTAAATGGATACATTTATGCATGCATGAAATCAGAAAACACAGCAAACTAGGGAAAATAGATTGTAACGGCATGCATGCACTCTCGAGCGCTTGGGAATGGTTCCAAGCGCTTGGGAGTGAGCTGCATGTCAGCTTACTCTCATATGGAAAATGGCGCTATCTTAACATGCAAACAGCCTTGTTTTGATCTCTCCCTGGAGAAAACCTTCTTCTTAACTTTGGAAAACCTTGTTCTTACTTGAAAGTTCGTGAAAAATGTTTCTGTTTTAGGAAAATTGATTTTCTGTGCATGCATGTCATGATGAAGCCATTTTATTTCAGAATGCACCCCACCCCCAGCCTGCTGTTTAACAAAATGCCATGCATGGGACTGGAAACAGTTCCGAGCGCTCGGGAGTGTTTCCAGTAGGGGGTTTTAAGAAAATGTTTATGTGGACCCTTTGCTCTTGTTTTTACACCAAGGTCTCTCAACCATGCACCCAGTATCAAAGACTGGGACAGGTTGAGAGACCCCCCTCAGAAGGGAAAACAGCCTCTTGTTTGTGATCAAAGTAGAGAAATTTCTACCTTTAGTGGGAGCTTTGCTTCTTGACTGGCTTTGAAAAGTGGATGAATAAAGAAGAATACAAGAAATCAGAAGCTAGGAGTGTTCTGGATTTCCTGCATTTTTCTTGATGTTTTTGCTTTTTGAAACTTTGTTTTTTGAAAAACTTTATGGTTGGCAAGAAGACTTTGAACTTGAGAGAGAGTTGTTGAAGAGAGTAGGAGCTTTTAGATAGAGAAATTGCATCCTCTTTCTCAGCTAAAAGCCAGGCATATATATAGGCCAAGATAACCTATGGTTTTGAAATGAAATAGATTTGAATAAAACATTTTTAAAGAGAGAAAATCTGCTGGCCTGATCTTCTCTGACTGAGGTTGAGTGTTGACTCAGACCTCAGCCGGCTCAAGGTGGTTGTCATGATGGATCGCATGGGTAGTGGGAAGCCTTGCCATCCATTGGGCAGCACAAAAGACTCGAGCGCTCGAGAGTGAGCCAGGCCAGTGTTTTTTTTAAAACAGTTTTGAGCGCTTGGGACTGCTTCCAAGCACTTGGGAATGATTTTGACCATTTTATCTCCCATTTCAAATCCTCCAAGAAGCAAAGTTTCGACTGGTACGAGGCTTGTTTTAATCCGAATTCATCATCGGGGAGCCTCAGGGCCACAAATTAAGGAAATTCGATAAGTCCAAATTGGGGTGTCTACAGTTGCCCCAGTTTGGGCGACACTCGGCATCATGTCTGGATACGAGTGTCGTCCAAAGATTGAGACGGCCCAATTCGAACCAAATCACATCCTTAATTCAAAATCAAATGCAAGTAAAGATGTACAAGCATTCAAAACATAAGGTCGTGCTCTTCCGAGCTACCTACGTACCCTTTTCTGCAGGGATAAGACCAGCGTAGTTCTTTGGGGCCAATGCAAACATGCAGTCATGCAAGCAAATGATCGACAATATAGATTGATTCGAGGAGCGCCCACCGATTGCTCTGTCTCAGTGGGTGGCAAAATTAACCAGGCAAATAGGTTGTAAATACATCGCGAGGGGTGTCATCCAACGGGACAAGTTAGTTTGTCTCGAAGGAACTAAAACCAAATCTACGGCGGGAGATGATTGAAAGGTGTCACAGAGGACAATGCCAAATCTATGGTGGGATTTGATTGAAAGGTTTCCCTCAGGACAATGCCAAATCTATGGCAGCGGATGATTGAAGGGTGTCCCTCAGGATGATGCCAAATCTATGGCAGCGGATGATTGAAGGGTGTCCTGAGCCTCAGGACAATGCCAAATCTATGGCAGCGGATGATTGAAGGGTGTCCCTCAGGATAATGCCAAATCTATGGCAGCGGATGATTGAAAGGTGTCCCTCAGGACAATGCCAAATCTATGACAGCGGATGATTGAAGGGTGTCCCTCAGGACAATGCCAAATCTATGGCAGCGGATGATTGAAGGGTGTCCCTCAGGACAATGCCAAATCTATGGCGGGATCAAGCAGTCATGTTGACAAATATGATAGATGAAGGTGACCATAAGAGGTCGAGACTAGAAAGTGAGACCCGTGTTTCGACGTTTGACAACAACGATGATATTTTTTATTTTTATTTGAAAAACAAAGGACATGTCCGAGTACCTTTCTGCTTTACTGTTTTTGGCCAGCGGGCTGGTATTTTCAGGACCTTGGGATTTGGGATGGAGTTTGTCTTTGGATGAAAATTGGGTTTGAGCTAGATCCAGGGCTTGAGCTGGAGTTGGTTTGAGTTTGACTTTAATCAGGGCTTGAGTTTTGAGCATTCATACCCCAGTCTTGAAGTCGGCTGTATGCTTGCTATGATTGATGACATTGGGCTGACGTGCCTCAGTTCTAATTCTTTACCTTGATTCCACTGACAGTTTCGGCTACCAGTTTTATCATGAGCACAAGCGTGGGTTCTTCCATGTATTGGAGTTTCTCTCACGAGTTGGGGTCTCAAGATCAATATGACTTGACTAGACTGATGACCTTGTGTGAATTTGGACAAGGCCCAGATGACTCAAAAGACAAGAAAGACCCCTTATCAGAGGACTGACTCTCAATGATGACCTTGACTTGACGAGGAGTTTGATTTGACTGGACGAGGAGCTTGATTACTTGAGGATTTGATGTTTGAAATTGTCATGATAAAATCAAGTTTCGGTGACTTTCCCATTAGGGGTTTTGAAATTGTTTTAGCACCATCAAGTGATGCTCATTCAGAATTTTCTTTGATCTTGTTTTGTCAAAACACGAGGGTTTTACCATGAACCGTGCCCCAAATTGCTGATGAGAACCCATGGATTTTGCAAATGCCCCAGCTTGGATTTTGCGGGATTCACAAAATGCCTTGCCCCTCCTTCTTGTTTTCTCTTATTGTCTAGGATTTTTGTTATCAAGTTGTGTTTTCCAATCTGAAAGAACTTTATTTGGGTTGTAACGTGGCCAAGGTTTGGTTTAGCAAAGAAAGGATAATAGGCTCAAAAATTTTCATTTTCTTTGGCTTTCGAGAGCTAGCAGCCATCTTGAATATTTTTGTGCCCTTTTTTCTTTTGAGGGGCGCCCTTTTTTCATTTGATTTCCTTCGCACTTTTGTTGTGCCGATGTGTTTGGCACTTTTCTCTGATGTTTCTTCGATGTTTTGCATTTCATCGTGCCTATGTATTTGGCACTTTTGCACTTTGAATTCTGATGCGCCGACGATGGTTAGGTGTTTGGCACTTTTGTCTTCCTTATTTCACCCCAGTGTGGGGGATAGCTGCCTAGCTGGGTTCTTTCAAAGAAATTGATTAAGGCTCAAAGGGGGTTATCAATGGATATATATCTCCAAGCGTTTGATAAAAGAAAAGAATGCCTTTTTCTTCATTTTGAATTGCACAATTTGATAACTGGATCCTAGATGCAAGTTAAGAGATTTGTGTGCTCTAACTTTTGCCTAGATCACAATTTGAGGTTTTGATCTAGCTCGCTTTTTCTTGGGCCAAGGTGTTGCTTTTTGACGGCGTCAGGGAGTCGTCCCATGAAATTCTTCTTCTTGCAAGGGCAAAGTATCTCGTGTTTTGATTCCTCAATTGATGGTGAAAAACAATTCCAAGTTGCGGGATTATCACAAAACGCGAGTTTATTATTACAATTTCGACTCAAGAAGCTTGAGATTGATTTTGAAAGGCAGACCAACGAAGGATTGACTCGAAAGATCGTGACCAAATTTTGGGATCGACTCAAATGAACATGACCAGGCCTCAGGATGAGGCTGCCTACGTATCCTTCTTGCAAAGGAATCAGGTCATAACGTAGTTCAGGACTACGAAACTGACTCTCTTTTTGGTTTTTCTTCTTCGATTACAAACTTGAATTTGAAAACATACAGACACGAAAGCATGAAAGATTCGAGGTACAAACTGACTTGAAATCGAAATGAGAACTCGACTTAAAACTCAGAAACTTCCCAGACTCGTGAGAAATTCCATTCATGGATTGGCTGCACTGCATTCACCATCCTTCTCCAGATCCGAGGTCTGGCATTGGGATGGTTCTGGTCCTTTCTCACTATCTCGGGCATCATTCGGATTTTGATCCACCCCTGGATTCTGTGTCGGCTTGGAGCTCATTATTGAGGCATCGAGCTTAGTAGGGGTTGAAACAATGGATTCTGGCGGCTTATTGTTGATAATGCACTGGTGGGGATGGATTTTTATGCCATTGAAGATCCCGTCGATGGTTTGGTTGCTCAGAAGTTGTCCAAACGAGCCATGTCCCATCAATTCATTAACCGGTCCAGCCTTGAACTCCTCAAAGATCAAAGGATAGTTTTCCCCAAGCAATCGCCACCCATCAGGTGTTGACTCCCATACTAGGTCTATGTTCTCAAGCATGCAAATCCTGACTTCCTCAGGTATATTGACAGTGGGTTTTAGCTCGGTTGTGGGTATGATGTATTGGCTAGGGCGAATGAGATTGGGTTGAGATTGATGAGGTTGACACGGGGGTTTTGCGGGTGCTTTGAGAGAAGGTTTATGATAGTGTTTGGGTTTGAAAGTGGAGGTGAGATGGTTCCATTATCGATGAGATCTTGGATTTTGTGGCGGAGACGGAAGCTGTTATTGGTGGAATGGCCGGTATATTGGTGAAAGGCACAATAGACGTTTGGGTTGTGGGACGCCGAGAGCTTCTGAGGTAGGGGAGTTGGAGGGAGTGGCTCGATGAGGCCGGCTTCAAGGAGCTTCTCATAAACTGAGGACAAAGGTACAGGAAAACGGGAGAAGATCCTTGGTGGGATTTTGCAGCTGGGTTGAGGGTTCATGGTGGTGCTATGTGGGCCTCTGGTGAAAGCCTTGCTTGCTTCGCAGCTGCATAATACTCTTTTGCTTTTGGGGTTGATCTCATCAATGTGCGTGTCTTGCCTTTCAGCACTAGTTTTAGACAAGGATCCAATATCTTCCTTTGAGTGAGTCTTGGCGTCATGGAATTTGACTAGGTCTTTAAGCATGTCCGAGAGCTTCACTTTTGAGCACATTCTGACTGTTGGAGGGTGGTGGATTTGTGGAGTTTCTTTGATCCTGGCATCATCGGCATTTAGTCCCAGATCTGGATTCCACATGGCGGAGGTGATAAGGTCAATCAGCCCTTGCAATAGAGTCATCTGCTTATCCATTTTCTGACTCATTTCCTCTACAGCCCTTTTCAGCTCAACCAGCTCTGTTTGCCCTGTCATTTTGAGGTAGTCGGAGAAGGTGATATGGCTTTCTGTAGGATGGGCGGCCCAGTGCTGACAGTAAAGTAAAAAAGCGAACTCAAAATGTGCCCCTGTTATGGTTTATTGAAAAGGAACGTGTATGAATAAAAGAATTGTTAATAACATGTTGTCATCGTCGACTCAAGGGATCAAACTTCACGAATAGTTCCAACAGTCACGGGTAGGTCGTTGTCAGGCAGGTTAAATTCCTCACGTTGGGAATCAGAGCCAATCTCCTTATCTAAGACCATCCGAGACAGAGCAATAAGACTGCTGGAAGATGCACTTAAGGCTAGACTGAACTAGAGGGAGCCGTTCAGGCACGGCGAACACCGGAGTTATCCCAAACTCCATGGATTTATGGTCTCCTAGACCCTGACTCAAGAAATGACAACCTACGAAGGATTGCCTTAGTCCTCAGAGATTCTTTTGAATGTGTATCCTTTGATTATAAATGACAAGATTTGGGAGATATCAAGACAAATTAAGTCTTTAACATTTTTCACCCGAAATTTCTGTTCTGGTTTTAGAAACCGTTTGGCGTAAATGACATGATACCGTAACTGGGGTGGCGTAGGTGGCATGGCACCATTAGCCTAAGCGGTGTAAGTGACTTCGCACTATAACCTGAGTGGTGTGGGTATCACGACATCGTAGCCTAATTGTTTCGTTAATTTTCGTTGAATCCATGATTGAAAAATGTATTGAAGACTTAATGAATTTTGATATCCCCAAAACCTCGTCATTCCAAGGACTAATTAATTTCAACAACGTGCCTTTTAATAGCACGACTCTTCATCGGTCCAGGCAATCCTAAGCAAGCTGCGCAAGCAAGTCTAAGAGTTCTATACGCGATATGAAAGCAAACAGACATAAGATGCAAGGTGCGATGTGCAAGCGGGATAAGATCACGGTCCTTCGAAGGTTGCCTCATTCCTCAGAATTTCTTTTAGGGTGTATCCTTTGTTTAGAACAACAAGTTCTAAGAGATGTCAAAATGAACTAAGTATTCAACTAGTCCTCATTCGAAGTTTCAATTTTGAACTCGGAATAGCTTAGTACAGACGACGTGAAGCCATAACCAGAGTGGCGTCAGTGGCTTGGTGCCATTAGCCGAAGTGGTGTAAGTGACGTGGCGTCACGGCGTCGTTTCCTTGTTATTCCTTATTCTCCGTTGAATCTTCGATTAGGCGTTAGTCAAGGATTTAGTATATTCTGATTTCCCAAAGTCTCATTGTTCTAAGAACTCATATAGTTTAGACAACGTACACTGGGGTGCACGACTCTTCATCGGGTCTCGGCAAACCTTCCATAGACCGCGCGATCGAGTCTAAGAAAACACAACGCTTGAAATTGAACAGACAGCATGATGGCATGACATGGATGAGATGCATGGTGAGGTGCAGAAAGCAGTAACATGTAGGCAGGATATAGCACATAATCCTACCCTGCGGGTCCCTGTCCTAGTTTGGAAGGTTCTATTGCTTTCTACACATGTATAAAGGCTGGGTTTTGGTTTAAAGAGGGTTCCCCAGACTAGAGTCAAGGTATACCTCCCACTATTGAGCGTACACCCAATAATGGTACAAGCGGTAGGGATGACTCATCACGGTCGAGGGTTGCTGAGTATTCCAGGATTCCCCATCACCGGTAAGCCGGGTAGGATTGCCGAAACACAACAGGGGGGTTGAACAAGATATATGTACAAGAAATAGAGAATGAAACAAAATAACTTTGAAAATCCCACAAACGTTTTTCAAGCTTGGCTCACAAGTTTAATTGATGCCTAAGGAAAGCGGGCCGTTTTATCAACATACCAACTTTTCCTCAAGTATTAATTAAACAAATCCCCAGCGGAGTCGCCACTGTGGGCTACCACAGCCCCAGGTGGATCGGGGCGGCCCGATAAAAGTCGCGCGCCTCGCCTTTGGATCGATTCGAAAAATGGTTTGAAGAGTCGCCACCCGGATTTGCGGTCTATCACCCGAGAAACCGTTTTGATTGAAAATGATTGATTGGAAATTGAAAACCAGAGATTGTTTGAGGGTTCAGAAGCCATGTTACGAGGGGGGAAGGGTTTTACGGCACCCCCCTCGCCCGACGCGATGTCGGTCTCTACTAAACATTTGTGGGATTTTTCAAAAGGGGGATTTTGTTTCATTAAATCAACTAGCAAGTATCCACAGTTATAGTCGTGTGTGCATGTGCATATGTACAGGGAGCAATAAAATGGTGGAAGAATGCAAAATAACATGAAATGAAGCCCAGCCTACTGACTTCACTCTCGAGCGCTTGGGAGTGTTGGTGCCCAACCTGCAAAATTTGTTAGTACAAACAGGAAATAATGCTAACAACTGTAAATTGAAATGCCTTTAATTATATCACTGGCTCAGCAGAGGACTTGAAAGACTAAAATAGGCCCTCAATCTCTCAGATCATGCATCCCTGCCTCAACTAAGTTAGATCTACAACTTTAAAAGAGCAAATGGATACATTTATGCATGCATGAAATCAGAAAACACAGCAAACTGGGGAAAATAGATTGTAACGGCATGCATGCACTCCCGAGCGCTCGGGAATGGTTCCAAGCGCTTGGGAGTGAGCTGCATGTCAGCTTACTCTCATATGGAAAATGGCGTTATCTTAACATGCAAACAGCCTTGTTTTGATCTCTCCCTGGAGAAAACCTTCTTCTTAACTTTGGAAAACCTTGTTCTTACTTGAAAGTTCGTGAAAAATGTTTCTGTTTTAGGAAAATTGATTTTCTGTGCATGCATGTCATGATGAAGCCATTTTATTTCAGAATGCATCCCACCCCCAGCCTGCTGTTTAACAAAATGCCATGCATGGGACTGGAAACAGTCCCGAGCGCTCGGGAGCACTCTCGAGCGCTCGGGAGTGTTTCCAGTAGGGGGTTTTAAGAAAACGTTTCTGAGGACCCTTTGCTCTTGTTTTTACACCAAGGTCTCTCAACCATGCACCAAGTATCAAAGACTGGGATAGGCTGAGAGACCTCCCTCATAAGGGAAAACAGCCTCTTGTTTGTGATCAAAGTAGAGAAATTTCTACCTTTAGTGGGAGCTTTGCTTCTTAACTGGCTTTGAAAAGTGGATGAAGAAAGAAGAATACAAGAAATCAGAAGCTAAGAGTGTTCTGGATTTCCTGCATTTTTCTTGATGTTTTTGCTCTTTGAAACTTTGTTTTTTGAAAAACTTTATGGTTGGCAAGAAGACTTTGAACTTGAGAGAGAGTTGTTGAAGAGAGTAGGAGCTTTTAGAGAGAGAAGTTTCGTCCTCTTTCTCAGCTGAAAGCCAGGCATATATATAGGCCAAGATAACCTATGGTTTTGAAATGAAATAGATTTGAATAAAACATTTTTAAAGAGAGAAAATCTGCTGGCCTGATCTTCTCTGACTGAGGTTGAGTGTTGACTCAGACCTCAGCCGGCTCAAGGTGGTTGTCATGATGGATCGCATGGGTAGTGGGAAGCCTTGCCATCCATTGGGCAGCACAAAAGACTCGAGCGCTCGAGAGTGAGCCAAGCCAGTTTTTTTTTTTAAACAGTTTTGAGCGCTTGGGACTGCTTCCAAGCGCTTGGGAATGATTTTGACCATTTTATCTCCCATTTCAAATCCTCCAAGAAGTAAAGTTTCGACTGGTACGAGGCATGTTTTAATCCGAATTCATCATCGGGGAGCCTCAGGGCCACAAATTAAGGAAATTCGATAAGTCCAAATTGGGGTGTCTACAAAGCCCTAATCTCTCGAAGGCAGCCATCAATCCGATGATCAAACCCTGAAGTTCAAACCCTAACCCTAGGGTTTTCCGAAAAGCAATCGGTCAATCACAATCAATCCGAAGCAATCAAGCAACTGAGGGATCAAGGTGGTGAGGCCCAACGGCCTCTGGTTTGTTTTATTTACTGTTTTCATGATTAATCGTAGCATTTAATCATTTGCTAACTTTTCTGTCTGGTGTGAGGAAGAACACCGACCGGGGCTTCGATCCCTCGGCCGGTACATAAACCAGGAGGATCCCTTGGCCGTGACATCCATTCACCGGCTGCGGGATCCATCTCCCTGGGACAGCTTGTTTTGTTCTACTTTCTGATGCATGATTTACCTATCGCACTGGCTCACTTTACTTACTATTTAAAGGCATAATTAAACAGACTATGTGTTAGAATTAAACAAAGCATCTACATGTCTTATGTTGAATAACTATGGGCTAGTCTCACGGCTGGGCAGAGAGGGGTGCCTAACACCTTCCCCTTACTGTACTCTTGGCTCCCGTACCTAGAATCTCTATCTGTTTTCCTAGTTTTAATAAACTGGGTGGCGACTCTGTTTTGATGGTAACCGCTATCGTGTGGCGATGTTCCTAGCCATGGGAATGTCCGCGATCTTGGTTTATGAAGCAAGCAACCAATCGAGCAATAAACGATCAATCTGTATGGCGATGCCCCGTTTGGGAGGTGTCTACCGTTTTTGGCGACTCTGCTGGGGAATATGAGAGCCATAACCAGAAAGTTCAACATAAGACTAATACATGCCTTGTTTAATTCATTTATCATATGCATCGAGCGGGCAACCTCGTTGAGTTCACCTGATATCCCGGCATGACACGGGCTATGTTGGGGGTTCCAGCAAACTCCACAGTCACTCGTACCTAGTGGTATATCAAAAAGGGAATCACCCAATCACCGCCTATGATGGGCTGGTGAGAGGATTGGTGCCCTTTGACAACGGAGCACCCTGAGAGTACCAAAACCTTGCATGTATTCGAAAGCCATAGAACTTATCAAACTAAGATAGGAACCTACAGGCTAGGAACCTACTTGCATTTGCTTGCAAAAGTTCTTCCTCACACCCATTGTATATATGTATGTTGTAAAGGTTTCTTTTGCAGGTTAAACCTTAGGAGTCTCTCTAAGTCAAATGAACAGTAGGTAAGATCAATCAATCTAACTACAACAAAAATCTTTCAGGAAAAATGACTGCATCACTATCCACATTTGATTCGCACTTTCAAGTTGTCACCAAGCTGTCTGGCCCGCTCCACTCTGCTGCTGAGGATTTCAACCCCTCCAAATACATCACTCCGGTAAATCAACCAAAGCCTATGGTAACTATCATTGAAGACAACCATGTCATGTTCGCTAGAACAGTTTATGAAGAAGAAGTAGAAGACATGATTGAAGAAGAAGGGCTTCGCAGGGTTCCAATCTATTTTTATGACCCCTATGCACCTACCGACGACTATTGGCCGATAGACGAGGTCAATAACCTCGAAACTAAAGAAGCAAAGGAAGAAGAGTCTGTTGACAACGACCCACTAGACGAAATATCACTAAACCTACTCTTTGATGAGGGGGTCACCAACAATGAAATAAGGGTGATCCACCCCATCACGGATAGCTTTGGTAATTGGTGGGGCTTTGTTGGCACACGAAGAGTCGACAACAGCGACGAAGCAGAGATTGAAGCTCAATTGGAAGAGATAACAGCAATAGCAAATCAAATGGCCCTCCAAGACTTGCAGGGTGACAATGATGAAAGTGCGAATCAAAGTGACAGTGAAGTGCTGATGATCAATCTTGGTGATGAAAAAGATTGCTCTGAGCTGATTGTGGATGCTGAAAAATGGGCTTACCCTAATTGGACCGTGGAACATACTCTGAAATACAAAATGAAAAGCGCTAATTCTGATCTTAGTTCCGATTTCGATTCCAACTCCGAGTCAACTCAGTCCGAGTGAAGCTTTTCATCTTTTGAAACTACTGAGTCTAGTGAGGAAAACCTGGTCAAAGCACCAAGGCATAACATTTATTTTGAATTTGACTATGAAATGTCTTTTAACAATCTTAGCAATGAGAAGGAAGATTTAGAGTATTTCACTTTGCCTGTGATCAATTGTATGGATTCCAACACACCGAATTTTGAGGAAGAAATCCCAAAAGAAATTCTAGAATTCATCGAAAGAGAAGAAGAGAGGCACGCTAAACCTTTTTCTGAGGAAATAATCACAGCAAACATAGGCTCTGAAAACGAGCTCAAAATGGTTAAAATTGGTGCAACACTATCCTCTCAAGAAAGTGAAAAACTAATCCTTTTGCTAAAAGAATACAAAGATATTTTTGCTTGATTTTACGAGGACATGCCTGGAATAGACCCTGAAATCGTTCAGCATAAAATTCCCCTTCATCCTGATGCAAAACCAGCTAAACAAAAGCTAAGACGTATGCGCCCTGATTGGGTCTTAAAGATAAAAGAAGAAGTCACCAAACAAATCAACGCTGGTTTTCTCATAGTCACTGAATATCCGCAATGGGTAGCTAACATCGTTCCTGTACCAAAGAAAACTGGAGGAATCAGGGTCTGTGTAGATTTACGAGATCTCAACAAAGCCACTCCAAAGGACGACTTCCCATTACCTCACATAGACGAGCTAGTAGACAACACCGCAGGCCATGCATTGTTATCCTTCATGGATGGATTTTATGGGTGTAATCAAATTCTTATGTCTCCTGAGGATAGAGAGAAAACCACCTTCACTATGCCTTGGGGAACCTACTTCTATCGAGTGATGCCATTTGGGTTAAAGAATGCTGGAGCCACTGACCAGAGAATGGCAACAACACTACTGCACGACATGATGCACAAAGAGGTCGAGGTATATGTCGACGATATGATAGTCAAATCAAAGGAAAGGGAAGGACACTATGAAGCACTCCAAAAGTTCTTTGAGATGATTAGGAATTACAAACTACGTCTTAATCCTCAAAAATGCACTTTTGGGGTAACGGCTGGAAAAATGTTAGAATTTCTCATCACTCAAAGAGGAATCGAGGTAGACCCTTCCAAGATACAGGCTATCATGGAAATATCACCGCCTAGGACAGAAAAGGAAGTAAGGAGTTTCTTGGGGAAAGTACAATTCATCAGCAGGTTCATTTCCAAGCTCACAATTACCTGTAAACCTCTTTTCAAGCTACTGAAGAAAGGTACTGATTTTGAATGGAGCCAAGACTGTCAGCAAGCATTTGAAGCAATCAAAGAATATCTTCAGAATCCACCGGTACTGTCGCCACCCATCCCTGGGAAGCCATTGATTCTGTATCTCTCAGTAACAGACACATCCATGGGATGCATGCTAGCGCAAGAGAACGACGCCAAAGTAGAGTGCGCCATATACTACCTCAGCAAAAAAATGATGGACTATGAAACAAGGTACACTCCCCTCGAGAAAACCTGTTGGGGGCTAGTATGGGCCACAAAGAAACTAAGGCACTACCTGTTAGCACATCCGGTGGTGTTAGTTTCTCGTTTAGACCCAATCAAATATCTTTTCGAAAAGCCAGCACTTATCGGAAAGCTAGCTAGGTGGTTGTTGCTGCTAGCAGAATTCGACCTCAAATACATGACAAGAAAATCAGTAAAGGGAAGAGCTGTGGCAGAATTCTTGGTAGATCACCCTGTGATAGAAGCCGAGGCAGAAGACTTCATGTTCCCCGACGAGGATATTCTGTGTCTCTTGGACGACACCTGGCAGCTTTACTTTGATGGAGCATCAAACCAATGTGGATATGGATAGGGGTATTGCTAGTTTCCCCAAACGACTCTCATATCCCTTTGTCATATAAACTAAGGTTTGAAGTCACCAACAACCAAGCTGAATACGAGGCTTGCATTGCTGGAATGGAAGTAGCCCTGGAACTAGGGGCAAAAAGGGGTAGAAGTCATTGGGGATTCAAACCTGGTGGTATCTCAAGCAAGAGGAGACTGGAAGGTCAAGGAAGACACACTTAAACTATATCACTCTGTGCTGGAAGATCTAATTCCATAATTCGATTCCGTTATCTTCACGCACACTCCTCGAGTGAGCAATAGATTTGCAGATGCACTGGCAACATTAGCATCTATGGTCGAAATACCCCTGGGATTCACAATGCGGCCTCTCATGATCGAACAAAAGGTCAAACCAGCATGTGAGTGTACCTTCACCGAGGAAGGTGAAGAAGATGGCAAGCCATGGTACGAAGACGTGAAGAAATTCCTGGAAGAAGGAGAATACCCATCTGAGGCCACCTCAAAGGACAAAACGGCTCTGCGGAAGTTTGCCGCCCGATTTGTAATCTATGGAGGAGTATTATATCGAAGGGCACACTTGGGTCCAAGTCAACTTTGCGTCACAGCGGAGGACAGCCGCAAGGTAATAGAGGAAACACACGAAGGAATTTGTGGGCCACACATGAATGGGGCAACAATGGCAAAGAAGATCATGCGTCAGGGATATTACTGGACCACAATGGAGGCCGACTGTGCTGATTATGTCCGACGATGTTACAAGTGCCAAACCCACGCTGATCGCATGCGCATCCCCCCTACGGAATTATATAGCATGACATCCCCTTGGCCATTCTCCACCTGGGGGACAGATGTCATTGGAAGTATAAATCCAAAGGGAAAATACAAACATCAGTTCATTCTAGTGGCCATCGACTACTTCACCATGTGGGTAGAAGCAGCTTCTTATGCTACCCTCAAAGCCACTCATGTGGCCAAATTTATTCGCACTAATATCATCTATCGATATGGTGTACCTCACGAGTTCGTCTGTGACAATGGATCGCAATTCAAGGGAGCGACAAAAAAGCTTTTTGCCGAATTTGGGATACAGGATCATCGGTCATCTACTTATCGACCTCAAACTAATGGAGCAGTTGAGGCTGCAAACAAAAATATCAAGATGATCCTGCGGAAGACTACTGACACCTACACAGACTGGCCAGAAATGCTACCTTTGGCACTATGGGGTTATCGAACAACTGAAAGGACTTCAACTGGGGCCACTCCCTACTCTTTGGTTTATGGAATGGAAGCTGTCTTGCCTATCAAACTGGAGCTACCTTCATTAAGGGTTCTAGCTAAGACTGAACTGATCGAAGAAGACTGGGTTCAAAACCGCTACGACGAGTTGGCACTACTAGACAAAAGGAGGCTGAGAGCGTTATACCATGTGCAAGGGTATCAACGCCGCATTGCACGAGCATTCAACAAAAAGGTAAAACCGAGAGACATCAAAGTAGGAGACATGGTGCTCAAAGCAATCCGTCGCCACATTTCAGACCCAAGGGGCAAGTTTAGACCAAACTGGGAGGCCCCTACCTTATCAAACGCATACTTTCTGGAGGAGCAGCATACATTGCAGACTTGGATGGAATGGAATTCGCGACGCCAGTCAACATTGACAAGTTGAGGAAGTACTACCCATGAGAGATGCTCGTTGGGCCGAAAACCACAAGGGTGGGCGGATCCAAGCAAAAAAAAATTAGAGCAGTCTGCTAGGTCGAAAACCCGTAAGGGCGGCTTAGGCAAAAACTAAGGCATAAATAAAACGCTCGCTAGACCGAAAATCCGCAAGGGCGATTTTAGGCAAAATTAAGAGCACAATAGGAGAGGAAAATACCCGAGTGGACCCTAACTAAAAACAAAACAAATCCCCTTTGTTGGAACTACATTTATGGCCTGATTCCCTCCACGGGATACGTATGCAATCTCTAAGTTGAGATTCGGCCACTACTATCATCATCACCACTTCCAAAATTTCTAGGTCTATCCTAAAGCATGTTCACTATCAAACCATGGCAATAACATCTTCAAATAAAACGACCAAATGTTTTATTATTTCCAAAGGAAAAGGAAAAGGCAAACCTAAACAATTTTCAATCCATGAAAGCTAGAATTAAACATCTTTTGAAAAACATAAGCAAAGTGTCAATCTCTAGGTCTTCCTTCTCTTTGCACTCCTGTCCTCCAAAAGGTTTTTCTTCAACCAGCGCTTGTAAGAACCTGATAGCTTAGGGGTGATACCGGTCCGGTTTCGACCGGTTTCGGCATATTTTTCGGTCGAAACCGGTTATCCGGTTTGAGATTTTTAGAAACCGGAACCGGTTGAGATAATCCGGTCCGGTTTCGATCGGCTCAACCGGTTTCGGTCCGGTTTATCAGGTTTATCCGGTTTTCATTCATGGGACATATTTTGGGCTTAACACATCAAAAAATTCACAATTCAATCCACAAAATATCAACCAAAAATTCATAATTCAACCCCTTTTTTTGGGCCCAACAAAAAAGGATCAATTTTGAACCGAATACATTAAAAAAAACTCATAAAAATATAATTAAGCCCATAAAAATAGTTTATATATATATATGGTTGATTTTATATAATAAATATATTTATTAGACCAATATACATATATATAACCGGTCCGGTTTCGACCGGTTTCTAAAACACATAAATCGGATCGAAATTATTTTTTCGGTTTATAAAATTTCATAAACCGGAACCGGATTGAAATTATTCAACTGGTTTAAAAAATCCGGTCCGGTCCGATTTTTCCGGTTTCGATCGATTTTCCGGTTTCGATTAACAGCCCTATGATAGCTTGTCAGCAAAGTTCTCAGCAACCTCCTGCATCACTCTATTCGGCCAAAGACGCAGCATATTGCGACAAAAGTTGGCATCATGGACCTTGGAAACAGCGTACTCAGGGTCGCACAGGATTGCGGTTTGTTCAGCCCCGAACTGCCTTTGAAAGCAAGCAGGAAAGTAGAAGACAACTCGAGTAATACCGATCACTGCTACACCAAAATGGTTAATGGTACTCGCAGTCATGCTCTCAACACCATACCAGGGGCAAACCCATTGAATCCAATCACCTCTGCAAGTTTTCATCCATGCTTCCCAACCAGCCTCAGTTGGGAACTGTTTAATCATGCGACGCTCCGTACATTGGTCTGGATTATAAGGAAGTCGCTCTGGTGCATCCCACACCTTTAGTTTCTCAAATAACCATACCTAGAGAACAAGGGAAAATTATGAGTTGAGAGAACACGTGAGTCAAAACAAAAGAGTGATGAGTGAAAAGATAACTTGACAAATAAACAGACAAAGAGCGAACCTGCAATAGCAAAGGACTGCCTGAGAACTGAGCTGTAGGATCATCCTTCATCACATCTAGACCCATCAAGGTCTCTGCCAACACTAAGCCAGCGAAACTCACACGGTTTCCAATTTGTTGAGCAAGGTTAAGCAGCATGGAATCAGCATGGCCAGAGGAAGGGCCAAGCAAGTAGTAATGAAGGAGACAGATGCACAGCGCATGAAAACATGCTTTCTGTTGAGAAACTTGACGATGAGCCTCAGCTGTACCAAAACGCTGGACAAACTGTAGAATCTCCAGCCTTTCATTCACCATGAAAAACCTAGCTTCATGTTTCTGAACTTGGAGCAAATCTTTCAAGAGATTACCTCGGTTGAATAAAGGATTAGGGACAATGAAACCTTCTCTATCCGAATGACCCATGATGGCCACAAACTCCTCGATAGTAGGACACAATTCCTCTCTCCTAAATCGAAAGACATGAAAAGCAGGATCCCACAAACTAGAGGCTGCCCTAAGGAAAGCAAAATTCACAGGAATTTGACAAAGGGAGAAGAGAAAGTCCATGCCAAAGGACTTAAAGTGTAAACGGTCGAGGCCATTAAAGGAATTCAACCACTGATCAAGGACTGGTTGTGCCATATGCAAGAAATTGTTACTGACAATGCTATCGAGTTCATAGAACGCATACTTATAGGCTAAGTCGAGTCCTAGCTCGAATCGGAATCGGATTCTAAATCCTCAGTAACCTAGTCGGTCTCTCGACCGGCATTTGATATAACGGCCGTAGGATCGATCCATCGGCCCGTAAAAATTGGGGTTGACCTAAAAGTCAAACCCAGGCAGACGAAACGATCCTTCGGCCGCCAAATCTAAGCCTCGGCCGCGTAATCATAGGGTCGGCCGCCAGAACGGCTGTTTTATAGATTGTTTCCACGATTCTGTTCATTTCATTGGTTTTTATCAGATTAACAAAATTATCATACACAAACGGTGCAAATATAGCATACACAATCGCATAGCAGAGCAAAAGGTTTTTGTTTCATATAACAAAAGCTTTTTACATCACAAGATGGATCATCCCACATTTTCTAAACAAACTATACATCAATTTCCTATCAAACTAACCTATGCAGGAAGAGAAACAGAAAAGCAAAAAAAAAAAAAAAGGAAGGTGAGGAGGATGCCAAAAATCCTCTGGTGGTCTAAACACCAGAGGCTTGCTGCAAAGAAACAAAAAAGAGGACACCCCTGGGGCGACGTGTACCAAAGAAGCACTGCGGTGCAGAAGAAACACCACACGGCCCAGAAAAATCACCATACCACGTACCACCGCCACCCCAGGAGTTCCGCGTCACGGAAGCAAGCCACCCATGCGAGGGTCCCTAATCAAGCATCAAGACAAGACCAAGAACGTCGCGGACTCCCTCCGCGATCACCAGCTGTGCGCTATCCATGGCCCGGAGCTGGCAAGAACTAAGAGAAAGATGAGAAGAGTTCTCGACGATTTTCTTGGACGAAGAAGGAAAGCGAGGAAAGAGAGAAATGAGATGAAATGGCTGAGGCCGTGGCCTTTTATAGGCCCCTGGAAACGAACCGATTAAGCGACCGAGATATCGATCTTCTGGC
The DNA here is from genome assembly GCA_020567845.1 of Rhododendron henanense subsp. lingbaoense. Taxonomy (NCBI): domain Eukaryota; kingdom Viridiplantae; phylum Streptophyta; class Magnoliopsida; order Ericales; family Ericaceae; genus Rhododendron; species Rhododendron henanense. Next base: position 32,399,184 of record CM036313.1, on the reverse strand, counting down.
CCTCCAATCAATTTTCTTCAGCCCCAGTGGATTTTGCTCAGTGCACCAATTCAAGCAATTATTGACTTCTAAGTCTTCAACCAACAAAGTAGCCTCGGGGGCACCTCCGAGCCAATACAACGCGATCAAAACTAGCCTTGGGGGCATATCCGAGTATAAGGAAGTTCTCTCTCCACAAACTGCTGGCCAAAAGCTATTGCTACAGCAAATCAAGACGCTCAGCAGCTTCGAATTCATCACTATCTCAGCCGTTCAGCAAAGTCTCGAGCTAACCATTATGCTCGCTATGTTCATGCTCATAGCCTTCAAGAAACTCAAAGGCTCCATCTTCTCAGCAGTTCCAAGCCAACCATCTCAACAGGCTCTATGCCTACACTCACCATTATCCCAACAGCTCCACGCCTGGTCACTCAGCGGCTCTATGCCCACTACTCAGCGGCTCGAAGCCCGACATCTTAACTGGCTCTAAGCCATAACAACCATCACAGTGGCTCTACGCCCATATTCATCTTCTCAGTGGCTCCAAGCCCTCCACTCAACAGCTCTACGCTCGCTATCCCAGCAGCAGGCTCTACGCCTATAACCATACTCAAGCAATCTCAACTGGCTCAAAGCCGTAACAATCGTCTCAACGGCTCTATGTCTACCATCTCTATCATCTCGGTGGCTCTACGCCCTCACCTAGCAACTCAGCGGCTCCAAGCCCACTATCTCAACTGGCTCCAAGCCGTAACAACCATCTCAGCGGCTCCAAGCCCATCGTTCAACGGCTCCACGCCTATATTTATCAACTCAGCAGCTCTACGCCCTCACCTATCAAACTCAGCGGCTCCAAGCCCGCCATCTCAACTGGCTCGAAGCCGTAACAACTATCTCAACAGGCTGTACGCCGCTCCAACAATCAAGACATCATCAACTCTCAAGCTCTACGCTTGAAAGCTCAAAATCTAACATTTTGAATGCTCGAAGCTCTTCGAATGCCCAAACACTGTGTACTGGATGCTCAAGTTCCACACTTGAATGCTCAAGCTCTACGCTTGGATGCCCAACTACTGCGTACTGGATGCTCAAAGCCTGTACTTTGAATGCTCGGATTCTGCCGTCCGATTGCTCGAGCTCTACGCTCTGAATGCTCAAAGTCCGGAACTTGAAAGAAGCTCTACGCTTATATCAAACACACACGCACGGGCCCGTGCACATTTGCATCAATTGCATCACCATTATCACATCGAGTCTGCATCATCATATCTGTTCACATCTAACAACCATCATCACACATATACACTCTGCATATCTCTCATGAAACAGGTCAACCCTGGAATCAAACGGCTCTACGCCTCGGTTTTATTGATTGGTCCAGCGCCTCGATCCTTGGGCTCTACGCCAAAACTTATAATGAGAAAGCTCCGTGCACAGACCATCAGAATGCAACCAGCTCTACGCTTCGGTTCAAAACACGTCAAGCTCTAAGCTCTGACACTTCAGGCTCTCGCCTTATGATCAATACCAGCTCTGCGCTTCGGTTCTATCAAGCTCAAAGCTCCAATCTCCTCAGGCCCTCGCATCACGACCACAGCAGGCTCCACGCCTCAATTCTATCGCCTCAGGCCCTCGCCTTGTGACTACAATCGGCTCCGCGCCTCAGTTCCATCACGTCAGAAATCATCACCTCATGACTACAACCGGCTCCGTGCCTCGGTTCCCTCATCCCCAAAGCTTCGTGCTCTAGTTATTGGCCTTGCGCCCCCTATATCTCAAAACGGCATCCGATTCATCCCCAGCAGATGGCTTGGATTCCACCCCAATTACATCAATTCCTTCCAGCTCATTCGCAAGGATAGGCTACTCTACCGAGCTCCCCTCTGTCAAAGTAAGGATGATCAAGAAAAGCAAACGCACCTGCCGTGTACTGATCTACCCCAAAATACTAAGGAAGCTCTTCGCAAAAAAAAAAAAAATCCCCCGGCAGCCCTGCGCTCCCTCAACTATCTTCCGCCAAAACCCTGGCTCAGTCTAGGTACGTCACTACGGCTTCTTTAGCCCGAAGGTACGTCTTCTGTCTCTAACCCTCCAAACTTTTTATTTTTTTTACCAAACTACAGTTGGTCTGAATTTCCCTTGTGGAATACTTAGGCAGCCTCTCGGCCCGACCATAACAAAACCTTTTTCGAAAACCCCTTGGAATAGTGGTTGGACCAAATTGAGTTGTTTTTTACAGCTTTGACACTTACTCAAACATGTCTCGCGATTCGTCTGAGCTCAGTCAAAGAGGGGCATCTGTAGACACCCCAATTTGGCCTAACGATTATTTCAGGTCCCACCTTGGGGACCATCCCGATGATGAAATGGATACAGTGATTGCTGATTGACTTCTCGAGAACCTTAGGACTTATGGTAAGAACTTTGAGCCACTTAAAGGACCCAATCCAGAGCCATATAGCCTTTCAGACAGAAAATACAGAATCCTAGGAGAATCCATCTGTCGGCCGTAACATTGATCTCACGGCCTTAACATCATTTCCTCACCCGAGCAACCTGTTGCTAGAAAATCTCCCTGAGAGATCAATCCCTCGGCCGCAAGATCTATCCTTCGGCCGCCAGATCCTTTCTACAACCTCTAGATCCCTTGTTTTCTAGATTCTCGAACGTTCTATCAGACGTTTGATCCAACTACACTACCTTCCCGATGTGTTCGGGCTACGTTAGAGGATTGCCATGAAGAGTTAGAATCACACTCTAACTCCAATTTTGATCGTGCATTTCGATTGGCCGAAGTGAGTCATCCCTGTGTCTATATAAAGGAGCCTTTGGGTTCCAAAATTGATAAGTGAATACACCCACTCAAGCCACGAAACTCTGCACAAATACTCTCTCAAACCCTCTCTTCAAAAGCCCTAATCTCCCGAAGGCAGCCATCAATCCGACGATCAAACCCTGAAGTTCAAACCCTAACCCTAGGGTTTTCCGAAAAGCAATCGGTCAATCACAATCAATCCGAAGCAATCAAGCAACTGAGGGATCAAGGTGGTGAGGCCCAACGGCCTCTGGTTTATTTTATTTACTGTATTCATGATTAATCGTAGCATTTAATCATTTGCTAACTTTTCTGTCTGGTGTGAGGAAGAACACCGACCGGGGCTTTGATCCCTCGGCCAGTACATCAAACCAGGAGGATTCCTCGGCCGTGACATCTATTCACCGGCCGCGGGATCCATCTCTCTGGGACAGTTTTGCTTTTCTGCTTTCCGATGCATGCTTTACTTATCGCATTGGCTCACCTTATTTACTGTTTAAAGGCATAATTAAACAGACTATGTGTTTAGAATTAAACAAAGCATCTACAGGTCTTATGTTGAATAACTATGGGCCAGTCTCACGGCTGGGCAGAGAGGGGTGCCTAACACCTTCCCCTTACTGTACTCTTGGCTCCCGTACCTAGAATCTCTATCTGTTTTCCTAGTTTTAATAAACTGGGTGGCGACTCTGTTTTGATAATAACCGCTATCGTGTGGCGATGTTCCTAGCCATGGAATATCCGCGATCTTGGTTTATGAAGCAAGCAACCAATCGAGCAATAAACGATCAATCTGTATGGCGATGCCCCGTTTGGGAGGTGTCTACAACGCGCCGGTTTCTGACCCGTGCACGCTAGTTTAATTTGTAACCGAGCTTTAATTTTCCATTTTTGGAAGGTTTCGATTAATAGAGCGTTTCTAGAATGTTTCCATTAATGGAAGGTTTCTAGAATGTTTCCAATAATGGAATGGTTTCCATTAATGGGATGTTTTGCATTAATGGAAGGTTTCCACTAATGGAATAGTTTCTGTAGACACCTCCCAAACAGGGCATCGCCATACAGATTGATCTTTGATAGCTCGATTGATCGCTTGCTTCATAAACCAAAATCGTGGACATCCCCATGGCTAGGGACATCGCCACACGATAGCGGTTATCATCAAAACAGAGTCGCCACCCAGTTTATTAAAACTAGGAAAACAGATAGAGATTCTGGGTACGGGAGCCAAGAGTACAGTAAGGGGAAGGTATTAGGCACCCCTCTCTGCCCAGCCGTGAGACTGGCCCATAGTTATTCAACATAAGATATGTAGATGATTTGTTTAATCCTAACACATAGTCTGTTTAATTAAGCCTTTAAACAGTAAATAAAGTGAGCCAGTGCGATAATTGAAGCATGCATCAGAAAGCAAAACAAAACAAACTGTCCCAGGGGGATGGATCCCACGGCCGGTGAATGGATGTCACGGCCGAGGGATCGAAGCCCCGGTCGGTGTTCTCCTCACACCAGACAGAAAAGTTAGCAGATGATTTAAATGCTACGATTAGTTATGAATACGATAAGTAAAACAAACCAAAGGCCGTTGGGCCTCACCACCTTGATCCCTCAGTTGCTTGATTGCTTCGGATTGCTTGTGATTGACTGATTGCTTCTCGGAAAACCCTAGGGTTAGGGTTTGAACTTCGGGGTTTGATCGTCGGATTGATGGCTGCCTTCGGGAGATTAGGGCTTTTGAAGAGGGGGTTTGAGAGAGTATTTGTGCAGAGTTTCGTGGCTTGAGAGGGTGTATTCACTTATCAATTTCAGAACCCAAAGGCTCCTTTATATAGGCATAGGGATGACTCACTCCGGCCAATCGAAATGCACGATCAAAATTGCAGTTAGAGTGTGATTCTAACTCTTCATGGCAATCCTCTAACGTAGCCCGAACGCATCAGGAAGGTAGTGTAGTTGGATCAAATGTCTGACAGAACGTTCGAGAATCTAGAAAAGGGACGATCTGGCGGCCGTAGAAAGGATCTGGCGGCCGAGGAATGTATGTTGCAGCCGAAGGATAGATCTTGCGGCCGAGGGATTGATCTCTCAGGGAGATTTTCTAGCAACAAGTTGCTCGGGTGAAGAAAGGATGTAAAGGCCGTGAGATCAATGTTACGGCCGACAGATGGATTCTCCTAGGATTCTGTAATTTATGTCTGAAAGGCTATATGGCTCTGGATTGGGTCCTCTAAGTGGCTCAAAGTTCTTACCGAAAGTCCTAAGGTTCTCAAGAAGGCAATCAGCAATCACTGTATCCATTTCATCATCGGGATGGTCCCCAAGGTGGGATTTGAAATAATCGTTAGGCCAAATTGGGGTGTCTATAGTTTCTACTAATGGACTAGTTTCCATTAATGGAGGGTTTCCATTAATGGAAGGGTCTTTCCCTATAAATACCCCCATATGTTCATCTTTTAAAGGGTTCAAAAAAAAACCATACACTTGGGTTAGAAAGGTTAGGAAAAAAAGGTTACAAAATCTCACACCTCATTTCCACACCACATTCAACCTCAAACATCAAAGCTCAAACACCATTCAAACTCAAAAACCAAAGGTATAACACCTTTGTTCTGCTCTCTGTTCTGATCCCTGAGGGGGGCTGGCAGGGTCAAGGCTGGTAATCAATACCAGTCCTGGCCCTAAAGCAAGCAAGGTTTCAAGAACCGTGCAACTGGCATACCCACGCGCGATGGACCCACTTACGCGCGCGACTGTCACAGGTATTGCGCGATGGTCCACGTGGAGATGGGATGCTGGTTATTTTCTTGTTTTTATAGTCCTATAAATCACTATAGTGCATGATAAAATTAATCCTACTGTTTTACATGTTAAAGTTCATAGCCTAGCTTAGCATGCTTTTCTGTTTGCCTTGGAATGCCCCTGGGTTGCTTCTGAGCATGTTTCAGAGCCCAGACATGCAAAGCATTTCCTGGAAGTTCAGTCATGACCATCGCGCGCTTATCCCAGTGTCACGCGCGCTGGTCAGTCTGTTTCCAGTGACTGCCCTTGCATGGACAGCTTGGCCCTTGGCCTCTGTTTCAATACCCCACCTGTTTAGGGGTTGTTCTTCAATTTTATTCATTCTGTTTGTAATATTTATTTACTTTCAGTACATAAAAACTGCTTGGTTTACCCCCTGGGTGAGTGTTGGTCCTTCCAGAGCCCAGAAGGGGATAAAATTCAAACTGTGAGTGAGGCATCAACACTCGCGCGATTGTGTGGGTTTGTCGCGCGATAGTCAGCTTGCATGTACGTAGTTCCATGCATGCAAGTTGGCCATTTGTTCGTGCCAAATTCATACAAGGCACTGTTTTGATGTTTTAATCACAATGTTGGGTTTTATCCCACTTTTTTATTTAACATTCCATCCATCCATGCTATTTTTAATCACATCCTGCAAATTGTTACAGTTTTAATCCCCGATTAGCTGTTCCCCCGCCCTAACTGGCTAAAAATCGATTAACAAAAGAAGAATCGCAATGTTTTCAAAATGCCTAAGTAAAGACCGATCTCCGGATTGGGCGAGAGGGGTGCCTTAAAACCCTTCCCCTCTCGTAACCTGGCTCCCGAACCCAGATATGGTTATGACGAACTGGTTCCTTCACTTTTTCAAATCAAACAGCGTGGGCAGGTGCTTCGAAATACGGTTCCTTGGGTGTCGGACCTTCAAACCCGAGTGGCGACTCTGTATTCCGAGCGCTTGCTTCTCCGCTTGCGCTCCTTCGACCCGGGCCCATTACTTTGGAAAAAGAACGGAATCCTTTTCTAAGGGCATGCTGCCCACAGGTGCCTATTCAGAAGGACCCTCGATGGAATGCCCCAGAAATGTGTAGATAAAGAGGAGGCAGAAGAGGTTTTAACAAAGACCCACAGAACTGAGCATCAAGGATGGAGAAAGCTCTATGAACAGTTGGTTCATCTGGGGTATTTCTGGCCTACCATGGAGAAGGATTCCAAGCGGCATGTGCAGAGATGCCAAGCTTGTCAGAAGTTTGGGAACCTGGTTCACGCTCCTTCTGTGGAATTGCATTCAATCCGCGCCCCATACCCCTTCCACACCTGGGCCATGAATCTGGTTGGGCCAATCAGGCCAGTATCGCAGAAAAACAGATGGATCCTAGCAGCCATGGAAGTTTGCACCAAATGGGTTGAGGCTGCTCCGCTGAAAAAGGTCACTGGAGACGCGGTAGCAGCATTTATCAAAGAAAACATCATTTGTAGGTTCAGCATACCCAAGATGATTCTTTCCGATAACGAGACTCCGTTCATTAATCACCATGTGGGAAGCCCCCTTAACGAATACGTGGTCAATCACCGTACCTCTAGTGCCTACTATCCGCAAGGAAACGAGCAAGCGGAAGCAACAAACAAGACCTTGATAAGGATCCTGAGCAAGCTGTTAGACGAACGCAGGGGTACTTAGGCAGATCATCTACCAATAGCCCTTTGGGTTTATCGAACTTCAAAAAGGAAATCTACCCGCGCCAGCCCCTTCAGCCTGATGTATGGAGCAGAAACAGTTTTGCCCGTAGAACTGAGTGTCCCTTCCGCGCGAGTGATCCTCACGATGGAAAACTCTGCGAAAGGAAGAAGAGCAGATCTAGAAGCCCTTAAAGAAAGAAGGGTTGCGGCGGCCCTCGCTCATGAGAAGTACTGGGAGTCTGTGGCACGCTACTACAACAAGGGCATGGTACCGCGGGTGTTCAAGGTTGGGGACTTGGTCTGGAAGGCCACCACGACAGTGATGAGAGATTTAAAGACTCCGAAGTTCACGCCCAAGTGGGAAGGGCCCTATGAGGTAATTAATGCTTCCGCAGGCGGATACTACCACTTGGCCCGCGTAGAAGACGGTTTCAAGACAGGGGCGGTAAATTCCAAGTATATCAAGAAGTTCTACCCGTGAGAAAAGCAATGGAATTCCTAATTTTCGGTTTTACTTTCCAAGTTTCTCCTGTTCTGTCCTTTTAATGATGTTTCAAAATTCAATGAAAGGCGGTGTCATTATATGAACCACGTTGAAATTTTGTAAGAATGAATCGTCAGACTGATTGTTGTTGGGGACTTTTAATGAAGCGCCATGATTATCCCTCTCTTATTCTGTCTCCTTAATTTTATGTGTTGTGAAAAAAGGGTGTGGTCACGCGGAGAGAACATTCCCCCCCCCCCCCCCCCCCTCCCATCTTACGATTATCGATCTAAACTTAACGGTTATCAAACAGAGATAATGTTAAGTCGCGAGAGGTCAGAACATGACCCGCGAAGTTCCAAACTTAACGGTTATCAAACAGAGATAATGTTAAGTCACGAGAGGTCAGAACATGACCTGCGGAGTTCTAAACTTAACAGTTATCAAATAGAGATAATGTTGAGTCGTGAGGGGTCAGAACATGACCCGCGAATTCTAAACTTAACGGTTATCAAATAGAGATAATGTTGAGTCACAAGGGGTCAGAACATGACCCGCGAAGTTCTGAACTTAACGGTTATCAAATAGAGATAATGTTAAGTCGCGAGGGGGTCAGAACATGACCCACGAAGTTCTAAACGTAACGGTTATCAAATAGAGATAATGTTAAGTCACGAGGGGTCAGAACATGACCCGCGTGTTTTAAACACATGTATTATTTCTAAGGAAGACAAAATTAATACACGGACAGCATTATTAGTACAATGGCAATTTTATTCCAAAAAAAAAAACCAAATGGAACAATGGTACATGTGTTACAAAAAAAAGAAGAAGAGGAATAGAGGGCCTAAGCCAGCAATTCCGCAAAGACGAGCTCCTCCGGGTCAAGGTCCTCGAGATTCAAAGCCGCGGCAGCCAGCTCCGCGTCATGCTGCATGACTTGGGCAAATCTGGCCTCCAAGTTTGCCACATGCTGACAGGCGGACTCCAACTGGGCAGCGAGCCCCTGGATCTCAGGCCTCAGAGCTGCCCTTTCCCCCGCGGCTCTCAATGCAGAGCTCCTTGCGCACAGCCAGCCAAGGTCGAACCCCAAGACTTCCATGTCCTGCGCGACCTCCTGGAGGGGCAGCTTCCGTGTCAGGGGTAAAATCGCCAAAGCGTAACTGCGCCCAGGGGGCAAGCACTTCGTGGAGGTTTCTGAGGAAGAGTGCCCCGAGCCGGACTGACCGCTGATTGAAGGGGGCAAACGTCTCCGGATGAGCCTGGGCTATAGCATTGAGGAGCGAATGATAGGCCTCGTCCACAAGATAGCCCGCGGGGAAGAGGCGAATTGGCATCTCCGTTTCAGTAACCATGAGCTCCTTCCTCAGATCTGCGACAGGGCTCCGCCTAGGAGAGGGCTGCTCCCTGGACTCCACCTCTTCCCTTTGTTGCTCGCCCATTTCTAAGTTCAGATCAAGCCCAAAATCCCCAAGAGCTTGACTTCCCTGTCCTCCCAAAATTTCGTCAGTTGGCAAGAAAGTCATATATTTAAATAGAGAATTCAGATCTGAATCAGTAATGGAGGTGGACCCCCCACAGAGTTCTTCATTTACCTCCAGCTATCTGTCCGCAGGGAGAACTGAAGGCTCAGCGGGCGGGGTGGCCGTGCGTCTCGCGGACGGATGGGGAAAGTGAGTCTGGGAGGTGGAGCACGCTAGGGAATGAGGACTGGTTGCGTCTGCGGCTACGTCCCTCCCCACGTCTGACCCAGGGCCTTGTAAGAAAGAGGCATTGGAGACACCTGGGGAGCCGCCAGCAACCCGACCCAAGAAGCTTTCAATAGAGCGGATTCGGGCGCTGGTAGACTGTTGTTGGGAGCCAGAAGGGGTGGAAGTTGAGCCTGCCCGAGCTGATCCGCGGCAAGACCCCCTGTGGTAGCGTGAGAAAGCTCTTCAACATTGTCTTCCTCCTCTTCCCTCAGGAGTTGCGCGGCCGCCGCATTGATTGGCTCCACGGCAATATCGGCCTGGCCCACAGACTCACGGGTGTCCATTGGCGGAGGGGGCTCGCGAGCCTCAGAAGATGTTGCATTAGATGGGGAGGGGTCTCAATCAGTAGAATAAATTATGATATTTTCAGAGTCCTCGGAGGAAGAAGATGACTCGGTGGAGACCGTGTTGGGATCTCCTCCAAGGTCAACAACGGAAGGCTCGTCAGGTAACATACCTCCAATCACCGCGGAATGCTCCGGCTTTGGTTGAGAAAAAGGGACTGGCCCCGTCCTGGGTTGAATAATCCCCACTTCCCCCTGCTCTTCCGGAGAGTCAGAGATGGCCAGTACGGTGATGCTCTCCGCGGCAAGGTTCCCCGCGAGCATGGATGACTGGGCGCGTAGGGTTTCCAAGTGGATGCTGAGAGGGAGGTTATCATCATCGTCGTCGTTGTCATCATCATGCATTGTCATCGCCGCTGCCTACGTCCATGTTCTCCTCCTCCTCATCATCGGATTCCACTACGGCTGTTCAACGGATTTTCACAAAATGAGATTATAAGTCAGAGAAGGAAATGACATCACAAAAAAAAAGAAAAGAGAAAACTTACTCTCAAGGTGGCGTTGCTTGGTTTGAACGACCGGAATACCTGCTTCTGCTTCTTCGCCCGCGGCCTGTTCCGCCGCCCCTGCCACGGCGGCCGCCTCTGGCTCGAAGGCCACGAAAGTGCTGGCATCCCGCTCCCGCTGCTGAAAGAAAGAAGCAAAATAATGAGAACAAGTGCCAGAGAAAATGGAGTGATAAAGTAAAGATGATTGAATGTGGGGAATAAGGGGCCACATACCGTGCGAACGCGTTTGTGGCGTCGGGCTTCCCCCGCCGCGGGCGCCTGGGAAGAAGATGGTTGGGATGGCTCCGCGGGGGTCAGAGGTTGTGTCCTTCCACGGGTTACTCGCGCACTTGTGCGCCTCGGGGCAGCTTGAGGAGGCGGAGGAGGCATCGTGGGGAATTCCCTATTCAAGGGCGCGACGTTAATTACAGCCCATTGGCTGTGGGGCCCGCGCCAATCAGCTCCCCGGATCTCGGTAATGGCCCGCAGTGAAGTATCCAGCACACGAACCGTGGACACCGCGGGAATGACAGCCTGCCGGCAAAAGAATGTCAGGAAAGAGTCTAAGTTCCTTCTCCAAAACAAGCGGAACTTCGAAGTGTAACATACGACCCTATCCCTGGCAGGAATGGGCAAGTCCCCAAGCTGCATCAGAATCGGAGTGAGTTGAGTCGCCATAAAGCGGAGTTGGGACTCTGCGAAGGTAGGCATCAGAGGAGCAGGCCCGAGCACCCCCTGATCAAAGCTCAATTGCCTCGCGAAGCGGTCTGGGCAGTAGACAACTACTCCGGTGGCCTCATTGTTCAGAAACGGGAGCCACCCAGGGAGAGCTATGAGCATAGAGTTGACAACCGCCCGCACCACAGAATCATCCCCGCTTGCGGCATTGAGAGAAGAGGAAGTGGGAAGGAGGCACAGACCCACGCCCATGACACCTAGAGAAGTAACGTTGTAGGGCCGCGGAGTAAAGTTGGCTTCAATGTCGCACGCCTCGTACCACGAGACGTTGCTGCTGGTGCCATCATACCACCGCTCCACACGAGACCGCTGTCCCAACGCTTGAAAGGCCCGCGGAACGGGGGCGACAGCATGGAAATGCTCGAAGAAGTACGCGAGCAGAAAGTTGGTGTGAACCATCGAAAGGTGGTCACACCTCCCAAGAGACCTAGCAAAGTCAGCCTATACCAAGTCCAGCTGTCGGTAGAGCGACCCCAGAAACAAAGGCGCCAACGGGACAGGCTGGCCGCGGGCTAAGAGCACGGCCAATGGAAAGACCGCCGGGGAGAGACCGTCGACGGGATAATCAGGCAGGACATAATAAGAGAGGAAAAAGGCAAAAAATCCCGCCATATAGAGCTGCTGCCCGTAATGAAGACCCGTGACGAAGTCTCGCGCGATACCTTGGACGACTGTCCTCGCGGGCTGGAGGTCCTTGTAGAAATAGCAAATCCAACTCCCGAAGGAGGTCTTCTTGGCGTTCGCCGCCACGGCCTTGCGGGTACCTTGAGCAGTGAAAATGGGGCCATTCTGGGCCAACCTGTGCAGTCTCCTCAACCCCTCGACGTTCTCTCGGTCTTCACGAGAAAGTTTGGCCAAATCCAAGATGTTAGCTCCACGGAGGGGTAGACGAGTAAGAATGAAGACATCCTCCAGCGAAAGCCCACTCTCCCCCCAAGCCCACGCAAAAGAATGAGTATCGATGCTCCAGCGTGAGCACGCATATTCCAAGTTCTTGATAGCGCCCCTTGCCGGGGGATACTCAGATACTGCGACAGCAGGATGGCGTCGTAGGTGCCGCTAGCCATCAATACCTGGTTAAGGGGGGGTCACTGACGATCTCATCCACCCACTCTGCCCAGTCAGTGGGTGGAGAAGCTTGGGCCCCAAAGCGGCACTCCACAAAGGGAAAATCTCCGCGCTCAATGCGGAAACGAAGGGCGGAGGAGGGATTGATCAACTCCGCTTGTTCCAGGTCAGCAAGGGTTGTAAAGAAGTTAGGATCAGCCACGGGCACGCCCTCAATGGGGTAGGCCCCCGCGAGGGCCCAAAATGGGTCCCCAACCGTTTGCAAGTACGGGGCCCTCTTCCATTGGTCCGCGGGAGGAACAGGGATTTCGACGTTGGGATTACGCGCAGCCATTTGCAATTTATGTGGAAGAAAAAGAAGATGTGACTGCGAAGAACAGAAAACAACATGTAGAAAGTGATTGCTCGCTGAGAAGGAGAAGGAAAATGACAGCACTTCGACAGAGATTTGAACGGTAGGTAAAAAAGGAAATAATGAAAAAAGGGTTTATATAGTGGTCAAACGGTGGAGCATTTATGACGACCGTATACGAAGAGGCACGACGGTACATGAAGAGACGTTGTCAACGGTTAACATACCCATTGTTCCGCGGGGTAACTCGAGGGCAACCGCGGAAACTCGCAAACGAGGCAATGCGCACGCGAACGACATACACCCGCCGTACGCGCGCAGGGGGCATATGTAGGTGCGGTCGAAATTATTAATACATAACCAAGGAAGACTTTTTGACCCTGCAATTGCGTGTGGACATATGGCAATGAGACCCGCGCGGAAAAGAAGTCCCGGTCAAAGCTTCATTCAAAGAGAAATAGTTGACTACCCAATGGGGAAAGGACGCGTGTAAAAACATAGAAAGGTAGTCCCCGCGGAAGTATCTGCGGAAGAAAAGCTACCGCGGGACCTCCGCTGACCCCGCGGGAAAATCAAACATATCCCGAGTTGGCCTCAGCAGCAGAGGGTTATGAGAAGGCCCCGCGGACTGCTGATTATCTTTTTGAATTCAAATCAACTCTATAGTTATCTTTCTAGATGTCCGATCATATTTTATGTTACGGTTAGTGTTGTCGATCATTTCTACGTTAACAAGTAAGAGTGAAGTTCATTTTTATTTACTTTTTCCAAATTTTGGAGTTAACATTTCTACAGTAATATTTCGTTTTATATATTTCCTTTTCAATTGATTGCTTTTTAATTTTTCATTCAAAGAGGTGATTAATTTAAAACCATTACCTTTTTGATTTCTCATTCATTACCACTAAAGACCAAACGTGAGAATCAAAATTAATTGACCGTTCTATGCTAATCCCTAAAGATGCATTTTGGTATGTCAACCATTCATTAGCAACAGTAAAAGAAACTGTTATTCACCTTCGTGGGAGTGCACGGTTTTGGCGCCGGCCTACGCTATCAAGTTAGCAATAGGCAAAAAAATTTGGTGTTCCCATTATTTATCTTTGTTGGAGTGTATGATTTTGACATGGGCTTTGTAGAATTTTGGTTGGTGGCAGCTTTGTCTGTGAGATCTGCGTCCGAATTCTCTCTTTCCCACTCTATTTTCATTTTTTACTTGCCTAGCTAGTGATCAATTAATTAGGACACTCAAGTTTTGTGGCTCGAGTAACAGTCGTTCGATCGCACTTTATGTTTTCTTGGGTGCACTGCTTGCTATCCCAATATTTATTTGAAGGCCAAAATTTTGTTATTGGTTTAAGCGTTTACTAAGTTTAATTATACCACTTTGAGTCATATTTTGGACAAATATTGTTAACTTTGGAAATCTTTTCGGTTTGATTATGCCATTAGACACTGACTGAAGATCGTCAAATGAACAATACAAAAACAATAAAACTATGGGTACACCATTTGGTGTACACCAAATGCACACCGCATTCCGTGGAACTCATTTTTAGGTCTCGCACAAATGATCAACCCCGTTATATTTGTTTAAAATATATTTGTAAGCATCCCTGTAAAAAATGTGAAAAAATCTAGATTAACCAAGTTAGAGTATCTTAGATTAGTGGTGAGGGAAAAAATCTAACAAGGTTAATTGGTAGTCACCAGATAGACATAAAGGTAAGGGGTGCTAATCAAGCCAAACAAGTCAAATTAATCAGTATTGATCAAGCTTGGCTCAAGTCTTTATTACAAGTGTTCAAATTCGGATCTCGAGCTTGAGAAGTTTTGAAGACTAATTGTTCAAGCTCGACTCAAATTTGAAGTTTTATGATTGTGATTAGCTTAGCTTGGCTCGCGAAATATCAAGTCAATCTCGAGCTCTTAAGCCTGAGCTTAAACTTGCAAGTTTGCAACGCTCCAAAATGACAAAAGTTGAGGAAAAATAGCTATATACTGACACAAAAATAGCGAAAGTTCAGCCGTCCGCTCTAACTTCTCAACACTAGAAAAATATTTTTTTGTCTTCCGCATGCTTAATTCGTTATACATGTATTCTATGAGAAGTGAAAAGAACTTGACTTGTTCTAATGCAATGCCATGAATAGTTCCATATATGGAAGATTTTTTATGACGCCATTGATTTTTATAGGGATTGAATGAATTTACAGTATTAATCAACAGTTAAAAGTGACTGAGCTAATTAGCTTGTGCTTTGTTTCAACGAGCAAAAAGTCAAGTCAAACTCAAGCCACATCTCAAAGAAAACTCCAGTACTCTCATCATAAACAACTTTGCTTTTGGCCCATGGTTTTTCCGAAACATTTTTGCTTTTGGCCTTTTCAACTTTTAATGTGAACGGTCAGATCTTCTTATTACTTTAAATCCACTTTAGAGTACAACTTTTTAATATGGACAGTCAGATATAATGATTTCATCTTTTAATACCGGGTAAATTTCACTGACCTCCCCTGAGGTTTCTAACAAAAGTAGAAACCTTCCCTGTGGTTTCTGAAATTGCACTGCACTCCCTTTCTTTCGAAACTATTCTCTAAATTCCCCCCTCTTGTTATCTTGGACAGGATGGCGTTAACTCTAGCTATTAAATGACCAAAATGTCCTTCCAAAGAAAGCATAAACTATGAGAAAGTTTTCAGTGTCCTTACATTTTCCGAATTGCACATCCATTTATTATCACAGCCATGTCTATGGCAATACCCACCTGATATCAACACTAAGCTCCACCATCCTCACCAACCTTGCCTCCTCGCCTCACCTCTCTCTCTCTCTCTCTCTCTCTTTCTCTCACAAATTTTCGGTCTTCAAATTTCTTTACTCGCCAAGTGGAGTGGAGTACAATTGATGCCTTCCTTATACTCTCATGCACATGGGCAGAGTTCGATTCACGTAAACACCCGCCCTCCTCCCCAAGTCCATTAGGATAGAGTAGATTAGGTTAAACGAATGACAAAAAAATTCCCTTACTCATAAATAAAAATAGCTGATTTTGATTTTTTGGTGTCCAATTAAGTAGGCTACGAGAAGCTTGAAATATAATACCTTAATCGAAATAAAAATCACTGGTTTTGAATTTTTGGTGTTCAATTAAAACCTTTTTTATGTTCCAAAAAAATAAAACCTTGATCGAAATAGAAATCAACGGATGTGTTTGTATGAGAGAGAGAGAGAGAGAGAGAGAGTGAGTGTTCATGAGATTTTATTCATAAAAATTATCGATTTACTTTCACGATTTTGGTGCATGTCGGGTTTGAATTAGTTTGCATCTATCGACGCGCAATTAAGGTTTTTGGTTCTAGTATATAAGGATGAAAGGGTTGTGGAGCATGATGCTCTGTATTTTTCATCTTGTGAACGTGACTTGTATTTTTAGTAGTTTTTTTTTTTTTGGTTTGGAATGCGTACAGGGGGGAGTATGCATGTGTTTTTACTCTTGCAATGTAAATCAGTGAAACAAACATGGGAAACCCACTTTGATGAATGCGCTATTGACCCCAAATTTATAATTTGTCTTTTTAGAAACTTTACCAATCAAAAGCAATAATTGTGAATAGGTTTTGAAATGTGTTTCGTATTGATTGTTCTTGTGACATTGATACAAATATGGTTGAACCTTTTTTCTTTTAACTTAAGTGTTCGGATCAACTTACGCAAACTTCGACTAATTCTAGGAGTCCAATCCTACCACCCATTTGCTGGACCATCTTATATTGCTCTTTTTCTCATCTTTTTCATTTATTATTTTTCTTTTTTTGTACTTAATTAGTATAATTTAAAATAGATGTGCATATTTTCTAGTAATTTATTATCAAATGGGTATAAATGGAGCAAAAGCAGATGGGTTCATGGAGGAGCTAGTGTGGGTGATAAGTAGATAGAGTAATGATAGGTGGTCCAGGTGAGGTTTGAGAGAGATAAGGGATACGTGTAATGGAAGGGAGGGGTGGTTTGGTTGTGGACGTTTGACTTGGTTGAGGGTAGTTTAGGTATTTAGTAAGTAAAAATATGATGACATCACTAATTTCTGTTAAGTTTCCAACGAAAAAATAACAGAAGGGTGTAGTCAAAGAATAGTTTCAAAAGCAAGGGACTGTAGTGCAATTTCAGAAACCACAGGGGAGGTTCCTGCATTTGTTAGAAACCTCAGGGGAGGTCAGTGAAATTTACCCTTTAATACCGTAGAATATCTTCGGTTCTCAACTGTACAGCAGAAATTTCCAACAATTAGAGAGAGCTCAGCACTGGCCAAGTGACTTTGGGAGAAGAGTATTTGCGCACGAAAACATGGCCGACTCTTCACAATCAGGTAACGACCTAGCCAATCAAGTCATCCGTGTTGTGCGTGTGTGCGGCATTCATGCTGTCCGTTCGGCGATCCAATGGTCCAGATTTCATCTCGACAATGAACGATCGGATGTTACATGATGCCGAGATGAGATCTAGACTATTGGATCGCCGAACAAACGATTCGAATGCTGCACAGCACCATCTCCCGTTCAATTTTATGGTACATCAATGATAAATAGATCAACTTTCATAAATTACAAACTTTGAGAACCAAATCAATCTGTGAAACTCTTAGAACAGATCCAGTCCAAACCACCGGATTACAATCTGATACTGATTTCGAACTACGACTCAATTCAAGTTATATTTTGTACTTACAACCATTCGCGTGAAAATTGTGAAAAAATCAGGAACAAATTACTACTTTTAACAAATCAACAGACTTTAGTATGAGTCTATTAATAAGCTATTTTAATTCACAATTTTCACGCGCTTTAATTGTTTTGTAAGTAGACACAAATGACTTATAGATAATAGATGCACATACTGGACAAAGATTTATCCGGAACTGTCTGCCCGAACACAGATGGGTTCGACACGGTAAACATAGGGCCCACATACATTGCATGATTCCGGACACATCGATCTATGTCTGGATCTGTGTATGATATCTGTGGCGTAGCATTTTTGTTTGCCTACTTCCCCTACAACAGTACTCCAGCTAGAAGATGTTAGATCTGGGAACTAAACTTCTTGTTCACAGGGTCTGTGAATTCGATAATGGTAATACATTTACAGAATTTTTGTAACAAATTCAAGGGGTGGTGCGAAATTGGTTTTTTTATTTTTATTTTTTTTATCAGCAGAAATGCCTCGAAAGGCTACAAAGAAGAAGAAAAATCATTACACAAAGCAGAAACAAGAGGAGCCGGAGGATGGACCCTCCAATCCAGAGGAAGACGCCTCTTCTTCAAGGCCAGAGATGAAACCACAAGGTGAGCCAACTGAGATTGCCTGATCTTCTAACCCAACTGGACGAAAACTCATTACCTTGGGCAAATTCTCTAATATCCAGGATCAGAGCACTTAATTTGTCGACTTCCGAATATTTGAAGCTGTGGCCATCCTTGAAGGAAAAAATTGGTCAACTCAATTCTACTATTGACAAAACTTGGCCATTCAAAAATTGGCCAACTTTCTGGCCATTTAAAGTGTGTGAATTCTTTAGTTATAAAGAAACTCACGGGGCATGTGAGTTTGTCAATGGTAAAGAAATTCACGCGGGTGTAAATATTTGTTAATTGAAAAGAATTTATAGGGTATTTAACAAATTAACAATCAATGGTCCTGAAAATAGTTAGGCGGAAAAAGAAGTGCCTAGGTGCCGACTACCACATCAACTAGCGTTTTAATTGAACAAGATTACTTTACTACCTGAAAGGTAAAAACAAAGGCGCCTATCCCTATCCGGCTCTGTTTTTGCAAATAAATGCCGGATTTCTCTCAACCGGATATCCATATCTGGGGGATTTCTATATCCCCGTTTATCTGCTGCTTATAACAAACAGGCTGTAAGGGACCAATAACGCCAGCTAGGGTTGCCGTATGAAACGAAACCGAACTGCTTGCCGCGGTTTGTCATTTTCTCCATCCGCATCTGTCGGTTATTGTGGTCTGGTTAGGTCAGTTCGATTGCGGTTGGGTGGTTTGGGCGGTGAACCCAACCTATTCTAACAAGATTCATATATTAGCTAGGATCCGTATTCATCCATACCATATCTCGGGTGGGATAGCAAGCCGTTTGGTTTCAGTGATTTGGGCAGTTAGGTTGACCTGTTGGGCACCCCTAACGCCAACGTTGCTGCTCAGCATGGGTACAGCTCTAAGAAGAACCCAAGGAGGGACCAAAGGCCAAACAAGGCCCACCAGCGGTGCTATGGTGTTGTGCACCAGCCGCACAACACCATTCCCCGGTTCACAAGTCCGCCTCTATTTCAAAGGTCATATTCAATCCTAAACGATTATATGGTCATATCTTTCCATGCATGCATGTACTATGTATGTTATGAACATATTATCTCTGAATTTTTTCCGTGAGTTTGTAGGAACAATATTCTCACCTTTTGTTATCTTAATGTTTATGCATATTAATTAGATATGAGCATCACAGAAAAGAAGCGTTTGACTTGTTTTTTTCATTACGGTGGAGAAAGGAGGGTTCTCCCGAATGGTACCTTCCATTATGTCGGGGGTGTTTCTGAAGCTATGCTGATTGAAGACGACATGGCAAAAGGGGAGTTGCTTTCAAGAATCGGTTCTCGCCTGAAAATATCGTTGCATAACAAGTTAATCTTTCACAACACGAAGAGGGACAAGATAAAGTACCTACGCGTGAAAGATGACAATGGAGTAAAAATGATGTTTTACTTGAATGAAGACGAAGTTGATATGTTTGTTGACGAAGACCCTTTCGATACTAGTACCAGGTATATTTAATTTGTGTCACAAATATTGTTGAATTAATGGAAGTTTAGTTCGGCTGCGCTCATTGTTGGCTAATATTATTGTAATGCCGTTCAATCATTGTGGACAGGGAATCGAACATTGTGGAAAGCAATAAAACTCCGAGAGGTAATACTATACCCACTAGCTACTCTCTGTGTGGTAATACAATAGCTTCCGGTTCGGCTAACAATGGGAGGGAGAGAGATCAGCAATATTGAGAGACAAAATATTAGTGCTCAATTAAATTCATTTGGGGAAAGTGGTTTGCCCTTCAATTTGAAGGGTAAAATGGTCTTGACAATGAGAGTCTTCAGATTCCATGTTTTTGACACTGTTTTAGATGAGTTCATCAAAGTGATTTCCCCTATAGTTTTTCCTCTTCATTGATTTTCTCGTTTCCCCTATAGTCAATTTTCTTGCCCACCATGCCTTTCTGTCCATTGTAACATTAAGGTAGATTCCTAATTTAATTTTCCATGTGATTCGAAGGCTAGAGGCATTATATATTGGTTCATGTACTTGGTAGTCGTAGATCTATGGAAGTTTGTAGTTTCTATGAATAGTTAATTTTTCTTTTTATCCCCTAAACTATATCCACATTTCGTCTACCTCATCCCTAAACTATAAGCAATAATTTTGTCCCCTTGACTTTCTGATTGCATTCTATTCTGTCTAATTTCTAGGTATAATTTCGTTCAATTTCATATAATTTTGGACGAAATAGATTGCAATCAGGAAGTTGACCGGACAAATTTGTTGTCTTCATAGTTTAGGGACAAAGTAAACAAAATTTGGATAGTGTATTTGTGCTTTGAACTGAACTTGTTTTCATGAGTGAAACCTGAAACTTTCTTGGGGGGGGGGGGGGGGGGGGGGGGGGGTGTATTTGTGCTTTGAACTGAATTTGTTTTCATGAGTGAAACCTGAAACCTTCTTCGGGGGGGGGGGGGGGGGGGGGGGGGGGGTGTGTGTGTGTTTCAGGTTGGTACCTGAAACCTTCTTGGGGGGTGTGTGTGTGTGTGGTGGGGGGTGGGTGTTGGGGTGTGTTTCAGGTTGGTACAATGGCCTTCTGGGTTAACATACATCATTATTTTTATCATAGACTCACACTTTACTTGCTCTCTCATTATAATAGACATGACTAATCACACCCTAAATTATAATGACCAGCCCCCTCACCCTGAATGAATGGCACCCTAACCTTGAATGACTTGATCCCCCTTTCCATGTCCTACTTGCTCTCGCAGTTAACACGACTGGCAATGTGAAATTGACTAGCACATACATTGAGTACCCTAGATGACTTGCTCCCTTGTCCGTGCACGGATAGGTTGATCAATGGCTGTTGAAGGATTCCTAACCAATAACCAGCAACAGATAGAATTTTTACAAGAAAAGTCACCGGCAAAAACTTCTAGCTAGTAGTACTCATAATTCCTAATTGCTATGGTATTTGAGGAGAAAAGTACTGAAGGATTTGACATGTAGCTCAATGTGACGTAATTAATTGACATCCTTCATTTTTTTTGACATTTTTTGGTAAAAGAACTGGTAAATAGTTGGCAATATATGATTGATTGGCTACAAATGCATCTCTATTTCGTAGGTCATATTCAATCCTAAACCATCGAATTTTCTTATCTCTAGCTTACCGTATGCATTACTATTTATGGTACGTATGGACATATTATCTCTGACGTTATTTCTTTTTATCATTTTGTAGAAATTATACTCACCGTTTGTCACCTTAATGTTTGTGGCATGTTAATTAAATATGAGGGACACAGAGAAGAAGCGTTTGACTTGCATTTGTTATTGGGATGGAACAAGGACGGTACTCCCTAATGGTACCTCTGAATACTTTAGGGGTGTTTCTGAAGCTGTGCTGATTGAAGACGACATGTCCTACAAAGAGCTGCTTTCAAAAATATGTTCTTGTCTAAAAATATCAATGTATAACAAGGTACTCTTTTACAACTCCAAGAGGGACAAGACAAAATACCTACGCGTGACAGACGATAATGGAGTTGAAATGTTGTTTCACATGAATGAAGAGGAAGTTGATGTATTTGTTGAAGGAGAGGAGTACTAACCTACCAGCTGCAGGTATGTTTAATTTGTGTTACAATTATTGGAATCAGTATTGGGGCAACCCGATTCTGCATGATCGATCCTACGTCTTTTCAGTGGTAAATACTTTTATTTCGTGCATGTCATGGTAAATCACTTATTAGTAAATTAATGTTGAACCTTATGTAGTTAACAAAAAACCAGGCCAGGAGACAACTTGACTAATACTAATAAGATAATAATTAGATAAACATGGGAGAGCATGACTTGTTACTAAATACGGATACATGCATGTACGTATTAACTTGGGAGTATTGATTGTCTACTAGGGACTCAGGTTGGGATTACTAGCCAGCCAGCCATATTGGGCGAAGCAAATGGATGCGCAGAGGGGTTGGCGAAGAAAGCTCTCAGCTTTTCTGTATGAGTTTAATTTACTACTCCATTCCAGCTGTAGTTTTTATTCATTTTCCATCGTAATGACGTACTGTGCAGGAAATTGTTGGCAGAAGGAAAATTATCTGTCCGTCCCTAAGTTAATGTATGTATATCCATGTTTTGTGGGTTCGGTGATTCTTATACTATCAGTGTTTGATTTTTCGTCCAATTGTTACGTTCAATTGCCAGAAATTAACTTAACCCAGCAAATTAGAAATGCATTGGGAAATGTCTTGCTTACCATAGGAACTGGGGGGAGATACGTTTGCATTGTCTACAGTTTGGTATAAGATTCTTATGAAAGTTTCCGTTCCAAAATATTTGTCCGGTCTGGAAAACGAGGATTAAAAAATAAAGCATCTCTTTTAAGAAAAAATACAAACTTTTTTCATGAATTAAGAACTCGTTGATATCTAGTAAATTGTTGAAATTTTTTTGAACCTTTCCCGCAAAAATTGTATTTATTTTTACGTTATCGTTTTGCGGACCGGACAAACGGAGGGAGTGCTATATATTTGTGCTGGGTTTTTACGAGGTCTGATCTGTGAGGTGCTTGGTTGAGGATGGGGATACATACTAGGCCTGGTTTTTTTTTTTTCCTTTTAATCTGAAGCTAATAACTTCATTCGATAAAGCCATTAGGCATATACAAGATTTCCATCCAAAGGCAGAGATAAGGAAAACGAGCCAATTCGCAAAAACTAAGAATAAACAATAAGCACACAGAGACAAAACTAATGTCTAAGTCCTAAGCGCGAGCTCTTCACATTACCGATTAACTTGCCCTTATGTGGAAACTTATTGATATCGCGGTAATACAGTTTTTCTCAGACTTTTGCTGTTGTAGTAAATTTTTCTTCTGCTGATAAAAAAAATGAATTAAGATCAGTACCAAAATTTTCTTAGGCGCGATGGCACTCAAACTCGTTTAAAATGAATGCAAAATATGTTGCCATAACTGCATTTTACAAAACTTAGCTATATAGAGGGATCTGAATCTGATTTTCTAATAAAGGAGGCTAGCTAGGAGGTCGCTGTTTAATTTTCCACGGCCGAAGACTCTTCTTCCTTACAAGCGATGTGGGACTGTCACAGTCTCCCCCGCTTAGGACCGCAACGTCCTCGTTGCGCCCTAAGGTCCATCACTTTCACCCACCAAACGTTGTGAGACAAGTCCCCTCTTAAGCACGACAAGCTCGTCTCATGCTCAACAAGCATCTCGGGCTCATCCTATGTGGGACCCGCCCAAGCACCTCAAGCTTCTCACTTGTCGGGCCCACCCAAGCATGTCTCCTCGCTGGACCCGCCTCACACTTTCCGGTTGGTGCAAGCTCGGATACCACCTGTCACGACCCGCGCCAGCTGACCTGCTTAACTCTTAGCCTAACCACGTGGCTCAAAAGATTAACCTCAAGTTATACAGTAGCTGTTCGCAAATCCTTATATATGGAATTCTCTTCCCTTGTACAAGTGATGTGGGATTGTCACAAGTTCATAATCAACTAATTCCGGGTCCATGAAATTAATGGCATGACAAACCCTCCGGTGTCTTCAAGGCTTACAATTTCCTATATATCTTTTACTCACAATAAACAACAATTATCTTTAAAAAAATGAAGTTAAAACGTAAAATTTACTTCAATGCATATATGGGTAAATAGGTCTTTATGTAAAATAAATAAGTTTAAAAAAACTTTTTTGAAACTTGACAAAGGTAGGGATGTAAGTGATATAAAAGAGAAATGTGTATGATTTTTTTATTTTTTAGGATACAAATGTCATGACCATTATAAGTTGGGTAAAAATGAAATTATTGGAAAATGCAGTAGGGGCATGGGCCCCCACTGGTCTTACTTTAAACTCCCCCGTGGATGTGGTAGTTCTGATTTTGCAGTGGTAGTATATGTTGGGGTCAGGGAGGGAGATGAGGAAGGGTGTTTTGGTCAAAAATACACATGGATTAGTCCGAATAATTTATGGATTGGTCGAAATCCATCCTAAATTGATCCACCTGTGTCCAGCTTGGTTCGAATAAGTTTATCAGGGGATGATTTTATCAGGGTGAGTTTTGATCGATCCAAACCAATGTAAAGGGTGGGCCCCGCTTCTCTCATCCGGGCGCAAGAGTCATCTGCCCTCCTTTAGACGCATCCAATCGGGCCCTAAAGGTTAGTTTATTTAATGAAAGAAGTACACATGTTCTAAGATTAACCATGGATATTGATCATGGTTTCTATCTCAAATAGTTGAATTTGTAAAGTAAGATAAAAAATTGTCATTTCCCATAGACAGTGCCAAACTGTTGGAGTTAAAATCTGGTCGGTCAATACAAGCTCCATCTTCGAAGAGTTCCTGCAAAACAAGTCCAGCGACTGGGGTGTTTTCAGTCGTGGACCCTCCGATAGTTAAGTTAGAGCGGTGTTTGAGAGAAGTAAACCCTGTCAATTGAGAAAAGAACAGAGCACGTACCTTTCCTTCTCGTCATCATTGATATTTATAGGCAAATTTACGGTGTCAGATAATTCCTGAGATCATGGACTTAGATTGTGGGAGTGGATGGCGGTGGACGGCGGTTACTCCATGAGTGGGTGAGAGCTGTGTGCCCTGTGACTTGTGAGCCGTTAGTCAAGGAGTCGTGGGGAGTAACAACTGCCTCCCATGATGCTCGAGTCGCGGAACAAAGATACTCGACCGAGCAAGCGCCGTGTCGTTCCGAACAGATAATCGTGCTACGTATTTCAAGCCAGGCTCACTGGCCGACCAGAGTAGTAGGACCGAGCAATTATTAGCTACGCGTGGCTGCTTCTCCATGCTCGGTTATTAGTGTCCAAAAACGTACTCATCAATCATCGTAACATATTGTCAAAAAAAAAAAATTTCATCGTAACATATTGCCAATCCCTTTTGGTGTTTCACTCAAATGCCCAAGCATTCTCCCTGCGAACCTCCTCTTCTTCCTCCGGAGTGAAATCGTTCTTGATGTTAAACGTCTTGCGGATTTCTTCTGGACTCTTTCCCTTGATAATGTCTGCCACCGTCTGACATGTCGAATCCAGCAGCCTCTTGATGTACAGATAATTTGGCCGCCTGTAAATGCGCAGACAGACGTGCATGTAAATGCGACAAGAGGGGCAGCTTAACATTATATGGCTGAACTCTCATCCACAGAAAATCGTCAAATAAAGCACATTCATGCAGCTAGATGGGAGTCGTGGGACACATACACATTCACTGAAGCTCACGAGATTATTCAGTTTTTGATTAATTACCAGCTTTTTAATTAAGTTTTATTTCAGTTTCTTGTGGCTCTTCCTGACAGTTGAATAAGTTTTTGACTTTGGGATTATAGAGATTATTCTCAGTGCTCATCGGACATCACCACATGGTGCCCCAGACCCATTTTTCATCATTCATTGGGGTGGAACTTACACAGTTGTCGTGGACCCACGCCGGGCAAATGCGTGGTGCAAAAGTCGCCTGAACAATACCAAGTGGCAGTGTCCCAGGAATGCTGATTTTTTACAGGGATGCTGAAAAATATCCGATGGAGCTGATTTTTTACAGGGATGCTGAAAAATATTTTTTTTTAAAATTGAGCGGCTTTAATGTTTTGTATGAAACCCCTAAAGGTAGCGGTCCCATAAAATGGGGTGCACATTTTGTGTACACGAGTGGTGTACCCCTAACCGGGCTCATTAGGGGTGTACATGGTCCGGATTGGTCCTGTTCTCTAGAAAACCAGTAACTGGACCATTTCAAACGGTTCTAACAAATTCGGAACCAGAACCTAACCAATATATGCATGGAACCTAACTAGAACCAAACTGCAAGACCGGTCCGGTTTTAATTCGGTTCCGGTTCTATCCAATAAGTATCCAAACACTTATTCACAAAATATGAACTCAGAAAATTAAAGAAATAGGAAGATAATCTGCTAGAATAGGAAAGGAATGAAGAAAATAAAAGCTTTCCTAACAAATGAGATTTCATCTCCAAATAAATTAAGTTTAGCAAGGAAGAAATTAACCTACCAAATTTAAATACATATTTAATTACACACACATATGTATTTCTATATTTATTTTAGTTTTAAACGGTTCGGTTCGGTTCTAACCACGGTTCATTAATTGAGAACCAGTAACCGAACCAAAATTAATGGTTCTTATTTTTTTGAAACCATAACCTAACCGTAGAACCGCAGAACCGGACCAAATAGAACGGTTCGGTCCGGATCGGATCGATTTTACGGTTCGGGTGATTTTTTTGAACACCTCTAGGGCTCATACAAAAAAGTAGGTATATCTTCCGGTATGATACTCAGATACTATCACAGATTCCTCCCTCTTTGAATTTGCTAGGGTAAAAAGGGATCGGGAGACCCTGCCAAACAGGGGTTCCGAGCGCATCTCGGCCGTCCAAAGTCCAAAAGTGTTTTGAACAGTCCGGATGCAAAGGTACCGAACGGATTTAAAAAAAAGAAAAGGAAAAGGAAAAAGATGTTTCGACCCGGATGCAAAGGTATTGAACTTGGTCGCTCGGCACCCACTCGACAGGGGTGCCGCTCGTCAGGGTCCCTAGGTCTGGTAAAAAGTACAATAGACATACTATCAAAGAAGCACGGATAACCAGTACCTTAATAGAGGGGCAAAATAGATATCGCAATGGTATAATTAAAACTAAAAGATTTTTAAAACTAGCAATGTTGGTCCGAAATATCTCTCACAATAGTATAATCAAACTTAACAACCATCACCCAATAACCAAATTTTGGCATTTGAATAAATCAAAACTAGCAACTTTTTTTTGGATAACTAAATTTAATGGGGACCACACACTCTCTTTTTCATTTCTCTCTCCTCCCATCATTACCAATAGGCCTATACAATTACATTTATTTCCAACCATCTCTATCTCTTTCTACAAAAAAAAAAAAAAAAAAATTGAATTTTTGATTATGAATCATTGTAGACCTCAACATTGTTAAGCTTAACAATCTCTTTAAGTGGATAATCAAAATTTGATGTGATAACTTTTGGTTATTCAATTTTGATTATGCATTGTCCTTTTTAGAGGTTCTGGTCTAAAAAATGAGGTGAGGCCTACACAAAATTTCTATAAAAGACGATGGGTCCCTTCAAGATTTCCCTATAAAACACAAAAAATTGAAGATAATGGTGGTCTCGCTAGATTTAATCATTAAAAGCCATAAAATAGGGTAATGACTAATGATACAAGATCTTCTTACCATAACCTCATTGAAGATAAGTAGGACGACTATTTAATCAAAATTAATGTCGATGGACACGTTTTTTCAGGTGATTTAATTTATGGAATGCATTGGTTTGGGTCTTTTTTGTTTTGATTACTTGTTACCAAAAAATGGGGTATAGCTTTGGAATATGATTGCACTAGCGAATGCCCGTGCCTGAAGACACGGCTCGAACATTCAGCACACGCAAATTAAAACTGAGCAACAAATTTAACCAACTAAGACGCATAGAACAAACTCAAACGCATAAATCTTGATCAAATCAAAAAACACCATCCAAAACACCGATGAAAATAAAAAATGATATACATTAGTGAAAATGCGTGCCTCGAGGAGACATCTAAAAAGAGAACATGAAATATGTCAAGACTAAAAATCTTCAAGCATATTGATCCTTTTGAGCTTCGAGGCTTCTCAATCACAATCCTAAAAAAGAATGATGCGTCAACAGAAGCCCAATTAATACGCCAAGTCATTTGTTTAAGGGATGATATATACTTAGAGATGAAAATTAAATTATAATACTTTACAACTCGTTGTACCTAGTATGATAAAGCAATCAAGTCAATTGAGAAATAATAGTTATTAAAAGCATGGTTAGAAGATGTAGATAGTCGACAATGTTTTTGATTCATATGAGTCTTAAAAAGTAGCAGTACCACACTATCTATCAAACTGTACTCCTTAAAAAAGTAGCAGTACCACATTAGCAAGTTGATTGGAAAGGGGTATCGAAGTTTTTTTTTGTCTAATGAAAAATCTATATAATGTGGGTCAACATGTGATACCTGTGAGTTTTCGTTTCCATTGCATACATACGTTGCTGTGGGCTACATGCCCGAAAAACAAGAGGTCGTTTTGCTCTTTTGTATTTTCCCGCCGCTTTGAAGAGAAATACGCCGTTTGAAGAGTCGCCACCCGGATTTGCGGTATATCACCCGAGAAACCGTTTTGTTTGGAAAACCGTTGATTTGAAATTGAAAACCAGAGATCAGTTTCAAGGGTCCGGAAGCCATGTTACGAGGGGGGAAGGGTTTTACGGCACCCCCCTCGCCCGATTCGAAATCGGTCTCTACTAAACGTTTGTGGGATTTTTCAAAGGGGTTTTGTTTCATTAGATCATTTAGCAAGTATCCACAATTATAACAGGTAAGAAGTGCATGCATGTGCAGTTGTACAGGGGGAAGTGAAATGATGTAGTAACGGTGAGCAAATGCATGAATGACAGAAAATTGGAATCTGCCACTGACTTCACTCTCGAGCGCTCGAGATCAGTCCCGAGCGCTTGGGAGTTCTGACACCCAACCTGCAAGCTTTGTTAGCACAGACAGAATAAAATGCTAAAACTAGAAACTGAAATGATATTAAGTACACTACTGGCTCAGCAGAGGATTTGAAAGACTGAGATGAACCCTCAATCTTTCAGATCTTGCATCCCTGCCCCAACAAGACTAAAACTATAAATTTAAAAGAGCAAAAGGCCACACTTATGCATGCGGAAACCAGATAACACAGCAGACTGAAAAATAGGAAGCAATAGCATGCATGCACTCCCGAGCGCTCTGGAATGGTCCGGAGTGCTTGGGAGTGAGCTGCATGTCAACTTACTCTCAAACAGGAAATGACACTGATTTGACATGCAAACACCCTTGTTTTCATGTTTCTCTGAAATGAATGATTCTTTTAACTTTAAACAAAAGGGGCCTTGTTCACACATGAAATCTTTGTGAGAAAATAGTTCTGTTTTAGGGAAAATGACTTTCTGTGCATGCATGCCAAAATGAAACCATTTCTTTTAATATTTCACATCATTCCCAACCTACTGTGTCACAAGGGGCCATGCATGAAACTGGGAACAGTCCCGAGCACTCAGGAGTACTCTCGAGCGCTTGGGAGTGGTTCCAGTAAGGGTTTTGTGAAAACATTTTCTTGTGCCCCATTGCTCTTGTTTTTACACTAGGGTCTCCCAACCATGCACCCAGTATTGAAGACTGGGTCAGGCTGAGAGACCCCCCTCAGAAGGGATGAACAGCCCTTTTTGATTGTGACCAAAGGTAAAAGTTTCTACCTTTTCCTTGAACTTTTGCTCCTTGGGATGGCTTTGAAATGTGGATGAAGAGAGGAGAGTGCAAGAAATCAGAAGGGTAATCTGGATTTCTTGCCCTTTTCCTTGGTGATTTGCAAAACCTTTGAAGTTTGGAAGGTGTGTTTTTGGTGTTTTTGGTTCTTAGCAAGAGAGAGTGAGAGAGAGCAGAGGATGGGTTCTGCAGGAGAGAAATTTCGTAGCCCCCTCTTCAGCTGAAAACCAGTCATATTTATAGGCAAAACATCAAATGGTTTTGAAATCAAATGGTTTTACATAAAATATTTTTTTAATAGGAAAATCTTTGGCCTGAATATCTGCCACCAGAGGTTGAGTGTGGACCGAGCCATCGGCGGGCTCAAGGTGGTTATAATGATGAGTAGCATGGTGAGTGGGTGATACTGCCATCCATTGGGCAACAGAATAGTCTCGAGCGCTTGGGATCACTCCCGAGCGCTTGGGACCTCACTCTCGAGCGCTCGAGAAAGAGCCAGGTCAGAGGTTTTGGAAAATGGTTTTGAGCGCTTGGGATTGCTCCCAAGCGCTTGAAAATGCTTTTTACCATTTTTAATCCCTCTTCAAATCTTTCAAGGAGCAAAGTTCCGATCGGTACCAGGCTTGTTTCAATCCAAAGTCATCATCGGGGAGCCTCCGGGCCACAAATCAAGGAATTTTGAAAAGTCCAAATTGGGGTGTCTACAGTTGCCTTCCCTTTTCTAGCCATTGCTTCTAGTCTTTGTATTTCTTGTTTATAGATACGTATAATGTATTAGGGTTACTAAATAGGATTTGCAGAAAAATCCGTATTTGTATGGCTACTTACCTCGTGAACATGGACGGCAATGTTGCTGTCTCGAAGAGGTTGAACCTTTACGTATCAAGCCAATTGAGAAATAACAATTATTAAAAAGCATGGTTATAAGAGGTAGATAGTCCTTTTTTTTTTTCCCCGTGATTCATAAGAGTCTTACACTTGTATCTCCTGGCAAGTGTTGTTCCGATCTCCGAGCAATGCTTTGCTTTCAAATTCGTTCTCGGTCTCGTCGTGCACGTTGTGCAAGTTATGCTTTTGATAGCTCTTTACCATTTTGTGCCTAAAGTATGTGTAGAAGCAAAAATCCCATTACTCCAAACAAAATTAAAACACTATCAAACTGTAGTTTAGTTAGTTGACTCTCAATATTTTTTCCAAAAGAAAGATAGAAGATATGCCTAAAGGTGATACCTGTGAATCTTCCTCTCCATTGCCCACATGTGTTGCCTTCCCTTTCCTAGCCATTGCCTTTAAGTTCCTCTAATTCCAAGATTGAAAGATGCCTAACACGAGGGAAAGAACCCAAAAGATTGGGATAAGCTAATTTGATATAAGCAGTAAAAGGGTTACGGATAATGAAAAATGATACCCAAAAATCTCATTCCAACATTTCAATATTAATTTCAATTGGACGGAAGGCTTAATAAACTTAAAGGCACGACGCATTGAATGGGGGTGGCATTAGTCCCTCAGAATCAGTCAAGAACTAATACTACACTTGCAAGAATAGAACTCAAATAGCAAAGCACCCAGTTTCATTAAACTTACTAACAAAAGACAACCAAGTAATTGATTGAAGGGTAATCAAAGCCAACGGCTCAATTACTTCTTAGGATGATCGTGCAGTGCGTATAACTAATTAAAAGACAGTAAGATTTGGTTGGGACATTTAATCAAACACTTGGGATGCTTACCCTAATTTAAAAGTTGTTTATAATACTGGTTAAGACAAATCCACAACTCCACGCCATTTAACAGCTTTACAACTTCATGTGGCGATTTGAGTTCGTATCTTATAGGTTTCGTCCAAATATTGTCAGAAGTCGGGAGAGGATATCTTACCAGTAAGATACGGAGATGGTGGGAGCAGTACCCTAGCATGAGATGGTGAGAGCAGTCCGTAGCGTGAGATGGTGAGAGCAGTTGAGATGGTGAGAGCAGTTCGGCAGTTCCCCACCGTGATGGTCGCTTGAGTCCCTCGACGAATCATTATTTCCCAATTTATCGCTAGGTTTCTTACTGTAGACACCCCAATCTGGGCTTCCAGATTAGTTTGCTTACGGTTTTTGATTCCCCAATGATGAACCGGATCAAGAACACCCAGGGAATATCGAGTGTTTGAGTTTTGAGTGTTTGAAAAACCCTTGAACCTAACCTAGCTTAAGCCACTTTCAAAAGCCAAAAACCCTACTGACGTGCGCCAGGGCGCAGTCATTGTGCGCCAGGGCGCAATCATCTCGCGCCAGGGCGCACCGTCACGCGACAGACTGGAACCATCGCGCGATGGTCGCGCCAGGGCGCACCGTCGCGCGACAGTTTGGAACCCTCGCGCGATGGTCAGTTCCCCACCTACTTTTTCAGAGGCAGAAATTGGCCACCAATGCAACCTCAGCCAGGCCTCGTGGCTGGCTGAATTCCTCTCCTGGCACCAACCAGATTCACCCTCCATGCCTATAAATACCCCCCATTTGTTCTCTTTCAAAGGGTTACAAAAAATCAAGCACAAAAGGTTACACAAACCCAAATACACTTGATACTTCATCGCTCTAGCCATCTACATACACTCATTTTGCAAGCTCTATCACATTGTTCAACCTCAACCTCAAAGCTCAATCATCCGTTCAAACTCAATTTAGGTATAGCATACCTACTATTTTTTTGTTCTGATCCCTGAGGGGGGCTGGCAGGGCCAAGGCTGGTAATCAATACCAGTCCTGGCCCTAAAGCTAGCAAGGTTTCAAAAGCCGTGGCCAAGTAAACCCTCGCGCGATGGACCCGAACACTCGCGCGACAGTTCTGTCAGCAAGAGATTGGTCCACGTGGGAAAGGGAGGCTGGTCATTTCTTGTTTTAGCTACGTGCATGACTGTTGTAATTTTTACTTAGCATATAGCTCACTGTTAAGCATGCTAAACAACCAATTTACTGCTTTCCTTTGTTAAAATGTTAGTTTTACATTTCAATATTTAGTTCTGTTCTGTTAGAGTACCCTTGGGATCATTCTGGACCTGTCTCAGAACCCAGGACGTGAAAAACCAGACACTGGAAAGTTAGCTCGAACCCGCGCGCGCTGCACCCAAACCATCGCGCGATGGTCAACGCTCCATTTGACCAGTGCGCCAGGGCGCAATCGTCGCGCGCCAGGGTGCAACCATCGCGCGCCCGGGCGCATTGTCGCGCGATGGTTTGGAACCCTCGCGCGACTGTTTGTACCCGATCAGTGGATGGCCTTGCATGTTTAACTTGATTTCAGGCTATTATTTTGTCCCCACACTGTTTATGGGGTGTTTTGTTTATTTGTTGGGCTTTTCAGCCTTTAAACTGTAAATTATAACTGTTATAAACTGCTTGGTTTGTCCTGGGTGTGCACTGGTCCTTCCAGAGCCCAGAGAGTTTGAGAATAAGAGCTGTGGGCTTAGGCTTACTGGCGCGCGCAGGTCTTGTAGTAGCGTGCGCAGGTTTGGTCAGCATGCATTGACTTGATCAATGCATACTGGTCTCTTCCTGTGCACGACACTCCAAGACAGGAGTTTTCCAGTCTGTTTAAACTCCCACAGGAGTCTGTTCTCATCCTATAGTAACTGCTCATCCATGCCATCTATCACATCCTGCAAACATGTTACAGCTTTAATCCCCGATTAACTGTTCTCCGCCCTAATTGGCTAAAATTAATTAAAAGAAGAAGAATCACAAAAGTTTTTCATAAAAATGCTTAAGTAGATACCAATCTCCGGATTGGGCGAGAGGGGTGCCTTAAAACCCTTCCCCTCTCGTAACCTGGCTTCCGAACCCAGATATGGTTATGACGGACTGGATTCCTTAACTTTTTCAAACAAACAGCGCAGCAGGTGCTTCGAAATGCGGTTCCTTGAGTGTCGAACCCTCAAAACTCAAGTGGCGACTCTGTATTTTCGAGCGCTTGCCACCGGCGCTCGCGCTCTCTCGATTTTTCGAAAAAGGGCCGCAAACGGCAGGGGAAGGAACGAAATCCTTTCCTCTCCGGAGGGCATGCTGCCCACAGTGGCGACTCTGCTGGGGATAAATCGAACCAATATTAATTCATACTTAGAATTTAATACGCTTGGGAACAATCCCTTAATAGCCTGTCAAAACGGTTAGCTTCGCGCTGCCGAAGGTTGGAATGGTGATTTAACAGGACCTCGTGTCCGGCCATTCTAATCTGGGGCTTTTTCGATTGTTCGCTCGCGTAGTTTCTTCTAAAGATGAACTAAATAAAGTGAGCCAAATTTGAAAAGGCGTTTTTACGATTTTGTGATTCTTCTTCTTTTTCCAAAATTTTAGCATCTCATTTGCATTGATGTGGGATAAGCCTCGTTGGATCGTTTTGACAATCCGGCACGGTTTACCGGAGCCCGGGGACCCCGAATGACCAACAACCTTCGACGATGATGGGTCATGCTACCGTTCGACTGTTACTCTGCGAATACGCGGGTAACGAGAGGTATATCTGTGGCCCTAGTCCGAGGAACCTGTTACAAGCCAAAACCAGCCTTTGCATATACGAAGCACTAGAACTCTCCAAACTAGGACAGGTACCCACAGGGTAAGATCTATTTGCATCTAACCCCGTAACTGCCTATGTGTTACTGCTTTCCCTATCGCATGCACTGTTTTGCATAGGAGCATGCTTAAGGCTGTTTTGTCTTTCAAGTTTGTCTTGCACTGTCTAAGACGTTGTTGGACCCGATGAGGAGTCGTTCATTCTGTTGAATGTTCGTTATCAATCGCAAAATCCTTAGACCAATGAGACTTTGAGAAATCAAAATTTACTAAGTCCTTGGCTCATGCCCGTTTAAGGATTCAACCGACAATAAAGAACAACAAAGTAATGATGTCGTGTCACTGGCGCCACCCAGGTTGAAGTGCGTTGTCACTATACACCGCCGTGTTCAAGGTTAAAGTGCCATGACATCAATACCGAGTTGTTCCAAATTCGAAGTCGAATCTTCAAAAGGGACTAGCTGAAGGTTTAGTCTATTTTGACATATTTTAGAATCTGTCGATCTACTCAAGGACACGTCGCCGAAAAGAATTCTGAGGATTCCAGCAACGTCTAAAACTTGTGAGGCAAACTCGTCTCTGGTTCTGTACATGCATACATACATTCTGTTCTGCGTAGGAGCATGTTTAGGGCGGCTTCTAGGATTGTCACTTTTTCGAGTCTGTCTTATGCTTACTAGAACGCTGCTATAACCCGATGAAGAGTCGTGCATCTCGATGGTGCACGTTGTTAATTTTTCAAAGTCCTTAAATCAGCGAGACTTTGAGAAATCAAACCTTACTAAATCCTTGGCTCCTGCCTGATTGCGGATTCAACCGACAATAAGGAACCACAAAGTATTGATGTCGTGATATTAATGTCATTTTGGTTATCGTGTTTCGCACGTACACCGCCCCGGCAAAAGCGCGTTATCGCTGAAGCCACCCCAGTAAAGGTGTCACGCCATCAATACCGAGTTGTTTCTAATTCAAAGTTGAATCTTCAAAAGGGACTAGCCAAAGATTTAGTCTGTTTTGACATCTCTTAGGATCAGTTTGATCTTTCCAAAGGATGCACCCTCGAAAAGAAATCCGAGGATTCTGGCAGCATCCGAACATCATAAGATAGACTCGTCTCTAATTCTAGAGTCTAGGAGGACACTGACGACGATGATCTTTGCATTTTCGTTCTTTCAATTCTCTCAATAAACTGCTGAAAAGGGTGTCACTGAGCTTTCATTACTTACTGTTAAAGCTTTGGGCCTTTGCATCGTCAGAGAATACCGAAAAGAAGAGCCAAACCTGCTTGGGAGAGTCTGCCGGGGCTGTTACACCTTCGCTTTCAAGGTTATATCACCTACCCTGTTCATCAATTCAGAATGGCAGTATAAATGGAGCTGGCTGAGCTCAGGAAAGCTGTAGAGGAATTGAGTCACAAGATGGACAAACAAATGATTATGATCCAGGGACTGGTTGGCCTTTTTACCCCCACAGCCCCGCAGCCAGATATGGGGCTAGTCACAGAACCTTCTCAAGCTTGCCACACTCCTACAGTCGGAATCAAGCTATGCACAAAGGACATATTCAAAGACCTGGCTGAGTTTCATGAGGCCAGGACCTACCCAAAGGAGGATGCTCGATCCTTATTCACAACCACTGCCAAGGGGAAGGACATGCTTAGTGATGAATTCAGCCCCGAAGGCAAAAGAATGCATCCAGCTGATGGGGCAATGTGTTGCAACAGCCAAGCAAACAAGAGTCCTGCTTTGAACTCTCAATCCACTCGCCGGAACCCACCGAGGACTTTCTCATGCTTCTCTGCGCCTTTGGTCTCAATTTATGAGAAACTGCTCGATGCTGGTTCCATCAAGCCCCTCGATCCAACTCCTCTACCCAAAAATTCATCACCCAATTTCAAGCATAACCTCTATTGCACCTACCATCAAATGCCTGGCCATTCTACCAATGCCTGTTTTCGGCTTCGACATGCCGTTCAAGATCTTGTCAATTGTGGTATCATCACAACTCCACCTCCATCAACAGCCGATATCAACCAAATTCGAAGCGCTCAAAGCCTCCGATCTCGAACACAACCCCGGAGTTTCTCTGTCTTAGAGGTATCTCTATCTGCAGTAATGGAGAAACTCGTCAAGTCTGGGCACCTCAAACTTTTGACCCCAACTTCTCCACCCAAAGTCTTTCCAGCCAACTACAATGCCAACCATTTCTGTGCCTTCCACCAAATGCCTGGCCATCTCACTGATAACTGCTTGCGTCTCCGACACGAGATTTAAGATCTTATTGACGATGGCACGATTCAAGTTCCACCAAAGCCCAATGTCATTTCTGACTCCTTGCCTCAGCACGAGTCTGACCCTCTGGTTGGTCATATGACTATCAATTCTACTCAAATCAACCCGAGCTCCAAGCCGACTATACCCATCCCGTCTGAGCCCGAAGACAGCCTGCTGGCTGCTGTTTGTGCGATTGGGACTTTCTCTGCCGACATTTGGTTTGACAATGATGAGGGGCTTGCACAGGAGTGGACCGACCAGTTGAGGTCCACTGATCAAAAGAGCACCGAGTAGGTTTGGCCGAAGAAGCTGAGGAGGCCGAAGTGCTGTTGCTTGGGTTTGACTCCTGCTGGATCCTACCTCTTTTTGTGGAAACTATGGGTAGCTTTTTAACAAATGCATTTTCAAAACCGCGTCTAGTTTGCATTGGCATCTTGTCTGAGTCTAACACAGAGTCTTTTGCGTTTGTCTAAGTCTAGCTCTGAGTCGGAGGTTGTGCCTCTTGGCCCTCCACGTCGTAACTTTTGTTTCAAGTTTCGAGTCTGTTGTACTTGGCAAACCCCGAGGGTTTTTATGATATGCATCGTCTTGCTTCTACATGCTTCGCTGGCTTTTATATAAACTGTGTCAACCCTAACGACGAAGGGATAGATTTCGATGGGATCATTCCCAAGGAAATGTGTTCCCTCGCCGAAAGGGAAGACGAAAGGCATGCTCAGCCTATTAAAAGAATAAGTAATTTCAAATAAACTTGAAAGACAAGTATAACCTCCCGAAAGGTTCAATTGGTTCAAAGCCGCCCCTAGAGAAGCTTTGTGCCCAATCAGTCAGGCTCGAAAAATTCATCGACGTCTTGGCATGGCCTCATCAAGTCACGCCTCGCGTTGATCCTGAGATAAAGAAGCATTAAATCCCCTGCTACCAGGTGCCAATCCAGAAAGCAGAAGCACAGAAGGCTCCGGGCCTTGTACCATGTTCAAAGCAATAACAGTGGCGTTCTGCCAAGCACAAATGAGAAAGTGTACAAAGCGGCCCGGAGCAAGACATTTCCAACCGAAGCACTCTTGACTCTTTGTTATCAAAGCCATATTATCTGGAGCTACAGCCAAAGGTCTTCGACCTCAACGGCAACAAATTCAATACCATGGTCGATCTGGATCAATTCAAAAGCAACTTTTCCCTGAGAGAAGCTCGTTGGGCTGAAAACCCCAAGGGTGGGCAGTTCCAAGCAAAAGTTAGAGCAGCCTGCTAGACCAAAACCTATGAAGGAGGTTTAGGCAAAAATGAATAGGCAATCAATCAAAGCTCGCTAGACCGAAGACCCGAATGGGCGGTTCTAGGCAAAAGTTAGAGCGCAAAAGGAGAGGTAAATACTCGAGAGTTAACCCTTAGCCTGAACTACGTTCTGACCTGATTCCCTAGCTTGGGATACGTAGGCAGTCTCTCGTAGAGACTCGGTCACAATCTATCAATTAGATCCATGGTTGACATTTTGGTACACATCAAAGGTCGAAGAGGATTGAAGATCAAGACGAGCTTCCTTGGAGGAACCAGAAGGGGGAAAACCTTCGTCTTTCAATTTTATTGCAAAACTACTTCTTCAATTTATAGGCTGAGCATAAGTCTTAAAATATTTGAAGCATAAAAACCAGAACGAAATGCTAGAGGCCTTAACAGGCTCACAGCTTATTCTAAGTTCAGCGAAGTCTGGTGTAAGTATCCGCAGCACGTTTGTTCAAAGTGATGCGCATTGGTCTCAAACCATGCGCACGCTTATTCAATTTTTGCAGCAGAGTGTACCAATCAGCTATTGCCCTCGAATGTTGTTCCAGGGGCTTTTTGCCAAGTCTTGCCATACCATGCAAGTCATATGGACTTAATGTGACTGCACGGGGGTGTCGGTTTCAGTCCGGGCCTATACGAGTCATCATTTGCGTCTTATGTCCGTCTTTGCGACATTTTTCCAGTTTTTCAACTGTCATATCGGGAAGCTTGTCTCGATTTTGTTTGTTTGTACAGGTCTTTGTGCCTTTTTGCGTCTTTCGCAAGTGTCAGTTTCACCTGTTTAAGGAATGTTGTGAGTTTTGGCACATTAATGCCCAAAATTTCATTGTATTCCGTGTGTCTAAGGGTTCGCATTGTACCCTGGGGCTCTTTCTCCCTTTTCGTTCGAGCTAGACGAGTCTGTACATATGTGCGCATGTCTGTGTGTCAGTTCAGCACTTGTCAATGCAAAGTAGATATTAGTGTTTAGTTTTAGCATTCTCTTAAACACTTGCAAAAGAGGGTCAATAAACTGGAAAACACAATTGTTACATTGCTACCCTAGTATCTGTAATCTGCAAGCAGTGGAATCTCGTAAAAGCAGCAAGGGCACGTCAGCCCAAGGCCAAGCAAAGCATCTCTGGGGTACATCTGCCCAAGCATCGCGGAAAGGGCACGCAGGCCCAATTCCATTACTAAAGCGTCAACTAGGGCACGCTAGCCCGCTCAACGTCTATCCATCTGGGTTCACATCTCAGAAGTACCAGACAGTACAGTAATAGGGCTCAGTGGTAGTCTTTAGGCGTCATTGTCCTTCTAGGAGCCGCCCTAAGTTTGCATCTGCATTCTCAATTTTATACATGCCTTTGCATATTGTGTATGTTAAATGTTGAAAGCAGGAAAGTACCAAGAATGGTCGCCATCCTCTCGATTTGTTTGCCAATGGATGCGATGCAATCTTCTGCGGAACAAATTCAATGACAGCCGGTCCTGTCAAATTTCTCAACGGCTTGATCTTTCAGCACACTGATCTGCCCAATTACAAATTCAATGACAGCTGGTCCTGTCAAATTTCTCAACGGCTTGATCTTTCAGCACACTGATCTGCCCAATTCCAAATCAACGACAGCCGGTCCTGTCCAACTTCCAATGGCTCGATCACTTTTTATAGCGATCTGCCCAGTTCAAATCAACGACAGCCGGTCCTGTCCAACTTCCAATGGCTCGATCACTTTTTATAGCGATCTGCCCAGTTCAAATCAACGACAGCCGATCTTGTCCAACCTCAATTGCTCTATCACTTTGTATAGTAATCCGCCCTCCCAATTCAACGATGGTCAGCCATATCATCCATGACGGTCAGCCATATCAGTCATTCAACGATGGTCAGCCATATCATCAATGACGGTCAGCCATATCAGTCATTCAACGATGGTCAGCCATATCATCCATGACGGTCAGCCATATCGGTCATTCAACGATGGTCAGCCATATCATCCATGACGGTCAGCCATATCGGTCATTCAACGATGGTCAGCCATATCATCCATGACGGTCAGCCATATCGGTCATTCAACGATGGTCAGCCATATCATCCATGACGGTCAGCCATATCGGTCATTCAACGATGGTCAGCCATATCATCCATGACGGTCAGCCATATCAGTCATTCAACGATGGTCAGCCATATCATCCATGACGGTCAGCCATATCGGTCATTCAACGACGGTCAGCCATATCGTTTATCTCCACCAAATCAACGGTTTGATCATTTATACTGATGATCTTTCCACCC
Source organism: Rhododendron henanense subsp. lingbaoense (assembly GCA_020567845.1). Lineage (NCBI taxonomy): Eukaryota > Viridiplantae > Streptophyta > Magnoliopsida > Ericales > Ericaceae > Rhododendron > Rhododendron henanense. The sequence goes on along the minus strand of CM036313.1, from coordinate 32,359,603 downwards.
CGGCTTCAATGGCTCGATCATTTATACTGATGATCCTCCCGTCCAAGTTCCCAACGGCTTGATTACTCGGCACAATGATCTCCCCGTCCGCTTTCACCGACAGCTGATCCTGTCAATTCCCCCAACGGTTTGATCATTTATATTGATGATCTTTCCACCCCGGCTTCAATGGCTCGATCATTTATACTGATGATCCTTCCATCCAGGCTACAACGGTTTGATCATTCGGCACAATGATCTCCCCGTCCGCTTTCACCGACAGCTGATCCTGTCAATTCCCCCAACGGCTCGATCATTTATACTGATGATCCTCCCGTCCAAAGTTCCCCAACGGTCTGATCATTCGGCACATTGATCTCTCCGTCCGCCCTCACGACAGCCGGTCCTGTCAAATCCACAAACAACGACCAGAACATCGTTCAATGGTCCGTTCATCCGCAACTGATTGTTCCCCAGGAGAGTCCGTCTTGGCCTGTCCCGAACGACAATCACCCTTAGTCTAGCCGAAAGTGCATCTTCCAGCAGGCTTATTGCTCTGTCTCGGATGGTCTTTGATAAGGAGATTGGCTCTGATTCCCAACAGATGGAATTCAACCTGCCTGACACGACCTACCCGTGTTTGTTGGAATACTTTGTGTCGAGGATAGCTTGATCCCCAGCAACGATGGCCGGTCCCGTCAACATCTGCAGCGACAGCCTGTCCTGTCCAAATTCAATCAACAAGCGGCGATGCAATCGTCCACTTCTACTTCTATCCCCAGTGACGGTCCATTCGTCCATTCAACCAATCAGGTTCTGTAAGTATGCTTGTCTACTTTGCTAGTATGTTCTGCTCTGGATGGCCTTAAGGGGTGTCTAGAAACCTTTGACGTTACTTGTACCAAGTCAATGGTGCTCCAAGTGCCGTCAAAGGGGAGCTACTGTAGACACCCCAATCTGGGCTTCCAGATTAGTTTACTTACGGTTTTTTATTCCCCAATGATGAACCGGATCAAGAACACTCCGGGAATGTCGAGTGTTTGAGTTTTGAGTGTTTGAAAAACCCTTGAACCTAACCTAGCTTAAGCCACTTCCAAAAGCCAAAAACCCTACTGACGTGCGCCAGGGCGCAATCATCTCGCGCCAGGGCGCACCATCGCGCGACAGACTGGAACCATCGCACGATGGTCGCGCCAGGGCGCACCGTCACGCGACAGTTTGGAACCCTCGCGCGATGGTCAAACTGCCAGGTGGACAAAGTTTGACCGTTGACCCTCGCGCGACAGTTTGGAACCCTCGCGCGATGGTCAATTCCCCACCTACTTTTTCAGAGGCAGAAAATTGGCCACCAATGCAACCTCAGCCAGGCCTCGTGGCTGGCTGAATTCCTCTCCTGGCACCAACCAGATTCACCCTCCATGCCTATAAATACCCCCCATTTGTTCTCTTTCAAAGGGTTACAAAAAATCAAGCACAAAAGGTTACACAAACCCAAATACACTTGATACTTCATCGCTCTAGCCATCTACATACACTCATTTTGCAAACTCTATCACATTGTTCAACCTCAACCTCAAAGCTCAATCATCCGTTCAAACTCAATTTAGGTATAGCATACCTACTATTTTTTTGTTCTGATCCCTGAGGGGGGCTGGCAGGGCCATGGCTGGTAATCAATACCAGTCCTGGCCCTAAAGCTAGCAAGGTTTCAAAAGCCGTGGCCAAGTAAACCCTCGCGCGATGGACCCGAACACTCGCGCGACAGTTCTGTCAGCAAGAGATTGGTCCACGTGGGAAAGGGAGGCTGGTCATTTCTTGTTTTAGCTACGTGCATGACTGTTGTAATTTTTACTTAGCATATAGCTCACTGTTAAGCATGCTAAACAACCAATTTACTGTTTTCCTTTGTTAAAATGTTAGTTTTACATTTCAATATTTAGTTATGTTCTGTTAGAGTACCCCTGGGATCATTCTGGACCTTTCTCAGAACCCAGGACGTGAAAAACCAGACACTGAAAAGTTGGCTCGAACCCGCGCGCGCTGCACCCAAACCATCGCGCGATGGTCAACGCTCCATTTGACCAGTGCGCCAGGGCGCAATCGTCGCACGCCAGGGCGCAACCATCGCGCGCCCGGGCGCATTGTCGCGCGATGGTTTGGAACCCTCGCGCGACTGTTTGTACCCGATCAGTGGCTGGCCTTGCATGTTTAACTTGATTTCAGGCTATTATTTTGTCCCCACACTGTTTATGGGGTGTTTTGTTTATTTGTTGGGCTTTTCAGCCTTTAAACTGTAAATTATAACTGTTATAAACTACTTGGTTTGTCCTGGGTGTGCACTGGTCCTTCCAGAGCCCAGAGAGTTTGAGAATAAGAGCTGTGGGCTTAGGCTTACTGGCGCGCGCAGGTCTTGTAGTAGCGCGCGCAGGTCTTGTAGTAGCGTGCGCAGGTTTGGTCAGCATGCATTGACTTGATCAATGCATACTGGTCTCTTCCTGTGCACGACACTCCAAGACAGGAGTTTTCCAGTCTGTTTAAACTCCCACAGGAGTCTGTTCTCATCCTATACTAACTGCTCATCCATGCCATCTATCACATCCTGCAAACATGTTACAGCTTTAATCTCCGATTAACTGTTCCCCGCCCTAATTGGCTAAAATTAATTAAAAGAAGAAGAATCACAAAAAATTTCATAAAAATGCCTAAGTAGAGACCAATCTCCGGATTGGGCGAGAGGGGTGCCTTAAAACCCTTCCCTTCTCGTAAACTGGCTCCCGAACCCAGATATGGTTATGACGGATTGGTTTCCTTAACTTTTTCAAACAAACAGCGCAGCAGGTGCTTCGAAATGCGATTCCTTGAGTGTCGGACCCTCAAAACTCAAATGGCGACTCTGTATTTTCGAGCGCTTGCCACCGGCGCTCGCGCTCCCTCGATTTTTTGAAAAAGGGCCGCAAACGGCAGGGGAAGGAACGAAATCCTTTCCTCTCCGGAGGGCATGCTGCCCACACTTACGCTGTAATCCTATTCGTAGAAAAAATGTGTACTAATCCTAGGATCCAAAATATAGGAGAAAATTTAGGGGATTTGAAAACTTCCCTGTCATATTATATAGATAAGTTTTTTGAAAATATCTTGTTTGCTTTTTTTGTGGTGGTGGAGAAGAGTTGTTTACGATTAGCAATTGACTCAATCCCATTAATCTTTCTTTTTTACGTTAAGTTTCAACATTTAGCGGAATTTTTTGAGGGAACACCTAAGATATTCCCCAAGCAAAAGGGGATACCGTATCCTCTGATCGAACGGTTGAGATGATGCTACAGATGCAAAGTTTGACCAAATATGACCAGTCAACCCAACAGGTCATCCACTTGAGTGTAACAAAACTAATAAATAGCATAATATGTTATACCAAAAAGCCAAAAAAGGCATAACATCAATTTAATGGGCATAACAAGAGTATAACATTTACCATTAATAGATATAACATTTAGACAAAATAGGCATAACATGGAAAACAAAACCACTAAACGGCAAAACGTTTGAGGCGTAATATAATGGGCATAATGAAAACCTTTGAGAAGCATAACATTAAACCATTAATAGGCATAACAAGACCATAACTTGTCAATGACTAAGGAATTTTTTTTTTGTTTAACTGCGGTTAAACATTTTAATGTGCCAAAAATTTAAAATGTATATATGTTTTGCAATTATCTTCGACAATAAAATGCTACACACCTCAGTAAATCGTTTATTTTAATAATCAAGGCTGTTGATTTGGTTGTTATTGTTAATTTAATTATTCTTGTAAATTTTGGGCATCATCGGATTTATGAAGCTTTTTCATCGGCACCAAAATTTATTATAAGAATGATAACTTATCCCCCTTTCCCGTAATAAAATGTTACTTTTGCCTATAAAAAAAATGATAACTTATGTCCGATCAAGTATATAACGATAAGCGATTTACTTCATTATTGGCAAGAATGATCTAATCCCTCTTACGTACTAAAAGATAGACAGTTATGATTTTAAAAAAATAGCTAAAGCGGCCCTCGAGTGTTGCACTATAGGACTTTAATGTCTTTGGAAGCACCGAATGAGTTCCGATCATGTGGTCGCCGACATCCGATTATCACCGATTTTGACGACAATTATAGAATCGATAAGATGTGCAATCTAAACGGTTTAGATCGGTCATCAAATGAAATTATTAGGCAACTTCTTTCAAAATCTATACGTTTAACCTCATTATTTCTAAACTTAGGCCTTGTGCTTTAGTATAATATACGACACTCATACAACCGCAACACAATCACAACGATCGAGATCATTTACGTTGTTGTGCTTGATGATTTTAATCATTCTCTTAATTTTTTTTGGTCTATTGGATTTATTAAGCCCCTTTAATTTATCAAGACGCAAATTCACGTAAAAATGTTAGTTTACATCCGATCATGTGTCTATTGAATATTGATACTCGAAATGTGTCTCGGCCACGCCACACGTGGCCCTTCCTTTACTGTTATCCCTTGCAAATTCATGCAACTCATTTAGATAGTCTAGTCCACCTATTTTGTTTTATATCTCATTTGTTTTGTTTTGTTTTGTTTTATTTTATTTAGTCTGCTATTGTTTTGAACAAGTATATCCATGCATGACTCCTTTGTCCTTTAACTTTGATTCCTTTGTCACGTGTAACACCCACTCACACCCATGCGCAACACCTCAATTCCACCTCAGTGTCTATAACTCTATTATTTACTCAAATCCCCACAATCCTTCCAATTTCCATTTTTAACTGTTAACCAGAAGAAAAATGAAGTACAGGTCTCACAGATTGGTTGGGGAGGTAGTAAGTATTCTCAATTATAAAATTGAACATCAAACGGTTCTTGGGAGGGGTGGTACCATGTTCCCCAGACAAGAAAGGGGACACATTAGCATTATCCATTTTTTTATCGAGCTTCGGCATGTGAATTCAATGAGCAAAAGCAGTTCATATTTTCCTAAGTAGTAGTGCCCATGCGTTTTCACGGGAATAGTTTGCGAATGAGTAGATTTTGTATCATTACCATATTTTGTGGTTTTTAATGCTAAGTAAAGTTAAATTTGGTAGGACATGCAAGTTAGAATGAAGCAATAAAAATGAGGTAATGTTGACCCTCATTTGGTGTGGGGGAATAAAATTGGACTTGACAAAATATAATCACTGAAGTATAGGGGCTGAAAGTGAAACATGTCCTAGTCTCTTGACTCTTGTATAGGAAAGGGGGAAAAATGCCCAGTGATGATGTAGGAGTGTCAAGTGGGCAGGGCCAGCATGGCACGACACGGGCACGACACGTTTAAATGTGGCATGGCACGACACGGCACCGTCGAAGTCGGCACGTGGATGAGCACGGGCACAGAAGTGGGCGGGCACGACACAGACACAGCACGGAAGTTGTACGGGCATGACACGACACAGTTCTAGTCGGGCACGGCACGGGCACAAAAGGGCACGCCACGAAGCATGAAAAAACAAAAAAACAAATAAATATGTTAACTTGCTATGTTATGACTCATAATGTCATTATTATTATTTTTTTGATCTGCATAATGTCATTAATTAAGGTAAAAAAATAATACTCCGTACTAATTTTATTAAATAAATTGACTTTCTATGTCATGAGAGATGAGACTCATGACTCATAATGTCATTAATTAAGGTAAAAAATTGACTCGCTATGTGGCTAAATGGGCCAAATGGCTAATATTTGGTAAAATTAGTAAACAAGGCATTTTAGCTAATTTAACTAAAATAAGCTTTTAAATTTTTTATACGATTAAAAAACTTTAAATCAAACATGACAAAATACCGAACTTCGGGTTGGTATTGTGCAGTGGTGTGCGTAGCACCGTGCAGCGCACTTCCAAGCCGTCGGATCGTGCATTCGACAGCTCGGATCTCATCTCGGCAATCAACAATCAAGAGTCGTTCATTACCGAGATGAGATCACATCTGACGACTCAGAGGTGTGCAGCACAGTGCTGCGCACACCACTGCACAACACCATCCCCCAATTCATTATCAATTTTTATTTGATTAAAAATGACACGACACGACCAAGTAAACCGTAAACAGGCCAGCACGGCACGACGCGACACAATCAAGTAAACGGACCGGCATGGCACAACACGATTAAAAAACGGCACGACACTACACAACACGATTTTAAGTAAATGGCCCGGCACAGCACGACATGATTTAAGTAAATGGGTCGGCACGGCATGACACAAAGAACAGTTGGCACGAAGCTAAACGGGCCAGGTCGGCATGACACGGCCCGTTTGACAACTCTATGATGAAGTAGTACAAGAGTACACACACAATTGATGTAAAAAGGGTAAACGAGATTTTACCCCAAAAAAAGAAAAAAGAAACAAAGGTGGAAGAGTGTGGGTGAACAGGGTTCCGCTGGAGATGCTTATGTGTAGAAATGTGAGCTGGAGAGGTGTGATTGGCTGATAATTAGTATTGAGGGGAAAAGGGGAATGATCTTGTGGGGTGAGGAAAGGAGCAAGAGGTACGGGCAGGACAAATGCAACGTGTCTCTTTTGTTCTCCGCGGGGGATGACGTCTGTCTTTCCTGGAATCAAACGAGTGAGGTCACCTTCTCTCCGGGGAAGAATGTTCTCCTTCCTCAGAATCAGTGCTCACACTCTCCTTTTCCAGAAAAGTCAGCCTCTGGCAATCATTGAGAATGTCAGGGGTATTTATAGGGCACCTGGGCCTAGGTCAGGCCCAAGACGGCGCTCCTATAAGACCCCAACACGTGTCCTTCCCGTACCTCTAGGTCGCGGATAGACTTGTCCTCCCCGGAGGTCTTTTCGCGGGGGGACTCGCGTTTCCGCGACGCTACCTCCATCCCAAGCCACAAGAGCTTCCCCAATTCCCGCAAGAGCAAGGTCGCGACCCGCGGCGATCGTTTGCTTCCTGCGGGGTGCCTTCCGGGCCCTACCTTTTAGGCCCGAATAGGATCCCGGGGTCTTCCTGTGATCCTCTGTACCTACCTTGGTACGTCTTCTGTTCCCTCCGTGGAGCTAGCGGGGGTTCCGCGGAGTCTTCCTTCCGCGGGTCACTTCCGCGGGCATTATTCTTATTCTTACGTGCCACACGTACTTCCCTTCTATTGGGCAGTCAACCGTCTTCTTAGAATAGAATCTTGACTAAGACTGACTTCCCGTAGGGTCCTGATTTCCACGTGTCCGCGGCCAATTGGTTGGTCAAAAGTCTTCCCTGTATGATATGTTAATAATTATGACCGCGCCTACATATGCCCCCCGCGCGCATACGACAGGTGCACGTCGTCCGCGTGCGTACTATCTGTAGACACCCCAATTTGAACTTGTCGAATTTCCTTAATTTGTGGCCCGGAGGCTCCCCGATGATGAATTTGGATCAAAACAAGCCTTGTACCGATCGAGACTTTGCTCCTTGAAGGATTTGAAAAGGAAATAAAAATGGTCAAAAGCACTTCCAAGCGCTTGGGAGCAGTCCCGAGCGCTCATAACCATTTTCCAAAACCTCTGGTCTAGCTCACTCTCGAGCGCTCGAGAGTGAAGACCCAAGCGCTCGAGACCACTCCCGAGCGCTCGAGTCTTCTGTGCTGCCCAATGGATGGCAGGGCTCCCCACTATCCATGCAATCTATCATTGCAGCCACCTTGAGCCGGCTGAAGCTTGAGTCAACACTCAACCTCAGTCAGAGAACACTAGGCCAGCAGATTTTTCCCATTTTAAAATGTTTTATTCAAAAACCATTTGATTTCAAAACTATAGGTTATTTTTTGCTATAAATAGGAGGGCCTGGTTTCAGAGCCAGGGGCTGTGAAATTTCCTCTCTCTAGAACCACTCTCCTCTCTCTTTTTCTCAAGGCAAAGGTTTTCCAAACTCAAACTCACTTTCCAAACTCCAAAGGTTTTAAAAATCACCAAGGAAAAGGGCAAGAAATCCAGAATACTCTCTGCTTCTGGTATCTTGTGTTTTCCACTCTGCAGTCATTTTTCAAAGCTATTCCAAAGAGCAAAGTTCAAGCAAAATGTAGAAATCTTTACCTTTGATCAAACAAAGAGGCTGTTCTTCCCTTCTGAGGGGGGTCTCTCAGCCTGACCCAGTCTTCAATACTGGGTGCATGGTTGGGAGACCTTAGTGTAAAAACAAGAGCAACGGGGTACAAAAAACGTTTTATCAAAACCCTTACTGGAAACACTCTCGAGCGCTCGAGAGTGCTCCCGAGCGCTCGGGACTATTCTTAGTTTCATGCATGGTTCTTTGTCATACAGTAGGCTGGGAATGAGGTGAACTCTTAAAAGAAGTGGTTTCATTTTGGCATGCATGCACAGAAAATCATTTTCTCCCAAAACAGAAACATTTCTTACAAGTTTTCATGTAAAATAAGGTTTTTCCAAAGTTAAAAGATGATTTCCTCTTGGGAAATATCATAACAAGGGTGTTTGCATGTCGAGTCAGTATCATTTCCTGTTTGAAGCAAAGTTGACATGCATCACACTCCCAAGCGCTCTGGACCATTCCCGAGCGCTCGAGAGTGCATGCATGCCATGGCATTCCATTTCCCCAGCTTATTGTGTTCTCTGCCTTTCTTCATGCATGAATGTATCTTCTTACTCTTCTGAACTTGTAGATCTAGCTTTGTTGAGGCAGGGATGCACGATCTGAAAGATTGAGGGCTTATTTTAGTCTTTCAAGTCCTCTGCTGAGCTAGTAGTGTACATAACAGCATTTCAGTTTCCAGTTTCACATTATATTCTGTCAGTGCTAAAAAAAATTGCAGGTTGAAAGCATCAGCACTCCCAAGCGCTCGGGACCACTCCCGAGCGCTTGAGAGTGAATACAGTAACAGGGCTGCATTTTCAGTTATCTTGTATTTTGCATGGCCATTTCACCCTCTACTGTAAACATGCACCAGTATACACTTCTTATTTGGTATAACTGTGGATAACTGCTAGTTGTTAGATGAAACAAAATCCCTTTCGAAAATCCCACAAACGTTTAGTAGAGACCGATTTCAAATCGGGCGAGGGGGGTGCCGTAAAACCCATCCCCCCTCGTAACATGGCTTCCGGACCCTCAAAACGATCTCTGGTTTTCAATTTCAAATCAATCATTTTCAAGACAAAACGGTTTCTCGGGTGATAAACCATAAATCCGGGTGGCGACTCTTCAAACCATATTTTTTTAATCGATTTCAAAAAGTTCGAGGCGCGCAATTTTCCATTTTGGGCCGCCCCGATCTCACCCGGGGCTGTGGTAGCCCACACTATCCCATTTGTAAGTTTCCACGGTTGCCCCGGACTCATTCCGCGGAGCAACGGGTGTGATAACCGTTGACGTCTCTTCGTGTACCGTCATGACTCTTCGTGTGCAGACGTCATAAATGTCCCCACCGGTTGACCACTATATAAACCCTTTGTCCATTATTTCCTTTTTCACTAAATTCCCAAATCTCCGTCGAAGTGCTGTCATTTTCCCTTCTGATTCTCAGCGAGCGATCGTCTTCTTTCTTGTCGCTTTCCACTCTTCGCAACTTCTCTTTCTCTTTCACATCAATCATAAATGGCTGCGCGTAATGTCGAGATCCCAGTCCCCTCTGCGGACTAGTGGCAGAGGGCCCCGTACTTGCAGACAGTTGAGGACCCCTTCTGGGCCCTCGCGGGAGCGTATCCTGTCGTGGGCGCTTCCGTGACTGACCCCACCTTCTTCACAGCCCCTGCCGCCCCAGAGCATGCAGAGCTAGTCAACCCCTCCTCGGTGCTTCGCTTTCGCCTCGAGCGCGGGGATTTCCCCTATGTGGAATGCCGCTTCGGGGCCCAAGCTTCCCCGCCCACCGATTGGGTAGACTGGGTGGATGATGTTGCCAACGATCCCCGTTACAAGCCACTGTTATTAGGCAACAGTACTCTCGACGCCGTCCAACTGTCGCGGCGCTTGGGCATCCCTCGACAGGGGGCGGCCAACAAGAATTTGGAGTTCGCGTGCTCGCGCTGGAGCATCGATACCCACTCCTTTGCATGGGCATTGGGGGAGAGTGGACTCTCGCTGGAGGACGTCTTCATCCTTACTCGCTTGTCCCTTCGCGGGGGCAACATCGTGGATTTGGCCAAGCTCTCGCGTGAGGATCGAGAGGATGTTGAGACTCTGAGGGCACTTCACAAGCAAGCCCAAAACGGGCCCATCTTCAATGCCCAGGGCGTCCGTAAGGCCGCCGCGGCGAATGCCAAGAAAACCTCCCTTGGGAGCTGGCTTCACTATTTCTTCAAGGACCTTCGGCCCGCGAGGACTGTTGCTCCTGGTACCGCGCGGGACTTTGTCGCGGGCCCTCAATACCAGCAACGACTCTACATGTCGGGCTTCTTCTCTTACTTCCTCTCCTACTACGTCCTGCCCGATTACCCCGTCGATGGCCTCTCCCAGGCGGTTTTTCCTCTGGCCGTGCTCCTGGCCCGCGGCCAACCTGTCGCACTAGCGCCGCTGTTCTTGGGGTCGCTTTACCGCCAACTGGACCTGGTTCAGGCTGATTACACCAGGTCTCTCAGTAGGTGCGACCAACTTTCGATGGCCCACTCCACCTTCCTGCTCGCGTACTTCTTTGAGCATTTCTGTACTGTTGCCCCGGTTCCGCTGGTCTTCCCAGCGTCAGGAGTACGATCCCGCGCGGAGCAATGGCATGGTACTAGCAGCGAGGCCTCATGGTACGAGGCATGTGATGTTGAGGCCAACTTTACTCAACGTCCCTACAACATCCCTTCTCCAGGCGTCATGGGCGTGGGCCAGTGCCTTCTCCCAGTTGCTTCTTCTCTCAGTGCCGCGAACGGTGGCGACCCCGTGGCGCGGACGGTGATCAACTCCGCGCTCATAGCCCTTTCTGGGTGGCTCCCGTCTCTATGTAATGAGACAACTGGGGTGGCGGTGTACCGCCCGGACTGTTTTTCGAGGCAACTGGGCTTCGACCAAGGGATACCTGGGCTTGTCCCCGCGATGCCTTCCTTTGCGGAATCCCAGCGCCGATTCATGGCCAGCCAGCTTTCCCCAATCCTGACACATCTTGGTGATTTACCCATCCCTGACAAGGACAGGGTCTCGAGTTGTACTCCGGAGTTCCGCGCGTTTTGGAGGAGGAACCTTGACTCCTTCTCAGCGTTCGTCCGCGGGCAGGCCGTGGTCCCCGTGGCAACTACAATCCGTACTCGGGACACTTCGCTGCGGGCCATTGTTGGAGTTCGGGCAGCCGAATGGCGAGGACCCCGCAGCCAATGGGCCGTGGTCCATGTCGTGCCCTTGAACAGGGTGTTTCCTACGGTGGTCCCTGCACCTCCTCAAGCTGCCCCGGGGCGCACCCGTGCGCAGGGATCCCGCGCGAGGACACAGCCTCCGCCTCCTGCGGAACCATCTCAACCGTCTTCCACTCAGGCGCCCGCGGCGGGGGAGACCCGTCGCCCGAAACGTATTCGAAATGTAAGTGTCTTCCCCGTGTTGAATCATCTCATTACAATGCTTCATCTCTTCGTTCTCTGGGGCTTATTCCCTTTTTTCAGTAGCGGGAGCGGGATGCTAGCACTTTTGTGGCTTTTGAGCCAGAGGCAGCCGCGGCGGCGGAGGCAGCGGAACAAGCAGCGGGCGGGGCGGAAGAGGATGCCCCAAACGCTCAGCCCAAAAGACGCCGCCTCGATGGTAAGCCTTGCTTTGCTAGAACGTCGTCTCTGTCATTTTGCATTTTTTGATCTCTAACTTTCATTTTGCTACAATTTTCTCGAACAACTGTGAACGAGGACGCAGGGGTGGGCAATGACGGTGACGGCGATGATGATGACGATGATGAAGAAGACCGACTCCCCCTCAGCGTCCACTTGGCGGCCTTGCAAGCCCGGTCATCTATTCCCGCGGGGGGTCCTGCCGCGGAAGATGTTGTTGTAGTGGATGTCTTCGACTCCCCGGAAGAACAGATGGAAATGGAGGTGATTCAGCCTCGGGCGGAACCAGTTCCTTTTCCTCACCCGGAATCGGAATCCTTCGGGGTTCTTGGAGGTACGTTACCCGATGAGCCCTCCATTATTGACCTCGGGGGAGATCCCAACACAGTTTCTTCCGAGTCATCTTTTTCCTCGGAGGAATCTGAAAATGTAATAGTTTACTCTGCTGATCGAGACCCTTCTCCATCCAATGCAGCACCTTCTGAGGCCCGCGAGCCCCCGCTATCAACGGACACCCGCGAATCTGTGGGTCAGGCTGACATCGCCGCGGAACCCATCAACGCGGCGGTCGTGCAACTTTTGAGGGAAGAAGCTGAAGATGACATTGAAGAGCTCCCTCATGCTGCCGCGGGGGGTCCCGCCGCGGACCAACCTGGGGCAGGCTCAACCTCTACTCCTTCCGGCTCTCATCAGCAGTCCACCAGCGCCCGCATCCGTTCCACGGAGAGCTTTCTAGGCCGGGTCGCTGGCGGCTCCCTAGGGGTCTCCAATGCCTCGTTCCTTCAAGGTCCTGGATCGAACGTAGGGCGGGACACGGCTGTGGACGCCACCAGTCCTCATTCCCCAGCATGTTCCACCTCGCAGACTCAATCTCCTCGTCAGTCTGCTAGACGTACGCCGACTCCGCTCGCTGAGCCTACCGCTCCCCTTTCCGACCGACAGCTGGAGGTAAATGAAGAGCTTCTTGGGGGGCCCACCTCCATTACTGACTCAGATCTGAATTCCTTATTTAAAGATATGACCTTCTTGCCAACTGACGATGTTTTGGGGGGACAGGGAAGCCAAGCCTTTGGAGACTTCGAGCTTGACCTGAATTTGGAAATGGGCGAACAGAGAGATGAAGTCGAGTCCAGGGAGCAGTCTCCACCTAGGCAAAGCCAGCCTGTTCCAGATCTGGGGAAGGGCCCCATGGAGACCGAGGCCGCGGAGCCAATCTGCCTCTTCCCCGCGAGCTATCCTGTAAGCGCGGAACGCTACCCGCTGCTGAATGCCATAGCCCGGTCTCACCCGGAGACATTCAGCTCCTTCAACCCGCGGTCTGTCCGGATCGGGGTGATCTACCTTACCAGCCTCCACGATATGCTTACTCCTTCGGGGCAGCTACGCTTTGGGGACTTCACTCCTGAGACAGAGGCCGCTCTGCTGGAGGTTGCTCAGGATATGCAGGTCTTCGGGTTCGACCTGGCCTGGCTGTGCGCGCGGAGCTCTGCCTTGAGGGCCGCGGGGGAGAGGGCTGCTCTGAGGCCCGAGATCCAGGACTTGGCTGCCCAGATGGAGTCCGCTCAACAGCACATGGCTAATCTGGAGGCCAGGTTTGCCCAGGTGATGCATCGTGATGCGGAGCTGGCTGCCACTACGTTGAACCTTGAGGATCCTGACCCCGAGGAGCTTGTGTTCGCGGACTGGCAAACTTAGGGCTTTTCCTTCTTGCTTTGTCGTTGTTTTCTTTTCTTTTCTTTTTTGAAACACATGTACTATTTCCCTTCTTCCTTTTTTTCTATTGAATAAAACTGGTATTATTGGAATAAGACCGTGTTCGTGTCCATGAAATCATCTGAACATAACACATGCACTCTTGCTTAAACTCGCGGGCCATGTTCTGGCCATCTGAGACTTATCATTATCTTTGTTTGACAATCACTAAATATGAATCTCGCGGGTCATGTTCTGACCTCTGAGGCTTGACATCACCTCTGTTCGATAACTGCCAAGCCAGGGATACGCGGGTCATGTTCTGACCCTTCGAGACTTAACATTATCTCTGTTTGACAATCACTAAGTATGCATCTCGCGGGTCATGTTCTGACCTCTTGCGACTTAGTATCATCTCTTTTTGATAATCGTTAAGCTTAAAGTTGGGGGGCCATGTTCTGGCCACTTAAGACTTAACATTATCTCTTTTTGACAATCACTAAGTATGGATCCCGTGGGTCATGTTCTGAGCTCTCGCGACTTAGTATCATCTCTTTTTGATAATCGTTAAGTTTGAATGAATGATTCATAAAAAAGGGGTGACGGTTTCGCGGAAATGTTCTCTCCGCGTGACCGTATCATTTCGTTTTAGCATAATCATTAAAAGAAGCAGTATGAATTAGGAACAAGTGCCAACATTCATTGATAGGTGATCAAATCAACAGTTACAAATTTTAGCGTAATCCGCGGTATGATGCCACTCTTCATTGAACTTCAAACAAGATTACAAGAGGGAAGAACAAGAAAAACAAACAGAATGGAAGGGGAGGGAACTGGCAGGGTAGGACAAAGGCTCGCGAGCTCCTAATGTCTTCCTTTACGGGTAGAACCTCTTGACATATTTGGCATTCGCTGCCCCTGTCTTAAAACTATCTTCAACGCGTGCCAAATGGTAGTACCCACTAGCAGAAGCACTGATTACTTCGTAGGGTTCTTCCCATCTGGGCGTGAATTTTGGCGTCTTCAGATCCCTCATCACTGCCGCGGTGGCCTTCCAAACTAACTCCCCGACTTTGAACACCCGTGGCACCACGCCCTTGTTGTAGTAGCGTGCCACGGATTCCCAGTATTTGTCGTGGGAAAGGGCCGCTGCCGTCCTTCTTTCCTCGAGGGCTTCCAGATCTGCCTTTCTTCCTTCTGCGGAATTTTCCATCGCGAGGACCATTCGCGCGGAGGGGACACTCAATTCTGCGGGCAAGACCGTTTCTGCTCCGTATACCAGGCTGAAGGGGCTGGCGCGGGTGGACTTCCTCTTCGAAGTGCGATAAGCCCAAAGGGCTATCGATAGATGATCAGCCCAAGTACCCCCGCGCTCATCCAGCAGCTTGCTCAATATTCTGATTAGGGTCTTGTTTGTTGCTTCCGCCTGCCCGTTTCCCTACGGGTAGTAGGCGCTAGAAGTACGGTGATCGATCGTGTATTTATCGAGGAGGCTTCCCACGTGGTGATTGATGAACGGAGTCCCGTTATCGGAAAGTATCACCTTGGGTATGCCGAACCTGCAAATGATGTTTTCTTTGATGAATGCTGCCACCGCATCTCCCGTGGCCTTCTTCAGCGGAACAGCCTCGACCCACTTGGTGTAAACCTCCGTGGCCACCAAAATCCATCTGTTTTTTCGCGATGCTGGCCTGACTGGTCCGACCAGATCCATGGCCCAAGTGTGGAAGGGATAAGGGGCGCGGATGGAATGCAACTCTACAGAAGGAGTGTGGACCAAGTTTCCAAATTTCTGGCAGGATTGGCATCTTTGTACGTGCCGCTTCGAATCCTTCTCCATGGTGGGCCAAAAATATCCCAGATGAACCATCTACTCATAAAGCTTCCTCCACCCCTGGTGCTCGGTTCCGTGAGTCTTGGCTAGAACCTCTTCCGCTTCCTCCTTGTCTACGCATACTTGAGGCATTCCGTTGAGGGTCCTTCTGAATAGGAGTCCTTTCTCCAAGAAAAAGCGCCGGGCTCCGCGGACAACCCTCGCGGACTCAGTTCGCTCGATGGGCAGGGATCCTTCTCGCAGATAGTCGACGTAGACTTGTCTCCAGTCTGTCTCCTAGTTGTCAGCACTTGCCATTAGGCATTCTGGTTTGGCCGCGTACAGGGAGCACCAAGTGCAATTCTTCGCGATCAGATCAGCGTCCTTCTTCATGCTAGGCCAATAGTAGCCCTGTCTCTGAATTCTTCTGTACAAGGCTATCTCATTGTCCGCGCAATTATCTTTGTGAATCCGGTACAAAACCTCTTCTGCCTCCTTCGAATCAACACATCGTCCGAGCCACCCCTGCGGACCGCGGTAATACAGCTCTCCGCGTAGAACTATGAAACATGAAAGCTCCGCGGTGGACAGGTGCCCTACGCCGGTTACTAACTGAATCTTGATAGATCCGCGCCAATCCTCCGTTGGCTCTGAAAAGTCCTCTACCACGGATGGCTCAAACATCTTCACAATCTCAATGCAGACCCTCTCTTCTTCGAATTCCGTCTTTGCCCCCAGCGTTGCAAGAGCATCCGGGAATCGATTCTCTGATCTGGGCTTATGGACGATGCTGACGCTTTTAAAAGATTTCATCAGTTTCTGCACTGTCGTTCGGTACGGTGCCAGGGTTGATTCTTTCAGCGCGTAAATCCCTTATGTTTGTAGGACTACCAGTTTTGAGTCTCCCGCTATCTTCAGGTGCTTGATTCCTCTCTCCTTTGCTGCTATCAAACCCAAGATCAATGCTTCGTATTCCGCTTCATTGTTGGAGCACAGGAAGTTCAATTTGTACGCCAAATGGACTCTGTCTCCCTCTTCGATTTGTAACACTATTCTTGCACCTCCTGATCCACTACCCGCGGCCCCATCGAAGCTGAGCGTCCAGTGCTGTTCATCTGTGCTGGCCGCGAGAGTTTCGAAACCATCTCCGGGTAGACATTCTTCGAGCGGTTCGCACTGTCCGCTAGGGAATTGAGCCAGGAGGTCCGCTAGGGCTTGACATTTGATTGCTTTTAGGGTTGCGCATGAGATGTCGAATTCCGCAAGTGTCAGCAACCAACGAGCGACCCGTCCTGTGAGGGCGGGCCGAGACAGGAGATATCTCACTGGGTCACACTTAGTGATTATCTGGATAGGGAATGATAGGAAGTAATGCCGGAGCTTTTGTGCGGTGAAGACGAGGGCTAAGCAATGCCTCTCGATGGCGGTGTACCTTTCCTCCGCTCCTTGTACCTTCTTGCTGATGTAGTAGACCGGGCGCTCTGTTCCATCTACCTCCTGCACTAGCAGGGCCCCAATGGATCTCGGAGTAGAGGTCAAATAGAGAATCAGCGGTTTCCCCGCGACTGGTGCCACCATTGTCTGGGGAGATGTCAAAGCTGTCTTGATCCGCTGAAACGCTTGCTGATGTTCTTGCTTCCACTCAAATTTTGCGTTCCCTTTCAATAGGTCCGCGAATGGTGCGGCGATTTCTGCCATCGCGGGAATAAAACGGCGAAGGTAGGATACCTTTCCTAAGAATCGCTTGAGTGTCTTCTGGGAGTGGGGCGGGGGCATTTCCGTAATGGACTTGATCTTGGCCTCGTCCGCGTCGATTCCATGGCGATGTACAAGGAAGCCCAAGAATTTGCCCGCGGTGACTCCGAACGCGCACTTTAGAGGGTTCATTTTGAGGTTGAATTTCCTGCATCTGGCGAAGACGGTGGCTAAATCCGCGAGATGGTCCTTCTGCTCCTTGGACTTCACCACCAGGTCATCGAAATAATCCTCTATTATCTTGTGCATTAGATAGTGGAAGATTGCTGTCATAACCCGTTGGTACGTTGCCCCGCATTCTTGAGGCCGAAAGGCATGACAATGTAGTAGAAATTTCCCAATGGAGTCCGGAACGCCGTCTTCTCCGCGTCTTCTGGGGCCATCTTGATTTGGTTATATCCGCTGAAGCCGTCCATGAATGAGAACATCTGGTGTCCCGATGTGGCATCCACCAATGTATCAATGTGTGGTAGCGGGAACTCATCATTTGGGCATGCTTTGTTGAGTCGCGGAAATCAACGCACACTTTGATTTGGCCGTTCTTCTTCTTCACAGGGACAATGTTTGCCAGCCATTCCGGGTACTGGATTGGGTGGATAAACCTCGCCTTCTGCAGTTTTTCGATCTCTTCTTTGATCTGCCCCTCTAAATCGGGGTGATACTTCCGCTGGGATTGCTTCGTGGGTTTGGAATTTGGGAAAGTATCCAAGTGGTGCGTTACCAGCTCTGGGTCTAACCCCGGCATTTCCTCGTAGTGCCACGCGAATATGTCTGAATTAGCACGTAGCAGTGCTATGAGTTTCTCGCGGAACTCTCCGTGCAATTCTTTACTTATAAACACCGGCTTCTTTGGGCCCGTTCCTTCACTTAGATCGACCTCCTCTAATTCTTCCTGTTGCGGCTTGGGCTGGTCCTGCATGCACTCCGGAGTGGGCTCCGGCTTTTGTATTACTTCGTCCTCTACTGCGGCACACGTACCGCCGGGGCCAGCGGTTTCATGGTCGGCCGCTGCCCCGGTGGACCGTCATAAATAGTACACTGTTTTGCCCCCCTCCTTTGTTTTGGTTATCTTCCTGGGGGCTGCGGCATCTGCCGCGGATGGGTCTCTCTGTCGTGTCTCCGGCTTCTCATCTTTGATATCTTCCCACCTTAGGATCCTGACAGCGCGTGGCTTGGCGGTAATTGCTTGAGATACCTCGCCCAGTTCTGAGAAATAGACCGCGTCCGAGAGGTGTGTTTCATGAGTATCAAACGGGTTTTCAGATGCGCGAATGGTGACTTTCTTTCCTGCCCAAATTCCTTTCAAGCATTGGTGGTAGCTAGATGGCACAACCGCGTACTTATGCATCCAGCTTCTGCCGAGAATGATCTGATAATTGGGGTCCGCGTTGATGAGATGAAATTTAGTGGCTGAGCGGATTGCCCCCACTTCTAGGTCTACCACCACATATCCCAAAGACTGCCTCTTGTCTTCTCTCCGAATTTCGTAATGGTGATTGGAGATTCTACTATCCGGTTGGTTTGTATCCCCACCTTTTGAAATGTTGACATGGGCATGAGGTTTATGGAGGCCCCGCCATCTAAAAAGGTTCTCTTCAGCTCCGTCCCGTTGACGCGGGATGTAACGTACAGCGGGCGGTAATGGGGGTAGGGCACCCTCCGGTCTGCGTCTGAAAAGGTGACAGAGTTGGACTCATCGCAGATCATCCGCGGGACGGACCCCTCCGCGGACATACACGACTCTTGATGAACTTCCGTGATGTTGACAATCGCCTTAGTGATTTCCAACCTTGCTGCCGGTGTGAAGCCAAAGCCGTCAATGAATGCGCAAAACTTTGCATTGTTCTGCAATGTCTTGATCGAAACGTTGGGATCCGGTGTCGCCGCGGGGGCTGGACCATCCCCGAATTCCTTTGTGATCTCATAGCAAGAGACCATGCAGGCCCATGCTTCCTCATCTCCTTCCTCCATGTAGTAGTTGTTGTCGGTATCGTCTTCGTCGTTGTACATGAACGGGTAACATTCCGCCATGTTGACTTCTCCGTTGTTGTTTCCGTGGACTGGATAGGGCTCGATGCGGATGTCGCGCCGTCCTATCCTCAGCTCATTCGCATTCTGCTTTCTTTTGAACAACCTCTTCAATGACCAACAATCACTCGTCGGGTGCTTGGTATGCCTGTGGTACATGTAGTACCGCGGATGCTCACGGTCCTCCCGCGTCGGTTCATACTCCACAGGGGGAAGTTTCAGCTCTCCGTCTTGCACCCATGCATTCACTAAGACTCGCACTTCATCCATGGTGCAGGGAAAATCCGGTGCCAGCCCCATCTCGCGCTCTCTCCGCTTTCTTCCTCCTGGGGCCTACTGGGTCCGCGGCGCCTCCGCGACAGCTACGGTGGCGCCTGTGGCTTTGCCCTTCCAGGTATCTTTCCTGGCTGGTTTAACCACGTGGCGGATGTTGTACGCGGATTCCAGCAGAGCGGAGAATGTTCCCAACTTCAGGTTGATGAGCAGCATCTTGAATTCATCCATCATTCCGCCAATGCAGATTTCCACCAGTTGAACCTCTTTCGCGGACTCAGTGCAGTCGACTGCACGATCTTGGAACCTCCTGATGTAATCTACCACGTCTTCCCCGCTAGCTTGTGTTTCCTTTGTCAGGCTAATCACCGTTACCTTCTCACGGACTTGGAAGAATTTAGCATAGAAGCTATTCACCATCTCCTCCCAAGTGGTGATCGAGTAAGGCTCCAAGTTGACATACCACGTGTACGCGCGGGAAGTGAGGGACTTCGAAAACTCGCGAAGATGCAAGTTGGAGTCGGACGCGTGAGCCCCAAGAGATTCTATAAATCGGACCACGTGCTCTTGGGCACTGCCCTCTTTCCCATCAAATTTGACGAACTTTGGTGGGGTGTACACTTCCGGGTAAGGTAGTGATAAGATCGTCATAGGATAGGGCGGGCGGATATCTGGGCTAGGAAGGAAGGGTAAAACTGTCTTTGCCTTCTCCTTAGTAAGGAGGGCCTGTACGTCTGCCAGGGTAATGAACTATCCAGCGAACGGGGCTCCAACTTCAGTAATGGCTGGCTCCTTTCTGCTTGCCTCACTTGCCTTTTGCTGCGCCAGCAGGGCCTGGACCTCCGCCATGGTGATGTAGGGTCCCGCAGAGGGCGTGCTGGCACCATCGGCGGCAACCTCTTTCTGGCGGTCTCCAGCATGATTTCCCGCGATGCCTCCTATGAGCACGGGGCGCAAATGGGGAGGCACCGTCGGGGGGACCTGAGGCTGCACCGTCTGGCTGGTGCTGCCCCCGGCCTGGTTCTGCGGTGGTTCGTCACTTTGGCCGACCGCGGCCTTTGGGAGCGCCGCAGAGATGAGCTCAGTGAGACCGGTAAAGGCCGTGAGCAGCTGTCTCTGTGTCTCGAGGAACTGCCGCTAGCCATCCTGGAGGGCCCGCAGCGTCTGTGCGGCCACTCCTGCACTATTGGTTTCTTCGACTTCTTCGATAACTGGCGCGCTGTTGTCTGGTGCCGTCATTGCTCTACGGTGCGGTGGTATCTGCTCGATGTATTCTTTGGAACGGGTACTAACCATAAACCAAAAGACACCTCCCCAGCAGAGTCGCCTAAATGTGGGTGAACAGGGTTCCGCTGGAGATGCTTACGTGTAGAAATGTGAGCTGGAGATGTGCAATTGGCTGATAATTAGTATTGAGGGGAAAAGGGGAATGATCTTGTGGGGTGAGGGAAGGAGCAAGAGGTACGGGCAGGACAAGGGCAACGTGTCTCTTTTGTTCTCCGCGGGGGATGACGTCTGTCTTTCCTAGAATCAAACGAGTGAGGTCACCTTCTCTCCGGGGAAGAATGTTCTCCTTCCTCAGAATCAGTGCTCACACTCTCTTTTTCCAGAAAAGTCAGCCTCTGGCAATCATTGGGAATGTCAGGGGTATTTATAGGGCACCTGGGCCTAGGCCAGGCCCAGGACGGCGCTCCTATAAGATCCCAACACGTGTCCTTCCCGTACCTCTAGGTCGCGGATAGACTCGTCCTCCCGCGGAGGTCTTTTCGCGGGGGGACTCGCGTTTCCGCGACGCTACCTCCATCCCAAGCCACAAGAGCTTCAAGAGCTTCCCCAATTCCCGCAAGAGCAAGGTCGCGACCCGCGGCGATCGTTTCACTACAACAAATATGGGTTTTTATAGCATTAGTTAATAGCGTTTTTTTAGAAATGCTGTCGTAGGGGTACGTTTATAGCGTTTCAGCGGGAGAAAAAGAAGGAAACCTCGCGCCTTGTTTAGAATAGCGTTTTCTTATCTAAAAAACAGCGTTCCACTAAAAACTCGCCATCCCTCTGCGCCCTAATCCCATACCCCTTCACAAAAAATTTCAGAGATGGAGGCACGGCACATCTCCTCTCTCTCTCTCTCTCTCCCCATCAGACCTTCGACCCCCGGCGACCAACAACTGCACAGCGACATCGACATCGACTCATGATTTGCTAAAAATCGATTTGCTAAAAATTTCAAGATTTCAGTACTAGTGCCATTCGCACACCGACTCCCCCTTCGACGATCTCATCAACGCTCTGAGAAACCCTCACACATCGATTTCACCAGTTCCTCTCCCTCTCCCCTCCATCTTGTTCTGCAAAGAAACCCTAGAACCATGGTGTATCCATGGCGTTCATCTCCTTCAGTAGCACCAACGGTCGACGGCTCCCAACCCTCACCTCTCTACTTCACAAGGTATCTCTCTCTCTCGATAGACCCAAGATATATGTACGTATATACATATTTTTGTTTTGGGGTTTTGATTTCAACAGTGTGGCTACCAAAATCCTAGATATCGATTGTGATGGAGGATCGAAATTAAGTCCTCCTGTTCGCTAAATGTAAGTCCTCGATTTCCTCCTGTTCGTCAAACTCTGGATCCCTCTCGATCTCTATCCCTCAATTGCACAGGCACAAAAGCACCCAAGCACAACCGATCTCTGGCTTTGGCAAGCAAAATTCCACTACTAGCAGTCCTAAACAAGTGTTCTTACTAAAGTGAACTTATTTTGTTTTCGTATATTCAGTCAATTATCTAGGCTTTGCTTTCTCTTCGGGATTTGCTTATTGATGCTTGATGTTTTTTTTTGGGTAAATCTATTGATGCTTGATGTTGGTTGGTCTGATTCTATTATTTTTGTTTTGGTGTTTGTGTGTTTCAGTAAAGCTTTTTATTTGACTAATTTGAACTTTCTCAAGTATTAGGCAATAGGTTTTGAATGATTTGAAGATTGTTAACCAACACATGTTTTCTGTTCTTTGAAGGCTCGACATATCTTCATGTTTTGTTCTTTCAATTGCCATTCAAAGTGGGCCAGGGAATTCATACAGGGACTATTCTTTTAAGTGTATCTATTTTCATGACTTCATGTTTGTTGATGTCTTTATAGAAAGTGTTTTGTGTTTAAGGGTTAGTTTGGATATTGATCGATTGACGTTTGGATTAATTAGTAAGAAACTTAGGTCTACTAATTTTTCAAGTGCCTTACGAGGCAAACTGTTATATATGTTTTCCCCTGTTTTTTTCATAAGTATGTTCTCCCCTGTTATATTGGGTATTTTTATTTTTATAGCAAGTATTTTTCTTGTTACTCATCCACTGAGTTTGACCCCCTCTACCTACTATCCATTTTTTTCACAAAGTATTTGCTGCTTAGTGATTAATGTATATTGTACTTGTTTTGCAGCAATCACTATCTGGATTAGGATGGTGTCATTGGAAAAGTTAATGGTGATTATTTTGTGGTGGTGCCATGGTTGTAAACTTGTAAGCTTTCTTAAACTGTAGAATTATATGCTTCCTGCATTCAAAGTTCTTTTAGTACTTGTTTCCGGAGAGAGTACGTGGTAACTAAAACTTGTCAAACACTGCTGTGCAACTGTACGAGGGACTCAATTTCTCGTGTTACTATAGTGGAGGTATAATAAGATATATAGTCTCGTCGTCTTTCATGGGCATATGGCGTTGAACTCTAGTCATTAGTTTGGTTTTATTCTTAAGTAACAGCTACAAGCATTCTCATTTTTCTTTGGCTATTAGTAATTATTCTTCTATGTTTGTTGTAGATAGCTGGTGATGTTCTATTCGTCCCATGTATCTGCAACCAATTGCAGGGTCATTGGGAAACTTCATGCAGGTATGGTCTAAGTGTTTGAATGACTAAGACAAACTAGTATTTGGTTGTGCAATTTAGGCTCATATATTGTGTATGTACACTCCTTTTGAGCATGACGACATATTTGGGCATGACCCACTCAAATTCTTACTGCAAACAAGAAGATTAGGATGCGAATAGGCTCAAATAAGGTCCAACAGCCTTCAAATCAACTCAATAGGGATTGAGTTTCAGAAGCCAAGCTTCGAAAATAGTGAAACCCTTGATTTCAAACTCAAATAGGTTGATTAATGCTTGAATCAGTTTGTATGGTACTCTATGGTAGTTTACAGACACATTGGAACAACAGCATGTAGGTACATCTAATACTAGTAGAATCTTATTTTTTCTAATATGTATTTCATGACTCTATCCGCATCGATGCCTCCTAGTTGGGAACTAAACATGATACTTTCTAAACATGATAGTTCGGTTGCATCTATTTGCATTAACATTGTTTATTTTTGTTATACCATATATTTTGTTTCTGATCGAACCTCTGTTTCCATACTAATTGCTGGAGAAGAATCAAGGCTATATTCTGGCATATTGCATTGGTTAAGACAGAGAGTCATTGATCGAAGAGTCCTCACCAGGTTTGACATGACTTTTTTTTTTCAATTCTTGCAAGGCTAGGGTTTTAATCTTTATTAATTATCATGTTATAATCATTTAAGTATTTGCACAGATTATGCACTTAGAGGGTTTGGATTTACTTTGATATTAAGTCTTGAAACTTGCTGAAAATGTGTTCTTAAAGCTAAAACTGTATCTTATTTGCTTAAAATATGGCCTTGAGTGTTGGAATATGAGTTCATATCATGTGTAATGGGAGGCGGAGGGTGATTGATTCTTTTCGGTACAGATTTGAGTTCTTATGTTCTCTACTTTCAGTTGTTTTCAGAAACATGGAATTGTAGCTCAAATATTCTCCAACGTGACCTATGTTTAGTTGCTTTTGAAAACAAAACATATTAATATTGTGCCATCTTATTCATGTGTCCACGAAGGTCCGGATCATGCCCCCCGATTTTAAGCTACTGTCAACTTTAATTGAGACACTTTTGAGAGCTCTACATTCTGCTCTACCTTTAGGCTGACAGAACATGCTGCTGCGGAGAGCTCTGAACAACTTGCAAAAAGAGGGCCTTGCTAAGGCGCTGGCTTCAAAAGTTTTGGTAAGTGATTAACTGAGGTGGTTTCCCTTCACCACTAAGTATGGTTTGTCATTTTGGTCATAAAATAGAATGCTTATTGTCTTCTAGCATCACTTCGGGAAAATTCCTTTAGTTATTGGCTTGAACATACTAGCACAGAAGTTAGGGAAACATTGGTTACAGAGATTCAAGGTCTGGTATATTGTGGGAAGACATTGGTAATAGAGATTCAAGCATCACTTCAAGAAAGGAGATATGAGTAATTCGCAAAATCATTAGAAGATGCATAAACTCCATTATACCAAGGTTGCTTAAACTAAATGATAAAAAAAAAAAAAAAAAGTTGCCTTAACTACACAAAGTTATCTATTTTATTTTTGTCATGTCCCAGAATTTGTGGTTTGACCTCAACTTGTGTTTGAATGCTTATATTGCAGTTTCTGTGGCATCAAAGTGAACATTCTTTACCTGAAGCGGGCGATTAAGGCAAATAAGGCTTTACCGCTTTACCCAAATTAGTCGTAGGTTATCATTGTATGTCTTGTTGAAAAAGCTAACATTGCTGTGAGATGGCTTGCACTTGAATGTTTCTAGGCAGATATTGAAATTAAAACTATGTAAAATATGGTGGGTGATCTATAGACATAGTAGGTATGTTATTCAACAAATCCAAAGGTAAAAGAAAGATATAGCTAATAGCAGAAGCTGTTACTTTTAATGTATCTTAATCTGATACCAATGACCTTTCATTCTATCGCCTATACCTCAGGCTACGCTGCATATACCGGAAGTTTGTCATGGTTACTGCAGTGCTTAATCATTCGGCTGGAATGTCAGGAGAAAAGAGGTAAAGATACTTTTGTGGGTTTGCAATGGATCTTTTAATGGTGGAGTTTACATTGACGAGTGTGAAAGTTTCCTTCAGTGTGTTGTTTGCGAACAGATAAATGAGTGTTGTCTATCAACATGGATAATTGGCTCCGGACAGAGATTATCTTGTCCAAAAAATTCTTCATAGATACGTGCTATGTTTCCATAACCTTAGAATTTATTTCATCACACGTCGCTAGTTGGGACTATTACGATGCTAAATAAATAGGTAAAAGCTACAGGATAACAATAGCTATTAAATGGATTTTTCCCAGCAAGCAAGTGACTAAGTTAGCATGCAACAGATCGAGAGAATTGAAACCTTAATTTTTGTGTGTTATGATTCTTTTTCTTGTATGTGGTGATTGGTGAACATGACCCTTATGTCCTTTTAACCCACCTTTGGAACCTTGTAATTATTTTGGCTTCTTTGTGTTTGCACTCCTACAGAATTTGAGCAACAAAGAGTCTGCAGAATTGAGGTGGAAACCTGGTATGCAGGGGCGAGGGAGTAGGGGTGGACGGGGGAACTATTCACCTCGTTGCATATCGAACGGTAATGCACTACCTTAATGTTACATTTTCTTCTTGTTGTTGCCACTTGCTCATTGAACCCCAGTTATGCTCAGAAAGTATTAGTCAGTGTTCACTTAAACCATGTAAACTGAAATCAAGTCGACCACTCTCCTTTGAGCTTCTAAATTCAATTTTTGATGGACACCTCGGACTTGTTTGTTTCAAGAAAAATCTCCAAAGTTAGGGCAATGTGTTGCCACCTTGGTTATCGATTAGTAAATACTACGGTAAGACAACTCTCTTGCTCCCCTCTTTTGCTCTGCATATATGTGGACATAGTAAATTTCTCTTGTTCTTGCCTACCCACTATACCTTTTACTTAGAACTTGCTAGGTCCTACAGTATATATGAGGAAGTTCAGGTAAATATCATCGTGTGAAGATTTCGGGGTTGGGCAACCTGGAAGATAGCGGTGCTTAGACTAAAATGGGGGTTAAGATGTGTTTGGGGTTGACTGATCTTGTGGATTCTACCTTTCTACCATAAATTTGTAAACTATCAATGGTTAGAATTAAGGTTGCAAGACTAAATTTACTGTTTGGTGGACCATTGAAAGTAAAGTTACATGATTTAAACTCTCACGAAAAGATTCTTCCAGATATATTTAAAGAAGCTATAGGAAAGATTGGCATATTGAAGGGCCCAACGTTCTGGCAATGCCAAACGGGTCTTACTTATTTTGTGTGTTAGCTTTCAAATGTTCAGACCAGTCTGGTAGTTTGGGCGATGGCGGTGCTACTGTTTGGGAAATGGTCCTTGAATCCCGGTTATATGTGGGGATCTCTTTCTAAGTTTATATAGCAATCTATCTTTCACATCTTTTATGGATAAATTTGCAAGGGCCTTAACACATACAAGCTATACAATGTTCCTCATAGTTGTCAGTTTTCTCATGCACATGTCAGCTGTTTTGTTTCTCACTGTATCCCTCTTCAGATGGTAGTGGTGGCAGAAAACATCCTTCTGAAAAGGAAAATGGAGGCAATCAAGTTCTAGACAAGGGTGTTGGGCTCTCGTCCTTGCCCATCTCTCAGGAGTCAAGTACGAGCAAATCCCGGGGGGTAGCAAAATATCAACATTCAGATTCAACACAACCTACGTCTTTTTAGGGTTGATTTTTGCTGCTACAACTTCAACCTACGGGCATGTTTCTCATATTTTGGAGGGTTTCAAGTAGCCCATTTATGTGGTTGGCATTGGGAGCAGAAATGGTATAAGCTCGGCAAAGAAGTAAGCTTCAAGTAAAGAAAATCTGCGGAATGAGATGGTTGGCCTAGTGCATGATTACATTTTCAGGAAAGTAGAATTACATTAGTTATTTTTCAATGAGTCCAATTAGTTGGGCTCTTTTATGTAGTTTTTGTTGGGATATTGTTTCTCAAGCTAATGTAATGAATCTTTATTCAATGGTTGAATTATTTATTGTATATTGACATTTGGATATAGTTGGTGTTAAATGAAATAAATCATTTTTGTTTCTTAAATGAAATTACCATGATTTTATATGAAAATGCTAATATATTGGTATTTATAGAATTTTTTTTAAAATGCAAAAAATTGGCTAATATAGCGTTCTTAAAACGTTGTAGAAACTTTACATTCTATAGCGTTTTTAAAACGCTGTACAAAATTTTATATTCTATAGCGTTTTAAAAACGCTGTAGAAAATTTTACATTCTATAGCGTTTTAAAAACGTTGTACAAAATTTTACATTCTATAGCGTTTTTAAAACGCTGTAGAAACTTTACATTCTATAGCGTTTTAAAAACGCTGTCTTATGTCTAAGACTTTTAATAACATCGGCTAATACAGCGTTTGCAAAAACGTTGTATATATCATTTAATAGCGTTTTTCAAACGCTGTAAAATGCGATTTTTCTTGTAGTGTTTGCTTCCTGCGGGGTCCCTTCCGGGCCCTACCTTTTAGGCCCGAATAGGATCCCGGGGTCTTCCTGTGATCCTCTGTACCTACCTTGGTACGTCTTATGTTCCCTCCGTGGAGCTAGCGGGGGTTCCGCGGAGTCTTCCTTCCGCGGGTCACTTCCGCGGGCATTATTCTTACGTGCCACACGTGCTTCCCTTCTATTGGGCAGTCAACCGTCTTCTTAGAATAGAATCTTGACTAAGACTGACTTCCCGCAGGGTCCTGATTTCCACGTGTCCGCGGCCAATTGGTTGGTCAAAAGTCTTCCCTGTATGACATGTCAATAATTCTAACCGCGCCTACAAAGAGAAAATAAAAAGAGGAGTGATTTTTATACTTTGGGAAATGATAATGCCAAAACTGTTTTTGTTGGTACTAAAACTGTAATACCTGTCCCAGATATTTCGTGATTATAATGACTTTATAATCTAATTATATGTTTTGGGGGTTAAAAACCGTAAACAATAGAACTGCAAGGGTTTTGTGGGTGATTTGTGTTTGTAGCATAAGTTAATAATAAGTCTCACTTGCACATGATAATCTTTCTGTAGAAACACAAATACGCTGGGGGAGATATTTCTCCCCATTCTTATCTCCTGTACGTTTACAAAGAGAGAGAGAAGCGGCAAGAAGAGAGAGGGAGGGCTAGGGGTGAGTTCTCTTGGATTAGTTCATAGTTCAAAGAGGTAACTAATTTGTTCTTGATTTTTCTCTTGAATTGCATGTGTTAGATAGCTCTTAATCTTTACTTGTTTGGGGCTGATTTGGGTGTGATTTGAGTTGTTGGAGATGGGTTTTGAATAATTTTCGTGGGTCTTGTGGCTGCTGTTCCAAACTCAGAAAATCTGCAGAACAGGTCTCAGTTTTTGGGGGCTTTTGCCTTCTTAAACTCAGAATTGGGTCTTGGTTCCTTCTTATGAAACAAAGTAGACTTGAGGTTTGTTTAATTGCCGCTGGAATC
Source organism: Rhododendron henanense subsp. lingbaoense (assembly GCA_020567845.1). Taxonomy (NCBI): domain Eukaryota; kingdom Viridiplantae; phylum Streptophyta; class Magnoliopsida; order Ericales; family Ericaceae; genus Rhododendron; species Rhododendron henanense. Next base: position 32,330,912 of record CM036313.1, on the reverse strand, counting down.
ACTCGATTTCGTTAAGAATTCAATTTATAGTGATTTTTAGAAAACTGCTCTGCAATCTGAAATCTGGACAGCATACGGAGTTGAGTCTTTCATCAATATTTTTTTATAGTTAAGCGATCCTCCTGATTTTGGGTCCTTATGAGTCTGAAAGATTGATAAGTTGATGATGTTTTGGCGTTGGAATCACTAAAAAGTATTGAGTATTGGATTTTTAATGAATTTTCGAACACAAACTGTTCTGCTGGAAATTGTGCTTCGCTGCACAGAATTTTTGAGTTTGGGGGTGAATTTGACTAGGTTCCTTTATTGTGAAAAATCTGGAAAAAATCAGGGATAAACTTTGATATGTTGTTATGATTTCTACCAAGTTTCAGGTCATTTTGTTGTATGGTCTAGTGTTGGCGGATTCTACAAGTTTGCATGTCCCTGCTGAGTTTTGTATTTACTGCACTGACACGTTTTGGGAAATTGGTCATATCTCTTAGCTCGGGTGTCGGGTTTGCGTACGGGTTATTGATTCTGAAACTAGACTCGTATGTCTTTCTGAATATGTGAAGGTTGTGGCTTAGTTTATACCAGGTTAAATCAGTTTTTGATTTGAAGTTGATAGACGTGCAGAATCTGTGATTTTGGACAGGTTATTATGTAACTTCGGACAAGCATAACTTTATCATCCGGAATCCGTTTTTAACAAATTTTATATCAAAATTCATGTACCGAAAGTCTACTTTCTAATGGTGGTGGTCTTGTGATCTGGTTTTAACCCTATAAGAAGTTATAGGTAGAATACAACAGGCTGGTTGTAGTTTTTAAACCAAATATAGGGGTTATATGGTATTTGAGTGCTACGTTTGTTTAGGGACACTTCTAAATCTTTGAGGTGGACATGTTAGTATGCGTTAAGCATCTTTAATCTATTTTTGGTATTATAGATTGTTGTTAGGAGTTGGTTTTGACGTTTAAGCGTTCAATAAATTGATATGGTTACCTTGTGGTTAGGTGTCGAGCCGGTCAATTGGGAGGTGCCGAAACCGTAAGTTTAGCGTACCTCGGTCGATACAAAGGTGAGTGTGTTTGATATGGTTCTTCTCCATATAATATTGTTGTGGTGGTTGGGTATATATCTTACTAATCGTGATTAGCTTTCGATATGATTATCTTTAATGAGATATTGCTGTAGTGGTCATGCTATTGTGATTTAGCTTTGATAAATTGTGAATGTGTGCGTGTGAGGTGCACCATGTCGTAAGCCATATCGTTCAATGGACGATGGTTGGGAGCATGGTGTGTGGGACACGAGATTTGGTTATGATATGCGTGTTAGATGAATATGCATGTTGATGGGTGTTGGTTGAACCGCCGAAGGTTAGTGTGTGAGGCATACCATGTCGTATGCCATGCTGACTAATTGTCGGTGGATGGGAGCACGGTATGTGGGACACCTCGTCTTGGGTACATGGGATGTGGTAAACGTGCCACTGCATGTGATGTGATTACCTTCTTATTGTTGTGCATTGATTATTATTGCTCAGTTGGGTGGATTTGTTGGCTATAACTGTTGTATACATTCGAGTATTTCAGTTACGTTGGTGATGTGTATTTATGTTGATATTCCTTCGAGTATTGTGGTATTATGTTGAGCATTTCTATAACTCACACACTCTGGCTTTCCTTTTGCTCTGCCAGGTAGCAGGTTGCTTAGAGTGGGTCCACTACCGGTCATCGTGTTGAGGGGTGTTTGGGATAGCGTTGGATAATGTGGATGAGCGAGTTGGATGTAGTTAGTGAACTAAGAAGTTAATTTATTTAAGTTGTAATTAAGTTATCGGTGGACATGTTTAAGTACGAAATTTTGTAAAGTATTGTACTCGAAGTTGTAGTTGGTTGGTCAATACGTTGACTCATTTTTTTTTATGTTTAGGTGATAAGTCTTTCGCTGGGTGTTTATTTCTGACAGGTTGTGAGGTGTGGTTTGGTCTTCTGTGTGGAATGCCACGTAGTCGTGCCGACTCGGGCCCACTTTGGGTGCCGTTTGCGGGGTGGGGCGTGACAAAAACTCTAGTGCACAAAAAGCTTGTACCATATGCAATGTACAAAACTTTTATGCATTGGAGTTTTGGCACCAACAAAAACAGTTTTGACATTATCACTACCCTATTTTTTATCATCCGCACTCTATTGGATTGCAAAAAATAATATGGTACACCATTTGTACATCGCGTTATGTGAGATCCATTTCGGAGTCCCACACAAATAATCAAAGCCCATCAATTTGTTCAACATACTTTTCTTAGAAGTCCTATAAAAAAACCAGCTTGATCAGATATCTTTAAGAAATTGATTGATTCTGTGCTCAATTTCTTATTAGAAAATCGAGCAACGAACTGACTAACCTCTTATTGATATTTGACTGAGCTGATTTTTTTACAGTGATTTTACATAAATTGAACGGCTCCAATCATTTATGTAGGACCACAAGATGGGTTCAAACAATGCGGTGTGCATTTAGTGTACACCAAAACATGTACCCATTGTTTTATTGACAGTAGAATACAAAGTGCTCACGGTAAAAATGATGGGTTTTCTGGTAATTTACTTCCTAATGCTGCCCAAAATAGGAGTGCAGGTAATAAAAAAGAGAGTGGTTGGCAAAATGGGGTGCGAAAATCACTCTAAAAATTAAAATAAAATCCAATATGAAAAAATTACTGTAAAAGATTTGAACAGACGACGGGATATGAAAAATTCCGGGAATTCACAAAGGTTTTAATTGCAGAGGAATTGGAAAAAAGATTAATTTTTTTGTTTTGCAGGGTTGAACCTTTCTCCTTCAAACCCCAGAACCCATTCAAACACCACATTTCTGCTCCATATTCCGTCTCTATCTCTCTCTCTACAAATTGTTGTATTCATACCGAACCCTAAACCTAACGATCTTGATCAGGAACCAGAGAGATGTGGTGGTGCTGTTAATTCTTTAGGGGTTTTTTCTGGTGCACTTTAATGGGCGATCTCCGATCAAGCATCGGCGCAGCAGTGGAAGAGAGGAGAGCACCGTCGCCACCGCCGTCGAACCCGAGTCCGTCGTCGATTGGGTCCGAGCGGTGGGCCATAGCAGAGGAAGCGACTCAGGAGATTTTGTGCCGGGTTCAGCCCACTGTGGAATCGGAGAAGAGGAGGAGGAAGGTTATAGATTATGTTCAGAGGTTAATTAGAGGCTGTGTTGGTTGCGAGGTGAGCATTTCATATATGCAACAAAAAGTCTAGGCCCTTCAATGTATGTGGGTCCATGTGCATCCAGCGGCTGCACGGATTTCAAGCGAACCCCTGGTTCAAAAAATGCAGTGAAATTTTGAATTTTTTTTACATATGCTTTGATTTCTTAATATTGTTGGCACTAAATTACTTATACGTAACCAATGGAAATAAAAATGCACATAAATTTGTGAATAAGTGATAAATATAGCTCAGCAAAACAAGAGAAACAGGCTCAATGAATTTTAAAGCAAAATAAATATGTATGTTTTATACAGAACTTTGTACAAAAAATTTCTTTACATTGTCACTGCTGAATGGAAATCCTGAAGCTGCCCCTTGATTGCAATTTTGTCCGGGGTTGTGTTATAGATTTTTGTTCGTAGCATCCTTCTAAATGAAATGTCTTAATATGTATTTTGTGTTTTCTGATGTCAGTGGTGATGTCTTTTGGAATGATTTTGGAAAGTTTATGTTTTGTTTGATGTTAGACGAATATATACTTTACTGGCTCTTCTAATGACAATTGACAGTTACTGGAGTAAGGGTGTGGAATACGTATCTGACATTTTAGCTGCACAGTTGGAAACTTATTCAGTATTTGAAACAATAAGAAATGGACTATATCACCTTGTTTACACACATTACCTTAACAAAGGTAAGAAATCTCATCACTTGAAATTTGATATTCTGCAAGTGTCGCCTTATCGGGCATGTCCTTACATGAGAATTAGGAGAATCTGACAGTTGGACACATACTTGTATTTCGAAACCGTGTAACATAACTTGCTACTTCATTAGTTATGGAGCACAGTTGGAGCATCTTGAAAACAATTGGCTTGTTCTGGACATGTTAAAGTCGGTAGATTGCTTCAGAAGTCTCAAAGGACACTCTTTGTTGCTCAGGTTACTATGAATCCTAGATTAAGAGGTAGAGGTTAACAGGGAGTAAATTGAGATCATCACCGTATATGCCTTTGGTATGAGTATGACTATTTTATAACATGTGTTGATGCATCGATATTGGTATGAAACTTATTGCTAGTATTTTGGAGGAAAAAAATTAAACTTTGTGGCTAGAAATGTCAGGGAATCTAGTGTTCATATGAGACAGCCTACATGCTAAGTTGTGGCCAGAGATGTTGACATTTTGCTTTGCCTATAGGTTTGTGAGTCATGACGAAGATTGATTTGGTGTTTTGGCCTCACTTATTTTATCTACTACAGGATGAGGGTTCTCTTTCTCTCATTCTTATATTAATTGGTTTGATAGTGACACCTTAGTATCAGATCCGTTCATGCCTTCATGGTTCTCTTCGAGCAAAACCTTGCCTCCATCAGACGAGATCTATGACCAACCTCAGCTTTTAGCTCTAGTAGCTCTGGTTGGTTACAGAGGGGCCGTTTCGTTTTTGCAGGCTGGTTTGTTTATTTCTCTTTCCTTGTGCCTATTTCGCTTTAGGGGGTTGGTTCACAATGCGAAACTGATATAGTTGCCTTAGTCCTCGATTGCCTTGGTTACTTTTACCGTCCTTGTCATGATCGTTGAAAGATTCATATTCCCTGCTTCTTCCCCCTTCCTAGCCATTCACTCCTTGACAATATTCACCATATGTTGTGACTTGTGACACACAGTCCCAATAGTTGGCTTATCTCCCTTGATCCTTGCTCTCCCCAACCCAAGTACTAGACACATTAACTTGTGCACTGTGCTCATTGAACGAGCAATTAAATGAGAGAGCTTGGATCGAACCAGAATCGACGTACCGATTTGATCAAAGCCCGTTTGAAATAGGATTGGGATCGATACAAGTTCGACAGTGGATCATGAAAATTTGGTGGTTCTCTATAACCAAGACAACTTTGCCTTTCTGATTTTTGTTTAGCTGCTGCGGAACCAAGAACAAAGCATTAGCTTTTATAAAGAGATTAAACTAGAAAGCCACTTGCATCCTCGTTTAGCCATTGTGGAACAAGAGCATAGCAGAAGAGTGTGCAAGGAAATAAATTCTTTGCTGGAGTTGCAAAATGAGAGTCAAGTGTCACTTTTCATGCCTCCAGTCAGGACTGTTGGGTGATTAATTGCTGCCTAAACTATGTAAAGCTATTGCTTTGCTAACTTGGTAAAATCATTCAGCTTTTTCTATGAAGTGCGTATATACTAACTTCTTTAGAGAGGCTGTTGATATAGTCCACACCCATGCAATCAAGTGTCACTCACATCTCAAATGGGAAAGATGGGCTACTGGAAAAGGAACGAAGGGTGTGCATTGTAAAAAGCATCACTTTGGGAGAAAGAAGGGGGGGTGGGGAACAATGTTCTAAAAGTCGCTAGGCTCTAGTTAGGCAATCGGCCACCTTCGAGCGATTAATTATTGCATATTAATTAGTAATCGGCGATTAATCGTTAGTCGGACCTAATCGAATAGGCCCCGCCAACGATTAATCGCCGATTAATTCCTTGTTTAGAACACTGGTGGAGAATTAGAAAAGTTCTTTACCATGCACCTCTAATTACGTAATTAAAACATAAACAACTGATCAGTTATCATAACTTGTGAAGGGTTCAGCTTGCATATTTTTTTCCGAATACATGGAGCCATTCGTGTGACTCTTGTAACTTTTTCGCTTGCTTGTTGAGTTTTATTTGAACTTGAAACAATATGGTAAACGTTGGAATATTGTCCCATAAGGAAAAACTGATTTAGAAGTTTTATAACTTGCGGATTACATTGAATTTATTTTGCTTGTTTGAAATTGTGGGTGGGTATTGTTGGGATTATACCCAATCTCAACCACAACGGAAGCATAACAAAAGAAAATAAGCACACGCAAAGAAGACACACAATAGTTTACGTGGTTTGGCTCCAATGCCTATTCCACGGAGAGAGAGAGAGTTCCACTATATGAAAAATATGAGATTACAATGTGAGATGAAAAACCCTCCTCGAGCTCCTAATACCATGGCTCACATATCTATTTTTCCCTCACATCTACTCCCCTCTCACCTCACAGTCGGTGTACCCCCCCGAAGGGACTGGTCTCTCACTTATATTTTTTTTTAACTCACATGGCACATACACTCATAGTACACAGGCACACACTCATAGTACACATGCACCCCTTTAAATTCATGACATGGACAATACTCCTCTACAAGCAAAACAAACTCTTGAAATTCCTAGAAGGCTCTAGAGCCAAGCACCACAAACGGGCCTTTGAAAATAGCCGGCGATTCACCCATCCAGAGGACTTCCAATGAGCACATTTATTTGAGCCAATTAAATGCACCACAAACCATCAATTTTCCTTTTCTTCAATCAGTTAACGTGGGAAAATCCCAACAGGTATCAGTTCTTCATATGCTTTCATAATGTATGTTAATGGATATTGAAAACCTATTGAGATTAATAGGTCTAGTTTAGAATAGGGTTCCACTCCAAAAATAAAGGAACAAACTGATTTAGAAGTGGTATCATTTGCCAATTTCATTGAGTCTTTGGGTTAATTGGTAAAAGATTTGGAAGTATTCTTAATCACAAGGACATATCCATTTCTCTGGAGTTCAGTGAAATCGGTGAATGAAACAGAGGACCATTCAATGAGAATTAAGATGTAAATGCCAAAATAAATTTCTTATTGCCATGTTTAAAATGTTAATTGAAATCAAATTGATTGAAGTGAGAATTTCAGTTGAAATTGCTTATATTAACTGCGTGTTGGTGATGAAATTCCCAACTATTGGTGATACTCCTAGTTTGTAAATCATTTGTATATTTCCTCTATATCTGTAGCCTTTAGTTATTTTGACTTTCCATTTGTCTTATAGTTGATTTTAATTTGTACAAGACCTGCTCTCTTGCAAGACCTAATCTCTTAAAGTTCTAACTTAGACGAATTTTCAGGTTTTCCCATTTGGATCTGTACCACTGAAAACATATCTTCCAGACGGAGACATTGATTTGACAGCCTTTGGTGGTGCAAGTGTTGAAGAAGCTTTGGTGAATGACGTGGTATCTGTCCTTGAAGCAGAAGATCAAAATTCGGCTGCTGAATTCATAGTGAAGGATGTCCAGCTCATTCGGGCTGAGGTTTTCTTTAGCTTTTACCCTGGATATATTTTGAAGATATTTGCCAAATTAGAAACGGAGGACATCTTCACTTAATCTCCTTGTTGTATTGCCATGTCCATTCGTTGTTAGCAATTCAGCATGCTTGACGTTTCAATTAGTTGGTAGAAAGAATCTGTCAGTATGTCAGTAATTTAAGGAACAATAAGAATTTTGCTTAAGATAAAGTACTAGATAGTAGAAACCAGATAATATTCGAGTGGGAGTTTTTCTTTCCATGTTGCAGTGAAGACTAAACCAGATTTGTGGTTTGATAAAGAACTTGTGTCTCATGGCTTTTTCAAAGGTATTAAGAATTGATATTGTCACAACAATCAAGTTACTCTTTTTTTGCGGTTTACTCTCGTCACACTTCTAAAATTCACAAAATGGTAGCGTGTTTTTATAGGAAAGGGACTGTGTTATTCAATGAAAGAAAATAAATTGGTGAATGGTAGCTGAGAGAGTCTAACCCTAGAAAGGGGAACACAATAATTTCTTCCCTCAGGAGTTAATGTGCTTATCATGTTGAATTTGTTAAAACAAAATTACGCTATACCACATACTCCATCTGTCTCTTTTTAATGTCCAACTTCATAATTCCAACTTATTAAAGAGACAATATCATTACACCTTTCACATCAACTTTTACCTCCACTTTCCAAAATTATCCTCCACTTTTACCCATTAAGTTTTCAGAAGGAAAGAATGATAATTGTACAAGCTTTTACCCATTAGCTTTTCAAAATGGACACTTATTAAGGGACAATCCAAAATGAAATGCTAGACTCTTATTTGGGGAGGAAGGAAGTATCTGTTTGGTTGTAATTTAGGTAAGTGGTGAGTTTGGTGACAATTACATGACAAAACTTGGGCCTTGTAGTTTGGAACTTTGGATGTGTTGGAATGCGCTTGTTAGATTAGACTGAGTGTGAGATTGTTAGAGCTTAGGAAGTAGACCAAAAGATGAAGTTATCAATATGTTACACTCCAAGTAGGGTTTTAAATGAAGGCCGTTACGTATTGCATCGGCCATTATGTAACGGGATTTTAGACCTCCGATACCGTTATTTACCATTGTATCTACTGATACTATGCCATATGGGCTGATATATGGCCGTATCACCAATACCGTTACTTTTCCTGGCGATTTAAAACCATGACTCCAAGGTATACTTGCATTGCATGTAGCATCTAATTAGGGTGCTCGGCTTCCTTGATCTATTAGACTTAGTCTTCTTGCCCTACTTGAATCCTATTTCACTTTCACATTGATCTAGTTTCCAAAACGAGATTTGTTGCGCATATCATGAGGCCCGCTCAAAGAGTGCTCGAGTGGACTCAATTCTAGCTCAAGCCACGGCATACTTTGTATTTTGAAAGACAAACTACTGATCTTCGCCAAAGAAGGGCACCTAAGCACCCCACTTCACCGATGGTCCATCACTTGTTCCAGTAGGTCCGGCTTGAAGCTCACCTGAAAGGCATTTGAGGGGACATTGGAACTCTTATTCTCATAAAAACTAGGTCGTTGTCCAATGCAATTTTCAAGCTTAAAAATAATGGACTTACTAAAATAATTTTTTGTGCAATATGGATCTTGTTTGATAGATCTCGATGAGATCTTTAGAATGGTGCAAAAAAATTCGAAAAATTATTTTTGTAAATACATTATTTTTAAGTTTGAAAATTAAAAATAAGTACTTATTTTTTAAGAAGGCTTATTGGAACACCCCCTGAAAGAAAATTTGATGAAAGCTTGCCATTGTGTACCAACCTATTGCAGACCAACTGTGCATGAGAGAATCCGAGAGAACGAAAACAATCTTATCAATAGTCCGGTCTTCATGTAGGTCTACAAAGTAATCAGAAGAAGTGTGTATGGCATGCTAGACCTTATAGATTGGAAGCTCTTCTTGAATCGTATTTTTTGGTTTGGCAACTATGTAGAGTGGTGACTTGTAGTTGGTATTTGTGTGTCTCTAGGAGTACCTCTTTTTCTGCTTTAGCATGATGAACGACTTTAGTGTCTATTAAACTACACCTTGTGATTTACATGGATATTTGGAGTCGACTGAAGTTCATTTATTATAGTGAGGGTTTGGGTGTGCATATCACGGAAGCCCTTGTGGAGTCTGGTACTTTTCTCTTTGTTTGTTTTCTTTACTGAATTTCTGTTATTTCTCCTCTGTTTGCATTACATCAATCGTCACCACCTAATCTCACGTGCTGAATTCGTTCTTTACAAGCCCCGAAACCTATGCCCAAGACTTTAAACCCTCTCTCCAATCATCAATGCCTAAATCTTGTGGACCTGTTCAAGTTGTGATTGTCTTGGTTTCGATTTCTTGAGTTCTAATATATGATCTAATTGGGTAATACTGTTTTTTCTTCTAATTTGAGGCAGTGCTCTTGTTCCTCGTCATTTTGTGCTTTTTTCTATCTTTTATACCACATTGTAGCTGCTTGTGAGTCGATAATAATTGTTATCGATACTTGCAGGTTAAACTGGTGAAATGCATGGTACAGAATATTGTGGTGGATATCTCCTTCAATCAATTAGGAGGGCTCTGCACGCTATGCTTTCTTGAGAAGGTAGGCTACCCTCTTAAATGCTCAACTCTAAAGATGCCCCTTATTAAGAAGTAACTGATAATACTTGTCAATGAAAGAAAACTGACTCATTCATTAGAATCATTACTAAAGCAATCTGTCCATGAATACATTTTGGGGAACCAATTCTTTGTAAACCCGAAATTGATAGTCGTTACTCATTTGGGTGTCTTTACCATTTTAGAGAGATGGACGCACATTTCTATAATAGCTAGATTGATGAGCTCGATTTTTTCTTTTGGGCATCGGTTGGAAGATCGTGCTAGTGCAAAAGGCTACCATTTATAACAGGCTGGGGTGGCAGCACTTGCTATCGCTTCAGGGTGTGACCTCTGAACCTTTGAGGATTTAGATTGGTTGATTTTTTTTTTTCCCGAGAGTGTTAGTTTTGAGTTCTTATTTTCATATATTCATAAATATGCACAACAGAGCTGTAGTTTACCCTCTACTGCTCATGTTTTGGAACTGTCAATACTTTTAACATCCATGGCGTTTTACAGTTTTGCTGATTTTCAAGGTAAATATCAGTGATCGTAATCTGATTCTACTTAATAAGGAAAGAAATCCATTAGCCCATTAAGACACATTCATCCAAAATGGCATTAGAAGCTTTTGTGGGTCTGGATGACAAGATACTGTTACCCTTGTAATTTCCCATCTGGGTCAAATGGTTTGATAAATGGTACACGGTACACTTTAACACTTCTGATCTAGCACGATGCAATTGAAACTAGTTCGATTACACATAATTAAGTCCATGCGGGATTTTTCCCGCATTTAATTGGCCTTCCCACGGGTGGAGATGGTGGGATTGGGCTGGGAGGGATTAGTCGTGGTGCACGTATGCTAGCCCGGACACCTTGAGTTATATATTAAAAAAAAAAAAACTATTTTGAATGGCTTAGTTTTATTTCACTCTGTTGTATAGTAAATTCAGATGTGGACTGTACTCTTTGGTAATATTTTGTGCTGATTGCTGATAATAAGTTTGATTCTATTAATGATATAAAAAGTCTTGATGCAGGCTGGCGGGCTGTTAACATGCTTATGTTATCTCGTTGTTAGTTTGAATGTAAAGGTGGAACCTATTGGCTTTGGATTTCACATATGTTGCCTCTTCTTATACAGGTTGATCGTCTAATTGGCAATGACAATCTCTTTAAACGCAGTATCATACTGATTAAGGCATGGTGCTATTATGAAAGTCGAATCCTTGGAGCTCATCATGGCTTGATTTCTACGTACGCTTTGGAGACACTGGTTCTATACATTTTCCATCGTTTCCATTCAACTTTGAATGGTCCTTTAGCTGTGAGTTCTCATGGCAATCTGTACCAGTGTTGAACAAGTATATTTGACATGCAATTGACTTATGACTGCGCTGTTGAATTTTAGGTTCTTTATAGATTTTTGGACCATTTTAGCAAATTCGATTGGGACAATAACTGCGTTCGGTTAACTGGTCCAATCCCTATATCGCCGGAAATTGTGGGTGAGCAACATCTAATATTGGTCCCACATCATATAGGTCTTCTTGTCATTTGATTGAGAGTTTTCTGTCAATTATGCAGTTGAGAAGCCTGAGAATGGTGGGAGTGATCTACTGTTTAGTGATGATTTTCTTAGGGACTGTGCTGACATGTTCTCAGTTCCTTCAAGGACGGTTGATACAAATTCACGGTTATTTCCTCAAAAGCACCTCAACATAGTTGATCCACTAAAGCAAAATAACAACCTTGGCCGCAGTGTCAGCAAAGGTACAAATGCATATTCCTCTTTTTCTCAACCTCATTACGGATGAGGCAATTAAGGGTTCGTAATTGGTTTACATATGAGGTGTGATTAGATATGTTCCATTCATGAACTGTATTATGCATGAAATTTAGTTGAAATTTGCACATGGAGCACCACTGTGGGATGCGAGTCTATTAAAAAACAACTTTTGTGTTATTGGCTGATGTGGAAAAAATTAGCTTGTGTTTGAGAAGTTAGCTTGTTAAATATGATACTTTTACTCATCGAGAATGTGAATCGTGTGGTTTTCAGTTTGAGCATTTCGGAGAAAATATTACTCACACCGTTCCTAGATGAGAGTCCCTCTTAGGAATTCCAACTTTTTTAGAGAACATGTAATCATTACACCTACTTTCCACCATTACCCCTATAATCTACCATTCTACCTATTTTGCACCATTTGTATTCACATATGAGGGACACTTTTGGAATTTTATCAAATTCCTACTTCTATTTTTGGAAAGGGACAATCATTTTTGAACATCCCAAACTGGAATAAGGGACTCTCAATTAGGAACGGAGGGAGTAGAACACATCTTCTACATTGTGTGCATGTGTTATTTCTTGGTTCCAACATCAGAGATACATTGCCTGGTTTGTCATGGAGTCTTTCATCCCCAAACTCTCAGATGTTCTCAGTGTCTCTCTGTTTATTAATGTGGTTATTCTGAGTGGTAGATAATGACGACCGGTCTGTCTATATGTTCAAAGCAAGAAAATAAACAAATACAACAACAATGATGCGAGAAGTGAACTGTTCTGTTCTGTGCAGGGAACTTCTATCGAATAAAGAGTGCTTTCACATATGGGGCCAGGAAACTTGGGCTAATACTTTTGCTGCCAGAAGATAACATATGTGGTGAACTCCATAAATTTTTCTCTAACATGTTGGATAGGCATGGAGGTGGACAGAGGCCTGATGTTCAAGATCCAGTTCCCATGTCTGGTGACAATGGTTTCGTTCCCACATTGTCATTTTCAGAAAATGAGTTGTCCCTTGAAGAGAAGCCAATTTCTGAATCCAAGTATCCCAATTCAATTCACCTACGCGGAGAATGTACGTTGGATCATGATGGACTATCCCTCAATGGAGGTAATGATATTAAGGTATCACTGATGGAGATGAAAGTAGGTAGAACATTGAGTGGACACCAGAAAAGCTCAGTGGTTAGCCCCCGATTGTCGTCTGAAACTAATACTTTGAATAGGACTGCTATTATGGGACACCGTTTTTGTGGGGATGCAGAAGATCTTTCGACCTCAAAACTGCAAGGTCTTCAAATTTCTGATGATGCACCTAAGGCTCTTCGTCCAAGTGTTGAGGAGAGTGTCTCTCAAAGGACAATTGCGCCTCATGCACCACATCTCTATTTCTCTGGTGCCGTATCAGGGAATGGGAAGCTTGGACATGAAAACTCCTATACGACAGAATTAGAAGACTCTAGTTTAATTGTAGACAGAGTTTCTTCTGGTAATCATGAGGTCCTTACCACGGTTGGATCAAATGATGTTGCATATATCTCTAGCCCCGTTGCTTGCTCCACAGCAGGTTTCCATCCTGGCTATCGGGAAAAGACCTCAGTGGGAGCTACAGGAAGTCGTCAACATTTGAAGTCCTTGTCTGCTCTGGGTGGGGATTACGACAGTCACCTTAACAGCTTGCAATATGGTCGGTTTTGCTACGAGAACTCCTCAAGTGGGCCTGCTTTCCTTGTGCCTCCAGGATCACATTCCCAGTTTCAACCAAAGATTCCATGGGATGCGATTCGGCATTCGTATCAGTTCAAGCGTAATGGGTTCCACAATGCAAATGCCAATGGTGCAATCCCCAGACCTGTTTTCTACCACCCAAACACGATGCTAATACCCGGTGCAAGTTTTGGTGTTGAAGAGATGCCAAAGCCGCGAGGAACTGGGACGTATATACCAAATGCGGTAAACTCTTTTTTTCATTTTCTGTGTTTTGTGCATTTTAAGATTCATTTGAAAACACGGCATCACTTGATATTATAGTCGTCTGCAGCTTCCGTCATTACTCCCCCCATCCTAATCTGTTTGTCCATTTTTCACTGTTCTGAACATCTCATATAACTTTCTGTATTTTGTACTTCATTTAGTATTGGATAATTTTGAAAGCCCTTTACAAAACTAGTTGAGATCAATAGAGAAAATGAATTAATGTAGCCGACCCTAATTGATTGGGGATTTAAGGCTTGGTTTATTTTGATCTACAAAAACTAAGTGAGATCTTTTAATTGGTAGAACTTTTTTTTTTTCACAAAAAATTATATATTGGTTAATTTTCTATGTTCTCTGATTAGTTTGTTTTATATGAGTTTGAAACACATTGTCTACAAAAAACTGGTTGAGATCTTTTGATGGGTTGGAAATATTTTTTAATTTTATTCACGAATGCACCTTATTTGTTGATCCCGATACAGAGACAAGGCCGCCAAAAATAGACAAACAAATGGGGAGGGATGGGAGTATTATATTAATACTCGTGCAGGGGTGGTAATTGTTGTATCATTGTATTGGTTTCATATATTATTTTTTGCAGAACCGGCCACCATACTGGAAGCCGTATGCTGCAAGGGGAAGGAATCAGGGACCACTGTCCTCTCCGCGCAGCAATGGGCGAGTGGGACCACACATCGACAGCACTAGTGAACAAGCACAACTTTTTGATCAAGGTTATGGGAAGTTTGGGTCTTTTGGTTTCTATGAATCTGGTTCCCCTCGTAGACAGGTGCAAAACAACGTTAATGGTTTTCATCTCCAGCCTGAGGGATTTGTTGAATTTGGGTTAGTTGGGCAAGTTCCATTAGTAGTGCCCTTGTCAGAAAGCAGTAGACCAGTTACTCCTCCTGCCTCTTCGTTAACTCAAGATTCTTCTCAAAGTGTTCCAACGCCGGGTACGAATCAGGATAGGTAAGAGAAATTGTTAAGCTGTGGAAAATTTAAGGCTCATTTGGAACTTCTGAATGGAAAGGGAGAGGAAGAAATAAACAGAAGAGAGAATATATAGGGAATCTAGTGATTTTCCTTTGTTTGGTTTCATGAAGAAAATATAACCGAGAATTCATTTTCGAATACTTCATGTTTAGTTTTAGAGAGAAACAGGAAGGGAAAATACCAAATAATTGAATGTGAAAGCAAAAGAAGAAAGGAGAAGAGGACTTCTCCTCTGGACTTTCATTTTAAGAACCAAACAAAGGGAGGAAGCAATGTTTTTCTTTTCCTTTCTTTTCTCAAGTTCCAAACAGAACCCTAAATTCATTTTTGTGCTGGTAGACATTTCCGGGATTCTATTTCATCCCTTGTTCTGTTTTGGACGTGCAGGGTAATGGATAAATCATCATACCGTCTTAAGGATGAAGAGGACTTCCCACCATTGTCTAGCTGATTGTTGTTCAAAGGGTTTCTTTATATTATATCGGGATGGTAAGTACGCATAGAACACAATGTGCTAACAAACCAGCGTAAGTCACAGCTTCCTGCCTTTGTTGTTCAGTTCTCCATCGCTTGTGATTTTAGAAAGGGGGAGGCCTTTTTCCCAGTGTAGTGCAAATGCCTTTTGTACATTGTAGTAATCATATTCTCCCCAGATAAATCTTCACATCTTTGTTTAACATTGAGTTCTTGTATATGTATAGCATACTGAAAACTAGGGTTTTCAAGCTGATTTTGTTTTCGAAATTGTTTCCCCCTGTACCTTATTTATAGTGGCCAATTATTTGTCGTCGCATAGTTGAATAGCTGGATTATATGTCCAATTTTTATGTTGTTTTGTAACTGGAATGATGTTTTAATCTTTTGGCTTCCTGTTTTGAGTGAGAAAGCATTACTGCCCATTATAAATCTGAAATTTGTACTCACCACCCTTAACCTTCCAAATTGCTTGTATTGATGTGCTACAGTAAGGATGTTCTAGTGTAATATTGATGTGCTACCGTCTCAAATTGCTTGTCCCTTTTCATTGTTTGGAACCTCTCAAAAAATTATCTACAGTATATCTTATAGATCTCAATTAGTTCTATAATATGATGTTTTCAAAATTATATTGTAAAACATTATAGATTGTGAGATATTATAGATCTCAATTAGTTCTATAATATGATGTTTTCGAAATTATATAGTAAAACATTATAGATTGTGAGATATAGACAATTTTTTGAGTGGCACGACTGTCCAAAAGGGACCAGCAATTTGGGCCAAGAGTGAGTATGCTTGAAGAAAATGGATTTGTAATTTTGTTTGTCTTGATAGGTATGGACATGTAGGTGAGGCCGATTTCGTTCTGGTGAAAATATTTGCGAGATCTACTTCCTTACTGTTTAAACAAATTAGAGTACATAGGAGGATATTATAAAGTGGGACACATATAGATGCGTTTGGCTGACAATGTTTGCTTGGTTGTTTGGCTAAATAAGTCAAATGGCTTTTTTTTCCCTTGTTCAAATTTTTTTCGCATTTGTTAGTTTTTCGTTAACTTTTTGTGGATTATTGCTTTGTCATGACAAGAAAAATCTAAAAAGTAAAAAATTATGATCCAAACCCAAATGATTTTGAATAAAGATGAAAAAATTGGCTTGGCTTATTTGTCTTTATTCAAAAATTTGGGTTTCGATCATAATTTTTTACTTTTTAGATTCTTCTCGTCAAGAAGAATCAATAATCCACAAAAAGTTGACGAAAAACTAACAAATGCAAAAAAAATTTGAATAAGAACAAAAAAATACACCATTTGGCTTATTTAGCCGAACAACCACCAACACCAATCTTCCCGAAAATGAAAGGGCATGAAACTTCCAATTCGACAATCACTTATTATGGAATCTAATCCAGATCGAGTTCTCCATATCGAACCTGGGTAGATCTCTCTCTGGCTCCTCCACAATATTAATGCCCAACACTTGAACAAGGAACTCCCCTCGGGAAACACTCGTATTAGGACTAGCAAATAATTTAGACTTGGCTAAATTTACCTTTTGATTTTCCAATTTTGATGTAATCATTGAAGATTCTACTTCGTCAGCTAGCCGGTTGTGTTCATGTTTGTTGTCCTTTGTTCTGTGTAGTTGTAATAGGGTGTCTAATTCAAGAATGCAAGTTTGTAACTCCTACATTATCTTCCGGTGATACGAAATAGTGTACTTTCTCCGGAGCATATATTCCTGTCAAATCACGTTCAATCCATGTGTCTTTGTGTGTATATTTGATTCTGTCCCCATCATTTATCCATATTTTTCTTTTCGATTGAACAGCAAAAGAAGAATTTCATTAACATTAAAATAAGGGATTGTAAAGATTAAAGGGCACACGAGCAAACGGCATCACAATAGGTGAGAAGCCTAATTGTGTTTACATCCTAATCCTTGAGCAAAATATAGAGACACAGTTAAACAAAGAACATGTGACTACAGCCACCGCCCAACATTTATTATTACTATATACAGTACTTAATATCACAAAATTCAACATCACAAACGTAGAGCTAAGCCTATAATTAGAGCATCAACCACCATAGGTGGAGTACGACTAAGGGTCATCATTTAGCCCGAAGGCACGCGACCCGCCCAAAGCCCGCCCGGTCCGTTGGGCTTTTACCCGGCCCGAGCCCGTAAAACGGGCGGGCTAGCCCGGCCCGTAGTTTGTAATGGGCGGGTTCGGGCCTATGAATTTTTACTCGGCCCGCCCGTAGACCTGGCCCGTGAGCCCGCCCTTGGTACCCGCCCAAAAGCCCGCCAATAGGCCCGCCTATTTGCCCAAAATCCCACAAAACCCTATATTTTTTCCCTTTGGTTTAGTTTTGCCCAAGGAAATTTAAGCCCGCCCGGCTTTTGGCCCGCCGGCCTGCCAATTGGGCTAGCTCGTGGGCCGGGCTTAGGCTTCAATCTATGGTAGGTAGCCCGGCCTGCCCGGCCCGCCAAAAAGAAAAAACCCGATCGGCCCGGCCCGTGGGCGGGCTTGGCAGCGATTTGGCGGGCTGGGCCGGCCCGGCCCGGCCCGATGATGACCCTTAAGTACGACTCAGCGAAAGGTAAGAAACCCACAATTAAGTGTACTCAGGTGAACAATCGATTATGCATGTCCAAAGGAATTGTAATCAAAACACTCATCATAGATTAGGGAAAAACATTGTAATAAAATAGTACATTCCTATTGATGAATCAGTTTTGAATTCGGCACCGACCTGATCCTGCAAAATAGAGCAGAAGCTTGAGTCACCGGTGTGGTGGCGTGCCAACCACCCTTCGATGCCTAAGTCAATATAGAACTTGCTATATGGTAGGAGAATTAAGGTTCTCGGTTGTGAGTGGTGCGTACCTTTGTTGGAGTTCTACCGTCACTTTTATAGGCATTTGATAGGAGGTTGAGTCCTAGTCGGACTGTATCCCAAGAATTTTGGATTCCTTTAAGGAAGGGCGTGGAGTCCTGCCTTAGCTGGAACTCCACATGTATCCTGCTTTTAGCGTAGAATACTTATCCGTCTTTAATCATGATTATCACTGGCATTTTATGCTTATCTTACCGACATCTTCTCCTTTATCCCGAAGGATTATGGTTCCTCAATGTGGTATCTTTGATTGGGATAAGTGTGCCACATGAGCGTTACTTTTCCTGCCTTAGTTGGGTGTCAGAACTGGTCCTTAGACCCTATTCCAGCTCCGTCTCATGGGCGTAGCTGGAATCCCCTGACCTCATTGTAGGTGGTACTCACCAGGGGGGCATGGGCGAAGCTGATTCCCACTCCCCAGGTACATACCTTTTATTAAGCTGAGCTTGCTAGGTTTATCCTACTTATCAGGTACTCCCCTGTTTCCAAGCTCTAACTCTTGGTTGGAGGTTAGAAACATAGTCCAGACCTGTGTGGCGGTTGCCGCTCTTTCTCTTTTTCGGAGGGTTTTAAATGCGTGTTGCATCGTGAGACAGATGTCAAAATTCCTGCTCTTCTGGTGCTTAGAGGTGGACGACGAAGATTCGGGAGTGCTTATCGGGATCGATGCTCAGCGTTTAAGCTTCCCCTTGTTTTGATCAAACTCTATCAGAGAGGCGTTTGAATCAACCCAGGCGATTTTCCGTGTGAGACCTTTCTTCTCCGATTCTCCTTCGTCGTCGTGTTAGAGCCCATCTTTTTTAGGTACGTTCCCCTCTTCTTGCTGTTCTTCTCTTTTTTTTTCATGTTAGATTTTTCCTTTCCTAGCATAGAGATTTCAAGCCCAGAGTGGGCTACTCCAGGGGAGTTTATTTACGCTAGGTTAGCCAGTTTTGCTTCCGCCAACCTTGTCTCTCCCGTTATAGAAGACTTCGCACCTTATTCCATTGTACTCCAAGACAGGGTTTTTCAAGATCTTTTTGGTTTATTAGCTTCCTCATACCCACGACCATCCATCGGAACCCTAATGTCGGAGGGTCTCATCAATTTTTCCTCGATTCTTCAAGTCGAAGAGTTGTCGGTGGATGAGGAGGTCCCAATGCGCCGTAGTAGTGTGGCCAGGGCTCCGTCTCATGTGGGTCAACCTTGCAGTGTCAAGCCCTTGTCACCCCCGTCTTCTTCGAAGGTTCCCCGTAGGGTTCCTGCCTTTTTTGCTTCCATCATTCCTTCTACGATCACTAACAAGGAGTTGGCCGTTCTTAGGGTTAGGTTTTCGATCCCATCCTCTGTAACCCTTAGGAAGCACTCTGAATCTGAGCGAGCCTGTTCTTTTGTTGAAAACGAAACATGCATCTATGTTGGGGCTTTAGAAGGAGGTCTTCGTCTGCCCTTTCCAGCCGTGGCGAGGGAAGTACTGAGTTTCTTGGGTTTAGCGCCTGGCCAAATTGTTCCCAACTCGTGGCGTTTGCTGATTGGTTGTGCTGCTCTTTGGGGAGCCATGTCAGATGGTCTTACTCATTTGACAAAAGGACCATTTCTCAATCAGTTCTCAATAAAAGAAGCTCCTGGGGGTGTAGGATGGTATTATTTTACCAAAAGGCCTGGTGGAAGAGAGTTGATCATCGATCTCCCCAATGTCCATAAGAACTGGAAGGATAAGTTTTTCTTTGTTGGGGGAGATGGATGGGAACTCCCGAGTTGGGAGGTTGGGTCCTACACACAGCATGTCCCCAATAGATGGGGGGAACCTGTTGCAAGTTGTAAGCCATAGCTTTTCTTTACCCTTTTGAATATTACCACAAGTTCTTTATTCTCAAGGGTTTCTGTCTTTTATTTTTGTGCAGCTCGTGCTTTATTTCCTTTGACCCCTGCCATAGAGGCGGAACTAAAGTTGGCCCGGAGCTACGAAATCCATAGCTGGGGGTTGCTTGTGACTCCGGAGTCCTTGGCTACTTACTTGTTGGGTCCAGAAACATCTCGTGAGGCCTTAGCTCTTTCAAGAGGTATTTCCAGTTTTTATTTAGGTATCGAACCGTCTGCTGACTTTCTCATTGTTTCCACTTCTTTTCTTTTCAGAAGAAGAAAGTGAAGGTAAAGAGATGGCACCAAAAATGGATAGAAATCTGCTTGCCCAATTGAAAGCTGAGAGGGTGAAGCAATCGTCTGGTGGCGTAGCTCCAAAAAGGAAGAGCTCTCGTCTCCAGAAGGAGCTGAATGTTGATAGTTTCTTGGATGCTGACCTTTCAAAGGACCCTGCTCTTGACTTAGTGGTTGAGCAGATTGAAGAAGAAGGTGTCGAGAAATTGAAGAGGAAGGCGAAGGGTACGGCTGTGGAGGGCACCCCTTCTAATAAGAAGTCAAAAGCTTCTGTTGGTCCTTCCACGCTGGCCAATTTCCAGGAAGCTTTGGAGCGTGCTTCTGGATTGCTCTGTGCAACTGATAAAGACTCAATGGCGGAGATGTCTCTCCAGGTGGTGGGGGAGCACATGTTGGTCGAGTTGGCCATGGTAGGCTCCCTTTCTGTATCTTTTGATAATTCATTTTTCTAGTTATTTCTTCCTTAATCTTTTCTCTCTTATTGCAGGCCACGGCTCGTGGCCGGTATCTTGTTTCCCAAAGCCATAGCTTGGGGAAGCAAGTGGTTACACTCACAGAGACCAACGTGAGGCTCTCTAAGCAAAGTGTTTCCATGGCCGCGGAGCTCCAGAAAGTGACAACTGAGAGGGATACTGCCCTGAAGTCAAAGAGAGGTTTGGAGGAGGAGAGAGATACCGCCATAGCAACTGCTCGAAGTCTGGAGCAGAAGATTCTTGAGTGGGATAAGGAGATGGAGAAGCATAAAGTCATGGGCTTGGGGATGCTGGAGAAGGTGAAGAATGCTCGTAGAGATGCCATTGAACTCTTCCTGCAGTCTCCTGAGTATCGTCAAGATATTACATAACAATATTTTGATGGGTTTGAGGCCAAGAGGAGTCGTGCAGCCTTAGCTTTTCCAAACTTGGATTTTTCCAAGTTTGAAGTTGATGATGAAGAAGGCCCCTCATGCCTCGACGGGGGACAGAAGGAAGAGGATGAAGGCGATGACGCGGCGTCTAAAGATACATCTATTCCGAGCTCTTCCCTTGCATCCCTTCTCCAAACTCCTGAAAAAGTCTCTCTTCCTCTTTAAGCTTCAACCCCAGCTGCAACACCTCCTGGCCCGTCATCTGGTGATGGGCAAGCTGTTGATAATTCCTCCCTGGGCCTTTGAATGGCCTTTAGAAACTTTTAGTTCACTTGGGTCTGTAACTAAACACTTTTAAATACTTTCGTACTTTGGTTGTGTTTGTTTTGGGAGTGGCCTTTGGTTTGGCCTCAACTTTCACTTGGCTGGATGACCTAACAACTTTTCTTGATGATCGATGAGGATGATCTTAATAAGATCATATTTTGGGGCCTTTTAAAGGCTATTATGACAGGCACAGGTGCAGATTTGAGAATGAAAGAATGCTTTCACTTCATCCTGTGGCATTTTTCAAAGAGTCTATGTAGACATTTTGGTTTTGTCAATTCCTGTCCTTGTTGTTGCTGTGCCAAGTATTTGTGTTTTAGTACCTCTGTAAGGGGTGTCCCCTTTGCCGTACTAAATTGCATAGCTAGAAATTTTTGCATAATTTTCCTTGTTTTTCTTTTTGCATAGTTATACTACGTCTCTTACTCCCCTAAGTGTATAAATTGCTTGCGTCCAAACAATTAAGATACTTATTTAGGTTTCCCTTGGGATAGTTATTAGGTGAGTTGTTATTCCATAGATTGCATAGCTATGCTACGTCTGTTTGAGCTTGGAAATGTTTCCTAAGTTGCTTGCATAGCTGTGCTACGTCTGTTTGAGCTTGAAAATGTTTCCTAAGCTGCTTGCATAGCTGTGCTACGTTTGTTTGAGCTTGGAATTTTTTCCTAAGCTGCTTGCATAGCTGTGCTACATCTGTTTGAGCTTGGAATTTTTTCCTAGGCTGCTTGCATAGATGTGCTACGTCTGTTTGAGAGTGTTAGTATACCTACTCCCCTAAGTATGTAAGTTATTTGTGTCCAAATAATTAATATACTTATATTGATTTCCCGTAGGACGCCTCTCAGGTCTGATAATTATTTTCTTAGAATATTATATTTGCTCATGACGTGAGAGGTTGGATTGTTGAGTCCAAATCGTTTGCATTTAAATAAAAGCAATCGTTTCAACTGCTCGAGGTAATGGGATTTGTAACTTCCCATTACTCTAAGCGGTTGAGGTGGCGGTTTTAATTGCAATCTTGATTGTGATCATGCTGATTGTGTCACGCCCTCGATTTTCAACATAAATAAAATAGCTTTTCATAAATAAAACTCCTCACATTATCATACATAATATCCTAAAAGAGTTCACCATGTCCTGGTCATTAAATTACAAATCCAACTCCAAGAGTTTGAATATATTACATCATTAAAAGAAATAGAGTTAAGGTTCTATTACATTCCCAAAACATGATTTACCCAAAATATCCATGAGTCACTTTTACCACTTCCTTTAAAAAAACATGTACTTGAATGCTTGCACTTCACTCCAAGCTACTGCTCCGGGGTCACACCTGAAAAATGATAGGTTGAGCTACACTAGCCCAGTAGAGAAATCTACACAACCATTATATGCAAATGGGATGACAGGCAGAATGAATAACAGGAACAAGGTACGGTATCTCAAGGAGAAACAAAACACGACTAGTAATTATCCCAACGTCGATGACATAATTGAAGCACCAAGACTACACATCACGACTCTAGTTCAACCACGAGGACTTACTGTCTATACTATTCTCTCATGACTGCCACTGCCCCTCATCTTATTTCAAATCTCCTATCCACTATCTTGACTTATGAAAACGTCATAATCAAAGAATCGCAACTCCAATGTCTTTCATATCACTCACACTTTCACAATATTAGCCCATTTCCAATCACATTATGTCACAATTTCCTTTTTGTTCTATGTCATGAGCAAAAGCTCCTGCCGGGCCATTTACGGAGCCCCGATACTCCCCACTAGTACCTCTCTCACTGATGGAACTAATTCAAGTCACACGTCATAGGTCATCGTACCCAAAATTCCTCCAATACACTTTACAACTCATCCGTTCATCTCAATCACACATAATGAATCCACAACGGAGACTTATTCACATAGAAGTAACATGGATAATTTCACCTCAATCAACTCGCTTTTATTACGTTATTAGTTTCTCATCACCATACAAGCACTCACATATCAAGAGATATTCTCCAACGACAATTCATAGATTTCCACTTTGCAACTTATAAAACCGTACAAGTTACGCAAGAAATGTATCGCATATCAAACATAAGGAGAATTGTCCCTTGTATTCACGCCTAGCATTGTTTAACTCAAAAGAGTGATCTACGTATTTATTTCTCACATCGCATGTCAACACATACAACCTTCGCCCACCTATATTCTTTATGTTCTCTAAACCCTCGTTTCGGTGTCAAAGGACACATACGGAACCCAACGACCACTACAAATCCTAGTATACCACTAGCCTCGTCTAACAACTCAATTATGTACTCAAGCGAACCTAAGAACATCCGTATCTCCCCCAAACGATCCTAAGAAAAATGGATTTCCCAACATATACGAACATATCTATCTTATTTCGGCTACCAAACCTTATCGGTTAAGAATTGAGAGATGAGACCACCACCATTGGAAAGTAGACCTTCCGTACATGAATTTCGATATAAAATTTGCCCAAAACGGAGTTCGGATGAAAAAGTTATGCCCGTTCGAAATTTTTCTAAAAATGCTGATTTTTCAATACCTACCGGTAGAGATTAATCTCCTACCGGTAGAAGACCAAAATTTCACAAAATGACACTACTGGACAGCGTTTCTACCGGTAGGTCCAAAACTTCTACCGGTAGGACTTGGGTTTTCAGTGCACGATTTTCAGACTTCACCAGAACATTTCCAACAACGAAACTAACGATCTAGAGCACGATTCAAACACCAAATCAACACATAAACATATATTAGAAGTGATAAATCCCAACCGAATGGGTTTTGAGCAAAACCCTCAACTCCCAAGCAAGCCCTAGCTCCGAAAACTTTGAATCAACCGAGTACTCCTCTCCGAACTCAAACCCACGAATTTCCAAGCTCTAGAACACTTGAATGCGAAAACTTTGCGGCGGATCGAGGTAGGTTTGGAGTATTGTGGGGGGTTGGAGAGAGAGCGAGAGAGCGAGAGGAGCCGAGAGAAAGGGATCGGGCGAGAGAGAGACGTGAGTGGGAGAAAATGATTCTCTACCACTCACTCTCCCCTATTTATACCACCACACACGTCAATTTCAATTGCACCCCAAACTTTCAAATTCTATCACATTGACCCCAAGTCAAATTTATTTAACAAATTTCACATTTATTCGATATTCCAACATTAATAAAACCTTTAAACGATTTCCGAAAATACAGGTCTCTACAGATTGGTTCAGCAAGCGGTTAGTGAACTGCCTAATTTGTGCTATAAATGCCAATAGGTTTTTAGAGATTACTCCCCATTCAACAATCGAATTCAAGTTGCTAATGGCGAGTAATGATCGTATCACCGAGTTGTGCCAGGAGCTATAGAGCCTAAAGGCAACCATTAATGGGCTGTCTTCGAAGATGGAGGCCATGGCGGAATCCATTTCTGTCATGGAGAAGACGGTCCGCATGGTGCTGATAGCCAACTGGGAACAGTTGGAGGCTTGCCGAGGGCAACCAGCACCACCAGTTCCTTCCCCTCCAAGGGAGGGAGGTAGTGATTAGGTTGCAACTTTGTGGGTTTACCCACAAACTTTGTCCACATCCCTTGGGGTGTGGATTTATTAATAAAATTTTAATAAATTTTATCTCTCTGCTTGTATTTCCATACTATGCATAAAGGAAAACTAAATCATATCATGCACACAGAGAATTTGAACAATCATCCCTCGTGGGGAGTTTTATTGGCCACTAGGGCTAAAAAACGTAAAGAACACGTGGTTCTAATGAAAAACAACTTTGTTGCTAAGGTTTTATTAAAAACAAGAAGTTTCCTAAAAACTAAAATAAACTTCCTAACAACAGAAATAAATTTGGATTGCAAGCACCTATTTGTAGTACTTCTTTAGATGCTCTGCGTTCCATGAGTTTGGTAGCTCTTTTCCCCTTAGGGTTGTGAGTCTATATGCACCAGCCTTGATATGGTGCAAAACCTGGTAAGGTCCCTCCCAATTTGGGCCGAGCTTGCCTACCTTCCTTCCCGTGGGATCAACTTTCCTGAGGACCAGATCACTAGCTCGAAAATCCCTTGGCCTAACCTGTGCTTCATGGTACTTGACCATTCTTTGCTGGTAGAGGGCCAACTTGGCCATGGATGTTTCCCTCGTTTCTTCCAAGAGGTCCAGCTTGGCCCTGAGATCTTCCTGGTTCTCCTGGGGGTCCGTGCTTACGGTCCTGTAGTTGAGGAGTTCAACTTCAATTGGGACTACTGCTTCGGCCCCAAATGCAAGAGAATATGGAGTTTCTCCAATTGCTGTTCGAGGTGTTGTACGATATGCCCATAGCACATTATAAAGCTCGTCTGGCCAATCTCCTTTGGCCTCTCGAAGCCTTTTCTTGATTCCTTTCTTGATTGTGCGATTTGTGACCTCCACTTGGCCATTAGCCTTTGGGTGAGCCTTGGAGGCATAATGTACATGTAATCCCTTGAAAATACAGTACGTTTTGAACTGAGCATTGTCGAATTGCTTTCCTCAG
Organism: Rhododendron henanense subsp. lingbaoense; assembly: GCA_020567845.1. Classification (NCBI taxonomy): domain Eukaryota; kingdom Viridiplantae; phylum Streptophyta; class Magnoliopsida; order Ericales; family Ericaceae; genus Rhododendron; species Rhododendron henanense. Next base: position 32,304,952 of record CM036313.1, on the reverse strand, counting down.
TCTGTGACTATCACTCGTGGTAACCCAAATCGGCTTATAATAAATTTCCACAAGAAATCGATTGTAACCTCTGCTGTGATGGTGGCCAGTGCCTTAGCTTCGACCCACTTTGTAAAGTAATCTACAGCTATAATGGCATGCTGGACCTGGCCTGCTGCCATTGGAAGTGGGCCAATTAGGTCTACTCCCCACTGGGCGAATGGCCAAGGTCCTTTCATAGGAGTTAAGACTGTGGGTGATCCATGAATGATGTTTGCAAAGCGTTGGCACTTCTCACATTTTTGGACCATAGAGTTGCAATCCTTCTGCATGCTTGGCCAATAATATCCCAACCTAAGGAGTTTGTAGGATAACATGAGGCCACCTTGGTGATCCCCACATACTCCTTGGTGGACTTCTTCCATAGCCCTTGTAGATTCTGCCATGGTCAGGCATCTAAGGTATGGTAATGAGAAGCTCCTTCTATACAGCACATCTCCCATCATTAGGTATTTTGCAGCTCTGATTTTGAGTTGCCTAGCTTTGACATTATCGTCTGGTAGTGTCCCGTTCGTTATGTAGTCAACTATGGAACCTGTCCAAGAACTGCTGTAGTCGATAGCTTGTACCTGTATGTCTAGGGCAAAGATACTAGGTAGCTCTAAATATCGTATCGGTACATTTGGGGGAATTGCACCCTCTTTGGCCGTGGCCAGCTTTGATAAATAATCAGCTTCAATGTTCTCCTCCCTTGGGATTCTGACAATGCTAAAGCTTTGTAGCTTTGCAATTTGAGCTTTTACTTTATCCAAGTATTTCTGCATCACTTCCTCATTCACAGTATATTCCCCTAGGACTTGTCCTACTACCAACTGTGATACACTTTTGGCCAACACCAACACGTGGTTAGCACCAACGGCCTTAGCCAGGTCCAAACCAACTACGAGAGCTTCATATTCAGCCTCGTTGTTGGTCGCTTTGAATTCAAACCTAAGTGCATAGCTTAAGCGTTGCCCTTTTGGGGATGTTAGAACTAAACCAGCTCCGCTTGCTTCTCTGGTTGTCGATCCATCCACCTGTAGGATCCAAGGTTTAGGTTCTTCCTTGGGAAGCTCCTCTGGTTCTGGATACGTGTATTCCGCAAGGAAATATGCAAATACTTGAGCCTTAATGGCGATTCGAGGCTTGTACTCTATATCAAATTCGCCAAGCTCTATCGACCATTGAATTAGCCGGCCTGATGTCTCTGGGCAGTGGAGAATTCTTCAAAGTGGTTGATCCGTTAGTACTTTGATTGAGTGAGCTTGGAAGTATGGCCGTAGCCTTCTAGCCGCTGTTACCATAGCAAAAGCTATTTTTTCAGCTCTGGGATATCTCAGCTCAGCTCCTCGCAACGCCCTGCTGGTGTAGTATACTGGGAGCTGCGTCCCTTGCTCCTCCCTTACCAAGACTGCGCTGACAGCGTGGGGGGAGACAGCAAGGTAAAAGAATAGAACCTCTCCTTAAGTCCTACTAAGCAGTGGCGGGGACGTCAAGTATTCCTTTAGTTGGTTGAAAGCTGCTTCTTCTGTAGTAGTCCATTCAAAGGCTTTTTTCAAAACCTTAAAGAACGTTTGACACTTATCAGTTGCCCGTGAGATAAATCTGCTTAAAGCTGCAACTTGTCCCGTCAGCTTCTGGACTTCCTTAATGTTCTAGGGTGATCTCATATTGAGTATAGCCTGAATCTTTTCAGGGTTTGCTTCGATGCCCCTTTGGGACACCATAAAGCCCAGAAATTTCTCTGAGGAGATTCCGAAAGCGCATTTGGCTGAGTTGAGCTTCATCTTGTATTTTTTGAGGACATGAAATGTTTCTTCCAAGTCTGCTATATGATCACGTGCCTTGGCACTTTTGACCAGCATGTCATCTACGTATACTTCTACGTTGCCCCCAATCTGTTGCTTGAACATTTTGTTGACCAGCCTTTGGTATGTTGCCCCTGCGTTCTTAAGACTGAAGGGCATCACTTTGTAACAATATAATCCCCTATCGGTAATGAATGAGGTTTTCTCTTGATCTTCGTCATGCATCTGGATTTGATTATATCCTGAAAATGCATCCATGAAGGTGAGGAGCTCGTGCCCAGCTGTGGAATCCACCAAGGAGTCAATTCTTGGCAGAGGAAAGCTATCTTTTGGACATGCCTTGTTGAGGTCTGTGAAGTCTACACACATTCTCCATTTGCCATTGGCTTTCTTCATCATAATCACATTGGCTAGCCAATCGGGATAGAGAACTTCGCGGACGGATTCTACTTGTATGAGCTTTTCTACTTCTTTGGCCGCAGCCTCGTTTCGTTCCGGAGCGAATGTCACCTTTTTCTGCTTAACAGGGCGAACTGTGGGATCCACGTTGAGTTTGTGAGATATGACCCTTAGGTCAATCCTTGGTATGTTCTCGTGGGACCACGCAAAGACATCTATGTTCCTTCTCAGGAATTGCAGCAACTCTGTTTTTGCTACTGGGCTCAACCCTATTCCAACCCTTACTGTTTTTCCAGGTTGCTCTGGTTCTAGGAGTTCTTCCACGAGCTCTTCCACGGGCTCTCCATGTTGGAGCTTCTCCTCATCTCGAGTGTCTAGACTTTCTACATTCATGGTAATGTTAGCCCCTCTGAGTGAGGTGACATAACATTCTCGTGCTGCTTTCTGATCTCCTCTGACGCTTGCAATCCCTTCTGGTGTTGGGAACTTTATCATTAAATGATACTTGGAGATTATTGCTCCGATTTTGTTCAGAGTTGTCCTCCCCAGTATCGCATTGTATGCTGAAGGACAGTCAACTACTATGAAATCTACCATGCGTGTAATTTGACTTCCTTCTTCTCCCATAGTAATTGGCAGGGCTATTTGACCAGCTGGGTAAACAGGCGTACCTGCAAATCCAACTAGTGGTGATGTCATGGGCCTTAGCCTTTCTCGTCCAACCTTTAGTTGGTCATACGCATGGAGATAGAGGATGTCAGCTGAGCTTCCACTGTCGATAAGTACCCTACGTGTAAGGTAATTTGCTATGACAATGGTTATAACCGGAGGGTCATCGTGAGGGATCTGGACTCCCTTGATATCTTCTTCTGAGAAAATGATTGGTATTTCCTCCTTCTTCTGAAATTTGTTCGGACGGCCAACTGTATTGACCTCCAGGTATTCCTCCATCCTCAGTTTCCTGAGGTGCATTTTCCTAGCGTTGCTAGACTCTCTGCCTCCGGCAAATCCTCCATGGATGACCTTGATCTCTCCAATGGGACCTGACCGATGTGTCGTACCGTCTCTACCTTCTTTGCTTGTATCTTCTTTTCTGGATTGCTTTTGATACTTCTTTGTTACAAAACGTTGAAGTCTCCCTCTTTGGATCAGATCCTCGATCTGCTGCTTTAGGTCGATACAATCATCGGTATTATGACTGTGGTCCTTATGGAATCTGCAGTATTTGTCCTTAGCTCTTCGGTTAGGATCAGTCCTTAACTTTCCAGGCCACTTGAGGTCTGGATCGTCCTGTAGGTTGCTAAGGATTCGCTCTGCCGTAGCTATGAGCGGGGTGAATTGCTTGTACCGGCCTTGGGGCGGTCCTCCTGCTCCTCCCCGTTTCGGGGAAGATCTTGAGTCTACCTTCTTGTTCTTTGGTTCTCCTCCCGCCTTGCGAGTGGAATCTCTCCTTTTCTTATCAGAGGGAGGAAACTCGCCCACCTGTGATGGCCCTGCTTGAGGATCAAAGCAATCACGTGTACGTCTTGCGTACACGGCTTCCTCTGCATTCATATGTTTTTGAGCTCTAAGCATAAGCTCTGCTAGAGTTTTGGGTGGCTCTTGAGATAAAACGTATAAAAACTGTCCTGAATATAGTCAGCTATATACACAGTTATGCTTACGCTGTCATCAGCTTCGTCAATCTGAACCACCTCTTTGTTGAACCTGGTGGTATACTCTCTTAACGACTCCCATCTTCCTTGTTTCACCGTTAAGAGGTGTGTTGCTGGTTTGCCGTACCGTTGACCAGCAATGAAGTAGCTTACAAAGTTCGTACTGAGCTCTTTGAAACTACGTATGCTTCTCGGTAGGAGTTTATTAAACCATGCTCGAGCACTTCCCTTGAGGGTAATAGGGAATGCACGGCACATTACTTCATCTGGTACTGCTTGTAGATGCATCAGGGATTTATAGGTTTCCAGATGATCCAATGGGTCCGTGGAACCATTGAATGTCTCCAACTGTGGCATCTTGAATTTCCTGGGAAGAGGTAATCCCATGACTTCAGATGTAAAAGGTGAATCCGTGTTCTGCACCAACTCTTCCACCGTAGCAGGAGTTTGTGCTTTGATATGTTTCATCAATCCGTCGATCTGGTCTTACATCTTGAGCAGGGCCTCTTGATCATGAGGCCGCTTCTCCGTGAGCGGCTTGCCGCTCTTCTTTCCGTTTTGGCTTTCTTTCTCGCTGGACTCACCTTCTCTAGTGTCATCCTCTTCGTCCAGTCGAGTATGTCGTAGATTCAGGATGCTAGGCTCGGAGATTTATTTTCGCAAATCTGCGTTTTCTTGCATCGCTGTTTGTAACCCTTGGGTTAACGTCTTTATTTGCTCCTGCATCTGAGCAAACGCCTCTGGGGTCATTTGATCAGCCCCAGCTCTGTTTGCCGCGGCGGCTAGGGCGGCCTTGGCAGCTTTTGCGGCCTTTGCTGTTTCAGCGGCCTTGACAGCCTTGGCTGCGGCGGCGGCCTTGGTGGTGTCGTCGACGCCCATTTGTGGGGGGTCTGAAGCCATCATCGTTCTGCTTGATCGAGTCTCTACCATACAAAACTGTTCACCGTAAGGAAAAAGTCGTTTCCCACAGACGGCGCCAACTGATGAATCAGTTTTGAATCCGACACCAACCTGATCCTGCAAAACAGAGCTGAAGCTTGAGTCACCGGTGTGGTGGCGTGCCAACCACCCTCCGATGCCTAAGTCAATATAGAACTTGCTATATGGTAGGAGAATTAAGGTTCTCGGTTGTGAGTGGTGCGTACCTATATTGGAGTTCTACCGTCACTTTTATAGGCATTTGATAGGAGGTTGAGTCCTAGTCGGACTGTATACTGGGGATTTTGGATCGCTTTAAGGAAGGGCGTGGAGTCCTGCCTTAGCTGGAACTCCACATGTATCCTGCTTTTAGCGTAGAATCCTTATCCGTCTTTAATCATGATTATCACTGGCATTTTATGCTTATCTTACCGACATCTTCTCCTTTATCCCGTAGGATTATGGTTCCTCAGTGTGGTATCTTTGATTGGGATAAGTGTGCCACATGAGCGTTATATTTCCTGCCTTAGCTGGGTGTCAGAGCTGGTCCTTAGATCCTATTCCAGCTCCGTCTCATGGGCGTAGCTGGAATCCCCTGACCTCGTTGTAGGTGGTACTCACCAGGAGGGAATGGGCGAAGCTGATTCCTACTCCCCAGGTACGTACCTTTTATTAAGCTGAGCTTGCCAGGTTTATCCTACTTATCACCTATTTCTTACGATATTGAGCGCTGCGGTGGGGGGAGTGGTGAAACAGAGCGATAGATTTTTTGTTTAATGGAAAAAGAGATTGTATTTATTAAGAGAAATGCTGGTCCGAGAACCGAACATCACCACGGGCCATATCAGTAAACCACTAAGGGACAGGACCCCCCAACTTTTCAACCTAGAGCTTAATAGGGATTGTCTAGCCAACGAATGAGCTACCTAATTACAAGACCGATTAGCAATGGGGTTAGCACCGCTGTTTTAAAAATGTAACCCCACAAATATGGTAAATTGCACAAATTGTGTTATTATCATTAAAAATAAAAGGAGATGAAATAAGAAAAGAAAATACACTTATTTAATCAAAGAAATGTATCTCTCTCCAACAAAAATGAGACATACTATCATTGTGGGGTAGGAGCCCTACAAAAAACAAATGGATGCATTGATGTGAAAGGATAGAAGCCCTCGTGCGGGCGGTGGTGTGGGGTAGATGGCATGGACTGATGAGTAACAGAGAAATCTTAAAATTTCAAGAGAAAATCCCCCACGCCCAGATTCTGCGGGTCATGTTGGTGGTCGGATCGAGGGTCATTTTCTTCATACTCCTACTATAATTGGAATTGGAATTTCATTTCCCCTATAGCTCGCCCGCCGACACTGACCCCCGAAAATTATTACCCAACAGTCCCTTTGATTGCGTTGATTCCATATTCACTACCCACTCCTATAGAATACTGATTTTAGCTAATAAATTAAAAAAATCAGTTTAATCAAATATCTATACTTATTTGGTCAATTCGTCATCGTGATTGGAACCATATACTAACATACATTGTACACCACAAATATGAGGAAAGTATAAATTGCACAAAAACAAAGTCCAATAGACAGGATCCCTCGGTGTGCTAATGTACTAAAAAGTATAAAGCTCTTTTGTAAACTTTATTAAAGTTATCATCGTTGCTAAACAAATCATCCAACAAAACAATTAAATCGGAGTTGAGATCTCTGTTGTGGTTTGAGACATTGCAGTGTGATGCTCTTCTGTTCGACCCATTTCAGGGCCTACTAGTATTAGGATTCAAATTGTTTATTCTATTTGCTCGTTGAGTTTCTCACTCAATCCAAAATTAAGATTGAATGGGGCACCCACGTGAAAGATTACACATTTTGATCAATTTTCAATTTAAAAGCTCATCTCATATTTAGCATAATCAAGAAACTCGATAAGCCGAACAAAACAAATTTAAAGATACTATTGAAGACCACAAACATACGAGGATCTGAGTCATCACCAATAAAAAGACAAGGAGAAGTAAATACAACGTTATGGATTGGAGACAAAAAGTTTCCGGGACAAGAATCTATAAGGTCACTAGTTATTGATTTTTTTCCTATATTGGATTTATACAATTTTAAGATTGTTGATCATTATTAGTACTTAGTAGGAGTAGTTACTGTTGGGAGTCTGATCAGCCTGAGATTTCTTCGTGTGCTGCGGCCCAATTGGATAAGGTGTATTCACGGAGTCACAACACATCATCTGGACTCAATTTACGTTGAAGGATCCGTATCTATGTAAAAGATTAAGAAAACATCATTAAGATATGATGAATGCAAATCTCTCTCTCTCTAAGCAAAATTGTAGGGAAAATGACGGCTTATGACGTGTTTTGATAATTAATACATACCAAGGACATGTTGAGAACATTTGTTAATGTTGAAAATGCCATTGACGGGTATTAATTATCAAAACACGTCATTGACCGTCATTTTCCCAAAATTGTATCATGTAGCGGGCATTGTTGAGAGAGTGATTAGTCATCTCCATCCCACCTTGGTGGATGATGTAAATGCAATTAAATTTGGTGGGAATATGAGACCGAGTTTCATATTGGGCATGGGCTAGCTTATCTTTCCAAATTAATAATCTATTCTGAGCATTATTCTCATAATAATTATTCATAATTTATTTTAGGCATTATCCCCCAAACACTGTTGCAAAATCTATTCACATATCTCTCAAACACTTTACTAGATTCATAATTTATTATGACCACAATCCAAAATTAACAACTCACAATCTAAAATAAAAAATACAAAAATAATTAGGTTCACAAACGAGCCCTATATATGAGGAAGGTTCAATGAGATGGTAATTAATTGAGAGTGGTTGAACTTGAGCAGCAATATAGTACTGTTACAGGACTGAGGGACTGTGCTGCACAGCTCCGTGCTGCCTAGTGTGCTATGCGGGGTAAATCATCTCCGCTCCGGTCTTGCTTCGATGATTGAAAACGTTCACTTCGTAGAGCTCGTCGAGGAGAACAAATGAATAAAAAATTAGCTTGATCGGATATCATTAAGTGCCTAATCCGAACATTATTATCTTGAAATTATTAAGTGTACCAAAAAATAGTGGATTTTAATCTAGTGTTTCGGATCCATTCGTTTCAAGATAATAATGTTCGGATTAAGCACTTAATGATATCTGATCAAGTTGATTTTTGGTATATTTGTTCTACTCGACGAGCTCTACGAAGTGAACGTTTTCGATCATCAGAGCAAAACCGGAGCGACGGCGATTTGCCCTGCACAGCACGCTGCGCAACACAGTCCCTCGGTGTCCACCGTTACATATGCATATATTTGTATTATGTGCGTTATAATAAACCAGTAAAATCCCACTTTCCATAGTTGAGTTGGCAGGTAGTCACAAAAGTATATATTGCCTGAATCTAACTTTGTGTCTTTGTCTAAGAAAGCGAGGACACATTACATCAGTGTTTGTTTTTTCGAATTTAATTTGCGGAATATGGCGGTGGTCTGGTCTATCAGGCCAGGAGAGGTCTACTGCTATTTTGCCACAGTAAAGTTCTTGTTTTCTGCCCAAAATTTTAAAGGAGCACCAGGCCAGGTTTATCTATGTACTCGTTTTAGTTAAATGATCGATCTTTTTTTCCCCTTTTTTTATTAATATTTCAGTTATTCGCGCCAACTTATGTGCACCTCGATTAATCTATAGACCAATCTCATCGTCCACTTGCGGAGAGTTCAATTAAAACTGGAGCAAAACTCCGTATGAACTGGCCCACAAAATAGTTGATAATGAAGCTTGAATTTTCCCCTTTAGTTTTAGATTTGCTGATCAATCATGATTTTTTTTTTTTTACTTGGCTTGCAATTTTTTTTTTGGGTGCAACGGATATTCAGTTTGCAAATTTTCACCATGTGGTTCGTAATGCTTTTGGAAAAAACAAGTCCTCTATGTTTTCAGATATCTTTTATAAAAAAAACATTTGGCTACAATATTTCAGACCAAGTTGATTTATTATTATTACTACCGTAGAAATTTTTGACAACGAGGTCCAATAATAAACGGATCACATACTCGTGAATCGTGATGGTCCAACCAACAAAATAAAGTGGACTAAAAACAAGCCTGGCTCAAAGTTAAAATCATATTTTTCTCAAAAACAATATTTTTAAAAATAAATGTGCTAAAAAAAAATTACCTGCAATTACCGAATCAACCTAATTACCGAATCAACCTAATTACCTGCAATTACCTGCGGCGCCACCAGGAGGTATCTCCTCCACACCCCCCCCCCCCCCCCCCCCCCCCCCCCCCCCCCCCCCCCAAACCTGCCGCTGCCACCACAACCAGTAGAACCACACCACCACCAAACAGAGGATCTCGTACTTTGTTCATATTATTTGAGTTATAAAAGAGCAAGTGATTAATTATGAAAGACTACATTTGGGTATTAGTAAAAACTAATCTTTCTGTTAACATAGACCAAATCATTTTTTTTTTTTTAGAAAACTTTGTCCTAAATAATTTGACTGTTCATATTATTTGAGTTATAAAAGAGCAAGTGATTAATTATGAAAGACTACATTGGGTATTAGTAAAGACTAATTTTTCTGTTAACATAGACCAAATCATATTTTTTTAGAAAACTTTGTTCTAAATAATTTGACTGTTCATATTATTTGAGTTATAAAAGAGCAAGTGATTAATTATGAAAGACTACATTGGATATTAGTAAAGACTAATCTTTCTGTTAACATAGACCAAATCATATTTTTTTAGAGAACTTTGTCCCAAATAATTGACTACTGTTTGAGGTATAAAAGAGCAAATCATTAATTATAAAGGACTATGTTAGATATTAGTAAAGACCCCGTGAACACTACCCTATAAATCCATCACAAAACCCATTTGAAATTAAAATACATAATTGTTGAAAAAAATTACAGATATGTATAGATTCTTAAGAGAGAAAGAAGGAACGTGTCTTCTTATGTGCCCTTCATAAATTTTTGGCCTTTACTTTATTTTCTTCCCATCCTTAAGGTCTCCCCTCGACTCCAGTCCTTTCCATTTCTAATTAGAAGCAACATTGTAAGTAAGATTAAAAGTATCAAGTAAAAAGGAAGATTTGTAAACAATGAATGTGGATATGATTTTGAAAAATCCTAGCGCCTCTAGGTTTAAAAATATTTGCTATGTTTTAAACTTTTTAATATTAACCCACAATCAATATATCAACCCAATCAATCACCAGAAAGCAATAAATAAAAGAATATCAAGATATACGTGGAAAATCCTAAACGGGAAAAAATCACAGGAAGGAATCAAACATTATAAAACATTGTGCGGTTACAAGTAATCTTACCATATGATTCTGAATCCTCACAAATCGCCCTAAGACTTACTTGCTGAATCCACGTTAACCACACCCAGTGCTTGACCGCCGCTGCCTTGAATCCACAAGCCTTCTGTTTGCCTTCCGAAATCTACCAAAGAACTTTGTTCAGAGATTAATTGAGTTGATGTTGTAAACCTCTTGAAGTTGTATTGAACGCTCAAAAATCCATCGATCTTCTTTTTACTTCAAGATTCAAAGATATGTATTGCACGTACGTACAACACAATTCTTTTGATATTTTTTTACGTCCTCAAAATATGATGTGAAGTTGCTGAGTATATGCATATGCCGTCCAACCCCAAAAAGCAATCCTCACATACTTGGATAAATAAAGATGCAAGTGTAGTTGCTGTGAAGATGCCATATACCGAGAAATCAACTTCCTTGATTTTTCTTTCCTTTCAAAAACGCTAATTGTCAAAACCCTTGATTGCCTTGATCTTCTTTGATTTTCTTCCACCTAAAAACTCAATCTCTCAATTACACAATATTGATTTCTTTCTACTTCCTAAACAGACACTCTAAAAATAAAAATAAATAAAATACAACTCGATAAAAAGGGATACAAATAAATATGTGTTTTTGTCTTAATAACTACTAGATTACAGAACACAGTACAGTACATGCGTACACAGTGGAGTAATAAATTCGAAAAATGCATGCAACTTTTGCAATCTTCGAAGTTTTACCACTTTTTGTCCTTTTTAGAATCAAAGGACAACTTGCTTTAGACAAGATATGGAAATTTTGAAAGCTTCTTTTAGGCCCATCACACCACATTACTAATTTTGAAATATATAGTTTCTTATTTCGTATGTGACCTTTTGTCTGTTTTTCCCCTCTTTTTTACACCTATTGCATTTTTAACGTCTACATTTTCTTCTACTTAATTCACCCTTTTTGTTCCTTCTGGTTCTGGGGGTGTGACTTGTGAGTAATAGCAGTTTTTTTTTTTTTCCATTCGTTAAACTTAATCTACTCTATCTTAGAGGACTTAAAGAGAGGAATGAATGTTTACAAGAATCGAACTTTGCCCATGTACATGAGAGTATAAGGGAAACACAACTGCACTCCACTCTACTTGCGTGACTTGTGAGTGTTACTCGATCGAAGTTGCACATAATGCCGAGAGAACTATAATTAGCGATGATATTATTAATTATGTATCCAAACGTTATTCATGGTTCCTGTTTTTCTTTTTCTTTTTGATAACCGGATGTCTGTGCTTGCTTGCGAGCAACCTTACTAATTTCGAGACTCTGAAGTTAACGAAACCCCTCAAATAGAAATTTCATGGTCCCTGTTGTGTCTTTATTTTTGGATGTCTTGATATTCTACATTGTTTTTCCATCTAAAATTGTCAAAGAACAAAGTCGCACTTACAAGATTCTCCTTTTCTGGCCTCTTCTATCTTGAATTGAAGTGACAAATACCATTTGAATTGAAGCAAAAGTTTTAAGTTTTTAAAGTGGAATGATTATGTTTTTTTTAATAAGGCTCCTCCTTAATTATTAGCTGCTCCGTTTAGCCTAATTTTTCCTTTTTGCTTTGTTTTCTTCTTATCTTTGTTTCAAGAACTTCTTTTCAATTTCATGAAAATAACATGTCATATTCAATTCGTCTTAACAAGAACACTTTGAAAAGTTCTTTTCTAATATGTCAGTTTAAAATTTTTACTAAAGAACAAAATTTTACAAATAAAAACTAAACTTTTTTTTTTTGTCTTTTCTAAAAAATTTCCTAAATAAAATTATATATATTTTTAAAATTTCCTAAATAAACTTTTTGGGTCTCTTAGCCTGCCCTCTCTAATGCCATTTGGCTTTGATTTGGGGACATGGTTCTGCAACAAAACAAATATAGGAAGGCCACTGTTTCAGTGGTATTCTGAGAGCGGCCACTTTGTGCATATTGCCAAAGGTTAGGTCTGTCTCCAATCTTCCCCCGCCCAAACTCCCAATGATGATTGGGGACTACATGGGTTCTGTTGTTGTTCTTCTTCTTGTCAAAAGAATTGAATCCCGAAACTTATTGATTAAAAGCTCAATATTTTTACTAAAAAAAAGAACTTACGAAAAATAATTAGCCTTTAGTATGACCCACGTACATCACTTTTTGTAAATGTGTATGCCTCACTTATTGGGCTTTTTCCTAGTAAAATTTTAGTAATAACCTATGCTATGCGTGAACGTGAAAACGTCTTCTTAAATTATTGATGTACGAGAGAGTGAGGATTAGGAGCCGAAATATAGATCAAAGATTCAGGTTTACGTGTCTCATGTTACATCCAAGAAGAGTACCCACAAATGTTATTAAATAATGTCATATATGTATACCACACTTATAAATGTCTACACCTAACAACAAAAGCTACAAATCTCAGTGATAAATTCTCTGTATTTTAGAAATTCAGAGTAACAAGCATTTCTTACGATTGTTTAATGCCCTAGGGCAATCAGGCTTCTTTTCTACAAAAACATTGAGGCGGGACCTACACACTGAGGTGTCCGATGTTTTCGATTTGTGACATCCCCCCAGTACGATAGGAAAAGGGGCGGGGACACCACACAGGACGCTGAGTCGCCGACTAGTCTTTCTTGATTCTGATATTTTCCTTGTGAGGCAAGACATTATAAAGAAGTAAAAAACTGAGACTTGTCCTTAAAAGGGTATCTTCTTTTGGTGGTAGAGACTCAAAGTTTTGATGCAACAAAGTGTGTGTCACTTACATAGAGGTGCCCCTATGTATATACTATATGCGACGGTAGAAGTTTTAAGCAATTCCCATTTGTGGTTTGTGAGTACACATTCAGAGAAACAAAACTTTGCGTCTCCTTTCGGTCTACCTATTTGAGTACGTAGATGAAGACACCGAAGCGCCCTTTGTCAAGGGGTATAGCTTGGATTCTTCATTTTTGTAAGCAACAGAGAACAGAGTATGGACAAAACACCCCATTTCCCTATGTCCCACTATCATGTTTCTGTTTATTGCCATATCTAATTTCAGATCACATATCTTTAGATACAGATTTTTCACTTTTTTTCTTTTAGCAAAAGAAAATGGTTGAGCGGATCAAAAAAAATAAAAATAAAAATGGTTGCATTCATGAAACGTCTTTCTTTCGAAACTTACAAAGATTTTACTTTCGAAAGAACAAAAATTAAGAAATTATGACACATTCACCAAAGCAAAAAATTAATACGTTACAACAAAAAGGAAAACTTTATGTCTAATATATGCAAACACGAGTTTTAAATTCTCTGCACATAATGCGAAAAAGTAGACCGAAACAAGTTCGGCAATAGTGGAGTCAGAGATAAAGACTAAACCCCCTATGAGAGGCATAGATTCAAAGAAAGATCACCATAAGCTCCAATGGAAATCCAATCGAAAAACAAAAAGTAAAAGAAAATCCATAACATCACGGACCATCACAATCTGTCATCGGCAGAACCACCACGATCACGAATCACAGATCTCTAACGACCTCAAGCTGCTACCTAGAACCATGACCGCACATGACGACCCACTATCGTCGCAACACTGGCGACCTTGTGTTAGAGGAGGAGTGGCTGGAGGTAGATAGGTAGGGTGAAGGATGAGAAGGTATAGAAGGAGAAGAAAACTCTCAAATATGAGATCGAGAGAGAAGCATAGTCATCAAGAAGAAGGTCCTCCCTCCATCCGTCGCATAAGAGTGGTGGAAACCCTAGGGGGAGACTAGGAGTGGAAGGAAGAGAAGAGCAGGTGACGACTAGGGTTTTAAAGTTCTAGAGAGCTAGCGATGCTCTAGGTGGAGAAAGAAAGGGGATGAACAGCCAGACTTAGATACAAATTTTTCGTAGGACTTAGGGTGTTTGGACCAATTCATACATATCTCAACTAAATGAATTTGAATGCTTTGAAATTTTATTGGTCTCACCGAAAGAAGTGGAGGGACTCATAAGTTGGTTTGAACACCCTATGTTACCAAAAAAAGAGAGAATTGAACGCACTGAAATCCCATGGTACATTACTATTATCAACAAATTTAGATTGTTAAATAAATAAGTTATTAGAAAGATAAGTACTATATTTATATGATTAATACATAATGAACGGCTCGGATTAGATTTTGGTTAGATTAAAGAGACGTGTGGGATACACCTCCATTAAATAGACGAAATTGAGTATTATGTGCACACTTCACAAATTACAGGGGGTGTAATTGCACACTTTTAAACCATAGGGGTATATCCGTACATAATCCAAACTACAAATGGACAAAGTGGACTTTGCCCATTTGAATAACATTTGATCCTGACTGTAGTGCAGTTGTGGTGATGTTCGTTTAAAGCAAAAACAGCTTCTAGACTTGGCACTCTCAATACCTTCCATGAATTGTAAACGAGCAACCTCATCCATGAGGTCATTGTCAATTACTAATTAATTTTAGGTCGTATACCTCATAATTTACGAGAGTCTAGTTTGGTACCAATCCATATGGACTCTGGCTTCAATTGGGCTTCTGTTAGTGACTGGTATAATTGAACCCTCAAAATTAGTTGACGTGCGCGTAAACTAGTCCAGATACCTGACGTGCTCGTATACTAGAAGTATAGCATTAGAGCTGGGTCTTGGCCTCTTGGGTAGTCTCGCGGCCATTTGCCTAATCTTCTTCTCTTTTGTATCCTACGAGTCTCTCCTTGTTTGACCGGCAGCATGTGCAGAAAACGTTAGTATAGCCTTGTCCCACGTTAATTCTCCAAACTAGAAAAGATTGGTTAATCCTATATATTTTGTTTATGCTACTCTAACGACACATGTTAAGATGTTCGAAATAAATAGGACATTCTCCATGAAGGAAGGAGGTGTATGCATAAAGAATGTACAACAAATTTAAGGTCTCTTAATCTAGGTGACCTAATATAAATAGGGTCTACTCCACTGTTTTCTCTACTAAGGCTATAACCAATTTTGAATGACGCTTAATTTCTAACAGCAGTCAGTTATGAACGACAAAAAGTTTGGCTAGTGAACATAAAAAAGTGAATGAGTGTTGGTCTTTCATGAGGTCGAATGTGTTTTTTTTTTTTTGATCATTAAAAAGGGTAGGAGGGGACAACCAGTGTAGCAACTCCCCCTGGGCGTGACCATAGGAGCTCCCTACCCGCTGTGGAATGTCCGGTTGAGCCATAGCTACTGTCTGGGAAGACAGGCCGTCACCACAGCACCACCAAGGTACAAGCTGGAAGTAGTCGCCAACCCCCTGCAGGACAAGGACGTCCCAGGACTCGAACTTGAGTCTCCTCTGGGGGAGGCAACTAGCCTACCAGCCAGGCTACCACCTCTGGTGGTATGAGGTCGAATGTTTGAAACCGTGGTCTACTAGATGGTTTTCTCGTTGATAATTTCAGGCCTCAAAATTAGTTCGAGGTGTGCTCAAGCCTCGTTATCATAAAAAACAAATGTTACACTTCGTTATACAGTACGTATTGAACCTGCAGTTTTTCGTGGATACGCAAACAATAATAGGTAAATACTGCATTTTATATATCTTGAATAATATACAACGAGCCTAACCACCATTTGCTCCACTACAGAAAGCCAAAAGCTTTCATTCGGAACCGGATGGTATACCAATACACAAATACATTACTACTTCAGTTATTGAGCTTCTTGATTATTTCAACCTGACATTTGCAAGATCAAACCAGATTTGCTTGAACACCTTGATAATCACCTCATGGTACTCATCCGAATTCAACTGAAGATAACAAGCAAGGAGATCTTCCAAATCCTTAGACGCCCTTAAATTATTCTCTACGATCATCTCCACCATTGACTCCCTGAAATCCCTCCTCGGGTCCGCCGACGACTTCACCACCGCAAAGCTCTCTGACACGCTCCTCCGGCCCCGGACGCCTTTCCCCTGAACCCTCCTACTACCAATTCTAGGAGAATTAGTGCGAATTCTCACTCCTGGTGAACTCACTGAAAGTCTCCGAACAGAGGACACAGAAACAGAGCTGGTTCTCTGTTCTGTGACATTACTAATATACCCATGAGACTGAGCATTTTTTCCCTCAAGTTCAACTGATTTACTTGGTTTCTGATCCATTCTGGTTAGGATTGGATGTAGTTCAACAGCGGTAACGACTCTGAATCCGTCGGATTTTGCGTTCGGTGAGTTGTCGTTTATGTCAAAAACGATGTCGTTTTCGGGATTTCGGTCATGGTCAGAACCCAATTCCGGTAAGAGAGATTCATGATCGGATGAACTATCGAGGGGGGAAATTGGGTAGTCGTCGGATTTTAAATCGAGGGAGGCGCGGCAGCCGCAACCGGCAGAGACAGAGGTGGTGATGAGCTTTTGAGAAAATGGCTTATTAATAATGGAGGCTATGGGTCTTCTCTTTGAGTTGTTGCAGCGTTTCTGTTTGGGTGATTTTCTTGGGGATTCTTGGAAATGGGTTCCTGGGTACTGTTTGGGTGATTTTTTGGGGGATTCTGGGAAATGGGTTTGTTGGGATTTTGGGTCTTGCATAGGGGGTGGATTGAGGTTTCTTGTGAAGTAATAAGACTTGCGCTGGTGAGAGAGGATGCTTTGGGGTTGGCTTTGTGTTTTTGAATTCTGTGGTGGAATTGAAGTAGTAGTTGTGGTTGATGATGTTGATGATGATGATAATGATGAACAAGTGAGAGATGATGTTGATGATGATGATGAAGTGGTGGGTGGCTGTTTTTCCTTTTTGGTTGGGGGATTGATGGTGTTTTTTGGGTTCCTAGTTCTCGTGCCCATGTCTTTCAGCTTGTAGAACCAGGCATTTGGTATCATTTCTGATAACCTGAACTTCTTGTTACCCATCTCTCTCTCTCTCTCTCTCTCTGTGGCGAGTGTCTGTTTTCTAAAAGGAGTGATGGTGGAAGATAAATAGACAGAGACTTTTGTGGGGGAGAAAATGGGGCCAGAATCGAAGAAAAATGGGGCACAAAAGCGAAAAAGATAGGACCCAGCGGTGGGTGGCTTTTCTTTTTAATGGTACCTAATGATAAATGGCCCTTAATTTCCGGCTCAAACAGAAAGACTTTTTTTCTTATTACTATTATCACATCACTTTTGTGTTTAGTTTATTTTGAAATCATTTCGTACTACAGTATGATTGATGATTCTATTTCTATCCATTTAATCCCTCCTTGGATTGATTAAGATCCTCTCCATCGGGTTGGGATCCCCTTCAATCCCTACAAGACGCTGGATTGAGTCGACTTAGAGCATCTCCAATCTAATACTCTATTTGAGAGTATCAAAATACTCTATTTTATTCATAAAGTGATTTTAGAGGAAATTATTATTCCTATTTACTCCAACCACAAATCTTCTATTTTTCTCTCTAAAATAGAGAAGGCTTGAGAGGATGGATTGGAGGAGTTCCATACTCTCAAATGGAGGAATAGAGCATGGGTTGGAGATGCTCTAAGGATACAAATGCCATTTTAAAAGGTGAATAGTGTTATAGAGGGGATCCTCCATATTTTTTCTCATCCTCTAAATATGGAGGATCAAAATCCCATCCTCTCAAATAGAGGAGGCTTGAGAGGATGGGTTGGAAGAGTTCCATACTCTCAAATGGAGTAATAGAGTATGAGTTGGAGATGCTCTTAGTGCTAGTTAAGAGAATATCAATCTTACTGGAAATCACGGTCGAATGTCGATTAATACATGATTGCATGCAATATTTTTTTTATCCTAACAGAAATGGATTTCGATAAAGTGTGACAACTTACTTTATTTCAAGATAAATACGTTTTTCAATCATTTCTATCGAAATAATTTTCAACACAGTTAGATGTTATCTAGAACCTTTAGAATATGAATGATTCTGATCATCAAAATCAATCTAAAAAAAACCCATAAAAAAGTTTTAACCGAATAGACTAGTCCTTTTTTAAAGTTGAAAACCTGTTTGATAAAAATGTCTTGAGCGAAATTAAAATAACTGATACAAAGCTTAATGCTGTGTTTGGATGAGTTTTTGAGAATTTTTTGGGGTTATGAGTGGAGAGAGAAATAGAACAATGATTGAAAGTATGGATAATGAGTGAAGAGAGATAGAGAGAGAAATGAGAATAGTGATTAGAGATAGGGGTAATGAGTGAAGAGTAATGATTGAAAGTAGGGGTAATGAGTATTTTTTAAGTTGGGAATTTTTTTCCGAAATCCAAACTGAACAAGGCATAAATATTTGTGATTGTTTTCTTTTACAATAGTTTTATTAACGGAAGTCTGTGATTGTGGTGGTGGTGGAGAGGTGGTGACTGCATGTCATGTGGTTGTTGAGAGATGGCATTAATGTTGGATGTGGTGGTAGTTGGTAGTGTGGCATTGGCGTAGTTGCACCAGAGCTGGTGTAGTGGTAGTTGAAACAGAGGTGGTGTGGTGGAAGGATGTCGGTGGTGGAGGTGGAGAGACAACAATAGTGTATAACAGTGCAAATGATGATAATAATGAATGGTGGTGTGGTCATGGTGGTGAAGAAGTGGGGTGGATGTAACAGTTAAACATGATGGAGATATAGAGAAATAGTGATGGTTGGCGCACTGGTGGTTGTGTTAGTTGTGACACTATTAGAATGGTGGGGGTAGTAATTACAACAGTCGTAAAGTGGTGGTGGTAGTGATCATCATGGGAGTGGAGTCCTGGTGGGAGTAACGGTGGCGGTGGAGTGCTAGTGGCGGTGGTTGGCAACATTGGTGGTGGTGGGGACGATGAAGTTCTGGTAGTGGTAGAAGTGGAGACGGCGATAGCGTGATGGTGGTGGACTGGTGGTAGTGGTAGCTATAGTGGTGGCAGTGGTGGAATATGGGGGCGATTGGTTGGGGCGTGGAGGGTTGTGGTAGTGAAAGAAGTACACAAGTACCAACAAATTTAGCAAATATTACTACATAGGTACTAGTAGACTACTTTATTTTTTAAAACTTTTTAAGCTTACATTATAAGAGACTTAAAATATTAAGTATGATTGAAATATGATTAGCAAACCAACTTTATTATTTATCACTTAATACATTTAGTTTTAAGTGCTGAATTGAATTATCAAATAAACCCTCGTTCATATTCGAAATGTTTAAAGGGTGAGAGCTAAATGATGTACCTTTTCTCTTGTACGAGGTTGGCTATCTTTTAGCTTTTAAAGAGAGGTCAAACAAACAAAACAAAAGTTGATATTTATAGCTGATAAGTATGGTAGACCTAAGGAGGTCAGCACTACAAGAACCACAGACTTGGGGAGTATAAACCAGCTTCACCTGGACCTCTCTGGAAAATCTATCTGGAACAAAGTCAGGGTATGCCAGCTCCGCTCTTCGAACGAAGCTGTCATAAAGTCCAAGCACCAGCTCTGGCCCCTAGCTATAGCAGGGAGGATAATGTTCGTAATAATATCCATGGAATATACTTATTCCAATAAAGAGACCACATTAAGAAATCTAAATCCTAAGGGATAAAGGAATGCCGTCGATAAGATAAGCATAAAGTGCCAATGATATACATAATCAAAGACGGATAAGGATTCCTAGCTAAGGCAGGACTCCACATTCCTTAAAGAGGTGATCCGAAACCCTCGGGATACAGTCCTACAAGGACTCAACCTCCTATCGAAATGCCTATAAATACGACAGTAGAACGCCAATAAAAGGTACAGAACTCATAATCGAGAATCTCAATTCTCTCATCATATAGCAAGTACTCTACTGACTTAGGCATCGGAGGGTGGTTGGCAAGCCACCACACCAGTGACTCAAGCTCTTGCTTTGTTTTGTAGGATCAAGTCAAAGCTGACGACAAAGCTGATTCATCAGCAGGTGCCGTCTGTGGGAAACGACTTTTTCCTTACGGTGAATAGTTTTGTATGGTAGAAACCCGATCAAGCAAAACAACAATGGCTTCAGACCCCCCACAAATGGGCGTCGACGACGCCACGAAGGCCGCCGCAGCGACCAAGGCTGCCAAGGCCGCCGAAACCGCCAAGGCTGCAAAAGCTACCAAGGCCACCGCCACTGCCGAAAAAGCTGCTAAGGCAGCAAAAGTGGCTAAAGCCGCCGCAACAAACAAAACAGGAGGCAATCAGATAACCCCAGAAGCGTTTGCTCTCATGCAAGAGCAAATAAAAACGTTAACCCAAGGGTTACAGACTGCGATGCAGGAGAATGCAGATCTTTGAAAGCAGATCTCGGAGCCAAGCATCCTAAATTTACGCCACAGTCGACATGAAGAAGAGGATGACAAGCAAAAAGGCGAATCCAGTGAGAAGGAAAGCCAAAACCGGAGGAAGCATAGCAAACCCCTTCCAGAGAGACCGCCCCACGAACAAGAGGTACTATTTAAAATGCAGGACCAGATTGAAGGGCTGATAAAACATATTAAAGCACAAACTCCTGCCACGGTAGAAGAGTTAGTGCAGAACACGGATTCACCTTTCACACCCGAGGTCATGGGGCTACCCCTTCCAAGGAAATTTAAGATGCCACAATTAGAGACGTTCAATGGCTCCACGGACCCATTAGATCACTTGGAAACATACAGGTCTCTGATGCATCTGCAAGCAGTCCTAGACGAGGTGATGTGCAGGGCATTCCCAGTTACCCTCAAGGGAAGTGCCCAAGCATGGTTCAATAAGCTCCTGCCAGGAAGCATACGTAGTTTTAAAGAGCTTAGCACAAGCTTTGTAAGCTACTTTATTGCTGGGCAACGCTACGGCAAACCAGCAACACATCTCCTGACGATGAAGCAAGGGAGATGGGAGTCATTAAGGGATTATACCACAAGGTTCAACAAGGATGTGGTTCAGATAGATGAAGTTGATGACAATGTGTGCATAACTGCATACATAGCGGGACTGTAATCAGGACAGTTCCTATATCTCTTGTCTCAAGAACCACCCAAAACTCTAGCAGAGCTTATGCTCAGAGCTCAGAAGCACATGAATGCAGAGGAAGCTGTCTGTGCAAGACATTCACGTGATGGTTTTGATCCCCAAGCAGGGCCATCACAGGTTGGCGAATTTCCTCCACCAGACAAAAGAAGAAGAGAAGCCACCCGCAAGACGGGAGGCGAACCAAAGAACAAAAAGGTGGACTCAAGATCTTCCCCGAAACGGGGAGGAGCTGGAGGTCCACCCCAAGGCAGATATAAGCAGTTTACTCCGCTCATAGCTATGGCGGAGCAAATCCTTAGCAACCTACAAGATGACCTGGACCTCAAGTGGCCTGGAAAGCTGAGAACCGATCCTAATAGGAGAGTTAAGGACAAGTACTGTAGGTTCCACAAAGACCATGGTCATAACATGGATGATTGCATCAACCTAAAACAGCAGATTGAGGACCTAATCGAAAGAGGGAGACTTCAACGTTTTGTAACGAAGAAGTATCAGAAACAATCCAGAAGGGAAGACACAAACAAAGAGAGTAGAGATGGCACGACATCCCGGTCAGGTCCTATTGGAGAGATTAAAGTAATCCATGGAGGATTTGCTAGAGGAGGAAAGTCTAGCAATGCTAGGAAAACTCATCTAAGAAAGTTGAGAACTGAGGAACAATTGGAAGTCAACACAGTTGGCTGTCCAAGCAAATTTCAGAAGAACGAAGAAATACCCATTATTTTCTCAGAAGAAGACATCAAGGGAATCCAGATCCCTCATGATGACCCCCTGGTTATAACCATTGTTGTGGCAAACTACCTCACGAGAAGGGTATTGATAGACAGCGAAAGTTCAGCCAATATCCTCTACCTTCACACGTATGACCAGCTGAAGGTTGGACCAGCTGAAGGTTGGACAAGAAAGGCTAAGGCCCATGACGTCACCGCTGGTTGGATTTGCAGGCACACCCGTTTATCCAGCAGGGCAAATAGCTCTGCCAGTTACCATGGGCCAAGAAGGAAGTCAGATTACACGCATGATAGATTTCATAGTAGTCGACTGTCCTTCAGCGTACAACGCAATACTGGGGAGAACAACCCTGAATAAAATCGGGGCAATAATCTCCACGTATTACTTGATGATAAAGTTCCCAACGCCAAAAAGAATTGGTTGCATAAGGGGAGACCAGAAAGTAGTGCGGGAATGTTATGTCACCTCACTTAGAGGAGCTAACACCACAATGAGCAAAGAAAGTCTCGATACATGAGATGAAGAAAAGCTCCAGCATGGAGAACCCGTGGAAGAGCTCATAGAAGAACCCCTAGAGCCAGGGCAATAGGGAAAGACAGTAAGGATTGGCACAGGATTGAGCACAGTGGCACGAGCTGAGCTGCTACAATTCCTAAGAAAGAACAAAGATGTTTTTGCATGGTCCCACGAGGACATTTCGGGAATTGACCCAAGGGTCATATCCCTTAAATTGAACGTGGATCCCACAGTGCGCCCTGTTAAATAGAAGAAAATGACATTTGCTCCAAAACGAAACGAAGTTGCAGCCAAGGAGGTAGACAAACTCATACAAGCGGAATCCATCTGTGAAGTCCTCTACCCCGATTGGTTAGCCAACATGGTTATGGTGAAGAAAGCCAATGGCAAATGGAGAATGTGTGTAGACTTCACCAACCTTAATAAAACGTGTCCAAAAGATAGCTTTCCTCTACCAATGATTGATTCCTTGGTAGATTCTACTGCTGGGGATGAGCTCCTCAGCTTCATGGATACATTTTCAGGATATAACCAAATCCAAATGCATGAAGGAGATTGTAGACACCCCAATTTGGCCTAACGATTATTTCAAGTCCCACCTTGGGGACCATCCCGATGATGAAATGGATACAGTGATTGCTGATTGACTTTTCGAGAACCTTAGGACTTTCGGTAAAAACTTTGAACCACTTAGAGGACCCAATCCAGAGCCATATAGCCTTTCAGACAGAAATACAGAATCCTAGGAGAATCCATCTGTCAGCCGTAACATCGATCTCACGGCCTTAACATCCTTTCTTCACCCGAGCAACCTGTTGCTTGAAAATCTCCCTGAGAGATCAATCCCTCGGCCGCAAGATCTATCCTTCGGCAGCAACATCCAATCCTCGGCCGCCAGTTGTCTATTTTCCAGACTCTGGAACGTTCTGTCAGACGTTTGATCCAACTACACTACCTTCCCGATGCGTTCGGGCTACGCTCAGAGATCATCACGAAGAGTTTGCATTGCATTGCAATTGCAATCGTGCATTTTGATTGGCCGGAGTGAGTCACCAATTGCCTATATAAAGGGCCTTTGGGGTTCCGAAAATACAACAACAAAATCATCAAATTCGTATACTTCCATACTCTCTCAAGCCATGAAACTCTACAAAAATACTCTCTCAAATCCCCTCTTCAAAAGCCCTAACCTCCCGAAGGCAGCCATCAATCCGACGATCAAACCCCGAAGTTCAAACCCTAACCCTAGGGTTTTCAAAGAAGCAATCAGTCAATCGCAATCAAATCCGAAGCAATCAAGCAATTGAGGGATCAAGGTGGTGAGGCCCAACGGCCTCTGGTTTGTTTTATTTATCATATTCATGATTAATCGTAGCATTTAATCATCTGCTAACTTTTCTGTCTGGTGTAAGGAAGAACACTGTAGCGGGCCGAACACAGATGTTCGCACGATTCGGACCATACCTGCCATGGACCAATCAAGGTCCCTGTGCACGGCCTGCCGACGCTATCCCATCATGTATGCTCGGTCAACCTCAGGCTCGGCAGCGGACAAAGTCCACGCTCGGTTTGCGCCGTCGGCAGAGCCTCCATTGACGTTACCTCCATCATGAACCCACAGCCATGCTCGGTACTGTCTGCGGTCGGCAACCCTCTGAGCACGGCGTGCAGCCGACGGCGGATGGTTGAAAAGCCACGCGTCTTGCCACGTGCAGAAACGGTTACAACAGAAGATGATCACGGGCGCACATGGGTGTGCCAGCTCAGCCCTGGAAACGGTTATCAGACCTACTCCTCGACGTCACTGTGACGTCATTGGTCCCGTGGAAGGCACGCGATCGCATTTGGAGAGCAGGGTGGGAGGCACTATAAATACCTAGAGATGGTAACCCTAACAGGTACACACTACGGAATACTCACACTTACTCTCTCTAAGCTTTCTGCTTCCTCTCTGCGCTATACTCATCCTCGCGCCGGAGGGCCTTGCCGGGAAAACCCCCGGCCAGGTCTTAGTCGTGCGTTCCTTGTGCAGGCTAGGAGAAGGAAGCTGACCCATCATCGAACCACCCACGAAGGATCGGGGAACAGAGGATCACGGGCCACACAATTGGTGAACCCGACGTGAAACCCTTCTGATCTCAGCGGCTCTCTCCTCCTCCAAACTTCCCTCGCTCCTCCGTAAGACAGCAACCAAACTACTCACCATGGGCGGAGACATAGCGGACGCCACCATCTCAGGGGCCAAAGACGCAGGTGGAAACGTCAATTCCACGCCAACCGTCGAGAGGCACATGTCCCTCTCTCTCGCCCCTGGATCCGGGCTCTCACCGGTCTCGGACGACGTCGCTTCAGCCTACATCCGCCTGCTGCAGCGTCGCGACGACGAACGCGACAACGAGCTGGCGGCACTAAGGGCGGAAGTGGCCCAAATGAAGCGACATATGCAGCAGGACGCCACTCCTGCCGCATCTCGATCTGGTGGAGACAGGGGTAGAGGTGGGCAAACACCGCCTCCACCTCCACCTCCACCACCGCAAGGGCGTCAGAACGAAGGAGGCCAACGCGGGTCCATGAAAGACCGCCTAGGCTTCACCCCAGCACAAGATGACGCCAGGGGAATGATCCTCTATAAGCAACCCACAGTATCTGGGACGCATCGTTCCAGAAGCCATCACGATGGAACCAGGACAAGGGACACCGAGTCGTTCACCAGCACGTACTCAACTGGTCGCGCAGAGTTCTCTCGCACGACGGCCTCGCACCGTAGCCGAGACTCTGCCCGAACCAGACCCCATGTCTCTGAGCGCCTGGGGAACATCCCGATAGAAAACAAAGACGATGAGCAATACGCTCGGCGCAACGGGAAAGACGTACGCGTTGACGGCGCAAACGACGAGAACAAAACCCGACGCCACAACGACAAAACCATCGACGGCCCACGCCGAACGGAGAAAGACCTGCGAGACAAGCTTCGGCGAAGGGAAGCGGAGAAGACGTCGGCAAAGGAACAAAAAGACAGGGATTCAAAGCGACCGAAAACGGATGAGCACGGCAAACCGCCGCGCCCAGGATTCGAAAGGCAGCTAAAAGATCTCGGCGTCTCCCCATTTACCTCCCACATAATCAACACGCCGCCGGAGCCCACCTTCCACCTACCCAAGTTCACAAAGTTCGATCCATCAACGTGTGAGGCCTACACTCACCTCATCCATTTCAGACAAACCATCGAACTCTGCACAAGTAAAGATGAGGTGAAATGCAAGGCGTTCCCGTCCAGCCTCGGCTCCTTAGGGCTCCAGTGGTTCAACAAATTGCCCGCTGGATCCGTAAGGACCCTGGCCGACCTCGAACGCGCCTTCAACACTCGCTTCATCACAAGCAACAAAACGGCTAAAGAGCCCGAATCGCTGTCTCAAATGAGGAAACTATCGTCGGAAACTCTCAGGCAATATGCCGAGCGCTACTGGCAGTTGTTTAATGAGATCCCTGGAATCGATGAGTACTGGGCCGCACGCACCTTCAAGAACGGCCTGGAAACTGGGAGCAAGATCTTAGACGAACTCGCCATCCGTCCACCGCACGGCATGGGTGAATTGATGCGTGTAGTGGAAAGATTCTGTGCTCTCGAAGAACTATACGCAGACAGAGCTGCACAGGGAATCCCGAGCTCTAACAATCCGTTCTCCTCGACCGTGCACCAGCTGCCGGTACAAACGGCGACCCAACAAGTGCAGCCGAAGAAGCAAGTGCACAACATTAAAAAGGGGAAGGAGCGTCAGCCGAAGGAGCATGACCACGTGGCCGAAACCACTCACTTCAAAGAACCAATCTGGTCTTTTCTGAAGGAAATAATGAGACAACCATGGTTTGAGTGGCCGACGGCCAAGCTCGGAACTGACACCGGCCAACCAGATCAAAACCCAAGGAAGAAGTGCACTTACCACAATGAGCTCGGCCACTACACGACTGCTTGTGCACCGTACAAGGCTCTCCTTGAAAAGCTTGCCGCTCAAGGCCATCTCGATCAATACATTGATCGAGCAAAGACGCCCACCCGGCAGACAAATCCCAACCCCAACGAACAACGACCATTGATCCACGTCATCCATGGACCGGTAACAAAAGCATTCGAGACCACCCTCAAAGCCGACATCGATCAAGCCTCAACTTCAAAAGAGATACTCTCCGTCGGCTGCGGATCCAAACGTTCCCGACCACAAGAACTACCAAAATGGACTATCAGCTTCACCGAACGCGATCTTGAACACGTTCAGACTCCACATTCGGATGCACTCGTCGTCACCGTCCAAATTGGCGTCCATGACGTCAAGCGTGTACTCATCGATCAGGGAAGTTCAGCTGAGGTTATGTACTATGACCTCTTCAAAAAGTTGGAACTACCAGAGTCGGCTTTGCAACCCACCGAGGTACCCCTCATTGGCTTCAGCGGAGCTCCTGTATGGCCGATCGGCCGAATCTTTCTGCCGGTCGTCGTCGGCTCAAAGACTGTTACCGTCGAATTCATAGTTGTCAATGCGCCGAGCCCATACAACGCCATCCTCGGCCGAACCTGGCTCCATGAAATGCAAGCAATTGCTTCAACATACCACCAGGTTATTCGCTTCATCGGCGCAACAGGACGACAAGAGGACTTGCGAGGAGACCAGATTGCATCCAAAAAATGCTACGTCTCCGCCGTCCACAGCTCCTCAAAGGCAAAACAAGTGCAATGGGTTGAAGTCCCAGACATGGCCATCATCGACGACATCGGTCAAAAAGCCGAGGACAAAGCCGAGGAGGAACTGGTAAAAATGCCCATCAACGAGGACGGATCACGCTTCTTCTTGCTCGGATCCTCACTTTCTGACGCCGAGCGAGAGGAGATGTTCCTGTTCCTCAAACAAAATCTTGAAGTTTTTGCATGGACCCCGGAGGAAATGCCAGGGGTGGATCCCAACTTTATCTGCCACTCCCTCAACATAAAAAAGGACGCCAAACCAGTCATTCAGCGGGCTCGACGTTCGGCACCGGAGCACGCCGACGCCGTGATAGAAGAAGTCAACCGGCTACTAGACAACAACGCCATTCAGGAAGTGCAATACCCAACTTGGCTCTCCAACCCGGTGGTCGTCAAGAAGAAGAATGGAAAGTGGCGAGTCTGCGTCGATTACACGAATCTTAACGACGCCTGTCCCAAGGACTGGTTTCCACTACCAAAGATCGACCAGCTCGTAGACGCAACAGCCGGCCATGCTCGGCTTAGTTTTCTGGACGCCTACCGCGGCTATCACCAGATTGCTATGGACCCGGCCGACATGGAGAAGACAGCATTCATAACTCCACATGGAATTTTCTGCTATAGGGTGATGCCGTTCGGTCTAAAGAACTCCGGAGCAACATTCAACAGAGCGATCTTCAAGATGCTCTATGCACAAATAGGCAACATCCTGGAAGCATACATTGACGACCTCGTCGTCAAAAGCCAAAAGGAGCACAACCATTTGAAGGAGCTTGCCGAGGTCTTCGAGATTCTTAAATTCCACAAACTCCGTTTAAATCCAGAGAAGTGCGCGTTCGGCGTAAGTGCCGGCAAATTCCTTGGCCATTTGGTCACACGAAGGGGCATCGAAGCCGACCCCAACCAAATCAAGGCAGTTGCAGATCTTCGGCCACCACGATCAATCAGAGAGGTACAAAGACTAACTGGGATGGCAGCAGGCTCTCAATCGCTTCATCAGC
Organism: Rhododendron henanense subsp. lingbaoense; assembly: GCA_020567845.1. Classification (NCBI taxonomy): domain Eukaryota; kingdom Viridiplantae; phylum Streptophyta; class Magnoliopsida; order Ericales; family Ericaceae; genus Rhododendron; species Rhododendron henanense. Next base: position 32,276,825 of record CM036313.1, on the reverse strand, counting down.
AAATCATCCGACAAGTGCCACTCCTTCTTTCACGCCCTCAAAGGGAAAAGCCGACGAAGTTTTGAGTGGACACCGGACTGCGACAGAGCGTTGGCCGAGCTTAAAGATTACCTGAGTTCTTCACCACTTATGGTAAAGCCCAAAGAATACGAGAATCTTTATCTTTACCTTGCAGTCTCGAGCCACGCAATCAGCTCAGCACTTGTTCGGCGAGAAGGGGCCGACGACATGCCAGTGTATTTCACGAGCAAGACACTCCTCCCAGCCCAGACTCGGTACCTTCCACTGGAAAAACTTGCACTCGCCCTAGTCTCTGCGGCGAGGAAACTTCTGCCATACTTTCAGGCGCACACCATAACAGTGTTGACCGAGCACCCTCTCAAAGCCCTTTTTCGAAAAGCCGACCTCTCAAACCGAGTCTCAAAATGGGCGGTCGAGCTTGCGAACTTCGATATTCGTTTTGAACCGAGGACGGCAATAAAGGGGCAGGTCCTCGCCGACTTCATTGCTGAACTCACACCAGAAGACTCTGAGATCCTACACAATCCTCCCACCCAACCCTCCACCGACCACCAGCCAAAACAAAACCAGTGGCTCCTCTTTCAGGGTGACACTTGGCGAATGCAAGTTGACGGCGCCTCCAACAACAACGGAGCCGGTGCTGGAGTCGTTTTGGTCTCTCCCTGCGGAACTCTTCACGAAAGTGCCATCAGCATCGATTTCCCCGCCACCAACAATGAAGCTGAATATGAGGCCCTGCTTGCTGGCCTACGCTCGGCAGTCGCAATGAAAGTTGACAACTTGGCCGTATTCTGTGATTCTCAACTTATAGTCAATCAAGTGCTGGGGGACTACGAAGCTAGAGACCCAAGGATGATGAAGTACCAGGCCACAGCAGCAGAACTCATTACTCGATTCAAAACTTTCAACATCGCGCAGATCAACCGCGAACACAACGCCCACGCCGACGCACTTGCCGGCCTCGCTTCGGCCTCAAAAGCTTCTGAGTTCCGAACCATAAATTTTGGAAACATCGACAGCCCAAGTTTCGACACAACTCCAGAGGTGCTCAACATTAACCTTGGTCCGAGTTGGATGGATGAAATCGTGGCCTTTCTCAGAAACGACACCTTACCCGACGACAAAAAGGAAGCCTTTCGAATCAGAAACAAGGCCGCGTACTACTGGCTCTCTGAGAGCGGGCAACTCTATAGGAAGTCCATTTCCGGACCCTATCTTCTCGTTGTTCACCCGAACCAAGTTCAGGATATCCTTGACGAATTGCATTCGGGAAGCTGCGGCTGCCACTCTGGTGGACGTTCGTTATGCCAACGAGCGATGAGTCAAGGATACTTCTGGAAAAACATGAAGAAAGACTGCGAAGAAATCGTACGACGGTGCCGACCATGCCAACTTTTCTCCCCAATTCCAAGGCAGCCGGCTCAGAATCTCTCTCCCATCACAAGTCCTTGGCCATTCGCACAATGGGGGCTCGACATCGTCGGGAAACTCCCAACAGCACCTGGGGGCTTCAAATTCCTGATCACAGCAACGGATTACTTCTCCAAGTGGGTAGAGGCCGAGGCCCTCGTCACCATAACAGAAGCAGACGTCCGACGATTCGTATGGAGAAATATCGTGACAAGGTTCGGCGTACCCTACGCCATCGTCTCCGACAATGGCACCCAATTTGTCGGGGACGGCCTCACAAGTCTCTGTGAAGAGTTCGGCATCAGATTCTTCAACTCAACCCCAGCCTACCCTCAGGGAAATGGCCAGGCCGAAGCCTCAAACAAGACGGTCTGTGCAGGGATAAAACGAAGATTGAATTCAAAAAGGGGAAAATGGGCAGAGGAACTCCCCAGGGTTTTATGGGCTTACCGCTCCACTCCCCGCCGTTCAACAGGCCAAACACCCTTCTCAATGGCGTTCGGCATGGAGGCCGTAATCCCACTGGAATCAAGATTCCCAACCCTCCGAACGGAAAACTTCAACCCACAGTCCAATGACGAAGCCGTCGAGCAGGAACTGATTTTGGCTGAGGAAAAACGCGATGACGCTCGGCTAAAGCTTGCCGAGTATCAACAGACTGTTGCCAAGGGCTACAACAGAAGCGTTAGAATCAAGAAGTTCAAGCCCGACGACTTGGTTTGGCGAAAGGTCGTTCAAGCAAGCAAAAAGAAAAAGTTCATGCCTAATTGGGAAGGACCATATCGTATTGTGAAAGTTGCTGGTGAAGGGGCTTACACCCTCGAAGACATGCACGGCAAGGTGCTCACCAACCCGTGGAATGCCCAGAACCTCAGAAAGGCCTACATGTGATGCTCCACTCAGACAGCTACCTTCGGCCAACACTTCATGCATACCGAGTTTCTGTTTTCTTCAGCATCGGCATAACTCTTTTACATTTTCCTTTTTCATTCCAAAGAAGGGCCTCGACCCACTGTTACTGTTTTTTCTACTTTCCTTGTTCGTAGAAATATCAATGAAAAGACAATCTTTTTTTATTCAAAAGTCTTTCTATAACATTTCATGCATTCATTCCACTCTCGGCTAAAAATGCCACACACAAACGATGACTTCGGTCACACCCTCCAAACGGCTCCTTAAAAAGCCCTTTGCTTCGGCCAATTTCACCGCCCAGAGAAGCAATCACTGGACATATGGTCCGCCGAGCCTGAAATACACTTTTGGAACTCCGGCTTCGGCTCGGATTGGCAAGACACTATGGTCGGCCACCGAAAGGTTACACTCGCAATTTGGCGAGCAGACCACCCACAAACAATCACCACTCTCAAACGTCCCTCTGCTATGGCCAGGGGCTGACAATTTGGCCGAGCCCCGTCCACAAGGCAAGGGGACACCTCACACTCTTACACTAAGTCGACGGATGGATCAAATCTGATCACAACAAACCCATGTTCGGCTACTAACCTACGGCCATACTACTTTGGTCTGGGCTCGGCTGCAAGATCTATACTTAACCATTTCGATCATGCAAATATTCTCAACTATTCTGCCGAACCCAAACCAAAAGTGGGGGCTACGGACAACTACACATCCACAAACATGGAAGAACTACAAAGAATTATGTGAAGACATGAAGGCAATCAGACAAGCTCGGCCAAAATACAGACGTTGCAAAAGGGCATTCATTCAAAACATCAAAAATAAAGACAAGTGTTTATAAGATCCTAGGCAAGGAGGTACGGCGTAGTAAATCGTTCGGTGCCGACCCCCCCTTAAACTATTACATCTGGCACGGCAAACTCCCAAGATTGGAGCCGTCCAGTCTAACAAAATTCAAGAAAGTTCAAAGAAAAACACAAAAGGAAACTTGAAGCTTTATGGTTGGGGCGGATCACCACCGACTGCAGCTTCAGCAAGACGAGCAGCATCGTCCTCGGCTTCAACGACAACTTCATCATTTCTCTGAGCCTGTTCGTTATCCTGCTCGGCGTTCTCAACCTCGGTCTCTTTCCTCCCATCAGAACCATCCACTCCACCTTCAGCATCGGCCACAGTTAGATCATCAACATCGTCCTCGCTCTCAGAAAACTCCTCCGGCGGAAGTGGGGCACATTCCTCCTCCGTGTACGGCAACACGAGCTCGGGCACTACGGCCGCAGGGATGGTCTTCATCAAGTTCATGTCAGGCTCCAGCTGCATAACAGCACAAGCAGCCAGCACCCCAGCCTTGTACCCTTTTCGGTACGCTACAGGAACCCTCTTCTCAACCTCCTCGTTCACCATCGACCGAGCATCTCTCATATACTCAGCTCCTGCTCGGTCGTACCCCGCCTGGTAGGCCTTCGCGTCTACCTCCTTCATCTTCCTCTTCTCCCTCCTCACAACTTGACCGAGCTCGCGTTCGGCCGTCTTGGCATTGTCAAGGGCCTCATCCCTCTCCTTCTCGAGCTCGGCAACTTTTGCCTTGGCATGCTTCAGTGCAGTCTTAACAGCCTTCATTTTTTCACGCTCGGTTCGAGCGTCATCACGATATCGAGTCCTCTCGGCCGCCAGCAGTTCGACCTGATTGGACACTCGCAGAGCAGCCTGCCCAGCCTGAAAAATGAGAAGATGTCATGCTCGGCAAGAAAGGAAACAGCTTAAGCTCAAAAAGGAGGACAGAAGTAAAATAAACCCAAAATACCTGAACAAGGTAAGCATTCAAGTGCGTAATGCTCGGCTGCAGCTCAGCTGGGACTCTGTCCATATCTTTCGGCAGGGCGAGGCCGTGCAGCATGGCAACGGCCAGCCCAGGCTCAACCTTCACGCTGTCTTCGACAGTAACAATCCTACCGTCGGCCATTGCAAAGGAGGGAGCGAACTCTTGCACAATAGCTCGGCCACCTGAACCCGCCCCCTTTTCCACGGATTTGGAGCCACCTGCTGCCGAAGTTTCGGTTTGGTCCTTCTCCTTAGGATGTGGCGTCGGCGGCCTGGAGGGGAAGAAATCATGGGTGACCTTCTGCTTCTTCGCAGGGTTATCAGCAAGTGCAGCCTCTTTCTGGCGGTCTGCAGCCCCATCTCTCAGATTCATCTTCACAACGTTTCTTCTCCCCATGTCGTCGGCAAAATGAGGGATTAATGTTCGGATTGGAGGGATGTGGATGCCTTGGAGTTCGGATGGCAGACTTTCTTGAAACCAGAAGTCGGCTGACTTCTGAAAAGTAGGAAATTTTACCCTCGGCTGTTTAGTTTTCTGGCTCGGTTTTGGGACTTCGTCGCCAACACCTACCTCTGCAACTGACTTTTTGCCCTTAGCCTTCGTGCTCGGACCGGCCCCCTTATCCTTCTTCTTCCTCTTCGTCAATTTCCCCTTGTACGAGGGCTCGAAACCAAGTAGCGTCGGCGCGTCGCGGCAGACACAAGCCCTTAACAGATCAACATGGCTGTCTACGGCCAAAGAATTCTGAGTCTTGGTGATCGCTCGGTGATCTGCGAAAGAGAAATGTGTTATCAGAACATCAACGAGTTCATTCAAAAAGATTTATCATGTTCGGCAGATATAAGAAAGAAAAGTGAACCTCGGAAGTCAGTTATCTTCGGCACAGAATGCAACCTCGCAGCCTGATCGCCGAACTCATAATTCCCACTGACCTCGACATACAGGGTAGCCCATTTATCAGTATCGGGAAGTCCGCTTATCAAAGGTTCCTTACCACTACGCGTGGACAAATACCTACGGTTGGTCTTCCCGTGCCTGGACATAATGTACGTGTGGAAAAGGTCGGCGACGGTGAAATCAAGGTTGTGAAGTTCCTTCAACCTGATCACAGACATCACTATCCTAAAACTATTTATCGAGAAAAAATGAGGCACTAAGCCGAACCTAGCCAACAGTTCCCTCAAATATGGATGAAGGGGGAAACGGAGTCCGGCCTCACAGATGGCCATCAGAGGGACCGTTATGTGCTCGGGACGATCTTGCCTCTTGTCCCTAATCTTGTCGCTAGCCACCTGGTGGACGACAACGTCATCCGGTATGTTGTACGCTCGGCAGAAGGCAGCATACTCATTGGGACGCCCACTGAAATAGTGGGCATGGGGACAAACCTGCCCTCGTTCGAAGAGGTCGGCAAATTCTCTGTCCACGGACGAGGTCTCAGCAGGAGCAGAGAGTGAGGAGGTCGTAGCTCCGGCCTGGGAGCGAATTCTGGACTCAGCCTCCGGCCCAAGTTCGTGTTCGGCTTCGGATTCTGTTGAGAAGGTTATCTCCGGCTCGGTGTTGAAACCACCGTACTCGTGATCAAGCTCAGCGTTGGAATCACCAGAGTCTGACATGTTTGAGGCAATGGAAGAAGTTTGTCGTCGGCTTCTATATAACTCCAAGTACTCTCGGATAACAAGGTTTGCAGAATCGTCCTCTGAACTTTCAGAGTCGGATGAGATGACGATGATTGGGGGAGCCAGACCTAACAAGTCAAAAACAAAAAAAACGTAAGATCTCATCGTCGGCCAGAGAGAAGATGCCTCACTACGCTCGGTATCCTAAATGGCCCACCCCATCATCGCTATCAAGGCTCGGCCAAACCATGTTCGGTTGGGGCCTACCAAACAACAGGGACTGGGGCTCGGCCTAATCCATCGACGGCCAAACCCAGAACCCCTTGGAGGCTCCATGCTCGGAAGAACGGATTGGAGAGGGAGATGAACAGTCCGTTCATCTCCAGGATGCACTGTTCATTCAGAACAAAAAATGCCCCACAGACCCAGAAAATCAAGGTAAATGGATTGAAAACTGCAGAAAGATTGGAGAGAAGCAAGAAACGAACACATACCTGAATTTGTGGCGAGATCTGGTGGCGAGATCGCTGGGATTCAAGACCAGAAGATGAACAGGTGCTCTTCGAAGCTTTGAAAATGGAGGTCTGGAGAGAGAGAGAGAACGAGAGCTTTCTCTCTCCTCGCCCCGCTCCTTTTATAGGACTAGGGTTTTGAGTTTTGGGTTTCCCGCCCATCATTGCACCGCCGAACCAATGGCCACTCAGCGCATGACACGTGTCACTGAAAGGACGGTTTGCAGGGCTTGCCAGCTTACCCCTCGTCCGCCGTACCCATCCACAAGGTGACATCTGGCGTCCAACCATTGGAGTACTTCATCGACGGACGGGATTTCTGCCGAGAATGAAATGATTCGGGCTCGGCTGGAATCCATCTTCATCAAACAAGTATACGCTCGGCGGATCGGCATGTTCGGCCTAAGGATCAACATTCAATCTCTGCCACGCATACGGCATCGGCAGAAATTGAGGGGCTATTGTAGCAGGCCGAACACAGATGTTCGCACGATTCGGACCATACCTGCCATGGACCAATCAAGGTCCCTGTGCACGGCCTGCCGACGCTATCCCATCATGTATGCTCGGTCAACCTCAGGCTCGGCAGCGGACAAAGTCCACGCTCGGTTTGCGCCGTCGGCAGAGCCTCCATTGACGTTACCTCCATCATGAACCCACAGCCATGCTCGGTACTGTCTGCGGTCGGCAACCCTCTGAGCACGGCGTGCAGCCGACGGCGGATGGTTGAAAAGCCACGCGTCTTGCCACGTGCAGAAACGGTTACAACAGAAGATGATCACGGGCGCACATGGGTGTGCCAGCTCAGCCCTGGAAACGGTTATCAGACCTACTCCTCGACGTCACTGTGACGTCATTGGTCCCGTGGAAGGCACGCGATCGCATTTGGAGAGCAGGGTGGGAGGCACTATAAATACCTAGAGATGGTAACCCTAACAGGTACACACTACGGAATACTCACACTTACTCTCTCTAAGCTTTCTGCTTCCTCTCTGCGCTATACTCATCCTCGCGCCGGAGGGCCTTGCCGGGAAAACCCCCGGCCAGGTCTTAGTCGTGCGTTCCTTGTGCAGGCTAGGAGAAGGAAGCTGACCCATCATCGAACCACCCACGAAGGATCGGGGAACAGAGGATCACGGGCCACACAAACACTGACCGGGGCTTCGATCCCTCGGCCGGTACATAAAACCAGGGGGATCCCTCGGCCGTGACATCCATTCACCGGCTGCGGGATCCATCTCCTTGGGACAGTTTGTTTTGCTTCTCTACTTTCTGATGCATGCTTTGATTATCTCACTGACTCACTTTACTTACTGTTTAAAGGCATAATTAAACAGACTATGTGTTAGAATTAAACAAAGCATCTATATGTCTTATGTTAAATAACTATGGGCCAGTCTCACGGCTGGGCAGAGAGGGGTACCTAACACCTTCCCCTTATTGTACTCTTGGCTCCCGTACCCAGAATCTCAATCTATTTTCCCAGTTTTAATAAACTCGGTGGCGACTCTGTTTTGATGATAACCGCTATCGTGTGGCGATGTTCCTAGCCATGGGAATGTCCACGATCTTGGTTTATGAAGCAAGCAACCAATCGAGCAATAAACGATCAATCTGTATGGCGATGCCCCGTTTGAGAGGTGTCTATAGTTTTTGGCGACTCTGTTGGGGAATATGAGAGCCATAACCAGAAAGTTCAACATAAGACTAATACATGCCTAGTTTAATTCATTTATCATATGCATCGAGCGGGCAACCTCGTTGAGTTCACCTGATACCCTAGCATGACACGGGCTATGTTAGGGGTTCCAGCAAACTCCACAGTCACTTGTAGGCTTATTTACCTTTTTGGTCCCCAAAGTAATAGCGAGTGGCCAATTTCGTCCCCAATCTAAACATTTGTCCAATTTCGTCCCCAAAGTTTAAAATGTGTGTCAATTTGGTCCCCAGTTTAGACGCCGTCCATTTAGACCGTTAGAATAAGGGGCTTTTTCGGGATTTCACCTACAAGTACCTAAAAACCCTTAAAAATCTACCAAAATCTAACCCTACCCCAAGTTCTGATCAGCCCACCACCGCCGCTACCATCTCCCCCTCCTGTGCCCATTCCACCACCTAATCTCACCATCCCAAACCCACTTTCCCACCTTCAACCAAAACCACTTTGATTAAGGTTGAAAACCCTCATGCTGACTCCTTTATCCCTTGATTCAGTGTTCAAGATCCACGATTCAACCATTTAATCCGGTTACTAGGATCCAGAACTTTCTTGCCCCCATTCCTCTGTATTCAAACGAAAAATCGATAAATGTTTGTCTCACTCTGCTCTAGAAACCAGTGACTCTCTCTCTCTCTCTCAAGCTCTCAACAATGTCGGACTACCTACCTCAAAAGGTCCTAACCGAGATCCTCTCAAGGCTCCCAGTACCATCCCTCCTCCGCTTCAGGTGCGTCTGCAAATCTTGGCTCTCTCTCATCTCCACCCCCGACTTCATCTCCAAACACTCCTCCCTTTCCACCACCAAAACCACCACTTTCTTCCTCCTCCTCCGCCGCTACTCCCATCGCAGAGAACGCTTCTCTCTCCACCTCGACACCCAACAAACCTTCCCTAAACTCCGAGACCTCAAATACCCATCTCCCACCCGCCTCCAATACTACTTCCGCATACTGGGTTCTTGCAACGGCTTAGTCTGCTTAACCGACGATTCCTTTGGCAACACCAACACCAACACTATCATCCTATGGAACCCTTCCATCCAAAAGCCCCTCACCCTTCCCTCACCCAAATCTACCCGCGACTCAGATGGGTCTTTTTTCTTGTGTGCTCTTGGGTTTGGTTTCGATTCGATGAGTAATGACTACAAGGTCGTGAGGGTTTCGTATTCGGTTGGGGAGGATGGGTTCTGGGTACCTCCTAATGTGGAGATTTACGTGGCTAGAGAGAAGTCTTGGAGGGATTTTGAGGGTTTTGTGCCGGAGTTTGGGATTACTGAGTATTTCTGGTCACAGGTTTGTGTGAACGGGAATGTTCATTGGGTTGGGTACAAGCGGGTCAGCCCGGTTACTAGGGGTTGTTTCGTTGTGGTGTTTGATTTGGGTGGTGAGGTGTTTGGTGAGATGGAGTTGCCGGGGAGTTTGGTTCACGAATTTCCGAGCAACATGATGGTTTCGGTTATGGATGAGTGTCTTTCGGTGCTGGTGTACGATAAGCGAGCGTATAGTAAACAATGTACGGTGTGGGTTATGAAGGAGTATGGGGTGGCAGAGTCTTGGAGTAAGCAGTATGAGATTGATTTGGATGGAAGGTTGGTGTTGGTGCTTGGCTTGAGGAAGAACGGTGAAATGCTGTTGGTGATGGGTAAAGAGCTGGTTTCCTATAACCCAGAAAGTGAAGGAATAAAGAAACTTGGTGTGAGTGGTTGCAAAGATTCATTGTGAGTGGTGGCGATTTTGATTTTATTTTGGAACCTAAAAAGTGGGGTTTGTATGTTGGCTGAAATGTGAGAGAGAAAGAGAGACAGAGGATGGCAAGGGGTGAAATCCCGAAAAAGCCCCTTATTCTAACGGCCTAAATGGATGGCGTCTAGACTGGGGACCAAATTGACACACATTTTAAACTTTGGGGACGAAATTGGACAAATGTTTAGATTGGGGACGAATCGCTATTACTTTGGGGACCAAAAAGGTAAATAAGCCGTCACTTGTACCTAGTGGTATATAAAAAAGGGAATCACCCAATCACCGCCTATGATGGGCTGGTGAAAGGACTGGTGCCCTTTGACGACGAAGCACCCTGAGACTACCTAAACCTTTCATGTATTAGAAAGTCATAGAACTTATCAAACTAAGACAGGAACCTACAGGCTAGGAACCTCCTTGCATTTGCTTGCAAAAGTTCTTCCTCACACCTCGTATCATTTGTTGTTGTAACATTTCTTTCTGTGCAGAAGGTTTGGGATTTTCAGCCCAAATACTAACCCTGTACGAGCCAAGTACTAACCTTCAGGTACTCTACTTTCTCAAGCAGGCACAATAGGTAGATTAAAGAAGCAACCTCAGCCAGTTTTATACTCTTACAATACCCGAAGTCACACCAAACAGAGGTCTTTACAGTCATCTCATCTGTCACCTTCGCCTATCAAGACACCCTCACCGCAACAGTCCCAATCACTTCTGGGGACTTCGCGGTCATCCTCTCAACAAATCCGACTATCTACCCGATCCCGAGCTTCGCCAAGCAATCTCTCTACCCTCATCCCAAAAATGGCAGACAATGATGCTACTATCACTGAGCTCCGAGCCCAAATTGCCTATTTACAAGCCGAAAAAGCAGCAAGAGATGCTGAAGACAAGAAAGATGAGGAAGAAGCAGAAAATCCTCATGAAGTTACGGAAAACCCTGAATTGGTCAAACAAGTCAAGGAGATCAAGCATGCTTTGGCTCGTTCACAAGGAGACCAAATTCTAGACTTCGAAGGACTCTGCCTCTTTCCAGAATCCCAGCTGCCTGAACGGTTCAAAATGCCAAACATCGAGAAGTTCAACGGGACTGGTAACCCTACCAGCCATGTTCGCCATGTCATCAACACTCTGAAGCCTATGGGCTTAACCGATGAGCTCATCGCTCAACTGTTTCAAAGAACTCTCACTGGAAACGCCCTTGATTGGTTTCTCACTTTGGAATTTGTCCACTATCAAACTTGGCCAGAAATTGCCAACGCTTTTGTCAAGCAGTATGCATACAATGTCCAAATTGATTTAACTACTCGAGACTTGGAGATGACTAAACAAGAATCCAATGAGGACTTTGCTACCTTTGTGGCAAGATGGAGGGAAAAGGCTGCCAAGATGAAGAACCGCCCTTCCGAGGAAGATCAAGTGAGGATAGTTGTCAAGAATCTGCAACCTAAATACCTCACCCACATTTACACTCAGGCTATCACTGATTTCAAACGCCTGCATGCCACTGGGCTACAAATCGAAGATGGAATCAAGCTGGGCCTCATTGGGAAAGAAGAAACCCCTCCACCCAGAAAAACCTTTCCAACCCGTAACTCAGCCTTACCACAAGACCCTTTTCAGACTAGCTCATCTAGAAACACAAATCGCCCCCGCCGCAATTTTGACCCTCTCTATATGACTCCATCCCAAGCCCTAGCCATCCTAAGCCGTCAAGGGCATCTCAGGCTCTTGAATAATCCGCCTCCTCAGCCACCTTATGGCCCAAGCTATGACACCAATAAACAATGCGCTTACCACCAACACCGTGGACATGAGATAGACCGCTGCATGCGTCTTCGTCATGACATCCAAGATCTCATTGATAGTCGAGCTATAAAACCTCCCAAGCCCAATGTGCAAACCAATCCACTTCCCGCTCACAACAACGAACCACCGCCTCAAAACATCAATCTCATAAGCCTATCCAATAGCCCCACATATAATCCTACCCGACACATTATCCCAAACACCCAAGCCAAACCATCCCTGACCTTCTCTAAGAATGATGAGTGCTTTGCAACAGGAGGAGAACCCCACATCTATGCCATTGATGATGGGGATTGGTGGTTGGACATACGCCAAGCCCTGCCAAGCGATTGGGAAGTTGGAAGAATTGAGCCTGCTGATCCTTGGGGCACCCAAGAAGAAGAAATAGGGCACCTCACCCGAAGCGGAAGAGTGTACAAACCTCCTAAACTAAGTGGGGAAAGTTCAACCTCAACACGAGTAATGGAAGAAGAAGAAGAGGAGAGCCAAAGGACCGAACCTGAGGAAGACAGAGTACTAAGACAACTGAAGAAAATCCAAGCTGATATCTTTATCTGGGGATTGCTTATGTCCTCCTACGTGCATCGCAACTCCTTCTTCAAAACTTTGGGAAAAGCTAAAGTTTCCATCGACATCACCCCCGAAGATCTGGTAGGCTTCATAATGACGTCAAAAGCTCCAAGACCGACAATAGCTTTCATTGACAAGGATCTACCTCCTGAAGGACCTGCACACAACAAACCTCTCTACATTTCACTTAAATGTCTCACTAAATGGATCCCACTGGTCTTGGTGGATAATGGGTCTGCTTTAAACGTATGTCCTTAAAGGACCCTCGACAAGCTAGGGGTAGGCGCCACCGACATACGCCCTTCAAGCCAAGGTGTAAGGGGCTATGACAACTCAAAGAGAAGAGTGGTTGGGTGCGTCACACTGCCAGTAGAAGTGGAAAAGATCAAAAGAGACGTGGAGTTCCATGTGATGGATATACCAGCCACCTTCAATCTTTTACTAGGAAGACCTTGGTTACATGACGCTGGAGCAGTGCCTTCCACTTTGCATCAGAAAGTCAAATTTGCAGTAGATGGAAGGGTCATAACCATTCTAGGGGATTCATCGATCCGAGCTCATTCCGACACACCTGTCCAAGAGGTAGGGACCGAGGAAACCTTCCTTATTGGATTCAGTCTTGAAGAAGCAACTGCTGTGCAAGCCTTGATGGCTGAAAGAAGCTTCTACATAAGCACCCCTGCCATATGGATGATGAAGAAACAAAACTACTTCCCTGGATTGGGTTTAGGCAAAAGATCATAAGGCATTCCACAAATGATTGATCCCCCGCATAATCAATACACCTTTGGTCTTGGCTACACCCCGACAAAAGTCGAGATAGAAGAGAAGAGGAGCATGGAAAAAGCTAAAGCAAGAGGAAGCAGGATCAAAGAAGAAAGACTCATGGTCCCAAAAACACTCAACGGTTGGTTTGTAAGAGAAGGAGAAGACTTCCCATTCTGCGGTTTCGCAGAAACATGGGAAGATGAAACCACCAAACAAAGGTATCCTGGAATGCAAATCTTCTTTGATCAAGAATGGACCGACAGTGATATGGGAGAAGAACCAACAAATTCATCTCCCACTCCTAAAGACTGGATCGAGGTGCTAGCTGAGTTTGACCTAAGAATTCTGTTTGGCAAAGAAGAGGGTGAAAAAGAGTATAAAACTGCGAGAGGCAAGGAAAAAGGAGCCACTCCCGAGATACTGCAGTAAATCACATGACGAAAACATTACTTTCATTTCCTAAAGACAAGTTGGGACACGTTTTGGGCCCCTGTTTGGGCAGTTTCTATAGCTAAATAAATTCTCATTTTTATCATCTTATGCTTGTTAAATGATTCAATCTTTAAATGCAATTGCTACGCGCTACAGTCTCTCTGCCAAAGATGAAAGGGTCTTAAGAATCTAATTCTTTATGTTGCTAACAAAAAGGAAGGGATGGACAAACCCTGATTACTTAAGAACTAGGTTTTTGTCAAAACTTAGGAAGAAGACGCTATCTCCGTGAGAACACTTAGGGTTAGCTTGCCCATTGTGAAAGTACAAACGCAGTAGGAGATTCAGAAAAAGATATCTTCATCAAATTCCTCTCCAAAATACAGAAAGCCTCTTGAGAGAGGTGCTCGTTGGGTAACCTAAAGCACCCAAGCAAAAGTAAGAGCAAAGCCTACAAGGACAAGAAAATGCAAAAACGCAGCCTAGGCAAAAGATAAGACATTCAAAAGCTCGCTAGGGACTCAACCTCCATCAGGTAACCTAGGCAAAACTTAGAGCATGTGAAAAGAAAAACCAAAAGTGAAAACCCAACCCCAAAGGTGATGATTTAGGAACTACGTAAAAGGCCTGATTCCCTGATTGAGATACGTAGGCAATCTCACATCGAGATTCCGCCCAAACATTTGGAGAGAGGAAAACATCAACAGATTTGTACTCAACGATGGGTATAGCTAACCTTGCATATTGAGCTCGCGAAAGATAAGTTAGTCATTTTTCGGAGAATTGACAAGGACAAAAGCGCGTGAGAACCATCGCTCGTCCTTTCTGACTCAAAGGTCATCAACGTAAAGAACAAGGTATCCTAAAAACCCCATAACATGGCAAAGAGACTGTGGAAACAACAAAAGTAAATAAAAGGCATGAATCGAATTCAAGCGTAAAAAGGAAGGAATGCCACTTGGCTAAAACAAAAGTCTAGCTTCTTTAGGAAATAGAAGTAGCGGCCGAAGAATGGAATTTTCGGCCAAGTAATCCATTCTTCGGCCTATGTTTTAATCTGTTACAAAATTGTTTTAACACTCATAAAGCTTTAAAACATTGCATACAAATCTGAAGTATCTCGAGACAAAGCACAAATCATAACATTTTGCCAAACATGCTGAAGTTGCTTCATAAAAATACAATATCATTATCTGTTTTTAGAACTAACGAATATAGGTACAAGGAAAAAGGCAAGCTACTGCCCACGACCCCTCTTAGGCGCAGGATGAAAGCGCTCAGGAACTGGGACGCTAATCCTCTGTCCTTCGCCTCCATCATCAGCTCCAACATCTCCATCACCAGCCCTGGTACTCCCACCCTCGCTAACTCCAGCACTCTGAGTAACTGACACCGTCGGCACCCGCTCCGCTTCAAGCTGCAAAGCACAGAATATGGACATTCATGCTTCACATAAAATATGAGATGGGAAGGAAAGAAATCAGAGGATACGTATGGCAACTATCCGGCTTCGCTGCCGTCGAGCCAAGGCCTCTGCACTCTGAAATGCACGCAACCACTCCTGAACAACATCAGCAGGCACATGCAAAAGACATAATCATAAAAATAACAAAATATGGTAGTCATATTGGAAGAAGCCAAAACAAAAGTCCACAATAATTACCTGTTGGACTCCGGTAGGAAGCACGTACAACTGAGAAGCACATGGTGCCAGCGTCAAACGCTCCTCTTCTCCATTAACGTTATGGAAAGAGATGAAACTGGGGGCCCGTGGCCAAACAGGAGGAGCAGCAACAGTGGTAGCAACAGGAAGGGTCAGCAAGGCCAAACGAAAGGCCGAGTAATCTCCCGCTACGAGAAAACTCATGGCTGGCTGTCTCTCAAGAGCAAGCAGCAAGCCCTCTCCGGTCAAAAGATGGGTCGATCTCATACCAGCAGGAAGAGGGAGAGGAACAAGCTGCAACGCCTCAGAACGTGGAAAGTACTGGCTCGCTACCCTCTCTCCGAGGTACCAAGCTCTCGAAAACGGCCCCTCCAAAAGGAAGTGTTGGCTGTCCAAAGCCCAAGCAGAGCTCAACTCCAAAGGGGCATCATCAAGCAGCGTGTCCCATGGGCCAAAACGCACCTGCAGTAAGGGAAATAACGTCAACAAAAGAAGGGAAATGACATAGAGAATGAGCAAAACGTGTCACACCTGGTCCGCTGTCAGACGGTCCCAAACTCGCCTCCAAGCTAACAAATCCACGGCAGGCGACCGCGTCTTCCGAACTCCTTTCAGCCAGCGGGCTGCCCGTGGGACAAACCTAGGCTCAATATGCCTAGTCGGAGGAGGGAACTGCAGCAAGTGTTCAAAAGCCCAGAGCTACAAGATAAAAGACGAGCATGAGAAACAAAAATCAAAGCAACAAAGAAACGACAAAGAAAGTTGAAACATATACCTCGAGGACGCGATGGTGCCCACCTAACGAGAGGCTAACGCCTCGAGAACAAGCACTCAAATGCCCGTACAGCGTGGCCAAAGCAGGAGTCCCCCAGTCAAACTCTGCTATAGCATCCAGATCCACCAAAGCAGCCAGAAACTGTACATGCACTGAGTTTTCCTTGTTGCAGAACAAGGTTTGGCCGAGAAGGTATAGAAGAAAAGCCCTCACCAATTGCTGTATCGATACCTTAGACTCGATGCCTATATGATCAAATTGTTCCTGAAGCCAAGAATA
The DNA here is from genome assembly GCA_020567845.1 of Rhododendron henanense subsp. lingbaoense. Taxonomy (NCBI): domain Eukaryota; kingdom Viridiplantae; phylum Streptophyta; class Magnoliopsida; order Ericales; family Ericaceae; genus Rhododendron; species Rhododendron henanense. Next base: position 32,260,765 of record CM036313.1, on the reverse strand, counting down.
GGTAATATGGCCACTCTCCGATACAACGGGGGTCTTCCCCAAAAGAAATTCAAAGGCACCCTCTCGCTCATGAATTCGTGGGTCGATCGGAAGAGGATCACCGCCAACTCTCAGACCAGTAAGTAAAGCAAAATCACCTGGAGTGATTGTCATCTCCCCAGCCTCCGGAAGATGGAACGTGTTGGTGGTGTCCCACCACCGCTCCACCAATGCCGTGGTCAATCCCAACTCCGCTTTCGGAAGATGGAAACCAAGTATCAAAGGCTCAAAGCTGGCCAAAGCAACTGCACCCTTGGCACCCTCGGGAAGCCTCTCATACCACTCGAACACCTGAGGACCGCTTCCCCACACACGCAGCTTCTCATTCACCTGGCAAAGTGGCAAAAGATCAAAACAAACATACAAAAATATCGCCTACACAGGGGGCAATTTCTAAAATGTTCAATTTCATTCTCAAATATCGATCATTACTTTCATGAACTCTCATACAAACAATATTATTGGCAGGACAAAATTTACCTTCGCATTCGTAAAGCCGAAGTGTTGCTCCGGCTCCCTATGCAAAACCTCAGATGAAACATCACTGAGAGGAGGACCATATCGCAGCGAACCACCACCCCCGACTATATGAACCAAAGGGGCATACGTGGCAGCATCAAACGGCGACAAGGAATCGTTGCCTGCATCAGAAGGAGTTTCAAAATCGGCATTAGGGGGATTCGGTTACGAAGAATCCCCCTCAACAATCGGCCTACACCGACTTGAACGTAGGACGCGGGTATTTGAAACCCCGCCAAGAATCGAGGCCTCAATGGCCGGAGCCTTGCCCGTATTTCTCGGCACAGCAATGGAAGATGAGGGAACGCCGGACGATGGAGGAGGAGGTGGCGATGAGGCCATGGCAGCCAAAGGAAATGACGGCCGGAACCGTGGTGGTCGGACGAATGACGGTGGAAAGGTGGGAAACGGCGGCGGCCGATGTGGAGAGAGAAGAAAACAAAGGAGATCGCTCGAACAAGAGAAAGAGAGAAGGAAGAAAAAGATCGAATGAGCCGTGAGATCGATTGAACTTAACTTAAATCGATTTTCTGACTATCGACTTTTTCACGGCTGAGACATCGATTCCTCGGCCGAAACATCTTTTACTCGGCCGAGAGATCGATCTCCTGGCCCTCCAATCAATTTCCCTCAGCAGCATCATATCTTGCTCAGTGCACCAGATCAAGCAATTATGGACTTCTAGGTCCTCAACCAACAAAGTAGCCTTGGGGGCACCCCCGTGCCAATACAACGCGATCAGAACTAGCCTTGGGGGCATATCCGAGCATAAGGAAGTTCTCTCTCCACAAACTGTTGGCCGAAGCAAATCAAGACACTCAGCAGCTCTGCTATTCATCACTATTGGCAAATCACTCAGCAGCTCTACGCTCGGTAGCTTTGTGCACAAGTCACTCGACAACACCATGCTCCTTGCATCACCAGCAGCTTCGAACTCATCACTATCAAGCCATTCAGCGGCTATATGCCTATGTCCACCTTCTCAATAGCTTCACCACAACTTAACAGGCTCCACGCCTACCATCTCAGCGGCTCTACGCCCATTATTCAGCGGCTCGAAGCCCATTATCACAGTGGCTCCACGCCCATTATCCCAACTAGCTCCAAGCTCGTCACTATCAAACAGCTCAGCGGCCCTATGCCCACCATCTCTATCAACTCAGCGGCTCCAAGCCCACTATCTCAACTGGCTCTAAACCGTAACAACCATCTCATCGGCTCTACGCCCGTATTCACTCACTCAGCGGCTCCAAGCCCTCGACTCATGCAGCTCTACGCTCGCTATCCCAGCAACAGGCTCTACACCGCCCCAACAATCAAGACATCATCAACTCTCAAGCTCTATGCTTGAATGCTCAAAATCTAACATTTTGAATGCTCGAAGCTCTTCAAATGCCCAACCACTGTGTACTAGATGCTCAAGTTTTACACTTGAATGCTCAAGCTCTACGCTTGGATGCCCAACCACCGCGTACTGGATGCTCAAAGCCTGTACTTTGAATGCTCGGATTTTGCCATCCGAATGCTCGAGCTCTACGCTCTGAATGCTCAAGTCCGGAACTTGAAGGAAGCTCTACGCTTATATCAAACACACACGCACGGGCCCGTGCACATTTGCATCAGTTGCATCACCATTATCACATCGAGTCTGCATCATCATATCTATTCACATCTAACAACCAACATCATCACATATATACACTCTGCATATCTCTCATGAAACAGGTCAACCCTGCAATCAACCGGCTCTACGCCTCGATTTTATTGATCGGTCCAGCGCCTCGATCCTTTGGCTCTACGCCAAAACTTATGATGAGAAAGCTCCGTGCACAGACCATCAGAATGCAACCAGCTCTACGCTTCGGTTCAAATCACGTCAAGCTCTAAGCTCCGTCACCTCAGGCTTCCGCCTTATGATCAATACCAGCTCCGCGCTTCGGTTCTATCAAGCTCAAAGCTCCGATCTCCTCAGGCCCTCGCCTCATGACCACAGCAGGCTCCACGCCTCAATTCTATCACCTTAGGCTCTTGCCTTGTGACTACAACCGGCTCCGTGCCTCGGTTCCCTCATCCCAAAGCTCCGAGCTCTAGTTACTGGCCTTGCGCCCCCCATATCTCAAACCGGCATCCAACTCGTCCCCAGCAGATGGCTTGGATTCCATCCCAATTACATCAATTCCTTCCAGCTCATTCGCAAGGATAGGCTACTCTACCGAGCTCCTCTCAGTCAAAGTAAGGATGGTCAAGAAAAGCAAACGCACCTACCGTGTATTGATCTACCCCAAAATACTGAGGAAGCTCTCAGCCAAAAAATCCCCCCGGCAGCCCCGCACTCCTCTAACTATCTTCTGCAAAAACCCTGGCTCAGTCTAGGTACGTCACATTACGGCTGATAAGCAGGATAAAATCTGGTAAAGCCAGCTCAATAAGAAGTGCAGAGCTGGGGAGTAGAAGTCAGCTTTCGCCCAAGCTCCCCAGGAGAGCACCACTTGCAGCAGAGTAAGAGGATGCTAGCTACGCCCATGAGACGGAGCTGGGATAAGGTCTAAGGACCAGCTTTGACACTAAGCTAAGACAGGATAAGTCAGATTCACGGAATATACTCATTCCCATCAAGATACCGCTCTGATAAACCTAAATCCTATGGCATAAAGGTAGAGGAGCCGGAAAGATAAGCACAAATTGCCAATCATAATCATCATTATCATCGGATAAGGATTCCATATAAAAACAGGATGCTCGTGGAGTTCCAGTTAAGGCAGGACTCCACCCACCTCGTTAAAGCAATCCAAAATCCCCGGAATGCAGTCCTACTAGGACTCAACCTCCTATCAAATGCCTATAAAAGTAACGATGGAACTCCAATAAAGGTACGCACCCCTATCAACTGAGAACTGGAATTCTCCTACCATATAGCAAGTTCTGTACTGACTTAGGCATCGGAGGGTGGTTGGCACGCCACCACACCGGTGACTCTAGCTTCAGCTTTGTTTTGTAGGATCGGGTCCGTGCCGGATTCAAAACTGCTTCATCAGCTGGCGCCGTCTGTGGGAAGGACTTTTTCCTTACGGTGAACAATTTTGTATGGTAGAGACTCGATCGAACAGAACTACGATGGCTTCAGACCCCCCACAACCGGGCGTCGACGACGCCACCAAAGCCGCCGCTGCGGCCAAGGCTGCCAAGGCCGTTGAAACGGCCAAGGCCGCCCTAGCCGCCGACAAAGCCGCCAAGGCGGCGGAAGCAGCCAAGGCCGCCGCAGCACTCAGAATCGAGGTTGATCAGATGACCCCTGAGGCGTTTGCCCAAATGCAGGAGCAGATAAAGACGTTAACCCAAGGGTTACAGACTGCGATGCAAGAGAACGCGGATTTGCGAAAACAAATATCTGAACCAAGCATCCTAAATTCATGACACACTCGATTAGACGAAGAGGATGACGGAGACAAAGGTGATTCCAGCGAGAAAGAAAGCCAAAATCAAAGGAAATGCGGTAAGCCGCCCACAGAGAGGTTCCCCCATGACCAAGAGGCTTTGCACAAGATGCAAGACCAGATTGACAGATTAATGAAACACATCAAAGCACAAACTCCCGCTACGGTGGAAGAGTTGGTAAAGAACACGGATTCACCTTTTACTTCTGAAGTCATGGGGTTACCGCTCCCCAGGAAATTCAAGATGCCCCATCTGGAGACATTCAATGGTTCCACGGACCCATTGGATCATCTAGAGACGTATAAATCCCGGATGCATTTACAAGCAGTACCAGACGAGGTAATGTGTCGGGCATTCCCTGTCACTCTCAAAGGAAGTGCTCGAGCATGGTTTAATAAACTCCCACTAGGAAGCATACGTAGTTTCAAAGAACTCAGCACGAGCTTCGTAAGCTACTTCATTGCTGGTCAACGCTATGGCAAACCAGCAACACACCTCTTGACGGTGAAACAAGGAAGATGGGAATCGTTAAGAGAGTACACCACCAGATTACAAAGAAGTGGTTCAGATTGACGAAGCTGACGACAGCGTAAGCATAACTGCGTATATAGCTGGACTGTATTCAGGACAGTTTTTATACCTCTTATCGCAAGAGCCACCTAAAACTTTAGCAGAACTTATGCTCAGAGCACAGAAACATATGAATGCAGAGGAAGCCGTCCACGCAAGGCGCACACGTGATGGCTTTGATCCCTAAGCAGGGCCATCACAGGTTGGTGAGTTTCCTCCCCCCGACAGGAAGAGGAGAGAATCCACTCGCAAGACAGGAGGAGAACCAAAGAACAAGAAAGTGGACTCAAGATCCTCCCCGAAACGAGGAGAAGCGGGAGGACCACCCCAAGGCCGGTACAAGCAGTTCACACCGCTCATAGCTACGGCAGAGCAAATCCTTAGCAACCTACAGGATGATCCGGACCTCAAGTGGCCTGGAAAGTTGAGGACTGATCCCAATAGGAGGGCTAAAGACAAATACTGCAGATTCCATAAAGACCACGGTCACAACACCGACGATTGTATCGACCTAAAACAGCAAATCGAAGACCTGATTCAAAGAGGGAGGCTTCAACGTTTTGTGACGAAGAAGCACCAAAAACCATCCAGAAGAGAAGATACCAGCAAAGAGGGTAGAGATGGCACCACACATCGGTCAGGTCCCATTGGAGAGATCAAGGTCATCCATGGAGGATTTGCCGGAGGAGGGGAATTTAGCAACGCTAGAAAAATGTACCTCAAAAAACTGAGAACAGAGGAATACCTGGAGGTCAATACGGTTGGCCGTCCAAACAAATTCCAGAAAAAAGGAGGAAATACCCATCATTTTCTCAGAGGAAGAAATCAAGGGGGTCCAGATCCCTCATGATGACCCACTGGTTATAACCATTGTCATAGCAAACTACCTCACACGTAGGGTACTGATCGACAGTGGAAGCTCAGCTGACATCGTCTATCTCCATGCGTATGACCAACTAAAAGTGGGACGAGAAAGGCTAAGGCCCATGACATCCCCACTAGTTGGATTTGCAGGTATGCCCGTTTATCCAGCTGGTCAAATAGCCCTGCCAATTACCATGGGGGAAGAGGGAAGTCAAATTACACGCATGGTGGATTTCATAGTAGTTGACTGTCTTTCAGCATACAATGTGATATTGGGGAGAACAACTCTGAACAAAATCGGAGCGATAATCTCCACACATCATTTGATGATAAAGTTTCCAACACCGGAAGGAGTTGCTAGCGTCAGAGGAGATCAGAAGGCAGCACGGGAATGTTATGTCACCTCACTCAGGGGGGCTAACATTACCATGAATGTAGAAAGTCTAGAAACTCGAGATGAAGAGAAGCTCCAACACGGAGAGCCAGTGGATGAGCTCCTGGAACCAGGGCAACCTGGAAAAGCAGTAAGGATTGGAACGAGGTTGAGCTCAGAAGCAAGAACGGAGCTGTTGCAGTTCCTGAGGAAGAACAGAGATGTCTTTGCATGGTCCCACGAGGACATACCCGGGATTGACCCAAGGGTCATATCTCACAAGCTCAACGTGGATCCCACCATTCGCCCTATCAAGCAGAAGAAGAGAACTTTCGCTCCAGAACGAAACGAGGCCACGGCCAAAGAAGTAGAAAAGCTCATACAAGCAAAATCCGTCCGCGAAGTTCTCTATCCCAATTGGCTAGCCAACGTGGTTATGGTGAAGAAGGCCAATGGCAAATGGAGAATGTGTGTAGACTTCACAGACCTCAATAAAGCATGTCCAAAGGATAGCTTTCCTCTACCAAGGATTGATTCCTTGGTGGATTCTACAGCTGGGCACGAGCTCCTCACCTTCATGGATGCATTTTCAGGATATAATCAAATCCAAATGCATGAAGAAGACCAAGAGAAAACTTTGTTTATCACCGATTGGGGACTTGTAGACACCCCAATCTGGGTCTCCCGATCGTTTTACTTCGTTTTATGATTTTCTTGTTTCCCTGATGATGAAATCGGATCAAACAGAGCTTGGATTGGGAATGGATTAGGCTTGGAACGCTTAGAACCCTGCTCGAAACCTTTTGAACCTTTCTGAACCTTCAGTCAAACCCTAGAGCCAGAGTTGACCCTCGCGCGAGCCTTAGTGTCCCTCGTGCGACACTTAGCTTGCCACGTGTAGTCAAAGTCAAACTGTTGACTGTTGACCCTCGCGCGACACTTCCGAACCCTCGCGCGATGGTTCCCTCCTGTCCCTATCACAGAATCCAGCTGGACTTGTGATGATTGCTTGGCACATGGGTCCCCATGGGCTGGAACCCCGTTTTCCTCAGCTGAACAGCGTGCTGGCAGGTTCTAACCCCATGCAATCTCCCAACCACTCTCTCACCTTGTTGGCTAGCCTCACAACCAAGTTGTGACCAGCCTTGGTGGCTGGTCCCAAGGCCTTGTTTGGCCCCTAACTAGCCCTTACATTCCCCCTATAAATACCCCTCTTCATCTTCCATGTTAAGGGTTCCAAGAATTAATTAAGAAGTTCTTTGGTTATTTCCTAAGCCAAACACTAGCTAGCACAAAGTTGTTAACCCCAAACCACCTCCTAAGCTTCTGAACTTAGTGTGTTCATACACTCTTGGTAGCAAGGCCATACCAATCAATCCAATCTATTCCCAAACCCTTTCCAAGCAAAGGTATAATGTTTAACCTGTCTCTGTTTTGACCCCTGAGGGGGGCTGCCAGGACCAAGGCTGGTAATCAATACCATGTCCTGGTCCTAAAGCCAGCAAAGTTACAAGAATTCGTGGCAGCTACACCCTCGCGCGACGGTCCCCTATACTCGCGCGACACTTGTGTCAGCAAGAGAATGGACCTCGTGGGGAAGGGAGGCTAGCCCTTTTCTGTTTTGCAATATGTTCATTCCTGTTATATTTCTCTTTGTCTTTTAGGTCACTGTTATGCATGCAAAAACAAAATACAGTAGCTAGTTTATTTGCTTTAAACAGTTTGGAATACCCTTGGGATCCCCTGAATCTGTCTCAGGACCCTAAGCATGCAAAGCAATTCCTGGAAGTCCAGTCAGGAATGTCGTGCGAGACTCAGTCTCTGTCGCGCGACAGTCCTGTGATTTCCATGAATAGCCCTTGCATGGGTAACTAGGCCTTTGGTCTCTGTTTTGACACCCCCACTGTTTAGGGGTTGTGTTTCATCTCATTTGGCTCCTGCTTGGAGTATTGTGTAATAATTAGTATTTTACAGTCTTCCAATAAACTGCTTGGTTTGCTTCCTGGGTGTGCACTGGTCCTTCCAGAGCCCAGAAGGGGATGATTTTGGGACTGTGGTGAGATGACAACACTCGCGCGAGAGTCAGTGTGTCTCGCGCGATGGTTGACTTGCATGCAGATCTGTTCAGGCATGCAAGTTGGTCATCGTGCAGGGCAAATCTGCCCCGAGCCTGGTTTTGGCATCTGACCGCCGTTTCAAGTTCATTCCATTTATTGTTCATCATGCTATCCATCCATGCCATTATTTGATCACATCCTGCAAATTGTTACGGTTTTAATCCCCGATTAACTGTTCCCCCGCCCTAATTGGCTAAAGTTAATTAAAAGAAGAAGAATCACAAAGGTTTTCATAAAAATGCCTAAGTAGAGATCGATCTCCGGATTGGGCGAGAGGGGTGCCATAAAACCCTTCCCTTCTCGTAACCTGGCTCCCGAACCCAGATATGGTTATGACGGACTGGTTTCCTTCACTTTTTCAAATAAAGCGCAGCAGGTGCTTCGAAATATGGTTCCTTGAGTGTCGGACCTTCAAAACTCAAGTGGCGACTCTGTATTTTCGAGCGCTTGCCACCGGCGCTCGCGCTCCCTCGGTTTTCAAAAAAAGGGGCCGCAAACGGCAGGGGAAGGAACGAAATCCTTTTCCCCCTCCGAAGGGCATGCTGCCCACAGGACTATATTGCTATAAAGTGATGCCCTTCGGTTTTAAGAACGCAGGGGCAACATACCAAAGGCTGGTCAACAAAATGTTCAAGCAACAGATTGGGCACAACGTAGAAGTATACGTGGATGACATGCTTGTCAAAAGTGCCAAGGCACGAGATCATATAACGGATTTGGAAGAAACTTTTCATGTCCTCAGAAAATACAAGATGAAGCTCAACTCAACAAAATGCGCTTTTGGAATCTCCTCAGGAAAATTCCTAGGCTTCATGGTATCCCAAAGAGGAATCGAAGCAAACCCTGAGAAGATTCAGGCCATACTCACTATGAAGTCACCCCAGAACATTAAGGAGGTCCAGAAGCTAACGGGACGGGTTGCAGCTTTAAGCAGATTCATCTCACGGGCAACTGATAAGTGTCAAATATTCTTTAAGGTTTTGAAAAAAGCCTTTGAATGGACTACTACAGAAGAAGCAGCTTTCAACCAACTAAAGGAATACTTGACGTCCCCACCACTGCTTAGTAGGACTCAAGAAGGAGAGGTTTTATTCTTATACCTTGCTGTCTCCCCCCACGCTATCAGCGCGGTCTTGGTAAGGGAGGAGCAGGGAACGCAGCTCCCAGTATACTACATCAGCAGGGCGTTGCGAGGAGCTGAGCTGAGATACCCCAGAGCTGAAAAGATAGCCTTTGCTATGGTAATAGCTGCTAGAAGGCTACGGCCATACTTCCAAACTCATTCAATCAAGGTACTAACGGATCAGCCACTTCGAAGAATTCTCCACTGCCCAGAGACTTCAGGCCGGCTAATTCAATGGTCGATAGAGCTGGGCGAATTTGATATAGAATACAAGCCCCGGATCGCCATTAAGGCTCAAGTACTTGTAGATTTCCTTGCGGAATACACGTATCCAAAACTAGAAGAGCTCCCCAAGGAAGAACCTAAACCTTGGATCCTACAGGTGGATGGATCAACAACCAGAGAAGCAAGTGGAGCTGGTTTAGTTCTAACTTTCCCAAAGGGGCAACGCCTAAGCTACGCGCTCAGGTTTGAGTTCAAAGCAACCAACAACGAGGCCGAATATGAAGCTCTCGTTGTTGGTTTGGACCTGGCTAAGGCCGTCGGCGCTAACCATGTGTTGGCCAAAAGTGATTCACAACTGGGTGTAGGACAAGTCCTAGGGGAGTATACCGTGAAGGAAGAAGTAATGCAGAAGTACTTGGATAAGGTAAAAGCCCAAATTGCAAAGCTACAAAGCTTTAGCATTGTCCGAATCCCAAGGGAGGAGAACATTGAAGATGATTACTTGTCAAAGCTGGCCACGGCCAAAGAGGGTGCTATCCCACCAAATGCACCGATACGATACCTAGAGCTGCCTAGTATCTTTGCCAGGGACGTACAGGTACAAGCTATCGACTACAGCAACTCATGGACAGGTCCCATAGTCGACTACATAACGAATGGAACAATACCAGATGATAATGTCAAAGCTAGGCAACTCAAAATTAGAGCTGCAAAGTACCTGATAATGGGAGATGTGCTTTATAGAAGAAGCTTCTCATTACCGTACCTTAGGTGCCTGACTACGCCGGAGTCCACAAGGGCTATGGAAGAAGTTCACCAAGGAGTATGTGGGGATCACCAAGGTGGCCGCATGTTATCCTACAAACTCCTTAGGTTGGGGTATTATTGGCCAAGCATGCAGAAGGATTGCAACTCTATGGTCCAAAAATGTGAGAAGTGCCAGCGCTTTGCTAACATCATCCATGCATCGCCAACAGTCTTAACTCCTATGAAAGGACCCTGGCCATTCGCCCAGTGGGGAATAGACCTAATTGGTCCACTTCCAATGGCGGCAGGCTAGGTCCAGCATGCCATTGTAGCTGTGGATTACTTTACAAAATGGGTCGAAGCTAAGGCTCTGGCCACAATCACATCAGAGGTTACAATCGACTTCTTGTGGAAATTCATTATAAGCCGATTTGGATTACCACGAGTGATAGTCACTGATCGAGGAAAGCAATTCGACAATGTCCAGCTCAAGGAGTACTGTACTTCCAAGGGAATACATGTACATTATGCCTCCAAGGCTCACCCAAAGGCAAATGGCCAAGTGGAAGTTACAAATCGAACAATCAAGAAAGGAATCAAGAAAAGGCTTTGAGAAGCCAAAGGAGCTTGGCCAGACGAGCTTTATAACGTGCTATGGGCATATCGTACAACGCCCCGAACAACAACAGGAGAAACTCCATACTCTCTTGCATTTGGGGTCGAAGCAGTAGTCCCAATTGAAGTTGAACTTCTCAACTATAGGACCGTAAGCACGGACCCCCAGGAGAACCAAGAAGATCTCAGGGCCGAGCTGGACCTTCTGGAAGAGACGAGGGAAACATCCATGGCCAAGTTGGCCCTCTACCAACAAAGAATGGTCAAGTACCATGAGGCACAGGTTAGGCCAAGGGATTTTCGAGCTGGTGATCTGGTCCTAAGGAAAGTTGATCCTACGGGAAAGAAGGTAGGCAAGCTCGGCCCAAATTGGGAGGGACCCTACCAGGTTTTGCACCATATCAAAGCTGGTGCATATAGACTCGCAACCCTAAGGGGAAAAGAGCTACCAAACTCGTGGAATGCAGAGCATCTAAAGAAATACTACAAGTAGGTGTTTGCAAATTTATTTCCATTTCTAGAAAGTTTATTTCTGTTTTTAGAAACTCTCTGTTTTCAATAAAACTTTAGCAATCAAGTTGTTCTAGTTAGGACCATGTGTTCTTTCCGTTTGCCAGCCCTAGTGGCCAATAAAATTCCTCACGAGGGATGTTTGTTCAAATTTCCAATATGCACGATATGGTTTGATTTTCCTGTAAGCATAAAATGGAGAGACAACAGAAAGATAAAATTATTTTATTAATAAATCCACACCCTAAGGGATGTGGACAGCTTTTACATAAAAACTCTGTGGGTAAACCCACCAAGTTGCAACCTAGTCACTACCCCCCTCCCTCGGAGGGGAAGGACCTGGTGGCGCCGGTTGCCCTCGAAAAGCCTCCAACTGTTCCCAGTTGGCTATCAGCACCATGCGGACCGTCTTCTCCATAATGGAAATGGAATCCACCATGGTCTCCATCTTCAAGGTCAGCCCAGTAATGGCTGCCTTCAGGCTTTGCAGCTCCTGGCATAACTCAGTGATACGATCACTGCTTGCCATTAGCAATTTGAATTTGATTGTGGAATGGGGAGTAATCTCTAAACATCTACTGATATTTATAGCCAAATTGGGCGGTTCACTAACCGCTTGCTAAGCCAATCAGCACGATCACAATCAAACTTGCAATTAAAACCGCCACCCCAACCGCTTGGGATAATGAGAAGTTACAAACCCCACTACCTCGAGCAGTTGAAATGATAGCTTACAATTAGATGCAGACGATTTGAACCCTGCAATCCAACCTCTCACGTCATGAAATAATTATCAGACTTGAGAGATATCCTACGGGGTAATCGAAGTAAGCACATTAATTATTCGGACATGAACAACAAACAGACGTAGCACAGCTATGCATCAATTAAACAGCTTAGGAAAAATTTCCAAGCTAAACAGACGTAGCACAACTATGCATCAATTAAACAGCTTAGGAAAAATTTCCAAGCTAAACAGACGTAGCACAGCTATGCATCAATTAAACAGCTTAAGAAAAATTTCCAAGCTAAACAGACATAGGACAGCTATGCAATCTACAGCAATGTAACTCACCCAGTAAAACCCAAGGGTAAACTTAAATAAGTGTCTTAATTGCTTGGACGCAAGCATTTTACACACTTAGAGGAGTAAGAGACGTAGTATAACTATGCAAAGAAGACACAACAAGGGAAAAAGGGAAAAATAAAATTCCCAGATTAGACGTAGCATGTCTAACCAAATCAAACAAGCTTAGAATAAAATTTCTAACAGCAAGAATTGGCAAGACCAATAAAAGCCAGTATGCATAATGTGCACAAGGGCCATCGGAAACTACTATAACAAGAAACATTTTTCGTCTAAACCTGCACCTGTCATGATTTCAAGTAGATAGCCTTTATGAAGGCCCAAAAATGTGATCTCACTTAGATCACTCCCAACGGTCATCAACACAAGTTTTCTTCCAACTAAAAAGGGATTAAAGGCCAAACCGACAGGCCACCCCCGAACCAGCACAGTTAAAAGTACGACAGTATTTAAAAAAGTGTTAGTTACAGACCCAAATCAATTACGAGTATCTGAAAGGCCATCCAAAGGCCCAGGAAAGAATTATCAAACGGCTTGCCCATCACCAGATGACGGGCCAGGAGGTGTTGCAGCTGGGGTTGAAGCTTCGAGAGGAAGAGAGACTTTTTCAGGAGTTTGGAGAAGGGATGCAAGGGAAGAGCTCGGAATAGATGTATCTTTGGATGCCGCATCATCACCTTCATCTTCCTCCTTCTGTCCCCCATCGAGGCATGAGGGGCCTTCCTCATCATCAACTTCAAACTTGGAAAAATCCAAGTTTGGGAAAGCTAAGGCTGCGCGACTCCTCATGGCCTCGAACCCGTCAAAATATTGCTGAGTAATATCTTGATGATACTCAGGAGACTGTAGGAAGAGTTCAATGGCATCTCTACGAGCATTCTTCACCTTCTCTAGCATCCCCAAGCTTGTGGTTTTACACTTCTCCATCTCCTTATCCCAGTCAAGAATTTTCAGCTCCAAACTTCGAGCAGTCGCCACGGCGGTATCTCTCTCCTCCTCCAAACCTCTCTTTGACTTCAAGGCAGTGTCCCACTCGGTTGTCACCTTCCGAAGCTCCGCAGCCATGGAAGCACTTTGCCTAGAGAGCCTCACGTTGGTCTCTGAGAGTGTAACCACTTGTTTCCCCAAACCAAGGCTTTGGGAAACAAGATATCGGCCACGAGCCGTGGCCTACAATAAGAGAGAAAGGATTAATGAAGAAACAACTATAAAAATGAGTTGTCAAAAGATATAGAAGGGAAAGCCCACCATGGCCAACTCAACCAACATAAGTTCCCCCACCGCCTGGAGAGACATCTCCGCCATTGAGTCATTATCAGCTGCACAGAGCAATCCAGAAGCACGCTCCAGAGCCTCCTGGAAATTAGCCAGTGTGGAAGGACCAACAGCAACTTTTGTTTTCTTAGAGGAAGGGGTACCCTCCACGGCCGTACCCTTCGCCTTCCTCTTCAGTTTCTCAGCACCATCTTCTTCAAGCGGCTCAACCACTAAGTCAAGAGCAGGGTCCTTTGAAAGGTCAGCATCCAAGAAACTATCGACATTCAGCTCCTTCTGGAGACGAGAGCTCTTCCTTTTTGGAGCTACGCCTCCAGATGATTGCTTCACCCTCTCAGCCTTCAATTGGGCCAGCAAGTTTTATCCATCTTTGGTGCCATTTCCTTGTCTTCTCCTTCTTCTTCTAAAAAGAAATGAAAGGAGAGCAATAAAAAAAGTCAGCGGGCAATTCGATACCTAAACAAAAACTAGGAATACCTCTCGAAAGAGCTAAGGCCTCGCGAGATGTTTCTGGACCCAACAGATAAGAAGCCAAAGACTCCGGAGTCACAAGCAACCCCCAGCTATGGATTTCGTAGCTCCGGGCCAACGTCAGTTCTGCCTCTGTGACACGGGTCAAAGGATATAAAGCACGAGCTGCACAAAAACATAAGACAGAAACCCTTGAGAATAAAGAAATTATGGTAGTATTCAAGAAGGTAAAAGAAAGCCATGGCTTACAACTGGTAATAGGTTCCCCCCATCTATTGGGGACATGCTATGTATAGGACCCAACCTCCCAATTCGAGAGTTCCCATCCATCTCCCCCAACGAAGAAAAATTTATCCTTCCAATTCTTATGAACATTGGGGAGATCGGTGACCAACTCTCCTCCGCCAGGTCTTTTTGTAAAGTAATACCATCCTACACCCCCACGAGCCTCTTTTATTTGGAACTGGTTAAGAAAGGGCCCTTTTGTCAACGGCATGAGACCATCTGACATGGCCCCCCAGAGAGTAGCACAACCAAACAGTAAACGCCAAGAGTTGGGAACAATTTGGCCAGGAGCCAAACCCAAGAAGCTCAGTACCTCCCTAGCCACGGCAGGAAAGGGCAAACGAAGACCTCCTTCTAAAGCCCCAACATAAATGCATATTTCGTTTTCCACGGAAGAACAGGCTCGCTCAGACTCTAAGGGCTTCCTAAGGGTTACAGAAGATGGAATCGAAAACCTAACCCTAAGAACGGCCAACTCCTCGTTCGTGATCGTCGAAGAAATGGTGGAAGCAGAAAAGTTTGGAACCCTACAGGGACCCTTCGAAGAAGACGGGGAAGATGAGGGCTTAACACTGCTAGAATGACCCACATGCGACGGGGCCCTGGCCACACTACTACGGCGCAACGGGACCTCTTCGTCCACTGTCGACTCTTCAACTTGGAGAATCGAGGAAAAATCGATAATATTCCCCGACATTAGGGTTACAACGGATGATCGTGGGTGTGAGGAAGCTAATAAACCGAAGAGATCTCGAAAGACCCTGTCTTGAAGCACGATGGAATAAGGGGCGAAGTCTTCTATAATAGGAGAAATAGGGTTGGCGGAGGCGAAACCAGCTAATCTAGCAAAGATAAACTCCCCTAAAGTAGCCCACTCTGGGCTCAAAATCTCTGCACCAGGAAAGGAGGAACCTAACATGAAAAGAAAGAAAAGAACAACAAGAAGAGGGAACGTACCTAGGAGAGACGGGCTCTAACACGACGACGAAGGAGAAACGAAGAAGAGAGGTTTCACACGAGAAGTCGCCTGGGATGATTCGAATGCCTTTCTGAAAGAGTTTGATCAGAACAGGGGTAAGCCTAAGTGCCAAAGCATCGATCCCGATGAAAGCTCCTGAATCTTCGTCGTCCACCTCTGAGCACCGAAATTGCAAAGATTTTGACACCTGTCCCACGATGCAATACGCATTTAAAACCCCCAAAAGAAGAGAAAGAGCGGCAACCGCCTCACAGGTCTGGACTATGTTTCTAACCTCCAACCTAAGGGCTGGAGCTTGGAAACGGGGGAGTACCTGATAAGTAGGATAAAATCTGGTAAAGCCAGCTCAATAAGAAGTGCGGACCTGGGGAGTAGAAGTCACCTTTCGCCCAAGCTTCCCAGGAGAGCACCACTTGCAACAGAGTAAGAGGATACCAGCTACGCCCATGAGACGGAGCTGGGATAAGGTCTAAGGACCAGCTTTGACACTAAGCTAAGACGGGATAAGTCATATTCACGGAATATACTCATTCCCATCAAGATACCGCTCTGATAAACCTAAATCCTACGGGATAAAGGTAGAGGAGCCGGAAAGATAAGCACAAATTGCCAATCATAATCATCATTATCATCGGATAAGGATTCCATATAAAAATAGGATGCTCGTGGAGTTCCAGCTAAGGCAGGACTCCACCCACCTCGTTAAAGCAATCCAAAATCCCCGAAATGCAGTCCTACTAGGACTCAACCTCCTATCAGATGCCTATAAAAGTAATGATGGAACTCCAATAAAGGTACGCACCCCTATCAACTGAGAACTGGAATTCTCCTACCATATAGCAAGTTCTGTACTGACTTAGGCATCGGAGGGTGGTTGGCATGCCACCACACCGGTGACTCTAGCTTCAGCTTTGTTTTGCAGGATCGGGTCCGTGCCGGATTCAAAACTGCTTCATCAACGGCTTTTTAAGCCCGAAGGTACGTCTTCTGTCTCTAACCCTCCAAACTTTTTCTATTTTCTTTATTGCCCTCCCGAACTACGGTTGGTCTGAATTTCCCTTGTGGAATACGTAGGCAGCCTCCCGGCCCGACCATAACAAAAACCTTTTTCAAAAACCCCTTGGAATAGTGGTTGGACCAAATTGAGTTGCGTTTACAGCTTTGACTCTTACTCAAACATGTCTCGCGATCCGTCTGAGCTCAGTCAAAGAGGGGCATCTGTAGACACCCCAATTTGGCCTAACGATTATTTCAAGTCCCACCTTGGGGACCATTCCGATGATGAAATGGATACAGTGATTGCTGATTGACTTCTCGAGAACCTTAGGACTTTTGGTAAGAACTTTGAACCACTTAGAGGACCCAATCCAGAGCCATATAGCCTTTCAGACAGAAATACAGAATCCTAGGAGAATCCATCTGTCAGCCGTAACATCGATCTCACGGCCTTAACATCCTTTCTTCACCCGAGCAACCTGTTGCTTGAAAATCTCCCTGAGAGATCAATCCCTCGGCCGCAAGATCTATCCTTCGGCCGCAACATCCATTCCTCGGCCGCCAGATCCTTTGCTCGGCTGCCAGATCGTCTATTTTCCAGACTCTGTAACGTTTTGTCAGACGTTTGATCCAACTACACTACCTTCCCAATGCGTTCGGGCTACGCTCAGAGATCATCACGAAGAGTTTGCATTGCATTGCAATTGCAATTGCAATCGTGCATTTTGATTGGCCGGAGTGAGTCACCAATTGCCTATATAAAGGGCCTTTGGGGTTCCGAAAATACAACAACGAAATCATCAAATTCGTATACTTCCATACTCTCTCAAGCCACGAAACTCTGCAAAAATACTCTCTCAAATCCCCTCTTCAAAAGCCCTAACCTCCCGAAGGCAGCCATCAATCTGACGATCAAACCCCGAAGTTCAAACCCTAACCCTAGGGTTTTCAAAGAAGCAATCAATCAATCGTAATCAAATCCGAAGCAATCAAGCAACTGAGGGATCAAGGTGGTGAGGCCCAACGGCCTCTGGTTTATTTTATTTATTGTATTCATGATTAATCGTAGCATTTAATCATCTGCTAACTTTTCTGTCTGGTGTGAGGAAGAACACCGACCAGGGGTTCGATCCCTCGGCCGGTACATAAAACCAGGGGGATCCCTTGGCTGTGACATCCATTCACCGGCTGCGGGATCCATCTCCCTGGGACAGTTTGTTTTGCTTCTCTGCTTTCTGTTGCATGCTTTGATTATCGCACTGGCTCACTTTACTTACTGTTTAAAGGCATAATTAAACAAACTATGTGTTAGAATTAAACAAAGCATCTATACGTCTTATGTTAAATAACTATGGGCCAGTCTCACGGCTGGGCAGAGAGGGGTGCCTAACACCTTCCCTTTACTGTACTCTTGGCTCCCGTACCCAGAATCTCTATCTATTTTATTAAAACTGGGTGGCAACTCTGTTTTGATGATAACCGCTATCGTGTGGCGATGTTCCTAGCCATGGGAATGTCCACGATCTTGGTTTATGAAGCAAGCAACCAATCGAGCAATAAACGATCAATCTGTATGGCGATGCCCCGTTTGAGAGGTGTCTACAGAGATCAAGAGAAAATCTCATTCATTACCGACAGGGAACTATATTGCTACAGGGTAATGCCCTTTGGTCTAAAGAATGCAAGAGCGACGTACCAAAGGTTGGTCAACAAGATGTTCAAGCAACAGATTGGGTGCAACGTAGAAGTATACGTGGATGATATGCTGGTTAAAAGTGCCAAGGCATGAAACCATGTTGCAGATTTGGAAGAAACCTTTGAGGTCCTCAGAAAATACCAAATGAAGCTCAATTCAACAAAATGTGGTTTTGGGATTTTCTCAGGAAAGTTTTTAGGCTTCATGGTATCCCAAAGGGGCATTGAAGCGAATCCTGAGAAAATTCAGGCCATACTCACCATGCGTTCACCCCAGAATATCAAGGAGGTCCAGAAGCTAACAGGACGTGTAGCAGCATTGAGCAGGTTTATCTCACGTGTAACTGATAAATGTCAAACATTCTTCAAAGTTCTGAAAAAGACTTTTGAATGGACTTCCACAGAGGAGGAAGCTTTCAACCAGCTGAAGGGGTATTTGACATCCCCGCCATTGCTTAGTAGAACCCAAGAAGGGGAGGACCTATTTCTATACCTTGCTATCTCCCCCCATGCAGTCAGCGCGGTTCTGATTAGGGAGGAGCAAGGGACACAGCTTCCAGTATACTACACCAACATGGCATTGCGAGGAGCTAAGCTGAGATATCCCTGAGCCGAAAAGATAGCCTTTGCAATGGTGATAGCAGCTAGACGGCTACGACCATATGTAGACACCCCAATTTGGCCTAACGATTATTTCAAGTCCCACCTTGGAGACCATCCCGATGATGAGATGGATACAGTGATTGTTGATTGCCTTCTTGTGGACCTTAGGACTTATGGTAAGAATTTTGAGCCACTTAGAGGACCCAATCCAGAGCCAAATAGCCTTTCAGACAGAAATACAGTATCCCAGGAGAATCCATCTGTTGGCCGTGACATTAATCTCACGGCCTCAACATCATTTCTTCACCCGAGCAACCTGTTGCATGAAAATCTCCCTGAGAGATCAATCCCTCGACCTCAAGATCTATCCTTAGGCCGCAACATCCATTTCCTCGACCGCCAGATCCATTGCTCGGCTGCCAGATTGTCAGTTTTCCAGATTCTGGAATGTTCTGGCATACGTTTGTAGACACCTCCCAGACGGGGCATCTCCATACAGATTGATCGTTTATTACTCGTTTGGTTGCTTGCTTCATAAACTAAGATCGTGAACATTCCCATGGCTAGGAACATCGCCACACGATAGCGGTTATCATCAAAATAGAGTCGCCACCCAGTTTATTAAAACTAGGAAAATAGATAGAGATTCTGGGTATGGGAGCCAAGAGTACAATAAGGGGAAGGTGTTAGGCACCCCTCTCTGCCCAGCCGTGAAGCTGGTCCATAGTTGTTCAACATAAGACATGTACTTGCTTTATTCAATTCTAACACGTAATCTGTTTAATTAAGCCTTTAAACAGTTAATGGTGAGCCAGTGCGATAATTAAAGCATGCATCAGAAAGCAAAACATAAACAGACTGTCCCAGGGAGATGGATCCCGTGGCCGGTGAATGGATGTCACGGTCGAGGGATCCTCCTGGTTTGATGTACCGACCGAGGGATCAAAGCCCCGGTCGGTGTTCTTCCTCACACTAGACAGAAAGGTTAGCAAGTAATCAAATTACTACGATTAAGTATAAAAATGATAAGTAAACCAAACCAGAGGCCGTTAGGCCTCACCACCTTGATCCCTCAGTTGCTTGATTGCTTCGGATTGATTTGTGATTGACTGATTGCTTCTCGAGAACCCTAGGGTTAGGGTTTGAACTTCGGAGTTTGATCGTCGGATTGATGGCTACCTTCAGGAGGTTAGGGCTTTTGAAGAGAGGGTTTGGGAGAGTATTTTTGCAGAGTTTCGTGGCTTGAGAAGATGTGAAAGCATATGAATTTTGTGACTTTCGTTGTTGTATTTTCGGAACCCAAAGGCCCTTTATATAGGCAATTTGTGACTCACTCCGTCCAATCAAAATGCACGTTTGCAATTGCAATGCAATGCAAACTCTTCGTGGTAATCTCTGAGCATAGCTCGAACGCATCGGGAAGGTAGTGTAGTTGGATCAAACGTCTGACAGAACGTTCCAGAGTCTGGAAAATAGATGATCTGGCGGTCGAGCAAAGGATTTAGCAGCCGAGGAATGGATGTTGCGGCCGAATGATAGATCTTGCGGCCGAGGGATTGATCTCTCAGGGAGATTTTCAAGCAACAGGTTGCTCGGGTGAAGAAATAATTTTAAGGCCGTGAGATCAATGTCACGGCCGACAGATGGATTCTCCTAGGATTCTGTATTTCTGTCTGAAAGGCTGTATGGCTCTGGGTTGGGTCCTCTAAGTGGCTCAAAGTTCTTACCAAAAGTCCTAAGGTTCTCGAGAAGTCAATCAACAATCACTGTATCCATTTCATCATCGGGATGGTCCCCAAGGTGGGACTTGAAATAATTGTTAGGCCAAATTGGGGTGTCTACAGATGCCCCTCTTTGACTGAGCTCAGACGGATCGCGAGACATGTTTGAGTAAGAGTCAAAGCTGTAAAAAGCAACTCAATTTGGTCCAACCACTATTCCAAGGGGTTTTCAAAAGAGGTTTTTTGTTATGGTCGAGCCGGGAGGCTGCCTACGGATTCCACAAGGGAAATTCAGACCAACCGTAGTTCGGGCGGGCAATAAAGAAAAGAAAAAGTTTGGAGGGTTAGAGACAGAAGACGTACCTTCGGGCTTAAAAAGCCGTAGTGCGACGTACCTAGACTGAGCCAGGGTTTTGGCGGAGAGTAGTTGAAGGAGCGCGGGGCTGCCGGGGGAGTTTTTGCGGAGAGCTTCCTTAGTATTTTGGAGTAGACCAGTACACGGCAGGTGCGTTTGCTTTTCTTGATCATCCTTACTTTGACTGAGGGGAGCTCGGTAGGGTAGCCTATCCTTGCGAATGAGCTGGATGGAATTTATGTAATGGGGTGGAATCCAAGCCATCTACTGGGGATGAATCAGACGCCGTTTTTGAGATGTGGGGGGCGCGAGGCCAGTAACTGGAGCACAGAGCGTTTGATATGAGGGAACCGAGGCGCGGAGCCGGTTGTAGTCATGAGGCGAGAGCCTGAGGAGTTAGAGCTTAGAGCTTGATGTGATTTGAACCGAGGCGTAGAGCCGGTTGCATTCTGATGGTCTGTGCACGAAGCTTTTTCATCATAAGTTTTGACATAGAGCCAAAGGATCGAGGCGCTAGACCGATCAATAAAACCGAGGCGTAGAGCCGGTTGATTTGCAGGATTAACCTGTTAAATGAGAGATAGATATGCAAAGGTGTGTATACGATGATGGAGATGATTGTTAGATGTGATAATGGTGATGGTTATGATAGTTATGCAGACTCGATGTGATTGATGCAATTGATGCAATATGTGTGTAGACACCCCAATTTGGACTTTTCAAAATTCCTTGACTTGTGGCCCGGAGGCTCCCCGATGATGACTTTGGATTGAAACAAGCCTGGTACCGATCGGAACTTTGCTCCTTGAAAGATTTGAAGAGGGATTAAAAATGGTAAAAAGGCATTTTCAAGCGCTTGGGAGCAATCCCAAGCGCTCAAAACTGTTTCACAAAACCTCTGGCCTGGCTCTTTCTCGAGCGCTCGAGAGTGAGGTCCCAAGCGCTCGGGAGTAATCCCAAGCGCTCGAGACTTTTCTGTTGCCCAATGGATGGCAGTATCACCCACTCACCTTGCAAATCATCATTACAGCCACCTTGAGCCCGCCGATGGCTCGGTCCACACTCAACCTCTGGTAGGAAGATATTCAGGCCAAAGATTTACCTATTAAAAAAATGTTTTATCAAAACCATTTGATTTTCAAAAACCATTTGAGGTCTTGGCCTATAAATATAACTGGTTTTTCAGCTAGAGAGAGAGGACCACGAAATCCTGACTCCAGAAGGACTCTTGTTCTCTGCTCTCTCTCTCTCTCTCTAGCTCAAAACCAAAAACACCCAAAACACACCTTCAAAACTTCAAAGGTCTTGCAAATCACCAAGGAAAAGGGCAAGAAATCCAGAATACCCTTCTGATCTCTTGCACTCTCCTCTCTTCATCCACATTTCAAAGCTACACCAAGGAGCAAGGTTCAGCGAAAAGGTAAAAACTTTACCTTTGGTCACAACTAAAGGGCTGTTCTTCCCTTCTGAGGGGGGTCTCTCAGCCTGACTCAGTCTTCAATACTGGGTGCATGGTTGGGAGACCCTAGTGTAAAAACAAGAGCAATGGGGCACAAGAAAACGTTTTCACAAAACCCTCACTGGAACTACTCCCAAGCGCTCGAGAGTACTCCTGAGCGCTCGGGACTGTTCCCAGTTTCATGCATAGTCCCTTGTGACACAGTTGGTTGGGAATGATGTGTAATATTAAAAGAAATGATTTCATTTTGGCATGCATGCACAGAAAGCCATTTTCCCTAAAACAGAGCTATTTTCTCATAAAGATTTCATGGGTGAACAAGGTCCCCTTTTGTTTAAAGTTAAAAGAATCAGTTATTTCAGAGAAACATCAAAACAAGGGTATTTTGCATGCCAAATCAGTGTCATTTCCTGTTTGAGAGTAAGCTGATGTGCAGCTCACTCCCAAGCGCTCCGAACCATTCCAGAGCGCTTGGGAGTGCATGCATGCTATCACTTCCCATTTCCCAGTCTGCTGTGTTATATGGTCTCTGCATGCATTCGTGTGGCCCGTTGCTCTTTTAAATTCATAGATTTAGCTTTGTTAAGGCAGGGATGCATGATTTGAAAGATTGAAGGCTTAGCTCAGTCTTCCAAGTTCTCTGCTGAGCCAGTAGTGTACTTAATATTCATTTCAGTTCCTATTTTAGCATTGCATGCTGTCTGTGCTAACAAAGCTTGCAGGTTGGGGATCAGAATTCCCAAGCGCTCGGGACTGATCTCGAGCGCTCGAGAGTGAAGCCTATGACAGATCTTCAGTTTCTGTGACCATGCATTTTGCTCACTTCCATTTAATCATCCACTGCACACCAGCACATGCATGCAGTTCTTACCTGTTATATCTGTGGATACTTGCTAAATGATCTAATGAAACAAAATCCCCTTTGAAAAATCCCACAAATGTTTAGTAGAGACCGATTTCGAATCGGGCGAGGGGGGTGCCGTAAAACCCTTCCCCCCTCGTAACATGGCTTCCGAACCCTTGAAACTGATCTCTGGTTTTCAACTTCAAATCAATTGGTTTTCCAAACGAAACGGTTTCTCGGGTGATATACCGCAAATCCGGGTGGCGACTCTTCAAAGGCGTATTTCTCTTCAAAGCGGCGGAAAAATATAAAAACACGTTCGTTTTTCGGGCAGGTAGCCCACAATGTGCACGGGCCCGTGCGTGTATGTTTGATTTAAGCTTAGAGCTTCTTTCAAGTTCCGGACTTGAGCATTCAGAGCGTAGAGCTCGAGCATTTGGACAACAGAATCCGAGCATTCAAAGTACAGGCTTTGAGTATCCAGTACACAGTGGTTGGGCATTCAGAGCGTAGAGCCTGAGCATTTAAGGTATAAACCTTAAGCATTCGAACATAGAGCTCGAGCATCCAGCACGCAGTGGTTGGGCATTCAAACGTAGAGCTTGAGCATTCAAGTGTAGAACTTGAGCATCCAGTACACAGTGGTTGGGCATTCGAAGGGCTTCGAGCATTCAAAATGTTAGATTTTGAGCTTTCAAAGTATAGGCTTTGAGCATCCAGTACGCAGTGGTTGGGCATTCAAACGTAGAGCTTGAGCATTCAAGTGTAGAACTTGAGCATCCAGTACACAGTGGTTGGGCATTCAAACATAGAGCTTGAGCATTCAAGTGTAGAACTTGAGCATCCAGTACACAGTGGTTGGGCATTCGAAGGGTTTCGAGCATTCAAAATGTAGAACTTTGAGCATTCAAGCATGGAGCTTGAGAATAGATGATATCTTGCTGTACATTACGGCATTGAGCTGGTTGAGATAGTGTAGAGCTGCTGGGATTAAGGCTGTTAGTGTAGAACTTGAGCATCCAGTACACAGTGGTTGGGTATTCGAAGGGCTTCGAGCATTCAAAATGTTTGATTTTGAGCATTCAAAGTACAGGCTTTGAGCATCCAGTACGCAGTGGTTGGGCATTCAAACATAGAGCTTGAGCATTCAAGTGTAGAACTTGAGCATCCAGTACACAGTGGTTGGGCATTCAAACGTAGAGCTTGAGCATTCAAGTGTAGAACTTGAGCATCCAGTACACAGTGGTTGGGCATTCGAAGGGCTTCGAGCATTCAAAATGTAGAACTTTGAGCATTCAAGCATGGAGCTTGAGAATAGATGATATCTTGCTATACATTACGGCATTGAGCTGGTTAAGATAGTGTAGAGCTGCTGGGATTAAGGCTGTTGAGTATTCCATCTTCCATCTTCCACGGGGTTTGATTTGTTCCTCATGCTTGGGATGCTTCCAAGGCTAGTTTTGAGTATGCTCGGGATTGTCCCCAAGGCTAGATTCCACATGCTCGGGATTGTCCCCAAGGCTAGTTCTGAGTATGCTCGGGATTGCCCCCAAGGCTAGATTCCACATGCTCGGGATTGTCCCCAAGGCTAGTTCGGAGTATGCTCAGGATTGCCCCCAAGGCTAGATTCCACATGCTCGGGATTGTCCCCAAGGCTAGTTCTTGATCATATTCCATTTTGTTAAGGAGATTTCCATCATCTCCACTGTTGGGAGTGCCTTTCGGAGGCCGAACGCCTTCTAGCGACTTAAATGTCTTCTGGTGGCTAAATACTTTCTGCAAGCTAGCAACATAAACGCCTTCTAGAGGGTGCATTGAGTGGAAGCCGCAGGATTGTTTTGCTGGCCTGTTGAGCGCGAGGCTGTGCACATGGTGTGGCATAGAGCTGCTGAGGTGTAGGCGTAGAGCCGCTGAGTAGCACTCGAGCGTCCTCAATGTTTCGGTAAGCTTCCTGAAAAGTAAAAGGTTTACTTTAGTTCGGAGTTTTAATTTGCATGATCAAAAATGAGTTTTTTATTTGCGGGATGAGATCCCTTTTAGCCAGGGGCGTGAATGAGAAGGACCCGTGGTTGGGTCGAAGTTGTTCTGTTTAAAGAAGCTAAAATAACCGTGCCCCCTATTTAGGCAATGCATGCTTTTTAAACGTCGATTTGATGCCCCTAGCTTTTTATTTGTTCATGCAATGAGATTAACTCCCTTTGTCGGACTTTGCAGAGGTGCACAAGTGGTTTGTAATGTTGCCGGAGCGAGCTCGGGAGCTAGTACGTGCTGCTAGTTTCGAGGCGTTCATTTTGGGCCTCAACCTTCCGAATATGGATTGGTCATTGATGACCTCGTTGATTGAAAGGCAGTGGGATACTACTAACACATTCCATTTTCCTTCTGCTGGTGAGATGACGATCACATCAGGTGACCTCTCTTTGTTGACCGGCCTGCGAGTGGGTGGAGCTCCTCTTCGGGTTGACCCCAGGCTTTGGGAGCGAGTAGGGGCTTTGGAGTGGTTCTTGGGCAAGATGCCTCCTCTTCACTCCCGAGGTCAAGTTGATGTCTCTTGGCTGAGCAAGACTTTCATGAAGACTGATATTTTGACTCATGTGAGTATTGAGCAGTTAACACGGGCTTTCCTTCTCTATCTCCTCGGCAGACATTGTTTGCCAACAAGGATAGTTTAGTGCATACACAGCTCTTGGCCCCTTTGCAGCATTTGGGGGCCGTTAGGGAGTTTGATTGGGGATCATCCGCTTTGGCTACCCTGTATGGCAATCTTGGAGCTTGCCCAAGGGACAAGAGTTTTATCCTTGGCGGTCACTACCGAGTGCGTAAGGTATATCCTTCTTCTTTACTTCCTTTCTCTTCAGTTTCCAACTGATACCAAGCATGAGGATGTGAACTGTGTTTCTCACTGTGAGCGATGGCTGGTGGACCAACGGAAGCCACGGTTGCCAGTTTTGAGCCTTGGCGACGAGTTTTGGACCGATTGACGGTTGACCAGGTATCCCTTGCATTCCTTGTTTTTAGATCTCCATTCCTCTGTGCTATGGCTGATTTAGACTTTGTTTGCAGGCGAGGTTCGACCCTTGGAGTGGTGTATCAGAGGACACCCCTCTTGCGCGTTCCAGGGTTCTAGATTGTACTCATAGCCTGTTCGAGGGTCCCTTTTGTTAAGCCTGGTACTTATGTGATCGGGTGGCCAGCCAGTTGCACCCGCGTGCTGAGGATCTTCAGTTTGTTCCTCCTCCTCCTCCTCCTCCTCCTCCTCCTCCGGCGTTGATGAGATCTACTTCTTCGATGTCTAAAGTAGACTTGGAGAATGCTCAGATTAGAGACTGGGTGGGTTTGCTTCTTTAGGCAGGTGACTGTATGGAGTACTGCCATTTTTTCTTGGTTTTGCCTGCTGTTCCTTCAGTTGTTCCTGTTTGGCCACGGGCCCTTTCCTTTGTCTTCTTCCACTCTGATGACGGAGAAGAGGAGGGCTTGGTGCTTGCCCCTTGTTTTTTATTCTTTTCCCTGTAGCTTGAGGTTGAGTGAGCACCAGCTGTCAGTGGGGAGGATAGCCAGCAATCCCCTTCTTCATCTCAGAGATCGACTCGAAGACGCCGTCACGACCAGCTTTAGGATTTTCTTTTTCCTTCATGTTCATGGTTAGCAAAGAGAGAAGCAGAAACTGTATTTGTATAGTGAAAGCAACCACAGTGATGATTTTGTAGGCAAGCTTTTGTTCATGAAATGAGAAATGCTTTTTATGCCCCTAGATGTCTTGAGTTTGCATGCGATAGTCAGAACATGGCTTTTTGAACAAGTATTTGCTGATAGACAGTAATTTGTTTGAAAATGAAATACTGGCTGAAGAATCGATTACTCGGCTAAAGAATCGATGTTGCGGCCGATGTATCAATTCTTCGGCTGTTACTTTGATTTTCCAAAGGTAGATTTTGTTTTGGCCAAATGGCATCCTCTTTTCTCTTCCTTCTTATGCTTGGTTTTGATTTTCTTGCCTTTTGCTTTTGCCATGTTCCATAGTCCGATTGCCAAACTCAAGAGTTTTCGAGGTACCCTGCTCATTGTATTAATGACCTTCAGGTTAGAGGGGATGAGCAATAATTCTTGTGTCTATTGTTGTTGCCAACTCTTCGAGAAAAGCATACTCATCTTTTGCGAGCTCAATACGCAGGGTTAGCTATGCCTATCATTGAATACAAATTTGTTAATATTTTTCCTTCTCTCCAAATGTTTGGGCCGCATCTCGATATGAGATTGCCTACGTATCCCAATCAGGGAATCAGGCCTTTTACGTAGTTCCAAAATCATCACCTTTGAGGTTGGGTTTTCACTCTTGGTTTTTCTTCTCACATGCTTTTGATTTTGCCTAAGTTACCTAATGGAGGTTGAGTCCCTAGCGAGCTTTTCTTTGAATGCCTTAACTTTTGCCTAGGCTGTGTTTTTGCATTTTCTTGCCCTAGCAAGCTTTGCTCTTATTTTTGCTTGGGTTTTCAGGTTACCCAACGAGCACTTCTCTCAAGAGGTTTTCTGTGTTTTGGAGAGGAATTTGATGGAGGTATTTTTCTGAATCTCCTGTGTAGGGAGGTGTTACCGAACAGGTGCAAATAGTAGCCGAACACGTGGTGTTCTAGATACGTGTAATGAGGAAAGTGATATGGGACCCCATATAAGATGAACGGCGGCGGTAAGGTCCAGTGCTACGAGGAGGCACCGGATTAGACGATCTGTTCGGCTGGAATAAGCCGGTGACATGAGAAGTCATTAGTTAATACATTCTGTTCGGCCTAGATGGGCCAGTGGCATGAGAAGTCATTTACTTGTATAGTCTGTTCGGTAGGGGCATATGCCGAACAGATGGAGTTACTTGATGAGACGTTGTCTTAAGAGATAAGGCAATAGGGGTGTCCTATAAGACGGACCCGATATACAGCAAAGATAAGTCAAGAGACAGTCCTACTAAGGGATGAGTTCTATGGATAGAAGAGACCCTATGAGGAAGGGATCTCAGTTGATTGGGTAAGAGATTCCCAGAAGAGCCAGGTTTCCTGTACGAGACAGGAGGCCTGGGACGAGAAGGATGCTTGGAAAGCAAGCATGCTCATATCTATAAATACGAGGTAAACCTAGAGGAAAAAGGTACGCAATAAGTTGCATTCATTCCACACTTCCTATTGATTTTTAGGGTTTTGAGACAGTACGTGATACTAACTTAGGCATCGGAGGGCCTTTGCCACGAGAGGCAAAGGTGCGCTCACCCCTTGTCTGTTTTACAGGTTAGGGTTCAGGCAAAGATATTAGGGTTCCGGCCGAACAGCACGTGACAGGAAGGAGATACATCGCTGTTCCAGGTACCATCTGTTTTTCTCCACCTACAATTGGCGCCGTCTGTGGGAAACGAAAGAGTTCCCTTTTGAAATACGACCATGGTGGAGGTAGATCCAGTCACACCAATTACGGACAAAAACCAGGCTGGTGGCGGAGGGGATAAGTCCCCACCAGGTGCTCCAAGAAAGCCAATTAGCGGGCATGATAAGAGGACTACGAGCAAGGATCCTCTTACCATCCACGACAACTCCATGAATAGGGAAGGCAAAACGGCTACAACCTCCACGAGAAGGAGCAAATCCCATCACAGGGAAGAATCAGTTGCACATTCGAGAAGTGTGCACAGCAACGAGGATATCCTCGATAAAAAGAGGCAGGAAGTCGAGGAATATGCTCGACTAATTCGGAAAAGGGAACATGAGATCCGAGAATTAGAGCGGGTCCATAAGCATCCTGAGGACTCTGGGTTATCAGGAAGGAGATCAGGGGGAGACGGACTGGCCATGGTACGATACAAAAAGGCCCCTTCGCGAAGGGGGAGGAGCAGGTCCAGAAGCCCCACTCCTCCCAAGAAGAGAGTTTCTTCACGAAAAAGAAGGAGCAGGAGTCCAAGCAAGCAAAGAACTCCCCCGCATTACAAGGGAAGCAGGAGCCGAAGCTCCTCGCCCGAGGAAGGCGTGAGAAAACATCCCAGAGACAGGCATGAGAGACCTGCTAGTGATTGGAACAGGGCAGTAACCCACGAATCCAAGAAGCGGGAGGATGGGTCTATGACTGCACGTGAAGCAGCAAGACGGGCCCTGAGTAATATAGCGGCGTCACCCTTTTCAAAAAGGCTGCAGGACGCGCGTCTGCCGAGCAGAGTGAAGCACGGGTCGTTCGTGCCTTACGAGACAAGTGCAGATCCCGTTGCTCATGTGCAACATTACCAACAGGCAATGTTCATGCATGATGGAGATGATGCCATCATGTGCAAGATGTTCCCTTCAAGCTTGGGAAAGGTGGCTTTATCGTGGTTTCATAAATTGGAACCACGTTCCATAAGAGGATGGACACAGTTAGCAGAAGAGTTCACTGCTCGGTTTTTAACAAGTAGAAAGGCTCCCAAAACATTCGAAAGTCTCTCAATGATGAAGCAGGAGGATGGCGAGCCAATCAGAGATTATGCAAAGAAATACTGGGAGACCTTTAACGAGATAGACAGTTGCAGTGAGGAGTATGCTATTGCAACCTTCAAAACTGGCTTGCCTGTTCGGGGAGAGTTACGCCGGTCATTGAATAAGCATCATGTGTCATCGTTGGCCAGGCTAATGGAGTGTATCGAACAACACGCAAGGATGGAGGATGACATACTCCGGGAGGAAGGCAGAGCTGTTGCCGAACAGCCAAAAACTCCAGCAAATAAGTTTGATAAGCCAGAGCCCAAGACCTATAGGAAAGAATACGGGCAGGCTAAGAAAGAGCCTTACAAGGAAAAACAGGCGCCTGATCCAAAGTCGTTCTTTTCGATAACCACGGTTTGGAAAGAGCCAATCTACAGGATTCTTTATCGAATAAAGAATCAGCCTTTCTTCAAATGGCCCCCAAGTCTAGGTGGAGATAAGGAAGCAAAACGTGCTACGAATCAGCACTGCAGTTACCACAAGGATTGGGGTCATATGACAGAGGATTGTGAGATGTACAAGAAACATCTCGATGATTTGGTCTCTCGTGGTTACCTTAAGGAATTTATTCAGGACGATCCCAAAGATAAAGGGAAAGCAATGGAGTTGGATTACGAGCAGAATCCTAGGGGGGTAATCCATATGATACATGGATTGGCCACACCTTATACGAGGAATGAGGTGAGATTGATGCAGAGGCAGGTCAAGCATGACCAGTATGTTATGCGAGTGGGAAACAAGAGGGGGCGAGAGAATGATATGCCCAATGAAGCTATAGTCTTTACAGATGAAGATCTGAAAGAGGTCCAGGTGCCCCACAACGATGCATTAGTCATAACCCTACGAATTGGGGAATATGACATTGAGAGAATCCTGGTAGATTCTGGGAGCTGTACAGAGGTATTGTATTATGATGCATTCAAGAAGTTGGGGCTGAAGCAGACAGATTTGGAACAGTCTATTACGCCTTTGGTAGGATTTGGTGCAAGTGCAGTATGGCCCCTTGGAAAGGTGACAGTACCCGTTCGGGCAGGAACAGTGGTCCTGAGAACGGATTTTTTAGTTGTAGATGTACCATCCTCCTATAATGCAATCATAGGAAGGACTTGGTTACACAAGATGAGAGCTGTTTCTTCCACCTATCACCAGATGGTGAAATTCCCAGGATCCCACGAGATCGAAAAGATAAAAGGGAACCAAAAATCAGCACAACAATGCTTGATTTCAATCATCAAGAAAGTTCCGAAGGCCCATCAAGTTCATACAGTAGAGGCAGATCAACCAACTGTTGAAGATGTTGGAAGAAATCCAACAGACAAAGTAGTGGAAGGCCTAAAGAAAATACAGACCAACGAAACTGATCCCGAAAGGTATTTTTTGATTGGAGAAACACTACCGGATGAGGAAGAGTCCGAATTAATAAGTTTTTTAAAAGAACATGTGGATGTGTTTGCATGGGTACCAGAGGAGATGCCTGGGGTGGATGCAGATGTGATCTGTCACCACCTAAATGTCGACCCACAGCATAAGCCCGTTATTCAGAAGAAAAGAAGGGCAGCAGTACAGCATGTTGACGCTGTTATTGAAGAAGTGGATCGTTTGCTAGAGGCTAAAGCAATACGAGAGGTCTATTACCTAGAGTGGCTGTCCAATACTGTAGTTGTAAAGAAGAAGAATGGGAAGTGGCGTGTCTGTGTAGACTTCACAGACTTGAATAAAGCTTGTCCTAAAAATAGCTTCCCTCTCCCAAGGATTGATCAATTGGTTGACGCCACTGCTGGGTATGAACGAATGAGTTTCCTCGACGCATATCGAGGATACCATCAGATTGCCATGTTTGGGCCTGATCAGGAGAAGACTTCTTTCATTACACCACGAGGGTTGTACTGCTACAGCGTTATGCCTTTTGGGCTAAGAAATGCAGGGGCGACTTACCAAAGGCTAGCTACAATCATGTTCAGGAAGCTTCTTGGCCAGACTATGGAGGTATACATAGACGATATGGTAGTCAAGAGCAGGACCAGGCAGGGGCACATTCAGGACTTGAAAGAAGCCTTTGGAATTCTGAGGAAGTACAAGTTGAAACTCAACGCCTCGAAATGTGCGTTTGGAGTTGGCTCTGGGAAATTCCTGGGCCACCTAGTGACTCTGAGAGGAATCGAGGCAAATCCTGATCAGATAACGGCCTTACAAAAGCTTCAAAGTCCTAAGACTACGAAAGAAGTCCAGAGGCTGACAGGGATGGCTGCGGCCCTAAACAGGTTCATCAGCCGTTCAAGTGACAAATGTAGGCCTTTCTTCCAATTGCTCAAGAAAAGAGAGGGATTCGAATGGGGAGCAGAATGTGAGCAGGCATTCCAAGACTTGAAAAAGTATTTGGCTCAAGCTCCCCTCTTGTCAACTCCAGACCCAGGTGAGATTTTGGTTTTGTATCTGGCAGTTTCTGAACATGCTGTAAGTGCAGTTCTGTTAAGAAACAAGGGACCCGAACAGATCCCGGTTTATTATGTTAGTAAAACACTTCTAGACGCAGAAACGAGGTATCTGCCCCTTGAGAAACTAGTCCTTGCGTTAAGGACAGCAACACGAAAGCTGCCCCATTATTTCCAAAGCCACAAAGTTGTGGTTTATACTGAGTTTCCCTTAAGATCACTGCTACGAAAGGCAGATTTCTCTGGACGGATCTCAACTTGGTCTGTTGAGTTAAGTCAGTATGATATTGACTATCAGTCGCGCACTGCAATCAAAGGCCAGGTGTTGGCTGATTTTGTGGCAGAATTTTCACCAACTGTAGCACCTCAGCCTCCTACGAGACAGGAGCAAAAGGTTGAACCTTCAAGAAGAAAGGGTAACGCACTGCCGAACAGGACCCTTTGGAATGGAAACTATTTGTTGATGGATCTGCCTGTAACACTGGTTCAGGCATTGGAATTGTTTTGTTCCCTCCCGGAGGGGTTATGATTGAGCAATCTGTTCGGCTAGGATTCAGTGCATCGAATAATGTAGCAGAGTACGAGGCTCTCCTGGTAGGATTGAACAGTGCAAAAACTCTGAAGGTTAAAAGAATCAGAGTTTATTGTGATTCACAATTGGTCGTAAACCAACTGTCCGGCGAGTATGAAGCTCGAAATGAGAAGATGGCAGCCTACGTGGAGGCAGCCAAAAGTCTACTTAATACCTTCGAAAGGGTGTGTATAGAACAGATAAGCTCCGGACAGAATTCTCATGCAGATTCCTTGGCTTGGCTGGCTGCAGCTGTCCCAACTGAGCTCAAGCGAAAGGTAGCAGTTGACTACTTGGCCGAGCCGAGCATCGGAAGAAGTATGGACTTGATCCTGGACGTGAACCAAGGACCAAGTTAGATGGATCCAATTGTAGAGTTCTTACAAGATGAAACTCTCCCTACGGACAAAAAGGAGGCACACAAGATAAAAACCAAGTCTGCAAGGTTTTGGCTATCCCCCGAGGGAAAGCTATATAAGAAGTCCTTCACTGGGCCATATTTGCTTTGTGTGCACCCTGAGATGGTCCAAAAATTCCTCCATGAAATCCACGAAGGAACATGTGGAAGCCATGCTGGGGGCAGATCCATTGCCCACCGAGCAATCTCCCAAGGGTATTGGTGGCCACATATGCAGGAAGATGCCAAGGTCTATGTTAAAATTTGTGAGAAAAGTCAGAAGTTCTCACCCATGATAAAGACACCAGCCGAAGATCTGGTACCATTAACTAGCCCTTGGCCATTTGCCCAATGGGGAATGGACATCGTGGGTCCACTGCATAAAGCAATAGGAAATCGAAAGTTCTTGTTGGTAGCCACTGATTACTTCACCAAGTGGATTGAGGCAGAACCTTTGGCCAAAATCACTGAACCTATGATAGAAAGGTTTGTATGGAAGAGCATTATCACTCGATTTGGGGTCCCTTATTCTTTGATCACAGATAATGGGGCACAGTTCCAGAAAAAGTTCAAAACTTTTTGTTCCCAATATGGGATAAGGAACTATTACTCAACCCCTGCCTACCCTCAGAGCAATGGGCAAGCAGAAGCTTCCAACAAAACAATTCTTGATGGAATCAAGAAGAGGCTGGACAAGGCAAAAGGCAAATGGCCTGATGAACTGCCCCTGGTCCTGTGGGCCCACCGAACAACACCTAGGAGATCTACGGGAGAGACCCCCTATTCGTTGGCATATGGTACAGAAGCAGTTATACCCCTGGAAGTTGGACTTCCAACCAATAGGACTGCGTTGGTTGAAAGTGGGGGTAATGACAGGGCTCTAGAAATTGCGCTTGATCTGGCCGAAGAGAGGAGGGAAAGGGCTTTGATCCATTTGGCCTCATACCAAGAACAGCTAATGAAAAGCTACAATAAACACGTCCACCCTCGAGAATTTGGCATTGGAGACCTTGTGCTTCGAAAAGTACTTGGCAACACCAAAGTGGCTAATGAGGGAAAGCTTGGAACAAATTGGGAAGGACCGTATCGAGTAACAGAAATTGCGGGCATTGGGGCTTATAGATTGGCTGACCTGGACGGGAACCCGGTACCAAGGCCTTGGAATGTCCACAATTTGAGGAAGTTCTTTGTTTAAAAGACTTTTTTGCTTTTTAATTATGTTTTAGGATTATGTTACTGTGTGGGAATTACGAAGATAATTCCTTTGTTTTTCGAATTCTGTTTTAGAATTTTGTTATTTTGCGGGGATTATGAAGAAAATTCCATCGTTTTCTCCTTTTAGTTGCAAGGTGTACGCATAACGACTCCTTGAGTTTCATAATTATGAATAAAGTAGCAATTTTCGTGCATATTTTGTTTCTTCTAAAGTATATAATTCTTTCTTATCTTATGAATACGAATAACGATCAAGTTGACCCTCCTTCGTATTGGGGAGCAGGTAATTGGCATGAACGCCATAGAACGCACGAAAATACGTGATAAATATATCTGTATAAAAAGTTAGATTATTTGAGTACGAAATACTTGTTTGCACTGCTAAGTACGATAAAAACTTAACAGGACGGCTGAGTACGAGAAACTTAAAAGTACGAGATACTTGTTTACATTAAAATATCCTAGTACGAAAAACTAGAACAGGTACGTAATACCTTACAGCATACAAAAGAACATTGTATGAAAAAACCAATAAGTACGAGAAACTTAACCAATCTTTTAAGTACGAGAAACTTAACCAATCTTTTAAGTACGAAAAACTTAAAATTCCCTATTTTCTGCTAAGTATGAAAAGACTTAGAAGCAATAGCTAAGTATGAAAAGACTTAGAAGCAATAGCTAAGTATGAGTATACTTAGAAATCTGTCCAAGTACGTAAAACTTGGGGAACATACGCAGATATGCAGAACAGACTCAGAAACATTCCTAAGTAAGAAAAAACTGGGATGCACACTTAGATCGATGATCAAGTATGAACACACTTGATAGGCATGTCAAATAACTAAGTATGAAAGACTTAGCATAAAAACACTTGACCACGAAGGGCCCCTGCAAAATCAAAGCCACGAAGGGCCGAACAAACTAATGTAGTGCCACGAAGGGCCAAATACCTATGTTAAAAATATTCAAGTGTGCTGAAGCCGCGCAGGGCTGAAGACTACGGTCACGCAGGACCAGCAAAATATTCTTAAAAGTTCAGGGGACTGAATTAGAACTTACCAAGTCAATCCAGGTTCTGGACTTCCGGGGGGGTATTGTTTGGAACCTCAATGGCATTGCTGCCTTCAGCTGGATGCTCCTCCAAATTGACGGGTTCAGTAGTTGTGTCTTCAATGGTTAGATGCTCAGGATGGGCTTCTTGAGAGCTAGATTGTGCAGCTTGTGTCTCCATCTGTATATCTTCATCCGCGTCAGCAAAATCATCAATTTGCTCTTCAACATCATCAAGAGGAGGCTCCTCGGAATCATGAGATGGCTGGACACGTTTGCTAGGCAAATCGTTGTCAACCCAGAGGGTGGAATCGTCAGGGGCTCCAATCTTGATCAAACATGCCTCCCATCCAGCAGCCCATATTTGGTCCTGAATGTTTGGCATCTGCTCTATATAGCTAGCTGTCGCCCTATCGAAACCCTTCTGGTGTCCATCATCATAAGCAGCCTTTTTAGTTGCATCGATTTCTGCCAAAGCTTGTCTGAGGTTATCCTCAGCAGCTTCCATCTTCAACTTCATCTCATCGGCTTCCAATTTAGCTTTGTCTCTCTCCCTCTCAAGCCTCGTGATGGTTTGGAGCTGTCTAGTGTTGTCCCTCAGAAGTCTGTTTCTTTCAGGCTCAACCTCTTGCAGCTTATGGCCAAGAGTGACCATCTTTTGGATAAACTGGTGAGATTCAATGATAAAGTGAGTAAGATTCAATAAAGGATCTTATATGTCAAGGTATTAATGAAGTAATGAAAGTACTTTACCTTGATCCCACTCACTAGCCCGGTCGATATCAGCCGATCAGATGAAGAGGTGGCCTCTTTTTGCATATCTACGGGCAGTAGCAACACTTGGGAGAGGGCCAAAGCAGTCTCAGACGAGCTGGCGCTGTCCCCCACGGTCACCGGC
The DNA here is from genome assembly GCA_020567845.1 of Rhododendron henanense subsp. lingbaoense. Lineage (NCBI taxonomy): Eukaryota > Viridiplantae > Streptophyta > Magnoliopsida > Ericales > Ericaceae > Rhododendron > Rhododendron henanense. The sequence continues at coordinate 32,224,807 of CM036313.1, read as the reverse complement.
CGGTCACCTCTGATAAGTTGAGGGGCCCAGGATGGAGGAGGTGGCTGAATGTTCGGGGTAGGGGCTTGTTCGTCTGCCCCAGTAACCTGTGCCGCCCCATCTCCTGTGGATTGGTCTCTGGAGCGTTTGTCCCTATGAGCATCCCCGGCCTCCAAGCCAGACTCGGATTCCCGAGGAGATAGACTGCTCCCACGACCTCGCATACGTCTGGGAGGAGGGGGAGCATTTCCAGTGGACGAAGCACGGCCCGTAGAGCCACGTCCACGGGAAGAAACAGTAAGGAGGGAAGCCAAGTTTAAAGGCTGTTGAGACATTATACCTAAATTAGGAGGAGAAGGGGAATACCCGCGAGAGGATGACTGGCTGGTATCACGTTCGGTTGATGGCTGCTCGGGCTGTTGTTGGGTTATGGTGGCTTGCCTTCGTGACGATCTCCTAAGTATCAAACGAGGCAATGGGATGCCTTCAGATACTGGTACTTCGTCTTGCTGCCCGGCAACCGTCACACCAGCACTAGATCTCGAACTTCTTGGTTGAGGAGTGGCGGATGTAGAAGCACCACTGGTGCTCGGATGAGCAAGTCTTCTGTCAATAAAGCCTCTGTAGGCAGGATCGTATCCCAGTAAAACGTTGGCGTCACGTCCCCGTCCAGCAGTGCGTGTACCTGGAACCCCTTTGTACTTTAGAACGGTGTTTATCTCCCCTTCTCGGATGTAGCTTGGTTCCCTTCTTGGGCGTCTATTGGCGTTTTCAGCTGAAACAACAAAACAATGAAACTTTAAGTGGGAAAACTTCGACATAAGAGGGATAAGTGACTAAACTTAAAAGAACAGAAAGAAGAGGCATACGTGGGAAGCCCCATTCGTGGGGGACGTGGACACCCACCACCTGGCCATCCTCCCCCATGGGCTCGAAAGCTCCAGTAACATACAGAAAGTCCATCTCATGGTCTCGAGCGGAGTCTGGCAGGTTAAGCACGAAACGCTTCTCTGCCTTTCTCACTTTCAAATAGTACGTATTGTATTCACGATTTAATACAATGCTATACCACCATTGGATATCCCAGATTCCTAAATTGGTCCCCAGGATTTTGTTTAAAGCTACAATCCCCATTACTAATCTGAAAAAATTAGTAGACACTTGCATGGGATTGAGTCGATACCAATTAAGAGTTCGACGAAGTAATGGGTCGAAGGGGAAACGAACTCCACCCTCAACAATAGCTACGATTGGGATACACGTTCTATCCCATTTACAGGCATTCCTAGTCGCACCAAGAGGGGCGAGTTCTAAACCAACGGTTTCTGGAATGTTGTATTTAGTCCTAAATGCCGCCATTGCAGCGGGCGTCTCGCAAAGTTTTCTAAATTTTCCTGGCTTAACGCCACTATCAGCTTCATCCGCCATGGATGAGTCAGAGGAAACTAAAACAGAAAAGAAATCTGGAGATAGGATCGAAACCCTAGACGAAGAAGAAACTGAGAACGAAGTCTCGAGATGAAATGAAAACAGAGGTAAGAATAAGAAGTCTTACAGGAATGTAGTAAGGATTTCCTAGGATGAAATCGGTTTCGCAGACGGCGGCGATGGCGGAACTGGAGATGAATAGTTTTCGTCTGGTTTCATTGAGAGAAGACAGACGCTTTTGAAACTTTGGGTGGAAAACCCAAAACGATCCCTTTTTGGGATTAAAGCAGAGAAACGGAAGTGAACCGTCTCGCCTAACAACGTTATCTCAAAAAGGTAACGGAAAGTAAGTTTCTGGAAACGCCGTTACATGGAACGTCAGTTCGAATTTAATGCGAGGTGTACGAAACACGCCACGTGGAGTCATTATTTCAAGAAAATTATGACTAAACCGCCAAAAGACATCAATGGAAGCCCAATGACTGTATCTGCACGGGATCTGGTCTGTTCGGCCCTGAGTTCACTTTTGAGCTTCACTCATCATCTTCGAACAAATGATAATGAGCGAAAGCTGGGGAGCAATTGTAGGGAGGTGTTACCGAACAGGTGCAAATAGTAGCCGAACACGTGGTGTTCTAGATACGTGTAATGAGGAAAGTGATATGGGACCCCATATAAGATGAACGGCGGCGGTAAGGTCCAGTGCTACGAGGAGGCACCGGATTAGACGATCTGTTCGGCTGGAATAAGCCGGTGACATGAGAAGTCATTAGTTAATACATTCTGTTCGGCCTAGATGGGCCAGTGGCATGAGAAGTCATTTACTTGTATAGTCTGTTCGGTAGGGGCATATGCCGAACAGATGGAGTTACTTGATGAGACGTTGTCTTAAGAGATAAGGCAATAGGGGTGTCCTATAAGACGGACCCGATATACAGCAAAGATAAGTCAAGAGACAGTCCTACTAAGGGATGAGTTCTATGGATAGAAGAGACCCTATGAGGAAGGGATCTCAGTTGATTGGGTAAGAGATTCCCAGAAGAGCCAGGTTTCCTGTACGAGACAGGAGGCCTGGGACGAGAAGGATGCTTGGAAAGCAAGCATGCTCATATCTATAAATACGAGGTAAACCTAGAGGAAAAAGGTACGCAATAAGTTGCATTCATTCCACACTTCCTATTGATTTTTAGGGTTTTGAGACAGTACGTGATACTAACTTAGGCATCGGAGGGCCTTTGCCACGAGAGGCAAAGGTGCGCTCACCCCTTGTCTGTTTTACAGGTTAGGGTTCAGGCAAAGATATTAGGGTTCCGGCCGAACAGCACGTGACAGGAAGGAGATACATCGCTGTTCCAGGTACCATCTGTTTTTCTCCACCTACATCCTGTTGCGTTTGTACCTTCACAATGGGTAAGCTAACCCTAAGTGTTCTCACGGAGATAGCGTCTTCTTTCTAAGTTTTGACAAAAACCTAGTTTCTTTAGCAATTAAAGTTCATCCTCTCCTTCCTTTTTGTCAGGGATGTAAAGAACTTGATTCCTTGAAATTTCCTTTGTTTGGCAAAGAGACTATAGTGTTTTGGCAATTGCAACTTAGGAAATAAATCATTGAATAAGCATAGTCTAGAGGATGAAACAGGAATTCACTTAGCAGAAATAAAATGCCCGAGTAGGGGCCCAAAACATGTTTTAGTTTGATTTAGAAAATAAAAGTAATGTTTAATGGTTTTTTTTTGCCATGTTGTGACTTCTTAGCTACTGTAGCATTTCAGGGTCGTTTTCAAAACCTTTGCTTTTCGCAACCTTATACTCTTTTCCACCCTCTTTTTTGCCAAACAGAGCCTTTGAACTTGATCCATCTTCACAACTTGCACGGTGGCTACCTCTTTGAGACATGAGTAGTCCCCAAATGGAAATGTCAGTCTGGGTTTTCATCACCTCTTCTTACTCCTCGTTGATTGTGCAGTCATAAGAGAGATTAATTACTTCCACTTGGCTGAATAGTGATGTTAAGGAGAGCGGATCATTGCATTCTCCCTTCATTTCATTAAAGTCACTTTCCCCTGTTTGATACGGGTCCATGCATGTGGAATTTTCCTCTATCCACTGGCTGTAGTCGCATTCTTCGTAGGGATTATAGCTGCATTTGAAATTCCTCCACCTTTTCTATTGATTGTTTCCCAGACGATGGGCAGTGTCGAAATTTTGGGATGGTTGATGGGTACCACTATTTGGGCAAGCTTGAAACAGGCGTGCCCTCTCATCATGATGACCCTTTCCTTTTCCTTCTTCCTATTCTCAAATTAGATGTGCAGCCATTCATCATCCTCCACGAGCGGAATGTCGGAATCCTCCAAACTGTGTTTCGCCCAGGAATGCTCTTTCCATTTCCTTAACCTTTCCTCTTTTGCTTGTTCTTCTTCGTCACTTTTGTCAGACATGTCGGGATTAATCACTTCCTATTGATCGGACTCATTGTTTTCTTCTTCCTCCATCATGAAACATCCATCCTCCTCTGGGAAGGTCAATGTTGGTTTGGCTTGGGTGATTTGAACAATGTATTGGCTAGGATTGTATGTGAGGTTATGAGATAGGCTTATAAGATTGATATTTTGGGGTGGTGGTTTAGCATTGTGAGTAGGAAGTGGATTGGCTTGCACGCAGTTATTTGTTTCATGCCCAGGGTGTTGGTGGTAGGCGCACTGTTTGTTGGGATCATGGTTTGGGCCATAAGGTGGTTGGGGAAGTGGTTTGTTTAAGGGTTTGAGATGCCCTTGACGGCTAAGAATGGTTAAGGCTTGAGACGAGGTCATATAGAGAGGGTCAAAGTTGCGGTGAGGGCGGTTTGAGTTTCGGGATGAACTGACTTGAAAAGGGTCTTGTGGTAAGGTTGAGTTAAGGGTGTTGACAGAGGCATGAGTTGTACGGGTCGGGAAGGTTTTCTTGGGTGGAGGAGTTTCTTCTTTCCCAATGAGGCCTAGCTTGATCCCTTCTTCAATCTGTAGCTCAGTAGCATGCAGGCATTTGAAATCAGTGATAGTCTGAGTGTAGATATGCCTGAGGTACTTGGGCTACAGATTCTTAACAACTGTCCTCACTTGATCTTCCTCAGAGGGGCGATTCTTTGTCTTGGCAGCCTTTTCTTTGAAATAATTGAGCGATGAGCTCATCACTCATACCCATTGGCTTCAGGGTGTTGATAACATGGCGAACATGACCGGTGGGGTTACCAGCCCCGTTGAACTTCTCGATGTTTGGCATCTTTGACTTGCCTGGTCAATTTGGGACTTTCGGCCAACACCATTTTATGAGGATTCTCATCTTCCACCGATTTCTCTTCGTCCTCAGCATCTCTTGCTGCTTTCTCTGCTAGTAAGGTAGCGACTTTGAGCTTGGTGATCAGCAATGATGGCGCCGTTATTTGCCATGGGAGGATTGCTCGATGAAGCTTGGGATTTGGTAGATAATTGAGTTTGTTTGAGAAGATGACCGCGAAGTCCCTGGAAGTGATTGGGACCGCTGCGGTGAAAGTGTTTTGGCAGGCAAGGGTGACAGACAGGACAGCTGCAAAGACCTCTGTTTGGCGTGACTTCGGGTGTCGTAAGAGTATAAAATTGGTTGTGGTTGCTTCTTTGTTTTACCTATTGTGCCTGCTTGAAAAGTAAAGTACCTGAAAGTCAGTACTTGGCTTGCACAGGGCTAGGATTTGGGCTGAAAATCCCAACCCTTCTGCACAAAAAGAGTTATTACAACAACAGATGATACAAGGTGTGAGGAAGAACTTTCGCAAACAGATGCAAGTAGGTTCCTAGCCTGTAGGTTCCTGTCTTAGTTTGATGAGTTCTATGGCTTTCTAATACATGCAAGGTTTAGGTAGTCTCAGGGTGCTCCATTGTCAAAGGGCACCAGTCCTTTCACCAGCCCATCATAGGTGGTGATTGGGTGATTTCCTTTTTGATATACCACTAGGTACGAGTGACTGTGGAGTTTGCTGGAAACCCTAACATAGCCCGTGTCATGCCGGGGTATCAGGTGAACTCAACGAGGTTGCCCGCTCGATGCATATGATAAATGAATTAAACAAAGCATGTATTAGTCTTATGTTGAACTTTCTGGTTATAGCTCTCAATTCCCCAGCGGAGTCGCCAAAAACTGTAGACACCTCCCAGATGGGGCATCTCCATACAGATTGATCGTTTATTGCTCGTTTGGTTGCTTGCTTCATAAACCAAGATCGTGGACATTCCCATGGCTAGGAACATCGCCACACGATAGCGGTTATCATCAAAACAGAGTCGCCACCCAGTTTATTAAAACTAGGAAAATAGATAGAGATTCTGGGTACGGGAGCCAAGAGTACAATAAGGGGAAGGTGTTAGGCACCCCTCTCTGCCCAGCCGTGAAGCTGGCCCATAGTTGTTCAACATAAGACATGTACTTGCTTTATTCAATTCTAACATGTAATCTGTTTAATTAAGCCTTTAAACAGTTAATGGTGAGCCAATGCGATAATTAAAGCATGCATCAGAAAGCAGAACATAAACAGACTGTCCCAGGGAGATGGATCCCACGGCCGGTGAATGGATGTCACGGTCGAGGGATCCTCCTGGTTTGATGTACCGGCCGAGGGATCAAAGCCCCGGTCGGTGTTCTTCCTCACACCAGACAGAAGGGTTAGCAGATAATCAAATTACTACGATTAAGCATAAAAATGATAAGTAAACCAAACCAGAAGCCGTTGGGCCTCACCACCTTGATCCCTCAGTTGCTTGATTGCTTCGGATTGATTTGTGATTGACTGATTGCTTCTCGAGAACCCTAGGGTTAGGGTTTGAACTTCGGGGTTTGATCGTCGGATTGATGGCTACCTTCGGGAGGTTAGGGCTTTTGAAGAGAGGGTTTGGGAGAGTATTTTTGCAGAGTTTCGTGGCTTGAGAGGATGTGAAAGCATACGAATTTTGTGACTTTCGTTGTAGTATTTTCGGAACCCAAAGGCCCTTTATATAGGCAATTGGTGACTCACTCCGTCCAATCAAAACGCACGATTGCAATTGCAATGCAATGCAAACTCTTCGTGGTAATCTCTGAGCGTAGCTCGAACGCATCGGGAAGGTAGTGTAGTTGGATCAAACGTCTGACAGAACATTCCAGAGTCTGGAAAATAGACGATCTGGCGGCCGAGCAAAGGATCTGGCGGCCGAGGAATGGATGTTGCGGCCGAAGGATAGATCTTGCGGCCGAAGGATAGATCTTGCGGCCGAAGGATTGATCTCTCAGGGAGATTTTCAAGCAACAGGTTGCTCGGGTGAAGAAATGATTTTAAGGCCGTGAGATCAATGTCACGGCCGACAGATGGATTCTCCTAGGATTCTGTATTTCTGTCTGAAAGGCTGTATGGCTCTGGGTTGGGTCCTCTAAGTGGCTCAAAGTTCTTACCGAAAGTCCTAAGGTTCTCGAGAAGTCAATCAGCAATCACTGTATCCATTTCATCATCGGGATGGTCCCCAAGGTGGGACTTGAAATAATTGTTAGGCCAAATTGGGGTGTCTACAACGTTTGATCCGATCACAAAACCCTAGCAGCCAAATTCTGATGCGTTCGGGCTACGTCGGGAGATCACCATGAAGAATTTGTATCACTCTCTAATTCCAATCGTATGCTTTGATTGGACGAGTTGTGTCATCCCCATGCCTATATAAAGGAGCCTTTGGCTCCGAAATTGATATACTTTCACACCCTCTCAAGCCACGAAACTCTGTCAATATACACTCTCAAACCTCCTCTACAAAAGCCCTAACCTCTCGAAGGCAGCCACCAATCCGACGATCAAAGCTCGAAGTTCAAACCCTAACCCTAGGGTTCTCAAGAAGCAATCAGTCAATCCCATTCAATCCAAAACAATCAAGCAACTGAGGGATCAAGGTGGTGAGGCCCAACGGCCTCTGGTTTGATTTATTTTCTGTCCATATACTTTAATCATAGTGTTTTAGTTATCTGCTAACTTCTCTGTCTGGTGTGAGGAAGAACATCGACCGGGGATCCGATCACTCGGTTGGTACGTAAAACTAGGAAGATCTCTCGGCCGTGATGTCCATTCACCGGCCGCGAGATCTATCTCCCTGGAACATGATTGTTTTATTCAGCTTTCCGATGCATGCTTTCAATTATAGTCTCGGCTCACCCTTAATTGCTTAAAGGCTAAAAACATACTACGTGTTAAGAATTAAATAAAGCATGTATATGTCTTATGTTGAACAACTATGGGCCAGTCTCACGACTGGGCAAAGAGGGGTGCCTAACACCTTCCCCTTATTGTACTTTCGGCTCCCGTACCCAGAATCTCTATCTATTTTCCTAGTTTTAATAAACTGGGTGGCGACTCTATTTTGATGATAACCGCTATCGTGTGGCGATGTTCCTAGCCATGGGAATGTCCACGATCTTGGTTTATGAAGCAATCAACCAAACGAGCAACAATGATCAATCTGTATGGCGATGCCCCGCTCCAGGGAGGTGTCTACAGTTTTTGGCGACTCTGCTGGGGACTTGAGAGCCATAACCAAAAAGTTTGACATTTTGGCTATTTCAATTACTCACTAGCGCTTGTCATGAGATGTATCTTGTATCTCAATGTATGAAAAGTCGAATAAGAGCGTATCCTTGTGAGTTTTGGAATTGAAACTCGATGGCGATGCCCCGCTCCAGGGAGGTGTCTACAGTTTTTGGCGACTCTGCTGGGGACTTGAGAGCCATAACCAGAAAGTTCGACATTTTGGCTATTTCAATTACTCACTAGCGCTTGTCATGAGATGTATCTTGTATCTCAATGTGTGAAAAGTCGAATAAGAGCGTATCCTTGTGAGTTTTGGAATTGAAACTCGATGTGAGGCACGTGTGCTTGACTACTCTAATATGGCGTAGTTTGTTCATCCTAGTTCATGGGGTGTTTTGGACTCTTGCCTATTTCTAGTAGTTGAGCATAGTTTTTGTATCTTGAATTTCGGGAAGATTGCGTAGCTTAGTTAAATATGTTTTGTTTTAGTTTGCTAGGGACTAGCAAAGTTCAAGATGGGGGTGGGATGAGCACCCAATATTGTAGATATTTGGTGCGACTAGTCCCGTTTTATGTTATTTTAACTTGTGTTTATTTAGCTTTTATAGTGATATTGCACGTAAGGTGTGTTTTTAGTAGTTTCAGGTAATTTGTGTGAATAAGACGCGTTTGAACGCTAAAGAATGCTCCGGGTGCAACTAAGTACTCAAAGCCACGTGTCACCACGTTGTGGTGCCCAAAGAGTCATGAAGAGATGGTTTGGAGGTTGCTCGGGTCACCCAAGGGTCAAGGGAATTGAAGGAGATGTGAGGATTTTACCAAAGCTATTCATTCTCCGACCAGCTAAGGGTAGAATTGTCATATCTTTTGATGTACAAATGATCTTAGATCCAAACCACTTGGGTTATAAAGTAGACTCAACAAGCTTTTCAACGGTCCAAAGAACACCAAAATTCAAGTTCGGGAGTGTCTAGAGCGAGCCCGCAAAGTTCAGCCAAGCAAAATCTGTCTTTAGCAGATTGGTATCGATACCAGTGCAAAGGTATCGATACCATTCACCTTAAATCACCCCATAACTGTCCAGGAGCAAGGGTATCGATACCTTTTGAATAGGTATTGATACCAATGGCTTTCAGGCAAATTTTTGCCACAGTTTTCAACCTTTCATTAGTGGAAACTTTCTACTTTTGGTATGTTTTTGGGATATTTTGTAGAGAGAGAAGCAAATGTGTATATAAGCTCTCTCTCCTTCACAAAGATCTAGCTATCTACTTTATGTTCTAGTTTTAGCTCTCTCTAGGATAGATCTCCATTGTTGTTCAAGCTTTTCTAGTGTATTTTCTTCAAGAACTCCTTAAGGTATTTTGTCTTATGTTAATTTGTCGTTTATAAATGTTGTAGCTACGGTTGAGATCCTTACTAATATCAAGTGTTTTTTCATTTTCATCGGTTAATCATGTTTTCTCTCTAGCATGCTTTCTCGTCTTTCTACTATGTGTGAGTAGTTGTTCGGCTAAGTCTCGGGCTACTCTTTTCCAATGACTTAAGTGGTTATTTGGTTCTCAAACCTTCGGGCTTAAAATCATGGTTTTCGGAATTGAACTAACGTAGCCATTTTGGTCTAAACGAGGGGTGTTAACTCCTTGATATGTCGTTTAGTCAAGCGGTCTTGGCATGCGACATACCAAGGGCTCGTGGCCTCCTACGTGTTAGATACATTAGTGAAAAATAGGTTGGCTTAGTTCCGCTTAATCACATCTTTTGATAAACGTAGTCATTAAAGATAAATCTTCCGAGTGTGAGCACGCGGTCATGACTCTCGCTCGAGTTATAATTGAGAATCGGTAGCGGCCTTTGTCAATGGGGTAGACGATCCCTAGACTTGCCTCTTTTAGTTCATAAAGTTCATTTCTAATCTTTTTCATTATCATTTCCACCGTTTAAAGTAAAACTAAGTTGGCCGTCTTAAACACCGAAATCCACCATATAAAACTTACAATCCGATTAAGCTATATTCGATTCTCTATGGGTACAATCCCGGACTTCTGGAAATTATGCTATCGACGATCTAGCCCTATGCTTGGGGTTTACAACATTGTATCGAAGGCAAAGGTCTTTTTCGGTTTAAGCACTCACCTATAAAACGGGCTCTTCTCTAATCTTTCAAACACATCGGAAAAAAACCATTTTCATATACTGAGTTCTAGAGAGCAAGAAAGGTTGATTGTGTTCTGTATTTTCCGGCCTTCTTCCGTGCTAGGAAGATCGAGACAGAGGCTGTATTCTGTATTCTGAGCTGTTTTATCCTGAAGGCGGCGTGGCTGTTACTGCTTGCACAGAGAGGGCGGAGCCGCGAAACGTCTTAAAAATAGCAACCTAGTCCACGACTCAACCCAAACAGCAACTAACACAATTTCTGGTATTTTGTACTTCCATTAACAGATTTTGAGGTAAACGGTTCCATACTCTCTGTCCTTTTCTTTTTTTTTTGATCCGTCCTTTACAATATCCAACAATGCGTGCGTAGATTCAAACTTGGTTTATGGCGGAATATTATTATAATCCATGGAAGTGGAATTTGGTCTTTTACGTACAGTGCATGTGGTCCCACCAAACACCAACCAATTGGTTGAATAGGCCAGGGACCAATGAAGCTAACCAGATGTGCTTTCCGATTCAACACACAGTAGTAGTTGAGCTAGCTCTTCATTTACTACGTACTCTCTTGGCCGTGGCATTAATTCTTTTTTTATTATTATTGTATATATATTCTACTTATTATATCAACGGAAAAGGGCTCTGTATATATCTCTGGTTATTTTCATCAGCCTAGCTAGCTAGTCCAAATACTGTTCATCTACTTGTCTATTTATTGAGGGAGAAATGGAAATGGGTGTTTCAGTTTGGATTGTTGGTTGGAATGACTGAGTACTGAAGTATATATTCATGCGTTCACATGATCAGGAAATTGCATGTTTCAGATTTTCAGCCCATGTGGAAGGGAAGTCCTACAGCCACTTTGTTTGAACGATGTGCATGTGGATATGTGTCCATGCCTAGCTTGACCATTGAATGTTAATTCCAATAATAATGTGGGTCCCGAATAAACAACTGCATGTTTTATCTGCCAAAGTGAGTATGGTTGGAAATTAAGAATAGTCATTTAAGCATATAATTTTTTTGCTAACCTAAAAGCAGGGCTGGCTTTGAAATTCTCGGCGCCTAAAACAAAACGAACTTATGAGGGGAAAAAATAATTCATATGGGGAAGAAAAAAAAAAGGCCCATAAGACTTGAACTATGTACCTATTGGATAGAGGAACTAAGTTTTTCCGCTAGTCTAGTTAGCCTTCTTGTTATGTAAGTGCTAGATTAAATATATATTACATATCTGGCTATACCTATTTGGGGCCCTAATTTTGAACCAAAATTCGGGGGCTTAAGTCCGCTACCTTACTCGTCTCGGCTCAGAGCCAGTCCTGGCTAAAAGGAGGGAGGAGGGGGCGACCGGGCATAGCAACCCTCCCTTGGGCATGACCATAGGGACTCTATATCCATGGCGGATCCTGAGAGGGACCAAAGAGCCATAGCAACTACCGCCCCACCAAGAGCTAACGGACCAAAGCCGGACAGAAGAGAAGTACCAAATTTGAGAGGAGCGCCGCTGGCACAACTCGAACTTGGTACCTCCTACCTCACCCAAACCCAAAGGGAGTAAGCCTTAACCAACTAGGCTATCACCCTGATGGTATTTTAGTATCTAATTAGAAGAAGAGTTGAACACTCCTAACTTTATTTTTGTCAAGAATAATGAGTAGTGGGGCAGAATGAGAAAACAAACTCAAGAAAAAATTCCCAAACAAAATTAATTGTACAATATGAACCTTTTGCATTGAAAACACTAGCAAAAAGTAAATATTCATCAACCTGCATTAAAGTTAATAACCTTTCCATCAACAACACCAACAAAATTACCTATTATCGGTTTTTTGCTCGGCTTTTTTTTTTTTTCTCGGCTAAATTACATATCATCGTTATGAGCAAAAGTTACTAAAATAAGGTTTCACAATAGATCGACTACAACGAGTATTTTTCCGGATTTGAAAGTTAACCATGGCAGTTTCGTTATCAATGTTTTCAAATATGTCTCTTTCTATATATGCAATCATGGTATCACTCGTTCATTAATCTCCCATTAGTTTTTTTTTTTTTTTGAATGTCAATCACCCATTGGCTTATGTAGAATTAAAAGTGACACGTTAAACATAATCCGAAATTTGCAATGGGGGCCGGGCACCCACTACGCCCTTGCTAAATCTGCCGTTGCTCAAAAGTTGTCTCCAATTCATATTTGCCCTTAAATTTTTTCTCAATACGAATGTGTTTCATTTATGTCGTTTCCAATGTCAAGGTGATTTTTTGTGACCGCGACAGCCTCGACAAGCCGAACAAATTAGTGAATTGCTAATAAAGGGGCCGGCCAAATCACTATTTTGTGTTTCATGTATATTGGACTCGTAACAAGGCCTATATAATGTCCTTTGACAAAGACTAAACAAAAGGAATTGGTAGTTTCTGTACAGGATGAATGGGGACCAAATTAATATTCGTGGTTCCCTTGTTCAAATTCATGTGGTAGTATATTGGATTCTTCTGGCTTTTGGTGTAGAATGATGACAACTTGCACTCAAGCTAGCTACATTACATCCAGGTTCAACCAAAGGAGAAAAATTCGAACCTTTTTTTTTTTTGTGTGCATATTTGGACATTTCACGTTGTATTATAATTTATGTGCTAAAATTTATTTTTCTTGCTTTTTGAGATGCGAAAAATAGTTCATGTTTTTCTTTTTCAAAAACCATGCATATTCAATTTTTCTATTATGGTTAACCCACTTGGTATTTCTTTCTTTATATATAGACAATCTTAAACGAGCACCAAAATGTTTTCCCGAAACTTTTGCTTCATCCACAATTTTTCGACATAACCCAACAACTACAACAGCAGCAAAACATATCATATGAGCAACTCCAATCCATCTCTAAAACTCCAAAATGAAGAATGAATGTGACATATTAGAGGGAGATTTTGTAAATTATTTCCACTTTTTACACTTTATGAGAGAATTTAGGAGGGACGCATCATACTTTTTAGATATTTGGATCTCCAAATTGCCTTTGGTTCTAAAAAGTACGATGCATCCCTCCTAAGTTCTTTCATAAATTGCAAAAAGTAGGAATAAATTACAAAATCTCTCTCTAATATGTCACATCCATTCTCCATTTTGGAGTTTTAGAGATGAGTTGGAGATGCTCTGAGACATCTTTCACGATGCGAGCTTAGTTATAGCTGCTAATAGTAGATCCTAGGCCCCGCTTGGCAAGTGAAATGCTTGCTTTATGCCTAATAACTTTTCATGATTATGAGGCTCCAATTTTTCATGATTATGAGTTTTACCTTATTTTATTTCCGAAAGCTCGCCTATTTAAAAGTTTTGCTTCCGGCCCGTAAAGATATTGAGCCGGCCTTGGTTGAGCTCGTACTGAGGTCCAACAAAGCAGCTCTCAATCACAATATCACGTGCGTAGGTTTAGGACGTCTTTCATGTAATTTTCCTTTTTCCTAATCTGTTTCGGCGGCTTCAATTTGTAACCCACAATTTGCTAAATAAAACTCACATTCTTTCCGTTTATTATTGGTTTTTTTGTTTTTTTTTTTTTATCAGCTTATTATTGGTTAATGTTGGGCTGAGGAGTTTGATTTGAATTCCAAGTAGCCCAGTCATTTCGGGATATTTGGTCCCTGAAAAGTGGTTGGATTGGGCCCTAATTTCATGGATGGTTGTTGGTGCACGAGCCCATGGAGGCTCGGGCCATCATTTATTGGTTGGCCTTGGCTCGTACGACTGGGAGTTGGTTGGCCCATGAGATGGATCAAATATGGGTGACCCTTTTTTAGCTTCAGGAGAATCAATTCAATGGCCTCCTGATTCATTACTCCATCAGATAAGGAGGTGGATTGCTGTGTAATTGTTCTTTGGCTCCAAATACTTGATATCGAAACCGTTTGCAACCGCCAATATGCGAATTGGGTGGTGCTACATGGGACACATGACAAATTCTTTCTCGGGCAGTCGCACGGCTGAATTTCATGCTCTGATCAGTTGAATCATTGGCCTATAAATAGTATCCAAAAGCCGAAGTCATAGAAGAGGTTCGAACACCAAGAGTCCAGCACTTCCATTATCATTTTAACTCCAACACTTCTGTTTTTCATTTCCACTTCCTTTTACCATATCCAGCTTAATTTCCATAGATATAGTCGCTTTGATCAATCTTTTGCGTTCATTTTCTTCCAAAGCCTAGTCTAGCATAGCATTTCCTTACTTGTCATGCAATTTCCATTTCACGGTCAGTTTCACCTTGAACTTTGTTATTTCTACCACGATAGAATTCTTCATTCCGATTTCAAGTGCAATTTCACTATTGTTTTTTTAGTTTGTTTCTTCATTGGGGAATATATGAAGTCCTCGTCCTCAAGGCGAAGCAACAACCACTTGTACTGACTTCACCCCTAAACAACACACTATCGTTCAATTAGAAGTCAGATTGAGGCTCACGTGTACCCTAACATTGGACTGCAATTCAATCCTAGTACGCCTGCTACTACTGCTACTCGCACCTCTGCTGTGAAGGAGGAGAACAGATCCGAGGAGATGACGATGTTGGGAAATCGTAGCCGCTCACTCTCCTCACAACGAACAAAAAACACTCACGATCTTAGGATACTGTCATCACAGAAAACAAACCAAAAGAAAAAGAAGAGAAAGAGGAACAGAAAAAACAAAACACACAGATATACGAGGTTCGGCAACTTACCTACGTCCCCGAGAGCCATACCAGTCCACTATGAACGAAGAAAACTAAAGATTACAAGTCTTCTATTTCCTCTCTGAGAAAAGTTTTCTCTTGCACTCACTCTCTAAAAATCTCTTTGTCTGACAACACTTTACAAATGATCATACAGCAACTGATATTTATAGGTAACCCTAACTGACAGCTGGACACCTCCAACCGACTTAGGCCACAAGACCTCTCCTGGGCGCGAGGCCCCCGCCGTGAGACACCTCCTGCCGCGAGACCTCCCTGGGCGCGAGCCTACTTGACAGTGCGCCACCTGCCGAGGAACTCTTTGCGCTGGTCGCGAACCACCTTCCGCGGAACCCTTTGCATGCGCAGGTCGCAGATATCTGTTGCTGAAAGTAGTCTACATCCCCTACTGACAAAAGGACAAGAAGTCTTAAATCCAGGCATTACGGCCGGTAAGAATCTTGTCATCCATTACCAACCTTTTGGTCTTCCCTTTTTTTTTTTTCCTTTTTTTGAACAGCAAAAAAAATTTGTATTATTCTTTCAAATTGTTATAAAGACTAAAGAAACAAGAATTTGACAGCATCACTAAACAAAGTAAGAAAAATCTTGTGCCCAAGAATCTGAAACCCTAATTTGAGATTGGCAAGAAACCAAGGAAACACCTATTGGGACAAGTTTAGAATACCTATTGGGCTAAGCCCAGAACTTAAAAGAAAAAAACCCTAACCCTACCAATGGCAACCAAAATTGCCAACCCCCTCCAAGACCGGCCTCCACCCACAGCCACTAGCAGCCACCAACTGCAACCACCACATCATCATCGCGCCAAAATCTTAACTAACTGCAGCCACCACGCCACCGGACCACATCACCAAACCAGCAGCCACCACTAATCGGAGCCTCGGCCCATTGTAGTAGATCTGAACCCGACGAAACATGAGCACCAACCCCAACTTGAACCCCTCCACCTGACGAGAGCCACATCGCCATTAGGCCAGAACTGGTAGCACAAGTAGTGTAGACCGGCGGAAACTCGGCAGAATGGAAGCGGAAGCAAGAAAGAGGAGGGGAAACCAAGAAAGGGAGAGGGAAGAGGACCGCCAGAGCTGCCAACGCCGTTAAGCCAAAAACTGGGGTCATCCAACAACGGTAGCCAACGTGAGCCGGAGCTTGTCGGATTCTAAAAAGTCTAAATCTATATAATAAAACGGGACGGCATCTTCAAAAATGTATAACGTACGTATAGGCATCACAAATTGTGTTGGGGATGCAGACAACTTTCAGCAACAGAGTTCCGCGGCAGGTAGGCGTGCGGTCAGGCTTGCGGCAGGTAGCGCGCGACAGGTAGGCTCGGGCCCGGGATGGGCCGTGGGCCGCGGCCCAAGTCGGTTGGACGGGTCCAGCTGTCACTTAGGGTTTGCCTATAAATATAAGTTGTTGTATTCATTATTTCTTGAGCAGAGCAGAGCAGAGAGAGGCTGTACAGAGAGAGAAAATTTCTAGAGAGTTTCTAGTGAGAGAGAGAGTGCAAGAGAAAACTTTTCTCAGAGAGGAAGGAGAAGACTTGTAATCTTTCATTTTCTTTCGTTCATAGTGGACTGGTGTGGCTCCCGGAGACGTAGGCAAGTTGCCGAACCTCGTATATCTGTGTGTTCTGTTTTTCTGTTCCTCTTTCTCTTCCTTTTCTCTGGTTTGTTTTCTGTGACGATAGTATCCCAAGATCCTGTAGTGTTTTTGTTCGTTGTGAGTCGAGCGCGAGGCTCCGATTTCCCAACAAGAAAGAGGAGGGGAAACCAAGAAAGGGAGAGGGAAGAGGACCGCCAGAGCTGCCAACGCCGTTAAGCCAAAAACTGGGGTCAACCAACAACGGTAGCCAACGTGAGCCGGAGCTTGTCGGATTCTAAAAAGTCTAAATCTATATAATAAAACGGGACGGCATCTTCAAAAATGTATAACGTACGTATAGGCATCACAAATTGAACTTTTTAGATTATGTCTTTTTAGATGGTGATATTCAAGTTGGGTGATATGTTTGTCAACGGTCTAAGAAAATTTTATCAATAGTTGAAACTAAAAAAAGGTGGAATAAGAAAATTAAAATCCAACAACATAATTTAGCATCCTTCGTACGTAGGTGATCACCAATTGGAGTGAAATTGTGTTAGGATTATGTCATCCTTCACACAGAGTCAGCACATGGAGACAAGGATTACTATCTATCGGATCTATCTGTTGTAATCTTTATAGAATTTGTTGAATTATCATACATAACAAATATTTCTTTGGTCTGAATATATAACACTGATGTGTATAACACACCCAGGAGTTACCCCAGTGATTCGGGTGGATGTTCAGGTTTTGAGAGTACTCCTCAAGGTCTGGGGTTTGATTCCCCACCGAGTGAGTACACTGATGTGTGTACTTTATTCACAATCGTTGGTACATTTTAATTTATAGGGGTTACTCAGAGATTTTTCTGAACTACCAATCTAACGGGATTGAATCACATGTTGTTATTGTGCTCTTATTTAGTGTGGAGTCAAGGTTCATCTTTGTCTCTCCCCTCTTCCTTACCACAATTTTCTCGACATTTAAAAAATATATATGAAGTTCAATACAAGTGATATGTTTATCTTATATGTTGAATTGGGATGGTGAAATAATTCATGTTAGAATTGTTCCTTTTTTCCCTTGTGGGCGTAAATAAGATGGATAAAGTAGGTCGACATAGATATTGCTCCAATTCTTCCCTTCAAATTCACTATCATTGAAATATGATGACTCGTATACAATGTTATTTCTTTTTTTGTTTATCATTTTTTTCATGAATTAAAACCATTCTCATGTGCATCCTGATTACCGTGCACCCAATCACATTAAACTTGTTGGAAACTAGGGCTCCTGTGTACTACTAAGTTATTAAACAAACAAAAGAAAGTTATAACTACAAGAGAGGTTTTGATATCTACATGTATAGCAAGCTTGACAAACTCCAAAAGGATGAACCACTTATTGGGAAAATAGCACAAGGGGATCCAAAACAACCTCAACGATGCATAGGTTTCCTTAATTCACACTATCTGAACAATTTTAGGATAAGTCAACAATCACATTTATATAGCACCATCTCACATTAAGATATTAGACAACAATGTTGTTGACTATGTCTATACTCATATATTTTGTGATATAATAAATCAAATATGTAACATTTTAAACACTACAAGAACGATTATGAACGAATAAACTAGTTAAGTTTGACTCATGTTACATGTTTGATTTGTTAAAAGACTCGTTCAAGATTAAGTAATATAAACAAGATAGACTTTGAGCATATTGTCATTTTCATAAACTTTTGAGCCAAGTTTCAACAAGGCTTACTCGACTCACTTGTCACTTCATTATCAAGAGTTAATTACATCTCATGCCCCAAGATTTACACCATATTTTTCCTTTGTCCTCTTCTTTGAGAATCCTATACTTCTGAGCCAAAGTATCACTCTTCCCCTCCAATTACGTAGCTATATATTCTGAAGAAATCAATGAAGGCCAAGTAAGCTGATTGCAGTGCAATGAGACTTATTTATTCTCCCATAATATATTTTTGCATTGTAACCCCTAAGTTAGCTCAAGTGAGCCTAATGTGTTGACAATCCATCAACTTTTGGATGTATGTCTAGAAAAAGGGTAATGGTAATAGACCTAAAATGAAATAGAGTTTTGTGTTTGGATAGAAAGTGTGATTTACCCGGTTCAACAACTTTTTTTTAAAGACTGTTTAACAAAAAGAAAGGGGGCGACTATTCGCAGTCCCGTATTTTCTCCCTTAGCCCACTACATTTCGGTAAATAGTTGTTGAAAATCATACATAACATTTCGGTAAATAGCTGTTGAAAACAAGATTATATTTCGGTAACTACATGTCGAAAATATGTTCAACATTCGGTAAACAACTGCCAAACATACATTTTTGGTAAATAGCTGTTGAAAAAAATATTATATTTCAGTAATTGGATGCTGAAAATGTATCTTAATTTCAGTAACTAACTGTCGAGTATAGTTAGAAATTTTTAACGGGCTAAGGGAGAAAATACGGGGCTGCGAATAGCCGCCCCCAAAAGAAATGCTAACTAAAGTCCATTGAGTTGTTTGGATAATGGCAAAAAGGTGTATTTTTTGTCAAAAATTGAAAAGAGATGTTAAGTGCCCATGGTTTTCACCTAAATCACACAACTACAATCTCCTTCCAACTAGGATGCGTAGTGCCGTAGGCACGGGCTAGCACTAGTCTATATTATAAAACAGAGCGGTTTCTGTTAAAAATGTCCATTGAGTTGTTTGGATAATGGCAAAAAGGTGTATTTTTTGTCAAAAATTGAAAAGAGATGTTAAGTGCCCATGGTTTTCACCTAAATCACACAACTACAATCTCCTTCCAACTAGGATGCGTAGTGCCGTAGGCACGGGCTAGCACTAGTCTATATTATAAAACAGAGCGGTTTCTGTTAAAAATGTCTAGGCATATAAATGAAAGCAACTTCTATAACCGTTAGATCACTTCCTTTAAAATTTATGATCGTACGATTTGGAAAAAACAAAAAAGGAATACTTAATCTTACCTTTTTCTACCAAATCTCTCTCTCTCTCTCTCTCACTTAAATTGGTTCTGATACTTTGTGAAAATGGAAAAGTGAATTTGGAGGCAAATGAGAATTACTAAGAGATATAAAACTTATGTTGAAAGTGCCTTTAGGCACGGGCAATTCGCTAGTATTAATAATTGCCCAGCGGCACTTACATAACAGAGTTCATTACAAATATTTAAGTCTGACGCAAAGAGCGACACTCACGATCTGTTATATATTCATACATAGAATCAGCAATCTCAAAAGAGATAAAATGCTAGCCACAGATAAAAAACAACAAATATCCAAACGATCAAATAGACTCCAACTAAGTATGGACGCATCAATAAACTTTCAAAAAACTACATATCTGACAAACAAACAGCTTGCAAAAAGATGTATTGATATCCGCAAAAAATACATTGATCCACATAATCCACTCTAACCTCAACCATAATTAACCTTTAAAAAATAGGAATAAACAAAGTGAGTTTAATTAATAGATCAAATACACCTTTTTATTTCTCATCTCCACTATAATTTGCCAAGTTCCACCGGATTTCTACCATTTCATTTGCTGAGTTCAACTGAAAAGTGGTCAGATTTCTCTTTTCCTTTAGATAGGGAACGATCACTAATTTAGTAACTGGGTTTCACTCATTTCAGAAAACACACAACAAAATTTCCAACTTTTATTTCCATCATGGGAAATAAAATCAATTCTAAAACAATACAATTCATAACGCCTTTTGTATAAAAAAAAACAATACAATCACAATAAAAAAATCGAAATCGCCATATTTTTTTTTAAGCCACGTGTTCTTAAAGACAATAAAACAATACAATCACATAAAAACAATAGTACAATAGAATACCGAACTAACAATAAAACAATACAAAGCCATGTGTTCTTTCTTTTCTTTTTTTTGTCAAAAGTGAAAAGATTGTATTGATAAACGTCCAACGACACTTACAAAATGGAGATCATTACAAAGAACTTGGACAAAGCCAAATTAATCGTCTAACAAATACAAAACGAGTAAATCACAAAACAATCGATATCTTTCATCTTAACTTAGGCATGGCCTGACGCAACAGCGACACTTTTAAACTGTCTAACATTTAATTAGGAGTCTCAAACGAGAAAAATGTAAAGTTAAGAACAAAAGACACCAAATATCCAGACGATCAGATGCATACACTCTAACCAAGTATGAACGCACTAATGAACTCCCAAAAACTACAAATCTGCTAAGCCACCACAAGTTGTCCCGCCAAAGACATCATGTAGAGATAGAACGCTGAAACACTGATATCGTTGTGAAACAAACTCGATTGAGAGAACTCGATCTGTAGACAAAATTCGTCCAAAGGCAAAACTAACAACTCTCATAAAACAAGAGACAAAACTCTCACAGATCAGACGACAAGTCGTTGATCTGGAGAGATAGAAGACAAAAAGAAAAAAATAAAGAAAGAAAGTCGGAATAGTACCATGACCTTCCCCTCCTGCCGCCGGACACGGATAAGAGGAGTTGTGGTGGCTAGGGTTGAGAGAGAGGGAGAGAGAGATAGGGTCGGCTAGGGATAGATATTGTTCAGTGGTTACTCCGTGAAGAAATGCCCTGTGTTCTTTAAGAGGATAGATAATGCACCCACAAAATATTACTAAGAAAATAAAAGAAGATGAAAACGTTACCGGAAAAGAAAAAAAGGATGGAAAAGAGGATTAGAACTCAAATGGGCAAAAAAATCAATACAACTTGAAGATTTCGAACCTAGGTTCAAATCTTTTGTAGAACTTGCAATTAAATTATATGTAGTTCTCTCAGTGCTTTCGTCGACCATATGTTTTCAATCTGAATCGATCGATACAAAATATAAACTTGATTGTGTTCATGATTTTTGCTTTTGATGGTGTTCGTTTCTTGCGTGAAAGATAATCGATCAACCCTCCTTCCTCCGGCCTTAAAACAAGGGCTTTGTTTTTTTTTTTTCCATGCTCCTAATTATTTTTGTGCATAATAGTGGAATTAATCATAGTTAAATATATGAACAAATTCACACTCTTTGACAAGGGAGAAGTTTTTGGGAGTCGGGTAGATACCATCCATGTGGTACCTTGTCGGCGATTCCAGCCGTTTAAATGTATTTTGGACGGTCTTAATTTTAGAGAGAGAAAAAGATGAGAGACAAAGTGGTTGGATGAGGGGAGAGAGAGAATATAAATCTGGACCGTTCCATACACGTTTGGACGGTTGGAATCGCCGACAGATACTACCATGTGGTATAGATTTCTCTTGACGAGGAGCACCTGATTTCCATCATTTGCTTTCCGAGCTGCAGCTCCCCTCCAGGCTCCAACAATCGGGGCTTCGATCGTAAACGGCCCGATCTCGGAACCGGTTCACTTCGCTCCAACGGTTTTTTTTTATCCGCTCCAACGGTTCATCTATCACATACTTTTTTATTTTGGACGAGTATCACATACTTACACAATTCAACTATCTTGCTATTTGCAGCCACTTATTTCCTGAACGTAGCCTATATATACTATGGTACACACCTGTTTATAATATACTTCGTAGTACACAGACTACGTTCAGAAAATTTGTGGCTACAAATAACAAGGTCCCAATTCAAAACATCCCCTCATTTTCTTCTTTCATTTCTCTCTCTCTCTCTCCAAATCCTCATCCTCCCACTTTCTTCGGTGTCAAAACACAAAAATAGAAACCAACAGCCGCGGCGACCACCGTCTCAGCCGTCCAATACCACCGTCAATGGCCGTCCACTCCGTAAGTCTTCGAATCCCATTATTCCATTCTTCCCACGCTTCTAATGGGTTCGGAGCTTCTTCAAACGGCACCGTTTCTGAAACCCCAATTGGTCGTTAATAATCGCTTTTACCAAGCTCACTATTACGATTAGCCTCGATTTCTCGCCTCGAAAACTAGTTATATAGCACGGCACGCGCTGTTAGGGTTTGTAAAGGGATTGCATTTATTTATTTTTCAATTCGATTCGAAGAATATTCTTGGGGTTAGGTGTTTTAAATTACGTTGGAAAGATTTCATAGCGTCATCGTTCGATTTGGTCATTAGGGTTTGAAGAGATATTATTGTTTTGATTCAATTTCAAAAATAAGGGAAAGATAGGGTGAGAAGAGGGGGTTAGAGGATAATGTGTATACTGTGTGTGATTCAGAAGTGGTCTCGACGGATTGCCACCATGCTTCCGTGGTTAGTGATTCCAATGATTGGCCTGTGGGCCCTATCACAGCTCTTGCCACCGGCTTTCCGGTTTGAAATCACGTCACCGAGGTTGGCCTGTGTTTTCGTGCTGTTGGTTACCCTGTTCTGGTACGAGGTTCTGATGCCACAGTTGTCTGCCTGGCGGGTGCAGAGGAACGCCCGGCTTAGGGAGAGGAAGAGGTTCGAGGCGATTGAGATGCAGAAGCTTCGGAAGACGGCGATGCGGAGGTGTAGGAACTGTTTGACTGCGTATAGGGATCAGAATCCATCGGGGGGGAAATTTATGTGTTCCTATTGTGGGCATGTTTCAAGGAGACCGGTGTTGGACCTCCCTGTTCCTCCTGGACTCGAGTTATCAAATTCTGGTGTGTTTAAAGATTTGGTTGGGAAAAGTGGGAAGATGTTGAATGGGAAGGTATGGTCCGATAATGGTTGGATATGCGGTCAAGATTGGTTGGAGAATGGTAATTGGGTCGGTGGGTCCTTTTCTGAGAAGTCTAGTCACTGGCAGGAGAATGGGGTCAGGTTTTTCTGCGGTGATGATGATTGTATGCAGGAATCGTCTTATTCACGGGTTGTAATTTTTGCTTGCAAGATATTGAAAATGTTTTTCTTGAGCATCGGATGGGTCTGGAGAAAGATGACTCGGGTTTGTTTGGCCAGAGATGATTCTTTGTCAGATGCAGAACACAAGGGTATGCTTAGTAAACAAGATGAAATTGGGGCGAATTTTCAAGAGAGTAAAGGAGAGAAGGCGCGCAGAAAGGCTGAAGAGAAGAGACAGGCTAGGTTGGAGAGGGAGCAATTGGAGGAGGAGGAGAGAAAGCAGAGGGAGGAGGTTGCAAGGTTGGTGGAGGAACGTAGGAGACTGAGGGGAGAGAAGATGGAGGCTGAGAAGGATCGTAGCAGAGGCTCAACTGCTGCCAGGGAAAAAGACATTAAGAAGGAAGCAGAGAGAAAGCGTCAAGACAAAAGGAAGGAAAAAGACAAGGGGTCTAATAAAAGCAACTCGGATGCTGAAGAGCTGGAAAAGAGAGCCGGGAAGGAGAGTGAACGGAAATGGGAGTTTGATAGGAAGAGTGAGACTGATCGATGGGAAAGTCACCGAACGGGCTCGGAACGTGCCAAGGCCAGCGGCATGGAAACGGCACATGGGAGTAAGGTTGCCAGTACAAACAATCATAGCCCAGGAAATACTGGAACACGATACCTGGACCGAATGAGGGGTACTTTTTTTGGAAAGGGTGCAAATACTGCTGCTGCTATTTCAAGAGAAAACAAGCCTAATGGTTCTTTAGATCATGTACACGCTTCCACTAATTGGAGAGAGTCATTTCAGTCTGGGAAAAATATAAGCAGTGATGATAAGATCGCTAGCCGTCCTGTAAGTTATCGTTCTCCTCTTGATTGTTATGTATTTAGGACTAATTATTTGTTTAATATGCTCGTAGGCTGTTTCAGAAAGAGTTGTGGAAATATTCAATGAATTGTATTGTAATCTTCAGGGCATTTACTATGATATCGATTATAGAAGTACCTCCTTGCAAGCAAAGATGTTTTTTCCTTACTTTTCTTCAAGTTACAAGCAAAGGATATAGGACAGAACCGATTAGGTTCTCATAGTTAGAGATTAGCCTAACCATGATCTAGTGGGCCACATTTTATGGTAGCCGTGTCTATCTATACCCATGATGATGATGAACTTATGTGTGCTTTGTGTTTATGTTGTGTTGTTTACTTCAGGTGATCATTGAACCACAACCACCATCAGTCCCTAAAAAGTCATGGCACCAATTATTTAGTCGTTCATCAGCTGTTCCTCAACCAACTAATTCAAATGTAATAAGTAGACCAAATGGGAAGTCCCAAGCACAAGTTCAAAGTCCTCCTTTGGCTGGTCACTCATTCCCTGCACAATCATTTGCTAACCCCATTGAGTTTGGACTGCCATCACCATTTGCCTTACCTACCTTTCCTAGTGTATCAACAAGTAGTGGTTTTGTTCCCCCATTAACACCCAAAGCCATGTTTCCTTGCTTTGGAGAAGGACGTCGTGATGTTTTACGAGATGAGTCTGAAATTTTTGGAGACCCATGTTATGTTCCCGACCCACTATCTTTGCTTGGGCCTGTTTCAGAGTCACTGAATAATTTCCAGTTAGACCTGTGTACTGGATTTTCTACAGACATGGGATTGCAAAACCCATCCGCTTTAAAGAACATATCTGCATCTGCTGAATGCAACAGGCCATCACCAATTGAGTCTCCAATGTCACGGTTACGAGCTTTTGATGAAAGGAATTCTTTTTCTAATCAATATGCAAGTACAATGAAGGCCCAGAATATGCATCCTTCACCAATAGGAGGTTTAAGTAATGCAAATGAGCAGGGGACATGGCAGATGTGGAGCACTTCTCCTCTTGGACAAGATGGTCTAGGTTTGGTGGGTGGCTCGGCCAGCTGGCTATTATCTCCAGATCTGAACAGATCAAATAAAGAAGATTTGGTCCATCCTACGCCGCATAAGACCATGGCATCACTGTTTGCAAAAGATGGTCAAGCCCTTACTAGCACTCGTTCTCCTCAGAACGTTTTCCTTGGAAATTGCCAGAATGGTGGGACGTTTGTTGCTTCTGTTCCTGGTGCTACCCTTGATCCTTGGTTACCACAAACTTTAGTTGGACCTGTGCCAGGCATGGAAGGCCATTTTCCTCATAATTCACCAGAGGAAGCTTCTCAGAATGATATGATATATGGGAGTCCCCGTGCCTTTACAACTAACCATCAAGCGGCATTGTCTCCTGCTAATTGTGCCAAGTAAGTGGTCTACTCTGGTTATCGATCTCTTAACTGCAATTGGACTTTTGAGTTGATGTGAAAAAAGAAGTATTTGATGTCTTTTTTCATCCTGAAATGTTTAAGTGGATGATTTATATATCTTTGCTACTGCCTTCTGTACCAGCAAGCATTGAGCATAAAACTTGTGTGATCTTTTTCCTTTTAGAGCAAATTTTGCATGTGTTAGTGTTACCAGCATAGCTGGAGCTTTGATTTCCTAATCTCTATATAATAGATATTTAACTAGCGTTGTGCCCGTTTGATGCACGGGGCAAAAAAAAAGTCCACGATGTATTTTTTCCATTTCCGTGCATCAAACAGGCACAAAACTAGTTTTAAATCATATATCTATGCCCAATTACATTACTTGATAAAAAAAGGTTAACACATTTTGTACCCGTTCAATGCACGGGGACAAAAAATGTCAGTGAAAACTTTTTTCCGTGTAAAGTGTTATCCCGTACATCAAATGGGCACAACAATTCTAATACATTAATTCTCAATTGTGAAATGGAGGAAAAACCGCAAACTAAATATTAGGATTAATATTAGGATTGCTCGGCAGAGGAAGAATATTAGAATTGCAGTGAAGAAAGTGGGGACCTGTTGTACGTGGATTTGGTGGTAATAGCGGGAACACGGGGCTGGGAAAAGAAAAAAAATCAAAGAATGTGGGGACGTGGGTGTGCAAAAGGGGGAATAGGAAGTTAAGGAAGTCTTCCAACCTGTTCTATGCAAAAGGGGGTGTGCATCAAACGTGTATGATTTGCGGTTTTTCTTGTTGTCACTTACGTGGGGGGTTTTTATTGTTAAAAAAATTCAAAAATCTAAGAAATTAGGATTGGGAGATTAGAGGCTTTTTGAGCTCACACATTTGCATTGGATATTGATAGATTCTGGAATAACCAACCCATTGATTTTATTCTCAGAAAAAAACAAAGCGAGTGGCTAGTTTTAAAATTCATCTCCATGCATCTCAGATTTCTAATTTCCTTGGCTTGCTTTCAAGTTTCATATGCTTGTTGTGACTGCATATGCACTCATGCCACTTAGTTTACTTGCTCTATTTTAAGTTGCTTCACCAGAATCCCTTTTTTTCTCAAATCCATAGCCAAGAGAAGTATGTGTGATGTAGTGAATCAACATATTCATTAGCTTTCGAAGATGTGTCCATAGTTCACTCCCCCCACTAGGCATTTAGAGATTCAGAAATAACCATCTCTACCACATTTTTTATCAGCAAAGCAAGGGTCTTGGCTATAGCTTTTTAGATCCTTTCTGACCTGCCTAATAGGCCCCCTTAGTTCCTCCTTTCTTTGAAAGTGGGACCAGAAAGGAGGCATTCATTTTTTCTCAAAAGCCCTGAAGCATAGAAATCACCGATGCCGCCATTGCATCCCAACCACTACCGTTCGGCACTCTGAAAAAATGCCACTGTGAAATCATCAGGCCTAGGTGCCTTCTCTATTAAGGCTTTGCAAAAGCCACTACCACCTCTTCAGAAAATGGTGTTTAAAGCTTGGATTTCTTATCCCCACCAATGAGAGAGAGAACTCCAAATAATGAAGAAGAGGTCTCTTCAATGTTGTCTTTGTTGTCAACCTCTTATAGTTATCCGCAATGCCATTATAAACCATAGCCTTCAAATTATCAAGTAAAGGCCTCCTCATTGTCGCCTCGGTGTGCATAGTATTTGTTATTCACCATTTTTATGAACTATGACCCTATGTTAATGCGTAAAAGGATGAATGAAAGTATGATAAGCAAGTCTTTTCCTTGTTTGGAGTTTTATTCTTAAATAAATTTGGTTGAGGCATATTTTTCTAACTTGTCTTAGGCTAGGATTTATACGCTACTCCTAATATATTAGGAGTTTGGTGAGTATGATCAGCTAGAATGTGTCAAGGGAAATCTCATAGTTAAATGTCTCTGGATCCATTGACAAGGCATTGATAATTGATTGGCTTGATTTCTACCAAAACATTTTATGTGTGAAAACACAAGTTTGAGAAAATCAAGCGTTAGTGTAGTAGATTGTTTGAGATGCGATTAGTACAATGGAAGGTTGAGTCTATAGGAATGCTTAGTGGAAAGATGCAAATATCTCGCCTTAATTCTTTGATTCTCACGCCCCTCTAGATTTGTTTCATTAGAGAGGGTGTCCTTCAATAGGTTTATAACCAATTATGACAGTGTAAGAAATATGGTATGAAGAAGACCAACAAAAGTAGTAAGGTTAGTGGCCCAATTAAGCTCATTGATCAAGCCTACTTGAGTTCATTAAATTGCAAGATGGCACCTCATGCTTAAGAGTGTACGGCTCATACTTAGTCGACATTGATGGCAAACTGTCGAACTCTTACACTACACGTGTTTGATGCATTTGGTAAAGCTTGTATACGTTATGAACAAGAGAAATGGCCCGGAGGACTTATTTAGCTAAATAGAAGGATTTAAATAATGGGCTAGAATTTCTATTTGCTTAGGCTATCTTATATCTCTAGACTACGGTTGTCAAATAGCGAATCAAGTCAAGAATCTGATTGGCCCTTTTCCGAATCGTTGATTGAATTGGATCATGAATTGCAACGATTCAATCAAATTTTACATTGGCAAATATATCTATGCATTTACGTAATAAAGATACGTTGTAGAGTTGAATTAAATTTGATGCAGTAGGATCTAGGGTCATTTGTGTCATTTCACGTCCTTAGTGTTGTTAGGGTATTGAGTCTATAAATAGGTGAGTTGTTCTTTCATTTGGTAGCTTTTGATTATTAAGAATATTGAATATATTGATTGAGACATAGCTTCTCTCTCTACCTTTTGGGTTTATCCACTTGAATGGGATTTTGCTCATTCCTTTGGTATTTTGGTTTGCATCATTTGGTATCAGAGCCTAGGCTGAAATCCTAGCCCTTCATTTCGCCGGAACCCTAAAACGGCGCCAGAAAATCTTGCCGGAACCCTAAAATGGCACCGGGAAGCTTGCCGGAAACCTTAAACACCTCAACCCACTTCGAAATTCATGGATCTGTTCATTTCGAAGCCATTTCAGCCCT
This sequence comes from Rhododendron henanense subsp. lingbaoense, assembly GCA_020567845.1. Taxonomy (NCBI): domain Eukaryota; kingdom Viridiplantae; phylum Streptophyta; class Magnoliopsida; order Ericales; family Ericaceae; genus Rhododendron; species Rhododendron henanense. Next base: position 32,196,198 of record CM036313.1, on the reverse strand, counting down.
AAATCGTGACCACCCAGCTGTTAATCTCACTCAAATCCTGTCTTAAACTGGTTTTTGATCTACCATCTCCTGATTTCTAGTTGATTCGAACACACTACAATTGATATCGAGTGGATCTAGTGATTTTCGAACCCATTTCTTGCTGTTTCGAACACTATAAATACCAGATCTGGAATCGTGAAGTCTTTAAAGTTGATTTTGAGACAACCCAACAGATTTGAACCCTAAATCTGCAGATTCAGCTCGATTTGAACCATATTCAGCACGATTTTGCCTATTTCAAACTCGAACAGACTAGTTCGAACCCCTAAATCAACAGATCGACCCTAATCGACTCGTAGGAGCCCTAATCAACCAGTTCTGAGCTCGAAATCGAGTGTGCTCGTGATTTTAGGACCCTAATCGAGTGTGTTCACGTTCGGTTGGTTGCTGCTAGCTTCGATTTGTCGATTTGCTGTTGGGTGTGTGTAGATCTGATCGATTTGTTGGGTATTCTTCAGGTTAGTTTTCTAGACTTCAATATTGGGGTTACGACTCTGTTTTGCTCCTGTTAATCACTGAGTTGACTGGTTTGGGTTGAAAAATTGCTGAGTTCACTGGGTTTGGGACTAAGTTGACTGGGTATGCTATTGAGTTGGCTGAGTTTGGGTTGAAAAGTCACTGAGTTGACTGAGTTCGGTGACGGAGTTGACTGGGTGCAGGTTCTCTCGGGTTGATTCGATGTTTGGAGTCGAATTTGGGTGGTTGTAATAGCTCAAAGAGGTAGGGGAGGACAAGGAGGTAGAGGTAGAGGATTTGTGAACAATGGTGAAGGATTGAAGGTTATTCCACAATGTGGAATGCAAAATGATTGCAATTCAAAAGGTAATCGGAATGAGATTATAGAGTTGAGAAAAGTAGCTACCTTGTTTGGAAAGGTGCGGCGTTTGCAGCTTCGGACTGTTTCAACAACATTGAGGTTGAACTTCCCATGTTTGATGGAAGATTCACTCCTAAGGAGTTTGTTGATTGGTTGAATACTCTTGAGAGAGTATTTGAATGCCATGTTATCTCGGATGAAATGAAATGAAAGTAAAGTTAGTTTCTAAACACCTTTGAGGAAGAGCCTTCGATTGGTGGGAATAATTACAAGATAGTAGGAAAAAGAGAGGTAAGGGAAAGATTAGAGAGTGAGAGATGATGAAGAAAACGTTCGAGGAACGGTTCTTACCTTTTCCTACTTTGCCAATATCGGTTCTTTGGCTAATGTTGCTAAGTATAGGACTTGTGGGAAGTCTTTTGGGATTGGAGTACAAAGCACAATTGATATAGGTGCTGTCCCAATACCAAATCTGTCTTTATTTGCCACCTTGAAGGCTAGAAATACATCTTCAAATGAGGAATTTGAATGCTTCAAGTGTGGGAAATCTAGTTTTAAGTTAGAGGTTGGTGAAACTGCTTATGAGAATCAAAGTGATGCCCTTTTTGTTGAGGAGAAGATGAACTTCAATCTGGATGTGTTTGATGATGAGATGGAATGCGGTTATTTCGACGATGCTCCCATCTTTGATGAATATCCTAATGAAGAACTTGAGGGTGTTCTTGAAGATGATTGTGTTTTTGAGATTTAAGATGAGTTTGAAGACATGTCAATCTTTGTTGAGTCTCTAAATGAGGACTTTGGAGGTGATTTTGAAGGAGGTACCGAGTTTAACGAGTTTTCAAAGGAGGACATTGGTTATAATGATGTTTCTACTTTTGATGAGCTCTCACATGAAGATGTTCCTATTTATAACAAGTTTGAAGGAGAGTTTGGTGTTGATCATGAAGAGGGAATGCTTATTGATATGCTCAAAGAAAGTTTCCTTAGGCCTAGACAAGATGGTGAGGAACTTTTGACAAAAGGTTATGGAGAAGAGGAAAGTCGTAACCTTGAGATTGAAGATTGCTCTCAAGACTTGACTTTCAAGTTGCTTTTTGTACAAGACACTCAACTTGAAGAGTATGGGAATGATTTGGAAGCTCCACTATTTGATGAAGTGTTGGTTGAACGATAGGTCGAGGATTGCTTTCAAGTGTTGCCTCCCGAGTTGCTCCAATTGCAAGATGTTCAAGTTTGTGGTACATTTGTTCCCAAGCCACCACTTCTCTCCACGCCGACCCATTGGACTTCACCAAAAGAAGCGGAAGCACTCATGGAACTGTTTGAAGACCCCTTGAGCATGGTGTTCACTCGAGCAAGTCTTGGGTATGATATGCACATTATTAAATCTTTGAATGATGATTGGTCTAAGTATGTTGTGGGAGTATGTGTTCGGAAATCTTTTGATGGTGTTTTGCTGAACCAAAGACATGCCAAATAGATTGTTTTCTCACACCTAAGTATGGCCGTAGTAGATGTATACAAAATGAAGCTCATATTGAAGATTGGTTGTGCTGAGAGTGATGCGTTGATCAAGGAATACAACCACATGTCTACTTCGAAGCTGCATAATAATCACTTCTGTGTTTTCTTTATTTAGTTGTCTTGAGTTTTGTTGTCCAACTTGAGGACAAGTTGTTTTCTTTAGAGGGGGTGTATGATGCAGTAGGATCTAGGGTCATTTGTGTCATTTCGCGTCCTTAGTATTGTTAGGGTATTGAGTCTATAAATAGGTGAGTTGTTCTTTCATTTGGTAGCTTTTGATTATTAAGAATATTAAATATATTAATTGAGACATAGTTTCTCTCTCCACCCTTTGGGGTTTATCCCCTTGAATGGGATTTTGCTCATTCCTTTGGATCTTTAATTCCCTTTGGTATTTTGGTTTGCATCAAATTTTTTGTTAACTCAGGTGTCTGGGTAGCTTACGCACACCTTGACTAATCCTAGGGGCTCAATCCCACCGCCCACTTGTTGGGACCCCCTTTAAAGGCGGAAACTGACCCCAAAGGAGACCTGAGAGGTTTCGAACCTAAGACCTTAGGAGGGAGCAAGCTCCTAAGTCCCAAGCCTTGACCACTGGGCCAACCCCTTGGTGTTAAAGTTGAATTAAACTAATCTTAAATCACTAAAGAATTTTGTTTTCTATCATTAATTGATTATCACATGGTCTAATAGGCAATAGAGGAAAGCTTAGCCTTATATGATCAAGTTGTCACGCTCTCGATTTTAAACATTAATAAAATAACTTTCCTTAAATAAAATCCTCACAACAATATGCATAATACCCCAAAAGAGTTTGCCATTTCCACATCATCAAATTACTGTCCCAACTCCAAGAGTTTCATTACATTACATCAATGGCACACCGGCCCAAAATAACATAAGTGCGAGATAAAAGATGAGTTAAGAGTTTACAATTATCAAATGTCAAAAGAATTTGATTAAAATTATGATTACATCTTCAAAATGTGATTTACAAGAGATGCAAAGGTAACTCCTCTATGTCAGCTTTCAAAATAGTGTTACTACATGCACGCCATGCACACAATGCCCTTAGGTTCGTACCTAAAAATGATGAAGGGTTGAGTTACACTAGCCCAGTAGAAAATTCTACGCTAACTTTATATGCTCATGAGGTGACAAGAATGAATAGCAGAAACAAAGCAGGATGTCTCAAGTAAAGAGGTATGACCATAATAAACGTCGTTCATGGTTTCACATATTCTCAAGTTCCATATCATTGTCATTTAATCGCGTTCGTATCACATCGTCTTTTCATCATCAAGTAACCTGAGCGAATGCTCCTGCCGGGCATTATGGATCCCGTGGTCCCTGCCTAGCATCCTCACCCGTTGGTGGGTCTAGTACGTGTCCACGACTCTTTTTAAATGTTATCGTAACGCAGTTGATTCTTTGTTCATTCACATTGTATCATAAACTTGTCTTTCAATAAATAACAAGTCATTCACGTCCAACAAATGAGATATCAAGTGAAAAGCATACAATGTTACTCTTAAACTCATAAACATGCATAATGTAACCCAATAAGGTGGACCATGGCTTTGGAACATGAAGTTAGGACTTAGGATGATATACGAAAAATTTCACTGAGACGAGTCCTACCGGTAGGGATTTGGGTCCTATCGGTACAAACTCGGTCCAAAAGGATCACAAATTGAGTATCGGAGAAAACACATGAGCTCTACCGGTAGGGGGAAAAAAAGTGTGTTTTAGCAATGATCATGGTAAGAAACTGGCTTATATGCAACATACGTGGTTTTGTCCGAGGCTCTAAGGCTTGCCGTTCAATATGATTTAGAGAATACAAAAATTAAAATGGTTATATTGCCAAAATTAGCCTTCATGTAAGATATTTTACTCCCAGGGAATCATATTTTCCGATTAGGACGTGGCACCCTTAAATCTTCATGCTAGCCGGTAACATTTGATGCAAACTCTAAGACCCCGTTCGTTTAAGGGTTTTGGATTTTGGATTCTAATAATTATCCTATTTCTCTCTAATCGTTACTCTCATTTTTTTTTTCCTCTCTCTCCAATCATTACCCCTATTTTCAATCATTACTCTATTTTTCTCTACACTGATTACCTATAAATCCAAATCCAAAATCCCAAAACGAACGGGGTCTTAGGAGTCACTTGCCAATCTTTCTACGAGGCACTGTAGCATTCATTGATGCATGTGTTTGTGCAGACACATGCACGATTTTCCTTTTTTCTTTTAAAGTTGTTGTCTTAAAACTTGAAGTCTCCAAGTGGTAATACTTGCAGTGGTACACAAACACACGCACATGTATAGAACGCACATTTTGCCCAACGAATGTTGCCTGGCAGATTAGCAGTTTAGCACACTAGAATAGAATGGAATGCATACCAAATTGAAGTAAAATGAAAGCAAAATGTATATGCTTTTTTGATTAAGTAAAGGAATACAAAGTTTTACATGTTTTTGATTAAGTAAAGGAATACAAAGTTTTACATGTTTGGATCAGAGTTTTTTGGATCGTGGATTTGCGGTACATGGAACGGGAACAGGATCGCAGTACGCCATATACTTCGGAACACGGTATGGTGAAGGTAGGCTTCTTCGAATCATTTATTCGGAACAACATTAGTTTGTTCTGAAGGCGGGCCATTTTTCCGGTCGTTTTTGTGCTAGTAGCATTTATATATGACACTGTACTTGTGAAATCAGTAATGAGATTAATTTATGAGATATTTTTTGTTATATGACTATGTACTTACATCTGTGTCATTCTTATCATCGGTTCCCTGCATGGGAGTAGTTAAACTCTTCTTCATTCCTATTACTGAGATTGAGCTATGAAAGACCTTCAACAAACAAGACTACATATAGACAAGAGTGAATCATACAGAGGCAGAAGTCGAGGAATCCCCATTCTAGTTTGTAACCCTATAGCGAAATGGTTTGGATTACATTCAGTCGCTACATAGAAGTGAAGAGAACCTGTGAAGTTTGAAGGAAAAGTGCAGATGTCATAGGTGCCCTTCAAGTTGTATATTTACACAAAGCTTAGAAGTTTACATCTCTAGACAAATATGGGATTATTACCACTAGCTACAGAAAATAAAAAGTATTTCCCATTAAGGTAAGATAGAATACTTAATTACCACTAGGTCCACTTTTTACTAAATACATTTACCATTAATGGAAGGGCCACCCTAGGACACCCTAGGGTTTTAGGGTACCCTAAAACCTTAGGGTACCTTAGGGTTTTAGGATACCATAGAATTTTAGGGGTGCTTTTAGGATACCATAGAATTTTAGGGGTGCCCTAGGGTTTTATGGTGCCCTAGGATTTTAGGGTTTAGGGTACCCTAGGGTTTAAGTTTAGGCGCTTTCATAGAGCCCTAGGGTTTAGGTTTAGGCACTTTCATAGGGGTTTTAGGATGCACTTTCCTATCATAGGGTTTTAGCGATTTAGGCACTTTCATAAGGTACCCTAGAGTTTAGGCATTTTCATAGGATACCCTATGGTTTAGGCACTTTTATAGGGTACCCTAGGGTTTAGGCACTTTCATAGGGTACCCTAGGGTTTAGGCACTTTCAGGGTTTAAGGTTTTAGGTACTTTCATAGGGTTTTGGTGTTTCATTAATTGGAGGTGACCTGGTGGGAAATACTTTTTATTTTATGTACCTAGTGGTAAAAAGCCCGACAAATATTGCACCAATTCCAACAGTTTTTGGAAAGGGTTTATGTTTTAGCTAGTCAAGATGGATTATAGGATGAAGTGATTCTGTTCCATCTGGGTATTTAAACTGGACATCACCTTTAAAAATCGTACTGAGGTAACCTTGCAGATATAAAACTTGCTGAATTCTCATGCATGAAACCGAGCAAAAATTTGCACATGTATGCAGACATATGGAATATGACCCTTGCATACGTAGAGAAGTCAAGCTTGACATCTGCTTGACGATTCTGACTATGCTTTCCCTGTAAGACTTTTATGCGTGAATCTTTTGTGCGATTGATAGGTGAGGAAGTACTGCTTAAGTGGTATTGAATGTTACACTGGTTGAGCTTTATTAGCTCTTCTCTCTTCCTTTATCTTTGGATATCTTCCTCAAGTGAATTGGGGAACTTGTTTCTGCTCTTAGTGGGTTTTTCTAATCATGTTAAATAGTCATCGACAATCATAGTAGGTTGAAGTAGGCCATTGATATTGTGGTGCTCTCGGTGCTTGATTCTGTTTACTCTTTTGGGTCTGGCAAGTGTGCTTCAACTTGTATATATTCAATGGTTGAGCTTTTCTTCATTCCCATTTAGTTTTCTGTGACTAGTTCTCTGATGCTTGTTTCACTGTTGTTTCTGTGGCAGGAAGGAGTGGGCTATGCAGTGTTCAGGGGAAAACAACCGAAGCACGGCTGTCACAAGGGCCCATGTCGGTGGCCTGTATTCCACCCGTGATGCTCAATCGCTTTGGTCATATGATTGAAAAAGATCAAGTTACAGAAAGTTGTAGGGAGTAGGGACTTTCGATACGCCTGTTCTGAAGAGGACAACAGCCCTCTTTTGTATCTTCCTTCTCTCCTACATAAGGGTTATTTAATTACAATAACATGATTAAATTACACGTGGAATGCATGCGCTGCTAGTACATCAGGTGCCAATCATGTTTGCGTTTGTCTTCCACCACCCACCAAAATTCCACAACGTATTAGTTTCACTTTTAGCTTTCGGCCATCGTGTAGAGAGGATGTGGGAGTGGTGTCCGCCTTTGAAGGGAAAAGTTTTGATCTTTTCAGTGGTTAAAATGCTGGTTTCCTTGGATAGCTATCCATAAGCTTTTTAAGAGATGCCTAAGCAAATGGCGACACCGGAAACTTAAAGAGTAATATTAGATGATACTTTGTGCAGTGTTCTTTGTAGGCTACTAGTAAGACCCTTCTCGGTTGTCCCTTTTGGAATGAAAATTTCTGATACTTGCAGAATGGATGCAATGTTAACATCTCCCACAACGTGCCATTTGAAGAGATGCCTAATGACATCAGTAAATTAGGACCTTTGAGTTGTTATAGCTATGTATATACATTTCCATGGTCTTTCGTACGCTACAAGGAAAAGAAAACTAAATTGTGCCCCCCTCGCCTCATTAGGCTATGGATTTAGAGATATATAGTTGCAGTTTCTTGCCAGCATTCCTGTGTGAATACAGTATTACGTAATCGAAGTACTCGTAGACTTTCTTTTTTTTTTGGGTTGGGTTTCTTTGTTTTTTGACATGAGATGCCAGAAAATGAAGGGTTGAAGTCCGTATCCTGCGCTGCTAGTTACATTAGTTGATTTATTGTTTTTGTTTTCAGACAACTAAGGAATATTCTTTCATGTGTAAACCCAACAAAACAAAGCACAGTTAGGAGACTCATAAGTCATCACAACTCGAATTGGATGAGGCACAAAATGGAGAGATTTTTATGATTGTGAAAAAGAAAACTCAGAACACAAGGAATTACTCCTACTAATTAGTATTACTTGAAATTTACTGCTCTGGCATAGATGCTTGAAACTAAGGAAGAAACATCACCATTAAGCACCAACCAATAATATACTTCTCAAAGCACCAACTAGTCATGGCAGTTTTTCGCTACACAATTATCTTTTCTCACAGCTAGATGGGTAAATAAAAAATATCAGAGTACCAATTAACAAGTCACATTGAACCAAAATAAGAAGCTTCATTTTTCATGGGCGCTTGAGAAGAAATCTCAACCTCAGGTCCATCTTGTTGCTGCTGCTGCTGTGGTTGCAGCTGACCATCACCTTGCCAAGTCCACACAATATCTTTAAGTGCCGGCCTTATCTCCTCCTTCAACACCTTCAGATACTCCAACGTATCTCCACTCGACTTCTTCACCTCCACCAAATGAAACGTCGGAATTACCTCAAATATCTCCGCATCGATAGACAATACGCCTTTCCTACCTTCCTTCCCTCCCTCCAATTTCAAAACCCCTCCATCTCTCTTCGTTATTTTCAGCTTCAATCGCTTAGCTATGTCCTCCAACCTAGAAATTATGGTCTTAGCAGTCTGTTTGGATGTAAATCGTGCTTCTTTCTTCCGCTCATTGTCCTCAAACAAACTAGACAAGTCAAATCCCGCTGAAAACGAGATGATGTCAAAGGCATTCAAGTTACTGGGCCTTGCCAATTGTTCTTGCTTTGATTCTGGTGCAGTGCTGCTATCCTCACTAGGACCAAAAATTTCATCAGGATTTAAACCAGTTATTTCTCTCTCTTCCATTTGAGTTCTAGTAGGTTTTAGGTCAAAGCCTTTACGAAACCACGAACTTTCGGTGATCCTGCGAATGGATACCCTGGTATTTGGGTTTGGGTCAAGTATCTTTGATACGAGCTTGCGTACTTCCAGGGAAAACCAATTAGGAAATTTGAATTCTGCCTTTCCAATCTTCCTATACATCTCAATGAGATTTGAATCATGGAATGGGAGATACCCGGCCAATAGAACATACAAGATGACCCCACATGACCAAATGTCGGCTTTTGATCCATCATACCCTTTTCTGCAGATCACTTCAGGTGCCACATAGGCGGGCGTTCCACAAGTTGTGTGGAGCAACCCATCTTGCCGCTTAGTTTCAGCAAGGGCACTCAATCCAAAGTCTGAGACCTTAAGGTTTCCATTTTCGTCCAAAAGTAGGTTCTCCAGTTTCAAATCCCGGTGATAAACACCTCTGCTGTGGCAGAAATCAACGGCGCGGATCAGCTGTTGGAAATACCTCCTTGCAACATCCTCCTTGAGCTTCCCTTTTGCCACCCTGTTAAAAAGTTCACCACCTTTGACATACTCGATGACGAAGTAGATTTTGGATTTGGTGGCCATAACTTCATAAAGCTGGACAACATTCGGGTGTTTAACAAGCCTCATCACAGAAATCTCCCGCTTGATCTGCTCAATCAAACCCACCTTAAAAACCTTCTCTTTGTCAATTATCTTAACGGCCACGCTCATGCCAGTTTCAAGATTCCTCGCAAAGTGAACCTTGCCGAAGGTTCCTTGACCTAATACCCTCCCTAATTCATACCGTTGCATCAAGACACTTCCTCTGTTTTCCATCTCAAATGTCCAGCACTAATACACAATAATATGCTACTTTTTGCAACTGATCCAAATCCAAATGCACTATACGTCTATACCTATTAATTCACAAACGTTTCAGAAATCAAATTAAAAAGACTACAAAGATTCTAGCCATCTTCACAAAGGTTGTGATACGACACTACTTGTCCTTGAATATATTTTGCCAAAATGGGAATCTGAGAAGAAAGGCAGAAAGGGCTTGAAGTTATGTGTCCAGTCTCATCAAGAATAAGTAAGGTCAGCTCAAATGGAGCTCCAACCTCATCAAGCTCAACGAAAGACGGCTTGGCTCTCAGGCACATCTTTCAGCATTCCCTGTCTTTTTTAAGAAACAAGAGAATGCTGGAGAATATAGTTACAGTTAAAGTTGGGCCTTTACCAGAACAGTAAAACAGCAGAGCAGGATATGGTTACAGGTTCAATTTGTCGGCAAAGGAATGAGATGTTCACCTGAAGAGAAAGGAAAATGGGTTCCTGTAATCAGTTGAACAAAAAACATACATGTACGTGCATTGATAAGCAAAATTATTTGACATAGTGATTCAAGCACAAGAAAATAGAGAACCGAAATGAAAAGTATAGCACTAGGTGAAGGGTTGGAATTCAAATGGTGGCGCAAGTGTTGCATCGTGCTCGTTAAGATATGACGTTCGTGTTTGTTGTAACTGAACTTATGCCCCGGTTAATGAATAGCATAAGCCGTAAGTTCACGAAGGAGAAAACCTTAAGCCGTGGCATTAGGAACCATATGCATTTGAATATGTATGGACCATATGAAGTGAGTTGAATAGTAAGTTTCCAAAGCAATAGAAAGAAATTTGAAAGGGAGAATCTAAATACAGTAGTAAAGATAAAACAACCGACAAGCTGTCTTACTACAATCAAATTAGGGAAGAATCTAACCAAGAGCAACTGAGAGAAAGTGAAAAAAAAAGGAGCATCTAAAGACAAATAAACGACATGCTGTCTTTCTACAACAAATTAGGAAAAAAAGCTAACCAAGAGCAACTTAGAGGAAGTGAAAAAAGGGAGCATTTGAGGATACAACCAAAGATAAGCTGTCTAACTAGATCTAATTATGCCACACAAAAAAAACCTTTTCAATTGCTTCAAATTTTCCTTTTCGGAATATATTGGAAAAAAGAATTACTGAATCCCGGGAGTTGAGGCCTGAATTCAGACTCAAATCTCTTTATTGATATGCAAAGAAAAAAATAGTTGATTCGAAATGCATAGTTTTAAGGGAAAATAGGATTCACGTAGGCGACTCAAATTGATTGGACACAAGGCTCGGTTTGGTAAAATGTACAGTTTTAAGTATGAACCCAGAAAAATTGATTGTTTTTGTAGCAAAGAGGTCAGAGGTATATAGCATCAACCTCTGTTGAAAAAAACCAAAAGAAGCTAGTAATTTTCAAGAAATGAAGAAGATGTTTGCAGACCCAGAAAAAGGAAAGCAAAAACAAACCAATAGAAACATCTGTTTGGTTACCCCGAAAGATGAGGGCTGAGACAAAAAGATGAGCTGATTTTTCATTCCTCCGATCTCAAACATCAAAGAAAAAGGTCAGAGATTGAGAGAAAAGCTAATATTTCTTTCACTTTTACATTTTCTCAGCAACCAAACACACACACGGAAACAAAAGTGAGCAGAAATATGCGGATCGAGAGGTACGTAAACAGTTGGAAGAAGAGGGATCCGATTGAATTTACGGAATTTACCTTTGGGATGAGAAGTGTTGGTATCTTCAGCACAAGAAGTTTATGAAAGAGAGAATATACAGCGTACTTTCAACTATATGTACAGATATATACTAGTATAATACAGCGTGGATGATATCTACAGCGCAGCGCAACGAGGAGAATAAAGAGTGATAGGTATTTTGAAAATGTTTTTTTTTTTTGTTGAGAAACAATTCTCAGAACTCAGTAATGACACATACAGATTATTAGACAACAACAAAAAAAATACAAAATCCTACAAGGCAGAATTAATGTTTTACCTCAACTCCCACGACACAAACGCTAATTGCTATAAAACCCAGAGAACGTAGTGACATATATACAGGGTTACGCTACGAACCTAGGGAGTAATAAGTCTGACCTCCCAGTGCAAATAAGAAATCCTAATCCTACAAGAATTCTATTTCTTATTCACAAATTATAATTCACCTCATAATAGAATTACAATTGCACTCCCATCATTAACTCAATTATATTACAAGCTTCATATTATTAAATACTTATTAATCTTCCCACGTTAAAATTATAAATATCCGTTGATTAAAACAATAATTATATTTAAGCAACATCTTATAAAATTAGAGTTTTTAAATATTCATCCGCAAACCTCATCCCACGTAAGTATTCATTTCGGTCATTTTGAACAGTTATATTTTCATCCTTCCAGATGGTGAATTATCAATCTTACCCTTTTAATAAAATATCCATATATGTGTGTATATTATCTTCCTAAATTAGTGGGATTCAACCATTTCTTAATTTAAGAGGATTTAAAATTTAAAAAATTCGTAGTAACCAAATCCCACTGATTTATTTTTCACTGATTTAAATTCGAAAACCATATTTATTTTTCCATATCTCCCATGTATTATCATGAAACCTTTTGGAACATGGTGGAATCGATCATGTTTTTCATGAATTATTGTTACAAAATTATCATAAAAAATATTTCGGAACATAGACAATATTAAAATCGATGTTAGTGAAGAATTAATCTGCCCAAAAAACGGAAAGACATGTTTATCTCTATTTGCACTTGTATAAAGAGGGGAATGGGTATTATACAATAATTTAAGATGAAATTAATGAATAGTAATAAATATATGTGATAGCGGATGGATGATACCTAAATATATTTGTACTTACAAAACAGAGATACAAAGAACTTGGACAAAGCCAAACTAATCGTCTAACAAATAAAAATGAGTAAATCACATGACAATCAATATCAGATATCATTGTGAAGCAACCTTGATTGAGAGAACCCGATCTGAAGACAAAATTCGTCCAAAGACGAAACTAACAACTCTCGTAAAATGAGAGACAAAACTCTCATAGAACAGACAATAAGTCGTTGATCTGGAGAGACGGAAAAAAAAAAGGAAAAAACAAAGAAAGTGAGTCGGATTAGTACTATAGCCTTCCCCTTCCGCCGCCACACACGAGTATGGAACCCACGGGGGGAGAGGGGAAGGGAGAAGAGGAGTTGTGGTGGCTAGGGTTGAGAGAGATAGGCAGATGTGATGGCTAGGATTTGAATTCAAGTCCATATATTCAGCCAAGGCGTTTGTGGAATTTTCTTTTCATCTTTTTACCAATTTTCTTAACCTGTAGGTTCAGAACTAGAGGAATTTTGAATTTTGCACAAAAAAACTCACTAAAGACCAAAATGCGGGAAAAAAAAATTCAGCACCGGAGATGTGCTTTGGTACTATTTTTTTTTTTTTTTTTTTCACATTTAACCAGTCTATTAGTTCTTCAGTAAAAAATAAAGTTGAGAACGACAAAAAAAGAAGCAAAAGTAACAAGCAAAAGGAAAAACAGTGATAAAGTGATTAAATAAATGTTCTACCAAAAAAATGCTGGAAGAAAAACAAATCCCAAACTAGGAGTTAAAGTTGAGCCATGGCCATCACAAGTACAAAGGTTACTTATATATATCTGAAATTCTATTTTTACAAGTTTTTGAGTTGTAGTAATCAATCAAATTATAAACAGGGTATATATCAATTTCATGTTACAAAATGAAACACTATTTTTCTTCCGTTGTTACAATGGACAAGAAAGTAGGGTTTGCTATTGTATCGGTGTTGCTTGCTCGCTACCAGCGTAAGGCAAGTCACAGGCATGGATTACAGTACAAATGTCTACTGTTTCAAGAAACTCCTCTGCATTGGAAAGGATCAACGGTCCGTATTCTAAAACCATGGTCTTGCACTGCGAAAAGAATCCAAAAGATCATAATAGACAGGCAATAGAAGGGATACATATGATTATAAAAAGAAACATTTAGGAATTGTACAACGTTTAGTTGGTTGAGTAATTAATCAACTCTTTGTATAGAATTGGTTTGTCATTCAAAATCATGATGATGCAGATCAGTCTAATCAGTGAATTAATTAACAGAACAGACTATAAAACATATAGTCTCAGAAAAAACTGATTTGAATTAACATACGCCGACTGCCAGCAATTCATGTATACGGAAATCCATGGATGCATCAAGTTCAAAGATTTCAAGCATATATAAGTTTCTGAAAAGTTATAACCTTTTTCACATAGCTCTCCACAGCATCACATGCCTTGAGAAGCAACTCAAGTATGTCTAACTGAAATAAAAGCCAACAAGAAAAGGAGTTGAAACATCATGGAACAAAATAGCCTGAAGCAATGAGACAGAAGGATAACTATTTTAAGTTACCCAAAAAAAAAAGGATAACTATTTTTGCTTCAGATGACATAAGAGAAGGAAAATTAATTCAGCACTACTTCAGTACAAACCTGTGTATCAGGATCTTTCAACTTCAGTAGAACTTCTTCGACAGCATACTCACAAATTTCACACTTATCCTCAGATAGTGGCACTGAAGTGACAACCCGTGGCTCACAAAGATTGACCGTTTGACAGAATTCTCCAGGTTGCACAGATCCAATCTCTTGGAAAAGGAAAGGAACATAATAATCAACCAACGTAATGCACTGCCAAAAATATTACAGAACACAGATGCAAGTCAAACCTCACAATTTCTCAGTGATGAATTCAAATAAACACCAGACATAAAACATCAAGGAATTAAACATACACAATTAACTCATGTTTGAGGGTTGCGATCCATTCGGCAGTTTTTGGGCGGCTGGATTTAGAACAAGAACTGGGGGAGTTTTGTCTCTCCTTGTGGGAGTTTTGTCTCTCCTTGTGAGAGTAATAAAGTACGCCTTTGGGCGATTTGTTTACTGTTTGGGCTCGAGAAGATTAGTATGCATCTGTTGGTGGGTTGCTAGAAATTCATTAGTGTGTTCATTTTTTGTCGAAGTTCATTTGATCGTCTGGGTTCTTGTAGTCTTTTTTTTCTTGGCTAACAATGTATCTCTTTTTGAGACTACTATAGGATATATGAATCTTCCGCTCAGCAAAAGGTGCGTCAAGCGATGCCTGGGCTAGAGATGAAAGACATCAATCGCCTCGTTCTTTCTCGTTATGTATAAGTTAGATGATTAGTTTGGTTTTGTCCAAGTTATCTGTAATGAATTTCGTTGAGTAAATGTCGTTGGGCTTTATTAATGCAGTACCTCTCACTTTTGTCAAAAAAAAAAAAAAGCATATACGTAGTGTCGCGGACTTTGCGTATTCCAACATTTATGTATGCTAATTTGAATATTTGCATCTTCATATCTCCTTCACTCACCTAAGTTGTCTTTCAGCAATCACCTATGAACTATGATGCATGGACACGGATACCGACACCGACACGGACATGGGACACGGGAATTCTAAAAAAATGGGGACACGGACACGGCGGGAGACACGCCACGTGTATATTTATTTATTTATATATAATTGTAATTTGACACCCAGAAATTTTAAAAAAATTACAATTTTGCCCCAAAATTTAAAAAAAATACAGTTTGACCCCAATTTTTTTTTAAAATTACAGTTTGGGCCCCAAATTTTTTTTTAAAATTACAATTTGGCCCCTGTCGTGTCCCCATCAGTGTCCTCCCGTGTCCCCAGCCATGTCCCCGTAAAAAATTTAAATTAAGTTATGGGACACACCACGTGGCGTGTCCCATACGTGTCCCCGTGTCCCGATACTGCGATACTTCGACCTCTAGAGGTGTCGGTGCTTCATAGCCTATGAAGCACGGGTACTTCGAAAACCCCGACATTCTTGTATTCGTATGTACTGGGTACTAGTACTTTGCATGGTACTTATAAATTCGTACCGCGCGGGTACATGAAACACGTACAAAAACTTTTATGTTTGACTTTTACCATACTCCAGAAATATCCCTTATATATATCAAGTCGTACGCAATACATGGATGAAACTAAGCTGATAAGACTTTCTTTTTCTATGCTTAGCATGGTTGTATGATAACGACTTTGGTCTATAGGTTCTTTACTACTATATTGCCATTAAAGTCTGATTTGTGCTTGAAGTTTGGTGTTATACTATTATTCGATGCTGGATTGCCCAAGTCATTTAGCTATTTCCTTTATTTTTAAAGTGTAATTGTTACGTGTAATACATTGCTCTAGGTTCTAAATGTACATATGAGGTAGTCGTACCCCAGCCCTACCCATAACCCTCCTTGCCTATATTCTCTAGGTTTTTCTGTATCAACATACCCATATTGTACCACTACCCGTACTGGTCCATACACATGCTCTTCTTAGGCAATCACCATCTCCGAACTATATGGCGAACAAGCTGGCCCGTTTGAAATGAAGGAAGCTTAATCATTCTTAAACGATCGATTACCATGAAAAAGATGACAGATCATTCAAGCAAACAGATCATTTGGAGCCTAGCACTTTCTGAGCAAGTAAAACAACTACAAGACAAATCTGAAATCGATGCTTTTGTTGGAAGTCACTGAGGAACAACATTGGCTAACAATATTTAACTAGAATGGGAAGTCATTATTTTGTCATAAACCCAACAAGTGTTGACAAATTTGACAAGACAAACTCGGGTTTAGACCCAAGGATAAAATACTTATTTATGTCCAATTGACATTTTGCAGTTTCAACTAGAAGTTGTGCTAGAAGTGAGTGACCACCTGTTGCTCCGAAGGGACCAGCTGAGAGCAGGTCTTATGAAGTATGTCAATGATCTCTAGCTGAGTCTTGTTTTCCACAAGGTACTTAATTGCCTCAGCAGCAAATTCTTCACACATTGTGCACACATTTTCGTTCCCACCAACTTCTAAAGCCTTAACTTCCCCTTCAGAGTCATTGTGGCTCATCTGCAACACTAAAGCCGGAATATCTTTGAGTAATCTGAATACATTTTGAGTATCACAAGCATGATCATTTCAATCACCTTTATTAAGAAACCATTTAAAAATCTTATTCTTATTCTTGAACATGTGTGGACTTCTATAACAAATGAGCTACAGTTCTAGTTGCCCATGGCCCCGTAGTCAATACAAAATAAGCAATTCCAACAAACAAGCAATTAGCTACAAGCAACAAGAAATTCACAACTAGTACAATTTGGATGACAGTGGAAACATATCAGAAATGCCGGTTTCTGCACTTTCCTCACTAGGCAAAAGTTATACCAAGTAGATTAGAAAGTTGTTGCCAAGAAAGTTGTTCGGGAAAAAGTGATCATCATATTCACAAACATTACCTGAAACTTCATATATCATGGTTTCTCTAGAAGAGAGACTGGAGCTCATTAATTCTCTAGCATCACAGACCCAGCTGCCACCGTATATAAATAGAACCACGAGCCCAACAGTCACACCCATAGTGCCTAATGCCAAAACAATTTGATTCAACCAAAAGATAATTATAAATAAAAAACATAACGAGGAGAGAAGACTGTCCAATTACCAAGATGACAAACATAATAATGCAAAAATTATTGAAAATCACAAAATCTTGTAAACCCCCTTTTGTTACATGAGCCATTAATGAACAAAATGCACGAGAAAGAATATCTTCAATGGAAGGACCAAATCCTAGCCACAAAGCTAGCATGAAGCGGGTACAGCCAAGTAACAGAACATTGAGTTTTATGTGTATATCTCCTTTAGTACATGCACATATTTGCAATGAAAGACTTTCCCTATGTCAAATCTAGTATCCATGCCCTTCTTCTTAGGTGGAATATCTTCATGTTTCTGTATTGATTCCTATTCTATGAAGCACCGACACCTCTAGAGGTCGACGTTTCGCAGTGTCTGGACATGGGGACACGCGGGGACACCTCGGGGACACGTATGGGACACGCCACGTGGCGTGTCCCATAATTTAATATAAATTTTTGAGGGGGACACCGATGGGGACACAGCGGGGGTCAAAGTGTAATTTTAAAAAAATATTGGGGTCAAACTGTAATTTTTTAAAATTTTGGGGGTCAAACTGTAATCTTAAAAAAATCAAGGGTTAAACTGTAATTTTTTAATAGGGTTGTATTGAACTTATGGATGTCTTGTTTTGTTTAAATGGTATTGGAACTATGAAATTTTCATTTTGTCTACATTTTGCCATTTAAATTTGGAAAAAAATTGAAAATAAATATAAATAAATATACACGTGGCTTGTCCCCCGCCGTGTTCGTGTCCCCATTTTTTTAGAATTCCCGTGTCCGTGTCAGTGTCTGTATCCATGTCGGTATCCATGTCCGTGCATCATAGTTCCTATTAGATAAGCTTCCTAGGTTAGTTGTAAGGGCTAAATACTTACCAGGTCTTTCATCAACGACTTCCGTTTTTTTTATCAACGACTTCCGTTTTTTTTTATCCCGTAAGCTGCATCTTTCAATGACCCTCACAACTTTTTAAGCAATTTTTGCCACCAACACAATCTCTCTTTTTTTTCCCAGCACCACAAAATAAGCAACTTCAATAAGTTTAGCAACCTAAGATGGGATATAGTTATAGACTATCAGCCAGCCAGCCAGTTATAGACTTAGGGTGATTCAAATGAAATAGTTGTTGGGTTGACTTTCCAAGGAAATTTCTCTGCACTTCCATGTGATTGATTGATATGTAACCACGACTGGGAGGCTTGTATTCATCACAACCACCAAACCACCCACTATGTTTCGAACTTTGCGAGTTTGTTAAATAAAGATTCAAGAAGTACTATAACAAATAATTGCTTTTAGATCATAACCTCAGACTAACTGCTATGCATTGTTTGAAGATTCCTATCATGAACTTTTAGCGAAACAAAACATCTGTAACCATATATTAGTAGCTAATTTGCTAGAAACCCATATAATATATATTTTTTCAGCAAAAGAAATTTTATTAATCTCTGGATAACTACAAAGATTAAAAGGACAAGGGCAACAAAAAAAAAAAACCCTTCATTACAAAAGATTAAGGCTACCCGAGACCCAAGCATTTGCAAGAGACAAACAAAAACTCTAACACACTCCCCCCCGTCACCCTGACTGCCGCCTTATCGGAAAGCATATCCAAGCCACCACCAGAACCCAAGGAACCAGCCCCTGTTGCTGCCCCAGAGTGACACACACCCCTCCCCTGTTGACCGCACCCATATTTAGTGGACGACCTACTTTGAATTGCAGAGGGAATAACCAAAAAAACAATTGGTTGTGGTTGTAGGTTGAGAAGCCACATGGGAGTTGGGACATGTAAATTTGTCAACACTTGCAAACTAAAGGGTCTATCAAACCCCACAGAGAACTGACCAAGAACTTAACTAATCCTTAACAAGCAATGGCACTAGATATAATAAACCAGTAACCCCACATCTATAAAATGGAAATATAGGTGAAATCATCACATATAGAAATCCAGATAACTTCAAATACACACACAAAATCACGTGAAGAAAGAACAAAATATACAACAGAAAATGGAGACACTAATTGCTAGAAGGAAATCCTGTATCTCAAACCCAAAGCCGTCAAATCCAAGAAGTTACCTGTTGCTGAAGCTCTTGGGAACGTCACAAGTGAATAGTATCTCGATGGTTTCAAAAGCGAACTTCTTGGAGGGGCTGGTAGTTTAGTTCTTCCTTCCCACAAAGTGATGGGTTTGGGTTTGGACATTTGGGAGTAAAATATTGAAATTGAATGGTTGTTGCCTTTGTTGGGTTGTTTAAGAATGTTAGATTGGAGTACTTGATACTCTGGTCGGTTGAAATTTAAAAATAATAATAATAATAATTCTGTTCTTTTTCGAGTTTTTTTTTGTTTTTGTTTATGTCCCTCAAATTATACTCCATTTTTTTAAGCTGCGTTTTCTTGGATTTAACTTAAATCTGAAAGTTTTGTCCTTATTTGAATTTTTTTTCGCGTTTATTAGTTTTGTGCCAAACTTTTGTATGTTATTGATTCATCTCGGCGGCGAGAGGAATCGGAAAAGTTCTCTTGGACTTGGCTTAAATTTAACTTAAATCTGAAAGTTGTCTTTATTTGATTTTTTTTCACGTTTATTAGTTTTGGGCAAAACTTTTGTTGGTTATTAATTCATCTTGACGAGATGAATCGAAAAAGTAAATTTTGACACTTTTACCCAAATATTTTGAGAAATAACCACTTATTTCTCAAAATACTTGGGTAAGAGTAAAAAAAAAATTACTTTTCCGATTCCTCTCGTCGAGACAAATTAATAACCTACAAAAGTTTGGCGCAAAACTAACAAATGCAAAAATAAAATTAAATAAAAATAAAATTTTCAGATTTAAGTTAAGTTGAAGAGAACGCATCCTTAGTCCTCAAACTATCAAAATTGTTAAATTCGTCCCCTAACTTTTGCATTTGCAACCTATTAAGTCCTCATGCTAACTTCCGTTAACTTTTCAAACGGAAAAAAGGTTACGTGAATGGCAACATGCCCCAATCTAAGGGCAGAAATGTCATTCCCCTCTCAATCCTACAATCTGGCGCCAAACTAAAACTGGGTTGCCTCCGTTTTGAGTTATATATATATGTACACATAGTCAAACAAAAACAGAGTACCAATTCTACCAAGTGAACTTGGGTTGTTCAACCTACTCAAACTTAGGGTTTTGAGAGCTCTAAGCCGATTTTGAAAAACCACAGCCGCCTTGCTTTTCTGCCGGGGGAAGGCGCCATTCTCCCTCCTCCCCCCGGGCTCCTCCTCCTTCTCTGCTCTCCTCTTTCTTCCCCCTCTTCGCTATGGTTTTTTTCTTTTTGTTTTCTCCTCCCTCAAATTTGACCCTCTCGGTTTAGCGGGCTTCGCCGTTACCGGAGTCGTTTGTCCACTTGTAATCCGTCATCGGAGTCCTTGTGGCAACAGTGGTGGAGGCAGTGAGGGTTGCGATTCATTCAGCGGTTTTTTGGCAGTTGAATTTAGAGTAAGATCTGGGAGAGTTTTGTCTCTCATTGTGAGAGTTTTATCTCTCCTTGTGAGAGTAATAAAGTTCGTTTTTGAGCGATTTGTTTAATGTTCGGACTCGAGAAGATTAGTATGCATCTATTGGTAGTTTGCTAGAAATTCATTAGTGTGTTCATTTCTGACCAAAGTTCAACTGATCATCTGGGTTCTTGTTGTCTTTTTTTTTTTTTTGGTTAGCAATGTATCTCTTTTTGAGACTGTTATAAAATATAAGAATATTCTGCTCAGCAGAAGGTGCGTCAGGTGATGCTTAAACTGGGGATGAAAGACATCAATCGCCTCGTTCTTTCTTGTTATGTATCAGTTAGATGATTAGTTTGGCTTTGTCCAAGTTATCTGTAATGAATTTCGTTGTATAAGTGTCATTGGGCTTTATCAATGCAGTACCTCTCCCTTTTGTCAAAAAAAAGAAAAAAGAACTTGGTTGTTCAGCTAAATAAGTCAAATAGCTTCTTTTTTTTGTCTATATTCAATTTTTTTTCGCATTTGTTAGTTTTTCGTCATTTTTTTTGGAGATTATTACTTCGTCATGACGAGAAAAATTTAAAAGGTAAAAAATTACGATCGACTCCAATTTTTTTCGAATAAAGATAAATAAATAAAAAGGCTTATTGGCTTATTTTTGTCGGGGGAGGCACCACTCTCCCTCCTACCCCGGGCTCCTCCTCCTCCATCCGCTCTCCTCTTTCTTCCCCCTCTTTTGCTATGGTTTTTTTCTTTTCGTTTTCTTCTCCCTCAGATCTAACCCTCTCGGTTCAGCGGGCTCCGCCGTCACCAGAGTCATTTGTTCAGCGGGCTCCGCCGTCACCGGAGTCGTTTGTCCACTTGTAATCTGTCGTCGGAGCCCTTGTAGCAGCAGTGGTGGAGGCAGTAAGGATTGCGATCCATTCAGCGGTTTTTGGGCGGCTGAATTTGGAGTAAGATTTGGGGGAGTTTTGTTATCTCTCCATGTAAGAGTAATAAAGTTCGTCTTTGGGCGATTTGTTTAATGTTCGGGCTCGAGAAGATTAGTATGCATCTATTGGTAGTTTGCTAGAAATTCATTAGTGTGTTCATTTCTGGCCAAAGTTCATCTGATCGTTTGAGTTCTTGTTGTCTTTTTTTCTTGGCTAGTAATGTATCTCTTTTGAGACTGCTATAGGATATAAGAATTTTCTGCTCAGCAGAAGGTGCGTCAGGCGATGCTTGGGCTGGGATGAAAGACATCAATCGCCTCGTTATTTCTTGTTATGTATCAATTAGATGATTAGTTTGACTTTGTCCAAGTTATCTGTAATGAATTTCGTTGTGTAAGTGTCGTTGGACTTTATCAATGCAGTACCTCTCCCTTTTGTCAAAAAAAAAAAAAAAACTTGGGTTGTTCGGCTAAATAAGTGAAGTGGCTTTTTTTTTGTCCTTATTCAAATTTTTTTCGCATTTGTTAGTTTTTCGTCAATTTTTTGGGGATTATTGCTTCGTCATGACGAGAAGAACTTAAAAAGTAAAAAATTACGATCGAAATCCAATTTTTTTTGAATAAAGACGAAAAAATAGGTTTATTGGCTTATTTTTATCTTTATTCAAAAAAATTAGATTTCGATCGTAATTTTTTACTTTTTAGATTACTCTCGTCATGACGAAGTAATAATCTCCAAAAATTGACGAAAAACTAACAAATGCGGAAAAAATTTGAATAAGCACAAAAAATATGCCACTTGACTTATTTTGCCAAACAATTATGTACCTCCATCCCTTCCACATTCCTCCCCTGACCTCCCTCCATCCCTTGCCATGTCTTCCTCTTCAGGCACTCTTCCTCTGAGCCTTTAAAGCATTATTCCTATTCAAGCACCATTCTATTGAGATATACCCTCCAGTTCTGGGAAAAGCGTTTGAGCCTTTTAAAGCATTATTCCTTACACCCATGAAGTCTTTCTCGGCAAATAGCTTATCAGCATTCATTTTAGCTCTAAGAGCCTCCTCTCTATTTGGTTCCATGAAGAAATTCGAAACTCCAAAAAAATTCAAATCCCAACTCTCATATATGACAACAATTCAACTAAAAAACCATATACAAAGCACCAAGTGAAAATTTAGAGTTCTTAAATCCAGATCAAAAGGTTAAAAGTTGAAATTCCTATTCTGCTATCAACCCAATAATCAAACAATAATATGAACGAAGAATAAACGATGAACACCGGATATACGTGGAAAACCCTAAACGGGAAAAAACCACGGGAAGGAATCAAACACTACTAAACACGAGGTTACAAGAACTCTTACGATAAGTTTGAACTTCACAAACCTAAACCTAGACGCTCTTGCCGAATCCACGTACACCTCTCTGAATGTTTGATTGCCGCTGCCTCGAATCCTCAAGCCTTCCAAAAACCCTTCAGAAATCCACCAAAGAAACAGCTCTATGTTCGTTGAAAGAAAGATGAGAACATCACTTGGAGTTTGACTGTGATCTTCGAAAACTGAATAGAAAACTCCAAGAATCAAAGGTAGAGATATCCAGTCATTCACTCAACCAAGACCCACGTTTTTCTTTTCTAATTGCTGCTGCCCCTCTTTTCTCGTTACCCTAGCAGCAAATAAAAGACTGCTATATATAGTAGGGATAACAAAGTAAAACTCTCTTGTTTTTTTTTTTTTTTGACTGATGACTTAACCATCCCGCAGCTTTTGAGTGATTGGGTTGCATTCTTCTTTCTTCGCGGTTGATATGATTATTGCCTTTTTTCTCACTCACTCTCAATTACAAATATATGACTCCTTCAACTCTATTCCTATACAGACTCACTAGCCTATAAAATAAAATAAAATTACAACTCGATAAATAAATAATCGCAATTACACGGACGAATGTGTTTTGACGCATGCCATTGACAATCATAAATATTTTGCCCTTACAATCTCCCCCTTTGGCAATGCATGACAAAACACATCAACTAAAAAATCTAACACCTAATCCCAACAATCACAATGATCAACCTGCAATGTTCTCAACAAGCGCACAGTTTAATCTCACAACATCCTACTCCCCCTTTTTGTCATGGATTGACAAAGAAAGAGCAGGGACAAATTAATTAAACACATATAGACTAGGCATAAACACAAATATATCGATGAAACCAAGATACTCCCACTCACCAATCAAAGATATGCTCCCATAGAGAGGGATCTCAAAGAGACGAAAGAATATACCATGAAGCACTCAATCACCAAGATATATCACACAAAAGAAACATCGCATGGTACCCCAAGTAATGATTGCTTTTAAAGGAGCTACCCTAAGAAAATTTCAAAGAATGACCATGGGTATGAAAACACGCAAGTGTCTTGGTGAGTGTGTGCAATGATAGCCTTAACAATAGAATCAACTCATCCCTATGAGGTCATATCAACCAAGAAGGGACCAACTTATAGCATTCTCCACAAGGGCGGCAGACCAACTCCAACTCGCAAGAAGTATGATCATATCAAAATCGGGGTTAAGTGAGTATATAACATGATATTCTCCCCCTCAAGAGATGCCAACCTTATACCAAATAATCACACAATAATTTTGCACCGTCATGGGCGGCTTTCACACATCTAAGGCCGTAGCTTAAATACATGACGCAAAAAGAGAATACATGAAGTGCAAGTCAATGGTAGCTTACACGTGCACATAGAGGTAGCCATTTCCTCAGGTCTCTCAATTTTTTATATGTTCCTCTTTTTCTTTTTCTTTTTTTAACCCATCAAACCAATCCAATCGATCTCACATGGGGTATGCAAGCCAAAGGTCAATATCCAAGGCGAATGACATAGGGTATCCACCACAAGGACAAATACTCACCCAAAGAGATAAGGATCAACTTCTCAAGGCTATCAATGGGCGTGTACAAACAAATGCAATGACTGCCATACACATGATTTTTTCGATGAAACTCTCATGAAAGTAGCTCTTGAGAAGGCATGCATGACAAGTACGAACCATGAGATGCACTATCATGCGATATAGCAGGACATCAAGATGAAACATAGCATGCTCAAAAACATCCCAAACCGTGTGGGTCAAGAAACAACTATTTTTTGTTTTTGTTTTTTTATATTTTAATTTATATATATATATATATATTAAAAACACAAAAAAAATAAACAAGGAATAAAAAAAACAGCAATGAAACTCATAGAGCTAGGCAATAGATTATTAGTGTAAAACATCCTAGTCTATGAGTAAGGACCATGCCTCAAAAAGCAAGGTCAACCTCTCCGGATGACCCATTATCATTTAGAGAGATACAAATATGATTCACTTGAGGCCTCACATCCGAACTTCTCACCCAAAGTGTTCGGATTCTCACTTTCTCAACTTTTGCCTTTGCCTTGGGAAAAGGCTTAGATTGGTGAATCACATTGGTCTTACATGTAGGCATGTGCTTGTGAGTCATACCCCAAAAACTTTTATCATAAAAATTAGAGTGAGTATGGGCGTATCCAATCAATTGATAACAATGTGGCCTTATATGACCCTTGACGCCACAATGGTGACAAATGGGTATGAAACCCCTTTGCATAGGGGGGCTAGGAGGAGTAGGCTTTTGAGGTGCATTATTATTTTTCTTGCCACAAATGAAAAATGAAGAATTATAATGGTTACCTCTCCGGATGACCCATTATCATTTAGAGAGATACAAATATGATTCACTTGAGGCCTCACATCCGAACTTCTCACCCAAAGTGTTCGGATTCTCACTTTCTCAACTTTTGCCTTTGCCTTGGGAAAAGGCTTAGATTGGTGAATCACATTGGTCTTACATGTAGGCATGTGCTTGTGAGTCATACCCCAAAAACTTTTATCATAAAAATTAGAGTGAGTATGGGCGTATCCAATCAATTGATAACAATGTGGCCTTATATGACCCTTGACGCCACAATGGTGACAAATGGGTATGAAACCCCTTTGCATAGGGGGGCTAGGAGGAGTAGGCTTTTGAGGTGCATTATTATTTTTCTTGCCACAAATGAAAAATGAAGAATTATAATGGTTACCTTTATCCTTACCAAGACCATGATTACCTTCGCCTTTAGAAGTTGATGCTGCTTCCTTTTGAAACCCAAGGCCGGTTTTATTCGAGATTCCCCTCTGCACTCCAATGATCTCTTCTAAAGCCTTTGACCCTGCATTCATTTTCTTAAATATAGCATTGGCCTTGTCAAGCTCAACTTGCAAATTAGCTACCTTCAAGTCAAGAAGCTTGTTAGTTTCATAAGATGCATGCAAATCAATTCCAAGTTTATCATTCATACTCTTAACATCAACAAGTTCATTAATCAATGAATTTCTATCATTCTCAACTTGACTCATCCGAGCTTGAGCTTTCAAAAGCTCTTGCTTGAGTTTAACATTGGACTCATCGCTCTTCTTCACTTCACTAGATAGCTCAATGTTAGTCTTAGTCAATCTCAGGCTTTCTTTGTAAAGTTCATTGTAGGCTTTCTGCAAATTCTCTTCCTCCTCACTCTCGCTATTGCTCAAATACTCACCATTCACTCTCTCATCTCCTAACTTAGACTCACTCACATGGGAATGCACAGAAACTCCTAAAGCCATGAATTTACTATTCTCCCCACAGTTTTCTTCTTCATCAGAGTCACTATCATCCCAAATCCTGACATTATAGGATTTATTTTTCTGTTTGTTAGAACACTCTTGGGCAATATGACCAAACCCCATGCACTCGTAACATTGGGGACCCGATGATTTGCTCTATTTACCCTTGGAAGACCTACCATTCTTATCTTTCGAACTAGGACCAAAGGTTTTATTCTTTTTAAAAAACTTTCCAAATTTTTTAACAAACAAAGCCATTTCCTCTTGATCCAATTCATCGTCATCACTATCCGAGACCTTGAAACTATCTTTAAAACTAGAAAAAGCCAAGGATTTTTCCTCGTTTTTGTTCTTCTCTTTTTGAGGTCCGTATTGTGACAATTTAGTTTCAAAAGTTAAGAGGTGGCCAACAACTTCCTCAACCTTCATGGAATCAAAATTAGGCAAACATTCAAGGACTTCAACTTTAGTAATAAACCTTTTAGGTAAAGAACGCATGATTTTCTTAACTATTTTCTCTCGAGAAGTAGGCTCACCTAAGTTAAAGCTTGAGTTCACAATTTCACTTAGTCTCGCATAAAAATCACCAAAGGTCTCATTGTCACTCATCCGTATCATCTCAAAATCAGTGACAATACTCTGAAGTTTTTGTTGTCTCACTTGACTATTCCCCTCATGAGTGATGGATAAAATATCCCAAGCATCCTTAGCTATTTCACAAGTTGAAATACGTTGAAATTCAGATATCGACACACAACCAAAAATAGCATTAAGGGCACATGAATTATGATTCGCTTTCAAGTGATCAGTGTTATCCCAAGACTCATCAAGCTTTCGGGCAGTTTTACCTTCCACAGTTGTTGTAGGCTCGGTATAGCCATTAACAACCGAGAGCCAGACATGATTATTTTGAGATTTCAAATAAGCCTTCATTCTGGCTTTCCAATATGCATAGTTAGAACCATCTAGGAGAGGAGGTTTAGCAACAAAGTTATTAGGGGTTTCCATAATAGCAAATAAGAAAAAAATATGATCCGCTCTAGGAATAAACCCTAATATTACGAGCGACCCGCTCTGATACCAAATGAAATTCCTATTCTGCTATCAACCCAATAATCAAACAATAATATGAACGAAGAATAAACGATGAACACCGGATATACGTGGAAAACCCTAAACGGGAAAAAACCACGGGAATGAATCAAACACTACTAAACACGAGGTTACAAGAACTCTTACGATAAGTTTGAACTCCACAAACCTAAACCTAGACGCTCTTGCCGAATCCACGTACACCTCTCTGAATGCTTGATTGCCGCTACCTCGAATCCTCAAGCCTTCCAAAAACCCTTCAGAAATCCACCGAAGAAACAGCTCTATGTTCGTTGAAAGAAAGATGAGAACATCACTTGGAGTTTGACTGTGATCTTCGAAAACTGAATAGAAAACTCCAAGAATCAAAGGTAGAGATATCCAGTCATTCACTCAACCAAGACCCACGTTTTTCTTTTCTAATTGCTACTGCCCCTCTTTTCTCGTTACCCTAGCAGCAAATAAAAGACTGCTATATATAGTAGGGATAACAAAATAAAACTCTTTTGTTTTTTGTTTTTTTTTTACTGATGAGTACTTAACCATCCCGCAGCTTTCGAGTGATTGGGTTGCATTCTTCTTTCTTCGCGGTTGATATGATTATTGCCTTTTTTTCTCACTCACTCTCAATTATAAATATATGACTCCTTCCACTCTATTCCTATACAGACTTACTAGCCTATAAAATAAAATAAAATTACAACTCGATAAATAAATAATCGCAATTACACGGACGAATGTGTTTTGACGCATGCCATTGACAATCATAAATATTTTGCCCTTACAAAAGTTAAAACACACAAAATAAATAAATAAATTTCAACAACCCAGTTGACTGAATTTCCCAAACAATCAAATTCCAACTACCCAGAACCAATTAGTAAGTAAGATCTGTAGCTCAAATGAATGTAGCTCATAATTTAACAGTACAAAACCCTAAAATTCAATTATCTCATCCATTTTCAAGAAAATCAAGAATTTAAACTGAAATTCACAAAGATGTTTATGAGCTATAGGAATAGCTTGATTATAAGAACTATACAGGTGATCCATCACTATAAATATGTAACTGTAGAAGGTATTAAATATGATGAATGAAAATATTCTTCTCAAAGTCTGATTTTCAAGTTGGTATCAAAGCTTTGAAAGAATCATCATCATCCTTTCATTCAACCCACATCACCTTCAAACCATGACAAAGTCAGATTCTGAAACATCTGGCACCAAATTTGCTCCCATTATCATTCAATCTGAAGGTTCGTCGTTCAATGCAGGGATTGTACTCAATGAGACAAATTATAATATGTGGTCTCAAATCATGAAGATGCATATTGCTGAGAAGGAGAAACTCGATCTCCTTTATTCGTGGCAATTCACAGCCACCGACCGAGAAGGATGATGGATATGAGAAGTGGTATGCAGACAATCAAAGCGTTAAGAGATGTCTGTTGATCTCTATGTCCCAAGAAATTATGAAGCAATACATTCGCCTACCCACCACTCGAAATATTTGGAAAGCTCTTTCTAAGGCTTTCTATGATGGAGCGGAGAATTACAGGTATTTACCTTGAACCAAAGGGCTTTCTCTGCCAAACAAAATGGCAGAATGCTCTCTGTGTATTCTTGAGCACACTCAAAAGGCACATTTTTTGACGTTTAGCCGAAGCAAATGTTTCTTGAGGATTGCAATTACCTCGGCCAGGTGGTCTAGGTTTCGGTCCTCTTTCTTACTCTTGACAACTAGATCATCAATGTAAGCTTCCATGGTATCACCGATCTGAGAGCCGAACATGAGATAGACCATGCGTTGATAAGTAGCTTCGGCATTCTTAAAGTCGAAGGGCATTACTCTGTAGCAGTAAAGGCCCTTCGGGGTGATGAACGCCGTCTTCTCCATATTAGCAGGGTTCATGGCAATTTGGTGATAGTCCGTGTATGCGTCCATGAAACTTAGCCGAGCATACCCGGCCATCGCATCCACAAGCTGATCAATCCTAGGGAGAGGGAAATAGTCTTTGGGACAGACATCGTTCAGGTTGGTGTAGTCAACACTGACTCTCCCCTTGCCGTTTTTCTTCTTGACCACCACTATGTTGGTGAGCCATGCAAGAATTTTAAATGTTATCACATATGGTGGGCGAGTATTAAATGTTGTTATTACATATGAAAGGTGTTGAGTTTGGACACATTAAAAATACTATTCTTTTATTGGCCCAACAACCACTTCTACAATAGTTTACACAAATGAATAGAGGAGCGCATTGTTTCTTTTTATAACCATCCAACTTCTCAATGGGCGGCTAGGATTATTTTCATCCAGTGGTTCACATTCTCCTTTTTGAATCTTCTTACAAAATATCTTCTTTCTTCACATCTCCACAATATTTCGAAACTCCCTAACTTCATTCTAGATGCTTCGTTCTTCTCGATGTATCAAAAGAGAGGTCACCCCAAGCGTAGGGTATAAGCGTCCAATTGAAGCATAATAAATCCGGAAGTCCGGGATCGTACCCACAGGGATAACTAATACGGCTTGATGGATTGTAGATGTAAGTATGGTTTCCGGCTTTTAGTCAGCCAACTTGGTGTTTCGTATGCGGTGGAAAAGAAAAAGGCTAAATAAAGCGAGAATAAACTAGATAAAGAGAAGGTTAGGTCTAGGAATTTCTAGCGCCCACGACTCAAGCAAAATCACATTTTTCACCTCAATACACGGTTTTACCCGGAAGATAAAAAGGTTCGAAAATCAAGCTAGCTATAGAATCCATTTAGCAAACACCTCGAGCGACCGAGCTCCAAGCATCATGTGTGGTGAGTAGGCGAAGCTCTCACCTACACATGATCAAGGAGGTTATCACCTCGGTAATTTGACAAACAAATCCAAGCCCCACATCAATTTCCAAAACAAAGTTGTAAACTTTTTGGTGAAAAATGCAATTTTTACTCAAGCCATGGGGTGCTAGTCACCCCATGACCCAACCTTATGAAACTACTCACACATATCTAAAAAGACAAGAGCAAGCAAAAATCTACTTAGCATATTTGTAAACACAACACTAGAAATAAACTAGCTAGAAAGATAGATCGGGAGAATTTAAGCAACTTTAATTAAGGAGACAAGAGTCAAAACAAACTTACTAAAGTTGGAAATGCAGAAAATAAAGAGCTGGAAAAATAAGAACACTCAAGAACACGAAGAACAATTCAAATCTAGCTCTAGATCTAAAAAATGTAAGCAAATCTAATTCTCTACGTGTTTGTACAAAATAACATCATAAAGTATTTATACGACCAAGGACGCGGATGGGATATTCCTTGGAGATGCTCTCAAAATCCCCGTTAAGGCCTCGGTACCGATGTCCCATAAATCAGCCATCGATGTCGAGGCTGTTAAAAGCTGCTTCAGTTAGCCGCTCGGTACCGATGTCCCAAATAGCAGCCATCGATGCCGAGCTCTTAACTTCGGGTCGTTGACTACTGCTGCTTGGCGTTGACTTTGGCCTTGCTCGGGCCACCTTGCCTTGGCCAGGCTGCTGCCTTGGCCATCGGGCCACTTTGCTGCTCTGGCCTGCTTTGCAACGGGCCATGCTTTGGCGTTGGGTCGTCTTGGCTCTTAAAATCTCTTTATTGGGTGGTTTACCTACAAAACAAGACTAGCACATTCTACGAGCAAAAGTAATTAAAAACAACTAATTAAATAACAAAAGTAACTAAGACTAGACACTAGCGCACCCTATATTACATTGTCGGGTGCTTATCACACCCCCCAACTTGAGGTTTGCTAGTCCCCGGCAACGGCGCCAAAAATGCTTCGTTCTTCTCGATGTATCAAAAGAGAGGTCACCCCAAGCGTAGGGTATAAGCGTCCAATTGAAGCATAATAAATCCGGAAGTCCGGGATCGTACCCACAGGGATAACTAATACGGCTTGATGGATTGTAGATGTAAGTATGGTTTCCGGCTTTTAGTCAGCCAACTTGGTGTTTTGTATGCGGTGGAAAAGAAAAAGGCTAAATAAAGCGAGAATAAACTAGATAAAGAGAAGGTTAGGTCTAGGAATTTCTAGCGCCCACGACTCAAGCAAAATCACATTTTCCACCTCAATACACGGTTTTACCCGGAAGATAAAAAGGTTCGAAAATCAAGCTAGCTATAGAATCCATTTAGCAAACACCTCGAGCGACCGAGCTCCAAGCATCATGTGTGGTGAGTAGGCGAAGCTCTCACCTACACATGATCAAAGAGGTTATCACCTCGGTAATTTGACAAACAAATCCAAGCCCCACATCAATTTCCAAAACAAAGTTGTAAACTTTTTGGTGAAAAATGCAATTTTTACTCAAGCCATGGGGTGCTAGTCACCCCATGACCCAACCTTATGAAACTACTCACACATATCTAAAAAGATAAGAGCAAGCAAAAATCTACTTAGCATAATTGTAAACACAACACTAGAAATAAACTAGCTAGAAAGATAGATCGGGAGAAGTTAAACAACTTTAATTAAAGAGAGAGTAGCAAAAACTAACTTACTTTAGTTGAAAATGCAGAAATAAAGAGCTGGAAAAATAAGAACACTCAAGAACACGAAGAACAATTCAAATCTAGCTCTAGATCTAAAAAACGGGTACAAATCTAATTCTCTACGTGTTTGTACAAAATGACATCACTCCTATAAATACTCTAAGGTACGCGCATGGGATATTCTAAAAAGATGCTCTGAGGATCCCTTCGTAAGGCCTCGGTACCGATGGCAATGGGCTTAAAATGCATTTAAGCTCTCGGTACCGATGTCTAAGATATTTCCCATCGATGCCGAAGGGATTAGTAGCTGCCAGGAGATAAAATCTCGGTACCGATGTCTCTGGAATCTCCCATCGATGCCAAAGGCTTAGCGGCTGACGCTTGACTCTTTAATTAATCGGTACCGAGGGAGGAAATAATTCCTATCAATGCCGAAGTGAATTAGAAGCTGGCGCAAGGAAATGGTTGGCTGCCTTTGATTAAACTCCTCGGTACCGATGGCAATATTTAATTCAATCGATGCCGAGCCAATTGACTAGCACTTGGTCTACTTTTACTTCTACTGATGCCAACGTGGCTTTGTTCCAGCCCTTGCTTGATCAATTCTTGATCTTGACCTTTGCCTTGGATATGCTTGGCACGCCATCGGGTCACGTTCGGGTCCTTGAATGCTTTGTGACGCTTTGAGCTTTAACTCTCTTGATTTAAACGGTTTTCCTACAAAACGCAACCAAAATACCTTACGAGCACAAGAGATTAAAAGCAACTAATTAAGCGAGGAAAGTAATTAAGACTAGACACTAGCGCACCCTTTATTACATTATCGGGTGCTTATCACACCCCCCAACTTGAGGTTTGCTAGTCCCTAGCAAATAAAACACGAAAACTTGAAAACTAAAAACTTTGCAATTCCCCCGCTACCACAACTTAGAACATGCTCAACTTTGAAACCTAGCAAGAGTTCAAACAATCCAACGTTTTATTTCATTTCTACAACTCACAGTTTCAGTTTCAAACTAAACAGGCCAAGTATAAGCAAGTTGAGAGCAAGCTAAAAAGGTTCGTGTCCTCGAACAATGGGAGGATACGGGACACGAAACCTTGCGAGATCAAACTAAACCATATCCACCAAAGAGTGCTGGATAAACAGGCAATAGTGAAAAACAAATACTATGCCTCAAACAACTACAGTACTTATTCAACAGAATTAACAAACTATCAGATGATTATTGGATACGAAAGGAAAGCAAGCTATTCAACTAATCATGCAAATATCAGATAGTTAATCATTAAGGAATCCAAGCGCGCAAAGGATCAACTAAGGACTTTTTCAAGCTTGTATTGACCTTGGTATTCAAGAAAGGGTTAGTACAAATGGGCGACGGTCTATACTAGCAAAGTTAATCTACCCAAATGACCGCCGCCTAACAAATAAAACAACCAAGTCAAGGGCCAACCCGGCCAAACCAAAACCAACTAACTACTATCTACTAATTAGAAGTTATTACCACCAACTCCTTCACAACTAGTCACCATCCTCATTCGGCTTCCCACGGTATAGAGTCTTGAGTTCCCCCTTTTTATCAAACTTTTCTCATCCAGAATGAATGCTAGCCCATAAGTCAATCCAATTCTCTTATCAAAGTATTCAACCCTCTTTCAAATTCGCTTTTGCTCTTTCATAGTATTTCTTTGATATCTTTTCTTTTGAGGAATAGGGTCATTTGAGGTGAGATTTGTAGTGAGAGAGATATTGGAGCCAATTTTTGGGGCTTTTTGGAGAGAGAGATGAAAATTTGAGATTTTTGCTTTTGTAGTAAGGGAGGAAAGATAGGAAATCATGTATCAATTTTTCGCCTTTTTGCATTCCAACCACTTCTATCACATATCAAACCACCTCCAAATCTCCTTGAATCAATGAAAACTCATCCCAACATCCCTCCGAACAACCGGTTTCCTAGGTTAAGCAAAGAACGGGAGAAATAACAGGTTGCAAAGTAGGATTAGGGGACTCATATGTGGTGAAATCATGCAAACAATGCCTTGTATCTTCTCCTAAGTGCGCTTTGGATTCCAAAATGATTGAAAATCGACATTAAACACAATTAGAGACAGTCATGCGATTATTCACCTAACTACGAGAATTTTTATTGAAAAGATGGGGATATGGACAAAGCTTGCTCAAAGACTTTACTCAAGACCTAAACCATTCAATTTTCAACTAAGCATGCAAATTTGAGAAGCACCAAAATCTCTTACGGTTGCTACGAACTCTTGCCACCTTTCAATTATTGAGCATGCAACAAGTTATGAAAAAGAGCTAAAAACATGATAAAAGGAATGAATTGCAAGTTAAAAACCTTATTTATTTTTGAAATTTTCAATTTTCTCATTTTTTTTGGATTTTTTCAATTTCTATTGTTTTTGGATTTTCAAATTTCAAAATTTCTAGCAACTAGCAAACAAATAGCACATAAGCTAACCCCTCCCCCCAACTTAAAGCGATGCTATGCCCTCATAGCATTAGGAACAAGAGCGAAGGAAGGAAAGAGTGCGCGAATGTACCGTCCAAGGGGAATGTCAACCCCCAAATACCTCGACCAAGTAGGAGGATTTCATGTCAAATGCTTGCTCCAGTCCGTATAGATGCTTCCAGGGTTTACTCCTTCGGTTTTGCCCACTCGAAACCAAAGCTAGTCACACTGGGCCATATCCAAAGCTTTATCGGACTAATAACCGCGGCGCATAGCCGCACCCATGCTTAGGGCTCCTGAATGCCTCACTCACCCCGGCTTTAGACCCAAACTACCAAGGCTGGTGTGGTAGCAAATAAACCCTGCAGAAGACTTAAGAGAAAGACTTTGCACAAACAAATGACATTAGTACCACCGGCCCGTGTTATCCGGCTTCAAACCAAACCAAAATAAAAACAGAAAACAAAGAAAAACACAAAAGATCGTGCAAAACAATTTGAAAAATGCAACACATAATGCAATGCACCACCCGATCATCACGCGATCAAACGAGTCATACTTTTCTTCCCATTCCTTACCGGTGGGGTAAGCAATGGGTGGCTATACTAGACCGTTGAAAGTTTGTTATGCTAGCGCCCGTAATAAAATTTATCGCTCGACCTCGCCAAACAATGAAGTTCAGCGTCCCCTACGATCAAAACAAAGCAAGATAAGATACAACCTAGCGTGCACTCCAGGCAATATCATACCTCACCCATAGACCTAAGTTGCCACCGATAGGGGCCTATTCGGAGAGCATGGATCATTAACGACAAACTATTACCAAGAAGAACTAATGAAAGCCCTTTACACTAACACGTTGGTGAAATCTTTTCAGGTGAAACATCTCCAAGACTTTATTCAAAAACAAGAAACACATAGCAAACCTAAACATGCATACTAAACAAAAGAAAAGAAACACGTAAAAGAAAAAAAAACATATGTACAAACATTTAGCACGCCATTAATAACTATTAGAAGAAACAGAGCACTCCAAGCTACACTCTTCACCAAGAATTGAACTCGACCATGCCACAAGATAAGATACTTAGAGAAAAGCAATTGCCGAATTCGTTTTAAACACTTGAGTTCCTCCAAGTGCATAGCCCAAACAAAATCAATTTTCAAGTTGTTAACAAAATTTACAATATAAGGATGATAAACCACAAGAAAATCGTCAACACCAAGAAAATCAATTACTTCTATGATTGGAAACTTCTCAAAAATAGGCTCACATGCATCTTGTTTTTCTAACAAAGAGTGTAAGGAATCTACCTCAGCATCCATTTCCTTAGCGGTGAGAGAATCAAGGCAGGGAGAACTCGAAGGGACAATTGTAGCTTCCATGGGCTCCAACTCTTCAAAGATTGGTCCATAAGCATCTTGTTTAGCCAAACACGCATACAAATAATCCACTTCGGTATCCATTTCCTTGGCGGTGAGAGGTTTTGCCAACGGATCATCACAATAGACAACTTTAGCGGTGAGACATTTTCCCCCCGGATCATCATATAAAGGGGGATCCACAAGAGAGGGAAGAACCTTCTTCTCTATCGATGGTAGCTCTTCAAACTCTTTAAATTTCGGGGTCCAAGCATTTAGTGCGCAAGCTTCATCCTCATCCAGCAAAGCATACAAACAAGATTCGAGAAATTTAGCCTCTTCGGCTGTAAGAGCGACTTCCAAAGGATCACTATAAAGCAGCTCATCCACATGTTCCTCCACCAACGAGTCAATAAAGCTCACTTCATTCACACTTTCATCATCCCCCATTTGACTGCCTAAATTAAAAACATTAACCTCCATCTTCATGTTACCGAAGGTCATGTTAAGCATTCCGTTCCGACAGTTGATAACTGCATCCGCCGTGGCTAAGAAGGGTCTCCCAAGGATTACCGGAGTAGAAGTGGCACAAGAGTCGGTCGGAGTCGTGTCAAGAATCACAAAGTCCACTGGATAGATAAACTCACCAACTTGTACCAAGACATCTTCCACTACCCCCGTCGGAATGCGAACACTCCGGTCGGCCAACTGAAGGGTGACTCGAGTAGGCTTCATCTCTCCTAACCCAAGTTCTTGATAGACGGAGAACGGAAGTAGATTGACACTTGCTCCAAGATCGAGCAAGGCTTGTTCGATACGCTTATCTCCAATGGTGATTGCAATGGTGGGACTCCCCGGATCTTTGTACTTTGGTGCAATGTTCGTTTGAATAATGGAGCTCACTTGTTCGGTCAAGAAGATCTTCTTTTGAACGTTCAACTTCCGCTTTCGAGTGCATAGATCTTTAAGAAACTTAGCATAAGAGGGGATTTGCTTGACCGCATCCATAAGAGGGATATTGATCTTCACTTGATTGAACAACTCATGCAACTCCGCATTAAGATTCGGTTTCGCCAAAGCCTTCAAGCGTTGAGGATAAGGTGCCGGTGTTGGAATAACTCGAGGATCCGGTACACTTTCCTTCGCTTTGCCCTTTTCCTTCTCCCTTTCTTCTAGAGCTTCCTCACTTGCTTCCTTGGGAGATTCCCCAAGGTTTGTTGGACTTGACTGATCAACAGGAGGAGGTAACAAGATAGGATCCGAGGGCATCTTCACTTGATTGTCTACCACTTTCCCACTACGAAGGGAGATTATCGCCTTTGCTTGCTCGGGGAAGATCACCGAGGAGCTAGCAAAGTGCACACCCTGAGAAGTCTGACTGGAAGTTAATTGCGGGTTGGGTTGAGGCTGAGTTGGGAATTTCCCCCTTTCTTGCTGTAATATCCCCACAGTGGTTGTCAATTTGCCCAATTGATTCCGAATATCATTCATCATTTGGGTCTGTTGCTCATTGAAAGTATTCTGGCCTTGCAAGAGGGCACCAAACTGCTCTTCCCAAGAACGCTTAGGGGGTTGTTGCTGAAACTGAGAAGGTTGTTGAAATTGAGTAGGCTGCTGTTGGAATTGACTTGCTTGAGGAAATGGAGCAGGAGGAGCAAACCCCGGCGGAGATTGAGTTTGAGGAAAACGGAAGGCATTCTGAGCTTGTTGCTTCCAAGGCAACTGTTGAGCAGGAGGTTGCATGTGAGAAGAGCTTCCCTCATTTGGTTGACTCCAACGGAAAGAGGGATGTTGTCGAGTCCCCGAGTTGTAGGATTGAGAATAAGGGTCAAATCTTTGCACAGCATGCACCTCTTCTGGGATAATCCCATTTATCACATTCTTCAAGGCAGGGATATTAGGGCAAGATTCTGTAGAATGGCCCACCATCTCACAAATAACACACACTTCCTCCACTTGGCGCTCCACTTGGCGTACCGCCTTCACTTCTTGGGACTGAGCACTCTTAATCTCCAACTTATCAAGTTTACGAGAGATCTCCTCCATCCGTGTTTCAAAGGCCGTATGCTCCGAAATAGAAAACTTCCCAGAACCTGAAGGGCTTTGGTTGAACATCGCCCTATCCCCAGGATCAGCAAGCTGCCAAGTCTGAGTCTTCTCCGCTAGTATCTCATAGAAGTCCCAACCATCTTCTGGTGTCTTTCCCATAAAATCTCCACCACCCATTGTATCCAAGAGTTGTTTGCTCTCTTGAGAACATCCCGTGTAAAAATAGTTAACTCTAAGATATAATGGGAGGTTGTGATGCGGAACTGACATAAGCAAATCTTTGTAGCGCTCCCAATACTTGTGATAAGTCTCTCCATCCCTTTGCTTGAACATTTGGATCTGATCAATAAGCAATTTGGCCCTGCTAGCTGGGAAAAACTTTGTAGTGAAAGCATCCTGAACTTCACCCCAATTGCGCAAGGATCTAGGCTTCAAGGAATTGAACCATTGCTTCGCTTTATCCTTGAGAGTGAAGGGAAACAGCTTCAAGCGAGCTTGATCAAGTTGATTCTGAGCAGGACAAATGGAATACAAAATATTTTCAAACTCCCGGATATGCAAATAAGGATCCTCCAATTCCCGCCCCCGAAACTCTGGAATAACCCGAAGATACTCAGACTTGAAGTCAAATGTAGTCCCAGCAGTCGGAGTAGGTATAACGATAGGCGATATAGAAGGAGCCCTTTCTGGATTCAGCAAATCACGGAGAGTGCGAACTGGAATTTCTTCGGCCATTGGGCCTTTGCTATTGCGATTTCGATTTACTTTGCGCGGTGGAGAGTGGGCAGGATACGCCCTGGCAATGCTACGGATTCTCGGAGGCGATGAAGAACGGTGAAGCCGATTGGAATTTGGGCTCCGATACACAACAGGCATAAACAAGCAAAACTACCAACTAACTACCAGCAAACTAACAGACCGGAGGGGCTAGGCCGCCACCTCAACAAGACAAAACAGAAACAGAAAGTGCGAGGGGTTATGCCACCGCCTCGGCTCAACAATGCAGATTAAATGAAACCAACTAACTAACTAACTCAATATCTACTCCGGCTTCGTTACACCTCAAGTTTGGCATGAAACCAGGTTAGAGGTATCCACCGAATTAGATACGAGCAACTAACAAATGAACTACTAACTAAAAGAAAGAAGCGGGATACTCACAATGGTTTGTCGAGCCTCCATAAAGCCATAATAAGAAATCCCCGGCAACGGCGCCAAAAATGCTTCGTTCTTCTCGATGTATCAAAAGAGAGGTCACCCCAAGCGTAGGGTATAAGCGTCCAATTGAAGCATAATAAATCCGGAAGTCCGGGATCGTACCCACAGGGATAACTAATACGGCTTGATGGATTGTAGATGTAAGTATGGTTTCCGGCTTTTAGTCAGCCAACTTGGTGTTTCATATGCGGTGGAAAAGAAAAAGGCTAAATAAAGCGAGAATAAACTAGATAAAGAGAAGGTTAGGTCTAGGAATTTCTAGCGCCCACGACTCAAGCAAAATCACATTTTCCACCTCAATACACGGTTTTACCCGGAAGATAAAAAGGTTCGAAAATCAAGCTAGCTATAGAATCCATTTAGCAAACACCTCGAGCGACCGAGCTCCAAGCATCATGTGTGGTGAGTAGGCGAAGCTCTCACCTACACATGATCAAGGAGGTTATCACCTCGGTAATTTGACAAACAAATCCAAGCCCCACATCAATTTCCAAAACAAAGTTGTAAACTTTTTGGTGAAAAATGCAATTTTTACTCAAGCCATGGGGTGCTAGTCACCCCATGACCCAACCTTATGAAACTACTCACACATATCTAAAAAGACAAGAGCAAGCAAAAATCTACTTAGCATATTTGTAAACACAACACTAGAAATAAACTAGCTAGAAAGATAGATCGGGAGAATTTAAGCAACTTTAATTAAGGAGACAAGAGTCAAAACAAACTTACTAAAGTTGGAAATGCAGAAAATAAATAGCTGGAAAAATAAGAACACTCAAGAACACGAAGAACAATTCAAATCTAGCTCTAGATCTAAAAAATGTAAGCAAATCTAATTCTCTACGTGTTTGTACAAAATGACATCATAAAGTATTTATACGACCAAGGACGCGGATGGGATATTCCTTGGAGATGCTCTCAAAATCCCCGTTAAGGCCTCGGTACCGATGTCCCATAAATCAGCCATCGATGTCGAGGCTGTTAAAAGCTGCTTCAGTTAGCCGCTCGGTACCGATGTCCCAAATAGCAGCCATCGATGCCGAGCTCTTAACTTCGGGTCGTTGACTGCTGCTGCTTGGCGTTGACTTTGGCCTTGCTCGGGCCACCTTGCCTTGGCCAGGCTGCTGCCTTGGCCATCGGGCCACTTTGCTGCTCTGGCCTGCTTTGCAACGGGCCATGCTTTGGCGTTGGGTCGTCTTGGCTCTTAAAATCTCTTTATTGGGTGGTTTACCTACAAAACAAGACTAGCACATTCTACGAGCAAAAGTAATTAAAAACAACTAATTAAATAACAAAAGTAACTAAGACTAGACACTAGCGCACCCTATATTACATTGTCGGGTGCTTATCACTAGAACTTTTCAAAAAGATTCTCCCTTCGTCCGAAAATGTTAGACCTTTTTGGGATAACGTGTCATTTTCAATTGCATATATCTTTCGATGTGAATGTTTAAAATATATGCAATATGGATCTTGTTTCATAGATTTTAATTAGTTATATTAAACAAAATCTTCAAAAAAAAAATCACATAAAAGTTTATAAAATCGAAAGATATAATCAATCTAAAATGGCACACAATCTCAAAAAAGTCTTAACATTTTGGGACGGAGGGAGTATAAAACATTCTGCAACATTTTCGACGACGTAGAACAATAATCTATAACACTCTTAAACCTTCCGAATTTTTCTAGGATTCTCTAATCTATTATGAATGATTCTAGAACTATGGAGGGTGAGATGTTGACTCTCAACAAGAAGTACATATTACAAAAAAAACCAACGTACTAAAAATGTAATCGTAGATATTTTCGATCAAACTATGCAATTATAAAAATATAGACATATATGATTGTAGATGCATTTAATAATATACCTTATAGCT
Organism: Rhododendron henanense subsp. lingbaoense; assembly: GCA_020567845.1. Classification (NCBI taxonomy): domain Eukaryota; kingdom Viridiplantae; phylum Streptophyta; class Magnoliopsida; order Ericales; family Ericaceae; genus Rhododendron; species Rhododendron henanense. The sequence continues at coordinate 32,155,371 of CM036313.1, read as the reverse complement.
ATTTCAAAAGATAAAGTGTTAAATCTAATATTGATGATTTTCTTTTTTTATAGATGCATACAATCTTAAGAGGTCGTTTATAAACTTTTGAAAAAAAATCTTGAATGGGCAGATGTTTTATATATATATATATATATAGCAAGATTAGTTTTGGGAACTTGTATGTTAGCCTCTGAGCTACTCTGAATCAAAACAGTTTTATCTCTTGGACTTTTGACTAAGGCATGAATATTTAAATTAGTTTTCATGCATTTATAATACAATCGGTAAATTAATGCAATTGAATGACTTCCTTCTAGCATATTGGTAATAGCTCCAGAAGTCTGGATATTTAGAGTTAATGATTTTAATATATTTTTATCTTTTAAACTTAAAGGTAAATCTGGATAACAGTCAAAGTAGACTGGTCCATTGTGTAGACTCGATTCCATTAATCCTAACAAACTATCACTAAAATTGGTGAATCTGCTGTCTCTTAGTGATAATAATATTGAAGAGTTTAATCCTTTCCTAGTGAGAGGTTTTACTGCCACTTGTACTAATCCTATGTGAATATAATTGTACCCGCGTTCCAGGTGTCTTTTAATTGATTCTTTACTAAGAAGAGTGCATCTTTCTTGTTTTTTAGTAAGAGCATAGACTTGCTCTGTAGTCTAAAAAATGCCCCAAGTGAATTTCAGAATATAATGAATGAAATTTTCAACCCATTTAGTCACTTCATTATAGTTTATATTGATGATGTACTTGTATTTTTCCAATTCTTTAGAAGAACACTGGAAACATTTAAACTACAACTATAAAAGATATATGGATAATTCCACATTTAAACCTCAACACCCTTCACGCTCTCAACAATTTCAGGGAACATTACCTCATCCCTAGTATGCTGACTCGCCCCGTCCTCCATGCACGCACTATGGCCCTGACAATCACGATCCTCGATTTCACCCCACCTAACTTCACATCTCGAATACATCTTACTACGAAAACATAAGAAAGAAAGTCATCGACGTTAGCCACATCGCTATATTGAGCAAGTCTCCGACCTTTCCAGCATGAAAAACAACACTACACCACTCTATTGCAATTAAATGCAATGCCATATCAATGTACTAACTCATTCATGCAAGCACACATATGGTTTTGTAAAAAGATGCAGTGACTTTGAACCCATGAGACTAAAAGTCTCCCCACGGTGTCGAGGTGTTCTAAACTTATGCTCTGATACCAAGTTGTCATGCCCTCGATTTTCAACATAAAGTATAAAGATTTTTGATAAACAATACCTCGCAATAATACAGATATTACCCCAAAACATGGTTCACTCCCATAATTGCAAACCAAAATTTCAAGTTTCTAGTCAAGCTTGATGATCTAAACAACATAATAGGAAACAAGGTTTAAAGTTTACAGTCCGCCATAATCATATGGTAGTCATAATGGAAATTATTATTACAACCCGAAAGAGTTTTACAAAATGATGCCCAAGCGATTTCCCGAAATAGCTTTCAAAAGGGACGAAGTCAAAATGCATGCCAAGCACTTCATGTCACCATCTTCGGGTGTACCTGAAAGAAAGATAGGGTTGAGCAAAACACGTGCCCAGTAGAGAGTTCTATGCTCCAACTATATGAAAATGTGATGAAATATACTCCGGGAATGAATGAGTCTTAACGAATAAACACGGCAACGAAGGCTTACCAAATAAACAAGAGGACATCGACTTCAAAGCCTATACGTCTTATCAGGATTTCTATCGATACACCATTCAAACTAGAAGCTGCACTAAACTCACCTCAAACTGAACAACCTACAACGGATTCTCCATCACTTCATGTGAGGATTCGACAATCATTGTCGATTTCACATTCTCAAATACCAAATCTCTTTCCCACAAAACTTTCTTTTCCTTTTGTTTGATTGCAAAATGATTTATGAAAAACAAGACCAATACGGTTTCACCCCGTTGATTCGAGCTTGAATAGCCGGAGTCCGTTAATTCTGTGCACGAATACCGGAGACCGTTGATTCGCTCAAGAATACCGGAGGATTTTTAATAAAAACCCTCCTTCCAAAACCAAAATCCATCCTTAAACAAACTTTTGATAAAATCAATCATTCGTCCATTTATCGATAAACAGACATCAACCCTTGTATCATAAATCACTGGTTAGCGGAAACGCACATCGCTTAACCGACCATTCGTCATATCTTAAATCGCTGGTTAGCGGAAACGCACATCGCATAACCGATCATTCGTTTTATCATAAATCGCTGGTTAGCGGAAACGCACATCGCATAACCGATCATTCATTTTATGCCCGGTCATCTCACCGAATGTTGATACCCGTAGTGTCAAATCTCATCATATCCTTACGTGTCAAACAAACAATCACAATTTAATCATCCCAACGATTCTAGCTCAACATCGATTCCACTTCAAGCATTCCAAACGATCTAACAATCCACCACACGAATTTCATTTCAAAAGATTCCCAAACTGTCAATTATATCGTAACTATGTCTAATAAATTAATACATGCCCATGCCTTAAGCATACCTCACGTAACGTACCAACCCATTGCCGCCTTACAGCATACCTCTCGCTAGTATTAACACCTAGACCTCATGAAACGAGCATTAAAGGAACAAGGGATAACGAGACGGAACATATGAATACAAATTTCAATCTTACCCTTCGATTCACTAGACGGACACCCATCTACTCATCCGGACTCACCACAATGCCCCACATAACCTACGACACTCCTAAGCAACCCGCTGAACGTTCTCCGTCTACAACGTTACTAGAATTTCGGTTATCAAGTATCTAAGGAAGGGAATCGAGTAACAAGACATTAAAGGACGAGCAACCAAGCTTAGAGAATCATTCGGGAGGTATTAGAATAGGTTGGAAGTGATTGGAAACCAAAACGGTGAAGTACGTAACAAAACAGCAAAAGTTGGAGATAAGCAACAGGTATCGATACCTAAGACAAAGATATCGATACCTCTGGGTCAAAATGGCTCCAGACGCAAGGGTATCGATAACAAAGGCATAGGGTATCGATAACAAGTGATTTTCTGGGTTTGTAAGCCAAAGGTATCGATAACAATACCAAAGGTATCGATAACAGTTCAGTTCGAGGGATTTTCTGCAGATTTTTGAAATTAACCAATGATTTCAAGCACGATCAAGGCACAAATTCAACTCATAGACATATAGAAAGAGCAAGAAATCCCTACCTCGAGGTTGGAGAGCAAACACAAAAGGAGATCGGGCCACGCAAGCCCTTGACTCCGAAATCTTCAATCTCAACCGAAAATACTCCTCCTCCGGTCAAGACCCACGAAATTCAAGCTCAATAACGCGTTAGGAAGGTGGAATGGAGGTTGGTTTGTGTGGGTTCTTGGGTGATTTGAGTGAGAGTACAAGAGAGAGTGAGGGAGCCGAAAGAGAGCCGGGAGAAGAGAGGAGAACGGGAGAGAGGAAAAAAAGAAAAAGGGGAAATCTATTCCCTACCTCTCACACACATGCTATATACACACTACACACTAATCACACATTTACCCCTCAAGCATAAAACTCTAACACATTAACCTCAAATCAAATAAACTTGACAAATTCCATCTTTTCCTTCAATTATAATATCGAATAAACTTTTTAATAACTTTTGAAATTACGGGTCCTTACAGAAATAATTTAATTTTTGGGGCCGAGATGACTAATCCATTTTTCTTAATTATTCCTAGGAATGACTTTAAATGTTTCCAGTGTTCTTGTAAAGAATTGAAAAATACAAGTACATCATCAATATAAACTATAATGAAGTGACTAAATGGGTTGAAAATTTCATTCATTATATTCTGAAATTCACTTGGGGCATTTTTTAATCCAAAAGGCATTACATTCCATTTATAATGACCAAATGGTGTTACAAAAGCTGTCTTATAAGTATCATTGGGGTGTAGTTGAATTTGCCAAAATCCGTTTTTTAAATCAAATTTAGAAAATATGACTGCTGTATGAATTCTGTTAATTAAATCTTTTTTATTGGGGATTGGGTATCTAATCCATTCTAATACATCATTTAATGGTTTGTAATTAATTACTAATCTTGGCACTCCTCTTTCTATTTCGGCATTTTTATTCACATAAAAAGCTGAGCATGACCAAGGAGATTTACTTTTCTTAATAATGTTATTTGCTAACAGGTTGTTAATTTCTTGTTTGCAGATTTCCATTAACTCAAAATTCATTTGAATTGGCCTAGCCTTAGTGGGTATTTGTTTTTCACTAAAAGTTTTAATATATGGAAGAGTAACTATGTGTTTTTTTATGTACCAAAAAGTACTTGGGAGATTAGAACAAACTTGTTTTTCTAATTTTTCTTTGAAATTATCAATTTGTTGGGTGACTATTGGATCTTGCAATTGTTGTTCTATTCTTTTTTGTTTAATTTCTTGTTGCAATTGTACTAACCGGTTATTTTTAATATCTAATTGTTTTAACTGTCTTTGTTGTTGTTTTTCTAAAAAGGGAAAAAATACTTTTTTATCAAAAGGTTGAGTAGTTATTCCGAAATTATTTATTGTAAATGGGTATAGTAAAGTAAGAAACGGGGTTCCTAAAATTATGTTTTCAGTAAGATTTTTGACTAATAGAAAGGATGTCTTAAAGCAAACATTATTCTGGCAAATATGTACTTTTGGTAATTTATAATTAATTATCATTTGGCTACCATTAGCAGAACTCAATTGTTCAGTAGTCTTATGATAATATTTGACTGGTATTAATTCTTCTTTAATACAGTTCAAATCTGCACCTGAATCTATTAGTGTAGGAATCTCTACTGTATAATCTTGAATTATTAATTTTGGTTGGATGTACCACTTATGAGTATTGATTTGTTGGGTGGTTGTTTCTGCACAGTTTATTGAATCAAATTCTTCTGGTGGGGTCTTTTTAAAAGAAATAATTTCTCCTTTTACTTTTTTGACTTCTTCTTGCAAAGTTTGGATTGGAATCTTGCTTTTGGTAAGAACGGTTAATGAAACACTAGGGGTACTAGTACTAGCAATGGTACTCTGCTTTTCTTTTTTGTTTTTTGCTTTATTATTCTTCTCATAATGATTTTTTATATATTTAAAGATTTTAATCTGACTTCTTGTATCGTTCATGAATTCTTTCCCTTGACTACGAATTTCTGCCCGTTGTTCTCTATCATATTTATTACGAAATTCTTATCTTTTTTGTTCATTTTTGGGTGACTTATAATCTTTGTACAATTTTTTGTAATCAATAGTGAAAGGTTTGTGCAGGACTTGGAGTGAAGGATGTGTGGTTGACTGAGAAATAGCTTACTCAAAATCAGACTGTGTAGGGGATCCTTAAGGAGTTTCCTCATTATCTAATTTTGACTGTGCTAAATAACATGGTCTACTGATTTGGGAACTGGAATCTATTCCCCTAAGAGTCACATTAGGATTTAATAACTCTGAGTCTTGTCTAGGAATACTAGATGTACTATGTCTGGGTATACTAGTAGTACTGTTTGTTCTGCTTAATTCTCTAATACGAAGGGGATTCAGGGGATTCAGTCTCTGTTGGTCAAAACTAATTCGTACAGTACCATCTAAATATTGTTGAATATAATCAAGGTTGACTGTGTCATTTTGTATAACTTGTGGAAAGCTTTCATTTTCTGTGACCCAACTGGTAGGTAATTGAATATCATTCCAAGAAATAATTTTGGAAACTTGTATGTTAGCCTCTGAGCTACTCTGAATCAAAACAGTTTTATCTCTTGGACTTTTGACTAAGGCATGAATATTTAAATTAGTTTTCATGCATTTATAATACAATCGGTAAATTAATACAATTGAATGACTTCCTTCTAGCATATTGGTAATAGCTCCAGAAGTCTGGATATTTAGAGTTAATGATTTTAATATATTTTTATCTTTTAAACTAAAAGGTAAATCTGGATAACAGTCAAAGTAGACTGGTCCATTGTGTAGACTCGATTCCATTAATCCTAACAAATTATCACTAAAATTGGTGAATCTGATGTCTCTTAGTGATAATAATATTGAAGAGTTTAATCATTTCCTAGTGAGAGGTTTTACTGCCACTTGTACTAATCCTATGTGAATATAATTGTACCCGCGTTCCAGGTGTCTTTTAATTGATTCTTTACTAAGAAGAGTGCATCTTTCTTGTTTTTTAGTAAGAGCATAGACTTGCTCTGTAGTCTTTGCAATTTGATCAGTTTTAAAAGTATCATTTAAAAAACTGGTTTTGTAAATACTTTTAACAGAAACTCTAGGTATATTCCAATTACCAAATTCATTATTTAGATCTTGGTATTCATGTTCTTCTTCATGTACTGTATCCGAGATTTCTGACAACGAAGCCATAGAGGAAGAACTGGTTGAAGAATTACACCTAAATAATCTATTCATTATTCTTTAATTTTAGAAACTTCAAACTAGTATTCTAATTCGTAATTGGTACTTTTTGGAACATACCCCTATTCACACATACCCAATTCCAGGCCTAGCACATACCGCCACATACACACATGCCATTTCGGTCTAATCCAAACCCTCAACTGCCCTACCCTGGGACTTACCAACGAGAATTACTGGGAACCTACACGAGGCGGCTTAAGTGAAAACGGTGTCTAGACGATGGGTGGCTTTACCGGGTGCCCAAACGTGTACTATTACGAACCGGACGACCAGTTTAAAATCCTAAAATCAAGAATTTAAACAGATAAAGAAACGTGTGTAATTAAACTACCAAGAACCTCAACGTGGCTCTGATACCAAGGAGGGGGCGGAAGCACAGATACAGTAGAAGAACTACAACTATAAAAGATATATGGATAATTCCAGATATATTTTTTTTTATAAAAGATATATGGATAATTCCAGATAATGCTGGATCATGTACAAACGTACAACATAAAAGAAAAGAGGGAAAAAATACTTTTTGGTACAAAAAAAACACATAGTTACTCTTCCATATATTAAAACTTTTAGTGAAAAACAAATACCCACTAAGGCTAGGCCAATTCAAATGAATTTTGAGTTAATGGAAATCTGCAAACAAGAAATTAACAACCTGTTAGCAAATAACATTATTAAGAAAAGTAAATCTCTTTGGTCATGCTCAGCTTTTTATGTGAATAAAAATGCCGAAATAGAAAGAGGAGTGCCAAGATTAGTAATTAATTACAAACCATTAAATGATGTATTAGAATGGATTAGATACCCAATCCCCAATAAAAAAAGATTTAATTAACAGAATTCATACAGCAGTCATATTTTCTAAATTTGATTTAAAAAGCGGATTTTGGCAAATTCAACTACACCCCAATGATACTTATAAGACAGCTTTTGTAACACCATTTGGTCATTATGAATGGAATATATATATATATATATATATATATATATATATATATATATATATTAAAACATTGGGTCGGGCGAAGTACTATAATTTTAACTATTTTTGACAAAATCTAATATGATTCTAAAGAAATATTAAAACTTGGGTAGGGTAGTCGCCCAGTCTCATCCGCCTCTCGGTCCGTTATTGTATTTAGGGATGTTAATGATGGTGAGTTTTTTTTTCCTCTTTCTTGAATTCATTTTTTCTTACTAAATTTTGGACCGAATCACTTAGTGAACTGGGAAACTCATACTATGTTTTGTGTTGCATTCATCTTAAAGTTAACTTTATCTATTTGAGGAAGACCGTATACTTCTTTCACCCACAATGTTCGTCTTTCTTCGAAATTTGTGTTGCCATTATTTTCATAAAAAAATAAACCACTTACGTGCATATTTCAAAATGTTTTGCATTAATTGAAGATCTTAATTAATTTTGTTACAGGTGCAAAAATATGATGTGCGAAATCTATTTTTTAACAAAATAATGGCACGACATACGAAAAAAGACAATGACGGCAAAATAATTATATATAATTATATAATTATACTACAAGAAGTAATACTTTTTGTGACGGTGAAATACCGTCGCAAAAAGGGACTTACCGTCGCTAAAGCCCTTTTGCAACGGGATCGCGACGGGAATGAGCGGTGGCAAATGGTGGGGTGGCAAATACTTTTCACAACGGGTTTTTACCGTGGCAATACTATTTGCAACGGGAAAATTAGCATTTGTGACAGGTAAAATACCGTTGCAAAAAAAACACAAAAAATAAAAAATCCTATTAGCGACGGCCTAGCCCCGTCGCAAATGGCAAATAAAAATTAAAAAAAAAATTCTAAATCATGTGAACCGTTTATCCAATGAAATCAGAAATATTGAATTCATGTACTAGCAAAATTATTCATACAAATTACAAAACCAACACATTTACAATTTAAAATTCATGTTCCTAGACAGCCACGCCCAAAATAAGATTAAGTTAAAGAATTATAAATATGAACACATTTGCGAACAAATCAAAGAAAATAAACACAAATGCGTCTCAAACAACGAGGGCGCCACAATCATATATTCACATATGCTCGCCCATCTTTTTTTGGAGAACGACCTACATATTAGAAAAAGAATATCACATATAGTAGTTAATTAATGACTTGCAAAGAAAAAAACACTGAAAACCATCAAATAATATGTTAAAAAAGGATTCATGTAACAAACTTAATTTAAGATTTGTTACCCAGACAGCAACCTAGAGGGGGGTGAATAGGGTTGCTAATTAAAAATTACCAATTAAAAACTACAAAGACAAATAACTAATTAGTAAATATATAGAGAGAGTTAAGAAGCGCAAAACCAGTTTATAGTGGTTCGGTCTGTGGGTTGATAGGCCCTCTATGTGTGAGGATGTGGTTGCCATAATCACTCTTAGATTGTAAAGTCTTTAGACAAGAGTCCAAGCTCTGATACCAATTGTTACCCAGACAGCAACCTAGAGGGGGGTGAATAGGGTTGCTAATTAAAAATTACCAATTAAAAACTATAAAGACAAATAATTAATTATCAAATATATAGAGAGAGTTAAGAAGCGCAAAACCAGTTTATAGTAGTTCGGTCTGAATTTATCCACGGTCCAGCCTACTCCACTTCTCTCCAAGTCAATCACTTGAAGGTTTCACTAATAAAAATGGAATTACACCAGTAAGCCTTGCGGGTGCTTACAATTACCGTCACTCCTAGCTTTCCAGAGGAGTTAGACAACCGCAATAATTTAAAGTACAAAATCTTCAAAAACCCCTTCCAAAAACAAAACCCCTGTTTTTGGAATTTACACAACCAGTGTTTGATTTCTCAAACACTTAATCTCTCAAAAGATAATAGAATATGTAGCTCACAATTACAACACTACTCAAAGAGTAGATATACCAATTTTGCTCACAAATCTCTCAAAGTAATTGTATGAAAAATGAAGTGTAGGAGATGATGAATATTGCTCTTGCAGAGTTTTGAGTAATCTGGTGAAGCTTGGTAGTTTCTTCTGGTGCAGAAGCCCTTCTTTTATAAGGAAGAAAATATGAACGTTGTGTTCTTTCCGTTGAATCGAAATCTTTCTTCTGCAACAATTGATCTTCATTAAATGCAGTTCATGAACGTTGAGCTGAAATCTTCAGAGAATTTGATTTGCAATGGTCTCATGTATTAACTGTGAAGCCTCAAAGTCAATGACGGCAAGAGAAGAAACACGTTCGGTCGAACTTATTAATTACCGTTGTTGGTTCTTGAGAGTGACAGAATGAGCCTTGGCTCATTTGCTTTTGACAAGTGTACAGAGCAATACAATCATGTAGTCTAAGTTATTCACGGGCTAAATATAATACATATGAAATTGATACACATGGGCATCCAGTTGGTATTGCATTTAAAGGCTACTATTTCTATTTGCCAATCACTCCCACGAAGTTTTTCAACAAAGCTGGCCCACCAAGGTTCAAGCATCCATTTATTATTTGGAAGAAGAAAAGTTCTGTCAAAAAAATAATTGTGGGATAAAGATATTATCCAGTGAGGCAGCCATCATGGAGTTATGTGCAATCGTATGAATAGTGCCGAATGAAAAAGATGAATCCATGGACCAAGAAATGGATTAAATAAGGGGAATTGGCCATGATAAAAACACTGTAGCTATATATGCCATGCAAACTAGCTTAAGTTTAAGCGCACATTTCGGCTTATAAAAATAATTTGTTTCAGGGGCTAGAAAAATAACTTTTTACATAACATATATTTTAACGGTGCTTTTCATAAATCAATTTTGTAATAAAACATAATCAAAATCAATTATTGCTAACAAGATTAAAAGAATCATTAGATAAACCTAGGATACATTTGAGGGACCAATTTCTCCGCATAAACTAGAGCATGTAGCCTCTAATGTTAGCATCAATGCCATCATAACCTCATGAAGACATGCAGATCGAAGCAATAAAAATAAGCATAGATCCAAGCAATTGAAGTTATGGCCTTTTGTTTTCACACAGTAGCATAGGATTATTACTCTCATATGCATACCAAAAGACTAAGCAATAGTTATACCAAAAGACTAAGCAAGGTAATTCCGTTTGACCAAAAAAAAGAAAAAAGACTAAGCAATAGTTATTGACCTCGCAACAATTATTGCAATTGCAGCCACGACACTTGACCAATCCTAGCAACTTTGAGGGGTTGTGACTAAACAACACTACAAGAAATAGTTCATAGTCAACAATTGCTAGTTATGGAATAACAAATAGCAAATAGTCTAAGAAGTTCTATAAAATTTCACCTCAAAATCATGGTCATATATGTCACACCCTCGATTTTCAACATAAATATAAAGGATTTTCATAAATAAAACCTCACAATAAACCGTACAATACTCCAAAAGGGCTTAACATTTCCATTTCCACAATTAGACCTCCAAGTACAAATGGTTTCCCCAATAGTACATCATCGGCCCAACGGCCCCAAAACCAACATAAGTTTCAAGCGTTCAATGTTAAGGTTTACAATATCCTCAAATCAAAATAATATCAAATGAAGTTACAAAAACATCTTCCAAAAGAAATTTACAAGATGACTTGGTAACTCCTCTAGGTTAGCTTTCAAAACGGTGTCCACGATCAAGCACTCCACACATGACGCTACTGCACCGAGTTAGTACCTGAAAATGATGTAAGGCTTGAGCAACACTAGCCCAGTAGAAAGGTCTAATCTAACAATGTATGCATATGAAATGTAGGAATAATCACAAGATGGATAATGGCAACAAGACCCGATGAATGAACAATTATAGCAATCCAATTCCGACATTTCACTTTCAAAACCGATCGTGTGTCCCCAATGAATAACCTTTGAAAGCACCATGTGTCAACACGTGTCTCGTACAAATGTCATGAGCCGAAGCTCCTGTCGGGCCAATTAAAGGACCCCGATGTCCTCTGTCAGGCACCTTACCCATTGGGAGGTCCTGAGGTATCCAATACGAGCATATAGCTCCTGCCGGGCCAATTAAAGGACCCCGATGTCCTCTGCCAGGCACTCACCCGTCGATGAGTCCTGAATGTTCTCATCGTGTCCGTAATGTTTCAAAATCCTTTTTCCATCACGTTTATTCCATTCAAACCCAACTTTGATACATAAAGCGATTTTCGTGAAATTATGTCCAAACGAGCTTGAGAGCTATGGAGACATTCAATGAGGTCATCAAGTACGAATAATCAAGTTAGGGATCATTCGGGAAGTGTTTGAATGGGTTGGAAGTGATTGGAAACCAAAACGGTGAAAAAAAATGAAGCAACACAGTGAAAGCTGGAGATAAGCAACAGGTATCGATACTTAGCACAAAGGTATCGATACCATTTGGTCAAAAATGGTTCCAGCCGCAAGGGTATCGATAACAATGGCAAATGGTATCGATAACAAGTGATTTTCTGGGTTTTGGAACACAAAGGTATCGATAACAAAAGCTATTCGAGCAGATTTTCATTGGTTTCCCAACAACAACAACATCAACAACAATAACCACGATCAATGGTACAAATCAAGCAATAGAAACAAGTCATAAACATATATTGAAAGTTAGAATTTCCTACCTCAAGATTGAAGAACGAAATCGAAAGGTTTTCCAAGCCCTAGCTCCAAATCTTGCAACCGAATGGGATACGCTTCCACCGAGCTCTAACCAACGAGAAATGAGCTCCACCACGCAAAGGAAAGAAGGATTGATGGCTGTTTTGTGTGGGTTTTTGAGTGATTTTGGGTGAGAGCAAGAGAGAGAGTGAGGGAGCCGAGAGGGAGAGGAGAGAATGGGGAGTGGGAGGAAAAGAAAACGGGGAATTTTATTCCCTATGCTCACACACACATATATTATACACACACTGAACACAAATCACACACTCACCCCTCAAATGTAACGCTTTGACACACTAGCCCCAATTCTCGACATTTCGAATCAATTTCCTCCTTTACTTACTTGTAAATCATTTAAATCAATTACATGAATTTTCGGGTCTCTACAATATATCTTCTGAACAAAGGCCAAACCAACATGAATCTACACAACTTGCGGTAGTGGAAAAAGAAGAGGGAATAAAATTAGAACCTAATCAAAAGCCATTGTGTCAATGTAGCAACCCTAATCCGGCAGATTTAGATATGATCTCAAGGGCATTTTTTGGTGTGGTTAATCCTCCTTTCAAAAGCTATATTTATGACCAAAGGATATACGACGTCATGGGATTGCAGAAGTGTTTATCCTTCAATTTTGTCACTTCTAATCCTAGGATTCCTTATCCTACAGTATGGTCTATTAGTCCAATCAAACAAACAAGAACTTAGATTCTCTCAGGTTACTATCACATTACTAATTTATCGTGCACATTTGACGTTCTTCAACTTGCTTTATCTAATACCAAAAGGAGAGATACTCGAGGCCTTTTTTCCCACCTTTTCTTTGTAAGTAAACAACGCAAAAGAACAGAAAATATAATGACAAAAAACAACAGCAGTGAAAAGAATATGGACCTTCAAGTTATGTAAATTGCCAAATGTCTCTTGCAATTCAACCAGTAGATTTGCTGAAAGGTCAACCTGCACTCCCGCAAAACCTTGTCAATTACCAGAGCTCTAAACTGCTTAGGTTCTGAAATCCGGGATGCAAATATGAAATGATCATTCATACATCACAAATCATAAGAGCAAGATCTATGACCAAGGATTTACAATCTTACCTCTACAAGTGAGGTACATTCCCCAATACTAGTGGGAATGGCGCATATCCTGTGTAGAGAGAGAGTGCTAGTTCAGTCTAGAATACAACTAACATGAAGTATGTGATATCATGCATAGATTATTGTTTGCAATATCAAGTTGAGTCAGACATGCTAAAACATCCAGTGAATGGTCCCGTCACGGGGTAGTGACCAATGAAGATAGGCACAGAGAGATTGTGAAAAACAGCCATGATTGGTGACAGCAAGAGAGGCTTTCATGCTCAACTTTGTTGAGATTGCAAATTAAGAGCTTTTTGCTGAGTTAGGGCTCACCTAGACACAACCAACAACTGGAGGTAGTGAGCGAGAGAGGAATACGCTGAGAAATTGAAAAAGCGAGAGATCTTACTTGAGAGAGATACACCAGTACATGAGAGAGGAACCGATGAGGGAGGCGGAGATACTGGAGCTGCAGAGCACAAGACCTAGGGGAAATATCGTTCTCTGTGTTGTGCGTGGGAGAGGGGGGAAATTAAAGGGGGGAAATTTTGGCTATTGGTAGGTAACGTTAAATGACGTAGGTTTAGGTCACTTAAGTGTTGGTGGATCGTGATTAAACCCAATGAGTGAAGAGAAGCCCCAACAACATTACTGAAAACTGACTACCTAGCTACTTGGAGTTCTCATCTAGCATTAGCAAGATATCTCAATCAACTAATATTTTTTTAGGGATTCCCTGAAGTACTACAAAAGAACTAGTATAAGAAAAAGAACATGAAACTAGACTGCAAGTTTAACTTAGCAAACCCATAAACGTTAGAAAGACCAGCCCACAATCTATTCAAAGTAAAGATTGGTATAGTCCTAGTTTTTCAAGCATGCAAACTGTGCATCAAAAAATCCTCTAATTGCACCAACCCTCATTTAGGAAAAACAAAAACTATGTTAATTTAAACTAAGTAAACATGCAAATTATACCACAACTTCAATTTCCAGCATTTCCCGTAAGTTCTGCTTCCACTAAAAGTTAGACAATATGAAAGACATGAATCCTGCTTCTACTCTGTAGTCAACAAAATGGAGGGGCAAATTACTCTTTAATTCTGGAACGAGCCCCGCTCGACTCCAACATCCGTAGCTCTTTTTTTCCCTTTTAAAATCAAATAGTTTCTATATGCTTACCGATTGGTAATGCCGATATCACTAATTTGGATGAATTTGATCAAGCCGTCAAATCAATGATTTAAGTCAGTTGTTAGATGCGGCATTCCGTGGGATTTTAACGAGCTAGCTTCATAAGGGGCAAAATACTCTAATGTAAACGAAAAATTGAAACCCTAACTAAAATATACAAAGAATACAAATACGCTTCAGGGGAAAAAAAGGTGATCAACTTTCAATCCCAACTAGTATGGCCATCATATTGGTGAAATAATTTATTTCCCTCTGAGTTTTACGACTATGAATGAGAATGATGAAAAACATTAAATCGCGCCTTACCCAGAAACTTCTCTATTCGTGGGTTAGAAATTGGCGATGATTGTAGGCTAACTTCAATCGTAGAGGAAGAACGAAAACCAAACACGATCGGTGACAGCTATTGAGGGATTGCGTGCAGAGGCAACAAAAGCTAGTGTTGGGGACGATCCTCTATGGCCACTGAGAGAGAGAGAGTGAGGCGGTTCATGGTGAGAGAGGGAGAGGGGGCATGCAGTTCATGGAGAGAGAGAGAGAGGGAGGAGAGGCGTCGATCCGTCGATCGTGGTATAATATAGGGTTTTTTAATTCGCTAAGTGCGGGAGGGGAAAAAGTGCGGAAGGGGAAAACCCGCGAAACAAAACTCTCTATATTTGCCACAGGGCTATTACATCTTTATTTGCCATAGCTACTTTTTACCGTGGCAGATGGAGGTTTTTTCATTACCAATTGTAACCGGGATTTAAACCGTAGCAAGGTTAGTACGCGGTCAATAAAATTCAGCTTTTTGCAACTGAAAAACCACCGTAGCAAATATTCTGGTTGCGCATAGCCTAGTTTCTTGTAGTTAAAGAACAAAGGAAATATCACTTTTGAAGTTAATTGTGTTTCTTTAATTCTTTTAACAATAGGGCCCTTGTTTGACAAGCTCACTTAAGGCCCCGAAAATCTGAGGGTCGACCTTGGGATTGTGTAATAGTCATAACATAATTTTGGTGAATTTTCAGTTACAGAAACCAAATCCTATCTATGGTCTATACTGCATTAATTACTGCTAATGTGCACATAAAAATTAGATTTAGTAAAGTAGTTCGACTCATATATTACTATTCCCAATACACCATAATACGTAGATGGACACAAAAATGAAACGCAGGAAAAACATATGCTTCTATTTCCTCAATTCCATAAATTAAAGCACAACTCAACAGAAAAAATGTTAAGTCTTAATTTGTTTTCCTGCAATTAGTCCTGATTTGGCCACTCGTGCCGGTCAATGGGCTAAGGCTTCCCATCTTCACCATTGCATTGGCAAAATCATTGAAGAAGGTATCAGAATCGGAACTATAAGTATCAACTTGAGAATCGGTGGAGCCTCCGTTGAAGAGTTGTTGGTCCGAATGAAGAAGGCCCAATTGGCTCTGTAAATTCGTGAAGTAGGCATTGTCGAAAGACGTTGGGCTCGTAGTATCGAGAGGAGAGAGGTTGTTGTCACCTCCGGTGCTCGGACAGTTTGATTGCAGCGATGTCGCGAATTGGGAATCGATGTTGGTTTCGTTGTAGATTCGGGCTCGGAAGGATGTGCACCTTGCTTGACCTATTGTGTGCGACCCTGCAAAAAAGTTGAAGAAAGAAGTTACTTGTTAGGTTATTTTTCAATTTTGATAACATTAGATCGCTTCCGCAGTTGGCAGTTTTGAAGGTAAAATATACTTTGCAGCCCCTTAACTACTACTATATTCAGATCTTAGAGTTGGTTTGGACATAATGAATCTAGTCCTCGATCTACCTTTTAAATTTTCATCGATTGTACTCATTCGATGCATGCGTATCATCTACAATTTCAATGAAAAACCCAAGGAGAAATTGATATGATCGATCGAAATGGTAAAATTGCTGTATTTTAAGTGTTCAAAGTAGAAAAGAAAAAAGAAGGGGATTCCAGAGAGCTTTTATTTGCATAAAGTCCAAAAGTTGAAGGATCAAATTAAAAATGTGATGTTCCACAGCTAATGTGAAAATTGAATAAGATTTTAAGGTGCAAGGAATTTTCGCCTAATTTTAGAAAACTTTTGGTCGATCTTAGAGGAGTATTATTCTTGAGATAAGGGCAAAACTAATCAAGGCTACAAATGAGCCAAGTTGTTTGTGAATTGTGTAAGGCTCGACTCAGTAAAGACACATTCGAGCTCAATTCGTTTATTAGACAAATCAAACTTGAGCTTCAATTTTTTGGGGCAAGCTTAATAAATGAGGCGAGCCTTGAGCTCGATTATACTAACAAACTTAAGAGTACAACTATATCATGAGAATTGAAAGAAGCATAAACTTTATATATGTACATAATTAAAATTTTATAATTTGTACATTTTTAAACTTTTACAAATACTATATAAGCGTGTGTGTGTGTATTTTATTATTTTCTATATGTATTAACTTGTGTATGATGTACATACAAAATTAAAATTATTTGAAAGGTCTAGACCCGTATGAGAGCGTTAACTATTTGATATTTCTAGCTCATTAAGGCACGTGAACAAGCGGGAGTTGACTCAATTAAACGTAGGCAAACTCAGCGATCGATCTCAACTCCTCAAATTTTCACTGGGTTCAAGTTCAAGTTTACTAAAACGTTAACAACCAAATTTGAACATTCTAACACTCGGTTCGCTCATTTGCAGCACTAACATAAGGCCAAAATACGTTTCCAATCATTGTCATGCTAATTGCGAAGAAGTCCATAGACAAAACTAACTTATACGGGGGACGGATTAGTACTATATTTATATATACATGACAAGCATGTTTTAACATACCTGAGAGGGCCACCATTTCATTAGCAGAGAAACCTTTGTTTGAAAAGGAAGTGATGAGTCCACTAAGGTTCAAAGTAGGTGCCGGAATGTTGTTGTTTGCAGCAGTTAAACTCGCGGTGGTCGAATCCCTTCGGCCTAATTGAACTGTCCAAGAAGGGCCGCCTAGCTGAAACATTTCATAAAACACAATTGCAAGTATTATTACATGCTTCATTAATTGGTTTTAGAGTTTGCGCATCTTTGGATTCATGAGTGATCAGGACGTATATGGAGTTGGGTTAGTGGCTTACTGCAACAACTGAGTCCCGAGCAGCGACGGCTAAGATATCGGCACAAGAAACAATACCAGGACACACACTTTCAATTTGAGATTTGATGGTGTCAATCACGTCGAACCCTCTGAGTGAATTGTTGTTTGGAATAGCAGTCTTTTCTCCCGTGAAGTTGGCTGTGTCGTCCAAGAGGACCGATCCATCACATCCCTGTTTCAAAAAGTATTCACTTGAAATCCATCCTTGTTGGGAATCTTCAAAAACTAACTAACTAGTAAAGCTAACCCAGATCAAAAAAATGGAGTAGTAATTAAAGCTAACCATCGTGACATATATTAGCTTTTATAAATTCCCATTAGGGCCAAGCTTATCCAAGTGGACTGCTAGTGCTTGTTTGGATGCCTTGTTGAAAATTTTTGAGATTAGTTTTTGGGTTAATGGGTGAAGAGAAAAATTAGGATAATAATTAAAGATAGGGGTAATAAGTGGAAAGAGATAGGAAGAGAAATGATTGGAGATATAGGTAATGAGTGGAAAGAGATAGAGAGCAATGATTGGAAGTATGGGTAACGAGTGTTTTTTGAGTTTGATCTTGTAGACGCAAGTTAAAGTTATACTATGCATTAGATGTGGCAAATAGACGGGTTTAGGCAGATTGAAACAGGCTGTGGCCGGATTGAATATGGACAGATCAAATATAGATTAATAGTATACGAGTTAAAACAGACTGGGTCAAATATGGGTCTAGACATACCTAAACCTGACCCAACCCAACAAGTTTTCCTTCATTTTCTCCCCTTTTAAATAGGAAATCGATTTTGTCATTCCATTTTTTGTTAATGTCACTCCCCTTCTCTCACAAAACAAATCATCTAATAAAGACACAACGGAGAGTGACATTAACAAAAAGGGAAATGACAAAATCACTCCCCGTTAAATATAATTGTACCTTAAATCTTGGTGTACCAGCCTATAATCCCACGACCAAACGTTGGACCAGTGACGTTGGTCAACCAGAAAGAGTTCAAGGTAGTGTCATGCTCGTTATTAAACGTCAAGACAGGCCCATAAAACTAACAAGATCTTCCGGACAATTACAGACGGAGCACGACAACACGGGCCCATTTTCCACGGGAGTAGATTTAAAAAAACAGGCCAGTCATTCCCTCTCAATTTCAGCCCATATTGAACCAATTTCTAATTAACATAAACCTATGTAAATATGGGTTGATATAAATTGAACCCATATTAACCCGTTTTATAATATGGACAAATTGAGTTGAGTTATAAGTGAAAAAATTTAAACGAATTAAAAAATATGAATTGAGATTGTCACATCTACTATACATGATAGAAATCATATACTATATGTAACTATATTCAGAGGTCATAGCCAATGACATAGATCGATGTTGGTGCACTGGGGATTCCTATACAGGTGTGAAATTTCACCGACAAAATCAAAGTCAAATAAATTTCAAAAGCATTGGAAGGTGGCGTGTCGTGATTTACAATGTATTTGGTATGACCAAAGGAAAGTTGCTTTCATTAAGAAAGCATGTGGGTCTCACACATGTGGTAGAAAGTAAACTGGAATTAATATGTGGTTATTAAAACTTCTTTTAGATTCTTGTAAGGGGACGAGCACTGAGACTTTTTAAAAAATAAATACTTATTTGTAATAATTACCATCCACTTAACTGCAACACGAACGGACCATATATAGTAGGGGGAGAGTTTGGGTTGTCGTACGTGCATTTTTTGAGAATGAGTATATATGTACCTACTCCGAGAAAGGTATTTAAAAAAACTTTGATATCGCCATCAAAACAAATTAATTAGTTAAATACACATGCACACATATGTCTAAACATATATGCATTTCAATTATTATCATAGAAGAAAACTGGGTTAGAAGATTGAAAAATATTGATAACGAGAATGATTGGGGAAAATAAAAACTTGCATTAACAAAGCAATCGTGGAAATGGAGACGGAGCAATGACGCCCCCATTCGAGCCTCGTTCGACACTGCTGTGTCCACTGCTGACTCTATGGTTGTAAGTACATCAGGACATGTTGATGAATAGTAGTCGTCAGACAGCTGAGCAGATCCCATTCCAACAAAAAAAACAAAGACTAGGAATACCCAAAAACATAATGCGACCTGTTTTGGCAATGAAAAATACGAAGCCATGACTCTATTGTACGTAGTGCCTAAGAAGAAGAAGAAGAGGAAGAAGAAGAATGATTGGTGTAATTGAGTGCTTGGTTGAATTGAGGGTCATCGTTGATGGGTTTTATAAGGGGAGAGGTTGTCCGCGTTGTGCATTTTTTCTTCATGGGCTAGAGCTAGCTGGGTCAACTTTTCATACGTTTGTTCTAAATTGTTCTATACAAAACCATGGAATCATATACTAGTAAAAAAAGGAAAGACATGCAGTGGTTATTGGGTTAAGATTAGTGTGACCTTTTTCGGTTGTCAATGTTCACACAGGGGCGGACTGACGCGGAGGAACTTTCGGAAAGTTAAAAAGTGTACGTTTTATATACATGGATGATCGAGGTACTTTTAACAAAATAATTTCGTAAATATAATATTATCATCACATCTCTTTTTATCAGCGAAAATCGGTGGAGTATTTTAGAATGGTTAGATTAACACATTGGACGAGAAGTTCAACTCCTAACCTCTTTTCTCCCGGAACCTAAATGCACCCGCCTAGTGTTGTTTAACCAAAGGCCTCTTGACAAATTTATTATCATCACTTACCGCATGTGGGCCCTACAAGACTTTTTTTTTGTTACAATCTGAACCGTTTATCTTGTAGAGCACGTAGAGTAGTATACTCATGAATAAAAATCAGTTTGATATTGAATATCGATAGGTATATCAAAACTTAAATTTTGGTTTACAAAATGGAGGGTCGTAGATTTTGAAGTTAAACACTATTTACGACTATCCATTTCCTAAACCGAAATTCAATTTTGATTATAGCTATTGATGTCCGACCAAGCTAATTGTTTGCGTGCATATACTAGCTATTATGTGGGCTCTACAAAATAAACGATTTAGATTAATTATAACAAAAAAAAAATGCTTGGTGGGGCCCATAACGGACTGTGGTAGGTGAAAAGAATTTTAACTCCTTTTTTTTATAAACAGCAACGAATTAATTAAGGCGGTAACTATAGTAGTATATGCTAGGAGTAGCTTAAGCTGTAACAAATTAAAACCCAATAGTACGTATATGAAAGCAGCCACGTACATGCATATATGCTTCTTTTTTATACGTTACGTACGCGTTCATTGACAGAACATGATCTCCTCTAGCTCTAGCTACATATATATTATATATATATATGGTGTGGCGAATCTAATTTTTCAAATTCGTGCATGGGAGCATTTGACCTGCTGGCCGGATAGCACCTGTCCAGTCCAGTTGCACGCACGTAAGGATCGAGCATTTTACACTTGCATGTTTGAGGGAGGCACAACTGGCCGGGCTAGCTACCTTTTTAATTATCAACTACTCCGTAAAACTTAATTTATTTTTAGCAACTAGACAATGTATGTAAACAAAAGATACTACTCCATTAACTGTTTTTTACTTTTTACAGTATTTTGCGCACCGTACCGGCCAATCTTTTTAAAAGGAGGTCTTATCAATATTGTTCAGGAGTGAGTTGCTTAATTAATGTATTCTTGGGGTGGTAGCTAGACATTAATTAATTAATTAATTAATTGCCTTCTGTTTTAATTTCCTCGTTTTGAATTACTATTTTTAGTTTGGTTTTGTCCAAAATATTTGTAATGAACTATGTTAATTATGTATTGTCACTGGGCTTTTAATATAATCTCACATCTCACTTGTTGCCGGTGTGCGTTTGTTCCTTTTAATCATTGTAATTCTGTTCAAAGATTAATAAAATCTATTTTGCCGAGAAAAACTAAAACCTTCTATATATATATATATATATGGAAACCGACGAGATGTGCACCAACGGTACACACATGGGCGGGCAGGGTCCACTTTTGGATCCCTAAAAAATTATCTAAATCGCTCATTAATTTTAAAAGACAAGAAAAAGTTGAAAAGGCTGAAGTTGCATGTCCAATAACTTTGTTAGAAACTTTTTGCTTTGCCAAAAAAAAAAAAAAAAAACTTTGTTAGAAAGGCCACCATGCATAATGCATTTGTTTAATTAGTACAGTAGTCATTTTTCTGATGATCTGTTTGGTATGATTGCACTTGTTGCCGACAATCTTTGGACTTAACAATGAGCTAGAAGAAGAAGAAAATGACAAGAATTTGTTTTCTTATATATTAATTGCAACTTACTCCATCACATGCATATGTTAATTTGTTTTCAAGGTTGACGTTGAGTAGATGGTATTGCTACTGTAGCTGATTGTTTGACCACAAAATATTGTACATTTTTTGTTTCACATTGTTGATAGTTTGATCAATTTGGTTTAATTATCAAAATTTGTATTAGTCTTACGTCCTAATTGAGAAAATAAATGATAATTAAGTCTACTCCTGAGGCGAAAAGTAATTTAATGTGAGAGAACACATTTCGAGCAATGGTGAAATAATTAACCAGTTAAAAGTAAGATATTTTATTCATTGATCAATTAAAAAGGAAACAACAATTAAAAAGGACATAGATACAACGTACAATCACCGGACAAAATTTGTGTGCTCCCCACATTGGACAATCATACGCCACCCTACACAGCAAAGTTAAGCGTAAAACACCTGTAATTGCCAACATTTGCAATACCACACTATTATACTTTTTGTAGTTTGGTTGAACTGCGTGTCAATAAAGTGAAGAGTTAATGATTTAGATGTTGTTTAACGCTCCGTAATATCTTTTGAGAGATGCTAGGGACACATCAATTTGTCGCACTCTTCTCATATACATGCATGTGGGTCCCTAGCATTAATTGTGAAATAAGACCCACATGCATGTATGTGAGATGGGTGTGGTTGCAGGGGTGTGACAAAATGATGTGTCCCTAGCATTATTGCTCCTAAAAATGTCATGATTTTTTTTTTCTTAAAAAAGACTTGTTTTGCGCTACTTGGTTGTGGTTTGAAAAAAATTCTTCAATATTTTCTATTGTTTGGTTGTGGCAACTATTTTTAAAATAACCAAAATTCTTCCAATATATATGCCTACATTATACATCTTCAAAATAACCAAAATTCTACTCATACATCGTAAAATGACTAAAAAAATACCTCTTCATAGGCAAAATTATTATGTATACAAAACGACCCAAAAAAAATACACATTAAGACCGGGCTTTGGTTCAACAGTCTTTTCAGTTTCCCCTTAGGTTTGAGTCCTAAGGGGGAGGTTGTGTATTCGAGCTAATGGAGTAGCGGTCGGCCGAATGGTAGTTATCTAACTGATTACCATACTTATATCATACCGTGCAGCAAAAAAAAAAAGAAGAGAAAACCACACATACAAAGTGACAAAAATAGCCTTACAATTGCAAAATCTCCAATTACGAGACATAGAAAATGACTAAAAGACCCCCACATGTGTATACACCAATTAGAAGAGATGTAACGACCCCGATTTTTGGTAAATAAAAATTTTATTAAAATTTTGAATTTTTTTCTAATTACTTGGATTTGCTTTTAAAATTCCTTTTTAATTTCTAATAATCCGTCATAATTAGATTTGAGACTTTTAAAATTATATCTTTCAACATCGGACAATCTAGTCATTTTCTAAAGACAAGTATGCTTGTAGAAGCACTTGTATAATTTCCTAGTAAAAGAAATAAAACCTTTAAAATTATATTTCTTGGCTAGAAATCCTACATGGCATGTAGAATTAGTTTCCAACCGATTAGTTGAGGGAACCAAACTACCGATTCACCTAGTTACATTTCCCTAACCTTAGATGGACCTTTTTGACCATCTTTAAACCTTGTGAACCTTTCCAAACCCTAATTGAACCATTAGGCCTTTAGAGGTAATCATTATACTTCTTGATTAGTCATTCAAGGCCATACCATCTTTATTATTTTTCTTATCCTTTGGTCAATAATTGCTAGGGAAAATATTATCCCTTGAGTAATGGTTATTAGGCATGCCAATGAATACTTATGGACAAGACAAGTCACTTAAGAAACCTTGAACCATTAGGAGTAATCATTTTGCTTCCAAAAGAAGCAAACCTAGCCTTGTCATGCATGCAACCCTAAAGATTATAGCCTTAAACCTAAGTATGCTTAGTTGTATATATCTATAGTTATCATATATAGCCTATTTTAAGCATGCCTAAATATGCCTAGGTTTACTTTCTAGGAAAAATCTTACCCATTGGACAATGTTCTTGTCATTGAAAGTCTTAACCTCTCTTCATTACTTTTTCCTTAGCCTTATAAGTCTATTTGGTACCTAAGTGCACATATATATATATAGCTATATATGAGTAGTATACAAAGTACGAGAGAGAGAGAGAGAGCCGAATGGGGGGAGAGAGAGAGAGAGAGAGGCCGAGAGAGTAAGGGAGAGGTGGAGTGTGTGCATGTGTCTTGTTCACTTACACAAGCAACCTTTTAGCCATAAGCCTATTTGCTATTTGACAACCCATTTTTAGGCTACTTTAAGCATAAGCCTAGCCAATCATGTTCTTCTTTCTTGCAAGAAGACTTTCCTAGACAAGACAAGACCAAAACCCTTCATAATCACATAGCCTTAAGCCTAAAAAGATGGATTGACAAGTGAAGGAAGGCTATGCCCTGATAAAAGGCTTGATTTGACCAAACAATGGAACAAAAAAATGAAAGAAAGAGAGAGAGAGGGGTTTGGCCAAGAGGGGGGGAGAAGGAGCCCAATGTTTTGCTATAAATAGCACCCCTCACTCACCATTCAAACACACACCTTCACCATTCAACTTCTCTCTCTAGAAAGTATTGTGTTCTTGTTTGTTCTTGAGTTCTTCCTAAAGTTCTTCAAGAAACTCATCCAAAGCCGCCACTAAACCACCACTCAACCACCCTCTCGATTGTAGACACCCCAATTTGGCCTAACGATTATTTCAAGTCCCACCTTGGGACAATCCCGATGATGAAATGGATACAATGATTGATGATTGCTTCTTTGAGGACCTTAGGACTTTCGGTGAGAACTTTGACCACTTAGAGGACCCAATTCAGAGCCATACAGCCTTTCAGACAGAAAATACAGAAGCCTAGGAGAATCCATCTGACGGCCGTAACATCGATCTAACGGCCATAACATCAATCCCTCGCCCGAGCAACCTGTTGCCAGCAAAATCTCCCTGAGAGATCAATCTCTCGGCCGCAAGATCCATCCTTCGGCCGAGACATCCATTACACGGCCGCGACATCCATTGCTCGGCCGCCAGATCGACCTTTTTCCAGACTCTCGAACGTTCTGTCAGACATTTGGTTTGATCCAACTACACTACCTTCCCGATGCGTTCGGGCTACGTTCGGAGATCACGACGTAGAGTTTGAGATGCATTGCAATTGCAATTGCTATCTCGTGATTTGATTGGCCGGAGTGAGTCATCCATATGCCTATATAAAGGGGCCTTTGGGTTCCGAATTAAAACACAGAAATTGAGATACCCACACACTCAATCAAAACTCGAAGCTCTGCAGAAATACTCCCTCAATCCCACTCTTCAAAAGCCCTAACCTTCCGAAGGCAGCCGTCAATCCGGCGATCAAACCCCGAAGTTCAAACCCTAACCCTAGGGTTCTCGATCAAGCAATCAATCAATCACGCTTAATCCGAAGCGATCAAACAACTGAGGGATCAAGGTGGTGAGGCCCAACGACCTCTGGTTTGTTTTATTTATCATGTTTATGACTAACCGTAGCATTTAAATCATTCGCTAAGCTTTTCTGTCTGGTGTGAGGAAGAACATCGACCGGGGATTCGATCCCTCGGCCGATAAATAAAACCAGGGGGATCTCTCGGCCGTGAGATCCATTCACCGGCCGCGAGATCCATCTCCCTGGGACATTTTGTTTGTTTTATCTGCTTTCTGATGCATGCTTCAATTATCGCATTGGCTCACTTTGCTTACTGTTTAAAGGAATAATTAAACAGACTATGTGTTAGAATTAGACAAAGCATCTATACGTCTTATGTTGAACAATTATGGGCCAGTCTCACGACTGGGCAGAGAGGGGTGCCTAACACCTTCCCCTTACTGTACTTTTGGCTCCCGGATCCAGAATCTCTATCCATTTTCCTAGTTTTAATAAACTGGGTGGCGACTCTATTTGATGATAACCGCTATCATGTGGTGATGTTCCTAGCCATGGGAATGTCCATGATTTTGGTTTATGAAGTGAGCAACCAATCGAGCAAATACAAACGTGATCAATCTGTATGGCGATGCCCCGTTTGGGAGGTGTCTACAGTTTTTGGCGACTCCGCTGGGGATTAGAGAGCCATAACCAGAAAGTTCAACATAAGACTAATACATGCCTTGTCTAATTCATTTATCATATGCATCGAGCGGGCAACCCGTTGAGTTCACCTGATATCCCGGCATGACACGGGCTATGTTGGGGGTTCCAGCAAACTCCACAGTCACTCGTACCTAGTGGTATATCAAAAAGGAAATCACCCAATCACCGCCTATAATGGGCTAGTGAGAGGATTGGTGCCCTTTGACAACGGAGCACCCTGAAACTACCAAAAACCTTGCATGCTTTAGAAAGCCATAGAACTTATCAAACTAAGACAGGAACCTACAGGCTAGGAACCTACTTGCATTCTACTTGCAAAAGTTCTTCCTCACACCTTGTATCATTTGTTGTTGTATTAACTCTTTCTGTGCAGAAGGGTTGGGATTTTCAGCCCAAATCCTAACCCTACACAAGCCGAATACTGACTTCCAGGTATTCTACTTTTCAAAGCAGGCACAATAGGTAAATCAAAGAAGCAACCACAGCCAACTTTGTACTCTTATAACACCCGAAGCTACGCCAAACAAAGGTCTCTGCAACCCTCCCGTCTATCGTCCTCATCTGACAAGACACCCTCACCACAACAATTCCGACCGCTCTCGGAAACTTCCCGGTCATCCCCTCAACAGACCCCGTCATTCACTAAATCTCAAGCTTCGTCAAGCAACCCTTCTGCCTTCATGGCAGACAATGACGCCACTATTGCTGACCTCCAAGCTCAAATCGCCGCACTACTGGCAGAAAAGGCAGTTAGAGATGCTGAAGATGAGGAAAAATCGATGGAAGACGAGAATCCCCATAAAGTGGTAGTGGCAGAAAGTCCTGAGTTGACCAAACAAGTCAAGGAAATCAAACAGGCTTTAGCTCGTTCACAAGGGGATCAAATTCTGGATTTCGAAGGACTTTGCCTCTTCCCAGAATCCAAATTGCCTGAGAATTTCAAGATGCCCAACATCGAGAAGTTCAATGGAACTGGCAATCCAACCAGTCATGTCCGCCATGTTATCAACACCCTGAAGCCGATGGGCTTGAATGACGAGCTCATCGCTCAGTTGTTCCAACGAACCCTCACCGGAAGCGCCCTCGACTGGTTCCTCACTTTAGAGTTTGTACATTATCAAACTTGGCCAGAAATTGCCAATGCTTTTGTCAAGCAGTATGCGTACAACGTCCAAATTGAGCTAACAACTCGAGATTTGGAAATGACCAAACAGGATTCCAATGAGGACTTTGCTACCTTTGTAGCAAGATGGAGGGAAAAGGCTGCCAAAATGAAGAACCGTCCCTCCGAGGAAGACCAAGTGAGGATAGTTGTCAAAAACTTGCAACCCAAATATCTCAGGCATATCTACACGCAGGCTATCACCGATTTCAAGCGCTTGCATGCCACTGGATTGCAAATTGAAGATGGAATTAAGCTAGGACTTATTGGGAAAGAAGAGACCACTCCTCCACCTAAGAAAACCTTCTCTAGCCGCACATCTCACGCCTCCGTAAATGCCCTTGGCACATCCTTGTCTCAAGACCCTTTCCAAACTAGCCCATCCCGAAGCTCAAATCGACCTCGTCGCAACTTTGATCCCCTCTATATGACCTTATCCCAAGCCTTAACCATTCTTAGCCGTCAAGGGCATCTCAAACCTCTAAACAAGCCACTTCCTCCACCGCCCTACGGTCCAAACCATGATCCAAACAAACAATGCGCCTACCACCAACACCCTGGGCACGAAACGGACAATTGCATGCGTCTTCGTCACGACATTCAAGACCTTATTGATAGTCGAACCATAAAGCCACCAAAGCCTGATGGGCAAGCCAACCAACTCCCTACTCACAATGCTGAGCCGCCACCCCGAAATATCAATCTCATAAATCTATCTCACAACCCCACATACAATCCTAACCAATATATTGTCCAAGACAACCAAACCAAACCTACCTTAACCTTCCCCGAGGGGGACGAATGTTTCATGATGGAGGAGGAAGAAGATGATAATTCTGATCAGTCAGAAGTAATCGACATGGATATGTCCGACATAAGCAGCAAAGATCAGGCAGAGGAGGAAAAGCTAAGGAAGTGGAAGGAACACTCTTGGGCGAAACACAATTTGGAAGATCCAGACATTCCATTTGTAGAAGACGACGAATGGCTTCGTATCTGGTTTAAGAATAGGAAGAAGGAAAAAGAAAGGGTCATCATGATGAGAAGGCACGCTCGCTTCGAGCCCGCCCAAATAGTGGTACGCATCAACCGTCCCAAAATTCCAACACCGCCCATTGTTTGGGAAACGATCAATCTCATTGAGAAAGTAGAGGAGTTTCAAATGCAACCATGGGTCAACCCTTACGATGAGTGCGACTATAGTCAATGGATAGAGGAAAGAGAAGATCTAGATTTCATGTGCACAGAACCCTACAAAACAGGGGAAAGCGACTTTGATGAAATGGAAGAAGAGTGCAATGATCCGCTAGATGAAACCTCCTTAGCATCACTATTTAATCAGGAAGAAACAACTGATAACCATGCAATCAATGAGGAAAGAGAAAGGGAGTTTCCCGCTGACACATCCATCTGGGGATTACTCATGGCTCAAAGAGGTAGCCATCATACAAAAGATGGATCCGGTTCAAAGGCTCCGTTTGGCAAGGAAGAGGGTGGAAAAGAGTACAAAGTTGCAAAAGACAAGGGAAATGACCCCGACATGCTGCAGTAGCTGAGAAGTCACAACATGGCAAATAAGAAACATTAAAACATTGTTTTTGCTTCAAATAAACTAGAATGAGTTTTGGGCCCCTGTTTGGGCATTTTATTTCTGCTAAGAGAATTCCTTTTTCATCTTCCAGATTATGCTTATCTAAAATCCAAATTTCTAAATCGCAATTGCCATGCACTATGCTCTCATTGCCAAAACAAGAGAAGAATTTGAAGGGATCAAAACCTGTGTGTCCCTGACAAAAAGGAAGGAAATGATGAACTCTAATTACTTAGGACTAGGTTTTTATCAAAACCCAGGAAGAAGACGCTATCTCCGTGAGAACACTTAGGATTAGCTTGTCTATTATGAAAGTACAAAACACAACAGGAGATTTATAAAAACATCTCCATCAGTTTCCTCTCCAAAATACCAAAACCCTCTTGAGAGAAAAATGCTCGTTGGGCAAACTATACACCCAAGCAAAAGTAAGAGCAGAGCCTGCTAGGACAAGAAATGCGCCCTAGGCAAAAGTTAAGGCATTTGAAGAAAAGCTCGCTAGGGACTCAACCTCCATCAGGTAACCTAGGCAAAACTTAGAGCATGAAAGAAAAACCAAGAGTGAAAACCCAACCCCCAAAGGTGGTGATCTTGGAACTACGTAAAAGGCCTGATTCCCTGATCGGGATACGTAGGCAGTCTCACATCGAGATACGGCCCAAACATTTGGAGAGAGGAGAACATCAACATGTTTGTACTCAATGATAGGCATAGCTAAACCTGCGTATTGAGCTCGCAAAAGATGAGTTAGTCATTTTCCAAGGAATTGGCAAAAACAAAGACGCATAGGAATTACAGTTCATCCTCTCTAATCCAAAAGTCGTCAAATGCAATGGATATGATCCTTCAAAAGACTCTTAAGTTTGGCAATCAGGCTGTAAAACATGGCAAAGGCAAGGGACAGTAAATCAAAGGCTAAGCATAGGAAGGGATGTGAAACAGGATGCTACTTGGCTAAAGTAAAACCTATGTAACGGCCGGACAATCGACACCTCGGCCGTAACAATAATCCTTCGGCCGAGTGATCGATTCTTCGGCCAAATATTTTTAACTGTCTATCAGCAAAAACTTGTTCACAAAGCCATGTTCTGACTATCGCATGCAAACTCAAAACATTTAGGGGCAGGAAAGGCATTTCTCATTTCTCAAACAAAAACTTATTGTTGTGGTTGCTTTCACTATACAAATATAGTTTCTGCCTATCTACTAACTATGAACAGGAAAAAGAAAAGCCCTAAAAACTGGGCGATCTCTGGGAATAAGGCAAAGGCTGCTCACTGGTCTCCACGTTTCCCTCAGCAGCTGGTACTCTCTCAGCCTCAAGCTGCAGCCAAGGAAAATATAAACATTCAGATTCAAGGAATAATACATAGCAGATAAAGCCTATAAAGAGAGTCATACCTCGAGGATCCTACGGCGCTGTCTCCGGACCAAAACCTCCGTACTCTGGTAAGCGCGAAGCCATTCCTGCACTATCTCGGCAGGCACCTGTGGAACAGCCAAGCATTACAAACATTTAAAGCAAGGATACAATACGGAATGATGAAAGCTATCATAGGAAGCTAAAAATACCTGTGAGGCCCCGACTGGCAAAGTATAGAACGGGGTCGCACAAGGAGTCAGCGCCAGGCGCTCCTCCTCCCCATCATCTGAGTGGAAGGAAACAAACGAAGGAGCCCGTGGCCAAACAGGAGCAACGGGAGGAGCCGCAACAGAGGAGGTCAAGAAAAGGCGGCAGTACTCTGTGTAGTCACCTGCCTGGAGGAGTAAACCTGCCCAATCTCTGATCCGGGCAGTCTTCAGATCTTCCTTCGACATCAAGGAAGTGGACCTCATGGATACTGGAGGAGAAGGGGGAACAAACCGAAGAGCCTCAACGCGTGGCCGCCACTGACTGGCCACTCGGTCACCTAAGTACCAAGCTCTGCAAAACGGACCCTCAAGCAAACTACGGGTCCGATCCAGAACTCTACAACGTGCGAGAGGGGCATCCTCTGGTACACCGCCCCAAGGGTCAAACCGTACCTGTAAGAGTAATGACAAATCAGTCTCGACACAAGAATATTGAAGCCTAAAGGACAAGAGGAACAAAAGAAAAGGTACCTGATCGACTGTCAGTCGGTCCAAAACTCGCCGCCACTCGGGAAGGCTCAAAACTGGTGACCGTGGCCTCCGTTGCCCCATCAACCATCGCCCATAACGAGGTACGCAGTTCACATCACCATACCTGGTCTCAGGAGGAAACTGAAGAAGGTGCTCAAAAGCCCAGAGCTGGAAAGCAGGAATCAACAAAACAAGTTCAGAACTAGGAAAAAGCCGAAGTAAAAACAGAAGTACAAAGGAATGATACGTACCTCAAGCACTCGAAAGTGGCCGCAAAGAATGGGACTCTTGTCCCGCGAGCAAGCTCCAAGACCGCCGTACAAAGTGGCCAAAGCAGACGAGCCCCAGTCAAACTCCCTAGTAGCCCCCAGGTGCTGCAGCGGAGCCAAAAACTGTGTGTGTACTGAACCATCCTTGTTGGCAAACAACGTTTGCCCAAGGAGGTAAAGAAGGAAGGCCCGTGTCAACTGCTCGACGCTCACCTGGGTCAAGATATCAGCCTGCGTGAAGGATCTGCTCAGCCAAGCAAGATCAATGTGACCCCGAGAACGGACAGGGGGCACCTTGCCCAGAAACCACCTCAAAGCACCGTCTCGCTCCCAAAGCCGAGGGTCAACTCGAAGGGCCACTTCGCCTATCCGCAAGCCAGTCAACAAAGAAAAGTCGCCCGGAGTGATAGTCATCTCGCCAGCAGCAGGGAAGTGGAAGGTATTGGTGGTATCCCACCACCTCTCAACCAGCGAGGTCATCAGTGACCAATCCATCTTTGGAAGATCAAGGCCTAGGATGAATGTCTCGAAGCCTGCAGCACGTACTAATTCCCGAGCCTGCTCTGGCAGCTTCAAGAACCATCTATGCACCTCCTTGCCTCCACCGCGAGCTTCCAGCCTCCTGTTTCTCTGCCAAAGACAAAAGGGAGTTAATCTCATGATTGCATAAACAAAGAAAATGCTAAGGGGCGTCAAATTAACATCTAAAAGCATGCATTGCCTAGATAGGGGGCATAGTTATTTTAGTTTCCTTAAAATAAATTCAACCCGAACATGGGTTCCTCACATTCACGCTCCTAGCCAAAAGGGATTTTCGTCCCGCAAGCAAAATTTATTCTAAATACGAAGATTTTCGTAACTCTGAACTAAAGTAAACTTTTTGCTTTTCAGGAAAACTCACCGGTACATTCAAGACGCTCAGATGATGCTCAGGCTCTCTGCGAACTATCTCGGCCCCTGGGCCACCAACTGGAGGATGGTACTGCAGGAAACCGCCATAACCCAGCCTACGCGAAGGAAGAGCGTAGGTAGCAGGGTCAAACAAACCGGGCTCCTCAATCGCCTCCTCGTCAGAAGACGGGTGCTCGCATCTACATGGAGGATGCGAGGACGAACCCGCAACACCCAAAGATGACGTAGCCATTACGTCCAAGCCAAGAAAACCAACGGTTCTAGGAAAACCCCAAAGCCGGCAGCGACGGCAATGACGGCGGTGGTCGGAGAGGATGGTCGCCGGAGAAGATGGTGGCCGACGGTAGTGGAGGGCGGCGACGTACGGTGGTCGTCGGGCGAGAGGAACGGAGGAGAATGGGAAAGGAGGAGAAGAAAGGATTAAATGGGCCGTGAAATCGATTTAACTGAACTTAAATCGATTTCCTGGCTTTTGGCGTTCTCACGGCCGAGACATCTATTTCTCGGCCGAGACATCAATTCTTCGGCCGAGAGATCGATCTCCTGGCCCCCTTAATCAAATTCCTTCAACAAATGTCAGGTCATGCTCAGCGCATCAAACTCAAGCCATTACAGAATCTTCAATCGACCAAGTAGCCTTGGGGGCATCCCCGAGCCAATACAATGCAATCAAAATTAGCCTTGGGGGCATGCCCAAGCATGAGGAAAATCTCTCTCCACAAACTGCTGGCCGAAGCTCCTACCACGGCAAAACAGGACACCTGGCGGCTCTACGCCTCAGCGGCTCCAAGCCCGCTATCTCAACTGGCTCGAAGCCATAGCAACCATCTTAACAAGCTCAAAGCCCATCATCTCTACGCAACTCAATGGCTCTACGCCCCCACCTACCAATTCAGCGGCCCTATGCCTATCGCCTCCACAACTCAGCGGCTCGAAGCCCGTTATCAAAAGGCTCTACGCCTGTTATCACAATTCAGCAGCTCTATGCTCGCTATCACAGCAACAGACTCTACGCCTGTAATCACTCAACTTAGCGGCTCCAAGCCCATTGTCTCAAACTGGCTCGAAGCCGTACACAATCAAGCTCTTAACAGGCTCGAAGCCTATGTCTATCACCTCAGCGGCTCGAAGCCCATCATCTCGACAGGCTCGAAGCCTATATCTATCACCTCAGCGGCTCGAAGCCCATTACTTCGATAGGCTCAAAGCCTGTATTTACCATCTCAACAGGCTCTATGCCTGTTATCACAACTCAGCGGCTCAAAGCCCACTATTTCAACTGGCTCGAAGCCGTAAACAAGCAACAGGCTCTACGCCGCCCCAACAATCAAGACATTTATTCTCAGACTCTACGCCTGAATGCTCAAAAATCTAACATTTTTGAATGCTCAAGCTCTACGCTTGGATGCCCAACCACTGTGTACTGGATGCTCAAGTCATACACTTGAATGCTCAAGCTCTACGCTTGGATGCCCAACCACTGTGTACTGGACGCTCAAAGCCTGTACTTTGAATGCTCGGATTCTGCCGTCCGAATGCTCGAGCTCTACGCTCTGAATGCTCAAGTCCGGAACTTGATAGAAGCTCTAGGCTTAAAAACAAACACACACGCACGGGCCCGTGCACATTTGCATCAACATTTCACATCGAGTCTGCATCATCTCATCTGTTCACATCTAACAACCATCATTACACATATACACTTTGCATATCTCTCATGAAACAGGTCAGTCCTGCAGTCAACCGGCTCTATGCCTCGGTTTTATTGATCGGCCCAACGCCTCGATCCTTTGGCTCCGCGTCAAACACTTATGATGAGAAAGCTCCGTGCACAGATCATCAGAATACAACCAGCTCTACGCTTCGGTTCATATCACGTCAAGCTCTAAGCTCCGACAACTCAGGCCCTTGCCTTATGCCAGCTCCGTGCTTCGGTTCTATCAAGCTCTAAGCTCCAACAACTCAGGCCTCCGCCTCATAAACCACAGCAGGCTCCATGCCTCAAAGCTAATCATCTCAGGCCCTCGCCTTATACCAGCTCCGCGCTTCGGTTCATCACGTCAGGCTCAAAGCTCTGACACCTCAGGCTCTTGCCTTATGATCAACACCAGCTCCGCGCTTCGGTTCATCACGTCAAGCTCAAAGCTCTGACACCTCAGGCTCTTGCCTTATGATCAACACCAGCTCCGCGCTTCGGTCTTACCCAATCTCCTCAGGCCTTCGCCTCATAAACCACAGCAGGCTCCACGCCTCAATCAAATCACCCCGGGCTCTCGCCTTATGATCAACACCAGCTCCGCGCTTCGGTCCTATCAATCACCACAGGCTCTCGCCTTATGATCAATACCAGCTCCGCGCTTCGGTCTTATCAAACCCCTCAGGCATTCGCCTCAAAATCGCGACAGGC
Source organism: Rhododendron henanense subsp. lingbaoense (assembly GCA_020567845.1). Lineage (NCBI taxonomy): Eukaryota > Viridiplantae > Streptophyta > Magnoliopsida > Ericales > Ericaceae > Rhododendron > Rhododendron henanense. The sequence goes on along the minus strand of CM036313.1, from coordinate 32,120,948 downwards.
TCCACGCCTCGATTCCATCACTCTCAGGCTCTCGCCTTATACCAGCTCCGCGCTTCGGTTCCATCAAATTCCATCACCTCAGGCTTTCGCCTTATACCAGCTCCGCGCTTCGGTTCAGCACGACAAGCTCAAAGCTCTGACACCTCAGGCTCTCGCCTCATGACTACAACCGGCTCCGTGCCTCGGTTCCCTCATTATGCAAAGCTCCGTGCTCCAGTTACTGGCCCTGCGCCCCCCTACATCTCAAAAGCAAACTGGCGTCCAACTCATCCCCAGCAGATGGTTTGGATTCCACCCCATTACATCAATTCCTTCCAGCTCATTCGCAAGGATAGGCTACTCTACCGACCTCCGTTCAGTCAAAGTAAGGATGATCAAGAAAAGCAAACGCACCTGCAGTGTACTGATCTACCCCAAAATACTAAGGAAGCTCTCCGCAAAAACTCCCCAGGCAGCCCTGCGCTCCTTCAACTATCTTCCGCCAAAACCCTGGCTCAGTCTAGGTACGTCACACTACGGCTTTTAAGCCCTAAGGTACGTCTTCTGTCTCTAACCCTCCAAACTTTTATTTTGTTTTATTGCCCGAACTACGGTTGGTCTGAATTTCCCTTGTGGAATACGTAGGCAGCCTCCCGGCCCGACCATAACAAAACCTTTTTCGAAAACCCTTGGAATAGTGGTTGGACCAAATTGAGTTGCTTTTTACAGCTTTGACTCTTACTCAAACATGTCTCGCGATCCGTCTGAGTTCAGTCAAAGAGGGGCATCTGTAGACACCCCAATTTGGCCTAACGATTATTTCAAGTCCCACCTTGGGACAATCCCGATGATGAAATGGATACAATGATTGATGATTGCTTCTTTGAGGACCTTAGGACTTTCGGTGAGAACTTTGACCACTTAGAGGACCCAATTCAGAGCCATACAGCCTTTCAGACAGAAAATACAGAAGCCTAGGAGAATCCATCTGACGGCCGTAACATCGATCTAACGGCCATAACATCAATCCCTCGCCCGAGCAACCTGTTGCCAGCAAAATCTCCCTGAGAGATCAATCTCTCGGCCGCAAGATCCATCCTTCGGCCGAGACATCCATTACACGGCCGCGACATCCATTGCTCGGCCGCCAGATCGACCTTTTTCCAGACTCTCGAACGTTCTGTCAGACATTTGGTTTGATCCAACTACACTACCTTCCCGATGCGTTCGGGCTACGTTCGGAGATCACGACGTAGAGTTTGAGATGCATTGCAATTGCAATTGCTATCTCGTGATTTGATTGGCCGGAGTGAGTCATCCATATGCCTATATAAAGGGGCCTTTGGGTTCCGAATTAAAACACAGAAATTGAGATACCCACACACTCAATCAAAACTCGAAGCTCTGCAGAAATACTCCCTCAATCCCACTCTTCAAAAGCCCTAACCTTCCGAAGGCAGCCGTCAATCCGGCGATCAAACCCCGAAGTTCAAACCCTAACCCTAGGGTTCTCGATCAAGCAATCAATCAATCACGCTTAATCCGAAGCGATCAAACAACTGAGGGATCAAGGTGGTGAGGCCCAACGACCTCTGGTTTGTTTTATTTATCATGTTTATGACTAACCGTAGCATTTAAATCATTCGCTAAGCTTTTCTGTCTGGTGTGAGGAAGAACATCGACCGGGGATTCGATCCCTCGGCCGATAAATAAAACCAGGGGGATCTCTCGGCCGTGAGATCCATTCACCGGCCGCGAGATCCATCTCCCTGGGACATTTTGTTTGTTTTATCTGCTTTCTGATGCATGCTTCAATTATCGCATTGGCTCACTTTGCTTACTGTTTAAAGGAATAATTAAACAGACTATGTGTTAGAATTAGACAAAGCATCTATACGTCTTATGTTGAACAATTATGGGCCAGTCTCACGACTGGGCAGAGAGGGGTGCCTAACACCTTCCCCTTACTGTACTTTTGGCTCCCGGATCCAGAATCTCTATCCATTTTCCTAGTTTTAATAAACTGGGTGGCGACTCTATTTGATGATAACCGCTATCATGTGGTGATGTTCCTAGCCATGGGAATGTCCATGATTTTGGTTTATGAAGTGAGCAACCAATCGAGCAAATACAAACGTGATCAATCTGTATGGCGATGCCCCGTTTGGGAGGTGTCTACATCGATCCAAAAAGTTTAGAAAGTTTAGTCAAGACCTAGTTTCGAGAGAAACCTTTCTCTTTCGAAGCTACCGTAAGCATTTCCGTAGGAAGTTACTCCGTCTGATAGCCGACGTACCTTCTCCGTAGTCATCACTACCGCCAAGAAAAACGGTAGTTTTTTCCCGTACTCACTACTCTAAATATAAATAGAATGTGTATAATGTTATGTTATTGAAATGCATGAGAAGTTGAAAAGTATCTTACTAAAGTTTTGAAAAGGAAGGGGAGTATGTTGAATCTTTCAACTTGATTTTCCAGAACAACAAATGTTGTTTTGAACTTCCTAAGAAGGGGAAAGTACGGATTTTGAAAGATAAGAATGTATCACTTGAATGGAAGTATTCGTATTTTGATCTTATGGATGGTTATGAGCATGTATACGTGATTACTTGGATTACTTGCTTGATGTAAAGCGTAAGTGGTTTTCCACTCCAAAGGTGTCCGTCCGTGTGACACTATGCTTTATATTGTGTGTTAAATGTTAAGAATGATTATGTGATAATATAAGCATGCTAAGTAACATAGAATTGGATAATCTTGCTAGTTTAATTTCAAGATTACAATGAATGATTTATGTCCTGCCGCGGAGTCTATGCATGAAAACGAGAATCGAGAAAGTTAGAGACATGACACCTAGGGTATGGTGAATGAGAGGTTATGTTTGAAACCGCAATGTGGCCGGATATAGTAGCCCATTGTGAAGATTGCCAATGGGGCCGGACGTGGTAGTCTCATTGGTAATATGGCTTGGTTATCCGCGGAGAGGAGCCAATGCAAGATTTGAATGAATTGTGAAAACCGCAATGTGGCCAGACGTGGTAGCCTCATTGGTAGCGAGATCTGGATTACTTTTCAAAATGTTGATTTGGTAAAGTGAAGATGATGACACAGTCTACGAAATGTTGCGTAGGAGAAACTCTGATGTCACGGACACCAACGATAGTTAATAAAGAATGTGGATGTGTTATTGTTGATAGTTGTTGAATACGCATGTGCTAATTAGACATCGTTAATTATCTATGACTTGTTTTGTGTAAGTTATGGGTTAACGGATATGGGATTATTCTGCTGAGCTTTTGTAGCTCATGGTGTTACCTTTGGTGACCCTGACATATTATATCGGTGGCGACGCTGGTATAATGTGTCAGACTTTGTAGATGATCAAGGTGAGTTGTACACCTTGGAGGCCTTGGGAGCAGAAGAGCTGGCTAGGATGGAAGAGTAAGCAGAGCTGTAGTAAGGGACCCTAGTTTTCCTTCCTTGTGTAATTAATAAACTCTTGTGAGAGTTATGATGTAATAATGAGCCAGACTCTATTTAGAATTTCAATAAAATTGTCCTTTTAACGTTCCCAAAATTAGGGGCGTTACAAGAGAAGCCCTCGAATACTGAAACTCATCTCTCTTCTCCTTGACACCCTATTCACCTGCAGCTAGTAGTTGCACCAGGTTAAACATTCCCCAATCTAAAGTGATTATGGTCTACGAATTGTGGCACTAATATAGTAATTTACTTTTAATAGGTGGGTTTTATGGTCCCTACGATTACTTGAGATGCGTGTAAACTGCTCAGGACACCGGCTGTTAGTTGACGGTGAATTTATATATATATGGTCCTAGGATTACTCGAGCTGAACATATGATGGCCCGGACATCTGGTTATAACTATTAGAAAAAAATTAAAGAGAATGGTATGGAAGACAAGCTAGTCAGACAAGTCCACTCCCCAGTAATTAAACATTTTCTTAATTAAATGAGCAGTTCAACTGCTGCTACTACATTTTATCTTATCTTCTTGTGAGATTACAATTAAGAAAGAAGTTGCACCATTCATTAATAATTTAATAACCCAGTCAAAGGTCAAACAAAAAAATAACTGGTAATTGGGTGATTGACGTGATACATGTTTCTCATCAATCTTTTTTATTTCTTGCAAAAGAAATTTATTAATCTTTAAAAAGGTTATACAAAGATTAAACGGACCAAGGACATAACGGTGAATGTCACCCAAGACCCAAACAAGCAAGGAAGGCAAGACATCAAACAAAGTAAAAAAGACCAAAGGAAAGAAAATAACACCCAAAACACCTCCGAACCACGGAACTACACCAAAAAACGCACCTACTATATAGCATATAAAACCAGACCAAATTACCGTACCAAAACACCAATTACACAGCCAACACACACGCCATTGCTAAAACTGCTCATAACCAAGCAACCAACAACCTAACATCGTCGAGTTATCAATAAAATTTTTGCCGATCAAAAAAAAGAAAACAACCTAAAAGAACCAAAAACCCGCGCGCACTACCGACGTCGCTAGACCCACGGCCGGACAACCAGAAAACAATTAACGGTTCTACGTGTTCATCATTAGTACGTGAGTACTACTGTACGTTTTCTTCTAGTTCTAGCTAGAGTGTGATTTGTTTGACATTTGCTACTTAGAGTATTCTATAAAATGGACCCCACACGCTTCCTTGAAGCAGGAAAAATCCCGCAGGAATACAATTCAAAATCGTAGTACTGTGTGTCTCAAAATTCTACATAGTCGGTGAGTTGATTAATTAGGTGTCTTTAATTAAGCCAAACGATACCAGCTAGTAAAGTATAACTCGATCCACTTTGTTGCTTCGCCTTGGTTCACACGCACGCGCCTACAATTCAACTTGTAAAGAGAAAAGAATTCTTATTAATTAAATCATGCATGGTGCTATTATTATTGAATAATTCCGAGATATATATATATATATATATATATATATAGTTCTATTTTTATGATCAGTAGTGTACGTACGGGTCAACTTACATTTTCCTTGATGAATTTTGGGATTTCGAAGTACACCAACTTAATTATAAGAAAATATTCAGTGAATCAAAGAGATTTATGATGACACGAGATATAATTACCCAATTCTTAACGAGTAAAAAACTATAGAGGCCAGGGCAACTAGAACTCATTCTTCCTAAATTTTTAGGCTTGTATTTTTTCCGGTATGTTGTGGGTTGTGTGATTTTTTTAGCCTTTTGTGATAATTTTTTGATTAATTATTCTTCTAAATGAGAGAAATAAAAAAATGTATAAAAGTGTCGACAAAAGTTGAAAAAAGTTCATAGACGACAAAAAGCCAAAAATACAGTTGTTTGGTATCTTTGTCTTTATTTGATCATCGACCCTTTTCTGATTGTGGTCAAAACTTTTTATTTTTTTAGACTCATCTCTCATCAAGACGAAGGGTTAGACGAAAAAATAATATGTGAATTTACAAAGATTCAGAAAAAGGCAAATAAAAATACCAAAAATTTAGTTGTGTTCCTAGAAAAGGTCTTCGTTCCCGCAGCTGATCAATTAATTAATCATCATTGCGAAGAACAAAATCACAGAAGAGCGAATCAGAAGAAGTAGCTAGCTTGATTACATGCATGCAAACCAACAATATTGCTAGACTTAATTTGACCCTTCCCCTCATGATATTCTGTATGAATTCATGAAGGAATAACCTTGATCTGACTAATGCATGTGCAGAATTATTAACAAAAGTCGTTCACATCGTTCTGTCTTTTACTGTGTCAAGAATATAGAAAGATCTTTTAGTCTTTTCTAGTTAAAGTAGAGCAAATGCAGAAGCTCCTCATTCGGATGTGTATGGAACGTTTGAATATTAGACTTATAATTACTGGCAGGGGCGGAGCAGGGAGGGTTGGAACGTGTCACCCCCCCGCTCAGCTCCAAACATATAAAAATAGACCTTTTTTAAATTTTTAAATGATCTAAGCCGTTCAATATTTTCAAATTAATAATAGTTCAAGTGGTCATATATGCATTAGTTCAATCGGATAATTATAGGTACTTCATCCAATCTTTCAGTTTTTCAATCAGATTTTAGGATTCTAAATTTTAAATGAGTTTTGAAGAAAAGTTAGACGATTGTTTGTCTGGTCTCCCCTTGATCTGAACCACGGATATTATAGGGCTTATTGAAAAGAGCATTAATCAAAAAAATTATCTTAATCAGACATCGTTATGTTTTAAAACAATTCATAATTTTCATATAATGTTTGCATTTAGATACCTATGGATGTTCGATCAAGATAATTTTTTTTGTTAATGCACTTCTCAACACGCCCTAGAATATATGCGGTTCAAATCGAGGGAACTGCGCACTCACTTTTCTAAATTTTCTCCAAAGTTCATTCAAAATTCAGGATCCTAAATTTTGAATGAAAAACTAAAAGATGAATGAAATACTTATTAATTATCCGATTGAGCTGATTTTTTTAAGGACCATTCAAACAGTAATTTGGGTCACTTGACTTCACTGACTTCCATATTCATCCACTAAGTCGATTAAATTTTTAGTACTATTTGTGGATTTAACTCTGCAATTTCAATGAAATTGCTCTAAGTATTCAATGCAACCCTATTAAAACTATAAATTCGCCCTCTTTGTAACACTAAAATTTTGCTAACCATCAGTCAATAACTAGCTGTGGGTCATACTCATTGAATACTAAAGAAGTTAGAATTCCAATACACATCTTCAATTGAAAATACACGTTTGCAAATTTCTATGCATAATTCCTAAATACCGAGATTTTTTTACACCATTTCTCTTCCCGGTCAATCACTAATAATTTTCTTGTAGTGATATTTTCTATTTGATTACCAAATAACAAGAATATTAAGTATATGCCTAAATATTGATCCCATTATTAGAGGTTCCTGGTTTCGCCGGCCCTGTTGCCATGAATTCTTTTAGAATAAATTCATTAAAAGTTTGGGGAATAATAGCGCTTTCTAATGTGTAAATTACCATAGAGGGCATGGCCACTAGAAAAGGAAAAGAACGAAGATGCGAAAATATATTTTGCATACATGCATGGAAAAGGGGCTAGAAGGTTTGGGAAAATGGTGGCACTCAAAAGGACTTTTAGGAAAGAAGAAGAGTGGTGATCATACGCGTTTCTTCTTTTTGACCTGCAAGTGTGAATTGGCTGAGCAGAAATAAAATACACACTTTTGACTTTGGGTCGAACTTGACAAAATCATGAAACAGCCGTGATGGTTGGTAATGTTTCAATTGGACATATCAAAAACGGCTAAAAATGCATCGAGTACGAATATCTCACTCTTCTTTGGTGTCTGACCGTTTTCCACCATCTCTCCTAAAATCAATTGATGTTAGGAAGAGTTTCAATTAAGTCTTTTATGACATTTGACATCGCACACACGTAAGTTTGTTTTTAGAGCGGTCGCAGAAAGTGGCATTGGGGCACTCCGGGACCAACATTTGGGATTAGTTCCAAGGTTTAGACAATAAATTACCTAGCATATGTGACATGAGAAGACTGCATATATATGCGGGTGATGGGTCAATAACGAACTTTGAACACATCCGGTGGTTACAATATGCAGACTAACTAGAGTACATACTTATATCACTTCACTTAGACATCAAGGAACCAAAAGAAAGCAAATCGAAAATGGATGATTTGACAAGATAAACCTAAATGATACTAATATGTATATCGGGGCGGTTCCAGAGACACTTATAAAAACATCTAAAAAAACATCCCAAATCTCAATCTTATAGTTCCCGATCAAATTTTTATGATCCAAACTGTTCAATGTGTGCAATATGTGATTTTACAGGTGCCCGCGAGAAATTAGCAAAAAATATGACCGGGAAGTGCTTGTTTTGAGCAGTTTTTAATTAAACCGTTCAATTAAAACTGCTCAGATCAAGCCCTTCCCGGTCATTTTTTTAATGCTGATTTCTAGTGAGGACCATTAAAATCATGTTCTGATCATATTGAGCGGCTCGGATCATCAAAATTTGATCAGAAACTATGAGATATTTTTTTAGATGTTTTTATAGGTGTCCCTGAAACTAAGATGGGCCACACTTAAAAGAAATTAGTAATTAGGACTATTACATATATTTTATTTGTGAGCAATATTTAATTAACTAAAAATTTTGGCGTTGAAGGTATTTGGACAGGGAGAGGCTGTTCAATTCTCCGTGACATGTTCATCCACGATTAGAAGTTGCATATGCTCTTGGATTCAAGAGGGCCCACCAAATGTGATTTTAGTGGATTTGAGGCGCCCATCACTAAAATGTGATTTCAATTAAGGCTGGTGACCCAATTATGATCATATGGGCTAGCTTGGGCCAATTTCCGGACTAGGAGAACATCTCTGCGCGCGATATTTTCTTTTGATAAGAGCTCCCTTTGCAGAACTTGTCGATGCTACTATTATTGTATTATTCTTGATCTTTTGGAAAAGAGAGACACTTGTAAAATAAAACTACAAGATAAAATTTGTGTGTATCTATTGAATGTGAACTGTAATAGCTTCGGTAAAATAACTAAAATTTGGATGAAACAGAGAAACTGTTGAAAAGTAAGCTTGAATGACAAAAACGTGGTTAACTGTTCTAATGGTAGCTTGATGATAAGGCTTAAGTGGGATTTTTAGTCAAAGAAGATAAGATTTGGAAGAAAAAGAAATAAAACGTGGATAAAGATTGGAGTTATGTGTTTGATTTTGTGAATTTTCCATAAATGTAAGGTTATCTATATTGTCTAGCTTTGCCTATAAATGGATTTGTAATCTGTAATGTAAAAATATGGGAGTTGAGTGAGAGTAAAAGACAGAGAGAAGTGTGAGAGCATTGTGTACATAATTGTTTGTGTGTTTTATCAATAAAAATGTGCTTATTATTGTGTGTGAAAATCTCCTCCCCCATCAGTGATACCTATCGCTTCCGCTTTCCAACAGAATTACAACCCAAGATGGTGAAGTACAGAACTGCTTACCGGCTTGATGCGGAACAAACACAGAACCTAAGTAGATCGAGGCAAGCGGTTCAGCACTATTTCCTTAAGACAGAATTCGGCCTCGATCGATCGATTGCGTTGCTTACACGTCTGACTATCGGGACATGCATAGTGGGATACAGTGATCTTCAGGTGCAGAACAGAAAAGATACAAATGTTGGTAACAGAACAGTCAAGAAATTTTAATTCCAGTAATTTTTCACCAAAATGGACTATCTATCATCTCAATAACCCAGCTCAACCCCACCCGGGAAAATTGGGCACCAGTTATGTATTCCAATGTTTTCAATCGGGATACGAATCGTGTATCGTTTATTTCATTTTATGTATCATATCGGGATACGTATCGTGAATTGTAAGATACGTTAACGAAAACAAATGTAATATAAAATAATATTTATATTTAATTATAATCTAAAAATCTGTTGGATATATGAAAATAAGTGTTTAATGTATGAAAAATAGGCTTTTAGGTTGGAAAATTTCAAGTCTCCCAAGTAGGGTCTATCATAATGAGGCGTGCCTGATTTGTGCAATACATGATCGAAATATGTTCTTTCTTCTATTCGAACTTCGAATTTTGGTTTTCTCTAAATGGTTTGGATACCATCATAATTAGATCAAATGATTAAGAATGCGTTTGTATCCTAATTCTTAAAATCTGGTATGATTTCTTCTCAACAAGAAATCGTAGGATACGTTCCGAATCGGGATACGCTATTATATTGTAAGATACGTCATCGTATCGTAGGATTTCTAAACAAAAAGGATATGGGGTGGAATACGTATCGTTTTTGGAAGGAGACGATACGAATCGTAGGATACGTATCCCGTATCGTAAGATTTTAACAACCATGATGTATTCACCTTGGTTTTCATATGTTACCAATTTGGGATGGGAAGATAGCTAGAGCAGGTGGCATTATTAGAAATTGTGCGAGATATTTGTGTACAAGGCTTTCAGCGACCGGAACCACAATCAACCTACTGCGGAGCTGTGCCATGCGAGATGGCGTCAAACTAATCACAGATTTGAATACATCTTCAATAAGTAGATATTGATTTCGATTCTCTACTTGCCATTCAACTCCTGGAAAATGGCGATAAATTTCATCCATTTAGTAATCTTATTGATTATTGTAGAGCACTCAGGAGGAAGGTGAAGAAAGCAACATTCAAGCACATCTTCCATTACCAGATCCTTGGTCTTCCGATTTCATCTTGTGCTTAGTATTGGGTTTGAGCTGTTTTCCCTCGGGATCTCTACTATCATATCGGGGACTGGTTCTTCGCCCAACAACCTAGTTGCTGGGCTGCTTTAGCGGTGCCACTGAGATTGCTAATTTATGCATGTGCTCGAGTCTAAATTTTGATAGTTTTGATTCACTCCTATATTTTGTGATGGAATCTATGGTATTGCTATGCCTCTTGTCAGAATGGGAAAAAAAAAAAAAAACACACCTCTCTTCCATAAGCAAAAAACACACATCTCTGCCATGTGCATCCATCTAAGAACCTTAAATTTGGCTCAAAGAGAGCCTAAACTCTCATTCAAAACCTCTCTTTTTGTCAATATATGCATCACATCTCAGCATTGCATAGTTGTATGTCATCTAAATCGTTATCCTAGTAGCTTCGAATCCGTGATGGTCTTTTCTGTATAGCATACTAGATTATTTCCTAAGGGGAGAAAAAAGATGATACTTACAAATGATGCTTAAATGTGGTCACCATAACGTACATCACCATCAAAAAAAGATCAACCAAGTTTTGATTTGCACAAGAACATGAACATGATGTCTTCATCACTTGTTTATGACTCTGAGCTCGTGGTTGAATCATTGAACACCCATCTCGTGATGGTATGGGACTAATTTTCTTTAAGCGTTCACACTCACGTATTTGGAGATATCTAAATACATATGTCGGAATGTGAAGGGCACCTTTACAGACTTTTTCCATGACATGAAAAGTGAAAAGAAAAAAAAAAAAAAAACCCATAGCTTTTGCACAAGTTTTGACAGGGAAACACAATTGCCACTATATGCCATGAAAATAGGCCTTTCCACAACAATTGATGTCAGTTTCTATTACAAGTGATCAAGCTTGTATGAGTATTTTGATGGTCAATTCTCACAAAAAAAATTAACTATGAACCACTTGGGTTTAGGAATTGTTATCAATATTCTGTAAATTCTTTCTTCTCTTCTGAATTACATAGTACCCAATCCCTCCCAAAACAAGAGCAAGAATCAATCCATCAGCTACTCCCACAACCACCAACACCCATTTTTTCAAACCAGAACTCTTCCCCTTACCTCCTCCACTTCCTTTCGGAACCTTAACCATATAACTCGATTCCTTCAACCGTGAAACCTGTTTCACTCCTCTAACAAGACCATACAAAAAACACTCTCCCGAATCGAATGTATACAATGCAGCAGTACAATTACAGTCATCCAAACAAATTTCCGAACACTTTTCTCTGCTCACATTATCCTTCACATTTGTACCCTTTAATATGGTAGTAACGCCGGGTAATTCTACCATCTCCACCTGATTCTTCCCACAATACCCACCAGAAATTCCATTGCTGCAGTTGGAATTCATCCCATCTCTTGTTATGAACCGAATGCACGAACAAACATCAGATAATGTACATATACCGTAAGGCTTACATACCAAAGGAAGATCACAAGTGTTGTTTATAGCCAAAAAAGAGGCCTCAAATTTCCCCTGCTCAGTTGAGTAGTAATAAAAACCCAAATTACCCGTTTCGTTCCCCAATGCCATAAATCGCAAGGGTTGAAATCCTCCTGATGGAATTTGGTCAATTTTCGTATATTCATCACCAAAGATGTCTACTCCTTTATTGCTCACTTTGATAAATGTGATGTTTTGGTTGCCGAGAGGCTTGAATTTCCAGTACGTATAATTGAGCTTATCAGAATTCAAGTACAATGCAAGCTTGTCATGCTGGATTTCGAATGAAAAGAATGAAGTTGAGTTGGTGGGGAAAGAAGTTAAGTGAGTTCTCACATTCAATCTCTGCCCCCAGAGCATTATATTGGTAGGGAAATTGAAACTCTGCCATTTTATCTGGTCGAGGGCGTCTACCAGAACTAGGTTACCTGTTCTTAGTAAGTTCAGTCTCTGCATCAACACAGGTTCAGTATCAGAGAATTGGCCTAATGTTGAGAAATTGCACAACATAATCTAACAAGTTTCAGATTCTTGTTTCTGAAAATAAGTTTTCAGTTGCTCACTTGTTTTCACAGCTACTTTTCGAAAACTGGTACTAGACCAGACCAGACATGTTTCTTTGTTTCGGGTTTCCCATCAAAAACCGAAACATAGAAAAAAAAAAGTGGAAAACCTATATCCATTTTATTAATGTAAACAAGAAGCTAGCAGAAAAATCGACAACGTTACCACACGGATCATTTAAATTTACCTCCACACCTTGTCCAGAAGTCCCGGCTTTCCATCCAAGGCGGTCCTCTTGACCCTTTAACTGTAGATCTCCGCTTTGAGTCAGCTCGAGCACACATTTCTCTGTGGTGTAAAACCGCGAAAAATGGCCAGAAGTCCATACTTTTACATCTCCAAGGAAAACATCTAATGAACATGAGTACTTCTGCTCTCCAGATTCAACACTCAATGCAACTTTGAAATTGGGAACCATCTGTTCAGATTCAATTATAAAAGCTCTTCCTATGAACCCCATGCTGTATTCTGTTGGTACAGGAATGGTGACCTTGTATCCAATATGAATATCAGAGTTGCAGTGGCCATGAGTGAACAAGTGAATGAGAAAAACGAGGAAACAGAGTTTCATGGGGAATTGAGGCCTATGTTTTCATATTTGATAAAATTAGTTTTTGAGGTATTCCAGTAGGTGGGTATGCAATGTGGGTAGGGTTTTCTTTTTTGTTTTTTGTTTTTTCTTCAGGTGGGAATCAATGAAAGTGAATGATGGGGAAAGGTTGGAATGAGTGGTAAAACATTGTTGAGTGTCACCCCACTCCCAAAAAGTGCATGAATATTGTATGGCAAGAGGTGGTTTTTTTCGTTATTAGACCCACTTTTTGGTGATAAAAAAATGTAATCAATGACTATCATTGATAGCTCTCCACGCTAACAGTTCTGGAATACTTTTTTTTCTAACACCGAAAAAGAAATTTTATTAATCTTTGAAGTTGTTACAAAGATTAACAGCATAGTGTTCAATTCGGGCAAGATACCAACCAAGAAAACATCAGTATAAGACAAGTCTAAATACTTGAAAGGCCTAAAGTCCGGATACATGGAGCAAACCCAACAATTAAAATAGAAGGGACACAGTTCAAACACCTAAAAGGCCTAAAAGCCCTTATTATAAGGGATATAAGCCCAAAACAAAACCCCACGACCCTGTTCGTTTTGGATTTTGAGTGAGGTTTTTGAGAGTAATGAGTGAAGAGAGATAGAGAGAGTTAATTTATTAGAAACCGTGCGCAGAAGTTTTGGATAACCAAAACGAACAGGCCCCACACTGAACTGTGTGCAGTTCTAGAATACAGTTTTGACAGCATATACTTTCTTGAATGAACTTTTACTCATGTAGTGATGATGTTTGACTTTTATTGGGTCGCAACTAAAAGCTCTTGAATTAGAGTACTTATCCAGCATTCCTAGAGTACCATATAGCATTGTGTACGTGATACTCTTAACCATTTACATAGCGACAAAATATCCGGTAGAAAAGTTATTATTCACTTATGTTACATGGTTGGAAGACAGAGAACGCCCGATATTGTGTACCGGCGGTATTCTTAAAGTACCCAACAATTGGCCCTTGAATTATGTGTTTTTATTGCAAGACATGAGCTAGTGAGTGTGTTGCTATTTCTGGACCCCAAGGGAGTGCAAAATGCGGGCAGGAGGTAATGGAATTCCAAGTGGGACCCTGTCCCTGTAATTTTGGTTGAGTAGATAACTTTGAGTGCCTCTTTGTTTTTGGGTGGGGAATCAAGCTAACTTTTGAGTGGGACAGTGACGAATACATGTAATTAGGATATGGATGCCTCACTTAAAAATCATTTTTAATTAGACATGTACTGTAACTTTAGGCGTTGCTGACACTTGTATTACGCTCGAATGATGTTGTAATAGGTCCTTGTGTGAATTAAACAAAAGAACTACTAGTACAATTCAGTGTTGTATCAATAGAACTTTTGGCATGCGCAGAGCACCAAATTATGGGACGTTCAAATTATAGTCCAACAATATTCTTAGATGACAAGACACGCCAATGGTTAAGTGAGAGGTTGCAGGAGGAGAGCAAAGTACAAAGCGATTAGGGTTAGAAGGAATGGCGTACCCATTAGGGTTAGGGGTTCACACCTGTTCTCGCTAGCTTGTCCAGTCTGTTTTTTTAAGAGTTTGGGATATATATTTAGGCCCATCCATCGGATTGGGTTTGGTTGAGTTTTTAAACCCGTTTAATTAATTGGATGGGCTTGTGAGTATCTTTTAAAATCAAGCCCGGCCCGGCCTGATTAAATAATGACAATAATAGGCATTATATATTTATACTACAAAAAATTATGGCTGCTGATTTTGTCACTCCCTTTTTTGTTAACGTCACTCCCCTATAAGTGTATTTTTGGTGCAAAAATACACTTGCAGGGGAGTGGCGTTAACAAAAAAGGGAGTGGCAAAATTATTTCCCAAAATTATTAAGAAGGAAGAAAAAAGCTACTACTATACTATACAATCTATAGATGTATATACACAATACCCTTTTATTAATGCATACATATACATATATTTCTTGGTCTTCGTATAATTATAATTATTATGGTTTTAAACTCTAATTTATAATCGTGGGGATCATTAATTTATACTTGGCACTATATTTTAGAAAAATAAATGGGCTAGTTGGACAAGTTCAGGAAATGAAAATTTGGCGCTCTTAGGGCATCCACACCAGCCTTGCTATATCTCAACCGTGGGCTAAAGTGACGAGCACAACACAAAAAAGTTGGCAAAATCCACGGGCATCAGTCTCGCTTCCTCCCTCGTTACTTTACAAAAATATAACTTTGCTACAGTGTCTCGTCAAGCAGAACGAGCAACTGTTCATCAGGTAAACATATTATATTCAAGCAATCAAAGCCGGAGCAGGCAGCAGTGGACGGAAAAGGGCTTGGGTTTGGGTCGGTGGGTGGGGGGAAATACTAATATTTAATTGAGTAGAGAGTGAGAATAAAGAGTCTGATTTTGTGTAAATGTAAAAAAGTGACTAGCTGAAGTAGAAAAGTGATTTTTGAGGATTAATTTGGTCCAAAATTAGGCGAGACTGATGCGGATGCTCTTAGAGCAAGTTTATCAATAGAAAGGTAAAAAAAGGTAAAAAAACTTGTGAATAGTGCATATTTTTTATTTTACCTACTCACATTTCTTTCAACACTACACCAATACAATCTATTTTACCTATTCTTTATTAAAATATTAATAAAGAGAGAGAGAGAGTGAGAGAGACAATAAAAAACTAGATTGCTTATGAATAGTTGTGAGCTATTTTTAGCTCACAACTGTGGATGGAGGCAAAATGCCTCCCCCTTTAGCTACTCTGATGTTCGGGTACCTTTCCTCTTTTTGTGAGGTAAATTGACTATAAAGCTACTTTGAAGTAGCTGATAAACTTGCTCTTAGGAACGTTAAATGAAGCCTGATTATTAAATGACCGGACTTGGGCTCCCACAAGTCTCGTTATTATCCAGTACAAACCCGGCCCGAACTTGGTCCGACCTGACGTATGAGCAGCCCTAATTAGTGTTGATCTGCTTCCCTTTATATAGAGAATATAGAGCTTCAAGATTTGCTCTTCAAGTACACGCGTGCCAAGAGTAGATTGTATAGGCCTGATTTAGCAAGGCCCAATATTTCCCCTCACTTTACCCCTTTCTGATTCACGCTTCGTTGTTTTGAATTGAAGAAGGAAAAACCAACCATTCCCCAATCTCAAGCACCGATTACCCTACGCTACTGACTACACTTTCAATGCGCTCGTCTTTCAATTCTCACTTGTTCCAAATAGCTCCCGCACTAGCGAGTTATGTGACTTAGCTTTCAGCTGCACACATGCCCTTGATACGGTTTCAGCCCTCTCAACCTATGCACGCTCGATTACACAATATTTCGCGCCAATTGTCTCGGCAGTTTTCTTGTCCCGGAAAAATGAGCAATGACAGAAGTTTGCAACTTCCCCGGGAATCTGGAATCACCCGCGAAACTGTGAGTGCTTCTCTTTGATTTTGTTTATTGGAGAACCCTTGTTTATTTACTCCGTATGTTTTATCTCCATGTGCTAGTTACACAGTATTATCTGCCATGTAGTGAACTGTGGCTGTTATTTGGTGAATAATGCTGTAAGATTACGAAATGGGTCCAAGAGAGGATTTAATTTTTTTCCTGTAGTGGGTCTTTGAAATTTTTCGATGCTCGTTCGGGTTTTATAGTTCCAGTTTTGGTGATCATAGGGAAATGAAGTGGTTGGAACTTATTATATAGTTAATGCTTCGTTGACATTGTAATTCTGGTAGCGACGGAGGAATCTAATGCCTTACCATATAATTTGGATTAGATTAGTGAGAGTGTGAGACTCCTGACGATGTACAATTTATAATGCGATAATGAACATGCTAGAATCAATTGAAGTAATTCCTTTGTTATCGAAACATTAGAATTTTTGTAGTCTATGCGACATGGACTATTCTAAATGAAAATACATGAGTACCTGTGTCGGATACCTTGGGTGATGGTTGGGGATATGTGTCCTAGGTCAATTTAGACACTTGGATCTCTTGATTTTTATGATATCTGAAAGAGTAGGGGAAAAAGAAACTTGCATTAGCTGGAATAACTTGTATTCATTCCGAAACAAATAAATTTTGAAGATTTGTCTCATATACATAACTAACTTTCAGAAACATATCCCAGATTCCCAATGTCCTGCTATCAGCGGTGAGCAAAATAATCGTCAAACTGTGAATCTAGTTCAAACCAATCCAAACCGAATGGGTTAATAGTTCGGTTTTTTAGTAATGTGGTTTGGTCTGTGGATTTATTTTAACGGTTCTAGTTCCAAGCCGATCCAAACTGTATAACATATATATATATATATGTGTGTGTGTGTGTGTGTGTATACATAATTCGTTTAGATACACTGAACAAAATTAATTTCCTAATCTAATGCTCTATCCACCATCCTATTCTTTCATTTCCAATATTAATTTCCTAAACTTTTAGATATGATAACCTATCCTTTGATTTCAATACACTAGACATACACGGTTTGGGCTTAGTCAATTGATTTCCCACTATTTTTGCTTGGTAACTAATTTCCTAATCTAATACTCTCTTCCATGGCACTATTCCTTCACTAGTTACTTGTATTCTACTTTTAGTTGGTTGATGTTAGTGAGTTTTGGTGATTTTAAAATTACTAGCTTTAATATAAGTTTTGGTTTAATTTATCTATGTAATTTTAAATACTTTAAATAGGTTATGGAGATGATATCTCAATTTCAAGCAAACTGTGGTTCAAAAATGAAACTAAACCACCTTTTAATGGTTTGGATTGATTTGGTTCAATGAATTTTCTGAATTGGTCTAGTTCTCCAAATTTATAATCTGTAGGTAGTGGTTTGGTTCTTGGTTTATAATTAAACCGGGCCAATGCGGTCCATGCTCACCCCTACCTGATATTTTAGCTTTGGAAGGTCTGATGTTTAGACACGCACCCACATGGCCGCATAAATAGTCTTACCAATCTCTATGTAGAATAGGCTGTAGTTAAATATTTGCAAACTTGAAATGCATTAATGCATGCCATCTATTCTGGCTGGATCAATTCTGCTTGGAACTCATTTTTCAATACTCAAGTATTCGAATTCTGGTTTCCCATTTTCACAAATGCATAGGTTGGGGTTGGTGGCCCTTCACCTATTGTGTCTTCTGTTGCCGAGGGTGGATATTCATTTGTCGGAGGGAAAACTTTGCAGCAGAAGATGGTTGATATTGTTTCCGAACATCCTATGCCCTTGGCTGCTTCAGATTCTGTCTATGATGAGAAATTCCGTCCACTTTCTAGTTGTGGTTTTACTTCTAAGAACAAAAGGAGAACTAAGATTGACTTGACAACTGCCTATCAGGAAAAAAAAAAGATTGACTTGACAACTCATGTTGAGAAGAAATTAAAGGAAAGGCCCAGGGATATTGGTCTGTCACAAATTGAGGCCTCACATGCAACAAATCTTAAAAGCAAACAGGATGAGTCTTTGTTGCCTACAAGTTTTGGGAAGAAGCAGCATCATTTTCCTGTGAAACGACAGAAGCGACGGCAAATTATTTCCGGGTACTCAGTGGGTGCTGTGAAAACTGATTCTGCCAAGGGTATACCTCTTCTTGAATCATTTGATATCTGCCTCCCTGAAGTTGCAAGATCTTCCTTATCGGACTCATCCTTGAATGAGAAAAACATAGAAGAACTGATTGAAATGGAGCGCTCGACGAAAAATACTGGACAAGTTCTTAGGCAAGGGATGGTCTTGTTAAAAGGTTACATAACCCTCAGCGAACAGGTACTGGGCAGACGCGACTTCAATCTTGATAAACTTTGTTTTTGAGTGTTCAAAACAACTTGTTTGAAGGTTCTTTTCTTTTTGAATTAAGAAGATGCAAAGCTTGGGTACAGTTTCTCCGTCACATATGAATTGCTTTTTAGTATTCTCTAATCCATTAATTTATACCTATTTAGGTAATGTGTGATGTATGTTCGATGGTAAATCACTCGTTACATGCTCTAATCATTTAGGTTAAAATAGTAAAGATATGCCGGATGCTTGGTATTGGCCCAGGAGGTTTTTATCAACCTGGTTACAGAGATGGGGCAAAACTTCGTCTGCAGATGATGTGTCTTGGTCGAGATTGGGATCCGCAGACGAGGAAGTATGAAACTCACCGGGCAGTTGATGGTTCTGAACCGCAGGCCATACCTCATGTATTTCGTTCATTAGTTCAACGAGCAATTCAAGATTCTCATGCCTTAGTTGGAAAGCATGACGAAGTATGCAATGTGGAAGACATAATTCCTGATATGTCACCAAACATATGCATTGTGAATTTCTACACAAACAATGGGCGACTTGGTCTTCATCAGGTCAGCCGTAAGATTCATGCGTTGTTTCTCAACTTTTTAATTGAACTGTTTTTTTTTGTTTTTTTTTTTTAAAATCACATAAATGCCATGACTCTCAATCATCTATTCAGCCTAACAAACTATACCGTATTTGCTCTTCATAGTATTAAGGGAAGGGTTATGTAAATACTTGGGAGTTATATGGGACCTCAATTATGTGAAGGCAAGGGGAAATTGTCTTCAAATTTTAGGGCACTTAACGCCTGTCCCATGTTAAAGGTGGAAATATAGTAACACTTGTTCTCATGTAATAGCCTTGATGGAAAGATTTAGGACTTCTTGAAAGTGATTCTATATCCTTGGTATTGGAATGTTCCTCGTTGTGTGAGCCAATTTCAATCGTGAACTGGTTGCTTAAAGTATTATTTCAAGTTTCTCCCTGAACCCTGGAATTAGTTTATCGCTGCACTTCTCATCCACTTCTGTTGAGACGTGGTTGGTGAGTTGGAATGGTAAAACACAAAAACATTCTAAAAGCTAAGTACTTTATTTTGAAATATGTACTAATATTCGAATAAACATAGACTGATTGTCGCCTTTTTTTTTTTGTGAGTTGTTGCACGTGTAAGCCACATGACCTAATTAGTCTAGTTGTTGCTCGTGCTGCATCTTGTGTGGAATACTGCTGAAATGATTGCCAAAATTATGTCCTATAAATGAACTTCATTATACCTCTTCACTTGGTTTACCACCGTTTTTCTTGACACAGGATCGTGATGAAAGCAAAGAGAGTCTAGACAAAGGATTACCAGTTGTCTCATTCTCCATTGGTGATTCAGCAGAATTCCTTTATGGAGATCAGAGGGATGTCAACAAGGCAGAGAAACTTCTATTGGAATCAGGAGATGTATTGATATTCGGCGGAAAGTCTAGGCATATATTTCATGGGGTGTCATCTATTATCTCCAACTCAGCTCCTCTAGATTTGATGGAAGGAGCAAAGGTCAGGCCAGGCCGTCTCAATCTTACATTCAGACAATTTTGAAAAATGTAGCTGTTCTACCTACTGGCCCACCATAAGGGATTAGACATATGCTTCTTGCAAAGCATTGTCACATTTTTGTTTACGTTCCTTCTTGTATATTTGACTGGTAAAAATAAGTGTTAATACCACATTGTAGTTGAATTGTTTTGAACTTTGGGTACCATGTAATTGCCGCTGATGTATAGGTGAAATGGGCCCCACTTGTCATGATTTATGCCGGTGCATTGATGACATATCAGATGGTACCCTCAAATGTGGTCACCAAACATGGTCACCCATCACTGTAGCATTATTTTTGCCTTATAGATACATCCATGTATAGCATTTTATGAACTGGAATTCATGTTCGGGTCTTGTTTAAGAAGATCAATTATTTGTAATCAGTGCACTCTCTTTTTTAGCTTAGAGTAGTTGGTTGCTGATATTGCATAGGTACTTTGTTATTGAATAAGTCAGGGAAATATGATTCATGCTTGGAGCTGAACTCCTCACTGATTGCCAACTGAATTCTCCTGTTAAAAAGTTGAATCTCTGCATGTGATGGACCAGATGAAAGGTACTAAATGCTCTAATCCTTCTCATGTGTGGCTCTGATCTAACCATGTCTAGTTAAAAGATACCCTCCTCTATATTACAGAGATGGGAGTTTGGATGGTAAACAAGGGTGTTATGGAAATGTTTGTAGAATTACACCTCCGCTTTGTTTCACTAAGGAAGATGCAGGTTGTTTCTTACAGGTTGTATCTTGAGCTGACTGGTGCCTTTATCTGTCACGCCCAGTGTCCAACACCAGAAAGGTGTTATCGAGACTAGTAGTTTCCCCATGGGTAGGGCAGACGGTAAGGCACTTGTTCCTTGAACGGTTCTTTTAAAAAGTTCCTCAATATGATTGGTATGTTCTGAGTTGATAGATTATAAATTTATAAGAATACAATTCATAGTTGAGATGCTTAGGCTTAGTAAGAATAAGAATAAGGAGTAATCTAATTGAGTTCATCGAATTACCTAGGTCAGGTGATAGAGCGATATAAGGTTTTTATCTTTGAAACTCATTGGAAGGGGCAATGCGCAAGAAATCATGCATAAATGCATATTCTGGATGTCACAGCCTCCAAATCTCACATTGGATGGAGACTGGATGTCTTGGACATATACGGGACCAAGTAACTTCACCTAGTAGACTATCTTTTGGGATAGACGGGCCTGTGACATTTGTGTTTCTGTCGTTTTTCCATAGGTTGAATGTTAGTAAATCAGTGTTACTAGCAGGCTTTTGATGACCCTCCCAAAATCTTCCCTTTAGAACCAAAAGGGACAATTGGTTGTACACCTATAAATGTTGTGTTTCCTTCAAAGCCGTTCCCACAGGGGGCAATGTAAGGCATGAAGGTAATTTCTGGGAACCAATTATTGGTTGTAAAGAACTACTCTTTTTTGTAAGATCAATCTCTCCGACAGAATCTATATATAATATAGAAGGGTCCCGTCTACAGGAATCCTTCATAATGTATAATCTCTTTTTGTCCGTATCAGTGTCCCCATCCATGCAACATGGTGTCACACCCATTTCCAATCATATTGTTTGTTCAAGCTAGAATTGGATCAGCTGGTGGATGATTAGTCTTAATTGTGTTAGTGTTTTTTTCTTCTTTGGTATTGGAGCGAATTTTGCCTTGTCGTAATGAAGAGAATATCCTTTCTTCTTGGATATAATGGCAATTTGCATCAGAGATTTCTGAATTCACAGCCGTTTTTGTTGGATATCCAGGCTGTATACCCATCACAAATTCGTGCAAAGTATGTGTTACTGTGATAATCGTAATTTTTATTTTACAGAATTTTCATACGGTATGTTATGAAGTTTTGTTTGTTTTCTCGTCCTATATGGTTCTCTTCTTTTTTTTCCTGAATCTTTTATGCTATGCACGAGAACCGATGAAGGAAAGCGGGACACGAGAAAGGTGATAAGGTTGTTAATACCTTCCTCATGGAATTTAAGATTTCTAAGTCAACTTTTGTCTTGATGCCTCATTTTTAAAGGAACTCCTAACATGGAGATAGTTGTCTGTGAGAGAGAGAGAGAGTACTAGTTAGCGCCTCTGTTGTTTATGGGGAGGATCCCATCCAGTTCCTTCCAATCAGTTTGATCTAGTTTGGATCATTTTTGGGCTCTTTCCGAGCACATAACAATGATTGAAATTGTTCATTTTTTAAAACTCGTCGAGAACATTGACCACGCCAAAAATCACGTTGATCGGATATAGTTTGATATGATTTTGAACTACATTAAGTTTGTAAGAAAAAAATTGTGCAACATGGATTGCATCCCATTTGACACAATTATCTAAAGAGCAATGCATTCCGAAAATCATATCAAATGACATCCGATCAACGTGATTTTTAGCGTAGTCAATGTTCTCGACGAGCTCTAAAAAGTGAACGATCATTGTTGTGGGCCATTTTCCAGGCTCGCAAATGGTCTAAAACTGGACCGGACTGGTTAGAAAGAAAGATTGGACGGGATCATCTCCCTTTGTTTATTGTAGTGAAGGAGAAACTATTGAGTATTCTTGGAGCACCGCTCCAGGATCTTCCTTCACTCAGCACGTGTTATAGTAATTAAGTGCTCTTAGAGCAGCGTTATGTGATGCTTCAAGGCCCTCTCTCCCTCATTACACATTAATGTAGGTTCCACAAGTCCTGGAATACCCCTTGGCGCGGCTTGAGAAGCATTGGAAATTTTGAAGGCCGGCCGGCGATACAACTCAACAAGTTGTGTGAAGTGCACCTTGATTCTTGCACACCCACATGCCTTATTGGAGGAATGCCTGACTTGGCTAACTCGTATATATGGTTGGCAAGCTCCTGCAAATGACACAACTAAATTACAGTGCGTTTCATAACCCCAACAAAAACCACTCAACTCCAAATTATGAACTGAATAATGTTAGGTGCCGTTCCACTTTCTTAAAAAAAAAAAAAACTTTAAGAAAAAGAAGATAATTTTAAGGCCAAAAATAATGTATTTACGCAAATAATTTTTCTATCAATATATATCTTGTTTGATAGATCTCATTGAGATCTTTTAAACGGTGCAAAAAAATTGAAAAATTATTTTTCATTTTCGTTATATTTGAGTTTGAAATTATCTTCTTTTTCAAAAAGAAGATTTAGCTAGAAAGAAGGGCCATTTACCGGCCGGTCCAAAAACGAGAGTCCAAACTCCACGAACTCCAAGCCCAACCCAAAATGCACGCATAAGGACACGGACCAAAAAATTGCCAAAAATACCCTCGGAATAAAATACAGCTGACCGACGTCATCATTCTGTCTGTATCTTTCTATCTCTTTGTCTAGTGTCTGCACCATCTCCTCTCTCTCTCTCTCTTTCTCTCTCTCTCTCATAGCTTGTTCTCTCTCTGACTAACTGGAGACTTCTACACGATCTAACGTCCAAAGGTTTTCAGTTTCCAGATCATCGAATGCTTCTAATCTAATCTAACGATTAAAGGTTTTCAGTTTCCAGAACAGATCGAAGGTTTTCAGTATCGAGAAGATGGGGAAAAAAAGTAAGAAATTCATTACTCCTCTAATCTATTCATAATTCCTCTAATCTATTCATTACTGACAATGCATGCAAAGAAATTCATAACGGAGCCATAAAATCGTCTTAAAAATTTTCGATTCTAAATCGCGAACCCTAAACCCTAAATCACGTTAGAAATTCAAGACCAGCTTTGAAAGCTCACTCTATTCATGATGTATATTTATAGATTGTTTTGCTGCTTATGAGGATTTGAGTTGTTTTGAATTGTTAATTTTTGAATTGTTAATTTCCGAATTTTGTTATAATACATTGTTTTTTTTTTTTTTGCAAAAAAATGTAGAAATTTCCTTCGTTTTGACACATGCTCTCACTTGCTAAAAACTCGCAGACCTGTTATATGTATGTGAAAACGTCTGGGAATCCAAAGGTGCATGACTGCGAAATTGTTCGAATGAGTAAAAATAAGACAATTTCGCAGACCTAGTCACAGCTATCTGGATCTTCAATCTGGATCTTATATCTGCTTTATATTGTCATGAAACAAATTCGCAGTGCCTCATTGCATTATGCTACAATAATCTAATTTCCAAACATCTCAAACAACAACTTCTACAATATACGAAGAAAAAAACATTTTGAATATTATTAAACAATTTCGCAGAGCTTTTGTATTCTATTCGTCATTGATTATTTAATTTTGATGAATAAACAACGTAGATTGCTGCGAAACTTTTCATATGTGAAATAGAACATTTTCGCAGACCTTTGTAGGATAATTGTCTAGTGCAATGAAATGAGCACTGGATTGAAATCGAGTAGTTATATGTATGTGAAATAGAACATCTTTGTAGGATAGAACATGAAATGAGATGAGCACTGGATTGAAATCGAGTAATTATATGTATTTAATCCAGAGTTATATGTATGTGAAATAGAACATCTTTGTAGGATAATTGTGCAGTGTTATGAAATGAACACTGTACAATTACCACTGGACATTATTGAACTAAAAGATTGTTGTTATTTAATCAATCCATTATTTATGTTACGTGCCTTATAATGGTAGATTGTTTGCAGGTTTAGCAATCAAGAAGAAACCAAGAAACACTCCTGTTGCAACACCACGTAGCACACAGTCAACATCATCATCATCAATCAGGAAAAAAAATAGTAGTCCTTATCTTAAACATTCGCCATACAGAGCAAATCTACAGGCTGCAGTAAAGTACATCGCAACGATTAAACTTAGAAAACCACATATTGAGCTTCTGAAGGAAACACCATTTTGGTTGCTAATAAATACATTGAAAGAAAAGGATTTGAAACCAGAAGAATTCAGAAAAGTAGATGTTTCTGTCGAAATGATATTGAAGCAATATAGAGGAAATGGCCATTTCCTCATAGGTTCAAAATTGGTTGAGCTTCGAGTATCAGATATCCAGTTGATATTTGGGATAATTAGTGGCAAAGAGAAGATTTCTGGCTTGTACTGTTCAAGGAATAAAGTGAAGTTTGCAAGAAGAAAGAATTTGCAAAGATTGGACCAGCAAGGAATTAAAAGTCTGATAACTGAACAACTTCTGAAAAGTAATACGAAGAGAGATATTGAGGATGTTGCTCGACTTTTGTGTCTGTTTTTATGTACAACTCTGTTTTTCACAAGTAGTGCAACACTATCATGGGTGTATGTTAAGCACATGGATGACTGGAATAAAATGAAGAATTATGATTGGGGTACAGCAATAAAGGACATGTTGATCAGATCAATAGAGAAAAATATCTCTGACCCATGGAAAGTACAAGGATGTGCCATTTTGTTGTTGGTAAGTGAAGAATAATGTTTTATTTTTACATTCTCAAATTTTATGTTTGTGTATCAGAATATAATATTCAATTTTTTTGTTTTCAGTATTGGTTTTGTGAACACACACAAATAATGCAACCAAAAACCGAGCTTGCAGTACCCAGATTTTTGAAGTGGGACATATCAAGATTACATTTGCAAAATTATCAGATTGGAAATATGGCGGATGAGCAGGTACAAAAAAGTTCTGAAACCATTAGCATGGTAGTTTGCTCTTTAATTTTACAGTTTTATAATTATTATATGTATTACTACTCGGATCTTCGAAATTGGCCTCTTTGGAGTAAATTAAAAAAATCCCCAGGGCCTCTGCGAAATTGTTCAATTCACAGAGTTGTTTTTTAAAATTGGAATAAAAATAGAAGAAAACAACTCTCACGGGAGTCTGTGAAATTGTTTATACGTGGGCAATCTGAATGTACATATTTTTGTTTATACGTGGCCTTTGTATTTTATTTGGCATTGGATCAGTTTGCTCTTTCTCTTGAGTTATATTACTGATTTTCTGTTTAAATAACTTATCATGGGGTCTGCGAATTTTATGAATTCTAGTGTTTATACAGAATAGATAGATTTGTTTGTATATTCCTGAATTAGATTTATTACTGGTCTTTTGTTTAACCCATGTAATTTTACAGTTTTATAATTGTTTATATGTATTACTACTCGGCTCTTCGAAATTGGCCTCTTTGGAGTAAATTAAAATAATCCCCAGGGCCTCTGCGAAATTGTTCAATTCACAGTATTCAAATACATTGCCAAATTATTTTTTAAAATTGGAATGAAAACAGAAGAAAACAACTTTCACAGGAGTCTGCGAAATTGTTTTTTGTTTATACATGGCCTTTGTATTTTATTTGGCATTGGATCAGTTTGCTCTTTCTCTTGAGTTATATTACTGGTTTTCTGTTTAAATAACTTATCATGGGGTCTGCGAATTTTATGAATTCTAGTGTTTGTACAGAATAGATAGATTTGTTTGTATATATATTCCTGAATTTGATTGATTGTACCATTACTGACATAACCAGGTCAATGAAGACGAACTTACAACAACGTCAGAGGAAGATTTGATTTACAAAATGCAGATTGAACAAGAAGAAGGTGAAGAAGAACAAGAAGAAGGAGAGGAAGAGGATGAGGAAGAGGAAGAGGAGGAGGAAGAGGAGGAGGAGGAGGAGAAAGAAGAAGAAGAAGAAGAAGAAATAATAGATCAACAAAATGAAATAGAACAAGAAGTAATACACATTGAAGAAGAAGAATATGAAGAAGAACAAGTACGAGAGGAAAAGGAAATGCAAGAGGAAGAAGAACAAGATGCAACACCACTTAAACATGTTTTAGAAGAAGGAAATGCAAGAGGAATTGAACAAGAAGAAGATTTAGTAGAAGAAGGGGAACAAGAAGTAATACACAATGGACAAGAAGAAGAGAAAGAGGAAAAGGAAAAGGAAGGACAAAGAGATGCAACACCACTTGAACAAGTTGTAGAAGAAGAACGAGGAGATTCAATTGAAAAAATTGTAGAAGAAGGAGATTCAGCAGAAGAAGGAGATTCAATTGAAAAAGTTCTAGAAGAAGGAGAAAGTGATGATGATACTGAAATGAATGACATGTTCCATACTGCAGAAGCTGTTCATGAACAATTCCAATCAACAAACCAATCAGCTTCAACATTTGTTCCTGAGACGCAGTTTTCAAAACAAGCGAGAGATCATCAGACTGCTGTTGAAGATGATTCTGAATTCGGTGAAAGGCAAAATCAAGTAAAAAAGGTTTTTGATAAACTGGAAGAAGAAATAGTGAAATTGAAGGACAATTGTGGTAAGCTCAAAGAGGACAGTGTTATTCATGAAGCCCAAATAATAGTCCTTGAGAATCAAAACAGTAAATTGGAAAGAGAAACGCTACTGTTGAGGTTGGATCTAAATGAAGAGCAACAACGTAGGAAAACAGTTGAGTATGAAAAAAATAAAATGGCTAGGGAAAAAGATGCAGAAATAGCATTATTGAAGCAGAGGATAAAGAATCTGACAAATGAAAAGATTGATATTGAAGCTGAGCATGTTGTCCATGAAGTGACACAGCAATGGAAGAAGAACCGGCAAAAACAATCTGCATCAACAATCTTTGATTCTATGAGTGATGCTCGACTCCATGAAATAACCCAACAAGCGCGAGAAACCGTTGAGAAAAGGAAAGAAAAAGAAACAGCGTCTCGATTGTCGAAGGAAAGTACATATATGAGACCAATAGTGAAGAAAATTTGGAAATTCCGTGCTGAAGACCAATTTACAAGAAGTTTTGATAGTGAAAGCGAGAGGCAAATACATGAATTGACTAAAAAAATTGGCATGAAGAAGACTGCAGAACAAGGAAAAAACAAAGAAGTTTTGCATGAAGGGGGTGAGTCAAAAAAGAGGAAAGGAAGTAGTGATGTGATCAAAGGTGCTGAAGATCCTGGACAAGCTCAACAATCGAAGAAGAGAAAACTTTTAAAGAGCGGTCCAGTATTCAGGTATCTTTCAAAAGAGGCGAAGAAAAAATTGACCTCATTTTGGAGATCAGCTGCTGCAACGTAAGTTCATTACTATAACACAAAAATGTTTTAATTTCATATAAAATGGTTTCTATATTAATTTATCCTACTTTGACTTTTTGAAGTGACAGCTTGTGGGCAGGAAGTCAATATGAAACATCAATTTATGTCGATGAAGTTAGTCACATTCTTGAACAGGAAGCAATAGCAAATAGTGTAAGTAATTTAATCCTAGTTTTACTTTTTGAGTGTTGTGCTGTATTCTAGTTAGTTAGTGACATAGTTTTTGGAATCTTCTAGACGATAGATTCCTATGCTGAGATCTTGCTTGGAAAGTCTCCAAAAAGAAAATGTATGATATTGTCCACTCGTTGGTTGGTAAGGCATCCTCTCTCTTTTTTTTAATCTTTTTTGTTGAGTTTATTTAATAGTAGGATATTTTTTTTTGAGTAATTTATTTTCTAAGTGCTTGATGGTATTGCAAATATAGTATCTGGAAGCAAAAGCCAATGAAACAGCAAGGAGGAAGATGTATGATGATGATCTGAACAACGTGTTGACATTCGATTTTGTTATTTTCCCAATACACGAAGATGACCATTGGACACTGCTTGTACTGAAAGTCTTAGAGGGAACTTGGTGTTTCTATGACTCAATGCGAGTAAAGCAAAATCAAAAGCCAATCAGATGCAAGGCAGCAACAAATATTGTAATGAAACTATTTACTTTGTGCTCTTCTCTGAAAATATTCACTTTGCAAAATACTAAACTACAAATTCGTTTTGTTTCTATAAAATAGCAAAAGCGTGTGACTGGATACCTTAAAGAAAGGTGGCAGCGTCTACCAATTGAGCCAAAAGTACGAATTGAACAAGATTGTCCGCAACAATATGAGATCTGACATTTATAAAACATCTAAAAATCAATTTTGTTTGATGTTACTCAAAACAATATGAGATCTGACATTTATAAAACATACTATGCAGATCCGATTGTGGGATAATTGTATGCAAGATAATGAAGCATTTTGTTTTAAATGAAGAACTTCAATCGGACATATCAGATGAGGAGTGTAACAAAATAAGGGCAGAAATACTGGAGCAGTTCATTACAGATGAAGTTGGCTCATGGCAATCTCAGGAAAACGAGGAAGTGGAACAGGCAGAAGAACAGGATTGTTTGGGTTGAATGTTAATGTTAACTTGAAATATCCGTAACTGTGCAGTGCTAAGGAATGAGCAATGAGAACTGGACAATTTCGCAGACATTTGTATTGTTCAAAGTTCCACAATTTGGCAGGGATTTTGTTACAGATGAAGTTGGCTCATGGCAATATCAGGAAAACAAGGAAATGAAACAGGCAGAAGAAGAGGATTGTTTGGGTTGAATGTTAATGTTAACTTGAAATATCCGTAACTGTCCAGTGCTAAGGAATGATTTCTAATTTCACAGTTCTATAATTGTTAATCTGATTATACATGTTTTTTTTTAACTTTAGAGTTGTTCTATATATTTGTAAGTGATTTCTAATTTCACAGTTCTATAATTGTACTGTTGTTAAAATGAACACCTTAATTTTGTGTACCGATTTTCTGCTTCTTCACTTTGGTATGTTAGCGCTTGTACATAACATATACGAACTTGTAAGGCGGCTGATTTAGTAAATCATTTAATTGAACAATTCCACAGGGCTCTGCGAATTTGTTGAGAATTCTAATTGGCTCTGCGAAATTGGATAAATTACGATCACCTGTATTAGTTTTACTTGTTGGCAAACACCTGACTGAATAATGCCAGTTATACAATAGCAAAAGGAAAAAAAAATGACAATTTCAGAATCAAAAACCAAACACAAAAGAACTAGTTCATACAAAACCAGAAGAACCAAACTACAAGATAGAAGAAAACAACTTTCACAGGAGTCTGCGAAATTGTTTACACCTGGGCAATCTGAATGTACATATTTTTAAGTTTACAGTTCTATAATTGTTTATATGTATTACTACTCGGCTCTTCGAAATTGGCCTCTTTGGAGTAAATTAAAAAAATCCCCAGGGGCCTCTGCGAAATTGTTCAATTCACAGAGTTCAAATACATTGCCAAACTGTTTTTTTAAATTGGAATGAAAATAGAAGAAAACAACTTTCACAGTAGTCTGCGAAATTGTTTTTACGTGGGCAATCTGAATGTACATATTTTTAATTTTATAGTTCTGTAATTGTTTATATGTATTACTACTTGGCTCTTCGCAATTGGGCTCTTTTGAATAAATTAAAATAATTCCTAGGGTCTCTGCGAAATTTATCAATTCACATAGTTATATAAACAATTTCGCAGAGTTATATTTGTATTTTGTGTAAGAGAATCCCAAATCACGACCTTTGTTTCTTTCTTATTATTGCTATGCAATATTTTTGAAAAAGAATTTACTACTCGGCTCTTCGAAATTGGCCTGTATTTCCTCATTGTATAATGGTAAAATAATCCTAATAATCCTATTTCTTTAAAAAAGAAGAAAAGAAAATCAACTCATTTCAGAAGTTATTTTTTCAAAGTAAAAAGAAAAAGACTTAAAAAAGAATAATCCTAATAATTAAAATTAGAAAAAGGTTCTAAATTAAAATTAGAAACAGAAAAATAATCCTAATAATCATATTTCTTTAAAAAAGAAGAAAAGAAAACCAACTCATTTCAGAAGTTATTTATTCAAAGTAAAAAGAAAAAGACTTAAAAAAGGTTATAAATTAAAATTCAAAACCAACTCATTTGAAAACCACCCTTTCCTCAAAAAGTCTTTTATTACTGAGGGTTTTTTTAAAAATAACGAAGTCGACTGAAAGTGCAAAAATCGTATAAGCTCACATTTTCTGCGTTTCATCTTGTCGAAGCCTCTCCGTCTCTGTTTTTGGCCCTCTGATTTCTTCGACTTGAACAGCTAAAGATATACATCGTAAAAGTAAAGAAACTTCGAGCGAAATGAAGCGTAAAAGAGGACAGAGTTCAAGCAAAATGAAGGGAAAAAGCGGTACGGACTTTCTCTTGAAACAATGCTCGTAGAATTTTTTTTGTGCAAAACTTGTTTGAGTAATTCGTCTGTTTATTACACATTTTGCAGTACATATTCTTACAGAATAGTGAAAAACCCTAGTTTTAATTTATTAAGAAATTACGTAGATTTATAGCAACAGAATATGTTATGCATGTAAATTAAAATAATTCCCAGGGCCTCTGCGAAATTGTTCATTTCGCAGAGTTATATAAACAATTTCGCAGATTTATTTGTATTTGGTAAGAATCCCCAATCACGACCTTTGTTTTTTTCTTTGTATTGCTATACAATGTTTTTGTAAAAGATTTCATTTCTTTGACAATTTTGAGTGTAATTTGGGATTTATTCTATAACATTCAGGTGAAAATGCATATGAACTCAGACCCAGGGCAAACGTCAATCGGGCTACAATGGAGGAACCTGGAACTAGTGTAACACCAACAAAAAGAAGACAAAATCAAGGGGAAGTTCAGTCCAAGAGCAAACATAATAATGAAAAACTGGATGCTGAAGGAAAACAAGTCACATACCGATCAAACCTTCAAGCGATGGTAAATCTTATGAGGGATTTAAAACTGCAGGAACACCATTTGATATTGCTAAGGAAGACTCCATTCTGGTTGCTAATTGATGCATTGAAGAAAAAAAAATTGTCAAATGACAATTGCACGAAGTTTGATAAAGTAGCTCTGAAAATAATAAAGTCCTATGATCATGAAGGGAAGACATTCAAAATTGGTGGACGACGTGTAAATATTCAGGCTAACGACGTAGCGCTGATTTTTGGAATTGTGTCTGGTGAGGAACCAATCACAATTCAATACCAGAAGCGGAATGAAGTTCAACTTCTAGCAATAAGAAGTTTAACAACAAAAGGAATGACCACTAAAATAGTTGGAAATTTGATCGGAAGCATAATAGAAAACGATGATGAGGAATCAATCAAGGATGTTGTGCGGTTAGTATGCTTGTACCTGTGTGGTACACTATTTTTTTATGGGCGTGGAATTCAGATCAGCTGGAGTTTTGTTCAGCTAATGGAAGACCTACCTGCTATGAGCAATTACAATTGGTCACAAGCAATACTTGACAACTTAAGGAAATCAGTTGAAGCGTATCCTACAAAACCAAAGAATGTTGCTGGATGTGTTATGCTATTGTTGGTAAGTCAAGCAAACTTTATACTCTTACGCTCTATTGATTCTTATATTTGAGTTGTCTAATAGTATTGTATACATTATGACTACGTTGCAGTATTGGCTTTGTGAGAAGACAAATATAATTGAACAAGAGACAAAATGCTCCACTTTTCCTAGAATTCTGAAGTGGAATTTGCCAAAGCTGAAAAAAAAGTTGGAAGGGATAGAAAGTTTGGACAATCTCACAAATGTACAGGTGAAATTATTAAATGACTATATTTTGTCTTCATCACTTCCTTTTCTTTTGATTACTATTTTCCTCTTTCTGGCTCTGTAGAATTGGTTATTTAGCTTTAACAAGTGAACTACTTCTCAATGATATGTATGTGAAGCAAAAGAGAGGAATGGTTTGGAAATCCAGAGTTATGTGACTGTGAAATTCTTAATATGAATAAAAACCTAATTTTATTTTGATGATAAGGCTTTACAAGCAAGCTGGGTATGTTTAAACAAGAATAGGGGGTTTCACTACTTACTTGTGTTGTGGATAATTCGCATGGTAGATGCTTGATTTGGGATTAGAATTCTCTGACTTGATTGGTGCTAAAATTCTTGCTAATTTGGAAGTTAGCGGATAATGACAATTACCATCGTATTATGTCCCCTTCAAATTTTTAGGAGCTAGATTTTGAGGTGTCTGTTTGTGTCTGATTTATATTGTCATAAAACAAATTCGCAGAGCCTCATGGCATGTATCAGTATGTTGTCGTAAACAAGTTCCCAGGGGGGGCTGCGAAATTGTTTATGTAAATCAATGTAATTATTGATTATTATTAGTTTTTCAGTAACAAAAGTATAAATAACGAAACATCTCAAAACATCGTCTTCTACAATATAGAAAGAAAAGAACATTTTGGATGTATCAGTATGTATTTTAAACAAATTCACAGGGGGGTCTGCGAAATTGTTTATATAAATGAAAACAACTTCCCAAGAGTTCGGCAAGTATCTACGACCCAGATCAGTTTTTCACAGACCTTTGTTGGGTAACTGCCCTGTGGTGGTAATTGTCCTGTGGTAAGGAATGAGCAGCGCACATTGTTGAACTGATCTGTTACCTATTCATCTTTATGGTGGTTGCATATATCAGTATGTTCAAATATTCACAATTTCGCAGTGATTTTGTTCCAGTGTATACTATGACAAACAAATTCGCAGGCCTTTGTATTTTATTTGGCATTTGATATTTACCTTTAATGAATAAACAACTTCCTGACTTGAAAACTACTAAATTGCAGCTGTTGGACAGTACCCTTCAACGAACAGATAGGGAGGTTCGAGTGTTTCGTACACTTCGTAACGAACAAAACACTAGCAACATGATTCAGGGGAACTCAGAACATAACGAAAGACAGTGTGATGAAGATCATGGAAGCACATGAAAGGATGATGAAGACCATGGAATCTCAGAACATGATGATAGCCCGGAGCATGATAGTGAAATCCAACATGAAAGCACAGAAAAGCGTAGTGAAGATCATGGAAGTGAAGAAAATGAGGAATAACAGTGTGATGAAGATCATGAAAGCACAGGAAAGGATGATGAAGACCATGGAATCTCAGAACATGATGATAGCCCAGAGCATGATAATGAAATCCAACATGAAAGCACAGAAAAGCGTAGTGAAGATCATGGAAGTGAAGAAAATGAGGAGCAACGAACTCCAATTTATGTTCCTTACTGTGGTTCATTAGCGTTAGTATCAGAAGACGGACTTGAAAAATTAGACTTTAATCAAACTGAGGAGCAAAGTGAGCAGCAATCTCCGATGTATTTGGATTCTGCAATGACAGGCAAATCGACTCTTAATGTTCTGAATCAAACTGAGGAGCAAAGTGAGCAGCAATCTCCGATGTATTTGGATTCTGCAATGACAGGCAAATCGACTCTTAATGTTCTTTCAGAAGCAGCAGCCATCGAACATTCATGGAGTCTGGTATACAAAAGAAGATCGAAAATGGCAGGAAATGAATCACAAAAGTTGATTAAATCTACAGAACCCGAACAGCCATCATGTCTTTTTCTGGATTCAACAAGTACATTGCAAGGTGAGGAGGTGCAAATGACTACGTTTTTGTTTGTTTCATTACTATTGTATTTTACAATGCTATGCGAAATTGCTTATTTGGCCTTATTTTGCTTTAATGAGCAAACTATTTTTCAATGATATGTGTGTGTGTATCAAAAGAGAGTAATGGTTTCCCAATGCAGATTTATGTGACTGTGAAATTTTTAAATGACAGGTGAAACACCAGCAATCGAAAAGCAATCGGATTTTAATCTGGATTCAGCCCTGCAAAAAGAGAATGAAGCCGCAAATTGCAGAAGTACAGAACCCGAACAGCCATCATGTCTTTTTCTGGATTCCATAAGTACATTGCAAGGTGAGGAGGTGCAAATGACTACATTTTTGTTTGTTTCATTACTATTGTATTTTACAATGCTATGCGAAATTGCTTATTTGGTCTTATTTTGCTTTAATGAGCAAACTATTTTTTTAATGAGCACTGCACAATGAGTACTTAACATTATTGAACTGATGTGTGATGTATTCATAGCTATTTGAATAGGGGGTTTCACTGCTTACTTGTGTTGTGGATAATTCGCATGGTAGGTGCTTGATGTGAGATTAGAATTCTCTGATGTGATTGGTGCTGAGATTCTGAGGTGTTTGTTTGTGTCCGATTTATATTGTCGTAAAACAAATTCGCAGAGCCTTATTGCATGTATCAGTATGTCTTCTTAAACAAGTTCCCAGGGGGGTCTACGAAATTGTTTATGTAAATCAATGAAATTAGGTTTTATTGTTTATGTAAATCAATGCAACGGCCCACAGGTGGTTGTTTGATTTTTGGTTTGAGATGTTGAGTACAGATGGGGGAAGAATATGGGTTTGTGTCCGATTTATATTGTAATAAAACAAATTCGCAGAGCCTCATTGCATGTATCAGTATGTCTTCTTAAACTAGTTCCCAGGAGGGGTCTGCGAAATTGTTTATGTAAATCAATGTATTGGCGTGAGAGACATGTTTGGCTATGTGTGTGGATTAGAGAAATGGTGAATAATTGAACGGTTTAACGTATAAGGTGAGATGCCGGAAAAGGGGACACATGGGGTCCCAAACAATGCTAGTGGATTTTCATATGAGGATTTGAGTTGTTTTGGTTTTCTGTAAATAATGTGTAGCAAAAGAGAGTAATGGTTTCCCAATGCAGATTTATGTGACTGAAATTTTTAAATGACAGGTGAAACACCAGCAATTGAAAAGCAATCGGATTTTTATCTGGATTCAGCCCTGCAAAAAGAGAATAAAGCCGCAATTTGCAAAATTAAAGAACTTTTGGAGCAGATTGATGAAGAGAGAGGGTTGAAGGAGGAACAAATGGAAAAGAATGAAGAACTACTCAAGCAGATAGAGGAATTGAGGGCTTTGAAAGAAGATGAAATCAAGGAGTTGAAGTCAATCATCGAAGCGAATAATGAAGCTGCAACTTCCAGAAGTAGAGAACTTATAAAGCAAATTGATGAAGAGAGAGGCTTCAAGGAGAAAGAAATGGAAAAGAATAAAGAACAAGTCAAGCAGATAGAGGAATTGAAGTGCGAAGCAGTAAAGCAACAAGAAGAAAATGTAGCCAAAATTGCTGAACTTGTAGTGCTTTTTGATGAAGAGAGAGGCTTCAAGGAGGAAGAAATGGAAAAGAATAAAGAACTAGTCAAGCAGATGGAGGAATTGAAGTGCGAAGCAGTAAAGAAACAAGAAGAGAATGCAGCCAAAATTGCTGAACTTGAAAAACAAGGAGCTGTGATGAATAAAGAGAAGGCAAAACTAATCAATAAGATAGATGAAGTGAGGAAAAATAGGGAAGAAGAGGTAAAAAATATTTCACAAAAGATCCATTCAAAAGAGTTGGATGAATTGTCCAAAGCTTACCTTGAAATGAAGAAAATCCAGAGAGACTACGGAGCACAAATTGTTCTCAAAGATGAAAAAATTAAAATGCTCGAAGAAGAAGTTTCAAAACAACAAATGGCTGCTTCTGTTGGTTCAGAATTACAAGTGGCTGCTCCTGTTGGTTCAGAATTACAAGTGGCTGCTCCTGTTGGTTCAGAATTACAAATGGCTGCTCTGACACCACCACAAAACATTGATTGTGAAGAAGATTGTGTGGTTGATGAAATTGCACCAGAGAAAGACATTCAGGTTCAAAAATTAATCAAGGAAATTAAAGAAAACTATCCTGATGCTGAAGTTCTAGAGAATGCAGTTCACCGAATGAACAAAGCATTCTTGCAGAGCCCAAATTCATACATCAAAAGACTGAAGAAGAGGACAGGAAGGAAAACCACGCAAACGGCTGAATATCATTATACACTTCTGACAAAACAACCGAGAAAAGCAGCAGAGTTGAATGTGTAAACCTTCCAAGATTATGAAGCACCTATTGCAAAGCAGCAGACCACCAATGTTGAACACGAAGAACATTCTAATGATAAAGAAAATGAAAAGAATGTCATTGATTTTATTCCAGAGCAATACAGAGACATGGTTAGAATTATATTGGAAGATGGATCGAGGTAAGAATCGTACAAAAAACCTGAAGTCAGATTTTCCTAACTACTTTGAAACTGTACCTACTAATATACAAATCTAACTTGCAGTATTTGTGTTTGGGCTGCGGAAGACCTTGAATGTTTTGTATTTGATGATGATTTCAGAGTTCTTGTGCTAGATGAAGCTCTAACGACTGGGGTAAAATTAAATATGCTATTTGACTTTCATTAAATGTGATTACCTCTTGCGTACACTTAACATCGTGCATATATATTCGGACACAGATTGTTGGTGCGTATTCCCAAATCTTGATGGATCAAAACAAAATGAAAAAAGAAAGGACAACTCAACCTAAATTTTTGCTTGGATTGGATACACGAACATCATACGTGTTCAGCACCAGATTCACGGTAAGAAACAATATTTTTAAAGTCCCTGCAGCATAACAATTTGTTCATTAAGTTTGTTAAGCTAATTCAACTCTATGGACATGTGAAATCAGATAATGAAATTAAAAGCAGAAAGAACAGATGTGCTTAAGCAAGGTCTGACAGCTGCTATGGAATGCACGTTTATTCATTTCCCATTGATTTTTTTTAACCACTGGACACTGCTTGTACTTAATACACTTAATGGGAGATGGGATTTTTATAACTCATTGGCAAGACTGAACAAGAAGCATGTGGAGAAGGCAAAACAACTTGTAAGATAAGTGATTGCATATTACATTTTTCATATTGTATGTTTTGCATTACTCGGAATGTTTCAAATGAATTGCAGGCGAATCAAATTGCAAACGACATAAATACCATCATGGTAGAAGGAACTGTACAAATAACTAACAAGGTCAGGGTTGTAACACATACACCGCAACAACACCCAGAATAGTAAGTTTCAACGAACTTTGAATTTGTTGGCAAAGGTTAACGTTTGATTCACTAACGTCAATACAATTTTCCTGCAGTGTTGATTGCGGAGTTATAGTTTGCTATCTGATGAATAGAATATCAAGGAACAAAGAAATTGATCCGAACCTATCACGGGAACAATGCACAAGATTCAGAGCAAAAATGGCTGTTAAATTGTTAACCGATAAACCAAGATCATGGAGTCTGGAAAACAATGAAGACGCTGTTTTTGATATTTGAGTTATTTTAAATAATGGTAGTGGTTTTTTTTTTTTGCAAACAAATGTAGAAATTTCATTCTTTTTGGACACATGCTCTGTGAATCCAAAGTTGCATGGCTGTAAAATTTTGTAGGAATGAGCACTGCACAATGAGTACTTAGCATTATTGAACTGATGTGTGATGTATTCATAGCTATTTGAATAGGGGGTTTCACTACTTATTTGAAATTAGATTTTATTGTTTATGTAAATCAATGCAACGGCCCACAGGTGGTTGTTTGATTTTTGGTTTGAGATGTTGAGTACAGATGGGGGAATCCAAAGGTGCATGTCTGTGAAATTGTTCGTATGATTGAAAATAAGACAATTTCGCAGACCTATTCAAAGCTATATGGATCTTAAATCTACTTTATATTGTCATGAAACAAATTCGCAGTGCCTCATTGATTATAGATCTGAAAATTTGTTCCATCTTTCTATGGTCCTGCTCAGAAGAGAAACCTGAGTGGGCGATCCTTTTGTTCTCTGGAAGTGTGTACATATCCTGGACTTGAAAGTGAGAGTAAATCTCCTGCACATGCTGCAGAAGAAAGGTTTGGAGTTCTGCTTCTTCTTAATCTTGGAGGACCGGATACGCTAAACGATGTTAAATCATTTGGGTTCAATTTATTTGCAGATCTGGTATGTTCGCCTAATTATTTCTGCTCTTTATCTTTCTGTTGACAAGAAGTAAATGCTTTTTTCTAGGACATGCTTAGGGGCTGCTCTAACAAGTGCTATACCTTGAAACAGCGGTTCCTCTAATGCCCATTGGCACAACTAATTTCTGTGCTGCAAGCTCCAAAAAGTAAAGAAGGGCATGCTTCAATAGGAGGGCGATCGCCTTTGAGGAAGATAACAGATACACGTCTGCTGACTAACAGTGGGGTATGCTTCAGTGGAGTTCTGTTCATAGTCACCGTTGTCGTTCTTTACTAGTTTCACTAGTTTATGTCATTCTGGGTATTTTATGAGTTTGGATTGGTTGCATTATTCTGGTTAATATGCTCTGCACTTGTTGTGTTGCTAATATTTTGAAAACTCTTGCAGGCAATTGCCCTTAGAAATACACTGGAATCAAAGGAAACTCCTGTACATGTATATGTTGCAATGAGATATTGGCACCCATTTACTGAAGAAGCTGTTCAGCAGGCAAGTCTTAACAGCATGTAGCATGTTCATATGCTCTGTTGAAATCTACTTGTTTGTGATGATTTAGTTTCACCTTTTATGTATCGATGTATGAAGTCGTGTAGTGTTTGCAATTATTCATTAAGGCTTCTGAATGAACGAACTATTGATCTCATACCAACACAATGTGTGATGTGCTTGATGTGAAATTTGTGAAAAACACACATAGATAGGTCATTTTCACAGTGTGAAATTGAGAGTTGTGTGAAATTGAGAATTTCACACTGTGAAATTGTGTGAGACTGAGAATTTCACACTGTGAAATTTGTAGGTGGAAGAGGACAAACTACAAAGACATCAAAAGGAAGAAGAGGCTAGGAAATTGCAGGTGGAAGAGGACAATGATGACAAGGATTACGAGGACGACGATGACGATGACGAGGACGACAATGTGGAGGAAGATGACGACGACAATGATGAGAACGACGATAACGAGGATGACGAGGACGAGGACGAAGATGAGGACGACGGGGATGAGGATAAGGGAACTAACGATATGCACTATCAACAAGTCATCACCAACGGACACAAAAGTCCCCTTCCTAGTCCCCTTGCGAATCTGTAAAAAAAGAACAAAGAACGTAAATATGAATCTGTGGCTAGTTTAATGTTACTGGTTAGACAAGAATTTGTGCATAATTTAATGTTACTGGTTTTTCTACGTTAATGTTAATGGAACCATGGGTTATTGATCTTCCTACTTTAATGGTAATGGAATCCTGTTGTGTTTTTCATTATGTCTGATGAATTTCGTATCATCCATAAGGAATATGTTAGGTCTCAGAATTTGTTACGTCTGCAAATTTTGTATCATCGATTATACATATTTTTAATTGCACAGTTCTATGTGTTGTTATTATAATCTGAAATGAAAATAACATTTCGTACGACAACTTCATAGGACTCTGCGAAATTGTCTATATGTAGGCAAGTTGATTTTACATGTTTTTTATTTGACACTTCTTCGTATTTGTAATTGGTTTTTAATTTCACAATTGTATATGTATTTGTATTTGAGAAATCAAAAATATTTAAAAAGTGATTTGATGATAGAGGGTAGTGGATGGTCTGATGACGAATTAGATCCATTGGTTTGTCAGAGTTGTGTGGATGGTCTGATGACGAATTTCGCAGACCTTTGTACCAGTCATTAAAAATGCGTAGAAGGAAATGTTCATCTAGAATCATGGGATCCTGGTGTTTGTACTTTAATGCTAAATGTAATCTACATTTCTGTTGGGTTTTTTGAATTCATCGGGGAAATATGAGAACATCTTCAAGAATTGATGCTACATAGCCGTTGAAATTGAAAATTTCACACTGTGAAATTGTGTGAGAGTGAGAATTTCACACTATGTAATTTGTGAAAAATACACATAGATAGGTCATTTTCACAGTGTGAAATTGAGATTTGTGTCAAATTGTGTCAAATTGTGTGAGACTAATAATTTCACACTGTGAAATTTGTGAAAAACACTCATAGATAGGTCATTTTCACAGTATGAAATTGAGAATTGTGTGAAATTAAGAATTTCACACTGTGAAATTTGTGAAAAACACTAAATTTCAAAAGAAAAACATTGCAAAATTTTTTGAAAGTCGCCGACAAAAGCAATGTAATTATTATTTATTAGTTTTTTAGTAAAGAAAAGTGTAAATGGAAATCTTGTAGAATTTTCTTCAAAATGAAAACCACGTTTGAAAAAAGAAAATGATTTGTACAGACCCTGTTTTTGTCTTGTAGCAAGAAATGGAAATCCGTACACGTTCCTACAGTCGTTGTCTTTTAGCAAGAAATGGAAAATCCAACGCGTTTTAGCCAAAGCCCTACTCATTTCTCCCCCAAAAAGCAGAAAGCCCAACAAAAAAGCCATGGCAAGCCGCCTGGAAAAATTGAGTGAAAGTTGCGAAATGGTGTACGCCGGTACGCGAGTGCTGCTACGTGAGGTGAAAAAACTCAGGAAAGAGATCAAGAGGCTGAAAGAGGAAGAAGAGGCTAGGAACTTGCAGGTGGAAGAGGACAACGACGACAACGATGACGACGATGACGATGACGAGGACGACAATGAGGAGGAAGATGACGACGACGATGACGAGAACGACGATAACGAGGACGACGAGGACAAGGACGAAGATGAGGACGACGGGGATGAGGATGAGGACAACGGAGATGAGGATAAGGGAACTAACAATATGCACTATCAACAAGTCATCACCAACGGACACAAAAGTCCCATTCCTAGTCCCCCTAGTCCCCTTCCGAATCTGTAAAAGAAGAACAAAAAACATAAATATGAATCTGTGACTAGTTTAATGTTACTGGTTAGACAAGAATTTGTGCGTAGTTTAATGTTACTGGTTTTTCTACGTTAATGTTAATAGAATCATGGGTTACTGGTCTTTCTACTTTAATGGTAATGGAATCTTGTTGTGTTTTTCATTTTGTCTAATAAATTTCGTATCATCCATAAGGAATATGTTATGTCTGCGAATTTGCTATGTCTGCGAATTTCGTATCATTGATTATACATATTTTTAATTGCACAGTTCTATGTGTAGTAATTGTAATCTGAAATGAAAATAACATTTCGTAGGACAATTTCGCAGACCTTTGTACCAGTCATTAAAATTGTGCAAAAGGAAATGTTCATCTAGAATCATGGGTTCCTGGTATTTGTACTTTAATGCTAATGTAATCTACGTTTCTGTTGGGTTTTTTGAATTCATCTGGGAAAATATGAGAACATCTTCAAGAATTGATGCTACATAGCCGTGGCCAACAGAAAAAAACAACTTCATAGGACTCTGCGAAATTGTCTATATGTAGGCAAGTTGACTCTGCGAAATTGTTTATTGTACTGTTCATGCTTACATATACAAACCAGACTATTCAATTAGAACAAAAAGAATAAACTAACATTCTGTTTCCAACTGAAGTGTCATTTAATGTACTGAGACTTCTAACTCCTACTTGTAAATGATACTTGTAAATGATAAGGACGTTGTTTTTTTTTCCCTGTGTTTACCAATAAATTCTGAATCTTTTAGCATTTCAAAACAGCTCCACTTGTCATAATCTAATCTGCCCAAGTTCTTTGAAGAGGCAAAAATCAAACATGACAATGCTAAAGTGTGTTGTTCCAAATGATATTCCAAAGCAGGCATCACAATACGCTTCCTTTGAAGGGTTACCTCTAGTGAAATGACTCCCAATACTATATGTATTTGTAATTCAACAGTTTCCAAGCATGTCAAAACACCATTTATACAATAGCCAATGAAAATAACATTTCATTGTACAATTTCGCAGACTTTTGTACCACTGCCTTCTACATTGGAAAATTTCTCAGATTTCATAACCACATATGGCAAAGGAATTCGAAATAGTTAATAAAAGTATTGGTGCTACATAGCCATGACAAACAGAAAGATAAAACTTCACTGGACTTTGAGAATTTGTATAAAGCAAGTAAAAAGCAGAATAAAACAAGTAAAAGCAGTATTAGTAAAGGACAAATGCTTTCAGTGCTGCAATGGTTCTTTGCACCTTGCCCTATTATGTCTCCCAACTTGGCCACACCTCCCACATGTGATCTTCCTGGACTTCACTCCAGTCGAAGGGATACGTTCAGTTCGTGGTCTTCCTGGTGGTCTCTTATTACAAAGTGGAGGAAGAAGAACATTGGCATCAGAACCAACAGAAACATCCTTCCATATGGTAGGAACAGGATTGATGGATTTGGAATATGTGTTATGGAAAGCATCAACAGAGTAGTAATGATCCACATAGTC
Source organism: Rhododendron henanense subsp. lingbaoense (assembly GCA_020567845.1). Classification (NCBI taxonomy): domain Eukaryota; kingdom Viridiplantae; phylum Streptophyta; class Magnoliopsida; order Ericales; family Ericaceae; genus Rhododendron; species Rhododendron henanense. The sequence continues at coordinate 32,077,767 of CM036313.1, read as the reverse complement.
ATTCAAGTTTTTCCCCCCTCTCTTCAGAGCACAAAATGCATGAGCACATGGGAAACTATTTATCTGCCTTTCTCCACAAGAACAACTCCGGGAAGATATATTGACACTCACAGAAGGGTCGCACCGAACCTCATACAAATCATCACTCGACCTAGAAATAGCCCACGTCTTTGACACATTGAACAACCCCTTGAATTTCTTTTCCATGATAGGACATATCACACCTTTCCATTTCATTGATGCTGATCTCCTTGCAGACATCTGTTCCATTATTTTTAGCCTAATCTTATCAAAAAGCAAAGTAATAGGCAAACTCCGTTCCTTTTTTATCCAATTATTAAAGCACTCTACTAAATTTGAACTCAATTCACCATATCTCTTTCCTGGAAAATAAGCATGACACCAATGCTGATTATCTAATGTATCCAGAAAGGCAGCAACTTTTACTCCACCTTCTTTCTTGAGTTTGTTCAACAACTTTTCAAATTCTCGTACTGTTGGTGCATAAGCACACAAATTGAACAAATTCACTAGATACTTCTTCTTGCTATTGTCCAACCCTCCAAAACGTTTCTTCAAATTTTCTTTTAAATGAACCAGACAATGGGAATGTGGCGAAGAAGGGAAAATTTGTTTGACAGCTTGCAACAAACCATCATGCCGATCAGAAACAAAAACCAAAACCCTTCCATCTTCGAGGAAATCCTTCAACTGTTCCATAAACCAATACCAGTTGTCATAATTCTCCGAATCAACGACAGCAAGACAAAGCGGATACAAACCTACAATCAATCCAAAACGGATAAGAAAATTGAACTACTTGACTAACAAATCCCCAACAGAAGTCAATCAGAAAATGCATATCCTACTACTTAACAGAAGCAGTTTAGCACTTAAATTTTCTGTAAATGGGGAAAAAGGAAAAATGCAGAACCTGTGTAACGCAAGAACAAAACTTGACCCCAATGAATGAGGAGGGAAAAAACTATTGTTTGTATAAAAATGATAGTGAAATGTTACCTTGGTTACCATCTTTTGCACAAGCCGATAACAAGCATCCATTGTGTGTACTCTTCAAAAAAGTACCATCGACAAACAGAATAGGCCGGCAAAAAGTGAAGCCATACTTGCAAGCGGCAAACCCGAGGAACATCCTCTTGAAATGCTCAGAATCATGACGCTCTAACACACACATACTATCTGGATTTGAAGCTCTAAAAGCACCAACAAACCATGACAATTCCTTAAACGACTCCATATAATCCCCATATACGTGTGCTCTAGCTTTGTTAACTGCCATCCAAGCTCGACGATAAGTGATCTCAACACCATAATGTTTCTTCATATCCTTCATAACCTCAACTGGACGTTTTGATTCATCAGATCGCATGTCTTCAGAAACCAATCTACCAACAAAACTAGAAGTACTACGAGAACTACTATATGACAATGAAGCATCCCCACAAGTGTGCTCACCAACAAACTGCTTTATAATAAAGTAACCACTAGGCATTTCTAACTTGGCCTTCACAATCCAATTACATTCCTTTGATGTATGCCTTTCCAAACAAACAGCCTTCACTGTTTGGGCATCATTTTTGGCATAAACATATTTGAAACCATGGAACAATGAATACATAGACAACGCATCACGAAAACCAACAACCCCGTCAAGGAAAACCTGACCAACTCCAACAATTGCATTACACCAACCAGCTGACTTCAGAACCTTACTGTTGTTAGTACCACTAAATGATGGTAGCAAATCCACTTGAGTGCCAACAGAATCTAATAACACCAACTGATCACAACCTACATCACCACTACTGCTACAAACATCAACAACAGTAGAGACCGTACTTGTATCAACCAAATCTTTGACAGCAACGTCAACACACTCAGTCCTAGATGACAAGGTTAAAGCATATAAGACACACAAGTCCTCATCAGACTCCAGCAAACACTTCGGATGGCCAGCAAATGAGTAAGAAAGGGAAAATGAGCCTTCAGACAAATCTTTCCACTTTGCAAATAACTTCGTCATCAAAGATTGAAAACGCAAAGTTCGTTCTAACAGAACGCCACAACTAACGTCACCCCGTTTGCACAACAATACCACAGCATTTTCCATAATCCCCATAGACCTAAAACAAAACAGAAGTACTTAGAAAACAGCCACCAACTCAAAACATCACCAATGAGTTTAACTAGAGTAAATATCAATCTTCAAAACTCAATAGTTGTAATTCACGTACGAAATCACAGCTTTCACCTACTGAATCAAGAGAAATCCAATAGTTCCACAAACTCATGGCATCAAACTTCAGTACTTTCACTTAATTGATCAAGTAAATCGAGTAAAACAGAGAGAGACGTTATATCAGCAGGAATAAATCGAGTGAATCGAGACACAAAAACAGGAGAGAATGAATGTGACACATGCTCTCAGTTGCTAAAAATTCGCAGACCTGTTATATATATGTGAAAGCGTCTGCGAATCCAAAGGTGCATGGCTGCGAAATTGTTCGTATGATTGAAAAGAAGACAATTTCGCAGACCTATTCACAGCTATCTGGATCTTAAACAACAACTTCTACAATATACGAAGGAAAAAACATTTTGAATATATCAGTATGTCTTATTAAACAATTTCGCAGAGCTGTTGTATTCTATTCGTCATTGGTTATTTAATTTTGATGAATAAACAACGTAGATTGCTGCGAAACTTTTCATATGTGAAATAGAACATTTTCGCAGACCTTTGTAGGATAATTGTCTAGTGCAATGAAATGAGCACTGGATTGAAATCGAGTAGTTGTAATTCACGTACGAAATCACAGCTTCCAACTACTGAAACAAGAGAAATCCACTAGTTCCACCAACTCATAGCATCGAACTTCATGACTTTCACTTAATCGATCAAGTAAATCGAGTAAAACAGAGAGAGAGAACTTATACCAGCAGAAATAAATCAAGTGAATCGAGAAACAGAATCTACAAAAAATTAAAGAAATCGAGTGAATCGAATGAATCAACCAAACCTTCTGAAATCTACAAAAATAAACGAAATCACTGAATCGAATGAATCAACCAAACCTTCTAAATTGAAATCGATCTACAAAAATAAACAAAATCACTGAATCGAATGAATCAACAAACCTGCTGGATTCAGTCGATCTGAAGAATGAACGAATGGAATGAATGAATAGAATGAATGAACGAAATCCAATTAATCCACGCAAAATCCACGCAAATCTCAAGAATCTAATCAAATCTCATCACGAATGGAAACCCGCAGAGATTAGCGGTGGAAGTCTCATCACGAATGGAAACCCGTAGAGATTAGCGGTGAAAGTCGTTTATGTTTTTGAAGAGAATGAATAAGATCATACGCGCGAAAATAAAGGAAATAAGGGTAGAACGGTAACTTCAACTTCTGTTTATCCTTGCACGTAATTAAACAGCTCTTGCATCCTTAATGGGAATTAGAAGTCAAAAAACTGGACCGGCTGGTAATTTTCTGTAGAAAGAAAGCAGAACGGGCCTTTAGTATCACAACAGTTTTACAAAATAGCACAACAATTTTACACAAACAATTGCACAACATATCTTTTTACTCCGGGAAAATTTCAAAATACCCCCCAACCTTTACTCTAAATTTTAATTAGACTCCCAACATTTTAAAAAAATCAATTTTACTCCCAACGTTATCTTCCGTTAATCAAAACGTCCTCTTTCGTCTGAATGACTAACAGATTTCGTTAAAGGCTCCATTAAATAGCGTCCCGATCGAATTTTGATGATTTGAGCCACTCAATGTGTTCAGAAAGTGATTTTAAGGGGACCCATGAAAAATCATCAAAAAAAAATGATCAGAAAGGGTTTGATTTGAGCAGTTTTTTATTGAGTGCTCAAAAAATGATCAGTTTTTTTCAATAAAAAACTGCTCAAATCGAGCCCTTCCCGGTTATTTTTTTTTTTGCTGATTTCTCGCGGGTACTCTTAAAATCACGTTCTGAACACATTGAGTGGCTTGGATCATCAAAATTCGATCGGAAAAGGGGAGGTGCGGACCGATCCAGATTTGGTTCAAGTGAGGATGTCCGGATTTTGCTTCGGTCCGCACCTCCCCTTTTTTGATCGAATTTCGATGATCCAAGCCGCTCAATGTGATTTGAAGGGTACTTGTGAGAAATGAGCAAAAAAAATGACCGGGAAGGGCTTGATTTGAGCAGTTTTTTATTGAACTGTTCAATAAAAAATTATTCAGATGAAGCCTTTTTCGGTCATTTTTTATACTGATTTTTCGCGGGTACCTTTAAAATCACGTTCTGATCACATTGAGTGGCTCAGATCATCAAAATTCGATCGAGACGTTATTTAACGGAGCCTTTAACGAAATCTGTTAGTCATTAGGACGGAAGGGGGCATTTTGATTAATGGAAGATAACGTTGGGAGTAAAATTGATTTTTTTTAAAGTTTGGAAGTCTAATTGAAATTTAAAGTAAAGGTTGGAGGGTATTTTGAAATTTTCCTTTTTACTCCAGTATCTAACTCCTATGGCGTCTCGGCACTTGTTGAGCAGAGAATAATTTTTTTTTTCTCCATGTTCCATGAATTGAGATTGTTGCGTTACTGTTATTAAAATGGAATGGACCTAGCTACTGAGCGATTCGATTCCAGCAAAGTTGAATCTCAATCATTTATCTTGGCAATCAATGGTCCAGATGTTAAAAAGATTATCGGGAAAATTCTTTCAACAAATCTCACTTTGGACGGCCGAATTCTTTCAACAAATCTCACTTTGGACGGCCGAAATAACGCGAATTGCACTCTGCACTCCAAAGTTATATTGCAGGGAAATCTAATTCAAATAAGGGTCCTTCTACTAGCAGTGGGCTGTCAATAAGTTAAAGGAAATGATAAAAAAAATATACACACATTCACACACACTTTTACACTTATCAATGACTTTCACATATTTGGCGGCGGCAGGAGGGAAAGGCCATGGTACCATTTCGACTCACTTTCTTTGTTTTTTCCTTTTTTTCTTCCGTCTCTCCAAATCAACGACTTGTCGTCTGATCTGTGAGAGTTTTGTCTCTCATTTTACGAGAGTTTTGTCTCTCGTTTTACGAGAGTTGTTAGTTTCGTCTTTGGACGAATTTTGTCTACAAATTGGGTTCTCTCAGTCAAGATTGTTTCACAATGATATCTATGTTTCAATGTTCTATCACTACACAATGTCTTTGGCGGGGCAACTCGTGGCGGCTTGACAAATTTGTAGTTCTTGGGAGTTCATTGGTACGTTCATCCTTAGTTGGAGTGCATCTGATTGTCTGGGTATTTAGTGTCTTTTATCCTTAACTTTGCACTTTTTTCTCGTTTGAGACTCCTAATTAGATGTTATGTAGTTTAAAAGTGTCGCTGTTGCATCAGGTCATGCCTAGGTTAGGATGAAAGATATCGATTGTCTTGTGATTTACTCGTTTTTATATGTTAGACGATTAGTTTGGCTTTATAAGTTCTTTGGAATGATCTCCGTTTTGTAAGTGCCACTGGGCGTTTTTTTTTTTTTGAGAAGTCAATCAATTCATTTCACACTACCCGAAGGTAAAAGGCCCGAAGGCTACAACGATTTCATCAAAAAAAATACAGGAATGAACCAAAACTACCAAAACCTAAACAAAGCACATACTGCCAAAGCAGACCATACATAAATGCAGGGCATCGAACCCATCTCCGATTTTAGTAGTAAAGCTCAAAGGGACACCCAGCTCAAACCATAGCCCTAAGCACAAGATGAAATCAACTACAAACCAGAAACAAAGAAAGCAAAAACAGAAACAAAATAAAACTGGACTTATTCGCCCACCAACCACGCCCACCGGATCTAGGAAGTCTAGACCGATACAATCACCGGACTGGGGAAACCAGCCGGGAAAAGCCAGACCAAAACGGCCGGTAAAAACCTCCGGCCAAGGAAAAATCTCCGGATTACGCCGCCCGTAATCTGGGAACTTATTGCTGGAGGGAGCCAAGCCACCCAAACATCATCTTGTTGTCAGATCAAGCCAAAAACCAAAACCAGAGGGAGGCGGCTGGCGAGGAGGCGGTTGCAGAGAGGAGAAAGCGGTGGCTGCGAGAAGGCGGCGAGAAGGCAGAGGAGGCGGAGATGGAAGAGGCGGCGGCGGAGACGGAAGAGGCGGCGGCGGAGATGGAAGAGGCAGTTGAGGAGGCGGTAGCGGAGAGGAGTAGGCGGAGGAGGAGGAGGAGTGGATCTGGTTGGTCTTGGGTCTTGACGGGCAGCGAGGTGAGGCAGGGTGGCCGGCAAAGGATGAGGGGAAGAGGTGGAGCAAGGGGCGGCAGCCCCACCCCCGGGAGAAACCCTAACTGAAGAAGTAGAGAGAGAAAGGAGAGAGAGCTCTTAGAGAGAGAAAAGGTCTATTGTTTATCAATACCATATTCTCATTTTTGACACACAAAAAAATGCACTTTCACATATTTCTATACACTTTTTACATATTTCAATATTTTTTTTAAAACTTAATGACAGCACAATGAGTTTTTTTTTAATTACTCTGACAGCACAATGAGTTGTGTTTAGCAATTTTCTTCAAATTAAATATGGAAAGAGTTTGACTGTTCATATGATGTAGAAAACACAAGTCCAGTTCTAAGGAATGTAATTGAGCAGCTTTTTTTGAACAGGGAGAATATAACTATTTCTTGTTGTTTCGCATTCTCAAAAGGTAAAAAATCATTTGAAAAATATCCCAAATTTTGCATCAAACTTCAAAACTTAGATGAAAAAAAAAAAAAAAGAAGTATCCACAATATGAGTCCGCGATGGTTTTTGTAGCGTACCTACCAAATGTGCCCTATACGTAAGTCCAATAAGGGCATTTTCACAATTTTGAGTTACATTTCTCGACTCAAATCTATTTTTTTGACTTGTTACTGTAGCATTTGTCAAAATTTCACAAAGTTGCTCCAATATTGTCAAAATAATTTTTAACCTAGCTTAATGCCTCACATGCGTTAAATCACCAGAATCATTTCATAGAGATTTTGAATCAGGCAAATTTTCACAAAGTTGCTCCAATAATGTTAATTTTAACCTTAACGCCTCGCATGTATTAAATCACCGGAATCATTTCCTAGAGATTTGAATCAAAAGGTAGCAAATTAATAGTACACTGATACTGATGCGGTAATAAACGGCTTTGCCTTTAGTTGAGCTAAATTGGCATGAGGAACGGAAATATAATTTTTTGGCCTGAGAAATGCTGGATTGGGCTTGAGATTGAGTTACCATTGGAGATGCTCTAAATATGCTCTGATTGGTTGATTGCCATATACTTGGAACCGAATATGCTCTGAGAATTTGCATTTAAACTACGGAATTTATAATGGAGGCTTGCTGTTTGTTTTTATTTGCCCTGTTCTTTCTTTCTAAATTACACATAAAACAGAGCCTACATTATTTCTACTTAACTTACTATAATTCGCTGAGTTCCAAAAAATTTACACCAACCCAATTAAGATCCAACTCATGGAATAAGACACCAACCTAATGGATTGTTTTTTTTTTCTCTTCATAATGCAGGGTGTTCTGGATCAGCTTTTGCGCACCTCGAACTAATTCCTATACCCCTCTCAAAGCATTTTCACATGCTCATGGGATCGAGGAGGTGGCCCCAAAAGTTACTTGGTAGGTGGGATCGCACCTGAGACCTTAGGTGCGAGCAAACTCTAAGTCTCGGACTAAGACTAACCTAATGGATTGATTTACCAAGCTCAACAAACGATGATCTAGAGAGTTCAATGTTCGAAAAGATTAAGAAGTGTTTGAGAGAGAGAGAGAGAGAGAGAGAGAGAGAGAGAGAGAGAACCAAATTGAATAAGGATAGGGTGATTAGAAATGTTGATCATCAATTTTGGTGAAAAATCTAACACTAATTGACAATTTCGACTATGTTTTAGATAAAAGAAAATCGTCTAATTTGGTTATAGTTTCGGTTTTAGGTATAAAAAATAAGTTTTGGTTTACTAGTAACCAAACAAAATTGTGCAGTTGTCATCTCTACCTAGGATTTAGAGGTTTGCTCCCACCTAAAGGTTTCAGGTTTCAGTTTGATCATTTATCTTGTAGTATTTGTTTGGATTGTTGATGAAGACCTATCAAGGTAATGACAAACAAGTGGACTACGCATGGTTTTGAATCTTTTGATAATTCCTCATATATGTAAATTTCTAGTTCAGTTCCAAGTGATCGTGTTTTTGGCTTGAATCGTTTGAAAAAACTAGGAATCAGCAAACTCAAGTCTAGCACTGCACGTATATCTCAAACTAGTCAATCATTTTATTTGGCATGTATAGATTGTGATTTGACACCACGGAAAAGTAGTATCTGCTTCAGCATTATATACATACGTGTTTCAGTTACAAAAATACCCTGCTCCAAAAACATAAATTCAATAAAAGTGATAATTAATAGTTTTTTCAAATCGCACTTTAGGTAGACTTCTGCATCATGTATAATTTTTGTTGTTAAAGTTTTTGATGCAACGGTATATCTACAATATACTATAGGGGGTCAAAGTGAACGATATATAGCATTAGATTGTATATTTAAATCGTGTATATTAAAAACATATAGAACTATATACAAAAATGACGTCATTCTGATGCACCCATGGAGCTGAGTGTCACTCACCCCATGCCCAACACTTTAGATGACTATTAATCTTGTTTTACAACATTTGAAAAGTCACCACCAACTAAGGCTTATTTGGACATCGTTAAAATTCATTCAGTAGCCTATAATATCTTGTTTGATTGGGAATCTAGCACAATAACTGGGATTTTAGCCAATTTGCATGTTTAAAATATGCTAAAAGGTGAAAAATGGAAAGAAGCAAGTAATTACAGCATCTCAAATTACAATTGAAATGGGAACAAAAAGAGTTATTAATATTCACATTCATCTTGTCACTTGGTCATGTGGACCCAAAATTGTTATCCAAATTGTTCGTTGATAGTAGATCATTCAAAATTAATGTGTCGTAAGCCACACTCAGAATGAATATGATTATCGATTTTTGTTGTTGTTGTTGTGTAATTTTCCATAAAATTTCACATTCGAAACGAACTTTTAAGCTAGGAATGGAAGTTTCATTTTCTGATGTCACAACCATTACTTTGATGTCGATTTTGTTTTTGTACTGGTACTATTTTATAATGTGATCAATTCCAAACATTCTTTGGCATTTTAAACCACGATCATCATTATAGCACATACCACCAGTGTCGGTCCCGACATTTGAGTTGCCCAATCCCAACTTCATATTGTGTTGCCTACTTAATATTATGTCATACAAAATTTTTTAAAAAAACATACGAGTACCAAAAAAAAAAAAAACCCATCAATGTTACATTGTTCATTGAGCTTGAATAACATAAAAAAAAAAAAAAAATCAACATCAAAATGTAACCCCGGTTATAGTGCTTTATAATTAACACCATCCAATTCGAAGAAAATGAGTTCTCCTTGCATTTTTTTATTAATTAAGTTGTCGTACTTTACTTATCTAAGAGCTCGGAGCTCATGCCGCTAACTTTTGATTATTTGGTTTTTTGGCCTTTTTAGTTGATATATATGATGATAACGCTTGCCTCGAAAAACATAAAAAGTTTAAAAAGTCTCAAATGCCCAAAAATGCTCTTAGTGGAACGGTGCCTCATTTTCAATTGAGTTCATAATCAATCTATTTGATCTCTCTTGCGAAATGGTAGTTCGGAGGTAAAAACAATAACCATATAATTAGTTCGCTCGATTTATTTTAACTATGACTTTTCTTTTAATCAAATGTAACAACACATCACTTATACATTACTCCACTATTTTGTTTGTTAAATCTCAAATTTTCAACAAAATAATTTAGTAATTTGATTTTTGTAATATTGTGGATTAGGAGGAAAAGAAAAAGAGGTAGAAAAAAAAAGGAGTAATATAGAAAAGATGAGGTTGGGAGGCGTGGGAATTGAACTTAGGCGTGGGGTAGAAAAAAAATGGGGTAACAAATAAAAGATGAAGTGGCTGCAGCTCGTGGGAATCGAACTTGGGTTTTCCCAAGACATTGACAGCTTCCTAGCGGCCAAAGAACCAAGCAAATTCTTTGTGCTGATAATGGAAATATTTTTAATATTTATACCTAACTTACATATTTTTTTTTGGTTGCCCAAATTCGAGGACTTGCGGGGTTTACCCTGGGGCCGGTTTAGGAGAAGTCAAGACATCCACTCTGACATCAATCCCACCGCACGGTTTCATTGCACTCTTTCACCGCTCTCTCAATCTCGCCGTTCATCTCGACAATTAAGGATCCGGATTTTAAACAAATTTTTCCGGGTAAACTCTTCTCTTAAAAGAAAATTTTAAAATCCGGACCGTCTAAAATATTTTTAAACGGTGAAATTAGTGCAGTGAAGGGATCGATAAAAGAAGGGGTGGGCATATACTTTTCGTTCTTCAAATGCAAGTATCTCCCATGACATTCAGTTCACAACTTTGCCAGGGAGTAGAGTTGTAGGGTCAGCTAGGCCCAACTCAAACATGGTTTCCATTTATTTTACCGTTCACGTTTCTGAAAACAAAAAAATTGATGAATAAAAATAAGTTGCCATCAGGGTAGGGTGCGATTAAGCTTTCAAAAATATCTGCATTATGCCATGCATATTTTGTACACACTATTGCATACGTACGTAGTATTGGCATAAAAATTGGCGGGGTTCATTAAACGCTGTGAAAAACGCTAGGTAATATTACAATAAACGTCGGCAACCATTCCTGAATCCCGAGATCGGTGTCGGCCGCGTTTGCAAAAACGCTGGAAATACTTTTGCAGGATTTTTTTAACTACTTTTAACGCCGAGAAAACTCCAATTTGTGGTAATGAAGTATTTAAACTTACAGATAGTTGTGCATGTAACTCCGCTTTCGTTGTATTGGCGATGATATTCTGACGTTCGCTTTGATTCATTCCTCCCCTTCTCTCCAACACTTATCTCCTTTTTTTCCGCATCAAATTTTATCTTAGGAAAATGATATTGGCCCTCCAAAAATTAATGGAGGCACTCCAAAAAATAAAGGAAAGTGACTTTGAAATTACACTGGTTTTGGAGTATCTGCATCATTTTTTGGAGTGCCAATATCATTTACCTTATCTTATTCTGATTTGTGATCCACTGCATTGAATAAAGAGACAAATAAAGAAACGTTGTTGCATTTTAGGGAGATTGAGATCTCTTGCTTTTATTAGTATATATACTGTAAATGTCTACAACCAAATACAAATCGTCTTCACAATATTGTTCTCCAATTTTGTTGCTTAGGGTCGTATCATAGTTTTGAATAGAAATTGATATTGACTCTTGAAGCTGAATAGCTTTTGTACAAACAGTTATTTTAAGCTTAAGAAACAAACTTTTAAATTGGAGTTACTAGTCTCTCTCTCTCTCTCTCTCTCTCTCATGTTAAAAAAAAGAGTTACCGGGACCAAGCCTATGTCCGCAACACAATCCTCTAGTTTTGTTATTAAGTCATTGAAGGCATAGTTTGGGCCTAATGATACACCTATATCAGAAGCTTATATTTGTACAAGAGAGATAAAATGAATTGCAAATGTAATTTTTCAACTTAAAAGTAGTGTCTTTTTGTCTCTCACGAATATGAAGTGATTTATAGATTAGTTGTTTATCTCGAATCGAATAAAATTAAATATTTCCTACTCCGTATTAAATAAAGACTACTACAAGATAAACGATTCTGATTACTCTTTGTAATGATAAATCATAAAAAAGTCTATTAACAATTCAAAATTACTCACACCGGAGGACAGTGGAGTAGATGAGGAGCTTGATCCATTGGTCAAACGAATGCCCCTCGATCGGGTTCCGGATTTATCAATGACCCGTATCTTTGAAATCTATCAGTATATTTTAAAAAAACGTGACAATAGAATCGCATCAACAGTACACGCATTTGTATATTCACATAATACGCTCTAAATACTTCCATACCATTTCCCCAACTACACACTTTGGAAATTTAGTAGTAGTACTGAAAAAAACAAATCTCCTCCCTCCTCTCTCTCTCTCTCTCACTAAAAAATTCCACTAAACGTAACCCTTTCTTCGTCCTCAGCCGCACTGCTCTATTCTATAATCTATTGTGCGCCTCCACCGTCTTTCTTCTTCTTCCTCATCCTCGCCCTAGGGTTTTCAAAACCCTCCACTCATCCACGCCCTTTTCACATCTTCGGAGCTGGATAAAGATATCTCCATGCGCCGTCGTTTCAGCCGTTTCGTCGATTAGACATTCTCCCTCTCTAACTCTCTCTCTCCCCCCCCATCGGTGATCCATACGAGCTCCGGATTTTCGGCCGTTAGGGTTTCATTTCCCCAACACCTGGTATGAGCTCCTGCTGCGTGTGGTGTCGAGATAAGGTTCGATTAGGGCAGGGCTGATACTCTCGGGCGGGCTTTGGATGGCATTGGGAGATTTCATGGCATCTCGATTCTCGCAATCCCCGGTGGTGGGCGCCGTCTCGAATCATTTCGACGATTGCTCGATCACCGATGACGTGGATTTGGTTGGGCACCAGACAACGGATAGGGATAGGGACAGGGATTCCGAGACCGCGAGTAGTAGTTATGGCAACGGTGTTACTGCCACTGCCACGAGCATGGCGTATTTTCCGCAGACTATTGTTTTGTGCGACCTAAGACACGAGGCATTCGAGGTTCGTGTTCCATCGGGTCCGGCTGATAGTGGGTTGGTCTCGAAATGGCGACCGAAGGACCGAGTAAGCTCTTTTTGCCCCACCATTTTATATCCTCCGTGTTTATGGTTGTTAGCTGCTTCAATTCAGAGTCTTTGTTGAGGCTCCCTGTGTTATTACTGTGGCTAGTTGCATAGGTGGAACTTCTGTTAAAGATAACGAGCGAAACATCCGTGTTTATATAGGTGTGAGACAGCCTGCCACAGCCCCCTTCTCTCCCCGGGCTTGGTGCCAGCCTATGTAGCATGGATACTTCGTCAGAGGTCACGTACCGGTGTGGGACACTTGTCGGACACCGACACTCTCCTAACACGTGTCCGACACTCATTTCCAAGTGTCCTAGTTTTTTTAATCAATGTTTTCCATTTGGACACTCTCCTAACACGTATCCGACACTCATTTCCAAGTGTCCTAGTTTTTTTTATCAATGTTTTCCATTTGGACACTCCGGGGACACTTTAAAATGCTCTGGACACTCTCGGACACTTGGAAAACAAGTCGGGGTTGATTAAAAAAAATAGTAGGATCTAATTAAAACTTAGGGAAGTTGAATTTTTTGGGTGACAGGGTGATAGTTTATTGGTTAAAAAGGCAAACGAATGATCAAATGCTTTTAGTCGAAATACTTTTATGAATGATATGATGATGGTTATAATGTAACGTATATGTGGTGTTGCAAATTTACATTAGAACCTTAATTGTTTTACTTTTTCTTCATGTGATAGTATCCATATATGCTTTTTAAAACGTGTCCCCTAACGTGTGGTGGCCTCCATTTTTTTAAAATTCGCGTGTCGGAGTGTCGGTGTCGTGTCACGTGTCCGTGTCGGTGCTACATAGGTGCCAGCTCTGTGAATGAGAAAAAAACAGTAAGCACGACCTTGGGGTAGTTGTAATTACTAAATGGGCTTTGATTTTTGAATTGCTGAGAGGATTGGGAAACTAGTGGAAACCCATTTTGGTAAGGATCTTATTGCTTGGATTTATTTATAGGAATTATGGTTCTAGGCCGAACAGGCGAACACCAACATGGCATTGGTCAATAGAGTAGACGTGGAAAATCTTTGCGCCATTCAATGTTGTGGTTGGCCAAGTTACTTTTTGCTGGCAACCAATAGGGTATCTGCAATCGGTCTTGTCAAGATCCTCAACATTGTGGATTTTGGTCAATACTTGTCTTTCAAGAAGTTTGGTTTAGGCTTTGCAATAGTTGGAATACCGAGTTCAAAATTTCTGCCAAAAGCTGTTGATAGGTTTATCATGTGATGAATGTTGGCACAAGTGTACTGCACAGTGCATAGCACTGTTCTGCACAGTGCATAGCACTGTTAAATTTGTAATGTTAAGGTGGATTATTCTTACCAGCTGACCTTGCTACAATTAGCATTGTTGCTACAATTAGCATTGATACTGGAGAATGGAGATTTTAGGCTTTACGCTAAATTTGTGGGCTCGTTATATCATTTAGATTTTCCCCCCCCCTAGGACAATGGCAAATCCTAGATGCATCTTTGTGGCTAGTGATTATGGTCTCCGGGCTACAAGTACTGTGTCAGGGGCTGTTTGGAAGCTGGATAATGGAAAAAGCTTATGATATGTGTGCTTGGATTTCCTAATTTGTTTGCTCCAAAAGAATGAACTCTGGTGCCGATCAAAAAAAGAAAACAAAAAGAATGAACTTTGGTGAAATGCGATGACATGGGTTTCAATTTTGGTATTTGGAAGGTGATACGTTTGTTGATTGTTGATGGCGTGCCCGTAAATGTAGTTTGGAAAATTGTTCTCCTGATTCCTTTCTTGGGTTTGGAGATTGTTTTGGTGGAGGCATTTGTTGAAAGTTTCATGAGACCCCTTTCCTGGTGAGGGGGATGATAACTTGGCTCAGAGAGGTTCTTATCATATCCTTTGTGGCCTTGACACAACTTGACGATTGGTGATACGAGAAATAGGGGCAACTTCTTATACTTCCTAGTTGCTTGAGAGGTTTGGGGTATGGTGTTCTTTCTTCTGGATTGTAGTGGATGATGTCGAGGTCAATTGTGAATTGTTTGCATCTTGTAGTATGGACAAGGTTTTCTAAGGGGTAGTGATAGGAAGGCTTTGTAGGCGGCCTTGTTATCGAGGTTCTAAAAGTCGCTAGGTGCTTGTCGGGCGACCGGGCACCACCTAGTGCCTAGGCCGATTAATTGGCTCCTAGACATTAGGCGGGTTTTCTGTTTTTCTTATTTTTTCTTAAAATATTCTCCTACTCCCTCCCCAAGTTTGAGAGCAAATACAACATAAGTGGAACAAAACATTAAATAACATGGAAACTAAGTAATAATGCAAAGTTCAACGTTCAACCCATATGAAACTAAGTAGTACCAAATAACTAGTCAATTACAAAGATGTAATGCGAAGTTTTGATAGTTAGGGTCTTTGAAATTTTCGTTCGTGTAAGAGAACTGGGTAGACTGGAAATGTATGTATGTCCCCATAGTAAAACTACACCAAAGCCCCTTATATTATATTACCACGACACTAAAATCCTTAATTTTTGAAAATCACATCGCACACCTGCCTAATCGTCCTCCTAGCCCTGCCTAATCTGCCTAGCCTGCCAAGCGGGTGATTAATTGGCCTGGAGCCTAGACAAATGCCTAGGCCCTTTGGTGCGGCGGCGGGGTACTGCCTAGCGCCTAGGCGCTGATTAATTGGTCACCTAGGCTGATTTTTAGAACACTGTTTGTTATACTTGTTTTGGTGTTTGTGAAAGGAATGAAATAGGATGACCTATGAAGGTGAGGGGTGTCCTGCACATTGTTTGACAAGATGATGCTTTTTTTCTTGTATTTTTGGCTTAATATGCATGCTTTCCATTTTTTATTTCCTTAGTTGATTTTTTTCAGGGGTTTGTGGTAGAGGTTGCATCCCCTTTTACTTTTAAGATACTTTTATGATCTATATATATGACACTAATAAATTTTAGATATATCCCCTGGAACAACAGTAAAAGGAGATTTTGTTCCTATGCTATCCTATTGGAATGGAAATGGACACATCTGGGCATCTCATTGTTATCAAGTTTCATTGCCCAAATTTTATTTTCCTAACTTTGGTGATAGTTCATTCCATATGTCGTATCCGCTCTCACTTGAAAGGGAACTGTTAGTCTTGAACTGCCTATCCACTGTGCCTACCTAGAACCAATCCATATGTTAGTAAAGTGTGTCATTAGCACAGAAATTATATGCTTGGGCAATTTATTTTGGAATGATTTTCTTCCCGGGTAAGCAAGTTGAAGATGAAAGCAAGGGTACTGGAAAACTTATGGACTTTTACTAATTATGTTGATTAATTCGTGTTTCCTTGGTGGTTGCCGCATGTAAAGGTGACCTACTGAATGATTTGCGATACTGATTGGTAATCCTTCCCTGTTCCATCTTCTGCTCTGTTTTTCTCCTTCTCTCTTCTCCTTCACTACTTGTCTTGCATCAAATTGTGAAGGCGATTTCTCTGTTTCTAAGGTATTTTTGCATGAATAGGGGATATGCCTGCACTGTATATCTATTAGTCTTTTACGTACATTTTTTGGGTTCATCTTTTTTAGTTAGTTTACGTTGTACTTTATTTCTGTTTGGTCATCTTACTAGCCAACTGCAGATTTGATAGTGTTTATACTTATACATCTGTTGACGGCAACCCTTAAACTTTCATGGCAGATGAAGACAGGATGTGTTGCACTTGTTCTCTGTTTAAACATTAGCGTTAGCCCACCGGATGTAATTAAGATATCTCCTTGTGCCAAAATGGAGTGCTGGATAGGTACAGTTTTTGGAATACTTTAAATGTGCTGCTACTGGACTTTGCAGTTTTAGTGTTGCTCTTATGTATATTCCTTCTTTCTTCCGAATACAACTTGCGGATGGTAGATACAGAGTGAAACAATGACATCATAATAAAAGTTTAGCTGCTCATGGCCATGATGTGCTGTTTCCCCACATCGATTCCAGCTTGCTGCACCAGTCCTGTTTCAAGCACTTTTAGACTTGTAACTTCAAAACGTAATTGTTTCACTTGCTGTAGTGCCCTGAAGAAATTGTAAAGGAACACTATTTTGGTGGCTTGACTTGGGTAGTTGAGGTTCCATCTGAGTTATAATCGCACTTGCTAGTTCTATGCAATATCCCAAACTAAACTATTGCATTCTTTCGTATTTCTTGCCTTACCTGGGAATTGCATAGTTCATATTGTGCATTGTTCACTCATCTCAAACTGCAAAATGCTCATGCATGCACTCACTTTGACAGAATATCGACTGTTTACGTTGGGCTCTTGGTCTCCTTATGCAAATTTAGTGGGACGACATTTCTTTACCAATTAACTGTTAGCTTATTGTTATCATAGAAAGACCTTTTTGCTGGTGTATACGCTCGTACATGCATGTTTGAATGTTACATGATTTCTGTAGGTACTATAGGACTTGGGTTTCTTTTGTCAGCCATTTAATATGTGTGTGTATGTACATGTGTGAGAGAAAGAAGATGAGGGTGTTGAGGTCATTTACAAGTTCCGCTTCCCAATGCTAAATGTCTACAAAGCACGGGGAATTAAGTGGTGATATATACAAAGTGAGGGGTATACTCAGCACATGGCCCAAACCACAAGGGGTTAAAACTTAAAAGAGAAGTTTGCTCCTTTTTTTTTATTGGCCCCTCTAATTCTTTTGTGTCTATATTTCACTTGTAAACCGATAGATTGTACTTGATACGTTTGGTATGCCTTCTCGTATTCACTAGACGGCTTTTAGTTATACACAGGAACTTCCTAAAAAGGAAAATGAACAAACAAGTTCAACATACAAAAAAAGAAAGGAGGGCATTGAGGTGAAGGATGGGAGGGTGTGTGCCTGAATGATGGTGTTGTAGCAGAAAGTTGATGGGTTCTTTATGGTGTTGAATATGGAGATGGCCTAGTGAATAGAGAGTGGTGGTGGTGGAGGAGGAGGAGGAGAGAGGAGGGAGGCGAAGGAGTGGAGGATGGCGGTGAGGAGGCAGAGAGAAGAGGGGTGGAGAGTGAGGGGGCCTCGGGTGAAATTACATTGTCGTCGCCATATCTCAGCCTGTGATGTGTAGTATTCCCATTAGTTATTTGTCCTCGGTTAAGTTTCTAGTGAGGGTGGTGCATACAATGGAGAAAATAATGTGGTATTTTCAGTGTAACATTGGGATGAATGGAAAAAAGATTATTCGGTGAGTTATAGGTGATTTCTCTCCCCATGGAAGTGGGGTTCTTTCCACAGGAAATATTGCCCTTCAGGCCTGTGGTTAGGGGTACTTGCTATGGAGAGTAACTTGTTATGGCAATCTTTATTAGTGTTAGTGGGAGTAGGTATGGAACTGAACCAATGGAAGGGATCCCCTGTGGTTAACATAGGTAAATGGCAATCTCTATTGATATCTATATCTCACATCTTTCCTTTCTTTTCATGTTTTTCTGTCCTTGAGGGGGTACAATGGAGAGAATGTTTGGTTTTGAGAGGATTTCTCTGAGTGACTCTTCTTTTGGGGTGTTTTTTTTTCCCGTTTGTATCTATTCGTATGATCTCATGATGAATAGATGATGGCTTCCTTCCATGGCTTCTTTCCTTCTTTCAACGTCTCTCTCAAGTGAATCTAAATTTAATGGAATTGCAGTGTTTTTTACAAATCTAAGTGACTGTGAAGCAAATTTCTCCTTGCATGGTTGCATCATAATGGTGTAAGTTGTTCTTTGATCGAATAGATGATGCCATGATAGTAATGTGCCTCTTTTTCTTCAAATACAGGTTTGGAAAACATTTGTTTCTTATACCATGGTAATAGTGTTGTTTATTCTATACTTTGTTGGCTCGTGTTAGTGTCATGACTCATGACTAAAGATGCCTCTCAAAAAAGGAGCAGTGTTCTAAAGCCGGCCTCAGCGGCCACCCAATGCCTAGATTTTAGTGTCTAGGCATTGATTAGCCGGTTTATACATTAGTCAGGAATTAATCGGCTAGGCGGGGTTTAGTCAGCTAGGCAGCGGCTATTCGAAGGGTATGTTTTGTAGTTTTTGAAAATAGGGTAAAATGTGCAATATTAAAAAGTATAGGGGTTAAATGTTATTTTAACATAAACAAAATGTTTCTAATATAACACGTGGAGAGGTAAACAAACGATCCATAACACATGGTTCACAACAAACAACGGTGCACTTATGACACAAATTAGGGGAACAAGTTCTCCGAAACCCTAGCTCTCATACCATACAGTTCCTCAAAGTAACTTCAATTCCTTGAGAAAATCAATTTTATCAACATCATCTCAACTTTTCTACACTATTGCCATCCAGTAATTTCACCTACAAAACAAGATTTAATACATATTCCGACAGCGTAATTCTTGAAGGGGTAGATTTCACAAGTGTCGAAGCTTTAATTTGGTGAACTGGCGACTTGTCCCAGACTCCCAGCGAAGGGCCACTGTTGCAAGCTTGGTACCATACAATTCCTCAAAGTAACTCCAATCCATCATTGTGCATAAAAATACTGGCAGTCTTCTTTGTCAGGGTCCAATTTTTTAAATCTTGGACTTCCCACTGAGAGTCAAACTCGTATTGCTAGTCAAATGTAGAAGACTGGTGCACTCCTACAAACGTAACTTGCACTGGTGATTACGGGTGCTGGAAAACTCTCCACTGGTAACCAAACCAGTCTCATTATGTATAGCCAGGACCGACATGTTCTGGATTGTCAATAGGCACATGATAGACAAAAAAACTTTCTGTTTCGATGGTTATAGCAGACAATGGAGCTACATAGGGTCCGTTGAGTGGGTGACCGATTGTATAGACCGAATCACCCACCCCACACTTGAAAGACAGTTTCAGAAAATATAATACGTGAAACCTGGTCCAACAACATTCTTCGGGAGTCTTGCTAGAACTAGATCTGTAGCAGTATTAACTATTGGGGTCAACCTAACATCAACATACTCAACTTTACCTAGGGACTCTGAATAAACATCCACAAGACTGTATTTACCATCCCCAATAGGTTGGCACATCATGTGAGTGTCAAACCATCATCGTGTGAGAAAACAAATCCGGACACCACAAAAAAATTCGATATTCGTTAAACCATTTTGGACTGTATTCAGAAGTGACTGTCCAAAACGGTTTACCGAACGTCGAATTTTTCCGTCGTGCCGGATTTGTTATCTCGCACGATGGCTTGATGGTGACTTGACACTCATGTGATGTGCCAACTTACTGGTGATGGTAAATACAGTCTTGTGGATGTTTATTTAGTGTCCCTTGGTAAAACTGGTTGCTATGGATCTAGCTCTTGTAAGACTCCTGGAGTGTTTTTGGATTAGGTTTGATGTATTTTCAAGAACTGGCTTTTGAGTGTAGGGTTGGGGATTTGGTCTATACAATCGGTCACCCACTCACTGGATCCTATGCAACGGGGTTTTCTGCTATAACCTGCCCAGTCTTCTACATTTGATCCGCGATGTGTTGTCAGCCACGAGACTCCCAGCCGGGAAGTCCAGGATTTGATAAATTGGGCCCTGACAAAGTAGACTGCCAGTATTTTTAGATAAGACCAATCCGAACAGAAAAATACGAGAAAACTAGATAAGATTCGTACGGAAAACTAAGAGAAGCAACAATAGCAAAAATCAGGGTATCAAAAAACCAATCATCTTCGTCCTCCAAAAATAACGACAATAACTCATTAAAAGTGGCATCAGCACTAATAAAATGATGACGCAGAGATTGTGAGTAACATTTATACCATTTTTTAGTGCGCGAGTAACCAAGGAAGACACACGGATGGATGAGGGATCAAGTTTGTCGTGGCCAGAATCTAGAGCATGAATGTAACATGCGCATCTGAACACCTGAGGGGGTAAGGAATGGAGAGGATGACCAGGGAACTAGACCGTATGGGGTATCTGACCACCAAGGACGGTAGATAGCATACGATTGATCAAGTAACATGCTGTAAGGACAACATCACTCTAGTAAGACTTAGGAACTTGCATTTGAAATAACATGGCACGCATAACCTCTGATAAATGCCGAATCTTGCGTTTGGCAATCCCATTTTGTTGTGGAGTCCGAGCGCAAGACAGTTGGTGAATAATACCATGATCACGTGCATTATCTGAATGCAAGTTGTTCGGTTTTTATCTGGCTTGCCCAAATCTTATGAATTTGTTGTGGAAACTTTATATCCGTCTCAAAACCAATTGGCAATGAGTGGAGAGGTTCCTCATGTAATTAAAGTGATCTCCTATTCCATACCCAAGCAATGTAGGACTATTCTCTAACAACCCCTCTCACGTGCAGCTGCATTTAGGTCTGGCATGTGTAGCCACTTTTGGGTGGATCTTCGGGCAGCCTTTTTTTGGTCTGTCATCATGGAGTGTGGGCTTTATCAATTTTTAATTTGGGATGGAATGGGCCATACCATGTGGAAACTTAATATCCATCTTAAGACCAATTGGCAATGAGTGGGGAGGTCCTCATGTGATTAAGTGATCACCCATTCCATACTCAAGCAATGTGGGACTAATCTAACATGGAATATATGAAGGATTCACTGATTCAAAACCTAAAATTATATATTTTTGTTGTTTTTTTAGTCTTGATTTTTTTCTTCCTAGTCTTATTTCATTTCTTACTCTTAACTTTGCGGCTATGTAGCATAGACACGGATATAGACTTGGACATGGAATTTTTTTAAAAATGGGGATACAGACACAGCGGGAGACACACCACGTGTGTGTGTGTATATATATATATATATATATTTCCTAAGTTTAAATTGCAAAATGTAAACAAAACGAAATGGATGAGAGGAATCTGTTGTTAGGGTCTCTTCTCTTTTGGACTTGTTTTTATAGGTTAACTTACACTTTAACCCAAAACATTTCAGTAATAACATAGTTACCCTCAAAAAAATAAAAAATAATACATAGTATACACTTACACCCCTGCCGTGTCCCCATACATGTCCCAGAAGTGTCCCCCTAAAAAAATTAACTTAAATAATTGGACACACCATGTGGTGTGTCGGACACATATCTTGTCCCCGTGTCGGACACAATGATACCTCGACCTCTAGAGGTGTGGGTGCTACATAGCTTTGCATGATGTGGAGAGAGATTTTAAAAAAATAAAGAAAAAAGAAAAACCAAATAATCTCTAGGCGCTGATTAGTTCCGGACTATTCGCCCTTGGCGCTTGACATCTCTCTTCCGCCCGAATAGCGCATAGCAATTTGTAAAACATTGAAAAGGAGAATGCTTTATTTTCCATCAATGGTTTACCATGTGTAGGGGTATGTGGAATCTTTGGATTGCTTATTTTTCAATTGCCCTTTGGCTCCATCCCTAGGATCGTTGGTCCGGTTAGCGAATGTTTGTTGGGTGGGTCATTGCTACTTGTTCCCAATTTGTTTTGATCGACGTTGGGGGGTTTTGGTGACAGATGAATGTGTTGTGTTATGGTGTACAACTCTGCTGGTATTTGGTTGGAGCGTAATGCTAGGGTCTTCGAAGTAAGTTTGCCTATAATGAGTCTATGTAGGTGAGTGTCATTTGTCATCTTTTTGGGCATTGGTTTCTGCCCCTTTTAAATTGATTTGATGATTCCAGATGTCAACAGATCGAGGGCATCATGTGGTTTTTAGAGTCTTTTGGTGGTTTCATATTGTACTGTCTTTGGAGGACCACTTTTTCACTTTTTACTTGTACCTCTTAATTTTAATTTTGTCAATTTATCTTTCTCTCTTTAGTGTTTATGATAAAAATAAATTTTCATTTGCGTATTGCTCTCGTTTTGCAGATCCATTCTCTATGGCCCCTCGAAAAGCACTTGAAACAATTGGGAAAACATTGAGTCTTCAGTACGAGAGGTGGCAACCACGGGTTAGCATATTATTCTATTAGTGCTTCTCGTGTTGAATTTTTTGTTTTCGTGTCCTTGTATGATTATTTTGTAGTGCTTGTGAATTGTGATATATGAAATTAGTAGTACTTGTGATATGAGAAATGAAGGATTTAATGGTCATTTTCAAAATCTGCAGTTTGGGAAAAGGTTTGTTTCTCTGATTCTCTCAAAGGGCCAACATATGCTCAAATATATGATTTTGACCAAAACCTCTAAAATTGGCTTTGTTCCAAATTTAAGAGAAACTAGATATGCAACATGGTACTGAGTACCGTGGCTGATTGAAGCACCTCTCTTTTGCACATGCACCAAAAAAAAAAAAAAAAAAAAACACCTGTGAAAAACAGATTGCATAAAAGAGACTCCTCCCTAATTTTCTTTCCTTATCGATTAGACAGTAATCATGTTTCATTCATCAGAATTACTTTTATCTCGTTTGTCTGAATTTCATTCAACAAATTTGGAATAAGTACATGAAGTAACACCATTTGATTTTTCAGTAACTGCATGAGATCCATACCCTAAGAGAGGATCGTGGAAGTTTGGATCCCTTCCCGTCTCAATGTCAGCCTAATTCGTCTAACTTTTGGCAGGCTCGCTACAAGTACCAATTGGATCCCACCGTGGAAGACGTGAGGAAACTTTGTTCGACATGTCGCAAATATGCCAAATCTGAGAGAGTTCTGTTCCACTATAATGGACATGGTGTGCCGAAGCCAACTTCTAATGGTGAAATTTGGCTGTTTAATAAGGTTAGCTTTCATATTGCCATGCCTTTTAGTGTTAATCGTATGTTACGAATTCCATTGTGTGACATGTCTTGTTGGTGCAGAGTTATACACAGTATATCCCGTTGCCAATCAGTGACCTAGATTCCTGGTTAAAGACCCCATCAATCTATGTCTTTGATTGCTCTGCTGCTGGGATAATCGTCAATACCTTTATAGAGGTACTTAATGCTTTCTAATTTATATTCATAGTGGGTATTTCATTCTGCCAATATATAGGAATTAATCATGTTTTTCTTCATTTCTCTGACTTGAGGAGCAATTTTTTATATTCTTTTAGCTTCAGGGTTGGAGTACGTCTTCTGGATCTTCCACGAGGGATTGCATCCTGCTTGCCTCCTGTGAAGCACATGAGACTCTTCCTCAGAGTGCTGAATTTCCTGCTGATGTGTTCACATCATGTCTCACAACACCCATCAAGATGGCATTGAGATGGTGACGCACTTCTTTCATCACCAATTTTTGTTCTTTTCTCTTTTTGCTTGATAAGTGCTCGAAAGTACTCCTTGTAAGTTTTTCTGGCTTTGTGGCAATCAATGTTTTGAAAACCGGACCGGTGTGTGAATCGGAAAAGGGACCGGGTGGATGGGTCGATGGGTCACCGGTTCAACCGCGGATGAACCGGAATCGAACCGTGATGTCATAATTATATGAAAATAAATATATTAATTTTAGGGGAGTGATTTTGCCACTCCCCTTTTTGTTAATGCCACTCCTCTTTGTGTCTTGATTTGATGATTTGTTTGACATTAACAAAAAAAGGAGTGGCAAAATCAATTCCCTAATTTTATAAATTAATTATAACCGGATATATACAAAGAATAAAATTTTGAAAATAGAATTTATCCCATCGTTTTGTGAAGTTAAAGTGGAGGAATTGAACTATATTGTTCCAGAAAGATGTATTGTGTAGTTTTAGTCAGTCCCACATCGGTGGGAAAACCAACTTGAGGCTTCCCTAGTATCCAAATATACTAAACAAAGCCTTACAACCTTTTGTGGCCAACGCTGCAAACTTTGCTGTCCATTACAGCTGTCTAACATGTGGCCTGCCCTGAGTTTCAAAATTTTCGCAGATCGGTTTGGGTCAACCAAACCGTGACCGGTTTTCCGGTTTAACCGGTTGATTTTAACTGTTTTCCTAAAATAGGCCTGTTTTTAAATTATACCAGTTTTGTGGTTCGTCCAGACCGGACCATGGTCCGGTTGACGGTCCAACTGGTCAGTCCGGTCCGGTTTTTAAAACATTGGTGGCAATACCTATTTGATGCTTGCCCACTTTCCTACCATGGACTTTATATCGTCTGCTGTTGGTTATGCATGGGCTAGTGAGTCATTTGATACTTGTTGCGTCTATTGCAGGTTCTGCACTCGTTCATTACTTCGTGATTCTCTAGATTATTCGCTTATAGATAGAATTCCTGGCCGGCAAAACGACCGTAAAACACTTCTGGGGGAACTGAATTGGATATTTACAGCAATCACGGACACGATTGCTTGGAATGTCCTCCCGCATGGTAATGAAATAGGCTTATTGTATGGTGCAGCTGTTATTGTACTGTTTTGCTTATTACAGTTTTTTGCTGATATGGTAATTATTGCTGAATTTTGCCTCCTGCAGATCTTTTTCAGAGATTATTTAGACAAGATCTGCTAGTTGCCAGTTTGTTCCGAAATTTTTTACTTGCTGAGAGAATAATGCGTTCGGCAAATTGTTCCCCGATTTCATATCCTATGTTGCCACCTACTCATCAGCATCATATGTGGTATCTACTGTTTACGTGTGAAGTCTTTCTGCTTTGTGGTCTTTTAGTGTGTTCTGATTCATTTCACTTTCCACACTATAGGGATGCCTGGGACATGGCTGCTGAAATCTGCCTTACTCAGCTTCCGACTTTGCTGGAGGATCCTAATGCTGATTTCCAGGTGTCTTTCCTTAAAACTCTCTCTCTCTCTCTCAAGAATATTGCTCTCATCTTGCATTTGGCCCAATTATTCATTAGTATTTGGTGCTTCTAGAATATTGTGCTTCTGGCTTTCTAGACTTTTCTATGTGTTTGTCATTATGGAATGATAGGCTGTTCATTTTGTTTTCAGCCAAGTCCATTTTTCACAGAACAATTAACAGCTTTTGAGGTGTGGCTTGATCATGGATCTGAACATAAGAAACCGCCTGAGCAGTTGCCTATCGTTCTTCAGGTCTGGCTCTTTGCATGGTCCTTGTTGGATGCAGAACCTTAATCTGGTCATTCTTTCCCTGTTATGGTGATTTCAAGTAAATTTTTTGGGATGTAGGTTTCATGATTTCAACATCTCCTGTGAAGTTCTGTTTCTTTAGTTTTTTGATTGGTAAGGTTGGGTGTAGTAGTTTCTTTTATCAGGGCTTCGTGAACATGTTGAGGTTTTAAGTGCCCTTTATTTTAACAGTACGAATAAATGACAATTGCAAGCCTGACTTTTGGTTCCCAACATGAGATGCAATCACTGGCAGCCTAAGCTGTAGTCATGGATGTCGTAATGCTGTGGTTGCCTTCATGCTGGTTTATGGATTGGAAAATTTCCAGCTTGGGTACCTAAGTTCAGGATATAGGTGATTAAATGTCCTACCTCCAATTCCACAGGTAGTTTCAAGTATATTTTCAACTTTAGTATAGTGCGTTTGTGATAGGAAAGTTGAAATCCAGTCTCTCAAGATGTGTTTATTGTTAAGAAAAAGAATATCCATGTTACTCATTTCTAGTTTTTTCTGTGTTCCTTGGGATGTGCACTCTGGGACTAGTGTTGCGGTGTTTTTTTGGTTTTATTCTTTTCAAAGTATAGTGGCTTATGTTTCCACTGTTTCTATGACGGCTCACACATCTTTTTTTTCCCTTAGGTTTTACTTAGTCAATGTCATCGGTTTCGTGCACTTGTGCTTCTGGGAAGATTCCTCGATATGGGTCCCTGGGCCGTAGATCTGGTAGTTTTCGTTGGCTTTGCTGTTGGAATTCTTATTATTTGTTTTGCATGTATGTGCATCAGTAGAGTATGGCATCTTATCAAATATGTAATGAAATGAAATTTCTGTTTTTGTAGGCCTTGTCTGTTGGAATATTTCCATATGTTCTAAAGCTGTTGCAAACTACTACACCGGAGCTACGGCAGATTCTTGTGTTTATATGGACTAAGATCCTCGCACTTGATAAGGTTCATATTTGAAGTACTTATGATTTGCTGGATACCTTTGGATCACATTTTCACTGTAACCAGAAGATTATGATAGTGCTTTATCTTCAGCCAACTCTCTAGTTTTGTGTTTTAAATTGTTTTTTTTAGGCAATTCTCCTTGCATATCCTTCTTTCTCCTTGGACTGGTGCTCATTCTTGTTTCGTTTTGCTGGGTAATAGTCATGCCAGGTCGATCTGGTAAAGGATGGGGGGCACACTTACTTCATAAGGTTCCTTGACAGCGTGGAAGCATATCCAGAACAGCGCGCAATGGCTGCATTTGTTTTGGCTGTCATTGTAGATGGACACCGGCGGGGTCAGGAGGCCTGTATTGAAGCTGGTTTGGTATATGTATGTTTGAAGCACCTCCAGAGTTCAACTCCAAATGATTCACAAACTGAACCCCTATTTCTTCAGTGGCTGTGCCTCTGTCTTGGAAAGCTATGGGAAGATTTTACAGAGGCACAAACAATTGGTTTGCAGGCAGATGCCCCAGCTATATATGCACCTCTACTCTCTGAGCCCCAACCTGAGGTATCATCTTTGTTTCTTTTGTATTTGTATGCATCTTTCGAGAAATATAATTACTGAGCTGTGCATTTATTTTTAATGCTACCATAATGGTATTAGTAACTTTATTTTCAGGTGAGAGCATCGGCTGTTTTTGCTCTGGGCACTCTGCTTGATGTTGGATTTGACTCATCTAGAGATACCGTTGGGGGAGATGAAGAATGTGACGATGAAGAAAAAATTAGAGCTGAGATCAGTATTGTTAAAAGCCTTCTAAATGTTGTTTCCGATGGAAGCCCACTTGTACGGGCAGAGGTTGCTGTAGGTATGTCGACCCTCAGCCTTTTTGATTTAGGAGAATTCTCTATTGCTTCTACGGTAATTATTTCGTTGAAACAACTACTATTTGGTTTGGACTTAAAAAGAGGAGAGAAGTTAGGGCTAGAACTTGTAAATTTAGACTTGAACTGGTAAATTTGACATTTTATTTCCTTTTCCGTTTTCGGTTTGCTAACACTTCAATGGAATTGAATTGCTACTAAAGTAATTTTAAAGGCGGGATCTTTGGAATGTAACATCTGGATTCTGGCAGTACAGTATTTTAAAGGAAACATTTCTATTTTTGGTTCCGATATGTGGGAACTAATGGCTTTGCTGGAAATGTGTTGCATGTATTTTTAGTCCTAAGCGGAATGTTCTATAAATAGTTTTGTTGGTCATTTTCTTGCCGCAGCAAATGCTGAAGTATGAACTCTGAATTGTACTTGATACATACCTCCAGGTGCTGTTAATGAGGTAGATGCCGGGGTTAGCTTTTTTTTTTCCGTGAAGCTGAATGTGATGTACTTTGAGATATATTGTTGTCATACCAAATGAATGTTGCTTGTAGAACAATTCTTGGTTCAGTTGTAATTTTCTATGTGCAAATTAGGTCTCTTGTCATCTTGTACTTTTGACTAGGATTGTATCTAATATGTACTAGCCATGAAAAACAAGTTAACAGACCATCCACTTGAATCTTCGGGCATACAATCTGCTTCATTTTTTGGAACCATTTCATGCATGTTAAATATGTTTGGACTGGGTAATCAAATGCATTATATCATGGACATTTCTGTGAGCACCTCAAAGATTATCCTGCTTTTCCTATCCAATCTTGTTTGGACTTCGAATGAATGTTGGTGCTAGTGGACATGGACTATAAATTTTTGATGTCTTTAACAGCTCTGGCACGGTTTGCTTTTGGCCACAACAAGCACTTAAAGTCAATTGCTGCGGCATATTGGAAACCTCAGTCTAACTCTGTTCTCAGCTCCTTACCTTCTTTGGCCATCAAGGGTACAGGAAGTGGTTATTCTACTCCAACACAGTATTTGCCACATGGAAGCATGGGTCCTACCCAAATGGGTCCTCTGTTGAGAGTTGGTGGAGAAAACCAATCTGTGGTCCGAGATGGGAGGGTTTCCACCAGTAGCCCACTTGCTACTTCAGGACTAATGCATGGGTCTCCATTGTCTGATGATTCATCCCAGCATTCCGATTCTGGCATACTCAACGACTGCATGAGCAATGGTGTGGTACACAACACAAGGCCCAGACCTCTTGACAATGCATTGTATTCTCAATGTGTATTGGCTATGCTTACAATAGCCAAGGATCCATCACCACGTATTGCCAACCTTGGTCGCCGAGTACTTTCCATTATTGGGATTGAACAGGTGGTGGCAAAATCTGTGAAATCCATTGGAAGTGTTCGACCGGGTGAACCCCCTACTCCAGCTCCAAGTCTTGCTGGCTTAGCCCGTTCGTCTTCCTGGTTAGATATGAATGGAGGTAATCTTGTTTTTTTTTTTTTGATTATTGTGATCCTTGCATTTTAACAATGTTAAACATATTTGGCCAAGTGACTCCAGGCCAGGAACTTGACCTATTGCTTTGTGCAGTTACCAAATCAAAATGAGTTTTAATATGTGGGGATGGGAGTTCAAATCCAATATGCATGTTAACTAATATGACCTGAACTCATTTCCGCAAAATACTCCATAACCAATTTGGATCTGAATTTGAGGTGAATACAAATGATTGGGTTCACATTATTTCTCTAGGTATAATTGGATTATCTTATACGCAATAGGTGATAAATGATGATAACATCATGAAGCTTAAATTGGTGTCCGGTGCAGATAGTTAGCCTAAGTTGAGGCGATAACTATTTTGTTTTGGTTGGATCTTGGTCCAACCTCTTGACAGTCTATTACAGCCCCCTTTGCCAGGCATTGGCCTCCTATTCCAGCTCACACATTACAGAAATTAATGTGGCAATAATCATTCGCTTAGTTTGATGAGCACATTGAACTATCGATGTGGCTGAGAGCCCTCACAGCCCAGCCACAACAACAGAATTATCAGGGGCACGCTCTACCACTGAGCTAATAGCCCGTCGTGCGAGCCATCCACTGGGGGCCCTCAACAAGCCATCTGGTTTGCTTACATTCAATTAAACTGACATCTGAAGTATTTTGGAGATACATATCCAAGCATCCGTTGCATGCTTCCTATTGGCCTATTTTAGCATATCTTCAAGCATCCATTGCATGCTGCCTATGGCCTATTTTAGCATTTTTGTTTATTTTCCTTTTATTTTGGTTCTTGTTAAATGTTTTCATTTATTTTCTAGTTGGTCCAACCTTTGTAAGAGTGACCACCATTTTATACATCCAAGAGAACAACTATCAATTAAGTTAAAGCAGCAAAAATAAAAAAGCTCACCCGTGCAGATGCTAAATTAGCTAGCTGACCCTTCTAGTGGTTTACCTAATTACGTGTTAGGTAGGAAATCCACTTGAAATTGGTTGGCCCTTTGTGTAGTAATTGTTCTTTACAAATTAACTTGAGATATAAATTGGTATTCTATAGTCAACTTTACTGCATGGTATCTTGATATGCTACTTTTGGCTGACATCTGCCTGCCCTCTGATGTGTTGCAATTTGGTTTCTATTTTAGTCTTGTATCATTTTCTAATTTGGAAATTGTATTCTGTAATTTTTTTAACAGGTCATTTGCCCCTTACATTTAGAACTCCTCCAGTTAGTCCTCCTCGACCAAGTTACTTGTCAGGAATACGAAGAGTTTGTTCGCTAGAGTTCCGGCCACACCTAATAAATACTCCTGACACGGGATTAGCTGATCCGCTTTTAGGTTCTGGTGGTGCTTCTTCTGGGGTTTCAGAGCGTAGTTTTCTTCCACAATCAACCATCTACAATTGGAGTTGTGGTCACTTCTCGAAACCACTTCTTACAGCAGCAGATGATAGTGAAGCATTAATGGCTAGAAGAGAGGAGAGAGAAAAATATGCCCTGGACCTCATTACAAAGTGCCAGCGTTCTTGTGCGTCCTCTTAATGATCATCCTCCTTTTTTTTTTTTCCTTTCTCCTAACTAGTTTTATGATCTTTTTGTTTCAGAATCTTCTTTTGATTCTGGTATCTAGTCCGGTGAAATAATTGATATTGAGTTCTGCTTTGATTGTCTTGGTAATGTTTTGGTCCTACAATTTGTAACGATTTTGCCTCACTTTTGGGCCAGCTGTTAACAAAATACAGAATCAAATTGCTAGTTGGGATACAAAATTTGATTCGGGCACCAAAACAGTGTTGCTGCAACCTTTCTCTCCAGTTGTTATTGCTGCCGATGAGACCGAACGAATCAAGTATGTGAGTCTCATTATTATTACTTGTTTCTTTTCATTGTTTCCTAATTTATTTAACACAGGCTAACTGTAATACTGTATCCTGAGGATCACAGCGAAGTACGTTTGCATCTTTTCAAATGGTTATAGCATATACTAATTCCATACCTTCTTCTGCTTGAATCAATCTGAACATGCAATGGGATATGATTACTTTACCTGTCTTGTGTTTCGAATTAACCGCTTCGTGCTTCTGTCTTTTCAGAATATGGAATTATGAGGAAGCTACGCTTCTCAACAGTTTTGACAATCATGATTGTCCTGACAAAGGAATATCAAAGCTCTGCCTTCTGAATGAGCTTGATGACAGCTTGCTTCTTGTTGCCTCAAGTAAATTTCTATACAGCTGTATTTGTTCAGTTTGATGGTGTTTATGAATATTCTTTCCTGAACTTGTGTTTCTTTTTTTTTAAATGAATCTAACATTTTGCTCTCTACGTGTGATGCAGGTGATGGGAATATCCGAATTTGGAAAGATTACAATTTAAAGGGTAAACAAAAGCTTTTAACTGCATTCTCTTCAATACAAGGTCACAGACCTGGTGTGCGCAGTGTGAATGCGGTTGTGGACTGGCAGCAGCAGTCTGGGTATCTGGTATGCTCTAGGATGTGACACTTCGACTGTGGGATCTAAATGTTTTTATTCTTATGCTGACGCATGTGTTTAATTCTGTTACTCCTAGTATGCCTCTGGTGAAATGTCAACTATTAGGGTTTGGGACTTGGATAAAGAGCAGCTTGTTAATTCTGTTCCTTCCTCATCAGATTGCAGCATCTCAGCTTTGGTGGGTTTTGCCTCAAACATGTACCTGTTTCACGCTATTCAGTCTTTTTGGTTATTGATGTTATTCTCTCGTGTTTGCTTGACTTGGTTTTCCTCAATTTTTTTTTATTCACTTGTTCCTTAAATCTATCCTTTTCTTTGTTTTTGCAATTTGATATGGGTGCTAAGTTAGCTCTCAATAAAACCCTAAGCAAGTAGACACCTATTACTATTGAGGAGTTTGCAAACAAATTTCACTATAGACTGCAGTTATTAATTTGGTCAGTGTAAGGAAATTTTGACCTGGCTGGTGTGTTATTAATGTTAAGTAAAATACATGGGGTGTTATTAGTTGTTAATCATTACTAACTTGTTATGGACCTATGGAATTTAGTGTAAACTTGAAGGATAATATTAAATGACAATTAAGCCATGGTCGTTTTTTGGGGTGCTTTTGAGCATAGATGGGAAGTATATCCCTTCTGCCGAACGTTTTTGTGAATTCTAGTGCACATTGTAGATGTTAACTAATACTCCGTGTTTTCAAGTTCTGCTGTTACTATTTAATATCTTGATTGTGCCAGAGTTGTCTGTTAGTTTTACTCTGAATTTTTTGTTTGTCTAACAAGTGTGTTCATGCTTTTGTAGTCTGCTTCGCAAGTTCATGCGGGTCAATTTGCAGCTGGGTTTGTGGATGGTTCTGTCAGACTGTTTGACATTCGAACCCCTGAGCTGTGAGCAATTTTCTTGGACGCTCTCTGGCATTATTGTTTCTCCATTTGGCAGTGGTTTCATTCTTATAAGCTTGTGTTTGGAACTTGTATAAGGGAAAGGGAAACGGAAAGGAAAGTGAGCTAAAAGTTCTAAAGGAAATATTTCCTCTGTTTTGTTTTGCGAAGAAAAGGAAAGTGAGAATTGAAATAATTTCTCATGGTTGGTTTTAGAAGTGAAAAGTTGAAGAAAAGTAACATGGAATGGGAGTAACAAAGGTGTAAAGAACAAGGCAAGAGGAGGGGAATCAGTTTCTGTTATTTTATTGAACATGTTATTCCCTTTATCTTTAAACAAAGGAAGGGAAATAATTATTCCCTTTTCCTTTCCCTTCTTGCTTCCAAGTTTGAAATGCACCCTTAAAACTGCAATGATCTCCTCTCTATTTCACATTTAAAAAATGCATGTGATGTATTTCTTTAACATCTATTCTTGTCGACCACCATCATACTGTAGCATCTTTTTATCCAATTTTGATTTATGTTTTAATTTTTGTTATCCAGACTCGTATGTCTGACGCGACCACATGCTCAGAGAGTAGAAAGAGTTGTGGGGATAGGCTTTCAACCTGGACTTGATCCGGCAAAGGTAGAAACGACACCTATTTATTTTCTTGCAACTTTTCAATACAAAGTTGTGCTTTTAGTTATCTGATGCCTTTCAAAAGCTGTTGTTGTAGTTATGGTCTTGCCCTTAAAAGTCTTATTAAACTTAGCAGAGAAGCCAACAAACCACTTTTCTGTAACTAATTGGTGACACCGCATGCTCTCGTCACTTGCGATTTGTAACATGTCTATGTCCTTCTAGCAAGTTGTAACAAGAAAGCCCACAGAAACAACTACCAAAATCACACCACAGCAATACGAAGCAAACGAGCCAGAGTTCGTAACCAACCTAAAAAGAATGCACGACTCCACTTTCTTGGCCAGACCTGAACATAACTAAACCATAAAGATATCGCAATTAAGACCACAAAAGGACAATCTACGCCTGTGCGTACTGTAGTTTTTTTTCCCAACTTAGCAGTTTTCTTCTTGGTTGTACTCAGATTGTCAGCGCATCTCAAGCCGGCGATATTCAGTTCCTCGACATCAGACGCCAGAAGGACACCTACTTGACAATTGACGCTCACAGGGGCTCACTTACGTCTCTAGCTGTTCATAGACATGCCCCCATAATTGCCAGTGGCTCTGCCAAACAGCTGATCAAAGTCTTCAACTTGGAGGGTGAACAATTAGGGAGCATACGATACTACCCCACCTTCATGGCCCAGAAAATAGGTTCTGTAAGTTGCCTCACCTTTCACCCCTACCAACTGCTTCTTGCAGCTGGTGCAGCCGATGCCTGTGTCTCCATCTACGCCGATGAAATATCTCCCCCAAGATAAATCGCCGTCATTTTCTCTCCCCTAAGAAGCTTTCAAGTAAATGAGGCGACGGTTGTATTGGTTCAAAGTCGCGGTGGGGCCCATGGTGCAAATTGTGTGGTATATATTCATTAGCCTTCATAGATTGGTCATACAGGTCTGGAAGAAATCCGGAACATATCTCCGGAGGCTTTGACAAAATAATCTGATGTGTAGGTAAAAAAGTGATGTACATATTCTCTGTTTTTTTTTCTTTTCCTTTTTATTATAATTTGCGCTTCCCCCCTTTTCTGGTGTGTTATATATTCCCCTTCCTCCCAATCCCTTTGTTCCATTTGTAAAATTAGAATATTCCTCATTATTATTAATGCAAGTTTCTTGAGAGGCAGAGTTTTGATTTTTTATTCCTTTTGACTTCGGTCCCATTCTTTCATTCTTCAAGCTTCTGTTATGTAATTGTCTCTGTTAAAGCTGCACTACCGATTTATTTTCAATCTAGTTCAATTGTTTACATATATACCATTCACAGTACGGAATCAAATCCTATGTACTGGTTTTTCTTTGTACCTCTGTTCCCATACATTTTCAACCATTAGATTACATTGCCGTTTGTCATGCACTGAAATTCTAAGACACGATCTAACAGCTCAAAACACTTTGGTACATGGGAACAGGGAAATCCGGTACAACGAAACTGGTGGGCTCACAGTAGATCCTCTGCCGCACTTTGGAACTTGCTCAGGTTAGGAGGTTTGTTCTGTCGTGCTTATATGGGCCTTGTTGAATTTTTGTGAGAACTGTTAGTGTTAGGGTATTGGATGGTTTGTAGATTATTGTGTGTTTGCACTCATGATGCAGAAGGGTTTTAGGTTGAAAAAGGGGTTTCTTACTGGATCAACTTCTAGTATACGACGCCTCTCTAAGGAGGATAAGGTTAAAGGTATTGCGAGGTGGAGAATCAGGAGGGTTACCCCGAAGTTTGTCGCTAATGAATAGAATCTCTAATCTAAATCCTGTGGAAGCAGCTTTAGTTTTGGACGACCTTTCTGATGATTGACTTTGTACGAGGGGTTGGCTTTGCAGGCTGCTAAGGCCAGGGTAGATGCCAAAGCACGGTTGACTTTGGGAATGTTGGTAAGGTCTTGGATCTACCTGTTGGTGCGTAGTGGCCTCGTCCTACAGAGACCAATGCAAGAAGGTCATTATGGGTCAGGATTTTCTTCTTGATAGTCGCAATTGTCTTCGGGAATCGGATACGGGTAGGAAGTTAAAGTGAAACTACTGTTGATAATTACCTTGGCATACTTGAAACCCATATGCCTCAGGTTTGTCTTCGTGTTCAGGACGTTGATGTTCTGATGGTCAATGCGCCAGATCCAACTGCATGTCTACTTCTCCGATGCCTGAACCTCATCAACACACTTCCTTCATTCCTAAATTAGTGTCTGGCGCGCAAATCTAGGCCTTATAAAAGATGCATTTATTTCGTTAATAAATTTAATTTCTTTCACAATTAAAAGAACTCATTGCTATCTATCTATTGATTTGTAAAAAAATTTGATTTTTTAAACAAACCCAATGCATCTTTTTAAAGACCTAGATTTGAGTGCTGGACACTTATTTGGGAACGGAGGGAGGAGCTTTGAGGATTCCTCGACCGATTGGGTTGGAGATGTTCTTTAGGACACTGCTGTTGGACCTTGAAATTTGCAGTCTAAGAGAATTATGGCTTTTCGGTGATACCGATCAGAGGTATGTGGCCCTTCATTTGTTAAGCATCTGTGCAATCAGAAAAGGACGAAGATAGCGTCAAAGTTGGTGGTCGTAGTGATGAGGCTACGCAAAACCCCACTCTAGTTGTAGTGATGAGGATGCAAAACCCCACTAGAAAAATGCATAAACGGAAAAGCGATATTGAAGACAGTTGTGGCGACCCTCACAATTACCGTATCCGAACGCCGTGCTTTATATTGATTTTTCTATGTCTTGTTCTTTATCTTTGTTTTGCAGGAATCGGTGTGTTTCGGCATTGAGGGCATGCTTGTGTTATTCTTTTGGATTTTGTGAGGGTGTTTCGATTGATCTTGTTTGTTTGATTCGGTTTTGTTGGGTCTTTGTTTTGATTTGTTTTGCTAGATTGTTTGTATGGTTGGTATTCGTATTGTTTATTTCTATCTATGATAAGTTTATGTTTCCTTAAAAAAAATGGAATATTGAGAGAGAGAGAGAGAGAGAGTCTAATTAATAGATAAGTAAGATCAAAATCAGCTATTCAATTATTTTCTCCACCTGCATTTTTTGTACTCCCGTCGTCCCATTTGTTGGGCGGCTTGGGCCTTCATTGGAAAACCAACCCCCCCCCTCAAAATCCTCATTCTCCTCTCCGTCTGTCGATACCCATTTCCAACCAGATCCACTCTCCATCGCCTCTTTCCCGCCACCTCCTCTGCACCCCTCTTTCTCCCGGCCGGGTTCGTTTTGGGCAATCTGACAACATCTCCAAGACCGAGGTTTCTTTTTTGTTTTTTCTTTGGTTTTTAGTCTAGTTTTTTTTTGGGTTTGTTTTGTTCGGATATTTTTGTTCGGTTTTTGTCTGGATGTTTAGGCCGGTTTTTGTTCAGATATTGGGATCCGGTTTCTGTCTCGGCGGGTTTCCCCCCCGGATTTTGTTCCGGTCTGGTTTCTCCAGATACGAGGACTGATTTCCATTGTGTTTTATGCTGTCTTTGATATGGAGCTTCGCCATCCAGAGGCGCCTGTTTGTGTACTAGCTACACTTAAGCTGATCCTTGTTGATTACGGTGTGGAATGAGCAATGACTTGCATAGATGCTAGACATCAGTTTCGTCTCTTTGTTTTTTCCTGAATATCGTTACTTTTAGGGCTTGGCTATGTTTCCGTCTTTGTATTTGGATGGAAATCGTTTTATGCCGTATGACTTGATCTATATTTGGTGCTAATATGTAGATGCTGTATGGCTTATTTAAATGGATATGTTTCTTCCGTTGACAAAAAAGAGAGAGAACAAAATGATTATATTGCGCTTGTGTGAGCATAATGAAGATGCTACAATGTCCCCCTCTTGTTTGGGGATACCGTATTCTCCCATATAACATAACTACTCGAAAACATTTTACGACTCGAAGGAATAACATTTTTATCACTTGAAGGCATAATATTTTACCATAGAACAGCATAACATTTTGAATATTCTTAAATTCACTTTTTTACAGTGTCTCCCATCATAACATTAACCACTCGAATGCACAACATTAATCACTTGAAGGCATAAAACATTAACTATTTGAAAGCATAACAAGTTACGATTCGGGAACACAATAAGAGGGGGACATATTAGGTGTTCCCTATCAAGTTTGCCTCTTGATGAGATTTTTTTTTGAAATTTTAAACTTATTTAAGTTGAGAGAAAATGAGGGGCAAAATGGGCATCTTGAATTATTAGGTGGGAACACTCATTGCATGACGGAGGGAGGATGTATTTCGCACAATGGAATTGATTATTAGGTGGGAACACTCATTTCTTTGCTTAGTCACTTAATCGAGCAAAATCTGTCATGCAATTATTGTTCAGTACATTTGTTGAGTGTATATATTGTCTTGTATTAGTATGTCTTTGTGTAATCCACCTTAATGCATTTTCAATTATATTTTGTTTCTCATTGTATTTGCATTAGGGCTGCGCACGGTTTGGATCGGATTTTTATGAATTCAATCCTAATTCGCAAGTCACAATTTTTTAAAAATGAAATTCGTGTCCGGACCAAAAATCTCACGGTTTGGTTCCAATCTAAATCGTGAGTCACGGTTCGGTCCCGATTTTATCCACAGATTGCATCAACCAATTACTGGCTCAGACATAGTATCACTCTCCATGAGCTCATCCTCTATTCTTTGGGCGCTAACAACACATTCCGCCTCTCCTATGCTCGACATCTAACAATTCAACAAATAGGTAACAAAATCAAATTAGTTTACATAAAAGAATTAGAAAAAAAAGAAAGCGTGCATATCCAGCAATTCTAACTATACTAGAGCATAAATCATAGTAAATATATGCATATCCACTATCCAGTAACAGAGATTCAATAGGAGCTGCGAGCTTGGCAGCTTGTGAGTCGGAGAGACGACAACCAAATTTAACGAAAGTAAATGCATATACATATATACTCATGCATATATTAGTTATTGTATGAAGGAACTTGAAAGTAAATACATATACATATATACCATATTGTCAAATAGTTACAAATAATTTATAAAAATAGGTGTAAAATTATAATTATTTTCTATATATTACACACATATATTCTATTTTTTTGAACTATCTCATTGTAACGACCCTGATTTTTGGTAAATAAAAATTTCGTTAAAAATTTGAATTTTATTAGGATTGCTTTTAAAATTCCTTTTTAATTTCTAATAATCCGTCATAATTAGATTTGAGACTTTTAAAATTACGGAGTATATCTTTTTGCACCGGACGATCTAGTCATTTTCTAAAGACAAGTATGCTTGTAAAAGCATTTGTTTATTGTCCTAGTGAGTTAATAAAACCTTTAAAATTATATTTCTTGGCTAGAAATCCTACGTGGCATGTAGAATTAGTTTCCAACCGATTAGTTGAGGGAACCAAACTACCGATTCACCTAGTTACATTTCCCTAACCTTAGATGGACCTTTTTGACCATCTTTGAGCCTTATGAACCCCTTACTAACCTATTGAACCATTAGACCATTAGTAGTAATCATTTTACTCCTTGATTAGTCATTTTCAAGACCATACTTCTTTTTACCTCTTTACCCATTGGTTAATAAATGTTAGGAAAATTTTACCCCTTGGGTAATAAAAAAAAAATAGTCATGGCCTAATCTCATCATTTTGCTTCCAAGAGAAGCAACCATAGCCTTGCCATGCATGCCACCCTAGACTAAATAGCCCTAACCCTATTTAAGTTACTTTCCTAGATTTTCTTTAAGCTTATATATAAGTATATATACCTATATACTTGGATAAAAATTTCCTAGGAAACTTTTAACCTTTGGTCATTGTTTACACTTGAAAGCCTTAGCTTTTGTCATTACTTTTCTTAGGCCATACCATCTTCATTATTTTTTGCTTGACCGACCGGGTGAATTAAAATAAAGACGCGTCCCAAGCGTAGACTCTCGACCAGTGTAGCACAATATCCGGAAGTACCGGAGTCGAACCACAGAGACGGACGGACGGTGCTGACTCAAAAGTATTGAATTCTAGTTTAACTTGGCTCTTAGGTAGCCACCCCTTGTTCAATGAGGTTGATTTACTAACTAAATTACCAAACTGAATTAATTAAATAAGGATTTAAAAAGGAGAGTATAGCCGTGGGAACTCAGCGTCCGCAACTAGCCTAACCAATGTTTACTCGGGCCACAATTATTCACTTTGTTGATTTTAGAATAGGAAAAAGGATCCCTAACAAATGCGCACCACCTGTCACCAGTTTCCGTGCGCATTCGAATTCCAGCGATGCCTGGGTTTTGTTTGTTCGAAGAGTTTTCGTCTTCTAAAACTGTTTAAAGATCAAATTAATTCGAACCCGAGGTAAAAACATTAATTAAACTAGCCACGAGACGCCTTCGCCCCGCGGCCGCACTCTACAAAACTACTCACTCATGACTTATTAAACGCAGCAATAATTTCAACCCTAGATCTAAACATGCTTCAAACAATTGAAATATAAATAAAAACACGATACCACAGACTTACGGAAAAGCAACAGATTCGATTACCAAAGAAGAACAGGAATTTAAAGCTGGAAAACTTGAAGAAACGAGATTAAAACTTGAATATGCAATTAAAAACTCAGAAAAACAGCAGCCAAAAGTTAAATGAAAACGTAAGTTATAAAACGTGTAACCCTAATTTCGAGTTAAAACGGGGTTTTTATAGTAATCCCATTTAACAAACAATTAAAATCCTAAAACAAAGCGGAAATTGACCCTAAACGACCCAAAACACCGTCGTACAAAGGCCTGATAGCCCCTCGGTAGCGCTACACCAAAAAGGGTGTAGCGCTCGCGAACCCCTTGAGGCGTTGACTCATTGACCGATGCCTTGGCCGTTGACCCCCTTTAGATGCTAGGTAGCGCTACACCAAAAAGGGTGTAGCGCTCACCAAAAAGGGTGTAGCGCTCGCCAATTCTCTGATCACTTCGAGCGCCTTGCTATGCCACTTCTGAGCGCTATACTCATTATTCTGTAGCGCTCACGAAGATTACGATGACTTCCTCGCGAAATTCACTTCAACACTTTGTCTCCACAGCCCTTCTCGCTCTCAAGCTCCATCACGGCCTTAGCGGATACCTCTCATTAGCGCCAAAACATCTCAATTTCCTGCAAATTAAGCACAAACACAAAATCCAACCACGTGCACGCATTAAATGGAAAATGAGGATTAAACGCACGTCTAACGCACTAATTTCCCTACTTAGGCGCTTAAATTCATGAATTCCGCGCGCCTATCATTTTTTCTTATCCTTTGGTCAATAATTGCTAGGGAAATTTTTACCCTTTGGGTAATAAAAGTTAGTCATGCCAATGAATGCTTAGACTTGACTAGACTAGTCAAAACCAAATCCCATCATTTTGCTTCCATAAGAAGTAAACCTAGCCTAATATAAGCATGCCTAATTGCCTAGGTACACTTTCTAGGAAATTCTTTACCCATTGGGCAATAGTTGTTAGGGTAATTTTTATCCTTTGAGTAAAAGGAATAAGTCTTGCCAAAGTATATATAACCATGACAAGACAAGTCATGGCCATCATTTTTGCTTCCAAAGGTGGAAATCTTTATGCATGCCATGCATGCAAACCTAGGGTTTAGCCTTAAGCTTATTTGCCTCATGACAACCCATTCTAGGCTACTTTAAACATAACCCAGCCAATGACTTGGTTCTTTCTTGCAGGCAAAGCCTAGGACAAGGCAAGCCATGCCTTTCATGATTGTCCCTTTATCCATTGGACAATAATTGTTAGGAAAAAATTTATCCATTGGATAATAAGCCAAGTTTTGCTATAAATAGCACCTCATTCTTACCATTTCAACTCACACCTTCAATCTTCAACTTCTCTCTCTAAGAAAATCTTGTGTCCTTACTTTGTTCTTCTTGTTCTTGAGTTATTCTTGAGTTCTTCCTTTGTTCTTGAGTTCCTCCTAAAGTTCTTCAAGAAACTCATCCTAAATCACCTCCTAGTAGTTTTAGTCAAGAATTAGTTTCAAGAGAAACCTTTCTCTTTCGAAGCTACCGGAAGCTCACCGTAGGAAGTTACTCCGTCCGACGTACTTACTTTTTCCGTAGCCGTACCTACCGCCAAGAAGAACGGTAG
Organism: Rhododendron henanense subsp. lingbaoense; assembly: GCA_020567845.1. NCBI lineage: Eukaryota > Viridiplantae > Streptophyta > Magnoliopsida > Ericales > Ericaceae > Rhododendron > Rhododendron henanense. The sequence continues at coordinate 32,036,421 of CM036313.1, read as the reverse complement.
ATTAATCTTAACCTCTATCTCTAAGTATACGTAGTATTTTCCTTGTCCGTTAAACTCAAAGAAAAATGGTATTTTACTTGTATGTTCAAATGCATGCTAATAGAAGTATTCGTATTTTGATCTTTAGATGGATATGAGCATGTATACGTGATTATTAGAATTAATTGATTTGGTGTTTAATAAAGCATAAGTGGCTTTCCACTCCAAGGGCGTCCGTACATGTGGCGTTATGCTTTAAGTTGTGATTTAAGCATGATTAGTAATATAGAGTTGGATGATCTTGCTAGTTTAGTTTCAAGATTTCAATGAATGATTTATGATATTGTCATAAAAAGTCCTGCCGCGGAGTCTATGCATGAGAACGAGACACGGAAATCGAGAAAAGTTAGAAACATGACACATTAGGGTGTGTTAATGACAAGGTGTGTTTTGAAAAGGAGAAATTTTTTTGAAACCGCAATGTGGCCAGACTTGCCCATTGTGTGGTGTGCGTGTGTAAAGAAAGATTTGTGAAAAACCCAATGAGAACCCGGAGCGGCGGAATCATTGTGGGGATACTCGGGAACCCGGAGCGGCGGAACCGAGGGATGAATTATGGTTTGGTTATCCGTGGAGAGGAGCCAACGCAATTGTTTTAATGATTTTCGGAATTTCCCATGGGAACCCGGAGCGACGGAACCATGGTGAGGATACTCGGGAACCCGGAGCGGTAGAACCGAGGGTTTTGAATTGTGGATTGGTTATCCGTGGAGAGGAGCCAATGCCAAATTCAATATTTTTTGTGTGTGCCAATGGGAACCCGGAGCGGCGGAACCATTGTGCGGATACTCGGGAACCTGGAGCTGCGGAACCGAGGTTGGGTGAGTAAAAACGATTTTGGAAATGTTGCTTTGACTAATGAAAAGTGAAGATGATGACACGGTCTACGAAACGTTGCGTAGGAGAAACTCTGATGTCACGGACACCAACGATAGCTAATAGAGAATGTGGATGTGTTATTGTTGATAATTGTTGAATAAGCATGTACTGCGTAGATATTGTTATCTGTATGATTCATTGTTTGTAAGTTATGGGTTAGCGGGTATGGGATTATTCTGCTGAGCTTTTGTAGCTCATGGTGTTACCTTTGGTGACCCTGACATATTATATCGGTGGCGACGCTAGTATAATGTGTCAGACTCTGTAGATGATCAAGGTGAGCTAAACACCTTGGAGGCATTTGGAGCAGAAGAGCTGGCTAGGATGGAGGAGCAGACAGAGTTGTAGTTAGGAACCCTAGTTTTCCTCCCTTGTGTAATTAATGAACTCTTGTGGGAGTTATGATGTATTAATGAGCCAGACTCCATTTGGTTTTATCAATAAACTCTTTATTTAACGTACCCGGAAAATGGGGGCGTTACAGAATGGTCCGGTTCGGATATTCCATAGTTTTCAAATGAAAATTCAATCCTAATCCGTATCTCATGGTTTTTTAATTTTTGAATCCGTGTCTGGACCATTAATCCACGGACAAAATCCAAAAGGTACGGATCAATTCGGTCCGAACCGATTTCACGGTTCATCGGATTTTTTGTGTAGCCCTAGTTTGCACCATGAAATGGACGAAGTTGTGTTAACTGCATTCTCATTTTGTTCCTTCATTACCCCTTCTATGAAGGGTGACCTTATTTTTGTAAAATGTGGACCCCATGAGTTTGACATTATTCCGATTAAATTTTGATGATCCGAACCGTTCAATGTATGCAGAACGTGATTTTAATGGTACCTACGAGAAATCGGCAAAAATATGACCGGGAAAGGCTTGATCAGAACAGTTTTTCATTATCATCAAAATTTGATCGGGAAAGAGGAAATCTTAATTAGCAAGTTAAGGGCACCTTTTAGTTAGGGGTGAGCATGGTGATCCGGTTTATTAGTAAACCAAGAACCAAACCAATACTTACGGATTATGAATTTAGAGAACCAAACCAACCCACAAAAGACATAGAACCAAACCAATCCAAACCAAAGTACGGTTTGGTTTCAATTTTAAACCATAGTTTGCTTTGAATTAAGCTACTCCTATCATTTTCAAAAAATATTTAAAGTACTTAGAGTTACGAAAATAAATTAAAAAGAAAACTTATATTAAAATCAATTCTATTCAAATTATCAAAACACACTAACACCAACTAACTAATTAAGAGTGGAATACCACAATTGTCTCAAGTCTTGGTAGTGAAAGAATTATAGGAATAGAATTTAGAGAAATTTAGGAATTGGACAGTGTAAGTTGACTGATCTGGTGATCCCTTGTGCTTTCAATGTATGATAAATTAATAATCATAGAAAATTAGGAATGAGCTGTGATATATAGAAGTTTAGTCTAAATTATCTTGGCAGAGAAGAAAAAAACTAAATATTACGATAAATTTAATAGGATCAATAAATTAGAAAAATAGTTAACTAAGGCTCCCATATTTATTTGGTGAATCGTAATTATATATATACATATATATGTATGTATTATACTGTCGGATCGGTTTGGAACCATAACCGTGAACGTGAATCCACAAACCAAACCATATAACGTGGTTTCTAATTTTTTTAAACCATGACCAAACCATACTACTAAAAACCCGAACCCTTAGTAGAAGCTTTGTGTGTGTTATGTGTGTATGTGTGTCTATATATATATATATATATATATATATATATATATATAGTCCGTTTCACATGAAGGGGTCATCATTTTAGTTAAAATGCGGACCTCTCCATTTCTCCCATTTTCTGATCGAATTTTGATGATCCGAGCCGTTCAATGTGATCAGAACGTGATTTTAAGGGTACCCTTAAGAAATCAACAAAAAAATGACCGGGAAGAGCTTGATTTGAGCAGTTTTTATTTAAACTGTTCAATAAAAAATTGTTCGGAACTATTCGGATGAAGCCCTTTCCGGTCATTTTTTTTGTCAATTTCTAGCGAGGACCCTTAAAATTACGTTCTAAACACAATGAGCAGCTCGGATCATTGAAACAAACCGGTATACATATATACACACACATACTGGCCTTTGTGTTTTACCAGAGTACTTAATTGCTGCAGGCCTCTCCACATAGGGGCGTTTGCCGTTGGTGTGCTTGGGTTGTGGGGCGTTCGCCATCTGTGTTATGGACACGAGGCTATTGGACAGCGTGGGGAAGAATTCTAATGACTAATATCAAAAGAGGGGACGAAAATTTTGAGTTTCTTAGAATGGCAAAAGCATGTTAATTTGATGGAGTAATAATAATAAGGCAAATTTCCTAATTTCAAAAAAGAAATTAAAAAGAATTGTATTTGCGACAAATCTATTAATGGCTCCGGCTTCGTCCATGGGAGACGAAGATTTCAATTGATAGAACAGAACTCTTGGTTTGAACCAACCAAACCAAACCTTTGAAACCAATATATAGGCAGGAGAATCAGCGAAAGGAGACACCGTGTGCGGACTAGAAGTGATTAGGGATCAGTCTCGCTCTGATGTTACTGATGGAAAAGACAAATTACATTTATACTAGGAAGGTGGGGTGAGAATATGAAATAATCATATATCTTCATATTAATTCAGAAAATTCTTACAAACAAATAACTTTTTTTTAATGAAAGGTGAAGACCATTATCAGCCCCTTAATTGAGTATAAATATAAATGTCAAAACTCGTCTCATATGTAAAAGATTAAGAGAGAGTTCGAGCTAAATTAATTATTCTTAAAGACAGTGAGTAGTTTGGTGAACTTTTCTTGACTTTTTCATAAAAATGTTTAGTATTAATATATAGTTATTCATCTCAACGAAAATTATGATCAGAAAAATAGAAAATATGAGCCGAAATTAAGTAGAAACTCACAAAAGACACAACAAATTAAAATAGTCTCTTTCAAAAATATGTACGTCCTTAGATATATTCAGTTCTTCTCTCCTAAGGGGGTCCTCATTTTAGTTAAAACGCAGACCTCTCCATTTCTTCCTTTTCCCGATCAAATTTCGATGATCTGAGCCGCTCAATGTGATCATAATGTGATTTAAAGGGTATCCGCGAGAAATCGGCAAAAAAAAGAAAGACCGGGAATGGCTTGATTTGAGCAATTTTTATTTGAACCGTTCAATAAAAAACTGTTCGGAACTGTTCGGATAAAGCCCTTCCTTGTCTTTTTTTTTTTCCGATTTCTCGAGTGTACCCTTAAAATCACGTTCTGAACACATTGAGCGGCTCGGATCATTGAAATTCGATCGGGAAAGAGAGTCCGCATTTAAATTAAAATGAGGACCCCCTTAAGAGAGAAGGACTCTAGATATATTAACCTCGGTCATAATATTTAAACTTTTTTCCAAGATCAATTATTAAAATTGCACAAAATTTCAATGAAGGCAAACGAACAACTGCTTAATATAATAAGCACACATAATGCACGGGCGGATGGAAGTGTGGGAGTGCGAGCATGAAAACATCTTTCAAAAAAATTCAACAATAAATTTCCTGAGTGCAAGGATTAAGAATGCAAGCACAAAGCGAGAAGTAAAAAGAAAACAAAGGTCATTTTGAAGGATTATGTGACTTAATAAGTACTATAACCAGGGCCGGCCCCGACATTTAGGTTGCCCAAGCCCTACTCCAAACTTGGTTGCCCGCTTATTATTTAATACTAAAAATTAATATATATATATATATATATATATGAGTCCCCTTCTAATAAGGACCACCTCATTTTAATAAAATGAGGACCTCCCTTTCCCGATCGAATTTTGATGATCCGAGCCGCTCAATGTGTTCAGAACGTGATTTTAAGGGTACTTAAGAAAAATTAGCAAAAAAAAAGACCGGGAAGGGCTTCATCCGAGCAGTTTTTGTTTATTTTTTTATCGAACGGTTCAAATAAAAACTGCTCAAATCAAGCCCTTCCCGGTTATTTTCTTTGCCAATTTCTCGCGGATACCCTTAAAATCACGTTCTGAACACATTGAGCGGCTTGGATCATCAAAATTCAATCGGGAAAGGGGAGAAATGGAGTGGTCTGCATTTTAGGTCCTCATTTTAAGGTCCTTACCTGAACATTTCTGTATATATATATATATATATATATATATATATTATAAAAGTAAAAATACAACATTAAGGTTATAATGTGTTTTTAGTTTAAATTACATCAAAAAATCAAAATTAAAATGAAACCCTGGATATAGTGTTTTATAATTAGCACAATCCGATTTTTTTTCTTTAAAAAAAACATCTTATTAAGCAAATTCTTCAAATCAAATTACAAGAAAATTGACCTATGTTGACATGCAAAAATTTTCAATAAACTATATAAGTGATGAAAAAATTATTGTCACAAAAATATTATTACAGAAGTGTATCTAAAAATATTTAGTGACAAACATAAAGTTGTTACTATAGCCTTAGGCTATGTGGGGACTTGTAAAAATAAGTGAAAAAATGAGAAAAATTTTAAAAAATTAATTTCCTTGTTTGGTTCTTAAAGAAAAGGAAGAAAAATTTCAAATCTTAATTCAACTTTCTTCCAGGTTTTCTCTAATTTCATTCTCAATTAGATCTATTATTTTCCTAGGTTTCAAATAGATCCTAAAACTAAAAAAATTTCCTCTTATTGTTTGGTTGGAAGAGAAAGAGAGAAGAAAATAACAATTTTAAGTTTTGTGAATTTTTCCTCCAATTTTTCTCTCATTTTTTTTTTCCTTGGGTTGGAATGTTCGCAGCAAAAGTTGCTCTGTTCAAAGCCTAAGCATGTGGGAGTAAAAGAAAAAGAAAACGCTTCCTACGGAAGTCGAACCCACGTCTACTTACTTCAAATACATGCCGTTGGCCAACAACACTGGAGATCCCTTTACGCAGTATCTTCGTCAAACAATATATATAATATTTATCTTCAAAAAAAAAAAATTGGTTGCCCAAGCCCGGGGGTTGCCCAAGCCCAAAGGCTTGCGGGGCTTACCCCTGGGCCGGCCCTGACTATAACTTTATAAGTGCATCTCCAGTCCTTCCCCATATATCAACCCAAATTTGAGTGAAATTTTGGGTCAAAAGGTTTATTTGTGTATGTCTTCTCCAATGCTATACCCATTTAAAAAAAAAAAAAAAACCTAAATCTAGTGTTTTTTAGGCTTTTCTTCCGAAGTTTAAATTAAAATGACACATTGGTAAATATTTAGGAGTGAAAAGAGGTGTTAGAGAAAAATAGTTATGGGTTTGGATCTCTTCAAATTTGGATAAATAAAAAGGTAAAACTCAAAATGAGTAGAAAAATGTGTGTAAAATGAAAATGAGTTTTAAGTGTTTTTACTCAAATTTTGATTTTGGGCCTGAGAAATTGGCAAGGATTAGAGATGCTCAAGCCCACCCACCTCACCGTCCCAAACAAAAATGGGGAAATGTTCAAGTACCTCGCATATGGAGTCCCTTTGGTGGAGAAAATGTGGAGGTCCGTAGCTCACTGCAAAAGACCACTGGCACTGCTATGTCAACTCCATCATCCTCATTTGAAACTGAGCAACCCATATCATCCTTCTTCTTCGAACCTGGTTCTCTTCTTTAGATCATCATCATCATCTTCTTCTTCTTCAAGAAGTGGTGGTGGTCGCAATTACCATCTCAGAAAAACAAGAAAATGGCCACTCTCACCATACAAAGCCAAGTGGCAAGAAACCTTCAACCATCAGCAAGCCATCGAAACCCTAAAACAATCTACAAAAACCTCACCCAACCTCCTCACCACTCTCATCGATTCCTTCTCCGTCTACAACTGCGACCCAACTCCCAATGCTTACCACTTCATCATCAAAACCCTAGCCCAAACCTCCAAACTGGACCAAATTCCCCCAATTCTCCACCGGATAGAAAACGTCGAAAAATTCGAAACCCCCGAGTTCGTTCTCGTCGATCTGATTAAACTCTACGGCCGTGCGAATTTGATTCGACCCGCCATTGATCTGTTCTTTAGAATACCCAAGTTTAGATGTGTTCCTTCAGTAGATTCTCTGAATTGTTTGTTGTTAGTACTCTGTAGGAACAGGGAGGGTATTAGGGTTGTGCCCCAAATTTTGTTGAAGAGTCAGTTGATGAATATAAGGGTGGAAGAATCTTGCTTTTGTGTATTGATAGAGGGTCTTTGTAGGATTAGGAAGGTTAATTACGCGATTAAGTTGTTGAATTTCATGATAAGCGATGGGTATAGCCTTGATGGAAGACTGTGTTCTTTGATAATTGCTACTCTGTGCGAGGACGGAAATGATTTGTCTTGGTCTAGTGTTGAGGTCATGGGTTTCTGGGATGATATGAGGAGATTAGGGTTTTCCCCTGGGAGGGTGGATTGGTGCAATGTGATAAGGTTTTTTGTGAAGAAAGGGAAGGGTATGGATGCTTTGGATGTGCTGGAGCAAATGAAAACGGGTGGGATTAAGCCGGATGTAGTGGCTTATACTTTGGTTCTAGACGGGGTTATTGCAGAGGGGAAGTTCGAGAAGGCAGACCGACTGTTTGATGAAATGCTTGTGTTGGGATTGGTTCCGAATATTCGTACTTACAATGTTTACATAAATGGGCTGCGTAAACAGAACAAGGTGGAGGAGGGAGTTGTTATGCTTGCTTGTATGGAACAGTTGGGGTGCAATCCTAATGTTGTCACTTATAACGTGCTATTGAAGGGTCTTTGTAAGGCTGGGAAATTGAGTAGGGCGAGGGATATTGTTAAAGAGATGAGGGCGAAGGGCGTGCAGCTTGACTCGCATACGTATGGGATTTTGATTGGTGGGTTGGTTAAGGTTGGTGAAATTGATGAAGTTTGTCTTATGGTTAAGGAAATCTTAGATAAGGGATTTCCTCTTCCATCTTCAACATTTGATGATGTGATATGTGGGTTGTGCCAAAGAGGGTTGTTTGGCAAGGCACTGGAACTACTAAAAGAATCTGTTGGCGAGAATTTTGCTCCTGGAATTAGGTCATGGGAAGCGTTGCTCATAGGATCTGAGCTAAATTGTGGTTTCGAGGATAACGGTTTAGTGGATGCAGAAACCCCTTTCCAAACTGACATACTTGGAAGGTCAGAACTTATAGTGTGTGTGTAAATTTGCTATGTTAAGCTGTTGCATTAGCCTTTGGTGCTTCAGTTTCAAACCGAAGACTCGTCCTATATGGAAAACTGTAGCTCAAATTTGAGCATCTGAGTTAAACATACGATTACTTGCAAGTTGCAGGGGAGAGCTGAAGAAAAAGTTCAAATACCTATTGTTGAGTTCACATATGTGAAACAGTAAAAGAACTTACATTTTGAGAGCATAGACGCGATTCAATTTAGTGTTACTGTGAAAGAGGTACTTTTTTCACTGCCTTGTGTATTATTCCTCTCAGTTTTACTTCAATCCACGCAAGTAGGCCATTTAACTGGTGCTACAATATTTTTGCATGTCTTAGCACAAACTGTTGTTGCATTCTGCTTTAGGTTTGTTCTGTTTCTCGGAACTGCAGTGTATGGTTATCAGCTGAAACTGCACGAGAATCATGGACGAATAACAATAATACGCGACCGAATAATATGTATTCATGATATAGTGGGAAATGGGTAGTGTTAACTGGTCCCATTTGTTGCTATGTTTGTATCTTGAACTCGTGGAAAGGAGAAAAAAGGAAGGAAAGAGCAGAAATAGGTAGATTAAATACAATATTTTTGTATCATTAGGATAAGTAACTTGCCCAAAAAAAAAAAAACCGATAGTGTGTTTTGTTTTGATAAGTAACTTCGTTTCCCTCTATTATTTTCCTTGAAAACCCAACTATTTTAACATAACATCAATGAAACATCAAAGGTGAGTGTGACTAACAGTCGCATTTTTGGGGGCCCTGAAGTGTTTCCTGTTTTGAAACTTGAAATACTTGTGTTTGAATACTTGTCGCAGAGAGAGATTCTTTGATGTCCCTGTCCCATTACTGCCAACCCAAAGAAATACGATACGGTGAATAATCTCGGCTTAAGCGCTCATAGGGCATTTGCCTTTGATCCTAGCCAACATAGAAACAGATCCAACATGGCTGGCGTAATGGGCAACCTTCCCAGGTCTTGATACTCTTACCCGACGTGCTTCTTTTCATCTTATTGCTCTTGCCGCGCTTATAATTTTACCTTGTTCATGCACTTAGTCAGGAGTTACCCATTATCTGTTCAATTGACTAACTTGTTCTCTCGATCGTTATCCTTGTAATCATCACACTTAATTTTTACATGCCCTACGGGTTGCGGTGAGAAATTACTACTGACCTGAAAATGAAACCTTTTTCCAATGTACGTATATGTATGAACACCTTTCTTTGCACTGGCTTTCAATGAGTGTTCAGGTCGAGTGGTCTTGATGGTGAAGAAGGGCACATGAAGCACTTACTCATATACATCATGAAGCACGTACTCATATCCTGTATGCCATTTTGTTTCGTTTATGTTACATTTATAATCCTGGGTTATGAAATTACCCCAGGATTGTTCTTGGACAATGAGGAAACTGATGAAGATGAGGGAGCAATGTCAGAGCTGGGTAAAGTATTTCATTGGCAATGGGCAGGGGACATTCCTATGGTTTGATAATTGGCATCCAAGTGGCCCATTATACAAGCTTTTTAGTGATTGTGCCTTTGCTAATCTAGGTTGCAGCTTCTGCAAAAGTGTGTACTGTTATTCGGGATGGAGAATGGAATTGGCCAAGACCAAGATCCTCTTTGGTTCAGCAAATTCAAGGCTTGATCCCTAGTTCAATTCAACCTTGTACTGATAAAGAAGATGAAGTTATATGGGTTATTTCACCTACTGGCCAGTACAATACCAAACATAACTGGGAGGCTCTCAGGAATAGAGGAGAGAAAGTCCAATGGGCTTCTATTGTGTGGTTCTCTGGAAGTGTGTCCAAGTGGTCGTTTATTTTGTGGCTTGCTCTCTTAAAGAGATTAGCTACAAAGGAGAGACTTTGTAAATGGGGGATGACCATTAATCCTGGTTGTGTGTTGTGTTCGCAGAGGGATGAAACGCTGCAACATCTGTTCTTTGCTTGCAGTTTCTCTAAACATATTTGGCAGGAAGTTCTCTGTAGATTCCAGATTCAGAGGACTCCGGAGGAATGGGATAGTGAACTAATATGGGCCATTGATCATTGTAGAGGTAAGAGCTTTAGATCCTTCTTGTACAAATTAGTTCTGGCAGTTGGGATCTACCTCTGGTTGGAAAGGAATGCTCGAATTTTTGGGGGGAAAGCTAGAGGAGCTGATGTTGTGATGGCTTGCATTGAAGATAATGTAAGACTTAGAGTCTGTACTTGGGAGCATTTTCCTAGTTCTCTTGAAAATCAACATCTCTGTTGTAGTTGGAACATTTCAAGTAGAGTTCTTGGGGTGTCAAATGTGTAGCTTTTCAAGTAGAGTCCTTTGTAAAGGTTTTTGTATGTGGGATTTGTTGTTTAGGAAGGAAAAGTGTGTAGGGTGTTGTGTTAACTAACCCTAATATAATCAACTTTTATTTATATAATGGAAAATCATAACATAAGATTACATTAACCAATGTGGGACTAATACCAATATTATATTCTAACACTCCCCCTCAAGCTGGAGACTCTCCAGCTTGTTACATATCAACCAACGAAACAATTACCTCACTACTAACAGCAATAACGAAAAACAACCAACTTGTTAAAACAATGGAATAACTTTCAATAGCAACGACCAACGAACAACTTCAACCAACGAAACGACTTCAACGAACGAAATGACTTCAATAACCAACCAACTTCAACGACTTTAACGAACAAAACGACTTCAATGATTTCAACGACTTCATCGAACGAAACGACTTCAATGATTTCAAACAACTTTAACGAACGAAACGACTTCAACGACCAAAGAACGATTTCTACGAATCAACGAATGAATTCAACGACCAACGAATGATTTCAACGACCAACAAACGACGAACGAATTCAACGACCAATGAACCAATTTCAACTACCAACTTCAACGACCAACGAACAACGAGCGAATTCAACGATCAACGAACGATTTCAACGACCAACGAATTAACGAACGAATTCAACGACCAACGAACGATTTCAACGACCAACAAACAACAAGCGAATTCAATGACCAACGAATTAACGAACGATTTCAACGACCAACGAATTAACGAACGAATTCAACGACCAATGAACGATTTCAACGACCAATGAATCAACGAACGAATTCAACGACCAACGAAATAGATGACAAAACAATATATGTTACCATGCTCACCAAAAGCATGGCCAAAAACCCGACCACGTTACCCAAAATCACGGCTGCGACCATGACCATGGCTGAATGAAGAACCAAACCCATCAGAGACAGCGGAAGCAGAATCAGAATCAGATTTCATTGCAAATATGTCATCGTGCAATGAGAGGCAACCAACCAACTAGAATATACAACCCTCATTAGATCAATATACCACGAACCAACAACTGAATGACAAACGTGTTGCGCAGAGACCCGGATGAACAGTGCGCGTGAACAGTGACTTGTGAACAGTACACGATGAACAGTAATTGGTGAATAGTGATTATGGCGATAGATTTCAATGGAAGGGATTAGGGTTAGGACAGAGGCTAAGATTAGGGTTGTGATTTTAGGGCTGTGGTGGTTTGGGATTATTGGCAGTAGATTTAGGGTTTCGTGGTGAGATGATGATGGCGGTAGAGGGTGGCGGCTAGGGTTTTGTATATCTAAGGTGGATGGTGAACCCGCTCTGATACCATGTTGTTTAGGAAGGAAAAGTGTGTAGGGTGTTGTGTTAACTAACCCTAATACAATCAACTCTTATTTATATAATGGGAAATCATAACATAAGACTACATTAACCAATGTGGGACTAATACCAATATTATATTCTAACATGATTAACTCCTCTTGTTGTTTTGGTGGTTGGTTATAAAATGCGCTAGTTACCAAAAAAAAAAAAGGGCAGGAAGGTGCGTGTGTTTGCATAAACTGTGTACTAAATAGGGCTGTAAACGGACCGATTTGAACTGAATAGTACATGGCTTGATTGACATTCCTAGAAAATTTCAGTGTGTTTAAGCATGTTTTGTTTTGTTTATGATTTAAACAAACAGAAGCTTATTGAACTGTGTAGTGGGTTGCTCAATTTAAATCTAAAAACTTGACGTGATTGAAAATGGTGGTCATGCTTTCTTTGTTCAATTACCCGACCGATTCAAAATGAGCTTTTGATGACCGAACTCAATCTTGGGCTCGGGCACATGTTCATTTTATTGCCTATGTGTACAAATTGAGCTCTTGCATCGGTCAAAATGGGAAAAATGACTCAACTAATTTCCTCATTACACTTGAGAATGGGGGAGATCAATTTTATCATCATATAAAATAAAAGAGAACAAGGGGTAGGTGACATAAACCTCACTCCACCATTATGCCAAAAGTACATGAACGAAGAAATGGTCTTTGATCCTTACAGAAATCATTCTATTTCATATATTTTGGATTTGTTCCAAGGACCATCCTAGGAAGAAAGATGCACAACTGGATTAGTTGTCTACATGGCCATGCATTTCCAAGCTGTATACGGAAACTGTATGGAATTTGATGTGCCACTGTATTGTTTGTTCTAGATAACATATGGGCTTAAAAAAGCACCTTTTTAAGTCATACAACTGTTACCGCTTGATGATGAATGGAGATTGCTGTAAGTGAAAAATAGGAACAAATTAGGATCTTAAAGTTGCTCTAGTCGTACTTTAGGCATGAAACCAGATAACATTGAAGTTAGAAGAGCTGATAAGCAAAAGAGGTTAGTGCTAGTTGATCACCCGAAAATATGAATAAGCTGCAGTGCTCTTGGCAAGTTCCCTCTGTCCATGATGTACTTCTGTCGACAAATTCATAAGTAAATGAGCAAGGAATTTCTTAGTGATGGTTTTGTTGACCCTGCGCTTCTTACTTAGACAGCTTTAGGTAGTAACTGGCATTTGCTTCTGCCAAATATGAAGAGATTAGGATTCGAATTCTCCTGTAGCTTTTATGGCCATATACTTATTATTGTCTGCTATCACTTATGACTCATTCAAAGTTATTTTGCATTTTACGAATTATTTGTTTGTTTAAAATCTTACCTATGACAGGTTTCGTTCTGATGGAGCATCTTAAAGGAGAACTTAAGGACGTCTCAGTCATTCCAGGCTTGGCTGAATCTTCCAGTTTTTTAGATGGATGCAATTTCCTAAATTCTAAACTCAGTGACACTTTCAGCACTATGGACATTGAAGAGTTGAGGGCATATGTTGGCACAGATCAAAGAAAGAGACTAGCAGAAATGTAAGTTGCTATAAAATTTGACAGGTTAGAACTAAAGTACTGGCAAGGTTTGACATGTGTTTGGTGTAACAGTCTTGCTGAGTTTTCTGAAAAGCTTTTTGGATTTAGTAGATGAATTAGTTACAAAAGTAGCAATGTACGTGAGAGCACCTTCCATAAAGAAAAGGATCGTACATGCGAGGGAGGAAGCACATCTGCTTCTAGCGGGTCTGCGTATGCATGTGGACATTAGCAAGCCGAATTGTGTGACCCAAATTCCCAATGTATATCTCTGACGCTTTTGTTTTCATGAGATGAACTAGCTAACATCGTTGCACCACACATGAGACCACCTTTCATCAAAAAAGAGAAAAGTTATGAGTTAGGAAGCATATGCTCTCCTTGTGGATTTGTGTATCCATGTCTGTATCATCGTGGACACAAGAGGACACCTATCTGGTGCATCTACTTGTGCGTCCCGTATTTTCTAGACTGTTAAAGAATTTCTCGCGTGGAACAGTTTACCTGCAGCTCATTAGCATTTGTATTGAAAATATGGGGAATGTCGAGTCGTCACTGTTCAATTTCTGATTTCGTTGGGAAACCTTGTTTTCCTTGACTGAGTGGTAGAAAAAAGTCGCATGTGTACGTTGCTGGTTTAGCAGCAAGGCTGTTGCTTTGAGCTTAGTTCCTCTATCGCTCTTTTTCTGTCCCACTACCCCGTTTTTGGAACTCTTGATTGTCTATTTTGAGAATATACGGAACTTGGTCGTATGCTTTTGGTATATTACCCTTTTCAAGGTGTTCAGTTACCGAGGTCTGAACACTTTGATGGTTGTGCGTTTTAAAATGATCAGATTTCTTTTTCAAAAAGCATTAGTTATTTCCCATATGGTTAAAAGAAAATGGGGAGTAGGGATTAGGGAGTATAATTGGTTCTTTGTTGAGTTTCTTGTTATTGCTATTTTCTGTCATTTGGGAAATGCCAGGTTTTACGTGTTCCGTAGTGTCTATTTTTCTTCGTCATTTGAGACAAAATTCAGAAATGGATATTTAGAGAGGTTTTTATTTACTTTGCTTAAATTGGATATTGGAATATTATTGATTGGCAAACAGTTGTTTGTGAGTAAGCAAATTTGGAAATTTTTTTTTTTGGATAAGTACAATTTTTTTTTTTTGGGGACTTTTGTTCTAAAGTTAGCTATAACTAGTTCCATAATTTGCTGTTCTTCATCATGGTAAGAATAAGTACTGATTTGAGGTTTATTTACTTATTTTGTGTTAGATTTGGCGAGGATGGAGCTCATGATCAGAAGAAGAAATCTCATGTTTAAAGATCATTATGAGGTCTGCATCTTTTTGGGCTTATATTTGCACTTAGGCAGAGCTGCTACTGTCTTCATATTTTTTGAGAGATGGTCTGTTGCAGCATTCCAATGATTTTTATTTTCATGCCTTCTCTATTTATTTCCATCTCTGCTGTTGTCTTATAAAACTTTGTACATTTTCATGAAAATGAAATGGACTCTTTGTCATTAACTTCTCCTAGTTTTCAATTACAAAGGAGATTGTGCCTGATTCTGCACTCGGATCACCCATCCATGTTATGTCAAAAAACCTTACTTTGGATCACAATTGTTTGCAAAAGGTTTGAATTTTGCACAATGTGTTACAGGGTTAGAAACTGTCGTCAGATGTTGATAAATGCTTTCATTTCTTCTCAGGATTCATTAAACTGTACTATTTAGGAAGTTCTACTGCAACTTGGGTTTGCCTTTCGATTTTTGAGTATCGAACGAGATAACCCTGGTCCTGGTGAAACATTCAGCAGCACTTCCCTTTTCTATGCCACTGCCTTAGAAGTATGTTAGGATGTTGTAACAACGGAAATGAAGAGAAGGATTGAGAGGTTGCTGATACAACTAAATGATTTAATCGTTTCTTCTGTGTTTTACAGCTTCACAAAATAGGCTTCATATGAAGAGGTTTCTTTTCATCTTACACACTTGTAGTTTTTTCATACAACCAAAAGAGGTTTTTTCATATTACACACTTGTACTTTATAAATGCACAAGGCGGGAGTGGGAGGCGGGAAGGGACAAAAGCCTCAGTGCAATGTGATATCAGATATCACGGGTGGAAGGATAATGTGACGTCACTGTTGCATAGAATTTTTTTTGTGGTAGCGACAAACATGTTGACATTATTACTTATCTCAAAAAAAAAAAACATATTCACATCACATAGGTTAGTTGCTCCAAGAATTGATTACTACATATGGATTGCCTCTCTAGAAGTAAAATCTTGCATCCATCCATGGGGTGGAGGTTGGGAATAGTTTTTCGTAAGCATTTTTTCTATGTTTCCTGTAAACAATTGTACTCCGTAGTGTATTAAACAATGAAGTTTTGGATATACTTTTTTTGGTGACAAAAAGTGTTCCCCGATGAGGACTATCATCAAGAATTTTCACATGGCCAATTTTTATGAGGATCTAAACAATGTCGCTTCCAAAATAATGGAGTTTATGTTAAACGATGGCTTTACAAGAAAATGAAATTAGATAGAAAGGGCTATGGCAAATTAGCTGTTGTTTATGGATTTCCACTTTGGCATTTCTTGGATTGTTGTTTTTAGTTCATTTTGTCCTTTTCACTGCTGCAATCTATATCTATATACTCCCTCCGTCCCTTTTTAAATGTCCCGCTTCGTAACTCCAATTTATTAAGAAAACATCATCATTAGACCTTTCACATCAGCTTTTACCTCTACTTTCCCTTTTTACCATCTATGAAGATATCATCATTACACTTTTACTCACTAACTTTTCAAAATGGAATATATTTTTAAGGGCAAAATGGAAAATGTACCAATTTTTACCCACTAACTTTACAAAATAGATACTTATTAAGGGACAGCCCAAAATAAAATACTGGACTTTAAAAAGGGGACGGAGGGAGTACTATATAATTAAACAAAAGTGTCTATTAGTGAGAAGGCCTCATGTCACGATAAGTGGCGACATTTGATTGGGTGCAAAGATAATAAATGTTAAATAAATAATTTCTATTAGGTTAGTGTAAATAAATTCTCCAACAAAAAGAAAAGGAAAAAAAAGGTAATGCGAGAAAAATCCTAAATTGGCCCATTCCAAATTTGAGTTTGATCATAAATTTCATGATCAATGTTCATGGAAACGATTTCCAATTTTTCCATATCCATATATATAGAGCTTTACTGATTTTAGTAGGAAATAGGAATAATAGTATTTTTTTAATTAGTATTAGTAGGAATAATAGTATTAATAATCAAACATACAAGGAAACTTATCTATATTTATTTACTACCTTATTGGGACTTTTCCGAAAAGTGATTTGGTAAAGACAAATCATGCATGTAGCTTTATGCTACATTTTAATAAAAAAACGATTTTAAATTGATTACCTTATTCAAATCATGCGTAGATATTATTTTTAAATTTTCAATATATTTGAACTGGTGCGGAGATATTATTTTTTTGATCATTTTATCCTAAATGATCATAATTAATTTTTGGTTTTGAGGCTTTCATATGAGAGCCCTAAGAGAGTTGTATAACTAAATGAAGAATAGGTACTTAAATATGAGAGCTTTTTAGCCAAAAATTAATGATGACCTTTTAGGATAAAATGATCAAAAAATATGACCCATTCAAATGGATTGAAAATTGGAACACTTAATTTTTTAATATATAAAGAGTCTAAAAAAATTAATTGCTCCAATTTTCAATTTGTTTGTAAAGGTGCAAAAATCTTATTTTTATGATTATTTTATTCTATAGGGTGATAATTAATATTTGCCAGGCTCTTATAATTAAATATCTATTTTTTTCATTTGGTTCTACGACTCTTTTAGGGTTATGATATGAGAGTCTTATAGTAAAAAATTAATTATGATCTTTTAGGATAAAATGATCAAAAAATAAGATGTGCGCACCAGTTCAAACTGATTAAAAATTGGAGTATTTAATTTTTTAATCATATTTTTTATTATTGCTGGTCCATTACGGGTATCGGATTGAGCTAAATTTTTTTAATGAATTCTCAAAAAAATATTTTAAGAATAATTTGCAATTTGTTTTATTTTTTTGACCCAAAATGAGTCCCACAAAATCATCAATACACCACTCCATTTATTGGCCACCAAACATCCCCAAGGATGGTTCCCTCTCGCTCCCTTACATCAACGGAGCGGTAGTTTTGTGCAGTCAGAGTAACATTTTGGGCAAAAAATTCTCCAGCCCATTCCAGTTTCCCTTTCTTAAAAATAAGTACTTATTTTTAATTTTCAAGCTTAAAAATAATAAGCTTATCAAAATTTAAAAAAATATGCAATATGGATCTATAGATCTTGATAAGATCTTTTGAATGATTTAAAAGATTATTTTCGTAAACACATCATTTTTAAACTTGAAAATTGGAAATAAATATATATTTTTTACTTTTTAAAAAGGAAAAGTGGAACGTGCCCTAATAAACGGCTCTTAAATATCAGCGGTTGGATCAATGAATGGTCAAGGAGCTTAAAACTTGAACTATGCGCGGGATCAATGTAGCGTATCATTCAAGGAAGGGCAGAAGCGCTCCGCTCTTCTCTCTCTCCAGTCTCCATGGCTCCACCCTTCATATTCCCCCCAAACCCTCCACGCCCTCGAAGCAGACCACGACGACGACCGCCTCTCCACCCGAAACCCCACCGACGTCTCCTCCCTCCGCCCCTCCCAACTCGAATACTTTGTCAAAGGTACACTACTACTCTCTCCTCCCCTCCACTCCCCCAATTTCCCCTTGATTCACAAAAAAATCCCTAATTCCCCCTTTTTTCCTCTTTCACTCCAAAAATACAGGCGTCTCGTTCCACCTTTCGGACAAAGAGCTCTTCTGCATTGAAGAGCAAGACGTGTTCGACCGCGCCTACTCGGAGGATGAAAATTGGAATCGCGACGTTTGGTGGAGTCTTTGTTTGAATCGAACTTTGGGGGTGAAATTACGGTTTTATGTGTTTCGGTTCAGTCGATGAAATTAGGGTTTTGATGGTTGGTTTTGGTGGGCTGATTAGATGACTTATACTCGAAGGACGAAATTTTGAATGCCGAACGTTTAGCGGTGCAACAAGGCAAAGGGGAAGGGTATTGATTACTTAGAAGAAGAGGAAGAGGAATGATGGGTATTACAACATACCCGTCAGGAGATTCGATCAGATACATGGCGGCGTAGGCAATTGCAGCTTCTTGGGTTCTTGTCACGACGGAGTGTCATATTTCAATGGTGAAGAAAGCCTAGGAAAGTTCTGTTGACAAACCCATCTCTCTCTCCTCCCTCTCTCTTTCTCTCTCTCTCTCTCTTGAAAGCATAGGAGCGTTCGGCTGTTCTCTCTCTCTCTATTTGTTTTTTTTTTTGATCGGCTTCTCTCTCTCTCTTACTATCTACAGAGGATAGGTAGTTTTCGGTTGAAATTCGGGAAAGGTTTCTGCGGAATCGAGAGGTTTGGTGGAGTTTTTGTTTGAATCGAAATTTGGGGGTGAAATTAGGGTTTTTATGTGTTTCGGTTATGTCAATGAAATTAGGGTTTTGATGGTTGGTTTCGGTCGGCTGATTAGATGACTTATACTCAGGAGGATGAAATTCGGAATGCTGAGCCTTGAGTGGCGCAGCAAGGCGGCGGGGAAGGGTATTGATTTCTTAGAAGAAGAGGAAGAGGAATGATGGGTATTACAACGTACCCATAAGGAGCTTCGGTCAGATACACGGTGGCATAGGCAACTGCGGCCTCATGGGTTCTTGTCACGATGGAGTGTCGGATTTCGACTGTGAAGAAAGCCGAAGAAAGTCCTGTTGACAAAACCCATCTCTCTCTTTCAATTCAAAGCCCTTTACAAATAAAGTAAGACGCCCCTTGCAAATAAAGTTTTCATGCTGCATTTTACTCGTCAAATCCATTCATTGGATTTGTGGTTGGAGTGCAGTTCCCAAACCAAGGGAAGGCTTCCATGCGGTTAACATTAATCAGCTAAGAAGCCCTTGTTGGACCTGATGTTGGGGTTTACTCCTCCTGACATGATAAATAGAGATACACAAACAATACATTAGATATAATATTGGTTTACATATAACCTTGAATAATATCTAGTAGTTCAAACTTCCATTTCTATATTCTTCTCAACCTGCGACCATCGTTTTGATTACCTGATGTGATATTTTTTTTTGAAACGACATTACCGGATGTGATTTATAATAGTATATGTCTTGTTAAGGATTTGGTGAATGTTTGGGTATGATGTATGGTGCTTCTTGGTCATCAATTTGAATTGTTCTAACTTAGTGCAGACGGAGGACAGATTCATCTTCACACATCACAACCCAAAATCTTCGCCAAGCCTTAATGTGCTGTTTCGATTGATTAAAGGTACTTATTGGGTTTATACTTGATTTCTGTTATCATTCATTTTGTGTTTCTCGCGCTTGTTTCAGCATGTGACATAACTGAAGAAACTTTTCATTTCTTTCAATTTTTGCAAGTAAATTAGGCAAATTATAGGCCATTCAGACATATGGCAGAGTAGAATTTGAGTAATGTGTGTTCTTTTATGCATTTTGTTTTATTGTCTCTGAGGATAATCATTCATAGTTTGTCATGCCATGCTTTTTTAGGTAGATGAAAAAACGATCCCCACATTGTTAATGGGCCTTCTTCGATCTGTCTCATTTATAATCAGGGCACAAGTTCACCAAGGAGGAATCGCATAAGCAAGCCTTGCTTAATCTAACGCATGAACAGGTTTCTTAATCTAAATGAACTTTACATCTGGTCATAGTTGTCAAAGGCGCCTCAAGGTGATGAATTCTCGGCTTGATGGGTGCAAGGCGAGGCGACTTCAACTAGGCGATGCCTAGGCGAGAAAGGCGAGAGGCGACAAAAAGGCTCGCTTTTGTCAAATTCAATCACAACGGTAGGATTTAAGGGTTTTTGGTGTTACCTTTAAGTGATTCCAGTCATCAGTCAACTCAACCCTCCGTATCTATTGCAACAAACATGTAATGGAACCTATGTAGCTCTCGATTTCATCTCGATCGACAGATCTTCTCCTCCTCCTCTCTCTCTCTCTCATCTCCAGCAAACAAGAAGGTAAACTTAACCTATCCTCTGCTTTATAATAATGAACAAAGTCTACAATCATAGATGATTATGAATTGGTTAAAAAACCCTTGCGTTTTGTGGATTTTAACGGTTTAGTTCTTCTCTATGCAAGAGTTGTTGACTATTTGACATTTGGTGTATGTTTTTATGGATCTTTTGGATGATACATTTCATAAAATTCATTGGCTTAGTGTTTATTATTTGAAATGCTAGTGTATGCTATTTTTCCTATTTTTCTCGGTTAGGTTCGCCTCTCTTCAAAAAGGCTTTCACCTCGCCTCTTGCCTAGACCCTAGCAGACTTTGTCGCCTTGGAGCGCCTTTCGCCCTTGACAACTATGCTTCTGGTTATATTAGGGCATTTGCTGTATATCTCAAAACATTTCTTGTAATTCTTCTTCTCTTGCCTTGCGTATTAATGTACATGAAGTTACAATGCCCCATTTACCGTCAATGCAACATGGATGTGGGCTCCTCGCCCGGCGCGCGCTCGAAGAGTCGCCACCCGGATTTTTGAGATGGATGATCCGAGAAATTGAGAAACTTGTTTGGAAAAGGTTTTTGGTCTAGCGAAAACATCGTGACTTTGGGTTTGGGAGCCACGTTACGAATGGGGAAAGTTTTTCTTTAGAAAGCACCCCACTCGCCCGATAAAACCGGTCTCTACTAAGCATTTTCGAAAGGGGAAATTTTTAATATCTTTTGGAAAATCAAGCTCTTTAATAAAGCAAGTAAAAGGGGAAGGGACATGGGGAATATATCACATTGGCGTGTATGTGGTGCTCACTGTACAGGGATGGTAAAGATGATGCAGTAAAGAAAAAGAAAAGGAAAGCTATTCAACAAACTATCTGGTCTCCAGCAACTCCTGTACGACATATTGTAATGCCGCGCACGGCTTTACAATATGCCGTGCGGGGTACCTATTCTGTTATCAGACTATCATCAGCTTCCAGAACATCGCCCGACATATTATATGTCACGTGCAATATTTTTAAGAGACATCAGAAGATGCACAGCCACTAAACCATCCCGGGACAGTACCATTTCTTCAAGCCATGTAAAACAACTTTTGATGTGTTTAATCATTCAAGATGATCAAGAAAACTTTGTATAAGAAACAAAACGTGGCTTGTAGATATGGTCCTGTTCTAAAGGTAATGACAACCGACATGTCAACAACAAAACAGGCCTGATAAAGGATAGCTATGATCCAGACAGTTTGAACAAGAAATCAATAGCTAATGAAACGCCGTGCGCCTAAACATACTATGCCGTGCGACGCAGCAAAGCGCCGCATGGCGTGGTATGTCTAGTACAGTTGCTATTTTATTTTCTGAAAATGATTTTCAAGTCAAAAACTTAACCAGCCTGACGGCAGAAGAGTCCCCTCAGGGCCAGGACAGAGCCTAGCCCAAGGAAACTTGGTTTTTTACCTTTGATCTTGAGCTTGAATGAGGATGGATAGTGAATGATGAAGGCGGGTGATGAAGGATGTGAGTGGGTGAGATCGGGTGAGAAAAGATAGGTGTGGGTATGAGTGGTTGTTGGGTATTTGGGTGGATGAAGCTTCAAAGTTAGTAAGAGACTAACTTTGATGATGAGGAGAAAAATGGATTAAAGTGCTTAGAGAATGTCTTTTGGGAATGGCATTCTCAAGGCTTGGAAGTAGAAAATGGGTACAAAGATAAGAAGAGGGAGAAAGATTTTGGGATCAATGATCAAGGGCCCTTTTCTTTTGAGTGGAGGGGTGTATTTATAGGCAAGAGCCAAGGATTTTGAAATTCAAATGGTGGAGGTATTTTCTGGGCGGGTCAGAAGTGCATTTTCGGCTAAGCCATTTTGCAATTGTGGCTCAAATGGGCGTGGCCGACAGCTTTCTGAGCCAGTCAGAACTTTTCCTGAAATGCCGTGCGGTTGACCTTGGGGTGTCACACGGTGTAATAAGTTTTGTTACATCGTGTGTTGCAGGTGTGTTCCGCGCGGTATTCCAGGTCCAGTCCAGGGCTTTTGGGCTTATCTGGGTTTTCTGGGCTGAGGGAATCCTTTATTCAAGCTCGCAAAGGTACCGTTTCCTTTATTTCATCATCGGGGCGTATAAAGAACTTCCGAGGTCCGGATTGGGGTGTCTACAGTAGTCCCTCTTTAATGTAACTCGGATACCATTGGTTGGTACGAGTGACGTTTAAAGAATAGGCATCTCGATCCGTTGCTCTAAAGTCTTTTAACAGAGACGAAAACACATGAAAATCGAGATGCAAGCAGATGATGATGGCGGTCGCGCTCGTGGAGCTGCCTACGTACCCCGTTTGCAGGGATCAGACCAACGTAGTTCAATCGGGACAATGCAAGTAAAATGAGTCCCAGAGGACAAACTAGCAAAATCATGCAATAAACTTGGGAGGATTGAGTGCCAGTGGTGTAGAGTGTCATGAAGCAAATGCAAATAACGTGACAAATTCGAGTCGAGCCTTCAAGAGGCGTAATTCTGAAACAAGCCTTCGGGAGGCGGAAAATCGAGACGAGCCTTCGGGAGGCAAAAATCGAGACGAGCCCTCGGGAGGCGGAAATCGAGACGAGCCCTCGGGAGGCGAAAATCGAGACGAGCCCTCGGGAGGCGAAAATTGAGACGAGTCCTCGGAAATCGAGACAAGCCCTCGGGAGGCGAAAATCGAGATGAAAATACTTCAAGTCGGGATGGAAAAATCACGGTGGAAAAATTACGATGAGTCCCAGAGGACAAATACTGCGAAAAAAAACGAATACAGCGAGTCCTTGGGGGACGAAAAATTTTGCGAGTCCCGGAGGACGGGAATCAAAGCACAACATTCTAAAAGATTTTTGATGCAAAACGGCTGGAGCATTTGATTTCCAAGAAGATTTTGGTGGCTGGGTTGATCAGTTTCCGAGAAGAATGAATTTAATCATGCCAAGCCATAATGCCGCGCGGCTGAGAGGGGTGGCGCACGGTATTTCAAATTCCCATGCAACCCTTCGATTTCTGAGAACATGCGGTTGGTTTAAGGGTGCCCATTAATACAGGCGTGCCCTTTCGACGGCCAATGTTTCTTTAAAAGCATGGTGGTGCCTCATTCCATACACCACCAACAAAAGTTTCTCCAATCTCTTCATCTCCTCCTACATTTCTCAAAAACAAGTTGCGAAAACAAGTTCCATGGCGGATAACAGTCTCGTGGCACGAGTGATTTCCTTGGAGGCCGAGATGGCCTTTTACCGAGAGGAGATCGAGCAACTTAACACACAGATTGCGAGTTTGATCTCTACCATCCGCACCCTTCGCCGTGCGGTCTCCAACCTCCAAGACCTTGCCTTTGACGCACATGATGACAAGCATGACCCTGAGTACGCACCGGGGCGAGAGTCGGATGAGACCGCGGAGGACTCCGAAGGCAATCCGAATGGGTCGGATGATCGTTCAAACGGAGGGAATGACGCGTCCGGCGAGGGAAGTGGTTGAAGACGAAGGATGAAGGAGAAGAAGAAGAAGAAAGGGGCAGTAGGATCTTTTCCTGTTTTTCTTTTGTTTTGTTTTGAACAAATGTAACGAAAATCCCAGGGGTTACCCCGGGTTTTATGGAATGAAAAGTCCCCTTTTCTTACTACTTGCATTTGTCTGCTTTTCTGCTTTTGAACGAACACACGTAATTTCATGCAAACACGAACTTGAACGTTAAGAACTGTTCTCAGAATCTGAACTGTCAAAATAACCCAGAATGCCGTGCGTAGCCCAGGGAGAGATGTACGTTGTAACAAATCAAAGAATTTCATATGCTCAGATCATTATGCCGCGCGTTTGACACAAAACACCGTGCGACACTATAAGCTATGAACCCGGTCCTGATTTAATTCCAGACGAACCGGTTCAGGGGGAGGTATATACGGTCGAGGCATATACAATACGCCTCACGCCATTCAAAATTTCCCTCTCTCTCTTGTCTCTCCCTCCCTCGATTGTCTCTCTCTCTCTCTCTCCCGATCAACTCTCTCTCTCTCGCTCTCTCTCTCTCGGCATCTCTCTCTCTCTCTCTTGGCATCGATCATGGATAGAGGCAACGTACCCGGTGGTGATCATCCACCAAGGGTTGAGGCTACACCATACCCAGTCCCTCCAGAGGGTGGTGCATTAGTCAGGGAGGTCCCGGAGACCCCTGGGGTTTTGGTACAGGCAGCCATGGCCGAAAGGGCCACGGCTTCGGCTGCCGCGGTGGCTGGCAGCAACGGTGGTGATGATGGCAGTAGGGTGTTGGCCGGTTATGGCCAAGGTACGGAGAGTTCGGGTGCAATGGCACGAGGGGGTGATGAGGAGGCTACGGGTCGATCGAAGGGCGCAATTGGCTTGGAGGAGAGGGCCGCAGAGGCTCACGGTGGTGATGGTCTGGATAGGGTAAAGGAGGAGACGGAGGCCTCTCCCGTGAGAGAGCCTCGGGTCGACTTGGGGAAGGACCCCATTATCGAGGAGGAGTCGGTGGAGGAGCGAGAGACACGACTATGTTTGTTGGCAGTGGTGCAGGTGCCGGGTCGTCGCGCCACATAGGTTTGGGCGACTACCTAGAGGCGGCGTCCCTGGAGGACTTGGTAGAGACTTTGCGAGGAGTGCCTGGGCTGGCGGAGGCTTTACTGGAGTCCCGAGAGACAGAGCTTCAGGCCGAGCTCAAGGCTGGAGCTGCTGGGGAGCAACAGGCTGAGGAGGAGGCTGGGGGCGAGGCGATCCCTCGCAGGAGCGTCGTAGACGAGGCGACTGTGGCTTTGCAAGGGCGAGGAGCCTACGACGAGGTGACCTACGTGCCCTTTCAGCACGTAGTGGTGCCTTCGCTTTTAGACGCCTATAGGCCGGAGAGGCCTACGTACGACGAGGCTTTTGGTTTTGAGGGACCCTCAACGGCACCTTTCACTACAATGAGACGAGGTATACTTTAAATACTTGCATTTCAAATTCCAATGCGACGTACTTTCACTTTCCTGCTTTGACTGTTGCATTTGCCTTGCATGCTATGCATGTTTGCTGACCACTGCCATTTCATTGTAACAGGCGATCCCGATCTTGTGCTACGGTGGTGCGGCAGATGTGCCAAAGTTTTGGGAGAGGCTCCCGAGGCGGTGAGGGAGATAGTGAGGCGGGCGGGCTTCGGGTAGTTCGTCGGTGTGTTGACGTGGGCGAGCAATGATCGCCAGGTGGTGAGGGCACTTGCCGAGAGGTGGTGGGACACGACGAATTCGTTTCACTTCTCTTTCGGTGAGATGACGGTGACGCCTTTGGACTTTTCAGCGATCACCGGTCTGAGGGTCGGAGGTGACCCTATTCCCTTTGACACCACGACAGGGAGGAGCGCAGAGTTCTAGAGGCGAATGCTGGGGTATGTGCTGAGGGCGGAGACGGACGACACCCAGTACGCCCAGCTTTTGGGGTTTTGGACGGAGGAGCTTCCGACGGACAGGGTACAGGAGGAACAGATGGCGAGGTGCTTTTTGCTGTACATGCTCGGGGCGTCCCTATTTCCCAACAGGCGCAACCGGGTGCACCTTTCGCTTTTGCCGGCTTTGAGGGACGTCGAGGAGATTGCCCGCTTTGACTGGGGAGGTGCAGCACTGGGGACGTGCTACGCCTTCATGGGGTCTCTTTCCCGAGGGGCAGGAGTGAGCCTTGGCGGCTACTGGAGAGTCTGGGAGGTATGCCTGGAATCCTTTCCTTTGAATAGTTAGCTTTCCCTTCATTCATTATTCAATATATACCTTGTGCTAACTTTCAATGCCTTGACTTGTAGCTTTGGACGTACGAAGTGTTAGGCATGTACCCTCCCGAGACTACGTGCCCTGACGACATGATACTTCCCCGAGCCTTGTGCTGGTCGAAGGAGTATCGTGGGGTGAAGAAGGGGAAGGGTGACCTGAATGCCTTCTGTCTTTTTCTGGACGAGCTGCGTCCTGACCAGGTACCAACACACCTTTGCAATAAATTTCTTAACTTTCACACCCATTTCATTTTGAAGAGTATGATGACATTGTTTATTCTCGATGGCAGGTCTACTGGTGGATCTGTGATCGCCTCGAGGTTCCATACGTCATGCGGAGCTGAGAGGTGGCGAGGGGGAGAGTGCTTCTCGAGTCCCCTTACGGTTGGCAGTGGTACTTGGGTGACCGGGTATCACGTCAGTCGCTGAGGCTGGGCGCTTTTCGAGTCCCTAGGCCACTCCATCTTCTGGTGCAGAGGATGAGCCAGTACCCCCGAGGGGAGATCGAGCGGTTTACACTACCGGACCCTAAGCTGGAGCTGTTCTTTCAGGCGGGTGCTGGTTATGCTGCTGACTACACTAAGTACCAGGCTCGGTACCTGATGCAGAGCCTCGGGATACGTGCTGCTTGGGAGACAACGCAGCCGGCGCGTGGCAGTAGAGGTGGTAGAAGGGGAAGAGGAGGTAGGAGAGGTGATGGAGGTAGAGAAGGTGGAGGTCGAGGCGACGGTGCGGGCCCGAGCGGAACTAGCTTGCCTCCACTTTCCTGGACAGTGGACGTGACTGTTAAAGCATCCAACTCCAAACCAATTGGCAAAGAGTGGAGAGGCCGCCCAGGCTCATATACTAGTTTTGGAGGAGATAATTAACCGATGTGGGATAAACTCCAAAACTCCCTCGCACATGCGACCCCCGACTTGCACGTGGAGAGGTAAACAAAGGATCCGGAACATATGGATCACAATGAAAGAAAGTGCAACTATGGCACAGACGAATGGGAAAAGCCTTCGAAACTCTAGCTTTGATACCATGTTAAAGCATCCAACTCCAAACTAATTGGCAAAGAGTGGAGAGGCTGCCCAGTCTCATATACTAGTTTTGGAGGAGATAATTAACCGATGTGGGATAAACTCCAACACTCCCTCGCACATGCGACCCCCGACTTGCACGTGGAGAGGTAAACAAAGGATCCGGAACACATGGATCACAATGAAAGAAAGTGCAACTATGGCACAGACGAAGGGGAAAAGCCTTCGAAACTCTAGCTTTGATACCATGTTAAAGCATCCAACTCCAAACCAATTGGCAAAGAGTGGAGAGGCTGCCCAGTCTCATATACTAGTTTTGGAGAAGATAATTAACCGATGTGGGACAAACTCCAACAGTGACGACCGCCGAGGGAGCTCCTGGTCTAGTGGTGGTGCCACGTCCCATAGTCACGGCTCCAGAGTTCCTAGCTCAGGTTTGACACGCCCTCATCCTTCTCATGTGCTTGTTATTGTCGGTATTTGTTCTAATTGATCTTTCCCATTGTACAGGCGACTCCAGAGTACGTGAAGGAGATGGTGGAGGCCATGATGGGTTCGGAGCAGCTGGTACGGCAGTACGCCATGGGCCATCCTCCAGAGGTGCTTCCTCGCGTCGGTGGGACGATGGTAAACTCCTCGAACCCTAGCTATTTTCCTTACTCCTGTTACCCTTAATACAATTATGATGCAAATGTTGTGTGAGTGTCGTGCTATTGCAGGCTAGAGGAGGGGCTTCGCGAGGGCTACGACGGAAGTTTGTTCACATGCCTGCGCCACAGGTCTCTTCGGCCGGCTCTCGGGAGGAGCCTCCATCGAAGAGGGCGCGACACTCAGCGGGGACTGAGGATGAGCCTATCGTCATCTCTGATGAGACTGAGCAGCCTACAAAAGTCGACCTGGAGGACACTTTAGGGAGTACTGTGCCCAGGGCGACCGGTACTCAGGAGGTGGCTAGCTCCCAGGTGGAGGAGGTCTCCGAGGAGAACGAGGAGGAGGGCGAGGACAGAGATGAGGATGAGGACTGAGCTCCTTCTTTTGCTTTTTGCCTTTTTGGTGGAGCCTGCGTGCTTCCTTTTATAGGGTGCTTGTTTAACCTTGGTAGATAGGATTTTGAGCATTGGGTTTGCATGCCTCATTTTGTACTTCGACTCATGGATACCTCCGAGATTATATTGAAAACTGGCCTTTCAATGTTTATACTATTGAATTTCTTTTACTACTGCTGTATAACTAAAACATTAACCGGAGTGTACAACCAGCCATTGATCACAAAACTGAACCGGATACAAGGTTTGCAATGGGCAATATGATGGCGAATGAACATATCGACAAAGGAATAGAAATCAAAGAAGGAAACTGAATGAATTTTGAAAAATTGACACTATACACGAGAATTTACACGAACGCCCTTGCTACTGACTTAAATACGACCATGCATGACAACAGCGACCTTCAAACTTAATACATGACTCGAAAACTCGACCTCGCGCTTGAAAAATACTCGAAAATTAAGGAAACGTTGACTTAAATGGGTGACATTCTCAAATTTTGACTTTGAACTCGAACCGGAACTTGGACTTTATGACCTGTGTGACTCGATGAAGTGGCTTGAAATGGTTCGAAATGGATTTTGATACCCCGACACGGCTTAAGAAGAGGATTTTATCAACTTTTTGTGCCACGACCTCGAGTTTTGAGAGTTGACCCAAAGTGAAACATTCTTGAAGTCCCAAATACCCGTTGAAGTGTGTTCTGGAGGTTGGTGATGCCCCACTGTGCCTCGAATTCATTTCAAACCTCTGCTGTCAAAAACTGCAGAAATGCAGACATACTATGCCGTGCGCAGCTTCATAATGCCGCACGTGGCTTCATGTAACTCTGCGGTGTATTAATGTTATGCCGTGGTGATTTCCCAGATTCGATATGCCGCGCGACACTACAGTGCGCCGCGCGTGGCTATTTTCTTGACAGCTCCTAGTTTTGCTACTTCCTGAGACAGATTGCACGATGGTTGAAGTTTGACCCCTGCAATGGCATTTCTGAACCAATGCATGTCTGCATTGAGTTTTTAGGGTATGACCAAGCTTTTTCCCATACAAGACTCATGGAAAACTTGCATTTTTGGACACCCGAGGCTCTTTGAAAGTTGAAGTTGTCTTTTCCATTCTTCCTATAAATTCAGGACTTCAACTTCAAACTTTTCTCACCTCCCTTTAACTCTCATCTTTCCTAAGCTCTTCCTTCCTCCCAATGGCTCTTTCTCTCACCGGTTCCCTCCGCCCATGGTTAGTCTCCTTGGAAGGTGTCGATTGGCTCAACTTTCAGGCTCATGGCCTCTACTCCATGAGGTACCTTCGCAACATTCGTCTCCGTCCCGAGCTTTTGAGGGCAGCCGCGAGTCTTTGGCGAACAAGAGCTTTGTCCCACCATAGAAGAGTTTCGCGCCTGAAGGCTGTTTTCTCCATGTCGTCTGGGTCCATGGCTATCTGGTGATAGCCACGGTAGGCATCCAAGAAACTCAACCGAGCATGGCCTGCTGTTGCGTCGACTAGCTGGTCGATCTTCGGCAACGGGAACCAGTCCTTTGGACAGGCGTCATTGAGGTTCGTGTAGTCGACGCAAACTCTCCATTTCCCATTCTTATTCTTTACAACCACAGTGTTCGAGAGCCAAGTTGGGTACTGCACTTCTTGTATTGCGTTGGTGTCGAGAAGTCGGTTGACCTCTTCGATGATGGCGTCGGCGTGCTCAAGTGCCGAACGTCGAGCTCTTTGTACCACCGGTTTGGAGTCCTTTTTTATGTTGAGGGAGTGGCAAATGAAGTTGGGATCCACCCCCGGCATCTCCTCTAGGGTCCAAGCAAAGACTTCCAGATTGTCTTTGAGGAACTGGAACATCTCTTCTCGCTCGGCGTCGGTTAGTGAAGAGCCGAGTAAGAAAAAGCGTGATCCGTCCTCGTTGATGTGCATTTTCATCAGGTCTTCCTCTGCTTTGTCCTCGGCCTTTTGGCTGACGTCTTCGATTACGGCCATGTCTGGGACTTCAACCCATTGCACTTGTTTCGCTTTGGAAGAATTGTGTACGGCGGAGACGTAGCATTTTTTGGAGGCGATTTGGTCACCTCGCAAATCTTCCTGTCTTCCTGTGGCGCCGATGAAGCGGACGACCTGGTGGTACGTGGAAGCAATAGCTTGCATTCCGTGGAGCCAAGTTCGGCCCAGGATGGCGTTGTATGGGCTCGGCACGTTGACGACAATGAATTCAACAGTCAGGGTTTTTGAGCCGACGACGACCGGGAGGAAGATTCGGCCAACCGGCCAGACAGGTGCTCCGTTGAAGCCAATTAGGGGTACTTCGGTTGGTTGTAGAGCCGACTCTGGTAGTTCCAACTTTTTGAAGAGGTCGTAGTACATAACCTCGGCTGAACTTCCCTGATCAATGAGGACGCACTTGACGTCGTGAACGCCTATTTGGACGGTGACGACGAGGGCGTCCGAATGCGGAGTTTGGACATGTTCAAGGTCACGTTCGGTGAAGCTTATTGTCCATTTGGGCACTTCTTGTGGTCGTTGACGCTTGGATCCACAGCCGACTGAGAGTATCTCTTTGGAAGTTGAGGCGTGATCGATGCCGGCTTTGAGGGCAGTCTCGGATGCCTTCATTACTGGACCGTGGATGACGTGGATCAGCGGGCGTTGTTCGTTGGGGTTGGGATTTGTCTGCCGGGCGGGCGTCTTTGATCGATCAATGTATTGATCGAGGTGACCTTGAGCTGCAAGCTTCTCGAGGAGGGTTTTGTATGGTGCGCAGGCGGTCGTGTAGTGGCCGAGCTCGTTGTGGTAGGAGCATTTTTTCCTTGGATTTTGATCCGGTTGGCCGGTGTCGGTTCCAAGCTTTCCCGTCGCCCACTCGAACCATGGTTGTCTCATGATTTCTTTCAAAAAAGACCTAATTGGCTCCTTGAAGTGTGTGGTCTCGGCCACGTAGTCATGTTCTTTCGGCTGACGTTTCTTTCCTTCTTTGATGTTGTGCACTTGCTTCTTGGGCTGCGATTGTTGGGTTACCGCTTGTGCCGGCAGCTGGTGTACAGTCAAGGAGAATGGGTTGGTTGAGCTTGGGATTCCCTGGGCCGCCCTGTCCGCATAGAGTTCCTCGAGAGCACAAAATCTTTCCACGACGCGCATCAGTTCACCCATGCCGTGTGGTGGGCAGATGGCGAGTTCGTCTAAGATTTTGCTGCCGGTTTCCAGACCGTTTTTGAAAGTGCGCGCAGCCCAATATTCATCGATTCTTGGAATTTCGTTGAATAGCTGCCAGTAACGCTCGGCATATTGTCTGAGAGTTTCGGACGAGAGTTTTCTCATCTGAGATAGGGACTCAAGCTCTTTAGCCGTTTTGTTGCTCGTGATGAAGCGTGTGTTGAAGGCGCGTTCAAGGTCGGCCAGGTTCCGTATGGATCCAGTGGGCAATTTGTTGAACCATTGGAGTCCTAGGGAGCCGAGGCTGGACGGGAATGCCTTGCATTTTACTTCATCCTTTAGTGTGCAGAGCTCAATGGTTTGCCGGAAGTGGATTAGGTGAGTGTAAGCCTCGGAGGTCGCCGGGTCAAATTTTGTGAATTTGGGTAGATGAAAAGTGGGTTCCGGCGGCGTGTTGATGATGTGGGAGGTGAAGGGGGAGACGCCAAGATCCTTCAGTTGCCTTTCAAACCCTGGGCGCGGCGGTTTGCCGTGCTCGTCCGTTTTTGATCTCTTGGAATCCCTTTCCTTGTTCTCCTTCGCGGATGCCTTCTCGGCGTCCCTGCGCCGAAGCTTGTCTCGCAGGTCCGTCGTTGTTCGGTGCGGGCCGTCGACGGTTTTGTCCTTGTTACGACGGGTTTTGTTGTCCTCGTTCGCACCCTCGGTGCGTACGCCTTTCCCGTTGCGCCGAGCATGGTGCTCGTCGTCTAGGTTTTCAAGCGGGATGTTCCCTAGGCGTTCAGAGACATGGGGTCTGGTCCGTGCGGAATCTCGGCTATGGTGCAAGACCGTTGTGCGAGAGAACTCCGCACGACCAGTCGAGTACGTACTTGTAAACGACTCGGTATCCCTTGTCTTGGTTCGCTCGTGATGGCTTCTAGAACAATGTGTTCCAGATGCGGTGGGTTTGCTTGTAGAGGATGATTTCTCTGGCGTTGCCTGGTGCTGGGGTGAAGCCTAGGCGGTCTTTTACGGATCCGCGTTGGCCTCCCTCGTTCTGACGCCCTTGTGGTGGTGGTGGTGGAGGAGGTGGAGTTTGCCTTCCTCTTCCCCCGCCTCCACCAGATTTTGATGTGGCAGGGGTAGCGTCTTGCTGCATGCGTTGCTTCATTTGGGCCACCTCCGCCCTTAACGCGGCTAGTTTGTTGTCGCGTTCGTCGTCGCGACGCTGCAGAAGGCGGATATAGGCCGCCGTCACGTCGTCTGAGACTGGTGAGAGTCCGGATCCAGGAGTGAGGGAGATGGACATGTGCCTTTCGGGGGGTGTTGTGGAGATGACATTTCCACTGGCGTCTTTGGCCCCCGAAATGACTGCGTCCGCCAGGTCTCCGCCCATGGTGAGTGGTTTGGTAGTTGTTTCACGGAGGAGTGAGGGGGGGGGGGGGGGTTTGGAGGATGTGAGAGCCGTTTGAATCAGAAGCGATTCACGTCGGGTTCACCAATTGTGTGGCCCGTGATCCTTGATCCTCGTTCCTCCGCTGGTGGTTCGATGGTTGTTGAGCCTTCTTCTCCTAGCCTGCACAGGGAGCGCACGACTAAGACCTGGCCGGGGGTTGTCCCGGCAAGGTCCTCCGGCGAGAGGATAAGTATTGTGCAGAGAGAGGAAGCAGAAGACTGGAGAGTGTATAGTGTGAGTATGGAATAGCATGTACCTCTTTAGGGTTACCATCACTAGATATTTATAGAGCCTCCTGGCTTGCTCTCCAAGTACGATCGCGTGCCTTCCACGAGCCGAGTGACGTCATAGTGACATCAAGGAATAGATCTGGTAACCGTTTTTGGGGCTAAGCTGGCACATCCATGTGCGCCCATGATCATCTTCTGTTATAACCGCCTCCGCACGTGGGAGGACGCGTGGCTCAACAGTCAGTCGTCGTCGGCAGCCTGCTGTGCTCTGTGGGTGGCCGAACACGGATTATGCCGAGCCTGGCCATGCGACCGATGGGGGAGGTAACGTCGCCAAAGACCTTGCCGACGGCATAGACCGAGCACGGGCTTGTCTTCTGCCGAGCCCGTGGCAAGTCGGGTATCAATGACGAACTCCGGCGGGAGCCGTGCGCAAGGCCTACATTTGGCAGGGAGTGGGTTCGGCTCGCACCAATGCGAACATATATGTTCGGCCCGCTACAATGCCTTTGTACATGACAAGTCATGCAAAACAATCATAAAATCCGTTCATATAAAAATGAGTTATAGGTTCTTGAATTCGAGCACTGACAAGTCATGGACAGAAGACTAGTTTGTTCATGGCATCTCTCTCTCCCTTTTTCCTCTTTTCTTGATTGGTCAATAAAGAATACAAGCACAAAAACTAGGATAAAAAACGGAAGGATGTTAGAGCAAGAATCGAGCCATTTGAAAGAGTAGTTGCCTAAAATGGCTATAAACAATTATTTTGCAGTTGCTTCCCTCCCCTAATTGTGTGGTGGTGTTATATTTTGTTAAATTGAGGTATGATGCTTAGCCCTAACCCATTGGTTAGAGAATTGAAAAATATTAGACAATAGCGCCTACTAGGTGTTCGACTGAGTGCCCAACTATGCGTAATGAGGTAGTATGGTTAAGGGTATCCAAAATTGTTTAAAATCTATATGTTGGCCGATAGGGAAGGCGACTGTTGGTTATTCACTTATGCTCACTCAAATATTCAACTTATACGGAATCATAAGAAATATTGAATTTTTAATACAGTTTCATTTTGGACTAACCTTTGGGAAGGAAAAGTTTGCAAGGAATCTAGAGATTGGAGAGAATGGAAATTGGGTTTAGGGTTTTGTTTTTTCCTCTGGTTTGTTGATTAATTTTTCTCTTTGTCATCATTTCCGGTGAAGAAGATCTTGCACACATCAATCTCTAGGGTTTCTGTAATTTTAATAGTTGTTACAACGTGACGATTTGATTTCCTTTCCGTGGGAAATTTCAAGAAAGCCAAGCTTAATCGATTCAATAAGGCATGCAATCATCGGAAGGAGAGAGGTGCTGGTACGATGAAGTTTACAGTAAGTTGATTAATCTCAATTCCTCCTCTTCCTTTCACATTGTAATGATCCGTAGGTTGATAGTCTACAAAGTACAAATACTTGTAGTAGGGAAAATTAGAATAATTGCAATTTTAGGCAGACTCTCTTTATTGTAGACTACCTAAGAAATTTCACCGTTTTGTTCTCGCACCAACTCATGGCATAGCAGTTGTATATAGTGGTAACAATGTGAACTATGGAAGGTTAGAATCAAGGCAACTCCTGATGGGGAGTATCTTATTGCATTAGGTGCTTTGAAACAGTAAACTTACACTTCTAGCTTATCGTGTTATTGTCACAACCTGCACGATTGTCCTTATTTCTATCAATCATCCTTTACTCTCGGATTTCAAGTATTTATCCTCCACAAATCAAAGTATACGAGTGGGGAACTTTTGTTGAAGTTTGAACGGCACTTCATTTCAGAGATAATTGACTTTGAGGTACTTTCCCTTCTTCTGTATCTGGAACAGTTTAGTCACCAATATTTTTATGATACTAGTTGAAAAGATTAGGCTTGTAAGAAGCTACACATGTTGTGCAAGGAAATACAATATATTGGTTGAAAGACTTGTCTTGTGAGCTTTCCTTATGGATGGGAATTTTCATACATTTTTGTTCCTATATCAACCAAGAAGCCAGCTTATGGTAGTAGGTTCTATACATGTTCCTTTGCCAAGATGTAAACAAATTCAAGATCTCTTGATCAAAATGTTTGTCGCCCTATTAGCCATACCCTCGGTCCTTGTCTATTCGTAGTTCAAGAAACAACCTCACTTACCATACTGTGAATATGCATATACTTCCTCTTGAATACATTGTGAAAGTTCAAGAAACAACCTCACTTAAAATACTGTGAATATGCATAGACTTCCTCCTAAATACATTGTGAAAGGGCAATGATTTACTCCTTTTATTAGAGAACCTCATTTATTGCTTGGTTTTGGAATGACGCTTACTTAATTTGATTTATGTTTTCTCCTCTATTGTGCAACAGGTTTTGGGTAATGACTACTCAAAGATTGCCTTTCTATGTGCTGATTGATCTGTTTGTCTACATGCAAAATATGGGAGTCACTATAGCTTGCGGATTCCAAGGTCTTTCTTTTGCCCCTTTGAATGAGCCCTTTTTTTGTGTTTGGTTTATTCTGTCTCGACTTTATGAGGTTTACCATTGTTTGCATTTCTTCATTCGTAATAGAAGTGGTCCATAAAAGGAATTTTGTTGTGTCACTAAGCAAGCATTCTGTCGATCTTATCTCTCCTCGTGCCAGCACATTCCTGTTATTGTGTTGTATTATTCAGACAGAGAAGTTTTTAGGGTTAGTAAGTTTAACAGTTAACACTAATACACACATGAAAGTAATATATAGTGCAGATTAATATGATACAAAGACCTAACTACCTATAACTGTAATCTAACCAAAGTTTTCAGAGGCGAAAGCACAAGGTGAGGCTATAGATCTCTCATGAGGCGAGGCGTAAGCCTCAAGGTGTTAAGGCATAAGCCTTTGAAATTTTAACTTTTTATCGATAAAAAATAAAATTGACTAAAAATACCATAATAATAGGGGATAACGTTCGCGCCATCCAAAGGTGTCTAAAAAAAACAAGTAAATAGTAGGTAGAATTCACAAAAAAAAACATGTTAAAGAGTAAAAATTAACATAGTGTATTAATAGATCCAACTTTTAAGAGCATACTAAATCACCTCGCAAATGACGTGGAAACCTGGCGTTTTTGTTGCAACAATTTTAAATGAACGACTCTTTCCTTACAAAAGAAAAAGACAAGACTCTTCTGAGGCGTTCACCTCAATCATCTGGGCAAAAAAGGCGTGAAAAGCGTACGCCTTTGAAAACATAGATTCTAACACTCCCCCTCAAGCTGGAATATAGATATCACAAAGACCCAGCCTACTACACAACTCTAGACACGGTTTGAACAACAATTTGGTGAAGATACCAGCTAACTGAGTTCCTGTAGACATAAAGGGTAGCCAACAATCCATTATTCACCTTTTCTAGAACAATATGATAATTTACCTATGCTGGTTCTCTTAGGAAATACTGGATTTGAAGCAATATGCTTTGCTTCCTGATTATCACCATACATAGGTATAGACAATTGTACACAAATCCCTAATTCCTCAAGTAAAGACTACCCATACAATCTCACATGTAGTGTGAGCCATGGCTCTGTATTCTGCTTGTGCGCTAGACCTTGCAACAATCATTTGCTTTTGTTTTGATAGGTAACTTTTTGTCCACCAAGAAAAGTACAGTAGCCGATTGTTGATTGCCAATTAGATGGTGATCCTGCCCAATCAGCCTTTGTAAAGGCCTCAACATGCCAATGCCTATTAGATCGGTAAAACAAACCACGTCTAGGATTAGCCTTAAGGTACTTAAAATGTGCGAAGACAAGCTTCTGAAAGTGGTAGACTAGGAGCTTACATAAATTGATTCACCATACTAACAAGTGAGATATCAAGACGTGCGATGGTATGATAATATAGCTTGCCAACCACGACAATACTGGTCTGGATGAGGAGAGATCTCCCCCTGATCACTACAAAGTTTTACATTCCAACAACTCTTGGGGCCACCTCACCCCCACTCGTAAGCATGTGAAACGGCTGTAAGGACTAGTCCGAGGTGCGCGCAAGGTTGCCCGAGACACCCTGCATTATAAAAAAAAAGGTTTTACATTCCGATCCATAGGAGTCTCCATAGGCCTTGATCCCAATACACTAGTCTCCTCTAGAATGTCCAATGCACTTCCTTTTGGATAGACTAATCCCATCCTTGGATCTTGCAACCTCAATACCCAAGAAATATGCAACTTACCCAAGTCTTTGGTGTGAAACTAATGTTGTAAGAAATTTAAACCTCAATATTAACATAAGGCCAAGGGACAGTTGATTGTAAAACATGCTCTCATTTGCATCAAACTAGCAAAATTGTGTTGTATCTATTTCGGCTGCAGCAATCTTTGTGCAAATATTTTAACATCTATACATATGATTAGTAAAGATTTGGAATTCCGGAAAGTGGATTAGGATGGTGACGTTCTTCGTCCCTGTCCACACTCCGCACCAATGGCAACTTATATTAAGGTTATCTAGTTTTTCATCAAAGGAAAGGTGAGGTTTAGAGTATTGAAGTCAAGAAAACCGTAAAATTTCAATTCTTTTACCAATAATAGATAAGGGGAAGAAGTTTGACCAAATGAGATACAGGATGGGGCTGGATAAGAGTATATTTGGCTGTTATTAGCTTATGTAGCTTTTCATGTACTTGTATTGGAATTTCTATCTCTCGATATTGTAGTATAGTTTACCTTTCAATCAGTGTAGTTTTGGGTCAACCGTGCAAAATTTAAGATTACGTTCACTAAGCTTTTGCCTTAAGACCTAATTGTAAAGCAGGTCACCACCTGAAACGATGCAAGTGCTCTCCCATTGCAGCACTTTGGCGCTAGTTTGAATTGCATGAATCAGCCTCTACTCGAAAGAGTAGGTTGTCCACCTACTTTCCTTCCAAGACCCAGTGGCTAGCGTAAGCCTTGTGCACCGATAAAGATCTGTTTGCTCATTGCCAAATTGTAGCTGCCTCTGAGCTTTTTCGATACCTCACAGTTTGTAACATCAATTTCTTGGATGACTAATGGCATTTCATAGAGCTAAGTGGGTTGGAGAAAATGAATTCATGTAGCTAATCCCAAGTAATTGAGATTAAAGTCTTGTTGAGTTGATTGGCGAATGAGCTGGCCTTTTGTTGTTCTTAACTTGATAGCCTTCTTGATGTTTGATTCATCATAGGTTCGTAAATCATTTGAGCAGGGATAGTTAAATCATAGACTATGATTGGACTCTGTATTAGAAACTAAATCTTATTCTCATTTCGTTTTAGCGGTTAGAGTAGTTCAGACAGATCATCCGAACATGTGTTACGATGCCCCTCTTGGTTCCCTCCAAATGCTGCCTTGGCTGGATCATCTCTACTCCTGAATAATGTTAAATATTATATGTATCATGCTATCCGCCATACCTGGAATGCGGATCGCTGTGGTATGAGGAGTGGAATGGGAACGGGAATGTAGTACCCTACCCGCTTCGGAACGTGGTACAGTAGGGGTAGGCTCATTTGGACCGTACATTTAGAACGGAATACGTTTGGTCGAATGCGGAACCTTTTTTTTTAGATCTTCATAACATAATTACATGTTCTACATAGTGTATATGTAGAATAGTATTTATAAGCTAACAATCAACGTCATTCTTTTTCTTTTTCCTTACCAAACACATCATGAGTGATTACGTGACATAAGTGTTGAACAAAGTCCAAAAAATTAAAAACAAAATAGTCTTAAGATAACTTAGATGATGCTGAAATAAAGGTGTTATACATTAATATTATTTAGATGAGAATATCTGGCATCCTCCCTTCGTGTAACCTTTTTAGATGAAAATATCTGTAAATGTGGAGCTAATGCAACTTGAGAGACTTGACCCCAAGACCTGTGAGAATCCGAAGCCTTGGTGCCATTTCCGATCACCATTTGTGCCTAAAGCTAAAGCTTTTAGGAATATGAACCCAACAACGGATGTTTGTTTATCAAGCTATCCTGCAGCAGCATCGTTCCATATGCTTTTTGTTCTTTTATTTTGCCTTATCCCACTTTATTAAAGTTAAGAACGGTATGTTGCCCTGAAGTTTCTGACTTGAATGCTTAACACTTACACAGAAGGGTTACCTGTTATGCTGTTATCTAGTGTCTTCAGTTTTTGCATTCTGATCTCTTTGTAATTTATTCTTTTTCTGGTGTTTGTTTAACCATTTGTTTTTTTGCTATAGTATTAATAGGATGGGAAGGGATATTGCATATGCACTACTACAAAAATAGATAAAGATCTCGGTCATCTTGTGTGATCTTTCACTTTTAATCTCGCATTCAAAACCGTGGTCTATCAAGGTGTAACTAAAAGTCCATATATTTTAACCACGGGATAAAAACCGTGATTAAAACTCATTAAAATAGTGACTAAAAAAGTAAAAATTGTGATTAAAAATAACAAAAATAACCTTTAACAGCTTAACATCTCAGTTTTACTATAAAACCAGAGTTGTTTATAGAGAAATAATCTTAGTTTTTGAAAAATCGAGGTTAAAAGTGATGTTTTCCTAAGGCAAAAAATCCCACTTTTTTTTCTCCGGTTGGGTTTTGAACCCAAGTCTCTTGAGTTTTGCATAAAAGCTTCAACCAACTGCACCACACACACTTTTCAATATATAATTGAAATATTTAATATATAACATATGCGTTTAACATTAAAATATATTTCGAACTACATTTTGAACCTTTAAATATCAAAATTAGCAATTTTGATAAACATGAAAGTTATAGCCCTTTGTGTTATTGTTCAAACCCAATTTGAGTTATCTCAATCGAAGTTCTGAGCATAGAGTTATACTAGAAATAAATTGGCGATGAAACGCAACCTTCATAAATTTTATCACCGAAGGTACCCATTTGGCGACGAAATCTATTTTCATCGCCGAAAGTGTCCCATTTGGTGACGAAATATTTTTTGTTGAATGGTTGAGAGTGAGAGAGACGAGCGAGAATGGAGAACGGAATTTTGAAAGTCAATCGTGACATTTATTTAGGTGTATCGGGCGCAGAGTCGATTAAGGGGTAAGCGGTTTTTCCGAAATGAGATATATTCTTTAATATACAATCTCAGTTTTTCG
This sequence comes from Rhododendron henanense subsp. lingbaoense, assembly GCA_020567845.1. Lineage (NCBI taxonomy): Eukaryota > Viridiplantae > Streptophyta > Magnoliopsida > Ericales > Ericaceae > Rhododendron > Rhododendron henanense. Next base: position 31,996,102 of record CM036313.1, on the reverse strand, counting down.
AAAACGAGATCTATTCTTTAAGTTACAATCTCACTTTTAGAAAACTGAGATTAAAATTTTTTTCATCTCAGTTTTTTGGTATAATTGAGATTAAAATTGTAGTCCATAACATTTTATTACGCTTTTACAAAAAGTGAGATCTTCTTAGTTTTTGGACCGTAATCTTTATACCATTTTGTAGTAGTGATGATTGCTGGTCATGTGACTTGATTTGTGCTGCCTATTCTCCGGATGTATACAGAATAAACTTGGAAAAGGTTTTTGGCTGTCCTCTGTCGTAGTTAGTGTTTGTTGGTAGTTGGTACTTTTTTTTTGGTTCTCCGGAAATTCGTTGGTATGATTCTTGTCTTTATAGGAGTAAGAGAAAAATAAGGAAGCTCTCTTCAATGAGAAAACCAAGCAACAGGAAGGCTAATTATTCGTTGCTCTCTATTGCTTCGGTATTTGTGTTTGGGGTGATAACTATTGGAAAATAGAATAGGAAAAGGAGAAGGGAGAAAGGGATAGAAAAGAGAAAGTAACCCTTTTTGTTTATAGGAGCAGATAATAATAGATATAAGCCTCTGCCACTACTTAGAGTTGTTTTGATACTATTGTCAGAAACTATAGTTATTAGGGAGCTCTGTGTCGATTAGTATCTGCAATTTCTACAGCGATTGAAAGTTTTGCCAAAGTGATCTGCCTCCAGCATTTATTTTTTATTTTTTCTACCTTCTTGCAGTTACTTGGGGGATGCCTTCTGCTTGTCTTGGAACACGGGATTTTGTCCAAGTGCTCAACCCCATATGCTCCCGTTCACCTGGTGGCAGCTCAAGCCCTGCTACCCTCTTTCCTTCCCCTAGCATAGGATGGTGTAGGCTTGCCTGAGATTATGATAATAATTTTAGCAATTTTTTGTTTAAATTGCTCTCTACCAAGGGAAAGAAAGGTGATGATGATTAGTTGATCCTCATTTATTTACCAGTTGCCCTAGTCCACGCCTACATTTGCCTCATAATCTATAGCTCCATAGGATTCAAATTCAACTCAATTTAAGCATGCTTCTCTTTCTGATTCATTTGATTTCTTTATAAGAGTTTTTTTTTTTTTTTTGGTGATTCAGAATATCCTTTATAAGATTTAATTAGCTACTTTGGCTTGTTGAAAAAACTTAATTAGCTACTACATGTTTTGATTTATATAACTCGAGTATTTTCTTTTGCAGGGACGTTTCCTCTCATCACAGTCCCCAGCTGTAAATGCAGTTACTAGAAGGTTGGTGTAACTTATGTCTTTTTTAGCGCTATAGTTGTTAGAGGCTTGTTTGTTTTGGTTGCTTATCCAGTTGTTGAGGAAATCATATTTTCTAATTCATCAAGCGTCACGGTTTAGTTGCATGTCATGGAGAAGACGACGCTGTGGAATGCTTTGACATGAGAGTGAGATTTTCAGTTGGAAGAATAAATGTTGTTGCTCCTGCTGGTGATATTGACCAGGTAGCAAATCTGCTTCTTGGTACATTATTTCAATGGTATTTAGTAGATCTCGAACGGGGGAAACTTCGCCACTTGAATCCATTTGCCTAAACTTCAAATGCCTAATAGCCAAACTTGATGGGGTTGCATTACATTGTAAATGCTATCATTATGGATCACCTGCTGGATCCTTGTGGCATGTCCTTCGAGCTGAAGTTCTATTGATGGCCTATTCTTGGATATCAGTGCTCTTTTATTTTAAACTCCTCTGGTAGCTCTTTTTCATATTCATTTCCTGTGTAATTTTTGACAGGAACAAATAAAAGGAACATGGAGTAAATTCTCTGCATCATTTTTCACCATGTTATAGAAAAAGATGTTGAGCTTTAGGTTTCAATTGGTGATCAGAAATGCTCTAACAATGCCTACGGATTTGCGGAAGGTCACTGCAGTAGAGTTTGATGGGGAAGGATGCAACCTCATGGCTGTTGGAAGTAGTGCGGGAAAGGTATGGTTAAAACATCATTTGAGATTGTTTCATATTCCCTATGTTATACTATATATGCCCTAGATTTTTAAACTCATTAATCATGAAAAAACTTTCTTCACTAAACAACAAATCCTATCTATAAACATCCACTTGTAGAGATTTTTGACTTTTTGTAATTATTACGGATAAATGTTGATTGTCCTTTTGTTGAGTTATTCCTCCATTAAACATTTCTACGAATAAACTCTTGAGTTTATGCTTGCTATTTTAAATGTAGGTATTGATTTATGACTTGCGTTCTTCACAATCACAACCAATGCGAGTGAAGGATCACATGTGAGCTACATCTGCAGGCTGGCTATTTTGTCTTTGTATCCAATGATAGTTATGTTTTTCTTTGTTTCTAATGCGTAGCTCCTTGTATTTGCCAACTTTCTTCGGTAGGTATGTGTAGACACCCCAATCTGGGTCTCCGAATAATCTTTAAGTTTCCCCGATGATGAAATAAGGAAAAATATACCTTCAAGGCTTGGATTGTTGCTCCTTTCTTACTCCTTCCTAACCTCAAGAAAATCCCATTTTAAACATATAGGGTGGCTCTTGGTTCAATTGCAAAAGAGAAAGATGCGTTTGCTTTGTCAAAAATAACTTTTTCCATGACACACTGAGGGTAAAATGGGCACACATTTCAATGTATAAAATACCTTTGAGTGAAACCAATTGGGTTAGAAAGAGGACTCGACAAGCTTTCCAACGCTTCGAACCGTGCCCAAATCCGAGTTCGGGAGTGTCCGGGGCACCCCCGCGAAGTTTGGTGTGCTGAGCTGTCTCGGAATACCGCACGGCATTCCAAAAACGCCACGCGGCATTTCAAAACGCAGCGCGGCATTTCAGAAAATTCCAAAAATTTGCTCCACCGCACGGGATTTCAATATGCAGCACGGCATTTCTCTTTATGTCGCCCGGCATTTCGGGAAAAAGTTCTGACAATTGCAGAAAGTTGTCGGCCACGCCTGCAGATGCAACAATTAAAAAAATGGCTTGGCTAGAGCACATTTTGCAAGTTTTTTATCCTTTGGGTGAAAAACAAGTATCTTTTTGCCTATAAATATACCCCCCCCCCCCTCTAGTTGAGAAGTACCCCTTCAACTCCATAAAAAGTTACTCTGCCATTTTCTAGACTCTCACTCTCTCTCTCTAAAAATACTCCCCCTTGATTCTCTCTCTACAACTCCTTACACCCATCACAACTATACACACATCTTTCTCTCTCTACATCAACCCACTTGATCTCTCTCTCTCTCTACACCCATTTGCTCACAAGTTTCTCAAAACTCAATCCAAATCAACCTTCACTCTCCATCTTCAAGCACATCCAAACTTCGATCAAAAGGTATAAATAAGTTTCCTTGGGCTAAACCACATTTAGCTTTGAGGGGAGCCGATTGAGGCCCTTCTCGGTCTTTCTATACCGAGTTTGGGTCTCAAACGAGCTTTATATTCAAAAAGCACAAACAACAGTTTTCGCACTGGATACGCTACATTGTGGGGCGTTTTACGACACCGCACGGCGTAGCGTATTACTTCGCGCGTTATTTCATTTCTTGTACATATTCCTTCTTGTGTTGTTCTGTTTAGTCTGCTTGTTGCTTTTCTGTGCGGGTACATTCCAGAATCAAGTTTCATGTTAAAAGTCATTTTTTTTACTTTATTAAATCTTTTAACATTGTTTTACATGATAAGATGAACAATAGGATCTCGTAAATCACTTTTCAGAGATTCAGAAAATATAAAAAACTATTTTGCGGATCTATGGTTTGATTTGTCATATAAGAGCAAACTGATTCTGGAATGCGTAGACGAGTACACCGCACGGTGTTTTAGTTACACCGTGCGATGTATCCGGTTTGTCGTGCGGTGTTTCACATGATCTTGGCAGTCTGCTGTAATGCTGTTATTTCATTTTCTGTACATTGCTCATCCATTTCATACTGTACAGTTTGCACCACAAGCACGGTAATGTGTTATATTAGATCCCATGTCCCTTTCCCGTACATGTTTTAAAGTTAAGTTTTATTTAAATGATATTAAATCCCCCATTTGAAATGCTTAGTAGAGGCCGGTTTTTACCGGGTGAGCGGGGTGCTTTTTTCAACAAAACCTTCCCCGCTCATAACGTGGCTCCCGAATCCAAAATCTCAACGTTGTCGCTAGATCAAAAGCCTTTTTCTTTCAAACAAACTCTCGATTTCTCGGATCATCCATCTCAAAAATCGGGTGGCGACTCTTCGAAACGCGCCGGGCGCAGGAGTCCACAGTATGGCAGCCCAATTTCAAATATTAAGTGGCATCAAACTCTTACCTCCGAGCGAGGAAAGTTAATTACTACGGATAATAAAATTGTCAGGATTTGGGATCCAGAGACTGTAAGCAATACTGATGTAGGGCAGGCGTGTTGGAATAGAAGAACGCGCAACAAGGACAATCACGAACAAGTATGAACTAGAGGTACTCCCTCTATGAACACAAAATAATGAGAAATAATCTCAATTTTCATTAATCAAATCATAAAACAACTCCCTTAGCTCGAAGGCTTACAACTTATTATATAGGAAAAAACCCTAACCCTAATTGATTCGTCCAAAAAGGAAGCAGAATCAATTAATTATCAAAAATTATCAGAAACTAAAAATTCTACTTTGACTAGGAAATCAAATACTAGAAAGAAATATAAGGTTGCCAAAACAAGAAGCAACTAAAACGGAATTTCCTAAGAAAATAATACACTCAAAATAATGCGTAGTTAATTTATATTCTTCATATTTCTGTTCTGCATCATTCTCTCCGTCTTGAAGAAACTCGTCCTCGAGTTTATATAGTTGAGTACGCCGAACCTTGTCTGCATCAAGCTTGTATTTCAAATTGATTTTTTCAAACCCAAACTCCAAAGAGGAATCTACGAAAATTAAAGGATCAATTTTCAATATTAGGCTTGCAGTAATGATTCTCACACATATGTTTTTGCACATACTTTTTGTGGGGCCCATATCGGGGTCTCACAAAATGATCCGAACCGCTCATCTTTTTTAAAATATTTTTTGGAGGGTTCCTGTAAAAAATTGGCTCCAACGGATATCGGTAAGGGCTTTCTCAAAAATCGTAGGACGAATCATTCTGTTTTTCCTTACGAATTCTGATAAAGCCCTTACCGATATCCGTTGGAGCTGATTTTTTACAAGAACCCTCCAAAAAATATTTTAAAAAAGATGAGCAGTTCGGATAATTTTGTGGGATCCCGATATGGGCCCCACAAAAATGTATGTGCAAGATATGTGCAAAAACATATGTGCAAGTAGCATGGTTGTTAGGCTTGAAACCCATGATGTGTTGCTCTCACAGTCTTCAACGATTTCCCAAAAAGGATCGACAAATTCGTTCTTCCAGTCAACAACTACTAAATTACACGCAAAATAATCTTCTGATAGTTCATTGCCCACAGTATATGACTTGGGCAATAAGTTTCCACCTTCGTACAACACGGTCCCCACAACCTTACCAACCTTACCCTTCTCAGCAATACAATTTTTTTTTGTTGAAATATTTTTTTATTTTCTGCTTTTGTAATTTTTTCCACCGGTTCTTCATAAAAAACTGGTGGTTTATTCCAATCCACTATTGGATCTGGAATAATATTTGATGTGAATGGCCACTCGATGGTAGTTTCATCTACTTTTGTCCTCCCCCTTGACTGATGGTTACCAGCCAAAGGTTTGGTGATAGAAACGTCATTCAACACCTCCTCCCCTTTCGAAAATCGAGGTTGAACCGAACGACGGCGAGGTGGGTTCCCCCCAACAGCCATGGCAGCCACCTGATCGGTTAGGACGCCAATCGCATCCATCACACGCTGCCCAAGTTGTTGGAACCTCTCCTCCATTCGTGCTTCTTGTGCAGCTTTACTTCGACTATACACATCTTCGGCAACAGCATAATGACCATAACAAACTCCTTGTCGCGCCATGATCTGGAATTGAACCTGGCTCTGATACCAACTGATACAGGGTAGGCGTGTTGGAATAGAAGAACGCGCAATAAGGACAATCACGAACAAGTATGAACTAGAGGTACTCCCTCTACGAACACACAATAATGAGAAATAATCTTAATTTTCATTAATCAAATCATAAAACAACTCCCTTAGCCCGAAGGGTTACAACTTATTATATAGGAAAAAATCCTAACCCTAATTGATTCGTTCGAAAAGGAAGCAGAATCAATTAATTAACAAAAATTACCAAAAACAAGGTTGGTTTTTACCAAAAATTACCAAAAATTACCAAATACTAGAAATAAATATAAGGTTGCCAAAACAAGAGGCAACTAAAACGGAATTTCCTAACAAAATAATAAACTCAAAATAATGCGTCATTAATTTATATTCTTCATATTTCTGTTCTGCATCAAATACTCCCATTTTCTTTTGAATGTGAGTAGAATTTAATATGTTGGTTTTTGTTTTAGATTAGTCACATTCGAATCCTATTAATTAATGTGCTTTGGCTACTCCATTAGTTCTAACTTTCATTTGTTGGTGATACCCTAAAAGGGTGTGCATGTGGCTGCAATTGTTATTTTACCCAGCTCAACTCAAAACTATTGGTCAATGAAAGGGTGAGAATAGAATTGTGCATTTTGACTCTCCATTGTTGTCATCCATTTTGAAACTTCATTTCTTTTTAGGATCTTTGCAATCCCAACTCAGCTGATTGTCAAAGTAGGTCGGCTTTCATTGTATCCCCATGTTGAAAGTAAAAGATAAAGGGTTTTTTTTTTTTTTGAACGGCAAAAGAGAAGGTTACCAATTTTGTCCAACCCTTCATTTCTTTATACCAATGTCACATGGTTGCTTCTGGAGCAAATGACATGGGCATTCGAACATGCAATTATTTGAACTTGAAATAATTTAGTTAAAGAGCAAATAGAAAGAATGAACCTCACTTATGAATTTTTGCAAATAAATTCTCATTGTAGATTAGACAATTAGAACTTTGATTCTTAAGTGAATAATTGGGATCGATTGTTAGTTACTTTCTTAGAATTAGTTTCTTTATGCTATGGGCTCTTTCAGCTATTTAAGCTACTTGGCTTATTTTTTTGTTCTTACTCAATTTTTTTTCCGCATTTGTTAGTTTTTCGTTGATTTTTTGAGGATTATTGCTTTGTTATGACGGGAGGAACCTAAAAAGTAAAAAATTACAATTAAAAACTAATTTTTTTTGAATAAAGACGAAAATAAGCCAATAAGCCAATTTTTTCGTCTTTATTAAAAAAATTGAATTTCGATCATAATTTTTTACTTTTTAGATTCGTCTCGTCGTGACAAAACAATAATCCTCAAAAAATCGACGAAAAACTAACAAATGCGAAATTTTTTGAATAAAGAATAGAAAAATAAGTCAAGTGGCTTAAATAGCCGAAAGAGCCCTAACTAGCAACCGATTGTAGTGGTTAGATTTGTCATCAAAAAAATCAATTGGACCTGAAATCACTTTGAATGGTTCATTGATGATTTTCAAGTTTTGGTTTAAGTTCTTGTTCTGATTTGGGATGTTTTTGTTGGGAAACGATTCCCAGAAACCAGTAATAACGCGTACAGATTAGACAATAAGAAAATCGCAAAACCCTACAAGGCGGAATTAGGGTTTTACCTCAACTCCATGCGAACACGAACGCTGGTTGAACTTGTTATAGCACGTCTTGCTATATGCCACGTATACTGCTCGACTGCACCTTACGATCTTCTATCGTATTCCCTGCACGCCTAGAACACGAACCGAGTGTGGACTCTTTCGTGGTCTGTTTGCCCTCTCTAGATCTGCCTCTATTTTGTGAATAATAAAAAACGTGAAAACGTCCGTCTGACCTAGAGAGCATAACGTGTATATATAGGGCTACGATAGGGACCTAAGGAGTAATAAGTCTGGGCTCCCAGTGTAAATAAGAAAACCTAATCCCATCAGGATTTAATTTCTTATTTCACTAATTATAATTCACCCCACTACAGAATTATAATTGCACTCCCGTCCTTATCTCAATTATATTACGAGCTCCATGATATTAAATACTTATTAATCTCCCCACGTTAAGATTACAGATACCCGTTGATTAAAATAAATTACTAACAGTTTTTTCCTTTTTGCAGATATGATCTTATGATTGAGTGGCCGGCTGTTGATTATGAATCTCTTCAACTTTGTCTTCCTCTGCTAAACTTTTATTTGGTTTGGTTTCCTGATTAAATTATTCGTAAATCACAAATTTATTCGGTAGTTAGTTTCTTTGCTTGCTATTTGACAACCGCAAATATTGCCCGAATTCCTAATGACCTCCCTTTTTATGGGATTGGAATGTCCTTTTGTTTCTCTTATTTGTAGAAGTAAATTTTGGTAGCAATCAAGTTGGACTATGGAGATCAATAGTGTGGGAGAATGGTTGGTATAGTGCGTAAAGTATTAATCAACCACATTTTTATTCATAGTCATGGAATGTAAGGAATCCAATAGCCTTCGTGAATGGTTTATTTGACTATATCGGCAGTGATATTGAATGCTATGTTGTTTTTAATAGCAGTTTCAAAACATTTTATCTAGTTTTATGCATTTTTAGTTTGTGTATGCAAAAGTTAGAGATTTAAAAATTACTCCCTCCGTCCCTTTTTTAGAGTCCAGTATTCCATTTTGGGCTGTCCCTTAATAAATGTCCATTTTGTAAAGTGAGTGTGTAAAAGTTGGTGAAAATTTTCATTTTGCCCCTAAAAGTAGATTTCATTTTGAAAAGTTAATAAGTAAAAATATAATGATGGTGTTTCCATAGATGGTAAAGAGGGAAAGTGGAGGTAAAAGTTGATATGAAATGTGTAATGATGATATCTTTTTAATAAGTTGGAATTACGAAGTAGGACACTTAAAAAGGGACGGAGGGAGTATTTCTTCTTTATTTGCTGATTCAGGTTAATCATGTCAATGGATATGATGAACTATTGTTTTTCGCATAGTTGAATTTGTTGGACAGGGGGTGAATATATTGCACACGAGTTCAATATTTATTTGAGTGTTCTGTTTGTTCGAGTCGTATATTGCACGCAAGTTCAGTATTTATTTGCATGTACTGATTCTTCGAACCGTGCCTTCAAGAATGAGCATGCGCTACTTCTCAAATACAGTATCTTTAAACCACAAAAGGGTAAATTCGTTCATTTTCAATGGTAATCTTGTTGCGAAGCTGAGCAATCCTTCGGCCAATTTCCGATTGGGCCATTAACCGATGATTGGAGAAGTAACCCATTTTTTGACGAGGACGAAAAGCTACGTTAGAAAGAAAAAAAAAATTTAAAAAGTTAAGGAAGGTAACTGCATTTGTTGAAAACCTCAGGGAGGTCACTGAAATTACCCGGAAAACCAGTAAAAAGCAAAGCAAAAGTGGTAGAAAGAAACAAGAGTCTCGAGTGACGCGGAAAGTAAAAGTCAAAAGTAAAAATCGTTTCTTCATCAAATTCAAAATTCCCTTCTTGTGTTTTGTGTCCGGTAATGAACAGAACAACGGCGATGAATCCAAAACCCTTCTTCAAATCTCGCTAGAAACGCTCTGTTTCTTGCTTCCTGGAAATGCTTGAGGTACTTAAAAGCTTTTACTATGTTTTGGCCTTTTTATTCAGTACTGTGTAAAAAGTGATGTACTGGTATTTAGTTGCTCCGTGTTTTGTTGTCGAGGATCACGTAAAGAAAACTGGGAACTAACATTATGGAATTTGGATCACCGGCAATTGCCTTCTATGAGTTTTTCATGCCTTCTTTCGTAGTATCTTTCAAAATGCGCCGTTATGACATCACCGTCTAAGATTTGATCTCTATTTGGGTATAATCTGGGCGAGAATTTTGGGTTTTGTTTTTCCCCACTTGTCAAGCTCCATTTATTTTTTCCCTGCTTTTATATGGCTTTTTGTTATCTTGATCTGTTGGAAAGTCTATCCAACTTGCATCTATTGCTTAGGTAACATAATTATGTGGCTAACCCAAAGGGGTTGGCCAAGCGGTCTTGGCTTTGGAACTTAGGGTTTCCTCTCTCCTGAGACCCTCCTAAGTTCGCACGTTCAATTTCCTTGCCAACTCCTTTGGGCCATAACATAGAATTTCCTAGTGGAAGGTCTAAGGTTCGAATCTCAAGGGGTGGACCTATGGTCAAATTCCATAACTAGCTCCCCTTTAGGTTACCGGCTTAGGTCCGGTAATTACCCGGTACATATGGGACGGGGGGACTGCATGTACCCGAGGGATTAGTCAAGGCAAAATGCTTTGGACACCCTTGATAAGCAAAAGAAATAAATAAAAAAATAAAATAAAAATACATGCTTATGTGGCTGATGTTGTGGGCTGCGTCGAAAATTGGAAAGTGGCAGACGTTTGTTCATGAATTTGGTATCAAACATAAGAAATATATTTGGACTTTGTTTCCCGTTTGAATTTTATTCTTCTTCTTCGTGAGTGTGTCTCATTTACCGGCCTAAACGACGATCAAACACTCGAACGCGAGAACGAAGGATAACCCAGAGGCAAGCTAGCCGTCTGTGTTAATAGCTCCCCTTCCATATTTGTAGTAGCAGCAGTCCGTGAATCGGTAGCTTAGTTAAGGTTTAGTTTCTTTATTATGAAGTTAGGCACGGTTATCGTCATTTCATTTGTCCCAATATTCAGCCAATGGGTACAAACTTGCTTGTTGGAAATAGTTAATGAGCAACAATAACTAGCTATCACTGCAAACCTTTCTCCTGCTCCTGTAGCTTGTGAGAAATTTTAGCTCTGAACTTATTATAGGTGGCTCTATTTCTTTGTGAGGTTTGGGTCTTCTGTTATTACTTTCACGTGAGATCAGCATCTTCTTCTCTCAGTATACTATTTAATGTGTTGACAGGTTTCCAGGGAATGTTGGAGTGCACGGTTTTGTAGGCTTGACTTTTCTGTCGCGGCCGCTGGGGAAATTCTAGGAAATGCACTGAACTATTTGAGGCCATGATTTATGGGTATTAGATTTTTGGATTGCTTGTATCTCGGGATTTTAGGAAATCATACCTTTACTGGTAAGATGGTTTCAACTGGTAATGTGGAGAGTGGTCCTAAAGCAAATATTCAAATCCCTCTTTCTGCGTCAACATCTAGGAAGGGGCTATTAGGAGACAGTGATCCTCATATTGGACCTATCAAAAAAAAACTTCCCAGTAGATTTAGCACCCTGAATTTTAGTTCTGGTGGTGGGTTGCTTTCCCCCTCACGTAAATTTCAGCATAAAGGAGTAGAAAGAGACAAAATCTTCCAATCTGTACCTGATTCTATCGGTAAAGGTCGTCACAAACGTCTCAATGGGGTTTTTTCCAGGAAAATCAATTGGGCTTCTGTATGGAATAGGAGTAAAGAATGGATAAGGAAGCCTTTGAACATGGCACTTCTTTTATGGATAACTTGTGTTGTTGTCTCAGGGGCAATCCTCTTTCTGGTAATGACAGGAATGTTAAATGGTGTTTTGCCAAACAAAGCACAGAGAAATGAATGGTTTGAGGTCAATAATCAAATCATCAACGCTCTCTTCACTCTTATGTGTTTGTATCAACACCCAAAGCGTTTCCACCACCTTTTCCTCTTGTGCAGATGGAGCCCCAAGGATATCACCCAACTCAGAGCAATATACTGCAAGAATGGCACTTACAAACCCCATGAGTGGACGCACATGATGGTTGTCATTCTTCTTCTCCATGTGAATTGCTTTGCTCAATATGCCTTGTGTGGACTAAATTTGGGTTATAAACGATCAGAACGACCTGCCATTGGAGTTGGTGTATGCCTTTCTGTTGCGATTGCAGCTCCAGCTGTTGCTGGTTTGTACTCCATACTTAGCCCCCTTGGGAGAGAGTATGTTTTGGAAGTGGATGAGGAAGCACAGGATCAAATCCTCACAATTGGCAGTACTTGTTCAAGTAAAGTAAAGGTGAAGTCCTTGGAGAGGAGATTTTCATTTGCCTCAAGCAAGGACAAAAGAACTATTGAGAACAATCCCGTTTGGAGAGGTGGGGTACTCAACTTATGGGAAGATATTAAACTAGCATATCTCTCTCTCTTCTGTTGTTTTTGCGTTTTTGGTTGGAATACGGAAAGACTTGGATTTGGGAACACATATGTTCACTTGGCAACTTTCCTCCTCTTTTGCACTGCTCCTTTCTGGATATTTACCTTGGCTGCTGTAAACATTGACAATGAGACTGTCAGAGAAGCTTTGGGAATAACTGGAGTTGTGCTTTGTGTCTTTGGTTTACTTTATGGAGGCTTTTGGAGGATCCAAATGAGGAAAAGATACAATTTGCCTGCATATAACTCGTGTTGCGGAAAACCAGCAATTGCAGATTGTGCACTGTGGCTGTTTTGTTGTTGGTGTTCTCTTGCTCAAGAAGTCAGGACCGCGGATTTCTATGACATTGTGGAAGATAAGTTCTGCAGAAAGCAGATGGATGAGAACAAGCCGTCACTAACCCCTTTGCCTCGTGAAAATGGGGGGTTTGTGTTATCATCTGGCCCTACCTCTCCACCTTGGAACAGTACAGTGCTACTGTCCAAGCTTGCAACAGAGGATTCCCTTGGTGGAAGCAGATTTTCCAGAAACGGTAACAAAATGGATGCAGAGGTTCCTGAGGTGGTGGAAGATCTGTTTAGTAAAATGTCTAAATGTTTGAAGCCACCTATTCCTCCGTTGATTCAGAGAGAATATCTTACCCATTAGAGCATTTTATTTTGAGGGGAAAAAATCTTATTTGCAGAACAATTTTTTTTGCATGTTACCGCTGAAACTTTTATATGTAGAGAGAGTGGATGTATCTTGCAGTAATTACTCAGCATTCTTCTTGCTTTGTTTGCTTTTATCTTTCTCCTTTATTGGTTAGTGTTCTCCATAAGGTGTACTCAAATTTGAGCGTTTTTCCAAAAGGGGGTTTTGAGGACTACTAGGGTGGGGAGGCTCCTTTGTTGTGGTGAGGTCTTTTGGGTTACCATTTGTGGAGAGTTCCTTAATTTGTCCTTGCGGGTTCTACTAGGGTTAAGTTCCTTTGAGTTTGACAAGAGTTTTTATGGTTGATATTGGGTATTCTTTACGGGAGTGATTGTCTTGACAGTAGGGCTGTAAATAAACTGAGTAGCTCACGAGCTCGGCTCGTTCAACAAAAACTCGGCTCATTAAGGGAGGCTCGACTCGATTAAAGAGGCTCGTTTCGTAAATGACTAAGCTCGGCTCGTTAAGGCTCGAGCTCGAGTTTTTGGCTTTAAGTAAACGAGCCGAGCTCTAGCTCGGCTCAGCTCATTTACACCCCTACTTGACAGTATGGCTAGCTCTTTGGAAACTTTTCTTGATCAAAGTAAATCATCTCGCCCTTTTCCCGTGGATAGGTTTAAGCTTACGCTTTAGTGTAACCTCGTAAATTCTTGTGTTATTGTGTGGTTGCTTGTTAGTTTGTTTTCTCCTCATCGTCATAATATGTCACTTTAATGTTGCCCTCTCTGCTCCCACGTGCACAAGGCTTTTGTAATGCTGTGCATGATTATTGGTCATCAAAGAAAATGGATTCATAAAGTAAGAATCAATGAATCCTGAAAGTGGCCGTCCAAATATGTTAGGTGAGCCGCAGACCAGAAGTAAAATGTGGAGCTGTCCCTAACTCGAGCTGTGGATTTTACCTTGGAGCTTGGAGCCAATGTGGATCGCGAGGCCGAATCAGTCAAGATAAATGGATTCTAAATTCGTATCGATTGACCCACATGATTTTAGGCACAATTGACACTCTAACCAAGATCTGGAATATGTATTCGATGATTTTTTTTTTGGACTAAAGAATTCACAAAGAATCTCGACTCCTGGGAGGGAATGCAGACAACCGTCTCCAAAGCTTTCTTATACAATGGGGCAGATTGTCCAACAAATATTCTTTGTTAGTATTAAAATGGATTTGGCTGTTGGGTTCCTTAGGTCAGCTTTCCTACCAAAAGATTTGGACTATTTTTTTTTATCATCTAAAGATTGGGACTATGAAACCCTGATTCACGTTTTCCCCCTCCTAAATGAAAAATTATTCCATGGTCTGGTCACCGACACCCTCTTCTACCACATATTTTTGTGAGGTTCAATACTACGTGTATAAACCTCATCACTTCACGTGGTGATGCTTCAAGACTACTAAAGGAGTAACTACTCTTCACAAATACTCTTAATCAAAGGAATGCTTTCATATTTGAATCAGGAAAGATTTGTTCTCAGGATGTAACATTTGCCAATTAGCTGGGAAATTAAGGAATAACTAATTACTGTCAATTAATTTAGTGCTCTGCGTATCGAAATATGGTATTTCCAGTCCACTGCTCCCACCAGTGGAGCCAATGGACTAGCTATGCCAGTTGATGATTATACTCGATCAATGTTGTAATTACAAAAATATTATGGAAATTGAATTCTACACTCCTTTTTTTGACATCTACACTCCTTTTTTTGGATTCTAGCAAAAAAAATTACATACACTTTCAACCCTAAAATCCAAAAAAAGAGTGTAGATGTCAAAAAATGGAGTGTAGAATTCAATTTCCAAATATTAATTGAATCAAATATTAAAAATCATTAGCCTGTTTAAGATCATTTGATGATAAGAGAATAATGAGTACGTACGGCCATGTTTGACGGATGTTATAAGGATTGTGTTTGGACTGTTATGGCTGCGGACCTCATAGTGGTCTTTTGGTTGCAATTTCATATGACTTGACGACTAGTCCCAGCGGGCTATGAAATGAGGTGGGATTGCAAGTGAGAAATGCACCGGTACGACAAAAACAAGCGTGGTTAAAAGTCTCTGCCTAGCTCCAATTAGAAGTAGATCAAATGTGGGATCACGTGGCCTAAGCGTATGGGATGATCACACCATCATCTCAATGTGGTGGCCCACCACTCAATGTTTTACAGAATAGTAGCGGAAGTATCGAATGATACGTAACGGATATTATACTTCTTATATATGGTTAGAGTTAAAGTGGCCCAAGACATGAATTTTAACTTTGTTATACTATCCCCTATAGGATGGGATCATGAACAACTTATTTTTAACCTTTGCAAACGCTTCTTATGAACAACTTGTTTGATTTCTTTTGGGTAATTAATAAATGAACAACTTGTTGCATGCACCACTAATCTTGATTCTTGTATTTGTATATTAAGGCATGGGGGATCTTAATTGGGACTCCAAATGACAAGCTAGCTAGAAATGTGATTTGACTCTGCCAAACACATTAATTAATTTGCAAGTGAAAAAAGGCCAGTTGGATATTGGAAACCAGTACTTGAAGAAAATCAACCTTATCAACTCTCTTTGACCTTTAAATATTCCATGAAATCAAGTAAAAAGATTTGGTCGTCCACATGGGATCTTGTCGACACACTGAAATTGAGACTTCAGTTAAGGTTGTCAAATTTTGAACAGTACTAGAAGAAAATTTTCATGCTTTAAAATCCACCTTATAATTTCATAAGTTTCAGTACGTAAGAGTTCAATGATTTTTTCACTCCATTTTCTTTAATTACACTTCAAAATTTTAGTTTTTAGTATTTAAACTGAAACTGAAAATAAATCTAAGAACTGAAAAAGACAAAAATTTGGAGTGCATTTATGATAAAATGGAGTGAAGAAAAAACACTTCTCTACATTGAAATGCATATGGGCAACCATTACATATGTTTTACTATTCTAGATCAAGGCGAAATTGATACTGAACGCCATTGTTAATGCAAACATGCTAGTGGTCGCGCACACGCACATACATATACGCACACTACCACAACATTGCTGACAACATCGACTTTGCAATTTTATTTTATTTTTTTTGGGAAATAATTTCCATTTAAGAAGCTCAAAACGCGTACAACCTCAAAGGACTCTGCAATGTTGATTTCACACAAAAAACAAATACAAATGAAGGTAGAGTACAAATTAATATTGAAAGTTAAGTTACAAGCCAACACAATTTCTTGAGGTGGTAACCCCACCATCCACAACAAGGTTATGACCACTTACATACTTGGATTCATCACTAGCAAGGTAAAGGGCAGCCTCAGCTATATCTCTAGCCCTAAGAATTTCACCTTTCAAGTTAGCCAGCCCTCTCACAAACTCCTCCATTTTCTCCACCTCGTTCTCACAAGGTCCCCCAAAGCTCATGCACTCATCTTCTTGTTCTTCTTCATCCCCTCTCCTCCATGCCCTAACCAGCATTTCCGTCGCCACCCCAAAAGGCGAAATGCAATTAACCCTGATTCCATACCTCCCTAACTCACAGGCCGAGTTCTTGGTTAACCCCACAATCGCGTGCTTTGAAGCAGTGTAAGCATGTGGACCCATCCCTCCCATGACTCCGGCCACACTCGATGTGGAAATGATATTTCCACTCCCTCTTGGAATCATCACACGTGCCGCGTGCTTCATTCCCAGGGCAACCCCTCTCACGTTTACTCTCATAACGCGGTCAAATTCGTCCGCATCAAAGTCAACTATGCTCTTGTGCTTGGACTGGTTTCCGAGCACTCCTGCATTGTTGAAGAGGATATCAAGGCGCCCATAGCGAGAAACGGTCGAGTTAATCAAGTTTTTGACGTCTTCTTCTGAGCTAACATCACAATGTGTGTAGGTTACTGAGGGAGATAGTGAGGTGGCAAGAGCAATTCCAAGAGTGTCCTCAACATCGGCAATGACCACCTTAGCACCATGCCTTGCAAAGAGTCTCACTGTTGCTTCACCAATCCCTCTAGCACCACCGGTCACAATTGCTATCTTTCCCTCCAATCTACATTCATAATACCACAAGAGAAATTAGAAAGAAAAAAAAAACAATAAAAATATTCTCTATGTTTCTTTGTGTTTTTTTTTTTTTTTTTGTCTTTTCAAACTGCCATAACAAAGATCTTTATTTTCTTTTTAACATCCGAGAATTTCTGATATCAATATTTATGACCGGCCAGATGAGACTTTTTCTTCTCTGCCGAAGTTGACTATCAATTCATATATGATTATATCTCTAATACTGATACTGATACATATCTTGACACCATATTTAAAACAATGGTAAGTACCAATATTTCTGGATAATTAACGAGGTCTCTCAATTGTGCTGTGGAGTTGTAGTTCATAACACTAACCAGAATGGTAAGCTCAATTGCCCCACCTGTAGAGAGAGAGAGAGAGTACCTCTTGAAGGAGGGAGAAATATTTTCGTTGCCTGAACCATGAATTCCTTCGAAACTTTTCTCAGCCATCACTTGAGCAGGCATTGTTTAACCACACTTGAATAAATATATGAAGAAGAATTTGTGCGTCAGAGAGAGAGAGAGAGAGAGGAAGAGAGAGAAGCGAGGACTGGTCTTGGCTGTTGGTCCTATGATATTTATAGGCAATGGGTACGTACAAGTGGTAAAGAGTTCTTCTCTCATTTGCGATTAGAGCGGTAATGACAGTACTAAGTAGTTTCTCTTGGATTGCTTAAAATAATTCGGTTCACTAATTTAAGATGGGTTTTCCCTAAAAAGTTTGTCTAATGGTATAAGAACTTTAGATAAGTTATTTTTACTGAATGAACTTTTAGTTGATGTATGTGAAGAGAATTACTTATCTTGGAATTTAATTATTTTTGAACTTTAGCCCGTTTAATCCATTTTGATAATAATAATGAAAATCCAGGCCATAATGAGATAACCTAATTATAATTGTTTTATTTAATTAGAAAAGAAATCCAATTCAACCACTCCCAAGTCACAAGTGGATGAATAAATATATTAGTACGTACTAGTAGTATTTGTTTAAACATATTCTGATGAACTGTTTCCCAATATTTCTAAGGCGACTTCCTGGAAAAACGTCTCGTTCTATGTATGCCAAACCTTGCATCTACTTTCTCGTTCTATGCGTAATTAATATCCCATTTATATGACTAAACTATCCCTCAAGGTTCAAACAAAACTATCTCTCAACGCTTCTTTCAATCTTGCTTTCTTGTATAATAACACCCGGGTGTTTGGACTAATTTATGCACAAATCGACTAATCCTGAAATCCCAAAATTAACGACATATGACAAAATTCCAAATTAATGATCCTACAAGTCTCCAATAGTTCCAAAGGTTTTTGGCTGGTGATGAGAGTCCAACATGGAACGTTGAGAAATTTATGACAATCTTTTTTTTTTCCCCTTCTTTTGGTTATACTAATTTGTCACCATCGTCCATCTTGCTACTTAAATCAGCAACACATAAGTGAAACCACCATTTGTAAACAAAATATGCGACCGAAAAAAAGATAATCAAAATAAGGTATTCTTTATATATGGTCCATATTAATGGGAGATTTTGTTGGAAATGACAAGATTCAAGTCTCTCACATCATTGTTTTATTGATGTTTTCTATTTTATTTTATATACCAAAATGGAGACATCTAATAATTAGCTAGAATTCGATGTCGTTCAGTAGGTGGAAAAAGTGTGATTTGAACAGTCTATTGAAGCTAGGCTGATTACAAATCTAGTCACCTTAAGGAGGCCAAATAATTGGTCAGATACATGGATAGTTTAACTTGACTTTCAAACCTTTGAAAGTGCTAGGCTGCTAGCTGTTCAAAGATTGTGTCAAAAGGCAGAAGCCTCTAGTATATCATGAAGTTTACCATTTTCCAAAGAACTTTCAGATTCAATACTTCGTATTCAACTCTTTAAGGCTGTGTTCCACAAACACAATAAGAACTTATTTTTTGTTGAATAAGAAGGGTTGTTCTGGAAAATAAGAAGGCTCCTACTTATTTTGGAAGAATTTGTATAGGTACCGACCGGCTAGGGAGGGAAATCGTACCGACGGCCACGCCGGGCCGTCTCCGGCCACCGGACGGCCGATCCGAGCCGTCCAAAAATTCTATAAAAAAAAAAACCAAGGGGGTCTACGCGGGAATCAACGGCATCTGAGGTGCGTAGGGTGCTTGATCCGAGCACCCCTTTTCATCACCCCTTTTCCGTTTATGTATGAAAAGGGGTGCTCGGATCAAGCACCCTACACACCTCGGATGCCGTTGATTCCCAGGTGGGCCCCCTTGGCTTTTTTTTTTAGAATTTTTGGATGGCTCGGATCGGCCGTCCGGTGGCCGGAGACGGCCCGGCGCGGCCGTTGGTACGATTTCCCTTCGCCGGCGCCCATTCTCATAGCAACAGTCTTATTTTTTGTATACGGCAACTTCAAGCTCAAAAATCATGTGTTTACGCAAATAATTTTCTTATCACTATGGATCTTATTTGATAGATCTCATTGAGATCTTTAATACGGTGCGAAAAAAAAATTCATTTACATTATTTTTGAGTTTGAAAATGTGAAGTAAACTTTGTATTTGAATTTTGTGGAATGGCCCTTATTATTTTCGAATAAGATGTTGCAAAATAAGTACTTATTTTTTAAGAAGGTTTCCAGAGCCTAATTCACTTGTTAAATTTTGAATAGTGCATGCTAATTGACTGAAACTCCAACCACAATTTTCTAGTTATATCTTCATTTTTCAAATAACACACTCAAAACTCAATCATCTCCCTTTGCCCTCCAAATTTTTGAATATTAATTTTTCACCATTACCCAATGCTTAGCGGAATCCTAGACCTAAAATAACGGGTTGCCCCAAGCATAGGGCTGGGACCGATATAACACAATATCTAGTAAGACCGGAGTCGAATCCACAGAGACAGTGATGTGTGCTGACTAAAAAGCTCGAGTTATTACTATTTAAACTGGCTTTTCGGTGGTCACCCCTTGTCGTTTGATGAAAAGATCAACTAATCCTAGGAAATTATTTGGTTTTTCTTTGAATAATTAAAAAGGAGGTAAGGTCGTAGGATTCATAGCACTCGCAATTAGTCCCGGACTTATTAGTTCCATTTGGTGTTCTTAAAAATTTTGACTTTAGAGAGAAAAAGTTATCTCGAAAGATGCAAACCTTTATGGTTGCCGTTCACCAATGCGCAGTGGAGAACAAGTTTTGGTCCCCCGTTCCCCGCCACTCATGGGCTCCGACAATGCTCGAGTTTGTCTAACGAAAATACTTTACTAACCTAAAATTGCTTTTTTATTATTATTGAAAAACAGGAGCAGAATGTGTCTGATCTGGCCACGGTGTGCTAATCACCCCGCGACCCTACCTATACGACTACTCACTATGCATTGAACAAGAAACTCGAGAAACCCTAATTTGAAATATGCTTCTAAATATGAAATAAACAGAAGATATGAATTAAACAAGTACCAAAGAACAACTTTATTAAAGAACAAAAATTTATATGAGTTACCGAAGTATAAAAACTTGAACGAATCGTCGAGAACTTGAAAGAGAAAAGCTCCGAAGAAAAACAACGTAAGCCTAAGCTGTAAAATAAAATTCGGAACTAGTGCTCTCGGTTTCCTTCGCTGTACTGCCTCCTCTTTGTGCGCAGCCCTCTGTTTTCTCGTGTAAAAAGGGTTCCTCCTGTTATGCGCATGAGACTGCTTTTATATGTTCCTCGAGCCGACTTCGTAAAAGCCCTATGTTTCTGTTTACACCCGTTTTTGGCACCCAGTCCAAGGCCAACGTTGGACGGTTATTTGATTAAAGTTTAATCGATTTGGGTCGTGGGCTGAGGATTTATTGGATCGAAATTAATGGGCCAAGGAAAGAGCATGTGGGCCCGATTAATTTCAGTTTGATTTGGGCTTGAGTTTGTGAGTTTGGGCCTGTTCACAAGGATTATTCGGCTGGCCCAGGGTTTGGTTTGGGTTTGTTATGATGGATCAAATGTAAATGTGGGCTAGTTAAGTTAAAAAGGCCATTTAATTTATTAAATGGCCCATTACCCAAGTGGCCCATGGAAAGTGGAGAGAAGTTAGAAAGTTGTTATCTGGTGAGAAGTTATTTGACCGTATCAAAGTAATTGGTTGCTCCAGATGGCCTACAAAAGGGGGGAAGTGGTTTAGTATGGATGATTGCCACATGGCTATTTGACTTGGTCAAATTGGCTTGCTACCCATTGAGGCCCACGAAAAGAGGAGTGAGGTGGACAATTATTTGCCCATGATTTAAAATCAACGTGGGTTGATTTTCATTTACTCCAGTAGCTTCCCACGATGGGGAATTGTCATGGGCAGATATTTACAACTTCTTTCAACCACCCATGATCCCATGCATGATGGAAGATCATGGGACACGTGTCACCTCAAGGAGCAAGGGCGGGAAATACTTGCATGCAAGAACCGTGGACCTTTGGCCTATAAATACTAGAAGTCAAGACAAGAAAGGGGTTCCCACACCAATCAAGCTCAACGCTTAAAAAACCAAAGCCTTCCCAGCGAAGCAATTATCTCTATTTTCTCACCTTTTACTCAATTACTTCACCAAGTAATTCGAGCTTCGTCTCTCTTGTATCCCAACTTTGTTATTACGCAACATAATAAAGTTCTTCATATCTCTCTCAATCCCTTACTTTATTATTACGATATAGTAAAGTACTTCTACGTTGTTACTTTCTTTCCTACACGGTTAGGAAATTACTAAGTCCTCACACGACGAGGCAAAACCACGAGCCTTCACTGCAATCTAGCCCTTAGGTTTGCAGCACTATCGCTCTCAGATCTAGAAGTCAGAAAAGGGACGCCCAGTCCTTCACGTTTGGACGCGACAAGTCCTGGCACGCCCGCTCAGTCCTTGAGCCATTTCGTAGCTAAACATCTTTTGGCACGCCCGGTGGGACCTTAATCGTCTAAGGGTTTTATTATGGCAAGGAAGCAACAGCAACAACAGGCGGATCCATCCATCCCGGATCCACCACAGAGTCCTGAGGGAGTGGCAGTCGACGTGCCAGTACTCCAGGAAGCTGGCCCCGCGGTCAGCACTAAAGATCTTGACGACGCTACTGACAGCGTCAAAAATTATATGTTCATGGCAGGACGCGAGATCTCCCACGACATCACACAGTCAATCTCTCAATCGTTCTCTCAGTCCTTGGAACCTCTGGCCATCTCAGTCCAAAAGTTAACTGCTACGCTTATAGAGAGGCTACCGCCCGCTCCTCAGCAGCAGGGCTTTCCACAGTTTGGCGTTTTTGGCAACGGTCAAGACCAAGCTGGCCTACTAGGGGGACCACCCCCTCCTCAAACATTCTATCATGCTACTTCTTCCAACAGTCCTGCACTCGGGGGGCAAAGGGAGAAGGGAGTCGTGATTGGAGGAGCCCAGACGCCTCCAGCAAATGAAGAACGAAGGTTTGTGTTGGCCGACGATCAGCCCAAACCTGACAAGACGGACAAAAGGCCTCCGCAAGGAGGCCAGGGCTCTGGAAAGGACAAAGGAGCAGCTCATACTCCTCAAACCTCTGAGACTCGGGGGGCAAGTTCAGTCCAGGACCAACAGGCACAAGAGGTGCATCCACAGCCGCCTCCTGTACCAAACATGCTCATGGGACGGGACCAAGTCCTGAACTTGCTCCAGGAGCAGTTAGGACCTGGTTTCAGACCTTTGGGAAGACCTATGTACAGAAAGCCTCATACCGAAGAGGTGGACAGAGCACCTTTCCCGAAGGGCTACAGAGTTCCAGAGTTCCAGACCTTCAACGGGGAAAGCATGCATTCAACGGTAGAGCACATTGCCAGGTTTCAAGTCCAATGCGGAGAAGCTGGGGCAATTGATGCTCTGAAGTTGAGGCTTTTTCCCAATTCTCTCACTGGGACGGCCTTTACCTGGTACATCAACCTTCCACCCAACTCCGTGCAGACCTGGGCTCAGTTGGAGGAGATGTTCCACCAACAGTTCTACAGGGTAGAACCAGAAGTGACGCTGGCAGACCTGTCATGCTATCGTCAAACCTATCTTGAATCCGTGGAGTCCTATCTCCTACGTTTCAAGACTGCTCGGTTCAAGTGCAAGATAGTCCTTCCAGAGGCTGAATACGTGCGTATAGCACTAAACGGCTTGGGCTTTGAGATGAAGAAGAAGTTCTACGGGACAGAATTCAGAGATCTGTTTGAATTGTCCTCTAAGGCTTCTCATTACGAAAGGCTCTTGGCGGAGGAGCAGGACAGGAAGACATCATCTAAAGGGACGTACTACCGTGACCCTAACTACGAGGTGGCTGCAGTGGAAGCAGAGGCAGACCCAGACGTGGCCGTGGCAGAGATCATCAACAAGAGGCCATACGTCTGCAAGGCCTTTGTCAAGATGGACACGAAGCAACCTATCCAGAACAGTCCTAATAGGCTAACCAGAGCCTATACCTTTGACGTGGGAAGGGCTGAGGCTATCTTTGATCAACTCCTTGCTGACAAGCTGCTCAAATTGCCGTTTGGTCACAAGATTCCAACCGTGGAAGATATGAAGGGCAAGGAGTACTGTAAGTATCACAACTCTTGGAGTCATTCAACGAATAACTGCATAGTATTTAGAAATGACATCCAGGATAAGATTGAGCGGGGAGAGTTCAAGTTTCCCGAGAAAGATAAGCAGCCCATGGGGGTAGATGGCAATCCATTCCCTTCAGGGCTGAGCACAAACATGGTCTCTGTCGACATGAGAGGCATGCCTAGGACTGCTCCTAGGCAGAAGATAAGCTTGGGAGCCCCTTCCAGAGAAGTTCACAAGTCCAGCCCAGGCAGGTACTGGGACCCTTACTGTGAGGGAAGTGATTTCAAGACTGAGCGGGTCAGAAGGACTGAAAGGCAGAATTCATGGTGGTCCAGACCTACAGGAGTGAAGAAGCCAGAGAAACCAACTTGCTCGTTGGTTTGTACAGAATGTGGACATCATGCCAGTCCTAGCAAGCCAGTTCTGAAGAGCGTTATTGTGGGAAGGACTGAAGAAAGGTCTGAGGAACCGCTCAGGCCTATGGGAAGGAGGATTGCACGAGCATCAGTATTCAACCGGATCCAGCCAGGGTTGGTTGAAGTGGAGGATGAGCTTGACAACCTGAGGATATCTGCTCCGTCCAAAGGGAAGCCTAGGGCTGTGAGACCCCCAGCCACTCCTCCAAATGAGTGGCATAGGGTTGAGCACCCCAAGTTTCCTTCTCCCCCTCCATCTTTGTCCAGATCTCAGAAGAGGCGCCGCCAACGATTTAGGCAGGCGGTCAGAAGGGCTGAGGAAGAGACAGATGTGCTGGACGACCCAATGGTCGAAGATGACCCCAAAGGAGGGTTAAAAATGGAAGTTCTACCAGAAGAGCCTGAGGTTGAAATGCCTAAGGCTAGAAGAGTACACAAGCCCTTGGAAAGGACTGTGGAAGAGGCTATCATTGAGCCTCCTCCAAGGACTTTACCCAAGAAGCAAGTGCCTGCGGGAAAGACATACAAAGAGGCCGTTGCCAAGACGCCTCTAAAACAAGCTACTGTATCCAAGAAACAACCACTCTTGGAGAGAACCCTAGAGGAGGCTAGGATTGAGCCTTCTCCAAGACCAGTGACGCTGCTCAAGAAGACAGCCCTCCAACCAAGGAAGCCAGACTCGGGGGGCAAGTCAGGATTGAATCCACAGGCGAAGGAGTTCAAACCTGGCCAGGGCTCCAATATGCATTGCAACATGGTGGTGATCCTGCCAGCAGAGCTGGAAGCCAAAGACGACGCTCCAATTGCTTTGGAGGGAGATTTTGTGGAAATGGGGCAGACAGCCGAAATTTTGAACGAGTCCTTCTCTGTAGGACTGAACGGGCCTTCAGTGATCGTGCTGAAGGACGAGACTGGGGGAAGGCCTGAGGATAGGGCAGCCAGCGTAATCTTTGAGAGGCCGAGCCCTGCAATGAACAAACACATCAAGCCCTTGTACATTGCTGGCTGCCTTGATGGAATGCCAGTCAACCGAATTCTGGTGGATAATGGGTCTGCCACCAATCTCATTCCTAGGTTCATGATGCAGAAGCTTGGGAAGACTGATCAAGACCTAGTCTCATGCACTTCAACCTTGACGGATTTCACAGGAAAGGAGACAGCTTGTCAAGGTATTCTCATCATGAATTTAACAGTGGGATCCAAGACATTGACAACACCCTTTTTTGTTGTTGATTCACGCTCTTCCTTCAACGTTCTATTGGGGAGAGATTGGATTCACTCCTGTCAAGCGGTTCCCTCAACCCTTCACCAGTGTCTCATTTTTTGGAATCTTGACGACGTGGAGGTCATATGGGCTGACCGCAGACCTTTCCAGGCCTCTACTAACCATGTAGAGGCCCATTTATACGACGAAGGGGTTGGTCCCATGAAAGTGGCAGGGCTTGACAAGTATGGCCGCCACAAAGTAGCCCCTATACATGGCAACAAGTCAGCTGAAGAGGTGAAGGTACTTTTTCAGGAGTTAATCGGTCCTATGATCACGGAGTCAAGCAGGCCGATTACAGCTTCCTTCAAACGCCCTTCCCAATGTCAATAAACCCTTCAGAAGGAGAGAAGAGTGCGGCCCTTCAGGCCACACTGTCAAAGTTTGAAGCCTACTTGCTTGAGAAGAGGCTTATGAGAAGTGAAGAGTCAGAAGATGATCATTCGGCCTTTGCGGCCGAAGTGATCAATGAGGATGATAACCTGGTTGAAGATCTGGACGAAATCCGCCTTGAAGACCTTGAGGCAGCTCCAGCCAAGTTAGATGATCTGAGGGCTGACGTGCAAGATCCCTTGGAAGAAGTTAATCTGGGAGACGCAGAGAATCCCAGACCTGTGTATATAAGCCAACTTCTGCCAGAGGATGTCAAAGTAAAGCTCATCGAGCTCTTGAGAGAGTTCAAATCCTGCTTTGCTTGGGATTATGAGGAGCTTCCAGGTCTGTCCAGAGGTCTAGTGGAACACAAGCTGCCCATTCAACCAGGGTTCAGACCTTTCAAACAACCACCAAGGAGGATGTCCAATGAAGTCTATTTGCAAGTCAAGGACGAGATTGAACGCCTCTTTAACGCTGGGTTCATACGTACAGCCAGGTATGTCACTTGGCTCTCTAACATTGTGCCAGTCCTCAAGAAGAATGGCAAGGTCAGAGTATGTGTGGACTTCAGAAACCTCAATTTGGCATCCCCAAAGGACGAGTATCCAATGCCAGTTGCAGATCAGTTGGTAGATGGAGCTTCTGGTCACAAGGTTCTATCCTTCATGGATGGGCATTCTGGTTACAACCAGATCTTCATTGATGAGGCCGATACGGCTAAGACTGCTTTTAGGTGTCCTGGAGCCCTAGGGACCTTTGAGTGGGTCGTAATGCCCTTCGGCCTAAAGAATGCAGGTGCCACATTCCAGAGAGCTATGAACGCGATATTTCACGATTTCATTGGCCGTTTTATGGAAATCTACATCGACGACATCGTGGTCAAATCTCAGTCCTATGACGAACATTTGGATCACTTGAGGAGATCTTTCTTGAGGATGCAACAGTTCGACTTGAAGGTGAATCCCTTGAAGTGTGCTTTCGGAGTTTCCGCAGGCAAATTCCTTGGATTCTTAGTCCACAACAGAGGGATTGAGGTTGACAAGAACAAAGCCAAAGCAATCGGGGAAGCAAAGCCTCCTACCACCAAGAAGGAGTTGCAGAAGCTCTTGGGTTCATTTAACTTCTTGAGAAGGTTCATCTCAAACCTTGCAGGGAAGGTCCAGGTCTTTTCCCAACTCTTGAAGCTGAAGGACCAAGACACTTTTGTGTGGGAGGAAAGCCACCAGAAGGCCTTTGATGAGATCAAAGGCTATTTAGCTCAGGCTCCAGTCCTAATGCCTCCCATCAAGAACAAGCCCTTGAAGTTATACATCTCAGCAGCTGAAGGCTCTATTGGAGCCCTTTTAGCTCAAGACAATGCTCAAGGAAAGGAACAGGCGGTTTATTATTTAAGTAGGTTGCTGACTCCATGTGAACGGAGATACAGTCCTATTGAAAAGATTTGTCTTGCCTTGTACTTTTCAGCAATAAAGTTGAGGCACTATATGCTGCCCGTTTTGGTTTACATCATGAGTAAAACTGACCTAGTTAAGTACTTGCTTTCTCGGCCCATCATGAGAGGCCGAATTGGCAAATGGTCTTTAGCTCTAATGGAATTTAGTTTCCAATACATTCCTCAAAAAGCTGTAAAGGGCCAGGCCTTAGCAGATTTTCTTGCTGATCATCCATGTGTGGATATCGGCGACGAATCTGAGATAGGACTGAGTGCCCTTGAAATATCACCCACTCCTTGGACATTGCTTTTTGATGGGTCAAGGACTCAGGAGGTCTCAGGCTGTGGGATAATTATTGTTTCTCCCCAAGGCCTGAGGACTGAATTGTCCTTTCAATTCGATTTCCCGTGTACCAATAATCAAGCCGAGTATGAGGCAGTCGTTATAGGCCTTGAGATCCTTAGAGATCTAGAGGCCAGAGAAGTAAGGGTTATTGGGGATTCACTCCTTGTGATCAATCACTTGGCAGGAACATTCAAATGCTATAGTGAGGAGTTAGCTCCTTATTATATGGCAGCCGTACAACTAATGCAAGATTTTGACAATGTCACCGTCAAACACGTCTCAAGGAGTAAGAACACTGAAGCCAACAGCTTGGCCCAGGCTTCCACAGGCCTGAAGCTCTCTCCAGAAACGATTCACAAGATCATCACAGTCCAGAAGAGATTGTTACCCTCTGTTAGGAGAAGGGGTCTAGGATTGGAGGTGTTTACTTCAGACTTCACTGGTGAAGAGTCAGACGATGAACCCGAGAGCGATTGGCGTACACCTATCATCTCTGTCCTCAAGAGGCCTTACTTTAGTGCCTCTAGGAAGGTGAGGAGGAGGGCCATCAGTTACATCCTCGTTGGAGATGAGTTGTACAAGAAAAGCCTTGAGGATGATTTGCTCTTAAGGTGTCTAGGGCGCCCTGAAGCCCTGAAGGTTATGAGTGAGGTCCATGAAGGAGTCTGTGGAGCTCATCAATCAGGAATAAAGATGAGATGGTTAATCAGAAGGTATGGGTACTATTGGCCAACCATTTTGGAGGACTGTATTCGCTTTTCCAAAGGATGTCAGCCCTGTCAAGCCCATGGCCCAATTCAACATGCTCCTGCAGCTAATTACCATGCTGTGGTCAAACCTTGGCCATTTAGGGGCTGGGCTTTGGACGTTATTGGAAAAATTTATCCTCCTTCCTCTGAAAATCATACTTACATCTTGGTAGCCACGGACTATTTCTCTAAATGGGCAGAGGCAGTGCCATTAAAGTCTGTGGATCAACAAGAGGTAATCAAGGTGATCAAGGAGAGAATCATCCATAGATTTGGATTGCCAGAACACTTGGTGGCAGATAGGGGTACAATTTTCATGGGTCAACGAGTGGTCAACTTTGCTGCACAGCAAAAAATCATTATGTCCAATTCTACTCCTTATTATGCACAAGGAAATGGTCAGGCCGAGTCCACTAATAGGACTCTGGTTAATATTATTGAGAAGATGGTAGAGGACAACCCAAGGTCTTGGCATGAATTACTTTCTAAGGCTTTATGGGCCTATAGAACCTCAAAGAAGGAAGCCACCAATATAACTCCTTATATGTTGGTTTATGGGCATGATCCAGTCCTACCAATGGAGGTTGCAGTGAAATCAGCAAGGTTGGCGTATCAACATGGCCTCACTCTTGCAGATTATACTCAGGCCATGCTGATAGAGTTGGAGGACTTGGATGAGGTCAGGCTCTCAGCCCTGGATCATATGTTGGTTCAGAAGAGAAGAGTTGCTAGGTCCTATGACAAACGTGTGAGGAAGAAGAGCTTCTCTGAAGGTGACTTGGTTTGGAAGGCTGTATTTCCTCTAAATGACAAGAACTCAAGATATGGCAAATGGTCTCCAACTTGGGAAGGACCTTACCAGATCTCCCAAGTCCTT
The DNA here is from genome assembly GCA_020567845.1 of Rhododendron henanense subsp. lingbaoense. NCBI lineage: Eukaryota > Viridiplantae > Streptophyta > Magnoliopsida > Ericales > Ericaceae > Rhododendron > Rhododendron henanense. Next base: position 31,967,188 of record CM036313.1, on the reverse strand, counting down.
AGAGGTAACGTGTATCTTCTTATGGATTTAAATGGTGGTTTGTTTAAGCAGTTAACAAATGGAAAGTACTTGAAGCATCATTATCCTACTATGTGGGAGATGAGAGATTTCGGGGAAAGCCAAGTTGACAAGCCATAGAAATGTTAACTAGCAAGGCCTGAACAGAGGCCAAGACCTATTCTTGCAAAAACATAAAGGCCTCAAGTTTAGGCCACAGAAGTATTATCCAAACCATACCAAAACCCTTGCCTTGGCCAAATTAAAGGAAAGTTCTAGGCCAGGCAAGGAGCAGATAATACTAGTTATTACAAAACAAACTTCGAAAGTAAAAGTTTTTGAGGTCCAGACCTACAGAAGGCCTTCAAGACTACTTTTGAGATTTGTCCAGGAGGTGTTGAGGCTGGCAAGTTGGGCTTCAAATGTGTCCCGCTGCCCACGAAGGCTTGGGACCTCTTCAACCAGGAGGTTCAACTTCATTTTCTGACTTTTTGATCCAGCCTTCAGTTCTTCATGATGTTGGGCCAAGATCTTGGCCTCCTTCCGAAAGTCTTCCATTCGGCCTTCAGCTTGTGCCAATTGGGTTTTGAGGTTTTGAATTTCAGTAGAGGTGGAGGTGATACTTGCCTCATTAACCTTGATGTCCTCCTTCAGCTGGTTCCATTCAGAACTGAATTTGGTGAACTCCATTTCCACCAAGTCCAATTCTGCAAACTTGGCGTTGACCTTGTTAAGCTCGTGGTTGGAGGAATCATGGGACTTGATCATGGTAGGAAACTCTTTCTGGAAATAATGAAGAGAGGTCTCCTCTGCACCCAAGGCCTGGGACTTTACAAGTACATCCATAGCCTTTTTGACATTTGAGGCTCGAGCAGGATGGGCAATTGCTTTGAAGTTTTGAAGGAGGGCCATTCTAAGGGCTGTTTTGGCTTCAGTGACTTCCTCCGCGGTGAATTCAGACTGTGAGGTGGAGCCAAGACCACTACCTGAAGTGCCTAAGGTGGCTGCTTTCAGCATATCTTGGGCAGATTTGAGCAGGGAGTCCAGGTCTTCTTCTTCTTCTTCCTCTGCTACATTGACAAGGCCAGGATTGACAGGAGGGTCATCTAGCAGGATGGGGTCCGCGATTGGAGATCTGGGTTTTTCTGGAGTCCAGGAGGATGCCTCATGTTCAGGTTCTTGCTCCGAGGCCTCCAGGCCTTTTTCTTCTGCTTCTACTTCCTCTTCCAAATAGTCATCAAGTTCCTTGGGATCAAAGACAAGAGGGATTAGATGGTAATAAGGGGCCATGAATGCTGGAGAGTTCAGGTCATAGTACATCCTTACTATAGGGTTGTGTTCAGTGGCAGAGATGGTGGTTTCTGAATCTACGGGTACTGCGGTCTTTCTCCTCAGACTTTGCCTTGTAGGGGTGGGGCTAGCTTTTTCTTCTTTGATCTTAGAGACGCCCTGCATGGAAGTAAATGTTAGTTGGAACATGCAGATAGGGAGAATTGCAGTAACAAGGACTGTATAGACCTGTTCAGAAGGGTCAGATTCAGGTGAGCTAGTCTTCGCACCACTTCTCGTTCTACCAGCCACAGTGGTTTGAGGGGCCTACAAATGAGGAATAAGGAATGAGTGGCATGTTCAAGGAGTTAGTAGGTGCTAAAGGATTATACCTTTGGTGCCTGCCTACGTGCGAGCATTTTTGTCCTTTTGGGTTTTTGCGTTGTAGTTTCAGCGGGGAGATCCTCGGGGATGCTCTCTGGTCCTGAAAACAAGAAAACAATCAGTCCAGACCTCGGCAAAATTCAGGCACAGTTGATGCATTTAAACAGCAAAGATCTGGGGCTTACCTTTTCTTTTGGAAGTCAGGGAAGGAGAAGGACTGATCTGTCGCAGAGGTACAGTAATGCCTGGTTTAGGAGCGCCAGTGGATTGAGGGAAGAGTTTGGTTAAGACATCCAGATAAGGAGCATGGAAGTGCATCTTTGTATAGCCTCCCCACCAGCTGTCAAATTTGGCTCCCTTATCAGTGCGTTCCACGAAGGTGTGAAGGGCAAAGCTCTTCCTCAGATCAGGGAGAATGTTTCTAACCCGTTCCAGTTCTCTCGGTTGGATCACAGGTCTATCACTAAAGTCCTCATTCAGAGATTGATATGGAGGCAAAGGGGTAAGTTGACAGAGCCCGAACTGCCGAGCGAATTGGGCCACATTATAGTATTCAACCCCACACTTGTAATTGGTTGGGGTAAAGGCCATTCCATACATCAGGTCCCGTGAGATCAGAAAGCTGCTCCAGATCTCAAAGTGATCATCAAAGTCATCTCCTGGGTCTGAAGCCCCTCTTTTTAACCACCAAGGTACGGTGTCTCTTTCAAATGGCAACCAGTTTTTTCCCAGAGTTATGAGTTCATGGTAGAAGAATTTGAAGTAAGTCCCAAAGGCATATCGAGGTCCACGGGCCTCAGCATAGTGGAGACCATAACAGGTGTTGTCTAGTTTTTTGTTCATTGGGGGAGCGTACTTGGGAAAGTAAGACCACAACCAAAGGGGGCCAGGAGCAAAAATGAACTTGTTATTGATTAATTCCTTCATACCTCGGTAGAGGTGGGCCAGGACTAAAGGGCCTAGTGCCAGCTTCTGCCCTGAAGCTAGGGCACAGGCCAAGTCAATGAAGTCTTTGGTAACTCTATTCGCGGATACACAGAAAACGAATTTGTTCAACCAATATAGGAGGAAGGCCACGTGTTCATCGTCTTCAACAGGGCCTTTCTTAGCGTAATGGGTTATGAAAGGGGTGTATGACAAAGGGTCCTTGTATTCAAAATAAGGGGTTTTCTGTGACAAGAAATAGTTGGCCTCTGTCCCATGTGGACGAAGGCCTGTCAGAAAAGCCAGATCTTGGAGAGTAGGGCTCATGAGGCCTACATTAAAGTGAAAGGAGTTGGTGGTGACTGACCAGAACTGTGAGGCAGCAAGAAAGAGGTTCTTGTCCATGTCAATGATGGATCGACTCAGGAGTATGGCGTCTCTAATCCCGATCTGCTTCCATAAATCTCCTTTGGCTTCCATCATTCGATCGAGCCATTCAACGTATTTGGCGTCAGGTCTGTGCCAGAGTCTGTTGGGGATGTCTGTGGTGAAGCGATTCCAGTCGAGACTTGGGGATTCAAAGGGGAGAACCTCACCAGCTAATGGATACATGGGTGTAAGCTGAGAGGGGAACCCCAACTGGAAGGCGGGACCAAGTCCAACTCTGTCGGCATTGGCGATCACTAGAACGTCGTTGGTAATCGCAATGTGTTCGTCGGCCATGATTTTTCGAATCTGTACTGAACGGCTGTTAGGGTTTGGTGGAGGAGCATTGGCCTTATGGGTCGCCATGTCTTAGTTCCAGATCAGAGCCTTAGAAGAAAGAAGCGAGGTTTAGGGTTTTCTGGTTTTCGTTGAAGTGGGGAAGATGATCAGATAAGTAGAGAGAGAGAACGAAGACCCAATAGTGGATTTTTATGGGTAACGGTGCAAGAATCAAGGGACGCCGTTGCACTTATCTCGCATGATCATTGAAGGGGTTGGACTCTTGATTGATGCAAGGAGTCCTGACGGCTTCAAAGGCTGCATGCAGCCAATGCAAGGCCTGGGGAGATGACACGTGGCCCACTAAGCCTAGGATGGTGATGATTTTGGTTGCCAGTAGGACTCTGCGGTGGGATCCTCATCTTGGAAACTGTTGGGATTTGGTTCGGATAGAAACAGAGGAGTCCAAATTCAATTGAAAGACATGCTTTGGAAATTAAAAAGTGGTTAGGCCTAATCATGGCCTGATTATCTTTTTAGCATTTGAAGATTTGAAAAGGTTTTTAGGCTAAAAAAGGCCTGATTATCCTTTATTTTTTCAAACCTAATGGTAAGGACTCGTTTGGCTTGCCAAAAACCATGTTCTGTCCTAGTTTTCAAGCCTAGATCTTGAACAAGATCAAGGCATGGGGGGGCATTGTTTACACCCGTTTTTGGCACCCAGTCCAAGGCCAACGTTGGACGGTTATTTGATTAAAGTTTAATCGATTTGGGTCGTGGGCTGAAGATTTATTGGATCGAAATTAATGGGCCAAGGAAAGAGCATGTGGGCCCGATTAATTTCAGTTTGATTTGGGCTTGAGTTTGTGAGTTTGGGCCTGTTCACAAGGATTATTCGGCTGGCCCAGGGTTTGGTTTGGGTTTGTTATGATGGATCAAATGTAAATGTGGGCTAGTTAAGTTAAAAAGGCCATTTAATTTATTAAATGGCCCATTACCCAAGTGGCCCATGGAAAGTGGAGAGAAGTTAGAAAGTTGTTATCTGGTGAGAAGTTATTTGACCGTATCAAAGTAATTGGTTGCTCTAGATGGCCTACAAAAGGGGGGAAGTGGTTTAGTATGGATGATTGCCACATGGCTATTTGACTTGGTCAAATTGGCTTGCTACCCATTGAGGCCCACGAAAAGAGGAGTGAGGTGGACAATTATTTGCCCATGATTTAAAATCAACGTGGGTTGATTTTCATTTACTCCAGTAGCTTCCCACGATGGGGAATTGTCATGGGCAGATATTTACAACTTCTTTCAACCACCCATGATCCCATGCATGATGGAAGATCATGGGACACGTGTCACCTCAAGGAGCAAGGGCGGGAAATACTTGCATGCAAGAACCGTGGACCTTTGGCCTATAAATACTAGAAGTCAAGACAAGAAAGGGGTTCCCACACCAATCAAGCTCAACGCTTAAAAAACCAAAGCCTTCCCAGCGAAGCAATTATCTCTATTTTCTCACCTTTTACTCAATTACTTCACCAAGTAATTCGAGCTTCGTCTCTCTTGTATCCCAACTTTGTTATTACGCAACATAATAAAGTTCTTCATATCTCTCTCAATCCCTTACTTTATTATTACGATATAGTAAAGTACTTCTACGTTGTTACTTTCTTTCCTACACGGTTAGGAAATTACTAAGTCCTCACACGACGAGGCAAAACCACGAGCCTTCACTGCAATCTAGCCCTTAGGTTTGCAGCACTATCGCTCTCAGATCTAGAAGTCAGAAAAGGGACGCCCAGTCCTTCACGTTTGGACGCGACAAGTCCTGGCACGCCCGCTCAGTCCTTGAGCCATTTCGTAGCTAAACAGTTTCTCTTCTTGTTAATTGCCAGCCGAGAATTGCCTTTGGAAGGCCCACCATTTAGTCAAACTAATTGTGAACCATTGGGCCCACCTAATAGACATATGTCCAAGTCCAATTCTTTTACTTTAAGTGAACATTATTTCCTTGGCCAATCGAGTTGCAAATCAATACTTCATTTTGCACTTCGGATTAAACTCAAACAGCCCAACTTCGAGTACCATTCAAAATTCCAACTTTGCACTTTTTGTATCAAACTCTCCAAATACCTACAACAAAAAAAATAAAGCATAAAACTTCAAGTAATAATATAAATAGACTTAGCAATGGTAAATTAGGGAGCGCGTATGTGAACATTTATGCGCCTATCACCCTAACGTATTCCGCATTGGTCTTATTTTAAAGATATTAGTAATATCTTTTTATTGATACTAATTTTATCACTATTGGATCACCATGTTAAAAGTTAAATATTTATGGTTATGCTTTAGGGCAACTTTATGAGCTTTCAAAAGTTATCATTTTTTAGGAGAATTGAAGGAGGAAATTCAAATTGTAGGCTAAATTTTGGGATCAATTATTGAACATTTGTCTACATTACCATATTGCTCTATTTAAAATAATTCCTAATTAGGAGTATAATTTAAGATCAATGCGCAAATTTTTTATCTATAATCTATTTGGGTATAAAGTCCTTTTAAGGAAAGACGTGAAAATTCATGAATTCTATTTACTATATAATATTGTTGACTCCACCATTAGAATGTAAGGAATGCTTCATAATTTTTTGTTGAATAAGGTAACAAATAAGATACGTTAAACATGATTCTCCGCGTTAATGTCAATTCAGTCAACGGTCTTGATTTATGATTCTACCATATTAGGAGATGTTTCCTTAATGTTTAGTTTTCTCCTATTTCGGAAACATGTAAAACTTATAAAACCTAAAAGGAATGTAGAATGGAGGGCGGAGATTTATGCAGAAGGAGGGGATAAATCTTAAGCATTGGTTGTCTTTTGGATTCAAATACTTCCCTGTCATATTATATAGATTGTATTAATCTCATTTTTGAATGTGTCACAAATGAAAAAGAGCAAATACTAAGATTAGTAATAAATAAGAAGGGAAAAGGTTGCACATATGTAAATCAGGGACTAAAAAACCATAAATCTGGCATGGGAAGTCTTCCTACTGGTAAGTGATGTTTTAAGCTTGAACCGGTCTTGTAATCTGCAAAAAAGATCCAATGAAGGTGACATTGATTTCGCTATGGAACAATACACAAACCAAACCACATTCATGAAAGAATTTGTAACATCAGCACGATATGATAATGCATCTATGCAGATACATCTTTTGCTATTAGTCAGCCATGGCCACTTTTACAAATCTTGTTCCCCCTCTGTCCGTTATTTTCTTTTTTTTTCTTTTCTGTTGTACTGCAATTCCTCTGTTTAATTTAAGGAACATAGAGCAACCAACATCAACGACAATAACTATAAAAATCTGTTTTGAATATTAGAACCATTTAGAACTCAAAAAATCTAAGCATCACACGTTGAACAGTGTATTATAAGGAGAAATTAACTTACTGAAATTACCGTTAGATGTTAGGTAGTCATTGGAATGGCCTTCATGGTTTAGAATCAGACTATCTGGAAAAAAAAAACAAAAAAATCCATAAAATTAACTACCTTAATTGATAAAGTAGTTATTGGAAACAAACTTACTTAGTTGATAAAGAATAAAAATAAAATAGGTACATTTAGTCGATGAAACTTACCCTAAAAGAGTTTGGACAGCCAGACAAAGATATATTAAGTCAATAAAGTAAATAACTTCAATCTGAAACCAATAATATTATGGATATAGAGATTGGGGTTTAGAAAATTAGGGTTTAGAAAAACACTAACTTCGTCAATCGTAGACTCCTACATGGTAAAAAAAAATGAGATGTGCCTTGACGGTCTCCTTCATGCTTGAATAATATGGAAATTGAGACTGTTTTCTCACAAGTACTTGGATGTGTACGAGGATAGATAAGTCTGTGAAAGGGAAAATTATACTCCCTCTGTCCCAATTAATTTATTGCGCCTATTTTGACTTTCACGTAATTTAAGAAAATATCATAATTACATTGACTTTTTGTGTCAATTTTACCATTTTAACTCTTTGTAACTTATGACTTTTTGTCAACTTTCTTTTCATGTCATTAATTTGCTCCACTTTCCTTTTAAATCAAGTTCAAAATTTGAATTTGGGAAGGAGAAATGAGGGGTAAAATGGTAATATGGACATCCAAAATTAAAAAGTTTTGAAACAAGCATATCATTTTGGGACATCCCAAAAAGGATTAAGGGCACAACAAAGTGAGACGGAGGGAGTAGTATACAACGATACTAATACTCATAAAGGAACCGTCAATGCCATAGGTGTTTCTTTGCGGGAGGAGGGCGCAAGGAGAGTTGCTAGGGGAGGGGACAATACATGGAGAGAGAGAGAGAGAGAGAGAGATTGATTTTGGATTCAAACTTGGATTTGCCGATTACTTTGTAATTTTTTCCAACAAGTTTAAAACAGATTTTTGATCACCGGCACTAGATTCCAGAAAATAGTTACATCTTATTTCTAACAGTTGAGTTGCATATTAGAAATTATATGCAGATTAGCAATCCGAACAGGGTATGGTGAAGTCTCTCTGGAGTGAGGATTAAGTAATCTGCTTGATAGTGGGTTGCTCAATCAGTTTTGTTTCTAGAAATAAAACAATTTAGGCTACGGCCTCCATCAATCGTGTGGAAATTTGGTAAACTATTTGGCTACAACCATAGGCAGTCATGTGCGACTTGTCACATATCAATGGTTTATTCGGCCTCTGGAGTGGTCTACTTGGATTCTGCCTTGTGGATTCATTTTCTATACTTGGCTCTGTTGTTCACCTTGGGTGCTATCGGCCTGAGGTGCTCAAATAGTGGTCAACTTGATCTGCTTTGCCTTTGTTCATGAACTGTGTTGATCACAACTGTTTGGTGCGCCAATAGTGTTTCCTACGGAAACATATTTCTCTCATTTTGGAAAATCAGTAGGAGAGGTAAGTGGTTATTGTTGTGAGGGTTCAAGTGATAAATACTTCTTTTCAATTAGTTGAAAGAAGCACAAAACCATTAAACTCAATCCACACTGACGTGTGCGATACAAAAGTCATACAAACATGAGGTGACAATAAATATTGTGTTACTTTTGTCGAGACCAATGGACAAAATATTGGATAAAGCTCATTTGAAGTTCAAAGTGTTCTGAAAGTGGCCCAAGTGGTTAGTGTGAATCACTAGTTCTGAGTTTTATGGCCGACATGAACATCAAATCCTTGCACTTTATACATGTCAGCAGAATGGTATAGTTGAACGCTGTGTTGATAAATTCTAGGTTGCCTCTGTAGACACCTCAATTTGGCCTAACGATTATTTCAAGTCCCACCTTGGGGACCATCCCGATGATGAAATTGATACAGTGATTGCTGATTGACTTCTTGTGAACCCATGGACTTATGGTAAGAACTTTGAGCCACTTAGAGGACCCAATCCAGAGCCAAATAGCCTTTCAGACAGAAATACAAAATCCTAGGAGAATCCATCTGTCGGCCGTGACATTGATCTCACGGCCTTAACATCATTTCTTCACCCGAGCAACCTGTTGCATGAAAATCTCCCTGAGAGATCCAATCACTCGGCCGCAAGATCTATCATTCGGCCGCAACATCCATTCCTCGGCCGCCAGATCATCCTTTTTCTAGATTCTGGAATGTTATGTCGATCGTTTGATCCGATCAACAAAACCCTAGCAGCCTTTTTCCGATGCGTTCGGGCCACGTCAGGAGATCACCATAAAGAGTTTGTATCACTCTCTAACTCCAATTCCAATCGTGTGCTTTGATTGGTTGAGTTGTGTCATCCCTATGCCTATATAAAGAAGACTTCAACCACGAAATTGATATAACAACACACCCTCTCAAGCCACGAAACTCTGCAGAAACATACTCTCAAACCCTCTCTTCAAAAGCCCTAACCTTCCGAAGGCAGCCGCTAATTCGACGATCGAACCCCGAAGTTCAAACCCTAACCCTAGGGTTTTCAAGAAGCAAATCAGTCAATCCCAATCAAATCGGAAGCAATCAAATCTCTGAGGGATCGTGGTGAGGCCCAGGGGCCTATGGTTTGATTTAATTTCCGTCTCTTGCTTTTAATTAGTTCTTTCTATTAACTGTTCGTATTCTGGTGTGAGGAAGAACACCGGCTGGGACTTCGTTCCCGCGGCCGGTACATCAATCCATCGGGATCCCTCGGCTATGAAATCTATTCACCGGCCGTGGAATCCATTTGCTAGAACAGTTTTCCGTTTTATTTATTCTGATGCATGTGGTTTACTTACTCATCCTGGTTCACCTTATTAACCATTTAAAGGCTTAAATAACCGGTTTATTTGTATGGAATTAAATAGAGCAGATATCGGTCTTATGTTGAACGATTATGGGCCAGTCTCACGACTGGGTGAAGAGGGGTGCCTAACACCTTTTCCTTATCATACTTTTGGCTCCCGTGCCCAGAATCTCTATCTGTTTTTCCTAGTTTTCTTAAACTAGGTGGCGACTCTGTTTCGATGATAATTGCTATCGTGTGGCGATGTTTCTAGCCATGAGAATATCCACGATCTTGGTTTATGTAGCAAGCAACCAATCAAACAAGCGTGATCAATCTGTATGGCGATGCCCCGTTTGGGAGGTGTCTACAGCCTCAAAACATGTGGGGAGATGTAGTGTAACAACTCCGATTTTTAGTAAATAAAAATCTCGTTGTAATATTCGAAAATCCTTTATTTATTCTTGGATTGCTTTATAAATTTCTTTTTAAATTTTAATAATCCGTCAAAATTAGATTTAAGACTTATAAAATTAAATTACATCACACCGGACAATCTAGTCATTTTCTAAAGACAAGTGTGCTTATAAAAGCACTAGTATATTAATTTTCCGAGTAATTGAAATAAAGTCTTAAAATTATATTTCTTGGCTAGAAATCCTACTTGGCAAATATAGTTAGCTTCTAACCAACTAGTTGAAGAAACCTAACTACCATTTCACTTAGAGCATCCACAGTGGGATAATCAAAAGTTGCCACATCATCTTTTGGTTATCCATTTAAAGAGTTGCTAAGGTTAGCAATGTAAAGATCCATAATGGTACAATCAAAATTGAATAACCAAAACTTGCCACATTACCTTTTTAACTTATAAAAATCTAGAAATTGTGACATAGAAAACAATTTTTTTTAAATAGTTTTCAAACTAATAAAAATAGGTTATTTGAAAAAGAGAAAATATTTTTTTGAAAACTTTGATTAAAAAAAAAGTTTTCGGGAAAAAGTTAAAAAAACAGTTTTTGAAAAAAAAAGTTGTTTTTTTGAAAAAAAACTGTTTTAAAAAAATTTGGGAAAAACAGTTTTAATAAAAAAAATGTGTAAAAAACTGTTTTTGCAAAAAAAAATAAAAACTGTTTTTAAAAGTATTTTTGTTATAAACATGTTGAAAATGGAAGAAAGAAAGTTTTTGTGTCATGATGGTGTGCTTGATTAAGGAAATGTGAAGACAATTAAATTTGATTATTGGCAAAAGGTTGGTAGTTTTGATTATTCAAGAGCCAAAATTTGATGAGTTGCTAAGATGTTTCTAAGTTTGGTTATTCCAATGTGAGCTCTTTTTGAGCAAATGTTGCTAACTTTATAAACCTTTTTGTTTTGATTATACCACTGTGGATGCTCTTAGAGTGTCCACAATGCTATAATCAAAAATGGATAACCAAAGTTTGCCACGTCAGCTTTTGGTTATCCATTTAAGAGATTGTTAAGCTTAACAATATTGAGAACCACAATGGTTACTTTTGGTCCATAACTAAAATAAGGAGCCAAATGCAATTTGACTTTCGTTTTTTCCCTCTCTGCTCCCGCCTTTGGTTTCCCTCCAATTTTATGATTTTTTTTCGGGTAAAAATCTACGGATTCCATCCCTTAATATTAGGGGAAAAAATCTTTGGCTTCCTTCTTTTATGAATTCTTTTGGGGGAAAATCTATCAATTCCTTCCCTTTATTTTGGGGGAAATCAGAGCTTCCCCTGCCATTGATTATCTTCCAACTCAAAGGAATTCAGCACCTCTCCTTCCCAAATGATGGAATCACAGTCACAATTTCAGAGCCAAATGGAAGAAAATCAAAAGAAAACAAGGAAAACAAATTACTTGCAAGATGAAGATGAAGCGTTAGTGAAAGCTTGGTTGCATGTTTCTGAAGATGCTGTAGTTGGAAGGGATCAAAAGTCTACAAAGTTATGGCTGCGGGTTCTACAATATTTTCATCAAATTCTAGGTAGAACCACAGACAGAAATTCTCAAGGGTTGCAAAATCGGTGGCAGATTATTTCACATGACGTCTCGAAGTTTTGTGGTCATTACAACAAGATCGGACGATTGAATCGCAGTAGGTGGAATGATCAAATGATAGTAAGTAAAAATTGGTTACGAAGAAATCTGATTGTCAATGGTAGTTTAGGGCTTCATCGGTTCCATCATCTGTTATTTTCTTTACTTTTCGTTTTCCTTATTTTCCTTACTTTTGGTTTTCCTTATTTTCACAAACTGAAACTGAACGTGGTACAATATGGAGATTTGAACTGAACCCGTCTCTTAAGTGACCATTATTTTCCTAACTTTTCACAAACTGAAAGTGACCACTTATTCTCCATTTTGCTGATGTTTTCCTGGTTTTCTTGGTAAATCCAAGAACTTGGGTACCCCAAGGAATCGTTCACCAATGTTTCATGGTTTCATTTCAGTTAAACAAATTACTATGTTCTTGATTTCTAACTGACTATAGAACGCATAGATAGTAATTTAAGTTATAATGTTTTCGCTAAACAATTTGCCTGTTTTGTAGATTGATGAGGCTAAACAACAATTTGGACAGATTGAGGGGCCATTACAAGCCAAACCCGTGCAATTTTATAAGTTCAAGTATGAGCATTGTTGGCAAATTTTAAAGGATAGTTCGAAGTGGAACAATCATGTTCTTACTCGAAACACAACCAAGGTATCCAAAAAATCATCAAACCCACAAAGTCAAGCCATTGGTTTGGATGACATGGGCAGTCCACCATTATCTACTCCATCACCACCAGGTTCAACTCCCCTTGGCGAGGCTGTTTCTCTAGATGATGCACACAACCAACTCTGACCAGTAGGACGACAAAAAACCAAAGCAAAAAGAAATAATGAAGGGAAGGATGATGAGTCAACATTGTACTTGAAAAGCATCAATGAAACACTTAAAGATGCTGTAGTGATTGAGAAGGAGAAGTTGGAGGCCAAGAAGAGTTTTGAGAAGGAGAAGCAGGAGGCTAAGAAGAGAAGAATTGAACAAAAAGCAATGCATGAAGAAAGAAAAGTGATGAGTCAATCTCTAGTGGGACTCACGCCAGAACAAGTAACTTATTGGAAGCTTCAACAATCAATAATTATTGAGCGCTATAAAGCAAATGGACTCATGCAAGACCCCGAGAGCTATGAGAACGTTCTTGATTTTGACTTTTAATCGGGGCTTGGTTCAAATAAGTTATTTTGCTTTTGTCTATTTCATACACTAGGATATTGGTCTCAAGAAAGCCTTAAACATTATAAGTTTGTTTTGGTTCAGTCGTTATGCAGTGAGACATTTTAATTCTATTTTGGTTGAATGCCTTACTAGTTCCTGCATTTTGCTTTCGTTGTTGCTTCAATAGAAGGAAAACCATGGAAACAATTGTTGTGTGTTGCTAGTGAATGACGGGTGGTTATGTTGATTGCAAACATATTTAATGAATGCACTTGATTTGGAACGGGGATACAGCCATACAGGTGAAGTTATTCTTCTCTAGTTACAGTATGGGTTTTCTGGTGTGATTTTGATTTGGTACGTAGTCTCTTGTTCTTTGTGTGAGTTTGTCTTTGCTTTTTGATTGTGACACTATTGGAGTGAAAGTCTTGCTTTGGGAGGTTCATTTTAGAACATGTTATGTTTGCTACTTTACCAATGCAGGGAACAAAGTTAAAGTCATACTCTAGAAGAGCAAGTTATGCTCAAGTTATGCTTTACCCAAAAAGAAAAATGGAGGCTCAAAACCAATTCGTAGCAACAATCACAAATGTTCAAAGCTGACAAAAAGACTTAAAAATGGCCTCCAAGATAAAGGGGTCCCATTCATATGTAACCAAACTTCTTTGAAATCACAGCAAAAAAATAAAATAAAAAAGGAGCACAAAACCATTTCACGACACCAATCAGGCAATCACAGATCTCCATCTCCACGGCGGTTCCACAGATGCTCTATGAGGTCCAATTTCAGTTGACTATGTGTAACCTCATTTGTCATAGCTTTAATGCGGTTAATACGATTGCTTCGAAGTAGATTAGCATTTCTATTGTAAACTACATATTCACATGTTTCATCTTCTGGGGGTGCCCAGTCCTCAGGATCTTCTTCATTCTCCACTATCATATTGTGGAGTATAATGCAAGTCTTCATAACAAGGCCACATTCTTCTCGATCCCAAAGGCGCACCGACCCCTTTACAATTGCAAATCGTGCTTGCAAAACCCCAAATGCCTGCTCTACATCCTTTCTCACCGCCTCTTGAACTTGGGAAAAATGCTTATGTTTTGCAATGACAGGCTGACTGATTGTCTGGATTAGGGTTGCCCATTTAGGATATATGCCATCAGAGAGGTAGTAACCCATTGGTTACGCATGCCCATTCACAACAAAATTGCATGCTGGAGCTTCACCAGACACAATACGATCAAAGAGATGAGAATTATCTAAAACATTGAGGTCATTGTTTGTTCCTGCCATCCCAAAGAAGCAATGCCAAATCCAAAGGTTGTGCGTCGCAACAGCCTCCAAGATGAGTGTGGGGGCTCCAATTTTCCCATTTACGTGACTGCCGTGCCACCCAGTCGGGCAATTTCTCCACTTCCAGTGCATGCAATCCAAACTTCCAAGCATGCCTGGAAAGCCTCTCGCAGCATTTTCTGCAAGGATGTGTTGAATGTCCTCCTTGGTTGGAGTTCTCAAGTATATACCAGCAAAAATCTCAACGACGGCAGTGCAAAAATCTTTCATGCTTTTGAGTGCAGTGCTCTCTGCAACTTTGAGGTACTCGTCACATTGATCGGCTGCCATTCCATACGCCAATATCCTGATCGCAGCTGTGACCTTCTGTAGAGAAGACAGTCCCATTTTTTTAATTGCATCTGGGCGTTGCTGGAAGTTCACCGGATCGTGCTCTAGAACAGCATCATGGATCCTCATAAAGAGTGATTTTTTCATCCGAAATCGTCGACGAAATGTTTCATCAGAATATGTGCACCCCACCCCTCGTCAAAGTAATCCCTCCTCAAAATTTTTTCAGCTCCAATTCTATCACGATGTATGTATCGTCGCGATTGTGTAGAACCACCCGTACGAGCCCTCTTTTTTTGTTGCTGCCTCTCGTATACATTTGCTGCAATAGCAGCACCTCTATATATGGCTTTAATTCCACCATCGTCAGAGGAAGAGGAGGATGAGGATGATGACGATGAAGATGAATCAAAGTGGTTGTAGGAAGACATTGGAACCTACGATTTATCTTGCATTACAAGAGTACCTGCAAATTATATTAATTCAGATCGTCCTTTCTGAAGAATATTAATTCTAGTACCAAAACAAGGATTGTTTTCATGTGGGCAAGCGTTTGGAAGGACACAGTTGAGTCGGGGATGACTAATTCAGGCATTTTTCTGGCTTACGCATTTTATCAAACATATGGTGTTTTTCTTAGTGTTCTTTATCTAAACGGACACTAATTTATTTTTTTCCGTATTTCTGGAACCTATCTTACCAAAGTATCACAAATCCACCACTCTCTTAATCTTTCAAGAAAAATCAGATGAGTTCTTGAATTTGGGAAAAAGTGCAACGTTCTCCATGTAATAACCACATGGAGAGGAACGAAAAAGAAATGAAATAGAAACAGGAGTGAATTACCTTAATTTGGCGACAATGGGTTGAACTGTTGATCAAGAGGTATGAGCTTCATGGTTGGAGGAAAAGAAACAGAGGGAAAGAAGTAGAAGCTGTTAACGTGAGATTGAAGAGAAGAAGATTGAGAAGGCGTGAGATATACAATATAATTGATGTGGCGTGGGATCCACACATTTTGGTTATTGAAAAATGTTTCTAGTTTTGATTATTCAAACCTCAAAATTTGATTATTTTTAAGCAGGTTGCTAAATTTGATTATAGCATTGTAAGCCTTATTTTGCACAACATTGTTAACTTTAAAATTTTTATACTTTTGATTATAGCATTGTGGACACTCTTAGTTAGATACTCCTAACCCTAGATGAACCTTATGAACCTTCCAAACCCTAATGGAACCCTTTGGACCAAAGTAGTTATTATTATTATTATTATTATTATTATTATTATTATTATTATTATTATTATTATTATTATTATTATATATTCACTTGACTAGTCATTTCAAGACCATACTTGTCACCTTTATCTTCTACCCATTGGATAATAAATATTAGGGAAACTTTTATCCCTTGGATAAACCTAGACTTATAGCCCTAAACCTAGATTTCCCACCAAAGTCACTTTCCTAGATTTTTTAAGTACACAAATATATTTATATATAGGTATATGTACTTCATAGCCCATTATTTTTTTTCTAGGGAAGTCTTGACCATATCTTTGTGGAGTTGACACTTGAAAGCCCATAGACTAGACTTCATGACCCTTGAAGTGTACTTCTATATATATATATATATGTACTTAGTACTTGAGAGAGAGATAGAGGGAGAGAGAGAGAGGGAGAGAGAGAGAGAGAGAGAGAGAGAGAAGAAGAAGTGTGAGTGTGTGCATGTGTTTTAACTCACTCAAACAAGTCACCTCTTTAGCCAACCTCACACTCAACCTAAGTACAACATGACAACCAAATCTAGACTTTCTTTTGCCCTTTCATACAAGCAAGCCCTCCTAAGTACAAGACAAGACTAAAAACCCCTTATAATAACCTAAGGTATGGCCTAAAGTAGAAAGGACAAGTGAGGGAAGTCTTGACATGCTTTCAAGTATGAAATGACAACTCAATGGAGCAAATCCATGGGAGAATTGGAGAGAGAGAGGGCCGGCCAAGAGGGGAGAGAAGGAGCCAAGATTTTTGCTATAAATAGCACCCCATTCTCAGCGTTCAACTCACATCTTCAAGCATTCCAACTTCTCTCTCTAGAATTCTTAAGTTTGTTCTTGTTCTTCTTGTTCTTGAGTTCTTCCTAAGTTCTTCAAGAAACTCATCCAAGACCGTCACTAAACCGCCGCTTGACCACCCTCTCGATCCAAAAAAAGCTTAAGTAGTTTAGTCAAGACCTAGTTTCGAGAGAAACCTTTCTCTTTCGAAGCTACCGTAAGCATTTCGTAGAAAGTTACTCCGCCCGATCACCGACGTACTTTCCGTAGCCACCCTACCGCCAAGAAGAACGGTAGAATAATCTTATCCCTACCCTAAGTATAAATAGAAATGCGTATTGTTTGTAATGCATGTAGAATATTCTTATACACTCTAACTCTAAGTATAGTAGATTTTCCTTACTCAAGTAAAATTAGAAGTTTGTAAATTACTTGAATGTTTGAAATGCATGATAGTTGATAAACTTAATTAGCTAATGGAAGTATGAACATGATAAATAATCACTTTTACTTCAATAAACATATGTTGTTTTGAACTTCCCAAAAAGGAGGAAAGTATGGATTTTGAAAGATAAGAATTTATCGCTTGAATGGAAGTATTCATATTTTGATCTTAAGGATGGTTATGAGCATGTATACATGACTACTAGGATTATTTGTCTTGATGTGTGATTAAGCATAAGTGGTATCCACTCCAAAGGCGTCCGTACATGTGGCGTTATGCTTTAAGTAGCGATTTGAGCATAATTAGTAATATAGAGTTGGATGACCTTGCTAGTTTAGTTTCAAGATTACAATGAATGATTTATGATTCTTTCATAAGAAGTCCTACCGCGGAGTCTATGCATGAAAACGAGACACGAGAATCGAGAAAGTTAGAAACATGACACTTAGAGTGTGGTTAATGAAAAGGTGTGTTTTGGAAAAAGGAAAGTGTTTGGAAACCGCAATGTGGACGGACTTGCCCATTGTGTGGTGTGTGTGTGTGTGTCAATGGGAACCCGGTGCGGCGAAACCATTGTGAGGATACTCAGGAGACTAGAACGGCGGAACCGAGGTTGGGTGTGTGGCTTGGTTATCCGTGGAGAGGAGCCAATGCAAAGTTTTGTGTGCCAATGGGAACCTGGTGCGGCAGAACCATTGTGAGGATACTCGGGAGACCGGAACGGCAGAACCGATGTTGGGTGTATAAATAACGGTTTTGGAAATGTTGATTTGGCAAATGAAAGGTGAATATAGTGACACGATTTACAAGAAATCGCGTAGGAGAAACTCAGAAAATCATGGACACCAACGTTAGTAAACAGTGAATGTGGATGTGTCATTGTTAACTGTTTTGTTAAATAAGCATGTACTATGTGGAAATCGTTATCTGTATGATCCATTATTTGTAAATTAAGGGTTAGTGGGTATGGATTATTCTATTGAGCTTTTGTAGCTCACGGTGTTACCTTTGGTGATCCTAACATATTATATTGGTGGCGACACTGGTATAATGTGTCAGACCTTGTAGATGAACATAGTGAACTCTACACCTTGGAGGCCTTCGGAGCCGAGGAGCTAACTAGGATGGAAGAGCAGGCGGAGCAGTAGTTAGGAACCCTAGTTCCCTCCCTTGCTTAATAAATGTACTCTTGTGAGAATTATGATGTAATAATAAGCCAGACTCTACTTAAATTTCAATGAAAATGTCTATTTAACGTTCCCAAAAATAGGGGCGTTACATGTAGTTTTCTCCGTCAATTATATTCTTAACAAAGTCCCTTGCAAGAAAGTTGACAAAACCCCATATGAGATGTTTAAGGGTAGGAAGCCTACCTACCTACAACATCTTACGAATTTGCACTACAACAAAATACACCATTCCCGACCAAAAAACAATTTAGTCGGCAAATAGAAGGTAATTACCAACTAAATGATTTTTAGTCGGCTAAAAATAATCAAATTACCGACTAACCAATTTTGGTCAGCAAAACATATATTTTATCGACTAAACTATATTTTAGTCGTCTAAAAACTAGTTATTTGCCGACTAAAAACAATTTTAGTCAGAAAATATAATTTTTTGCCAATTAAAATAATCAATGAAGGAAATACATTTGGGAAATTGAATTCTACACTATCTTTTTTGACTTCTACACTCTCTTTTTTGGATTTTAGTGTTGAAAGTGTATGTAATTTTTTTGCTAGAAGACAAAAAGGGAGTGTAGATGTAAAAAAAGGGAGTGTAGAATTCAATTTCCTTGCCGACTAAATTATTTGGTTGAGAAACATGTATATTTACCGACTAACAATATGTTTAGTTGGATAATATCAATTTTTTGCCTTAAAAATCAATTACAGAAATAGATTTGCCGACTAAAAATATATCTAGTCGGGAAATGCCAATTTGTTGCTAATTTAAAAAAATATCAATATTTGTTCTGACTACATTGATCACGATACAACCTTCCCGATCGAAAACCGTTCATTATTTTTCTTTTTAATCATAAGATTCTCATAAAATTTTGACTCGATCGGATTTAGGATGCCCCTTCATCGGCATACTAGTTGGGAAATCCCAATTGTTTTGCCAATTAAAAAAATATCAATATTTGTTCTGACTACATTGATCATGATGCAACTTTCCCGATTGAAACCGTTCTTTTGGCTTGATCAGGTTAAGGAAGCCCTTTCATTGACATGAAAATTCCTAAAAAAAAAGAATTTTGATGTTCAATCAAGTGTCTATCCATATACGGTTAACTTCATTTTTGGTGCGAATGATCTAATTCGTATTACGTCATAGATAGATGATTTCGATTGCCAAAAAAGACCTCAGGCGGGGGTCGGGTAGTGCATTATAATACTTAAACGCCTTTGAACGCATTAAACGTATTGCAATCATGCGGTTGCCGATATTGAATAATCTTCAATTTTGGTGACAATGCTATAATTGGTAGGACATTAAATTCTAACGGTTTAGATCAAGCATTATAAAAAATGATTCGACAGTTACCTTTAAAATCTATACTTGTAATCTACTTGACAGTCAACTAAGTCTTATGTTGCACTCGTTGTTGTAGTAGCCACACGATCACGAGACAATCATGACAATCGAGACCGTTGATATTGTTGCACTTGTTGATTTATTCATTCATGTAAATTTGCAGCTCGATCAGATTTAGAATACCCCTTTATCGAGGTATGAACTCATTAGAAAAAATAGTATTTTCTGTTCGATCAATTGTCTAATGAAAAATGATCAACTATAATCTCAGTAAGAATGATCTAACCCATAATCAATTAAGGATAGACGGTTCTGATTGTGCAAAAAGCCCTCAAGTGGGGCTCGAGTAGTGTGCTATAAGACTTTAATGCTTCTGGACGTAGTAAAAGTCTTTCGATCATGTGTCGATAATATTGAATGATCTTCGACTTTGGTGACAATCCTATAATCGATAAGACGTGAAATTCTAACGGTTCAGATTGAGCATAATAAAAATATCTATGGCGATAAAGTTTGGAGCTTGTATGCAATGGTGGCGCAATTAGAGCCCACTAAATATTTCCCCCTAAATCTTTAAATTAGACTAATTGCCGACTAATTTAATTTTGGTTGGGGAAGATAATGGCGCCATTTTTGTAATTCCCAACCAACTAGTTAGTCGGCAAATCCATCTCTAATATTAAAACCGCACCGTTTTTTACGCCTGAAAAGCTCTCCCTCACTTCGTCAGTTCCTCTCTCTCTCTCTCTCTCTCAGGTCTCAATCGATCACACCTCAGCCGATGCCACACCGTCTCAGCTCCTCCCGCTCCTCTCAATCAAACCCCCCCACTGATGAAAACCCCTCTCTCCTCCGACTCTGCATCCCCCGGTGCTTTTCCTCCGACTCTGCGTCTCTAGCCGTGGTAGAGCCGTTGTGTGTTTCTCTCTCGCTCGCTCGCTCCTCTGACTCTGCTAGGTATTTCTCTCTCTCTCTCTCTCTCTCTCTCTCTCTCTATATATATATATATATGTATATGTTGATCTAAGCCCTAGCCTTTTCGAACATAGAACTGTCAAGAGGTGAAGAGGAGGGTCAGAAGTGGAGGAGAGAGATGGGTCGCATGGTATGCTAGCGAGGAGGGCTTTACTGACTTATACACCGGTGATGGTTCAGGTAAATTTGGTTTCATTCCAAACCCTAAACTGGGTTCTAGTTTGTTCTTTATGTATTGATTTCTTTTGGGGTTTTAGCTCTCGTTGCAGCGACCTCTAGACGAGTGGCTAGGGCTAAGGGTTTTCTGTTTTGGGCGTTATGGATTGAGAAAAAGCAGTGGACGAACTCCTCGGTTCTGGCACATTCTACGAATCGACTTTACTCTTTGGGTGTTTGGATTGCCTTGTGCCTCTGCTTGACGATTTCTCTAACCATTGGTTTTGTAGAAAGATGAATACCCATCTTACTACATAACCATTAGATTCCTTATGTATCCTTGTTACTGCTTTTACAATATTATGATGTTTCGTAACTTTTTCATGACTACAACAAATCTTAAATTTTTAAACACAGTTTATTCATCATCTTTATGCAATTAGCAAGTGAATATTATTCTATTAGAGAGTAAATTACTCTTGTATGTAAATTTTAACTTTGTATACTCATTTTGACCTGGTCTAATGTGTTTTCTACGCAGGTAATTTGGATGAGAAAGTAAGCGACAGGGTGTTGTATGATATTCTCATTCAAGCAGGACGTGTCGTGGACTTGTATATTCCTCGTGATAAGGAAACCAATTGACCGAAAGGTTTTCCCTTTGCGAAATATGAGACTGAAGAGATTGCAGACTATGCTGTCGGGCTTTTCTCTGGCTTGTGACTCTTTACAACAGGACATTGAAATTTGAGGTGGGTCCTTTTTCTTTTGTGGATTGAACTAGCTATGTTTGTCGAGGATCTTGAGTCATACCGTCATTTGGTTGAATATTATGCGGTTTTGCTGTACGGCCTTTCTTATTCATTTGGCTATTTACTCGTGAATTCTGAGATAAGATATTGTCACTCGTAAAGTTGTTCGGCTCAATATTTATCAGATGTAGCCAAGGGCCCAAGCTACAGTAAGTAACGCACTACAAAGTGGAATTTACATTTCTTCAGAAATAGGTTGGTTAACTACTGATAGACTATTGGTGGTTGTATTTTAATTACATAGCTCCATTGCTTAGAGGTTAGGATGGAGGTAGGAAGTCATTTAGTTAAAAAATGGTATGATTCAACCTGCTATATCTTGATCTTTCGAAGAATGGAGGTAGGAGCAGTCATTTAGTTTTTAGAGGTTATGATGGGGATAGGAGTAGTAAATGAGCTCTGTATTTGCTTAAAGAAAAGAAGGGCAAAATAAACTCATTTGAAACTACATGAAAATTCCTAGGACTACTTGAGAAGTGACTTGGTATTTACTATTTAGCATACAGGATTGGGAGCCCATTGTCAAGTACTTCATTGATTTTCCATTACTATTAGGCGACAAGAAGTGTTGATAATGCGCATGGTCAAGTCAGTCCGCAGGAAGAGAAGACTATCGATGCTTTTATCAAAGCAAGGTAAACCTTTTCATAACTCGAGACTTAGGTGGACCTTTCTCTTTCTGTCTTTTTTGTTTTGGAACACGTACTTTTATGCTGCTTCATCGTAGTACCCCTTGTCGTTTTTCTTAGTAGGCGTAGGAGATGGCCCTTGGGACACGATGAGGGAGTTTGATGATAACATCCCCGATCAAGCCTTTGACAATTTTAAGGTTCCCACTAGTTTGTCCATTTGAATATTGACAATACAGTAAGTGTCCATGTCTGCATTTTGTTGAAATTCAGTGGTTTAGGTAAAAAATTAACTGTTATACACTTATACCACAAGTATTTTGGACTAAGACTTTAACCTCCAGTTACTAAAAGGAATATTTAAATATTCATCCTCTTTTTCCATGCCATGTAAGAAATCATCCCTCCCTTTTTTCATGCTTATGTTTTCATCCTTGCAATATGTAAATTACCTTTATTACCCTTTATACTATTTTATATATATATGGGGGGGGGGGGGGGGGGGGGGGGGGGACTTTTACTGTTTCCTAAATTAATGAGATTTGGATGAATATGGAAGCATATTAAACGAGATGCATATTAAACGAGATATAAGAGGGGAAGAGAGGAGGATTTTCAAAATTTCAAATATCCAACAAACAAATCCCACTAATTTCTCGTTCCATTTAGTGCGAATGTTATCTTATGTTAAACCCGGTATATAAGGTCCCACGTATGGAGTTTAATAACCATTGCAGTTATGATGGTTTTAGTTTTATGGTAAATTATTTGTATCATTTACCATGAAAACGGATTTTAATGTTTTTCCCATTCATGCTAAATCACTTGCACTATCACCATGAAATGTCTGTTCAAGTCATGATTTTAATGTTCACGATGAAAAGGTCATTGGCCATCAACTTCGTGGATTATAGGTATTGGCCAACCAGACATGATAAAGTGACCATGTTTTATGAAATTAACATGATAAGTTGACCACATTTTTGCATATATTAATCATGTTAAAATGCTCACGTATTATTAAAAAAGGTCACATTTTTAATTGATCTTATTCCATGAAACATGGTTAAATTACCATCAAAATAGGTATTATCATGATCAGCATTTCATGGTTAAATTACCATGTCGATTTCAACGTTTTAAGTTTAATTCTTACAAAGCTTACAGACAAACTCGTTTCATGGTAATTTACCATGAATTGGAATACAACTAAAATAAACCCAAATCAAGTTTTCTTGGTGAAACCCAAATCAGAATACCTGAGGATTGGCATGAACCTACAATGGACAATACATAATTCATGATTTCTCAGAGAACCGACCAAGATTCAGTGGGGAGCCGCCCTATATATAATCTCAACTTTATGCATACATACTTCTCGATTTGTAGAAACAAAGTAAGACTGGAAAAGTCCAATTTGCACAGTTCGTGATTGGAGAAACAATACTAAATGAAGACATAATAAGAAATTAAAAGACCATAGTTGAAGCAACAGTATTTTCCAGAAGGAGAGCCGCCGGTGATGGGACTGAGATCGGCCGGGCACAGCCGGTTTCCTCGCCGCCGTCCAGGACTCCAGATGGGTTGCGTCACCCTGACGAAATTTGTCAAGCGCCTCGGTTTTGTCGCCTCGCCGGTTGTGGCATCAGTAGCGGTGGGGACGAGTGGGGGGAGCCGTCGACGATGGGGAGTGGTCCAGATTGAGAGCCGCCGGTGATGGGGACTGTGATGGGCAGAGTGGAGGAAATTTTGGGAGGAAGAATTTGGGATTGGAAGTCGGAATTTATGGGGAAGGATTGGGGGAGGAATTTTCGGGATATACACGCGAGATATGCAGGTCTGGTAGTCGGAGGTGTCGAGATTCTCGCGAGGACGAAATGGGTTAGGATTTCGTCCCAAAATTCAACGCTACATATATATATATATATATATATATATATATCAACAACAAAAGGGCAATAATGGGATAAAAACTAGTACGAGGACGAAATCATAATTAGTTCAAACCGGGAGGACGAAATCTTAACTCTCTTATTCTTCTAGGATGAATAATTAAGCCTCCCTTACTAAAACCAATACGTTTTTTTTCTTTTGTTTCTTTAACAGTTGATGGATGGGGAATGCTCCAATTAGGGTCCCTCTTCCCCCACCTCGTTACAGTGCAGCTTCTACCGGCAAAAGCTCAAAACTATACAACTTAAGCACTTTTCAGCAAAGTACCCCTCCCTACCCTGGATACGGCAATTAAGACTGCTCCATCTACAAGTTTTGATCAGGTTAGTATCTCAATCAATATTCTTGCTACATCCTATATTGTAATATAGTAGAAGACCAACTGCATATCTAATTTTGGTAGTGCACATGCAAGATCATATTGCATAATACTGATGGTGGTTTGTTTGTTTTTTTTACAAATTGTCATTTTAGTGGAGTATCCCGCGGTTCTGCTTTGGGTTACGGACTATGAAGATCAACGTTGGATTTTGGTTGTGAATTCTACGTGCAGCGAGTTGAACTTTTTTTTTGGATACATTTTGTTTAATATTACATGGTTAGTATACTGTTGCTTCAATTTTTGGTTTTTCCCCTTGTTGTCGTTCGACGTGTCATTATTTTGGGTTCTAGGGATTTGGATATAATTTGTTTACTAAATAATTGGTGGACAACTCTATTTATTGGAATTTTTAGTTTCCTATTAATTACAGCACGTTGGCAAATGTGAATGTAATGATTGTTGGCTTCAATTTACAAGGAATGAAAATGGGAAAAAGATTGTAGCAGTTTTTGGGATTTCAGCTTTTAGAATTGGTTACCAAGGTATTATTTCCTAGGTTTTTTTTAAAAAAAGAAGCTGTTATTGCCGACTAAAAAGTTAGTCGCTGATTGTGCTCACATTACCGACTAACGTTTTAGTCACTGATGAGTGTTAACATTCCCCGACTGAATGTTTAGTCGGTGATAGTCTGAACATTTACCGAATAAAGTTGAATTTGCAACTAAAACATGATGGTCAATAAAAACAAACTTTAGCCAACTAAATATTTTTTAGTTGGCAAATACATTTGCCGACTCTCATTCGTCGACCAAACTGCCGACTAAATTATTTAGTCGGGAAAACCTTTTGCCAACTAAAAAGCGCACATTTGCCGACTAAATGGTTAGTCGGCGATTGTGATTTTTCTTGTAGTGATGGGGGTGTCTTATGAAGATGATTGTACCTCCACCTAAGAAATTCGACAAGTTTGGTACAGAGATAGCATGCACCCATGAGGGTTTAAGCATCAATTTATCCAAGAATGTGGGGGAAAGAGTGTCTCAATTGGAGTATTCTCTGATAATCAGGAGTCTCATGTACTTAATGAGTGGTGCAAGACCTAATATAGCCTACTCAGTGAGCAAACTAAGTAGATACAAGAGTAAACTAGGGCATGATCACTGGAAGGCGATAGACAAAGTGAAACGCTACTTGAGATATACTCGTGGTTTAGGGTTGCACTATACGAGATGTCCAGTAGTACTAAAAGGGAACTTTGATGCGAACTGGATATCAGACATGAAAGACTCAAAATGCACGAGTGGATATCACTTTGCACTTGGTGCAACAGTCTCTTGAAAATCTTCAAAAAAAAGACGTGCATTACACATTCTACGATGAAAAGCAACTGAAGAGGCAGAATGGTTACACCATTTTGTAGAAGATATTCCAAGATGACCAAAACCTGTGCCTGCAATTTGCATCCACTGCGACAATCAATCAGCCATTGGTAGGGCACATAGTAATATGTACAATGGTAAGTCTAGACATATACATCATAGACACAATACCATTAGGCAGCTGCTCTCTAGTGGAAAGTCAAAAAGACAACATTGCGAATCCGCTAACCAAAGAGTTAATCGAGAGCTAGTTGATAAAATATCGAGGGGAATGGGGCTAAAGCCTACTATGCTCAAGTTACCGTGAAGGAAAACCCATTCTAGCTGGCTAGAGATCCCAAGATCTAGATTCAATGGGACAACCTACTTGCGAATAACAGAGAACGATCACTGAGGAGACATGTTCTCCTGCCCATTCCTATGGTATGTAACAGTGATGCCTACAAAATGGGAAGAGCTAGGCTAAGTGTAGCTTTTAATGACTTTTATGCGCTGGATTGTTAGGCGGGGTATAGTAGGATACCCTTTATAGGAAGGTCACGTATGTGAGTATGAAATTAGGCTGCTTCTTTGAGAGTTAAGGAAAGCGAAATTCTCAAGAAAATACTTGCAAAACCAGGAAGGGCTGTCATGGCCAAAACGAACCCAATAGTGAGAACTGAACTATGTTAGGAGAAGTTCTTGTGTGGAGTCTGTCGTCTCTGTTTACACCAACGTTAGAATAGTTTAAGATATCACATGTCAGTCAGTAAACCCGATAGGCTTTCACAAGAAAAGGTTCAAGGCCAAAAGCTACCTATCCTATACAGGGATTTTTCCGTTGTGCTCTCTCTCCGGGTCTGCTTTGTACTCTACGTTAGATTTCTGCCAATTTCATTTATGTGGGGGACTGTTGAAAAATTTGTGAATGAAGTTGGGGAATTCAGTAGGTCCCCCGAGGCAACCAAACAGACTCACTTTTGTTCATCGAATCTGGAGGAGGCGCTGCTAGAGTCCAGCAGTCTATGTAGCACGAACACGACATGACACCGATACCCCGACACGCAAATTTTCAAAAAATGGGGGACACGACACGTTGGGGGATATGTCATATATATATAAAAAAATTAAAAATATATTCAAATTAGATAAAAGTTTAATAATATTATAACGAGATAGCCCAGAATTTGATCATAGAGAGAAATAAAGAGAGAACACATTCAAACAAAGAGAGTGTCCCTAAAGTGTACACTTTGATCCATTTTAAAAGTCCTTATGATTGTATTTTTATCCCCAAAGTGTCCGTAAAGTATCGGACCCCAAATATTGGAAAAAAAAAAAAAAGGACACTTCGGGAGAAGCGTCGGACACGTGTCCGGAGAGTGTTCGGAAGTGTCGGTGTCCGAGAAGTGTCCGACACCGGTACGTGAGCTCCGACGAAGTGTTCGTGCTACATAGCCAGCGGTTATGAATGAATACCCTCCATGATGTGAGAATTATGGCACATAATTCATTCCAGCGATCTCAAGTGTATTGATTCCTAGCATCAACTCAAGAGTCTCTATTTGGCTATAAATTGGTCAATCATGTTTCAGAGTTCTACACCAATTTCTTATTCCATACACCAAAGTTCTGAGTTTCAATCTTTGTGTGAGAGAGACAGAAGCAAGTTCAAGGCTGCTTACAGTGGTTCTGTGGGTAGTGGTCCTAGCCGGATAAATCTTAGGAGACAGACGTCGGTTCAACCTCAACACCCTTCGGTATTCGGCGAATCTGTTTTTAGGATATTGTGTGCAACACAGGTTTAGGTTTGTATTTCTGGATCGATTTTGTATCGTCATTTCATTTACAGTTTATACACGGTTCGTACATGTAATCTATATCTTTCAGTTTGTACATAATGGAATTGTTCTCTGGATTTGCCAATTACTGAGTATTTTTTCTCAACAGTGGCATTGAGAAGATCACTAATTCAAAAAATCAAGCTGATCTGTTGGGTTTTTTGCTATGTGGGAAAAGCTGTTGGAAAAAGAAAAAAAGAAAATGCTGGTTAGTTGTGTATTTAATGGCATTAGTTTGCATAGAAAGTGTGGATGGTTCGGTGGAGTTAATTGGCTTTAGGTGGTGCAATTCTCCAAGTCTCATAAAGCATTGTTGAGCTTGGCTCTAGAGAGTTCTCGGCAGTGGAAGAGTTTCTTGTGCTAGTGCCAATGCTATGTGTATTTAAAGAGGTGCATGTGTGGTAAGGGTGTGTGCTGTGTGAGTTAAAAGGAGAGGGCAGTCCCTTTGGGAGCTGCCCGCTACGCCGGCCGGAGGTGAGAGGAGAGTAATGTGAGAAAAAATAGAGATGTTGGGGGTGAGTGAAAAACATAGTGTAGGAGCTCAAGAGAGGATTTTTCATCTCACAATTGTAATTGTCTATTTTTCGTATAGTGGAATATCTCTCCCACCCATGGATGTATCCGAGTTTGGAGAACCACGTATTTTCTTGTGCACGTGATTGTTTTTCTTGTTACGCTCCGTTGCGGGTGGGATTTGAAAATAATCCTAAAAAGTGATATTAGAGCTAATGGTTAGCAATCTTGGGAGAAGTTAACGGTTGCCGATCCGGATTGTGGTTAGCGTTGGCACTGTGAAAGCATGGGACGACATACGTACACGAGAAAAAAAAAAGTGGAACAAAATGGGGCTACTGTGGTTGTTTTTTGGGTTGTGATTTGGTGTGCCAAGTTTAGGAAGGTGGCAAAGGAAAAAGGTGCAGGAACCTCAGAGGTGAGGATAAAATGGGCATGCAGGAGCGCTCCGGCGGTGAGGCGCAAAACAAATGAGCCACTGCTATCGAGCACAACAAGGACATTCAAGGGAATGACACAGGCACTGTGAATGCATGGTGGTGGCAGTGGAAGTGGTGCTGGCCCTAAGAGTGTGCAGGTGAATAGGTAAGTCGCGGATGACTATACGTTCACGTGAATGCTTCGGTTCAGATTCGTGGCGGCGTAGATACCTTGGGAGCTAGGTACAGATCTCTTGGTTGAGTTTGACTACGAGAGATGAAGTCACAATAGACACCTGGTGAGGACGTGCAAGGTGCTCAAGTAAGGGGGTGCATTTTCAAGAGCAAAAAGGGGGTGTTTGTTGAGTTTTTTGCTATGTGGGAAAAGCTGTTGGAAAAAGAAAAGAAAGAAAATGCTGGTTAGTTGTGTATTTTAATGGCATTAGTTTGTATCCCAACATGATCAACCATCCATATCCTCATGATGGAATCGCATTTAGCTTATAAGAATGAAGGATCTATATTGAGAAAAACGATACAATATGGCCTATTTTAGATAAGTTTTGCTGACCTGATCCAATCATTCTTGGATAGAATCACAATTAGCTTTCTTGGGGAAATTGATGCTTGAAAGTTGAAACTAACTCGCTATCCCACTCTCCGTTGCTGATCTGGATTTCCGGAAATTTGTAGTGGTATCCTTTCTTTTGGTGACCCTGGCAGTAGGAGTCTATAGTCTGTAACTTGTTTTTGTTGCTACCGTGGTTTCCAGAATTATGATAAAGATTTAGTTTAGAGGAACAGGGGTGAAGTTTTTCTTATTCTCTTGGACATGATAATGTGAGTTTTGATAGAGTGTTGATATCCATGTTAGAAATTGTGGTCTCCTTTTTTATTAGGATGTTCTTTTAAGACAAGATTCGGTGCAAAGAGTATTGGATTCAGGGTCTTCCTCAGCTGCAGCTTTTGCATCTCAAGTCTCATCTCATTATCATGCTCATTTTTTCAAATGACAATGCTTTTTTTTTTTCACTTTCCTTGAACCTGTATGACCTATGATTCACAATGCTATTTAATTCCAAAGAAAAATCTGCAAAAAGATGCCAAGAACGCAGTTCCAAAGTTCTGCATTTGCGAGCATTTGACACATTCCCTAAGGATACAGAGCTGCCAGTGCAACATTCTATTATCTGTACACTTACTTCAATACTTCATACATATACATAGAAACACACACACACACACACAGAGACATTTTTGGGTTATTTACCTCAGTAATGCTACACAAACAGCAAAAATGCACAGATTTTGCATACAGATTTTGTGTGGGGCCCACTACGGGTCCCACACAAATGATCCGAGCCGTTCATTAAATGTAAAACAGTTTTTCAAGGGCCCTCGCGAAAAATCAGTTCAATCCGATACTTATAGATGCTCAATCCAATCATCTAACTTTTGATTTTGATTCCCGGATAATGAAACATTCTATAATTGGATTGAGCATCTATAAGTATCGGATTGAACTGATTTTTCGCGGGGGCCTTTGAAAAACTGTTTTACATTTAATGAACGGCTCGGATCATTTGTGTGGGACCCGTAGTGGGCCCCACACAAAATCTGTATGCAAAATCTGTGCATTTTTGCTGTTTGTGTAGCATTACTGTATTTACCTAGACACTCCTTAACATTTACCCGTTTTTCACGGACACCCCCTCCACGAATTTTCGCTACGGCAAGACCCCTAATTAAAGGACCTAACTCCATTTGATGGAAAGAATAAAAAGACTATTTTACCCTTGCGTATATATTCCCAATATACCAGCTCATTCCACCACAATCCCCAATCTCCACGACACCAGGACTCCACTCCTTCTCCTGCGTCGACCGCCTCCAGTGACAACCATCACCACCGTCAACCACCACCACCGGCTCCACCTCCGACAACCACTGAAATCCAACGCCATTAATCTTACCAAATTCTCTCTCTCTCTCTCTCTCTCCTCACCACCCACCACAACCCCAAACCCAGATTCAATAGCACCATCAGATCCCTCTTCACGGGCTTCGTGGAGGACATGGGCGAGGTCAGGCATGTGGGTTCATCAAACGACGACGACGGATTCACCATGAGAATCCATACCAAGCTGTTGCAGTTAAAGAAATCTCACCAATCTAGGGTTTTAGGATTTTGAAAAGTCTGGGGAGGAGAAAAGATAAACTTTGACCGACCTTGTCTCTTGGGGACAGTATCTCCGTCAACGGGACCTGCCTCACGGTGACCCGATTCGATACCCAGTTGGGTGAGTTCGTTGTCGGGTTGTCGCCCGAAACATTGAGGAAGACGTTGCTGATCGAAGGCGAATGCGAGGACGTTGAGGGAGGGGGAGTGGATGACGGCGAGGAGGCGGCGGGTGTGGTGGTGGACGGGGGAGGAGGGTGGCGGCGACGGAGGCGTCGGAGATGGAGAGGAGGGTGGGCGGCGACGGAGGCGTCGGAGAAATTTTTACTGCAAATTCAAAATCAGGGATCAATTACTGACCTCATCAGCCTCTGGATCAGTTGGATGATTTGCTGGACCAGCCTTATTTAAAAATTATTTACGATTAAACTGTTCCTTGTATGCTATTAAAAACCTCACTGTGATTAATAAAACTAAGAGGAGGGTGGGCGGCGGAGGGAGCCGAGGCGCGAGGGGGACGAACAGAGCGTTGAGGGTATTAGAGCTTGTTAACCAGAGGTCAGGAGGTGGTCTGTGGTGGTTGTGGTCGGTGCTGGGAGGAAGGAAGGATTGAGGGAAAAGAGGAAACATGGTTGGTTGAGGGTAATATTGAAACATTTTACTACTTTTGAAATAATTTAAAAAAAAATTAACAGAACTTGACTGAACTCTAACGGAAGGGGTGTACGGGACAAAAAAACTTTAATGAGGGGGTCTCGCCATAGCGAGAATTCGTGGAGGGGGTGTCCGTAAAAAATGGGTAAACGTTAAGGGGTGTCGAGGTAAATAACCCTACATTTTTTAATTCTATTGGTTTCTTCTATGATTTGCATGTTTTGCTTTGAACAAGCAACATGGCACCTAAATGTTATGGTGGGACCTGTATATGGTTGGGAGGATAAACCAAACATGATTCTGAACTTTCCTATATGGACAAAGTGCTAGGTAACATAGTCTAGCACCGAACCAACAGGTTGATAGAATGCAGGAACATTTACTTTGTTTCAAGACTTAATGCTTTGACTTCTTTACCCCATCTAGGCCCTCTTATTAGACTCATCACC
Organism: Rhododendron henanense subsp. lingbaoense; assembly: GCA_020567845.1. Lineage (NCBI taxonomy): Eukaryota > Viridiplantae > Streptophyta > Magnoliopsida > Ericales > Ericaceae > Rhododendron > Rhododendron henanense. The sequence goes on along the minus strand of CM036313.1, from coordinate 31,935,481 downwards.
CAGAAAGAAAAAAAATATTAACAAGGCTAAACTAATAACTGGTTAGCTAAAAAGAGAGCCCAGCTAGTCATCTAGTGAAGGTTCTTCTGGATTCAGAGCTGCTGGTTTGTCTCTTAATTTGCTGTTATTCTTTAGTAGTTTAGATATATGGTTCTGTGATGGTACCTTTGGCTACATAAAATTGATCTTATGCTGTTTTTCCTTGTCCTGCAGGTAGCCATTGATCAAGACTATTGACTGCAATGAACTTATTAGGGGTCTGGTTTTGAACTTTCATAAAATTGACCTGTGATGCAGTAGACCTGGGAAAACAAATACTCCTACTTGGCATGTTTGGTTCCCTGTAAAGCTAAGGTGATGTTTGGTAAGTTTTTGTATTCCATTTTCGGTTTTGTTATTTGGAAATCTGAAAGCTATAATCAAAACATGTTTGGTAACTGTTTTGGTTTCCAGGAAAAGGTACTAATCTAGAAATTTTCAAATTTTGTTGCAACATAACCAAGTGGTACTTTCAGAATAAATTTTCATTCTCTCACCACCTCCAGCCATACTCATCTCTGATCGAGCACCACATTGAAAGACCATTGTAGGTGTGGTCAAAATTATCAAAATATAACCAAGGAAGACTTTTTGACTCTTCAATAGCATGCGGACACGTGGCAATGGGGCCCGCGCGGAAAGGAAGCCTTGGTCAAAGCTTCATTCAAAGAAGAAATAGTTGACTACCCAATGGGGAAAGGACGTGTGCAAAGCATAGAAAGGTGGCTCCCGCGAAAGAGAAGCTACCGCGGGACCTCTGCTAGCCCCGCGGGAGAATCAAATGTATCCTGAGTTGGCCTCAGCAGCAGAAGGCCATGGAAAGGCCCCGCGGACTGATGGATGTTAATGAGTCTAAATGAGTTATATCAAAAAGTCTCCGGGGTTCCATCTGGGCCTAGAGGCAGGGCCTGGAGGAAACTCCGCGGAAAACGCACGATCGCCGCAGGTCGCGACCTTGCTCCTGCGGGAATTGGGGAATTTTTCTTGTGGCTTGGTGGCTTGGGATGGAGTTAGCGTCGCGGAAATTCGAGCCCTCCCGCGGAAAAGCTTCCGCGGGAGGACGAGTTTATCCAAGACCTGGAGGTACAAAGGGGATACGTGTTGGGGTCTTATAGGAGCGCTGTTCTGGGCCTGACCTGGGCCTGACCTAGGCCCAGGTGCCCTATAAATACTCCTGACATTCTCAATGATTGCCAGAGCTGACTTTTGCCGAAAAGAGAGGGCGTGAGCACACATTCTGAGAAAGGAGAACATTCTTCCCCAGAGAGAAGGTGACCTCACCCATTCGAGTCCGGAAAAGGTCAGGCATTCTGCTTGTTCAAGAGAAAGCAGAACGCAAACGAGTTAAGAATAGGACGACGCGACATTCGCGTCGAGCCCTACCTGGCCCAGGGGAATCACAATGGAGAAGTAAACATGGCGGAATGTTACCCGTTCATGTATGAAGAGGAAGAAGACGCAAACAACCATTACTATCTGGAAGGAGAGGAAGAGGAAGCATGGGCCTACATGGTCTCTTGCTACGAAATCACCGAGGAATTTGGAGACGATGCGGCCCCCGCGGTCATACCTGACCCCAACGCTTCGGTCAAGACATTGCAAAATAGTACAAAGTTCCGCGCATTCTTTGATGGTTTTGGCTTCACACCAGCAGCACGGTTGGAAATCACCAAGGCGATTATCAATATCGCGGAGGTCCACCAAGGATCATGCATGTCCGTGGAAGGGTCTGTCCCGCGGACAATCCGCGATGAATCCAACTCTGTCACTTTTTCGGATGCAGACCGAAGGGTGCCATACCCCCACAACCGCCCACTGTATGTTACATCTCGCGTCAATGGCATAGAGTTGAAGAGAACCTTTCTAGATGGTGGGGCCTCCATAAACCTCATGCCTATGTCAACATTCAAGAAGTTGGGAATACAGGACAATCGGATAGTAGAATCACCAATCACTATCATGAGATTCGGAGGGGACATAAAGCAATCCCTGGGATATGTTGTGGCGGATTTGGAAGTGGGGGCAATCCGCTCAGCCACCAAATTCCATCTCATCAACGCGGACCCGAATTATCAAATCATTCTCGGCAGGAGTTGGATGCATAAATACGCGATTGTGCCATCAAGTTACCATCAATGCCTGAAAGGAGTTTGGGCGGGAAAGAAGGTTACCATCCGCGCATCAGAAAACCCGTTCGACACTCATGAAGCACATCTTTCAGATGCGGTTTACTTCTCAAAGCTAGGCGAAGAATCTCAAGCGATCACTGCCAGGCCACGCGGCGTGAAGACATCAAGGATGAGAAGCAGGAGACCCGAGAAAGAGACCCATCCACGGTGAAAGCCGCAACCCCCAGAAAGATAACCAAGACGAAGGAAGGGGGCAAGACGGTGTACTACTTATAACTAGGGCTGCTCGCGGTCCGGTTCGGTTTGGATTTCTAGGAATCCGAGGACCGAACCACTAGTCACGGTTTTTATAAAATGAAATCCGTGTCCGGACCAAAAGTCCTACGGTTCGGTTTTTACAAAATAAAATCCGATCCGTGACTCGCGGATCGGTTACGGTTTTGTCCACGGATTTTAACAAAAATAAAGCTTAAGCATATATCCCACACTAAAAGGGAAGAATGTTACATTCAAAATTAAGTTTAACACCACCAGAAAATACTTGTTACATAAACTACCAAAAACCTATTTTAAAAATCAAATTCAAAAGAATCTAAACACTAGTAGGATTGTATCATTATAGTACACAACATTAAAAAAAATGAAAAAGAAACGAACTAGTGAAACTCAACTAGGGTTACCTGTTATTTATATGAAAACACTACTCCTTATATTTTATGTACATCTACATTATATCCCATTATTAAGATAAAATACTAAAATTGGTAGAAAAAGTTGTTAACATTACTAACAATTTATTATATAAATACACATATATATTTATATAAAATAAATATCTCACGGTTCGGTTCAGTTAATCCACGGTTTTGTAATGAAAATCCGTGGACCGAACCGCGAGTCACGGTTTTCTAATTTTTCAATCCGTGTCCGGACCATTAATCCACGGACAAAATCCAAAAGGTACGGATCGGTTCGGTCCGGACCGGTTTCACGGTTCACCGGATTTTTTGAGCAGCCCTACTTATAACGGTCCACCGGGGCAGTGGTAGATCATGAAATCGTTGGCCCCGGTGGAACGTGTGTCGTGATAGAGGAAGAGGTAATCCAAAAACCAGATCCCGCTCCCGGAGTGCATGCAGGATCAACCCAAGCCGCAACAAGAAGCGCTAGAGGAAGTTGACCTACGCCACGGAGTGGGCCTGAGAAAATCGGTGTTCGTAAGTAAAGAATTAGACGGAGAATTCCGTGAGAAGTTAATAACACTATTATGTGATAATTCAGATGTGTTCGCATGGCATTACGAGGAAATGCCTGGCTTAGACCCGGAGTTAGTAACGCATCATTTGGACGTCTTTCCCAATTCCAAGCCTGCGAAACAACCCCAGCGGAAATATCACCCTGATTTGGAGGGGCAGATCAAAGAAGAAATCAAAAAGTTGAGGAAAGTAGGATTTATCCGCCCGATCCAGTACCCCGAGTGGTTAGCAAACATTGTCCCGTGAAGAAGAAGAATGGCCAAATCAGAGTATGCGTCGATTTTCGTGACCTCAACAAAGCATGCCCGAAAGATGAGTTCCCGCTCCCACATATCGATACATTGGTGGATGCCACCTCGGGCCACCAGATGTTCTCCTTCATGGATGGGTTCAGTGGGAACAACCAGATTAAGATGGCTCCGGAGGACGCGGAGAAAACGGCCTTCCGGACCCCCTTGGGAAACTTCTACTACATTGTGATGCCTTTTGGGCTCAAAAACGCGGGAGCAACATATCAGCAGGTTATGACCGCGATCTTTCACGATCTAATGCACAAAATCATAGAAGATTATGTGGATGATCTGGTAGTGAAATTGAGGGAGCGGAAGGACCACCTGGCGGATCTAGCTACCGTGTTTAGCAGATGCAGAAAGTTCAATCTCAATATGAACCCCATGAAATGCGCATTCGGTGTCACCACGGGAAAATTCCTAGGCTTCCTTGTGCATCGCCACGGAATCGCGGAAATGCCCTCGCCCCACTCTCAAAAGACGCTCAAACGGTTCTAGGGCAAAGTTTCTTACCTACGGCGTTTTATCCCCGCGTTGGTGGAGATCGCGGCACCTTTCACGGACTTATTGAAGTGTAATGCAAAGTTCGCATGGAAACAAGAGCACCAGCAAGCCTTCGAGTGGATTAAAGCAACTTTGACCTCTCCCCAAACGATAGTGGCTCCAGTTGCAGGAAAACCACTGATACTCTATCTCACCTCCACCCCGAGATCCATTGGGGCCCTACTGGTGCAAGAAGTGGATAGGACAGAGCGCCCAATCTGCTAGATTAGCAGGAAGGTTCAAGGAGCAGAAGAAAGATACACGCCCATTGAGCGACACTGTTTAGCCCTCGTCTTCACCGCACAGAAGCTCAGACATTATTTTCTGTCGTTTCCTGTACAGATAATTACTAAATGTGATCCGGTAAGGTACCTCCTGTCTCGACCCGCACTCACGAGCCAGGTCACCCGCTGGTCGTTGGCACTCGCGGAATTCGAGATTTCATGCTCAACACCAAAGGCAATTAAATGTCAAGCCCTAGCGGACCTTCTGGCCTAGTTCCCAAGCGGACAATGCAAACCGCTCGAAGAATCTCTACCCGGAGATGGTTTCGAAGCTCTCGCGGCCAGCGCGGACGGTCCGCACTAGACGCTCAGCTTCGATGGGGCCGTGGGTAGTGGATTAGGAGGCGCGGGAATAGTGTTGCAAAACAAAGAAGGAGAGAAATCCCATTTGGCTTATAAGCTGAGCTTCCCTTGCTCCAATAACGAGGAGGAATACGAAGCATTGATCTTGGGTCTATTAGCAGCAAAAGAAAGAGGGATCAAACACTTGAAGATAGCGAGAGATTCAAAATTGGTAATTTTGCAAACATAAGGGGTTTACGCATTGAAGGAACCAACCCTGGCACCGTACCGAACGACGGTCCAGAAGTTGATGAAGTTTTTCAAAAACATCAACATCATTCATAAGCCCAGGTTAAAAAATCGTTTCCCGGACGCCCTTGCAACGTTGGGGGCAAAGACGAAATTTGAGGAGGAAAGGGCTTGTATAGAAATTGTAAAGATGTTCGAACCATCCGTAGTAGATGATTTTTCTGAGCCAACGGAGGACTGGCGCGGATCCATCAAAATTTAGTTAATTACCGGCATAGGACACTTGTCCACTGCGGAGCTTTCATGCTTCGTAGTCTTGCACAGAGAATTATATCACCGTGCTCCGCAGGGGTGGCTCGCGCGGTGCATTGATTCGAAGGAGGCAGAAGAAGTTTTAAATCAGATCCACGACAACAATTGTGCGGACAACGAAATAGCCCTGTATAGAAGGATTCAAAGGCAGGGTTACTATTGGCCCAGCATGAAGAAAGACGCCGATCTAATCGCGAAAAACTGCACATGGTGCTCCTTATACGCGGCCAGGCCAGAATGCCTAATGGTGGGTACTAGCGATCAGGAGACAGATTGGAGGCAGGTCTATGTTGATTACTTACGGGAAGGATCCTTGCCCATGGAGCGGACCGAGTCCGTGAAGATCGTCCGCGGAGCGCGACGCTTCTTCTTGGAAAAAGGGCTTCTATTTAGAAGGACCCTCAATGGAATGCCCCAGAAATGTGTAGATAAAGAAGAAGCGGAGGAGGTTTTAAGGACCCACGGAACTGAGCATCAAAGATGGAAAATACTTTACGAACAATTGGTTCATCTGGGGTATTTCTGGCCTACCATGGAGAGGGATTCCAAGCGACATGTGCGGAGATGTCAAGCTTGTCAAAAATTTGGGAACCTGGTTCACGCCCCTTCCGTGGAACTACATTCGATCCGCGCCCCGTATCCCTTCCATACGTGGGCCATGGATTTGGTTGGGCCAATCATGCAAGCATCACGGAAGAACAAATGGATCTTAGCGGCCACAGAAGTTTGCACCAAATGGGTTGAGGCTGCTCCACTAAAGAAGGCCACAGGAGACGCGGTGGCAGCATTCATCAAGGAAAACATCATTTGCAGGTTCGGCATATCCAAGATGATTCTTTCCGATAACGGGACTCCGTTCATTAATCACCATGTGGAAAGCCTCCTTGACGAATACTCGGTCGATCACCGTACTTCTAGTGCCTACTATCCATAAGGAAACGGACAAGCGAAAGCAACAAACAAGACCCTGATAAGGATCCTGAGCAAGCTACTGGATGAACGCGGGGGTACTTGGGTGGATCATCTACCAATAGCCCTTTGGGCTTATCGAACTTCAAAAAGGAAATTCACCCGCGCCAGCCCCTTCAGTCTGGTGTATGGAGCGAAAGAGTTTTGCCCACAGAACTGAGTGTCCCTTCCGCGCGGATGATCCTTGCAATGGAAAACTTGGCGGAAGAAGAAGAGCAAATATAGAAGCCCTGGAAGAAAGAAGGGTTGCCGCGGCCCTCGCTCATGAGAAGTATTGGGAGTCCGTGGCACGCTACTACAACAAAGGCGTAGTCCCGCAGGTGTTCAAAGTTGGAGACTTAGTCTGGAAGGCGACCGCGGCAGTGATGAGAGATTCGAAGACTCCAAAATTCACGTCCAAATGGGAAGGGCCCTACGAGGTAATTAGTGCTTCTGCGAGCGGGTACTACCATTTGGCCCGCGTAGAAGACGGTTTCCAGACAGGGGCAATCAACTCGAAATATATCAAGAAATTCTACCCGTGAAGAGGGCGATGGACTTCTTTCTTTAAAATTTGCATCATTTCCTTTTTAGGCTTCTGTTCTTTCTTTTCCTTTGGTAATGTATCGAAGTTCAATGAAAAATATCGTCGTCCCGTGGAACACCTGGGAGTTTTGTAAAGATCGAATTATCAGGCCCTTTAGAAGCTTTTAATAGAATGTGAAGATTATCTTTCATCTACTGTCTCCGTGATTTGAACATTGTTGTAAAAGAAAAAAAAAAGCGTGGTCACGCGGAGAGAACATTTCCGCGATGCTTCCCACCTTGTGGTTATGAATCCGGGCTTAACGGTTATCAAATAGAGATAATGTTAAGTCACGAAGGGTCAGAATATGACCCGCGTGTTCTAGACTTGACGGTTATCAAATAGAGATAATGTTAAGTCAGGAGGGGTCAGAACATGACCCGCGTGTTCTAGACTTAACGATTATCAAATAGAGATAATGTTAAGTCATGAGGGGTCAGAACATGACCCACGTGTTCTAGACTTAACGGTTATCGAATAGAGATAATGTTAAGTTATGAGGGGTCAGAACATGACCCGCGTGTTCTAAACTTAACGGTTATCAAATAGAGATAATGTTAAGTTATGAGGGGTCAGAACACGACCCGCGCACTCCGGTCTTAACGATTGTCAAATAGAGATAATGCTAAGTCAAGGGTGGCCAAAACGTGGCCCGAGGACTGGAAGCTAGCGACTGTCCCAAGTAATAACCCAAGTCAAAAGTGACTAAGGCAGGGTCCACGGCTGGAAAAAACTAAATAGGAAGTGATGGGACAATGGTAATATTATTTCCAAAGAAGACAAAATCAACACGCGGATAGCATTATTGGTACAATGACAATTTTTATTCCAAAATATAAAAAAATGTGTTACAATGGTACATGTGTTACAAAAAAAAAAAAGAGGAGAAAAGAGGGCCTAAGCCAGCCATTCCGCGAAGACAAGCTCCTCCGGGTCAAGATCCTCAAGATTCAACGCCACGGCAGCCAGCTCCGTGTCATGGCCTCCAAATTTGCCACATGTTGCCGGGTGGACTCCAGCTGGGCAGCGAGCCCCTGGATCTCAGGTCTCAGAGCTGCCCTTTCCCCCGCGGCCATCAGCGCAAAACTCCTTGCACACAGCCAGCCAAGGTCGAACCCCAAGACTTCCATGTCTTGCGCGACCTCCTATAGGGCAGCTTCCGTGTTAGGGGTAAAGTTGCCAAAGCATAGCTGCGCCCAAGGAGTGAGCACTTCATGGAGATTGCCAAGGAAGAGGGCCCCAAGCCGGGCTGATCGCATGTTGAAAGGGGCAAATGTCTCCGGATGAGCCCGGGCTATGGCATTGAGGAGCGGATGATAGGCTTCGTCCACAAGATAGCCCGCGGGAAAGAGGCGGATTGGCACCTCCATCTCAGTGACCATGGGCTCCTTCCCCAGATCTGCGACAGGGCTCCGCCTAGGAGAGGGCTGCCCCTGGACTCCGACTCTTCCCTTTGTTGCTCGCCCATCTCTGCGTTCAAGTCAATTGCAAAATCCCCAAGGGCTTGACTTCCCTGTCCCCCCAAAATATCGTCAGTTGGCAAGAAGATCATATCTTTAAATTGAGAATTCAGATCTGAGTCAGTAATGGAGGTGGGCCCCCCAAGGAGTTCTTCGTTTACCTCTAGCTGTCGGTCTTCTACAGCTAAAGAAGACTGGGTGGGGGAAGTAGCTGTGAGCCTCGTGGATGGATGGGGAGAGTGAGTCTGGGAGGTGGAGCACGCTAGGGAATGAGGACTGGTCGCGTCTGCGGCTACGTCCCTTCCCACGTTCGACCCAGGGCCTTGTAAGAAGGAGGCGTTGGAGCCGCTAGCAACCCGACCCAAGAAGCTTTCGGTGGAGCGGATTCGGGCGCTGGTAGACAACTGAGAGCCGAGGGAGTGGAAGTTGAGCCTGCCTCGGGTTGATCCGCGGCAAAACCCCCCGCGGTAGCACGAGGAAGCTTTTCAACATTGTCCTCCTCTTCTTCCCTCAGGAGCTGCGCGGTCGCCGCATTGATTGGCTTCGCGGCAATATCGGCCTGACCGACGGACTCACGGGTGTCCATTGGCAGAGGGGGGTCGCAGGCCTCTGAAGATGCTGCATTAGATGGGGAGGGGTCGCGATCAGCAGAGTAAACTATGATATTTTCATATTCCTCGGAGGAAGAAGATGACTCGGTGGAAACCGTCTTGGGATCTCCTCCAAGATCAACAATGGAAGGATCGTCAGGTAACATACCTCCAATCACCGTGGAAGACTCCGGTTCCGAGTGAGGAAAAGGGACCGACCCCGTTCGGGGTTGAACTATCTCCACCTCCCTATGCTCTTCTGGGGAGTCAGAGATGGCCATTACAGCGATGTTCTCAGCAGCAGGGCCCCCCGCGGGCATGGATGGATGGGCGTGTGAGGTTCCCAAGCGGGCGCTGAGAGGGATGTTGTCCATGGCATCATCATCGTCATTATCATCGTCGCCGCCACCCGCGTCCATGTTCTCTTCCTTCTCATCATCGGATTCCACCACGGCTGTTCAAGGGATTTTGATAAAGCAAAAGTTAGAAGCCAGAGAAGAAGGCGACTGAAGTGACATCGCAATGAGTGAAACTTACTCTCGAGGCGGCGTCGTTTAGCCTGAACATTTGAGACGTCCACCTCCGCCTCCGCTCCCTCTCCAGCGGCTTGTTCCGCTGCCTCTACCACGACAGCCGCCGCTGGCTCGAACGCCACGAATGTGCTGGCGTCCTGCTCCTGCTGCTGGAAGAAAGAATCAAAACGATGAGAACGAATGCCAGAGCGAATGAAGTAACGAAGCAAAGACGATTGAGTATAGAGAAATAAGGAACCACGTACCGTGCGAATGCGTTTGCAGGTGTCGACCTTCCCCTGCCGCGGGGGCCTGGGAAGAAGATGGCCGGGATGGCTCCGTAGGGGCCGGAGGTTGTGTCCTTCCACGGGTTACTCGCGCGCTTGTGCTCCTCGAAGCAGCTTGAGGAAGAGGAGGAGGCATTGCTAGGAATTCCCTATTCAAGGGCGCGACATTAGTTACAGCCCATTGGTCGTGGGGTTTGCGCTAATTAGCTCATCGGACCTCAGTGATGGCTCGTAGCGAGGTGTCCCATATCCAGATCTCGGCCACCGCGGGGATGCTGGCCTGCCCACGAACAAATGTTAAAAAGGAGTTTAGATTCCTCCTCCAGAACAAGCGGAACTCCGGAGTGTAGCGCGTGACGCTATCTCTGGCCGGGATAGGCAAGTCCCCAAGCTGCACCAGAATGGGAGCAAGTTGAGTCACCATGAAGCGAAGTTGGGACTCTGCGAAAGTGGGCATCGGAGGAGCGGGCCCAGGTACCCCTTGGTCAAAACTCAGTTGTCTCGCGAAGCAGTCTGAGCGGTAGACAACTACTCCAGTGGCCTCGTTGCTCAAAAATGGAAGCCACCCAGGAAGAGCTATAAGGGTGGAGTTGATGACCGTCCGTGCCACGGAGTCACCCCCGTTCGCGACATTGAGAGAGGAGCTGGCTGGAAGAAGGCATTGACCGACGCCAATGACCCCTGGGGAAGTGACGCAGTAGGGCCACGGAGTGAAGTTAGCTTTGATATCGCACGCCTCGTACCAAGAGACGTTGCTGCTGGTACCATACCACTATTCCGCGCAGGACCGCTGTGCTGATGACTGGAAGGCCCGCGGGACGGGGGCGACAGCAGGGAAATGCTCAAAGAAGTAGCGAGCAGGAAATTGGTGTGAACCATCGAAAGATGGTCACACCTCCCAAGAGACCTGGCAAGGTCGACGTGCACCAAATCTAACTGGCGGTAGAGCGATCCTAGAAAGAAAGGTACCAATGCGATGGGTTGGCCGCGGGCCAGAAGCATGGCAAGTGGAAAGACCGCTGGGGAGAGGCTGTCGATGGGGTAACCAGGCAAGACGTAATAAGAGAGAAAGAAGGAAAAGAACCCCGCCATGTAAAGCCGCTGCCTGTAATGGGGACCCGCGACGAAGTCTCGCTCGACGCCCGGAACGATTGTCTTCATGGGCTGGAGGTCCTTGAAGAAATAGCGAATCCAGCTCCCGAAGGAGGTCTTCTTGGCATTCGCCGCCACGGCCTTGCGGGTGCCTTGAGCAGTAAAAATGAGGCCATTCTGGGCCAACTTGTACAACCTCTTCAGCCCCTCGACATTCTCTCGGTCTTCGCGAGAAAGGTTGGCCAAATCCAGAATGTTCGCCCCACGGAGAGACAAGCGAGTAAGAATGAACACATCCTCTAGCGAGAGCCCGCTTTCCCCCCAGGCCCATGCAAAGGAATGAGTATCGGTGCTTCAACACGAGCATGCATACTCCAAGTTCTTGATAGCCGCCCCCTAACGGGGAATGCTCAGATACCGCAACAGTAGGACGGCCCTCTGCAAGAGCCCAGAATGGGTCCCCAATAGTCCGAAAGTACGGGGCCCTCTTCCATTGATCCGCGGAGGGAATGGGCACTTCGACGATCTGGTTACGCGCTGCCATTTGAGCTTCAGTGCAAAAGGAGGAGTTTCCGAAGAACAGAGAAGAAAGGTGGAGGGTTGTTGCTCGCAGAGAAAGAGAAGAGAAAATGACAGCACTTCAACTGAGAGTTCAACGGTAGGTGAAAATGGAAATAATGAATAAATGGTTTATATAGTGGGTCAATCGGTGGAGCATTTATGGCGACCGTACACGAAGAGGCACAACGGTACATGAAGGGACACCATCAACAGTTAAAGTACCTATTATTCTGCGGGGTGGCTCGAGGGCAACCGAGGAAACTCACAAACGAGGAAGTGCGCACGCGAATGACATACACCCGCCGTACGCGCGCGGGGGGCATATGTAGGTACGGTCAAAATTATCAAATTATAACCAAGGAAGACTTTTTGACCCTTCAATAGCACGCGGACATGTGGCAATGGGGCCCGCGCGGAAAGGAAGCCTTGGTCAAAACTTCATTCAAAGAAGAAATAGTTGACTACCCAATGGGGAAAGGACGCGTGCAAAGCATAGAAAGGTGGCTCCCGCGGAAGAGAAGCTACTGCGGGACCTCCGTTGGCCCCACGGGAGAATCAAATGTATCCCGAGTTGGCCTCAGCAGCAGAAGGCCATGGAAAGGCCCTGCGGATTGATGGATGTTAATGAGTCTAAAGGAGTTATATCAAAAAGTCTTCGGGGTTCCATCTGGGCCTAGAGGCAGGGCCCGGAGGAAACTCTGCGGAAAACGCATGATCGCCGCAGGTCGCGACTTTGCTCCTGCGGGAATTGGGGAATTTCTTGTGGCTTGGTGGCTTGGGATGGAGGTAGCGTCGCGAAAATTCGAGCCCTCCCGCAGAAAAGCTTCCGCAGGAGGACGAGTTTATCCAAGACCTAGAGGTATAGAAGGGACACGTGTTGGGGTCTTATAGGAGCGTCGTTCTGGGCTTGACCTAGGCCTAGATGCCCTATAAGTACCCCTGACATTCTCAATGATTGCCAGAGCTGACTTTTCCAAAAAAGAGGGCGTAAGCACTGATTCTGAGGAAGGAGAACATTCTTCCTCAGAGAGAAGGTGACCTCACCCATTCGAGTCCGGACAAGGTCAGGCACCCCCCCTGTAGACACCCCAATTTGGCCTAGCGATCCAGAGCCATACAGCCTTTCAGACAGAAATATAGAATCCTAAGAGAATCCATCTGTCGGCCGTAACATTGATCTCACGGCCTTAACATCATTTCTTCACCCGAGCAACCTGTTGCTTGAAAATCTCCCTGAGAGATCAATCCCTCGGCCGCAAGATCTATCCTTCGGCCGCAACATCATTTCCTCGGCCGCCAGATCCTTTCTACGGCCGCCAGATCGTCTATTTTCCAGACTCTGGAACGTTCTGTCGATTGTTTGATCCAACTACACTACCTCCCCGATGCGTTCGGGCTACGCTCAGAGATTACCACAAAGAGTTTGCATTGCATTGCAATTGCAATTGCAATCGTGCATTTTGATTGGCCGGAGTGAGTCACCAATTGCCTATATAAAGGGCTTTTAGGTTCCGAAAATAACAACAATGAAATCATCAAATTCGTATACTTCCACACCCTTTCAAGCCACGAAACTCTGCAGAAATACTCTCTCAAACCCTCTCTTCAAAAGCCCTAACCTCCCGAAGGCAGCCATCAATCCGACGATCAAACCCCGAAGTTCAAACCCTAACCCTAGGGTTTTTCGAGAAGCAATCAGTCAATCACCATCAATCCGAGGCAATCAAGCAGCTGAGGGATCGAGGTGGTGAGGCCCAGCGACCTCTGGTTTGTTTTACTTTCTGTCTATAATCTTAAATCGTAGCGTTTTGATTATCTACTAACTTTTCTGTCTGGTGTGAGGAAGAACATCGACCGGGGCTTCGATCCCTCGGCCGATATATCAAACCAGGAGGATCCTTCGGCCGTGACATCCATTCACTGGCCACGGGATCCATTACCATGGGACAGCTTGTTTTGTGATTCTGCTTTCTGATGCATGCTTTACTTATCTCATTGGCTCACCTTATTTACTGTTTAAAGGCTTAATTAAACAGACTATGTGTTAGAATTAAACAAAGCATCTATATGTCTTATGTTGAATAACTATGGGCCAGCCTCACGGCTGGGCAGAGAGGGGTGCCTAACACCTTCCCCTTACTGTATTCTTGGCTCCCATACCCAGAATCTCTATCTGTTTTCCTAGTTTTAATAAATTGGGTGGCGACTCTGTTTTGATGATAACCGCTATCGTGTGGCGATGTTCCTAGCCATAGGAATGCCCACGATCTTGGTTTATGAAGCAAGCAACCAATCAAGCAACAAACGATCAATCTGTATGGCGATGCCCCGTTTGGGAGGTGTCTACAGTTTTTGGCGACTCCGCTGGGGACATGAGAGCCATAACCAGAAAGTTCAACATAAGACTAATACATGCCTTGTTGAATTCATTTATCATATGCATCGAGCGGGCAATCCCGTTGAGTTCACCTAATACCCCGGCATGACACATGCTATGTTAGGGGTTCCAGCAAACTCCACAGTCACTTGTAGCTAGTGGTATATCAAAAAAGGAATCACCCAATCATCGCCTATGATGGGCTGGTGAAAGGACTGGTGCCCTTTGACAACGAGCACCCTGAGACTACCTAAACCTTGCATGTATTAGAAAGTCATAGAACTTATCAAACTAAGACAGGAACCTACAGGCTAGGAACCTACTTGCATTTGCTTGCAAAAGTTCTTCCTCACACCTTGTATCATCTGTTGTTTTCTTTCTGTGCAAAAGGGTTGGGATTTTCAGCCCAAGTCCTAACCCTGTACGAGTCAAGTACTGACTTGCAGGTATTTCTACTTTTTAACAAAACAGGCACAATAGGTAAATCAAAGAAGCAACCATAGCCAATTTTATACTCTTACAACACCCGAAGCTGCGCCGAACAGAGGTCTCTGCAGCCATCTCGTCTGTCATCCTCGTCTGCCAAAACACCTTCACCATAACGGTCCCAATCACTCCCAGGGACTTCACGATCATCCTCTCAACAAACTCCTCTATCTACCAGATCCCAAGCTTCATCAAGCAATCCTCCTACCCCCATGGCAGACAATGACGCCGCTATTGCCGATCTCCGAGCTCAAATTGCGACCCTGCTAGTCGAAAAAGCAGCCAGAGATGCTGAGGACGAAGAAAGATCAATGGAAGACGAGAATCCTCACAAAGTGGTGTTGGCGGAAAGTCCCGAACTGACCAAGCAAGTCGAGGAGATCAAACAAGCTCTGGCCCGTTCACAAGGAGATCAAATTCTGGATTTCGAAGGACTTTGCCTCTTCCCAGAATCTAAACTGCCTGAAAATTTCAAAATGCCAAACATCGAAAAGTTCAATGGAACTGGCAACCCTACCAGTCATGTTCGTCACGTCATCAACACCCTGAAGCCAATGGGCTTAAATGATGAGCTCATCGCTCAATTGTTCCAGCGAACTCTCACTGGAAATGCTCTCGACTGGTTCCTCACTTTGGAATTTGTACACTATCAGACTTGGCCAGAAATTGCCAACGCTTTTGTCAAGCAGTATGCATACAATGTCCAAATTGAGTTAACTACTCGAGACTTGGAGATGACTAAACAAGAATCCAATGAGGACTTTGCTACCTTTGTGGCAAGATGGAGGGAAAAGGCTGCCAAGATGAAGAACCGCCCCTCTGAGGAAGATCAAGTGAGGATAGTTGTCAAAAATCTGCAACCCAAATACCTTAGGCATATCTATACACAGGCTATCACCGATTTCAAACGCCTACATGCCACTGGGTTGCAAATCGAAGATGGAATCAAGCTAGGGCTCATTGGGAAAGAAGAAGCTCCTCCTCCACTTAAGAAAACCTTTTCCAGCCGTACATCTCACGCCTCCGTAAATACCCTTGGCACATCCTTGCCTCAGGACCCTTTCCAAGCTAGCTCATCCCAGAATTCAAATCGCCCCCGCCGCAATTTTGACCCCCTTTACATGACCTTGTCCCAAGCTTTGACCATTCTTAGCCGTCAAGGGCATCTCAAACCTTTAAACAAACCGCTTCCTCAGTCACCCTATGGCCCAAACCATGATCCTAACAAACAGTGCACCTACCACCAACACCCTGGGCATGAAACAGACAACTGCATGCGTCTCCGCCATGACATTCAAGACCTCATTGATAGTCGAGCTATAAAACCTCCAAAACCTGTTGGACAAGCCAACCCACTCCCTACTTATAATGCTGAACTGCCACCCCGAAATATCAATCTCATAAATCTATCTCACAACCCCACATACAACCCTAGTCAATACATTGTCCAAAACAACCAAACCAAACCAACCTTAACCTTCCCCGAGGAGGATAAGTGTTTTATGATGGAGGAGAAAGAGGACAGCGAGTCCGATCAATCGGAAGTGATCGATCCTGACATGTCCGACATAAGTAGCAGAGATCAAACAAAGGAGGAAAAGCTAAGGAAATAGAGAGAACATTCATGGGCAAAGCACAATTTGAAGATCCAGACATTCCATTTGTAGAAGATGATGAGTGGCTCCGCATCTGGTTTGAGAAAAGGAAAAAGGAAAAGGAAAGGGTCATTATGATGAGACGGCATGCCCGCATCGAGCCCGCCCAAATAGTGGTACCCATCAACCGTCCCAAAATTCCGATGCCACCCATTGTCTGGGAAACAATCAATCTCATAGAGAAGGTGGAGGAGTTCCAAATGCAACCATGGGTCAATCCTTACGAAAAGTGTGACTATAGCCAGTGGATAGAGGAAGAAGAGGATCTGGGTATCGCACATGCAGACCCATATCGAATAGGGGAAAGTGACTTCGACGAAATGGAAGGAGAATGCGATGATCCCCTTGATGGAATCTCCTTAACATCACTGTTCAGCCAAGTAGAAGTGACTAATCTCTCGTGTGACTGCGCAATCAATAAGGAGGAGGAAAAAGTAATGAAAACCCAGGCTGAAGTTTCCATTTGGGGACTACTCATGTCTCGAAGAGGTAGCTATCATGCAAGCTGTGAAGACGGATCCAGTTCAAGGGCTCTGTTTGGCAAAGGAAAGGGTGAAAAAGAGTATAAAGTTGCGAAAGGAAAGAGGACAACCCCGAAATGCTACAGTAGCTGAAAAGTCACAACATGGCAAAGAACATTAAACATTACTTTTGTTTTCTAAATCAAACTAGAATATGTTTTGGGCCCCTGTTTGGGCACTTTATTTCTGCTAAGTGAATTATTGTTTTCATCTTCCAGCTTATGCTTATTTAACAATCTAAATTCCTAAAAATGCAATTGTCAATACGCTACAGTCTCTTTGCCAAATGAAGGAAAAATTCGAGGAATCAAGTTCTTTACGTCCCTGACAAAAGGAAGGAGAGGATGAACTTTATTTACTTAAGAAACTAGGTTTTTGTCAAAACTTGGAAAGAAGACACTATCTCTGTGAGAACACTTAGGGTTAGCTTACCCATTATGAAAGTACAGACGCAACAGGAGATTCATCAAAGTCCTCCCCCAAAACACAGAAAGCCTCTTAAGAGAAATGCTCGTTGGGCAACCTAAGTACCCAAGCAAAAGTAAGAGCAAAGCCTGCTAGGGCAAGAAAATGCAAAATTGCAGCTTAGGCAAAAGATAAGGCATTCAAAAGCTCGCTAGAGACTTAACCTCCATCAGGTAACCTAGGCGAAATCTAGAGCATGTAAGAAGAAAAACCAAGAGTGGAAACCCAACCTCAAAGGTGGTAATTTTGGAACTACGTAAAATGCCTGATTCCCTGATTGGGATACGTAGGCAATCTCACATCGAGATGCGGCCCAAACATTTGGAGAGAGGGAAAAACATCAAAAGATTTGTGCTCAACGATAGGCATAGCTAACCCTACGTATTGAGCTCGCAAAAGATGAGTATGCTTTTCTCGAGGAATTGACAACAGCAATAGACACGAGAATTATAGTTCATCCCTTTTAACCTAAAGGTCATTGACACAATAAACAGGATATCTCGAAAGCTCTCGAATTTGGCAATCAGACTATGGAATATGACAAAAGCAAAAGATGGAAAATCAAAACCAAGCATAAGAAGGAAGAGAAAAGGGGATGCCACTTGGCCAAAGCAAAATTTACCCTTGGAAAATCAAAGTAACAGCCAAAGAATTGATACATCGGCCAATCGATTCTTTGGCCAGTACTCCATTTTCACATAGATTACTGTCTATCGGCAAACGCTTGTTCAAAAAGCCATGTTCTGACTTTCACATGCATATCTTAAAGCATTTAGGGTACGAAAAGCTCTTTTCATTTCATGAACAAAAGTTTAGTTACAAAATTCTCGCTGTGGTTGCTTTCATTATACAACTTCTGTTTGCCTCTTTTACTAACTATGAACAGGAAAGGAGAAAATCCTAAAAGACTAATCGCGACGGCGTCTCTGAGATGATCTCTGAGACGGGGACTGCTCGTTGGTTCCCACATCCTCCCCACCAGCAGCTGGTGCTTGCTCAACCTCAAGCTGCAACCAAAGAGGATACAAACATTCAGATTCAAGGAATGATACAAAGCAAATGAAACACATAAAGAGTCATACCTCGAGGATCCTACGGCGCTGTCTCCGAACCAAAGCCTCTGCACTCTGATAGGCATGAAGCCATTCCTACACTATCTCAACAGGCACCTACGGAAACAGACCAGGCATCTCAAATATAGGAGCAACAGATACAATGATAAAGCAGGGAAAGCAAAGTTCAGAAATAGGGTAATACCTGTGAAACCCCAGCTGGCAGCGTATAAAGCTGGGTCGCGCAAGGAGTAAGGGCCAGGCGCTCCTCCTCCCCATCATCAGAATGGAAGGAAACAAAAGAAGGGGCCCGCGGCCAAACAGGAGCAACAGGGGGAGCTGCAACCGCTGGAGCTAGGTGAAGACGGCAGTACTCCGTGTAGTCTCCTGCCTGAAGAAGCAAACCTGCCCAATCTCTGATCCGAGCATTCTTCAAGTCTTCTTTAGACATCGAAGAAGTAGACCTCATCGATGCTGGAGGAGGAGGAGGAACAAACTAAAGCGCCTCAGCGCGCGGGCGCCACTGACTGACCACCCAATCACCTAAGTACCAGGCTCGGCAGAATGGGCCCTCGAGCAAGCTACGAGTGCGCTCTCAAACCTTGGAATGCGCAAGAGGAGCATCCTCTGGTACACCACCCCAGGGGTCAAACCGTACCTACAATGCAAGATCAATTCAGCCACAACACAAGAATATGGAAGTCTAAGGACAAGAAATACAAAGAGAAAAGTACTTGATCGATCGTCAGTCGGTCCAAGACTCGCCGCCACTCAGGAAGACTCAAGATTGGCGACCGTGGCTTCCGTTGCCCCACCAACCATCGCTCATAGTGAGGTTCAAGACTGGGAAAAGACGAAACAGGAAAGGAGATAAAAGAAAGGGATGTATACCTCAAGTACCCGGTAGTGACCACCGAGGATAGGACTCTTGTCCCGAGAACAAGCTCCAAGATTGCCATACAGGGTGGCCAAAACAGACAATCCCCAGTCAAGCTCCCTAATAGCCTCCAAGTGCTGTAAAGGAGCCAGAAATTGCGTATGCACCGAACCATCCTTGTTGGCAAACAACGTTTGCCCAAGGAGGTAGAGAAGGAAAGCCCGTGTCAACTGCTCAACGCTCACCTGGGTCAGAATATCGGCTTTCATGTAAGTCTTGCTCAGCCAAGCAACGTCAACGTGGCCTCGGGAATGAAGAGGAGGCACCTTGCTCAAGAACCACTCTAAAGCCCCTACTCGCTCCAAAAGCCTGGGGTCAACTCGAAGAGGAGCTCCACCTACTCGCAAGCCAGTTAGAAGAGAAAAATCGCCCGGAGTAATTGTCATCTCACCAGCAGATGGGAAGTGAAATGTGTTGGTGGTGTCCCACCATCTCTCCACCAATGAAGTCATCAATGACCAATCAATCTTCGGAAGATTGAGACCCAGAATGAACGCCTCAAAACCTGCAGTTCGCACTAGCTCTCGAGCTGGCTCTGGCAAGACCAAGAACCACCTATGCACTTCTTTGCCTTCGCCACGAGCCTCCAATCTCTTATTTCTCTGCAAAACCCAGCAAAAGGGAGTTAATCTCATGATTGCATGAACAAACAAAAGCTAGGGGCATCAAATTAATGTTTAAAAAGAATGCATGGCCTAAACAGGGGGCACGGTTATTTTAGTCTTTTTAAACAAAATAATTTCGACCCAACCACGGGTCCTTCTCACTCACGCCCCTGGCTAAAAGGGATTTCATCCTGAGAATAAAATTCATCTTTAAATCTTACAAAATCAAAACTCCAAACTAAAGTAAACTTTTTACTTTTCAGGAAACTTACCGGTACATTAAGGACGCTCAGGTGCAGCTCAGGTTCCCGACGAACCACCTCGGCCTCTGGGCCACCAACGGGAGGGCGGTACTGCAAGAAACCGCCAAAACCCAACCTACACGAAGGAAGAACGTAGGTAGCAGAGTCGAACAAGCTAGGCTCCTCAATCATCTCCTCGTCGGAAGACGGGTACTCGCACCTACATGGAGGGTGCGAGGACGAACCCACAACGTCCGAAGATGGCGTGGCCATCACGTTCAAATCAAGAGGGGAAGAAAATAACCAAAGACAGCGGTTGCAACAGCCGAAACCGGCGATGAGGGCGGTGGAAACCGGCGGTGATGGCCGGAGGAACGAAGACGGCGGCGAACAGTGGTGGTCATCGGACGAGAGGAACGGAGAAGAAGAATGAAGGAAGGGAAAAGAAAAAATGAGCCGTGAAATCGATTAAACCAAACTTAAATCGATTGTCTGACCCTTGGCATTCTCACGGTTGAAACTTTGATTCCTCGGCCGAGAGATCGATCTCCTGGCTCTCCAATCAATTTCCTTCAGCAACATCAGATCATGCTCAGTGCACCCAAAACTCAAGCTATTATGGACTTCTGGATCCTTGACCGACAAAATAGCCTTGGGGGCATCCTCGAGCCAATACAACGTGATCAGAACTAGCCTTGGGGGCACGCCCGAGCATGGAAAAACATCAAAGCTCTCTCTCTATCACAACAAAGCTCACAATTACCGGTCGCTCGATCGCTAATAACTCACAGCCCTAAGCTCTCAAGAATTACCATCTCCGTCAAGGCCACCCAACGGTTCAAATCGCTCAACGGCTCTGTACCCGCAATCATTCAAACAGCCTCACACTCGATATCCCACCAATTCAGCAGCTCCAAGCTCATTACCATAGCAGCCTATGCTCATTATCATCATCATCAGTAACTCTAAGATCACTCAACGGCTCTGAGCTCATCATCATCTGAACGGTTCTACTCAGCAGCTCTATGCCCGTATTCACCACCGATAGCTCTAAGCTTGCTCAGCAGTTTCGAACTCATCACTATCAAAGCTATTTGGTGGCCCCAAGCCCACAACTTAACAGGCTCCACGCCAACCAACTCAACAGGCTCTAAGCCCAATCACCATCAGCAGCTCCACGCTCGCTACCTCAGCGGCTCAAAGCCCATCTCAAACTATTCAATGGCTCTACGCCAGTGCTCACTAGGCTCACACAGCGGCTCTACGCCTACCATCTCTATCATCTCAGCGGCTCTACGCCCTCACCTATCAACTCAGCGGCTCCAAGCCCACTATCTCAACTGGCTCGAAGCCGTAACTATCTCCACAGGCTCTACACCGCCCCAATTATCAAGACATCACTCAACGCTTGAATGCTCAAATCTAACATTTTGAATGCTCGAAGCTCTTCGAATGCCTAACCACTGTGTACTGGATGCTCAAGTTCTACACTTGAATGCTCAAGCTCTATGCTTGGATGCCCAACCATTGCGTACTGGATGCTCAAACCTGTACTTTGAATGCTCGGATTCTGCCATCCGAATGCTCGAGCTCTACGCTCCGAATGCTCAAGTTCGGAACTTGAAAGAAGCTCTACGCTTATATCAAACACACACGCATGGGCCTGTGCACATATTGCATCAATTGCATCACCATTATCACCTCGAGTCTGCATCATCATATCTGTTTACATCTAACAACCAACATCATCACATATATACACTCTGCATATCTCTCATGAAACAGGTCAACCCTGCAATCAACCGGCTCTACGTCTCGGTTTTATTGATCGGTCCAGCGCCTCGATCCTCTGGTTCTACGCCAAAACTTATGATGAGAAAGCTCCGTGCACAGACCATCAGAATGCAACCAGCTCTAAGCTTCGACACCTCAGGCTTTCGCCTTATACCAGCTCCGCGCTTTGGTTCTATCAAGCTCAAAGCTCTAATCTCCTCAGGCCCTCGCCTCATGACCACAGCAGGCTCTACGCCTCAATCCTATCACCTCAGGCTCTTGCCTCATAATTACAACCGGCTCCGCGCCTCAGTTCCCTCATCTCGACGCTCCGTGTTCTAGTTACTGGCCTCACGCCCCCCATATTTCAAAAACGGCATCCATCACGTCTCCAGAAGATGGCTTGGGTTCCACCCCATATCTCAAATCGGCGTCCGATTCATCCCCAGCAGATGACTTGGATTCCACCCCAATTACATCAATTCCTTCCAGCTCATTCGCAAGGATATGTTACTCTACCGAGCTCCCCTCAATCAAAGTAAGGATGGTCAAGAAAAGCAAACGCACCTGCCGTGTACTGATCTACCCCAAAATACTAAGGAAGCTCTCCGCAAAAATTCCCCCGGCGGCCCCGCGCTCCTTCAACTATCTTCCACCAAAACCCTGGCTCAGTCTAGGTATGTCGCACTACGGCTATGAAGCCCGAAGGTACGTCTTCTGTTTCTAACCCTCCAAACTTTTTCTTTTTCTTTATTGCCCGCCCGAACTACGGTTGGTCTGAATTTCCCTTGTGGAATACGTAGGCAGCCTCCCGGCCCGACCATAACAAAAACCTTTTTCGAAAACCCCTTGGAATAGTGGTTGGACCAAATTGAGTTGCTTTTACAGCTTTGACTCTTACTCAAACATGTCTCGCGATCCGTCTGAGCTCAGTCAAAGAGGGGCATCCGTAGACACCCCAATTTGGCCTAACGTTTATTTCAAGTCCCACCTTGGGGACCATCCCGATGATGAAATGGATACAGTGATTGCTGATTGCCTTCTTGAGAACCTTAAGACTTATGGTAAGAACTTTGAGCCACTTAGAGGACCCAATCCAAAGCCATACAGTCTTTCAGACAGAAATACAGAATCCTAGGAGAATCCATCTGTCGGTCGTAACATTGATCTCACGGCCTTAACATCATTTCTTCACCCGAGCAACCTGTTGTTTGAAAATCTCCCTGAGAGATCAATCCCTCGGCCGCAAGATCTATCATTCGGCCGCAACATCATTTCCTCGGCCGCCAGATCCTTTCTACGGCCGCCAGATCGTCTATTTTCCAGACTCTAGAACGTTCTGTCGATTATTTGATCCAACTACACTACCTCCCCGATGCGTTCGGGCTACGCTCAGAGATTACCACGAAGAGTTTGCATTGCATTGCAATTGCAATTGTGCGTTTTGATTGGCCGGAGTGAGTCACCAATTGCCTATATAAAGGGCTTTTGGGTTCCGAAAATAACAACAATGAAATCATCAAATTCGTATACTTCCACACCCTCTCAAGCCACGAAACTCTGCAGAAATACTCTCTCAAACCCTCTCTTCAAAAGCCCTAACCTCCCGAAGGCAACCATCAATCCGACGATCAAATCCCAAAGTTCAAACCCTAACCCTAGGGTTTTTCGAGAAGCAATCAGTCAATCACCATCAATCCGAGGCAATCAAGCAACTGAGGGATCGAGGTGGTGAGGCCCAACGGCCTCTGGTTTGTTTTACTTTCTGTCTATAATCTTAAATCGTAGCGTTTTGATTATCTACTAACTTTTCTGTCTGGTGTGAGGAAGAACATCGACCGAGGCTTCGATCCCTCGGCCGATATATCAAACCAGGAGGATCCTTCGGCCGTGACATCCATTCACCGGCCGCGGGATCCATTACCCTGGGACAGCTTGTTTTGTGATTCTGCTTTCTAATGCATGCTTTACTTATCGCATTGGTTCACCTTATTTACTGTTTAAAGGCTTAATTAAACAGACTATGTGTTAGAATTAAACAAAGCATCTATATGTCTTATGTTGAATAACTACGGGCCAGCCTCACGGCTGGGCAGAGAGAGGTGCCTAACACCTTCCCCTTACTGTACTCTTGGCTCCCGTACCCAGAATCTCTATCTGTTTTCCTAGTTTTAATAAATTGGGTGGCGACTTTGTTTTGATGATAACCGCTATCGTGTAGCGATGTTCCTAGCCATGGGAATGTCCACGAACTTGGTTTTATGAAGTAAGCAACCAATTGAGCAACAAACGATCAATCTGTATGGCGATGTCCCGTTTGGGAGGTGTCTACACCCCCCCCCCCCCCCGCCGGAGAACAAAAGGAACATGCTGCCTTTGCTCCTTTTGTACCTCTTGCTCTTTCCCTCACCCCACAAGATTTCTTCTCTTTTTCCTCCTGTTAATCATCGACCAATCGCACATCTCCAGCTCACGAATACACACACGTAAGCACCTCTAACAGAACCCTCATTGCTCTGCAACCATCTATAGACTATGGCCAACGCTGACCACCCCCCTCGGTCCACCACCTTAATCTATCGGCTATCTACTCATGACGACACTCTCCATCTTCAAACACCCCCTTCGGCAAGCCCCCTCCACTGCCAGAGAACCTTTCCAGAACCACCCCTCACTTGTTTTCGAAACCAATTTGTGATATGTATGCACCACATATGATCTTTTGTTTTTAAGATAAAACTAAACGTTTATTTTTGTGTTCTTAAAAATTAATTGAAACTGACAACGTTACCGAGCAGATTATAACCGAATCATCATTATTTTGTCATGCACTAATTCTAAAATTCTACTGCTACATTATCTCTACCTTGTCATTATGTTTGGAATCGGAACGGTTGAAAACTCAAGAAATTAAAGACTGGTTAAATAGTAAGGGTTAACTTTCCTAATTTCCAAGCTCTATGTGCACTGGCTCACGCTCCAACACTCTCGCTTTTTCGTTCGTATGCAATGAAGAAAATATTTTAATAGTAATAATGTGTCAAAAGGTCAGAGATAAAAACAGCCCAATGATATTGTAACGCCCCTAATTTTCGGGTACGTTAAAAGGACAATTTTATTGAATATCTTAAATAGAGTCTGGCTCCATTATTACATCATAACTCCCACAAGAGTTCATTAATTACACAAGGGAGGAAAACTAGGGTTCCTAACTAAGCTTTGCCTGCTCCTCCATCCTAGCCAGCTCTTCTGCTCCAAATGCCTCCAAGGTGTACAGCTCACCTTGATCATCTACAGAGTCTGACACATTATACCAGCGTCGCCACCGATATAATATGTCAGGGTCACCAAAGGTAACACCATGAGCTACAAAAGCTCAGCAGAATAATCCCATACCCGCTAACCCATAACTTACAAACAATGAATCATACAAATAACGTTATCTACACAGTACATGCTTATCAAATAAAACAGTTAACAATGACACATCCACATTCGTTATTAACTATCGTTGGTATCCGTGACATCAGAGTTTCTCCTACGCAGCATTTCGTAGACCGGGTCAACATCTTCACTTTTCATTAGCCAAATCATCATTTCCAAAATCATTTTTTTTTTGTCAATATTTTCACAAGCTTCTTTTCGCAAACATGTTACCAATGAAGCTACCATGTCCGGCTACATTGGCAACACACACACAATGGGCTACCATGTCCGGCCACATTGCGGTTTTTCAAACATCACACACGATGGGCTACCACGTCTAGCCACATCGTGGTTTTCACAATCCACCCAAGGGCTTCCATGCCAGGTCCCTATTGAGTGTATAGATAAATCATGTTACTAATGAAACTACCACGTCCGGCTCCATCGGTGACACACACACAATGGGCTACCAAGTCCGGCCACATTGTTGCTTTCAAAATCTATACACACAATGAGCTGCCACGTTCGGCCACATGAGGTTTCAAACAAACACACACCCAACCTCGGTTCCGCCATTCCGGTCTCCTGAGTATCCTCACAATGGTTCTGTCGCACCGGGTTCCCATTGGCACACAAAACTTTGCATTGGCTCCTCTCCGCGGATAACCAAGCCATATTACCAATGAGACTACCACGTCCGGCCACATTGGCAATCTTCACGATGGGCTACCACGTCCGGCCACATTGCGGTTTTCACAAACATTTAAATTACCTCCAATGAGATTACCACGTCCGGTCCCATTGGCAACACACACCACACAATGGGCTACCAAGTCCGGCCACATTGCGGTTTCTCAACATCTTTTTACACAATGGGATACCACGTCTGGCCGCATTGTGATTTCAAACACACCTTTTCATTAGCCACACCCTAGGCGTCATGTTTCTATTTTCCTTGATTCTCGTGTCTCGTTATCATGCATAGACTCCGCGGCAGGACTTTTCACGCAAGAAATCATAAATCATTCATTATAATCTTGAAACTAAACTAGCAAGATCATCCAACTCAATATCACTTAATCATACTCAAATCACAACTTAAAGCATAACGCCACATGTACGCCCTTGGAGTGATAATCACTTATGCTTTCTTAAACAACTATTAGTAATGCAAGCAACATGTATACAAGCTTATAATCATCTTAAAGATTAAAATACGAATACTTCATACAAGTAAAATACCATTTTTCTTTGAGTTTAACGGATAAGGAAAATACTACGTATACTTAGAGATAGAGGTTAAGATTAATCTACCGTTCTTCTTGGCGGTAGGTACGGCTATGAAAAAAGTAAGTACGTCGGACGAAGTAACTTCCTACAGTGAGCTTCCGGTAGCTTCGAAAGAGAAAGGTTTCTCTCGAAACTAGTTGTTGACTAAAACTACTAGACTTTATGGATTGAAAAGGTGGTTTAGGATGAGTTTCTTGAAGAACTTTAGGAAGAACTCAAGAACAAAGGAAGAACTTCAAGAACAAAGTAATAACACAAGAATTCTAGAGAGAGAAGTTGGAGATTGAAGGTGTGAGTTGAAATGGTGAGAATGAGGTGCTATTTATAGCAAAACTTGGCTTATTATCCAATGGATAAATTTTTCCCTAACAATTATTGACCAATGGGTAATTTTGAAAGGCATGGCTTGAAAAGAGCTTGCTTGTAAGAAAGATCAAAATCATTGGCTAGGTTATGTTTAAAGAAGCCTAGAATGGGTTGTCATGAGGCAAATAGGCTTAAGGCTAAACCTTAGGTTTGCATGCATGGCATGCATAAAGATTACCACATTTGGAAGCAAAAATGATGGCCATGACTTGTCTTGTCATGGTTATATATACTTTGGCAAGACTTATTCCTTTTACTCAAAGGATAAAAATTACCCTAACAACTATTGCCCTATGGGTAATGAATTTCCTAGAAAGTGTACATAGGCAATTAGGCATGCTTATATTAGGCTATGAGATATGTATACCCATAGATATGGTTATCTATGTACTTAAGAATCTAGGAAAGTAACTTAAATAGGGTTAGGGCTATTTAGTCTAGGGTGGCATGCGTGGCAAGGCTATGGTTGCTTCTCTTGGAAGCAAAATGATGAGATTAGGCCATGACTAATTTTTATTACCCAAAGGGTAAAATTTTCCCTAACATTTATTAACCAAAGGGTAATGAGGTAAGTCATGAGTGTGGTCTTGAAAATGACTAATCAAGGAGTAAAAATGATTACCTCTAATGGTCTAAAAGGTTCAAGTAGGGTTGGAAAGGTTCATAAGGCTCAAAGATGGTTAAAAAGGTCCATCTAAGATTAGGAAAATGTAACTAGGTGAATCGGTAGTTTGGTTCTCTCAACTAATCGGTTGGAAACTAATTCTACATGCCACGTAGGATTTCTAGCCAAGAAATATAATTTTAAAGGACTAAAATCTAATTATGACGGATTATTTAAAACGGAATTTTAAAAGTAATACCGAGTAATTAAAATAAAATTTAAATATTTAACGAAATTTTTATTTACCAAAAATCAGAGTTGTTATAGATATACTCCCCCCGTCTCATTTTCGTTGTCCTTTTTTGATGTTCGTGTCAATTTTCAATCGCTTATATCTTCTAATGTGAATCTTCAAAAATATGCAATATGGATCTTATTTGATAGATTTCAATTTGTTCTATAATACAAAGATGTCAAAATCATGAAAAATATTATAGATTGAAAGATACACGCAATAGATATAAAAGTGACAAAAGAAATAATAGACAATAAAAATGGGACGGTGGAGTATCTTTTTAATAAACAAACACAGACAAGACAGACAGACTTATTAAGCAAAAGGAAAGTCTCATATGCCGTACAATGTAATTGGGTTTGGTCTAATAAATCGTACTTGGATTGTACTGGTGATTTAGTCATATGGAGGAGTATTATCTTAATCTTGTTATTCTTGACTTATTAAGCTTATTCTGGTGATGGGCCACATGGTGTAGACTACTTATCTTTGACCCTTCTCATTATTCCCCCCCATTTAGTAAAAGTTAAAACCAATAATTACCCCACTTTTATAAAGGAGGAAAGGAATATGCCGGTCTAGATAAATTTTATTCGATATAGATGTCTTGCTGTGCAATATGTAGTAATTGTATTCTCCGGCTGATTAAAAATTAGAGTAATAAATTGCATCGATCTTATTCAAGAACGGATTATAATTAAAGTAGTCTAATAATATGGACTCAACTCTCGCCCAGTTTATTCACATCCAATCCGGTTATCTTTTGATGATTTGTGAGCTCGCCTTAAGCTCAAAACAATGATCATAACTAGGGCTGTTAGTTCAAATCGAAAAATCGATCGAAATCGGAAAAATCAGACCGGACCGGATTTTTTAAACCGGTTGAATAATTTCGATCCGGTTCCGGTTTATAAAATTTTATAAACCGGAAAAATAATTTCGATCCGGTTTATGTGTTTTAGAAACAGGTCGAAACCGGACCGGTTATATATATGTATATTGGTCTAATATATATATTTATTATATACAATCAACCCCATATATATATATATATAAACTGTTTTTATGGGCTTAATTATATTTTTATGGGTTTTTTTTTTATGTATTGGGTTCAAAATTGATCCTTTTTTGTTGGGTCCAAAAAAAGGGGTTGAATTATGGGTTTTTGGTTGATATTTTGTGGGTTGAATTGTGAATTTTTGATGTGTTGGACCCAAAATATGTCCCGTGAATGAAAACCGGATAAACCGGACCGGAACCGGTTGACTCAATCGAAACCGGACCGGATTATCTCAACCGGTTCCGGTTTCTAAAAATCTCAAACCGGATAACCGGTTTCAACCGAAAAATATGCCGAAACCGGTCGAAACCGGACCGGTATCACCCCTGATCATAACAGTTGATTTTGAAAATTCCCTTGGAACATCAATCGGGCAAAAGGTCACCTTGATCGAGAATCGATAACTGAATGAACAAAATATTAACTGTTTAAGTTTAAAGTCATATCGACTCTCTAGTTTTAAACATACAAAAGTGGTTTGTCATTTTCCTATATCTGTTCAAAAAAATTGTTGATTTCGGATCACTTTGTTTGGTTGAGCTTTTAGAAAGTTATTTTTGAGAGTTGAGTGGTAATGAGTGGAGAGAGATAGAGAGAGAAAGATTTATTGAAAACTGTGCCGAGAGTTGAAAGTTACTCTCAAAAAGAGCATCCAAACACAGTGTTGTTATTCTGAAAGAGATCTCGAGATCAACTGTTTAGAATCATTATTTTAGGCTCACGATGTCCACCCATTATCAAAATTGAACGGGAGCTCAATCCCCTCGAGCTAATATCACTAGCTCAAGTTCCTAGAACTTTGTTCAACAACATTATACGGGG
This sequence comes from Rhododendron henanense subsp. lingbaoense, assembly GCA_020567845.1. NCBI lineage: Eukaryota > Viridiplantae > Streptophyta > Magnoliopsida > Ericales > Ericaceae > Rhododendron > Rhododendron henanense. The sequence goes on along the minus strand of CM036313.1, from coordinate 31,906,085 downwards.
TATAAAGGAGGACCACATTTTCTATTCTGAGCGTAATAAAGTTTCTCAAATCAACTCTTCAAACACAAACACAAGTGTACTTTCTTTCTATTCTGAGCGTAATAAAGTTTCTCAAATCACTAGATTTGTGCACTGTTGAATGGCATGTTTAGCTATCAACTGATAAACTTGCTCTTAGGTAGATAAAATACCTATTGATTGGTGTACATGCTCTGACATAGACGTAAAGGAAAAGTACCTAACCCAGATGGATTTAACCTGCTAAGGTTTGGACTTTGGAGTATCAAATTTAGGTCATTGATTTGGTTTCATCACTTAAATTCTGATGAAGTGACATAGTTGATTAAGTTGGTCGACAAAGGCCTTCTTTGAGAACTGGTGGGAGGGCGCAATCGTATCTCGGCACCAATATGGATCGCTCATCTCAAATTCAAATTCGTTATTAATTTTTAATAGCAAGAATTTACCCGGTTGTGATTCATACTAGTAAAAAGAATGTTTTAGCAAATTTCTCATAAATAAAGATATGGGTGGCCGAATAAGCCAAATCCATCAATAAATATTCTATGAATGAAAAGATTTTCAAACCGGCAAGACCTCAAGAACCATGAAAAACAAGTAGACAGGCCGATTTGAGGAATGAAACCGAGATACCACTGGTAGATAGCACCAATTTGTTTCTAAAGATCCACTATTTCGCAACCCCAAAAAAAAAAAATATACAAACTCAAAACTCATCTAGTGAAGGGTTTCTCAGAAGCGGGCTACTGTGTCCATCTCACAATAGCGTGCAGCTATGCCATCCTTACTGTCCAAAAGTGTTTTGGATAGTTTGGATGGTCCTGCTATTTATTACCGCTAATAGTATTCTATAACTGGTTATAAAATTACTCTTCACAGGATCATTAATTGCCGAGACGGATGATAAAGATGGCACAGCTGCACGCTGCTGTGAGATAGGTACAACAACCATTAATTTGTAGTAATAAATCATTCCCAAGTTTCTCTGATGCTATTTCAATTATCTTTAAACAATATTAATAGTACTCATAGTCCAATAGCAAATATATTCTCATTATTGTGTGTTTTTTTTCCTGATAAGCAATTCTCATTATTATGTTATTTACCTGAAAAGTTTTGCTCCTACATCATCTCTGCTTCTTCGTAAGGTTTTCCATGATAATGACTTTTAAAACCACAAAAAGTCGACAAAGGGTACGTCATAGTTATAGTTGCAATACTTATACGGAGTATTTTTTATTCAATTTGAACTCCTTTGAATCTCTGTTACTATGATTTTCTTTTTTATTTCGTTTTTCACATATCTTCAGGGTTGGGATGACCAAAGAGAATAAATTCCTTACACCGGCGGTGTAAAACCCCTTATTTCCACCAAACCAATAAAATAGCGCCACATCAGAAAAACAAGTACTGAACCGGCAAGAAGCAGACCATTTCGTTGCTTTTGGTTACCAGGGTTAACTTTGAAAGAGTTAACTTTTGGGGGCAAAGTTTGAACAATTACATAAAAACTCCATCATTACATAAAGACCCTTGTTCCCATTATCAAGAATTCTACTCGTCTCCACACCGACTCGTCAATTTTTGTATGCTCACTGTGCTTCAATAGGTTTTTTTAAAACTGAGTATTCAATTGCAAAAATTACTAACAATTCAATATGAAATAAAACCGTGGTTGCGTACGTACATATAATATCGTCTCTTCTCCGGACCTCGCAAATAGCAATATGTACTTATAATTTTATTTTTTTGTATTATCAATATGAAAATACATGTGATTTGCACCCCTGCTAGACATAAATCCTGCGTTGAGTTCTACTCCCAAATATAACAAAAATACAATTCCAAAGTTCTGAAAGGGAGGAGTCATTGAGTCACATCTCATAATCCACATAACAATTTCAATTAAAAACAAGCTTTGTTGTCATCCTGAAAATTCATCCTGGATAAATCAAAATGAGGATGTGTATGTTGCCTCCATCATCAAATCCTACATAAAGAACGAGCAATGCAGTAAAAATAAAGTTAAATCTCAAATACCCAATTCATTTTTAAACATAGACATGAAACTATGTGTATAATATTCCAAAGTACCAAAAAAAAATGAAACTATGTGTATACTTCAATCAATCAAATCAATATCCTATACAAATGTGTTTGAACCACAAAAGCCTCCAAACCTCTAATCCTTATTTTCTAGACTCTTGATTTTTTATTTTTTTTTTTGGTAACAAATCTTTTAAGCACTACTAATTTTGACATTAGCAAAAATAATTTTAACATTATCAATATTCACTAACAAAATACCAATACAATAATGATGAAGTTAACTGATTTGGGACTATTGGAGTAATCGGGAATCAAATATTGTCTGTTTACACTTGATTTTACAAATATAATTAGCGTTGTGTCCGTTCGATACACGGGAACAAAAAAACACAATTGTAATTTTTTTATGTCCCTTGCATTGAATAGGGTACAACGCTAGTGTATGTTATTGTATAGGAAATAATAAGAAAAAAGTCTAAAAGAATAAAATACTTGCTTGATGGAGCAATGAAAGCTCGACGACGACTGGTTGTGTTTCCACGCACAGAGCAAGGAAAAGGTTGAAGTTGGCTGATAATTGGAACAAGGGGTCTTTATGTAATGATGGAGTTTTTATGTAATTGTTCAAACTTTGCCCCCAATAGTTAACTCTTACAAAGTTAACCCTGGTAACCAAAAGCAACGAAAAGACCTAATTCTTGCAAGTTTAGTACTTACTTGTTTGCTGATGTGGGCATTATTTTATTGGTTTGGAGGAAATGGGAGTTTTACACCGCCGGTGTAAGGAATTTATAACAGAGAAGACTTTGAAGTGGAAGACACTAATGGGTCGAATCAAGGTTTTAATATCGATTGTAGTGTATTATAGCGATTGACGGTTGACATGTAAAGTGATTTTTATTTTGATACTAATAAGTGTCTATATATCAATTGACAATGTCTGAAATAGACATACACCGATATTGATCTTTACCCATATACTGCAATTTGGAATCCTGGTTTTAATTAAGTAACGATATCAAGACAAGTATCGGTAACAGTGTCTAGTGGTACGACCACACCCACCTCCGAGCATCTCGGCCCTTTAAGGACCACCATTAGCCGCTGGTGCCACCCACAGCTTTGTCACCACCTCAATTTGTTGATAAGCAACTCAATCTCCATCTCCATCTCCAAACACCCCCTTCAATGAGAGTCCCCACTTACGCTGATCCACTCTGGCCGCCTACTACATTCTGCTGATCAACTCATCTCGCCGAACCTTTCTAAACCATCCCTCATTTGTCTTCAAAACATATTTGTGAACATATCGATCTATGCACGAAATGTGATCTTTATAGGTTTACCATAAAACAAAATTTGTATTCTTTTTCTCTTGTAAATTGAAAACTAATTAACGTCACCCATCACATTCTAACAAATTCATCATTATTACGTCATGCATGTACTACTTCTACATCATCTCTTCCTTATCTTGAGGTTACTTTCTTTCTCCAAAGGTTTTTATTGATACCTTAATTGACTTTGATGATAACAAAGCATATATTATTAAAAGAGAAATATGATTTATTTTGTGATATTTGATACTGATTTAAATAAAGGATTATTTTGTAGGATTAGTTTGGGTACACAAGGAAAGATTCTACACCAAATTTTCCTATCTCCAATAGTCAAGATTTAAATTGAAAAGAGGAAGATTAAGGAGAATTTTCTCCTAACTTAAAATGGTTAGAGAATGCTCATAATGGAAAGTAAATGATTTAGGGAAGAAAACTCATTGATCAAGATGAAAAGAACTACAAGAAAATCATTCTCAAGTAGGTGGAATTCAAATTAGCCGGCTCGAAGAAGATTTGATCCAGCTCAATACCTGCAGACTTGTTTGTCATCAAGACTTGAATACACTCTTGAAATCCACGAATTTGGAAATTAAGTGTTATTCATTTGGAAAAGGAATTAAACGAAATACTGGAGATTACATCAAAATATTGTATTGTATTTTGGAAGGAGCTTCATGCATCGAAGTAACGAAGAAAATACAAAGAATTGGAAAGGCATGTTGTGGAGGAATATGGAAGCAAACAATAAAGGAAAGAATGGAGGAGCCTCTCTTGTGACTAACGGCTAGTGGAGCCTCCACCAAATAAATAAATAAATAAATTTAATTCTTCAAGAATAAACAGAGAAAAGATCGAAGAAGGAAAGTAGAGACAACTTGAAGAAAAATATTTTTGTCTAGAGCTTGCTCCAAAATTTTTGTACTCAACTCCGTGATTACATGCATCTTGAACACTTTCATAGTTTGAATTGTTATTGAGTCATAATTGTACAAGGGAATTGTATACCCTTGTTCATACTCTTGCGAGAAATTATCTTTTCTAGAGTGGTTCTAGAGAGAAAATCACTTAAGGGTTAGTTGTTACTAGTACCGGAGTCAAAACTAGTTGGTTAGGTGTGACCAACACCAGAGTAAAAAATAGTTGGAGTAATTGGGAAAAAATTGCTCGTTATAAAGACAGTCTAGCACTCGCAAAGCTAGAAGGGTTGTAACTATTAGAGATAGTGCAACAAATCCCGAGTTTGACACTTGGACAGTGGACTAGGTCGTGAAGTTGCAGACCAAACCACAGTAAGTCTTTGCGTTCAATTTCTCTCTTCCCTTTTCTTTTTATTTTCTGTCATACATTACTGCATATCGTTGCGTTTTCAATTGCAATAACATAGCTTTTGATTTACCCAACTGATCTGCATTGAGCCTGCTTCATTTATTTAGTTAGCTCCATCTGCTGCTGTAGTTGATGAAGAGATATAATCTTGTATTTAGTTTTTTAATTCCGCATTGTATTTGAGAAACTAAATCCCCCCATCTCTTTGGTTGTTATTTGGAACAACGTTTTCTTTGGTTTTTTCCTTCTCATCTCTATCTTAGGAGAAGAGGTGCCAAGACAAGGTATACAGAGAAATCTTTGAGATCAATAGTTTGTGAAGCTCCATAGGCCGAGCTCCCTTTTGGTTGGCACATTCTTGACCAAATAACACATTTCCATGTATCCCCATTTTATCGAGTTGTAATTTTTTCTTTTGATTAGAAGCGTCTGTTTAGGATGTGAAAGGAATCATTATATTGTATTTTTATTTTGAGTGCGGTAGTTGTTAGTCAAGCAAAAGGGTGTGTTCTTGACATGTGGAAGGGAGGATTTCGCTCAAGCAAATAATTGGATTGCTCGAGTATCTTTAAAAATGGGTTCAACATTTTTTCCCAGAAGACACGGCAACACTAGATAATTTTCTATTACATCAAGGTGTTGCCGCTATATTGAATTGGCGTGACCGACCTAAGTTTGTTTTTAAGGAGGCCACCAACGCTATTGAGATTAGGGCGATTAGGTCAGAATAAGTGTGGGCGGCCGTGAGTTTTCTGGGTGCTTGAAAGAGTATATCAAAACAAGTCTGGAGAGCTTCAATTTGGGATCTCGAAGAACTATAAAGATTGATAGAATCTCCATGCAACAGAGTCATCTTCGAGAGGTTTTTGCAACACAACAAAATCGTCTTTTTGAGTAAAAGTCCTTTCGTGGAGTTCGAAAGGCGATCGTTTGGAAGGCTTGAGGATTCAAGATACGGTGATCATGCAAGGGTACGATGAACGTGAATTCGGCATGTAGATCTCAGGACTCGTGGTGAGGATACACAGTCAATATTAAGATTGCTTGTAATCGTACATTTGTTTTAGTGCATGATTCCTTCCCGTGGTTTTTACCCGATTTTGGGGTTTTCCACGTAAGATTGGTGTTCTGTTCTTTGGTTGATTTCGTGGTGTGTTTGAAGTCATCTAGTAAGGCGAAATAAGTACTCCTAGCATCTCTTTAGAAATTTCATTTGGTATCAGAGCGGGTCACTATATTTTGGAATTGTTCGAATTCTTAGTGGATCCTCAGGTTGCAATGGAGTTAAACACGAATCGCCCCATGTTTTGGATCGTACTAATTTTGATCATTGGAAGGCAAAGATGGAGGCCTATTTAAAGGCCATTGACGAAGATGTTTGGAATGCATGTGAAGTGAGGTATATGCCGCCAACTGTAACTGTTGATGGAACTTCGACACCTAAGTCTAGTGCGAAGTTTACGGCGGAGGAGAAGGCACTGCGTGCAACAAATAGCAGGGCACTCAATGTACTGTTTACTCATGTTGATACAAAGGAGTTCCACCGTATATCTACATGCAAGACAACAAAGGATGCATGGGATATTCTCGTTACTACCCACGAAGGAACTGATACAGTAAAGCAAGGGAAGTTGCAATGGGTCACTACCAAGTTTGAAATGCTGCGTATGAAGAAAGATGAGACATTTGACGAGTTCTACGCCAAACTCAACCACATCGTCAACACCAGTGTGGGCTCCCGCGCCCGGCGCGTTCGAAGAGTCACCACCCGGATTTTTGAGATGGATGATCTGAGAAATCGAGAGTTTGTTTGAAAGAAAAAGGCTTTTGGTCTAGCGAAAACGTTGAGATTTTGGATCCGGGAGCCACGTTACAAACGGGGAAGGTTTTGTTGAAAAAGCACCCCGCTCGCCCGGCAAAAACCGGTCTCTCCTAAGTATTTCAGATGGGGGATTTAACACCGTTTGAAAAACTTCAAAAACACATGCGGGAAAAGGGAACAAGATGGAATATATCACATTGGCGTGCATGTGGTGCTCACTGTACAGAAATGATGAAAGATGATGTGACAAAAATACAAACAAGAAAAGCTTGTTAACAAGCTGTTTGGATCACTATCTTCTGCTACACGGCATACCATGATATGCCGCGCGGCCATATGATATGCCGTGCGTGGTTCCGATCTTGTTTTTGGGCTGTCAATAGTTTTCAGAGCCTCGCACGGCGTATCTAGTACAACGCACGGCATTACTTCAAAGTATCAGAAAACTCACAGCCGTCAGATCATCTCAGAACTGTACCATTCTTCCAAGCCACAAGTAAAAAACTACTTTTAAAACATTCGTTTATTCAGAAGGGTTGAGAAAGTTTATTCGTGGTGATAAAACATGGCTTGTAGATATGATCCTATTCTGAGGTTACCGATAATAGATAGAAAAAGACCCAACGAAGAACGATCATGATTCACACAGCTTAAACAAAAAAAATAGCAGTTAACGAAAATGCCGTGCGTGTGAGCCTGCTACGCCGTGCGACGCATCAAAGCGCCGTGCAGCGTAGCTCACCCAGCACAGAAGCTGTTTTGCTTTATGAAAATGATTTTTAGATCAGATCTTAACCAAAAGGGGTTAAGCCTGACGACAGGAAAGTCCCCTCAAGACTAGGACGGAGCCTAGCCCAAGGAAACTTGGTTTTTACCTTTGATCTCGAGCTTGAACGAGGATGGATGAGCGTCGGGAAGGTTGGTAGGAGAAAAGAGAAGAAAAGTAGTATGGGTTTGTGTAATAGATGGGTGTATTAGGTGGTTGGGGTCTCAAAGTTAGTAAGGGATTAACTTTAATGGTGAGGAGAAAAATAGAGCAAGAAGCCTAGAGAATGTCTTTTGAAAGCAACATTCTCAAGACTTAGAAATGGGGAATGGGTATGAAAGCAAGAAGAGAGAGAAATGGTATAATGGTGATCAAGAGCCCTTTTCTCTTGAGTGGAGGGGTGTATTTATAGGTAAGAGCCAAGGATTTTGAATTTCAAATAGTGGAGGTACTTTCTGGGCGGGCCAGAAGTGTATTTTCGGCTTAGCCATTTTGCAGCTGTGGCTCAAATGGGCGTGGCCGACAGCTTTCTGAGCCAGTCAGTACTTTTCATGAAATGCTGTGCGGCTAACCCCATGATCGCGTGCGGCGTTGTGACTTTTCGATATGCCGTGCGATGTAGGGGTGTCCCGTGCGGTGTTCCAGGTCCAGTCCAGGGCTTTTGGGCTTTTGGTTTTATTTGGGCTGAGGATTTGTTTAGGCTGAGGGAATCCTTCATTTAAGCTCACTAAGGTACCGTTTCCTTTATTTCATCATCGGGGTGAACAAAAACCCTTCGAGGTTTGGATTGGGGTGTCTACAGTAGTCTCTCTTTAACGTAACTCGGGTACCATTGATTTGATACGAGTGATGCTTAAAGAATAGGCATCCCAATCCGTCACTCCAAAGTCTTTGAACGGAGATAAAATGTTTGAAAAAGCAAGCAAATGACAAGGGTGGTCGCGCTCATGGAGCTGCCTACGTACCCCGTTTGCAGGGATCAGACCAACGTAGTTCCATTGGGACAATGCAAGCAAAACAAGTCTCGGAGGACAACAAGTAAAAGCATGTAGTAAACTTGAGAAGATTGAGTGTTAGTAAAGTGTCGCGAAGCGAATAACGTGAAAAAAATTCGAAGACGAGCCTTCGGGAGGCTGAAAATTTGGGACGAGCCTTCGGGAGGCTTGAAAAATTCGAGACGAGCCTTCGGGAGGCTTAGAAAATTCGAGACGAGCCTTCGGGAGGCTTGAAAATTCGAGACGAGCCTTCGGGAGGCTTAGAAAATTCGAGACGAGCCTTCGGGAGGCTTGAAAATTCGAGACGAGCCTTCGGGAGGCTTAGAAAATTTGAGACGAGCCTTTGGGAGGCTAAAATTCGGAACGAGCCTTTGGGAGGCTTAAAAATTCGAGACGAAAATATCGTGAGTCGATACTGGAAAGATTTCAGTGGCGAAAGGAACGGCGGCGAGTCTCATAGGACGAATACTGTGAGAAGTGTGAATACAGTGAGTACTCGGGGGACGAGAAATTCCACGAGTCCCGGGTGACAAAAGTTGGGCAACTCTTTAACCAAAGCACAATATCCAAGGAGATTTTTGGATCAACAACGACTAGAATATTTGGCTTCCAAGAAGATTTTGGTGGCTGGGGGGATCAATTTCCGAGGAAACTGGATTTCATCCTCCGACATCAGAATGCCGTGCGGTATTTCTTTTTCCATGCAACTCTTCGATTTCCGAGGACAGTCGGCTGGTTCAAGGGTGCCCATTAATACAGGCGTGCCCCTTTGACGGCTGAGGCCTCTTTATAAGCATGGTAGCGCCTCATTCTATGCACCATCAACAAAAACATCCCAAGCCTTTCTACATTCCAACTCGAGCATGGCGAACAGCGATTTGGCAGCACGGGTGGCCTCTCTAGAGGCAGAGATGGGTTTTTATCGCGAAGAGATCGAGCAACTGAACCGTCAAATCGCAAGGCTCATATCAACGATCCGTACCCTTCGTCGCGCCGTCACCAACCTTCAGGACTTCGCATTTGATCAACTGGACGACAAGCATGACCCGGAGTATGCACCGGGGCATGACTCAGATGAGACCGCGGAAGACTCGGATGGGAATCCGAATGGCTCGGATGACCGCTCGGGTGAGGGGAATGATGCTTCCGGAGGGGGAAGCGACTGAAGACGAGGGACGGAGAAGAAAAAGGAAGGGCAATAGGATTTTTCTTTTGTTTTCTTTCTTCTTTTCTTTTTTTTTTTTTTTTTTTGAACAATGTAATGGGAATCCTGGGGATCGCCTCGGTTCAATGAATGAAACTCCCCTTTCCTTTTGTCCATTTGATCTTGTCTTCATTACTGTTTCTGAACGAACTCAAATAAACCAAGCATCAAAGCTTCGAACGTAAAGAAACCGTCCAGAACTTGAACTGTCGAAACAGACATAATGCCGTGCGTCGTGGCAATTCGAAGAATTTCATGCATTCAAATTATTATGCCGTGCGCTCATTCCAATATGTCGTGCGGCACGTCTGACTTCAAACCCAGTCCAATTTAATTCCAGACGAACCGGTTCGAGAGGGGTATATACGGGTGAGGCGTATACGATACGCCCCACCCCGTTCAAACTTCCCTTCTATCTCTCGCGTCTCTCTCTCTCGTCTGCTCTCTCTCTCGATCATCTCTCTCCCTCTCTCTCATCTCTCTCTCTCACATCTACTCTCTCTCATTGATCATGGACGATACGGACATGCTCGAGGGTGATCACCCGCCGAGGGTTGAGTACACACCTCCTCCTATCACTCCGGAGGGGGATACACCGGCCGAGGGTGTGCCAGAGACCATAGAGGTCTCAGTTCAGGTTGCCGTGGCCGAAGGGGCCATGGCCTCGGCCACCACGGTGGGTGGCTATGGTGATGACAATGAGGTAGTGGCCGGCTATGGCCAGGGCACGGGGAGTTCGAGTGCAGTGGAGCCTAGAGGCGAGGACGAGGCCACGGGCCGAGCGGAGGGTGTAGTTGGTTTAGAGGAGAGGGCCATGGAGACTCGCGGTGGCGACGGGTTTTACGGAGCGGAGGTGGAGACGGAGGCCTCTCCTGTGAGAGAGCCTCGGGCCGACTTGGGGAAGGCCCCCATTGTCGAGGAGGAGGCAGTGGAGGAGCGGGAGACATCGGCCATATTTGTTGGCAGTGGTGCAGGTGCAGGGTCGTCGCGCCACATAGGTCTAGGTGACTACTTAGAGGCGGCGTCCTTGGAGGACCTAGTGGAGACCTTACGGGGGGTGCCTGGGTTGGGAGAGGCTTTACTGGAGTCTCGGTAGACAGAGCTCTGGGCTGAGCTTGAGGTGGGGGCCAGCAGGGAGCCACAGGCTGAGGAAGCAGCTGTAGGTGAGGCGGTCCCTCGGAGGAGCGTCGTGGAGGAGGCGACGGAGGCCCTGAGGGGGCGAGGAGCTTACGTGGCGGCATCCTACGTGCCCTTCCAGCACGTGGTGGTGCCTTCTCTCTTAGACGCATACAGGCCGGAGTGGCCTACGTACGACGAGGCCCTGGTCTTGAGAGACCCACAGCAGCACCTTTCTTTATGTCGAGACGAGGTATGCCTTAAATACTTGCATTTCAAATTCCAATGCATCGTACTTTCATTTCCTTACTTGAATATCGTACTTGCCTTGAATATTATGCCTATTCACTGAATACTATCAATTTATTGCAACAGGTGATCCTCATCTCGTGTTACGGTGGTGCGGCCAACGTGCCGAAGTTTTGGGAGAGACTCCCCGAGGCTGTGAGAGAGATAGTGAGACAGGCTGGCTTCGGGGAGTTCGTCAGTGTGTTGACGAGGGCGAGTAACGATCGCCAGGTGGTGAGGGCACTTGCCGAGAGGTGGTGGGATACGACGAACTCATTCCACTTCTCCTTTGGTGAGCTGACGGTGACGCCTCTGGACTTCGCGGCGATCATCGGTCTGAGGGTCGGAGGTGACCCCATCCCCTTTGACACGACGACGGGGAGGAGTGCGGAGTTCCAGCGACTAATGCTGGGGAATGTGCTGAGGGCGGAGACGGACGACGCTTAGTACGCACAGCTTCTCGGGTTTTGGACAGAGGGGCTCCCGACTGACAGGGCACAGGAGGAGCAGAAGGCGAGGTGCTTTTTGTTGTACTTACTTGGTGCGTCCCTGTTTCCCAACAGGCGCAACCGAGTACACCTTTTGCTACTACCGGCCTTGAGGGACGTCGGGGAGATCGCCCGTTTCGACTGGGGACGTGCTATGCCTTCATGGGCTCTCTCTCTCGTGGGGTAGGCGTGAGCCTCAGTGGGTACTGGAGGGTTTGGGAGGTATGCCTCGATTCCTTTCTTTTTGAATAGTTAGCCTTCTATTCATTGTTCAGTATATACATATCTTGTGCTGACTTGTAATGCCTTGGCTTGCAGCTCTGGACGTACGAGGTACTTGACATGTATCCTCCCGAGACCTCGTGTCCTGATGACATGATACTCCCTCGAGCCTTGCGTTGGTCGAAGGAATATCGAGGAGTGAAGAAGGGGAAGGGCAACCTGAATGCCTTCCGCCTTTACTTAGACGAGCTGCGTCCTGACAGGGTATGGCTGCATCTTTGTTTGCTTAATTTATTACCTGCATGCTTATTTTAACTCCGAATAATATGTTGATGATGCTCACTTCTCATTTGCAGGTCTACTGGCGCATATGGGGTGGCTTCGACATCCCATATGTAGCTCAGAGCAGGGAGGTGACGAGGGGGAGAGTGCTTCTGGAGTCCCCTTACAGCTGGCAGTGGTACCTGGGTGACCGGGTGTCACGTCAGTCGCTGAGGTTGGACGCGTTTCGAGTCCCTGGGCCACTCCCTCCTTTGGTGCAAAGGACGAGTCAGTACACTCGAGAGGAGGTGGAGCGGTCCATGAGGCTGGACCCAGAGCTGGACCTGCTCTTTCAGGCAAGTACTGACTACGCGGAGTACCAGGCTCGGCATTTGATGCAGAGCTTTGGGATACGCATTGCCTAGGAGGCGACGCAGCGGGCGTTGGGTGGTAAAGGTGGTAGAGGTGGTAGGAGTGGTAGAAGGGGAAGAGGAGGTAGGAGGGAAGATGGAGGTAGAGGAGGTGGAGGCCAGGGCGACAGCGCAGGCCCGAGCGGGGTCAGCTTGCCTCGACTCTCCTGGACAGTGGACGTGACGACTGCCCAGGGAGCCCTTGGTTTGGTGGCGGTGCTACGCCCTTCTGTCCAGCCTCCGGAGTTCTTTGCTCAGGTATAACATGCTTTTATTTCTTTCAGATGTTTGCCATTATCTTTGCATGTTCTAACCAATCTTTCTATCGTGCAGGTGACTCCGGAGTATGCCAGGGAGATGGCTATGGCCATGATGGGCTTGGAGCAGCTCGTGCGGCAGTACGCCATGGGCCATCCTCCCGAGGTGCTTTTTCGTGCTGGTGGGACGATGGTAAAACTCTCGAACTCTGACTATTTACTTTACTTCGGATTGCCTATATCATGATTATGATGCAAATGATGAATGTCATGTTTTTGCAGGCTAGAGGAGGGGCTTCACGGGGGCTGCGTAGGAAGTCTGTGCGCATGCAAGCGCAACAGGCTTCTTCCGCTGGCTCTCGGGAGGAGCCTCCGTCGAAGAGGCCACGTCTCTCAGAGGGGACTGAGGGTGAGCCTATCGACGTCTCCGATGAGACCAAGGAGCCCACGGATGTCGACCTGGAGGACACCTCAGGGAGCACTGTGCCTAGGGCGACAGGCACTCAGGAGGTGGCTAGCTCCCAGGTGGAGGAGATCTCTGAGGAGGATGACGAGGAGGACGAGGATGAGAGTTGAGCTCCTTCTTTTGTTTGCTTTTGTTTTTGCCTTTTGGTGGAGCCTGCGTGCTTCCTTTTATAGGGTACCTGTTTACCCTTGGTAGATAGGGTTTTGAGCAGTGGGCTTGCATGCCTTATCTTGATATGTACTTTGACTCATGGATGTTTCTGGGATTATATAGGAAAATTTGTTCTTTCAATGTTTATGCCATTCAATTCCTTTCGTTGCCATTGTATAAAGAAGATTGAATAGCTAAAACATTAACCAGAGTGTGCAACGAGTCATTGGTCGTAAAAATTGAAATGGACTCAAAATTTGTAGTAAGCAATATGTTGACAAATAAGCATATTGACGAAGGAATAGAAATCAAAGGAAGTAAATGAATAATTTTGAAAGATTGACACTAAATACAAGAATTTACACGAATGCCCTTATTACTGACTCTCATATGATCACACATGACAATGGCGATCTACAAGACTTGACATGTGACTGGAAAACTTGACCTCGCGTTTTGAAAACTACTTGAAAAGCAAGAAAATGTTGATTTTAGAAGGTGACATTCTCCAATTTTGGCTTTGAACACGAACCGGGACTTGGACTAAGTCACTTTCGACCATTATGACCTTTGAAACTCAAAAGATCGACTTGAAACGACTTGAAACGAGTTTTGATACCCCGATACGGCTTAAGAACTAGATTTTATCGACTTTTCGTATCACGACCATGAATTTTGAGAGTTGACCCGAAGCGAAACATCCCCGAAGTCCCAAATACCCATTGGAATGTGTGCTAGGGGTTGGTGGTGCCCAATTATGCCTCAAATCCATTTCAATCCTCTGCTGTCAAAAACTACAGAAGTGCAGCATTATTATGCCGCGCGCAGCTTCAAAATGCCGCGCGTGGCTTCTTATGATTCCACGGTATATCAATGTTATGCCGTGATGATTTCCCAGTTTCATTATGCCATGCGCCACCATAGTATGCCGCGCGTGGTTTGTTTTCTGACAGTTTCCAGTTTTGCTGCTTCCCAAGGTAGATTGCACGATGGTTGAAGTTTGACCCTTGTGATGGCATTCCTGAGCCAATGCATGTCTGCTTTGATCTTTTAGGGCATGACCAAGCTTTCCCCTATGCAAGACTCATGGAAAATTTACACTTTTGGAACCCAAGGCTCTTTGAAAGTTGAAGTTGTCTCTTCCATCCCTCCTATAAATTCAAATCTTGAACCTCAAACTTTCCTCACCCCATTCAACTTTCATCTATCTTAAACTCTTCCTTTCTCCTAATGGCTCTTTCTCTCACCGGTTCACTCCGCCCGTGGTTGGTCTCCATAGAAGGCGTTGATTGGCTCAACTTCCGGGCTCATGGTCTTTACTCCATGAGATACCTTCGCAACATCCGCCTTCGTCCCGAACTTTTGAGGGCAGCCGTGAGCTTTTGAGATCCGAAGGTGCATGTGTTCCGTTTTGGTGAGCAAGAACTTTGTCCCAACGTAGAGGAGTTTCGCGCCTATCTTGGCGGCTTTGGCTCTGGAGAGGTTATTGTCCCTCCTATGCACAAGAACATTTCCAAGATTCTTGCTGCCTCCCTTGGGTTGAATGACGGTATTGCTCGTTACTTGGTTAGCAATGGTCACATCAACGTGATGTGCCTCATTGAGATGTTCTCTCCTCTTGGTGATCTTGCGGACACAACCTACCAAACTCGACGCATGACCGCTCTTTGCATGTGCTTACTTGCTGCCTACTTCTTGGTTCCTTCCACTGGTCATGTTAGCTCGGCATTGGTCAGCATTGCTGTGCAGATTGAAGCTCGGAAGGACGTGATCCCGATGGTATTGGCTGAGACATTGGTGGGTTTAGACAGGGTTCACTCTGGAGAGACCGAGACTTTTGGAGGTAGTCCTCTCCTCTTACAGGTTGGTTTCTCACTCAGCTCTCCTCTTTCGGGCTTTTCTCTCATTCTCATTTTTCCTCAACGTTTGGCTTGGCTTTCTATGGTTTCTCACTTGTTTTCTCCTTTTTTGGCAGATTTGGCTTTGCGATAAGGTGAATGTGCTGACTCTCCCTCCTGGCAACTTGGTGTATGAGGCTAGGTTATTGTCTTCTCGGTGCTTTGAATTTGCGGAAAGGCGAGCTTCCGAGTGGGTCAACTTCTTCAAACGTCAGCGTGCTGAGACTATTTCCTGGAGACGCTCGTGGCTTGATCTTCCCCCTATGACCGTGCACTATATGGGTCCTCAGTGGGTTGTTCTTGCGGGCTTGGAGGCTTTTACCTTCTACATCCCCTATCGGATTCAGCGTCAGCTTGGTTTGAGACAAGAGGCTCCTGTAGAGGTCCTGGTGGATGTAGTTCTGCCTTTCTTCCACCATTCGGTTCTTTGCAACTACCAACGATTCTGGAGGAATTGCGAGGTGACTGATGCTCACCCTTACCCATCTGTGGCAGTGCGCGGGAATTATAGGAAGTGGCTCAGGAGAGACATTGCTGCAAGAGCTGGGGCTCAAGGAAACTGACTCGATCCTACTACCCTGACCCTTGAATGAATCATGGACCCGCTTTTATTGTATTGCGCTTTTATTTTTGAAAATCATGCTCAGCCTTATATACTAGAAGCAGTTATTTTAATAAAGTGAGTTACAGAGGGTCTCCCCCTCTCTGATTCGCCTCTTTGGATTCTGTCAACCTGGATTTTTGTTTTAACTGATTGTGACCGAGTCTCGGAGTGAGACTGCCTACGTATCCTTGTAGTGAAGGAATCAGGTCATAACGTAGTTCAAGGATAGGGTTCGCTTTGGTTTTAACACTCTCCTTTTGCGCTCTAACTTTTGCCTAGTACCGCCCTTTCGGGTTTTCGGCCTAGCGAGCTCATTTATCGTACGCCTTAACTTTTGCCTAAGACGCCCTTGAGGGTTTTCATCCTAGCAGGCTTTTGCTCTAACTTTTGCCTGGAACTGTCCGCCCTTGCGGTTTTCAGCCCAGCGAGCTTCTCTCAAGGGTAGTAGCGCTTGAGTTGATACAGGTTGACCAGGGTTGAGAATTAGTTTCCGTCCAAGTCAATGAGTTGCGTAGCTCCTCCAGATAGGGTGGTCTTGATGATGTAAGGCCCAGACCACTTTGGTCGAACTTTCCCCGTGGATCATAGACTGGTGCTCGGATTTCTTTCAAAACCATGTCACCTTCTGTCAAATCCCTAGGCTTTACCTTTTTGTTGAACGCACGCGCAATTCTCCTTTGATATCCTTGAATATGGTAAAGTGCCCTCAAATGGCGCTCATCGAACAACATAAGTTCTTCAAATCGGTTGCTTAGCCAGTCTGCCTCTTGGACATTACATTCGATCATAGTCTGAAGGGGTGGAACCTCTAACTCAATGGGAAGTACATCTTCCATACCATAAACCAAAGAGTACGGAGTTGCCCCTGTCGGTGTACGTACGGACGTGCGATATCCTCATAATGCCAATGGTAGTTGTTTGTGCCAATCTCTTGCGGATTGAATGGTCTTTTCCAGGATGGCTTTGATTGTTTTGTTAGCTGCTTCCACAGCCCCATTAGTCTGCGGTCGATAGGTTGTTGACTTGTGTACTTGGATCCGGAACTCATCCAAGACTTCTTTGGCTCGACCCTTGAAATGAACCCCGTTGTCGGACACGAATGCCTGAGGGACCCCGTACCGATAGATGACGTTTTGCTTGATAAAGTGCGCGACTTGAACTGCAGTCAAGGTTGCATATGAGGTGGCTTCCACCCACTTCGTGAGGTAATCAACAGCCACTAGGATGAACTTATGGCCATTGGAGGCAGCTGGCACAATCCTTCCGATGACATCGATACCCCACGTCGAGAAAGGCCATGGCGAGGTCATTTGCTGCAGCTCGTGCGGTGGAACATGCGTGAGGTTGGCGTGGATCTGGCACTTATAACACCGTCTTACGTACTCCACACATTCTGTCTCCATGGTGGACCAAAAGTAGCCTTGTCTCAAAATCTTTTTGGCAAGCATCATGCCATTCATGTGAGGACCGCATACACCTTCGTAGATTTCCTACATTACCCTTTTCACTTCCGCACCATGGATACATAGCTTGTGCGTGCCACAGTGAAACCTTCGGTATAGATTTCCTCCACAGATGATGTATTGAGTTGCGATTCTCTGAAGGGCAATTCTGTCTTTCTTACTAGCCCCAGCGGGATACTCCCCCATTTCCACGAATCTCTAGATATCATAATACCAAGGATGGCCATCATCGGGCTCGTCGATGACCATGACATGCTGGTATACTGGCGTATATCTTTGCTCGATCATAATTGGTCTTAACTTTACACCGACAGGAATTTCAACCATGGAAGCCAACATTGCCAAGGCATCGGCGAATTGATTTCTGAGTCTCGGGACATGAGTGAAAGTCACTTTACTGAAATGGGGAATGAGATACTCGAGATCTTGATGGTATGGTTTTAACTTTTCTTCTTCGACCTTCCAATCACTATTTGCTTGAGAGACAACCAGGTTTGAATCCCCCACAACTTCCAATTTTTATATGCCAATCTCAATGGCTGCTTCCATGCCTACAATACAAGCTTCGTACTCTGCCTGATTGTTAGTGACCTCAAAGTTAAGCTTGAATGCAAGTGGGATGTGCAACCCATCAAGTGAAATTAACAGCACACCGATCCCAAACCCTTTCTGATTAGCCGCTCCATCAAAATACAACCGCCAGACGTCTTCGGCGATAGCCATTATGTCTTCATCAGGAAACTTGAATTCAGCATCTTCCCCTCCCTTGACTGGGCAGTCGGCCAAGAATTCAGCGACAGCTCTTCCCTTTACTGACTTTCTGGTGACGTATTTTAATTCAAAGTCTGCCAACATCAATAGCCATCATGCCATCCTCCCCGTGAGTGCTGGCTTCTCAAACAAGTACTTCAGGGGATCCTTTCGAGATATCAGCCTTACCGAGTAGGCCAGCATGTAATGTCTTAACTTTCTTGAAGCCCAAACGAGTGCCCAACATGTCTTTTCTAGTGGAGTATAGCACTCTTCAGATCCGACCATCTTTTTGCTAAGGTAGTAAACAGCCCTTTCAACCCCATCGTCTCCTTCCTGTGCCAACATACACCCCATTGAAGACAGGGTGACTGACAGGTATAGGATCAAAGGTTTTCCTGGTACAGGTGGCATCAAGACTGGCGGATTCTGTAGATAGGCTTTGATGGCCTCAAAAGCTTGTTGACATCTGTTGTCCCATACAAATGGTATTCCTTTCTTGAGCAGGCGAAATATGGGTTCACATGTTGAAGTCAATTTTGCAATGAATCTGCTGATGAACTGTACTTTGCCGAGAAAACTCCTTACATCTTTTTCTGTCCGCGGTGATTCCATCTCCAAAATGGCCTTAATCTTTGATGGATCGACCTCGATGCCACGAGTGGTAATCATGAACCCAAGCATTTTCCTTATAGTGACCCCGAACGTGCATTTAGCCGGATTAAGGCGCATCCTGTATCTCCTTATTCTTTCGAAGAACTTTCTGAGCACGGGTAGGTGGCCTTCTCGATCCTTCGCCTTAACGATCATGTCATCAACGTAAACCTCTACCTCCTTATGAATCATGTCATGCAATAAAGTTGTAGCAGCTCGCTGATAGGTGGAACCGACGTTCTTCAACCCGAAAGGCATGACCCGATAACAATAAGTTCTCCATTTGGTGACGAACGTGGTTTTCTCTCGGTCTTCTGGGGCCATGAGAATCTGGTTATACCCTGAAAAACCATCCATGAAAGAAAGCAAGGCGTGCCCCGCGGTGTTGTCAACTAGCACATCAATGTGTGGCAAAGGGAAGTCATCTTTGGAACTAGCTTTGTTTAAGTCCCTGAAATCGACACAGACCCTAATTCTGCCATCCTTTTTCGGAACAGGAACAATGTTTGCAACCCACTGGGGGTATTTAGTTACCATCAGGAATCCAGCATTAATTTGTTTGGTCACCTCCTCTTTTATTTTAAGCACCCAGTCGGGCCTCATGCGTCTTAGTTTCTGTTTTACCGGTTTTGCATCAGGATTAACGGGAATCCGGTGTTCCACGATTTCAGAATCGATTCCAGGCATATCAGTATGCGACCACGCAAAAACGTCTTCGAATTCTTTTAGCAAGTTTACAAGAGCTTGGCGCTCTTCTTCTGATAGCGCGGAACCGATCTGAGTTATTCAAGGATTCCCTTCATCTCTCAAATTTATAGAAATAACTTCTTCTTTTACAGGCTGAGCATGCCTTTCGTCTTCCCTTTCGATTAGGGACCGAATTTCTTTAGGGATTTCCCTATCGAAATCGACCTCTTCATCGTTAGGGTCGACACAATTTATTTCAAAGTCAGGGAAGTAAGCAGAACCAGATTCGTTTATTTCATCATTAGCAGAGGCCTCAGAGGCGTCATACACACGGGTAGACTCGAATTCAAAGTACAGACTCTGAGGAGCCGGGCCGAGAAGCACCAACTCAGACTCAACAAACTCAGAAGACTCGGAAGACTTAGAGGACTCTTGGGACTTAGATTCAGACTCAGACTCATGACAGGTTGCGCTTGGTATGAAAATCCAGTTCTTGTAATCTCCAGCGGCATCCATGATGAGCGAAGTTGGGTCTCCGGGGGCCTCCTGCCCCAACATCTGTACCTCCGCTTCGACAGCTATACCCATTGGTTCGTTTTCCTCAAATAAGGTTGCTAGACTACCCATAGCAAAGACCTCAACCCAATCAGCTATCTTTTTCTGCTTGATCACTACTTCTGATTCTTCATCACTTTTCGGCCAGACATCATTAGCAAATATCTCAAACCCTGGTAGAAAGGTGTTGGTTTCTTTATCCCAGAATGGTTCTGGCTGCCCTTGGTAAATCTGTTTTGCCTCCTCCTTGACAAAATAGTCCTCCAATCTATCGCCCTTCTTCTCTTTCTTATCTCCGGAAGGGTGATATCCCAAGCCAGTTATGCGGGTTAAAGTTCCTTGTTCTTCAAACTGCGCAGGCCCTTGAAGGTTCTTTCCAATCCCAAACCTGGCATGTAAGACATTTTCTTCATTATTTTTATGGCGACATTGCTAATGACAAAGTCGTTGTCGATCTTGACAGTGAAAACACAATTAGAGGTGTCAAGCGAAAAGCCGCCCAAAGCAATGTCCTCCTCCCCGTGCTGTATTTCCAAGAGTGGGGCATTGTCTTCAACGGGAGCACGAATCCCAGAGTCGCCGTGAATGGTAAGCATTCCGGTCTCAAGTCCCAATCTAATTTTCTGATGGAGTGTAGAATGAACAGCCATGATGTTTGGTTGATGCAGCCAAGGTCTACCCAGCAGTAGGTTGAAAGAAGCGGGAATGTTCACTACATGAAACTCCACCTCCGTTTGATAAGGTCCAAAAGTCATAGGAAGCATGAGGGTTCCAACTACATCCTGACAGGTGTTGTCGTATGCCCAAACTTTGACTTCTGATGGAGAGAAATCATTATTTTTGTACCCTAGGAAATAGGCAACACGAAGTGGACAAACATTGATTGCTGACCCGTTATCAATCAGGATTACTGGTACCCATTTCCCGTGGTATTTCAGAGTGACATGGAGTGGCCGATTATGATCAGTTCCTTCAGCAGGTAAGTCTCGATCGGTAAAGGTTATGGCATGTTTGATGGGTATGGTTTTGATGATTGCTACGAGTTCATCAGGGGTTATGGTGGAGGGAACTTTCAGGTGAGAGAGGGCTTGAATGAGTCCTTCACGATGGCGGGTGGAGTGAACAAGCACATCCCAAACAGACATTTTGGCTTGAGTCTGCTCAAGTTGGCGCTTGATCATTCCTTCGGGTTTTTCTCAGGACGAGAAGGTTCTTTGACTGGTGGGGCAAAGGGTTGGAAAGTATCTTTGATTGGGGTAACGAAAGGGTTAGAAGGTTCTTTGGCTAGTGGAGCTGGAGGGTTAGAGGGTTCTCCAACTTGAAGATTAGGGGTTTGATAGATTCGACCACTCCTAGTCAATTGACCAATCTGACTGTACTTAGATTCCTCACTCCACAAGTCAGTGAGGGCCTTGCACTTGCTTCCAATGGTGGTACCTTGAAGATTGGCGGCCAGGTTAGCGATAACCAAATCTTCCCATAGATCCTCGGGCTTCCATTGCTCAGCTTCTGCCACCGCTCTATTTACAGTCCATTCTTCATTCCCCACTTCTATGTTAATGATTTTTGTATTTACCCACGGATCTGTTTTGGCTCCTGGTTCATCTTCCCACAGATTCATCATGGCAACATCAGCATCTTTCGAGAAAGTGACCGACGACTCAGATTTAGCTTCATCCACCAGATAGTCCATTGGGTTAAACTCATTATAACCACTTCTTCTTCAGGTTCTGGCGGTTCTGGATACGGGGCAAGGCCTACATTGTTGTATGGATCGTTAACAATAACGTCATTGAAGAAATTTGGTTGAAATGGAGCAAGCTCGGGCCAATCATAGGCCGCCATTTGGGGCTGGTATTCTTCTGCGAATAGCATGGGTAGAGAAAAGGTATCTAGAGGGTCATTCTAGGCCAAGAGCTGGTATTCATCGGGGTTGGGTTCCATTCCCATTCAGGCATTCCTGGAGGGACTTGAAAGTTCTCGTTTTGGTTTTCGAACATCATGTGCAAAGAAAACCCATCAAGAGGGTCAGCGTGAATGTTTTGCCAGTCAATTTCCCATCCAGGCTCAAACAATGGGTCCACGCCACCTTGAAAGTTTGTGGCCTCGAATTCCTCCCAATCAGCAATCAAATCTCCCCATTCCCAAAGGAAGTAGAGAGCAGTCTCTTCGGGAATTTTCACAACAGGCTTTGGTTCGGTATCAGGGATGATGAAAAGAGTAGGATCAAAGTCCTAGACAGTTTGACTTTTGGTTTGGGTAATTTGGTTAATGTGGAAGGGGGTGTTATGTTGTGGCAAGGGGTTTGTCGTGGTGTTTGGTTTGTTTGAAGGAGGGGTATCAATGACTTTGTTATCAATGAGATTTTGGATCTCATGACGGAGGCGAATGCAATTGTCAGTGGTGTGGCCAGGCATTTGGTGGAAATCACAGTAGACATTTTGGTTCAGGTTTGGTGGGATGGTTTGTGGTGGAGAGAGAGGTTTCAACACTCCTACTTCTGTAAGTTTCTTAAGTAAAGCGGACCTAGGAGTGCTGAACTGAGTGAAGACTCGATTTTGGGATTTTGGTTTTTCAGAAATTTGGTTTACTTCTGCCGGCTTGGTGGATGAAGTTCCAGCCTGATTGGTATTCCCGAAGAGGACATTGCTATTTCTTGAGTATGCTCTTTTGGATTTTGACCCCGACTCCTTTTTCTCCAACGTAGCATCTCGTAGGGCCTCTTCTACAGCCAAACTCGAATTGTAGAAAGTTTCAAAATTTGGGGCGGCTTGGGAAAGGACCATGTATGGGGCAAAGGAGCTTGGCAGGTTCTTGGTGATGATCCGTATTTGTTCCTTCAGATCCGGTTTGTTCTGCATTTGTGCGGCCTTGGCTCTCCAACGCTTTACAAAATCAACGAAACTCTCTTTCTCAACCATCTTGGTACTTTCTAATTCTCTTGTGGTCATCTTTAAGTCGACATTGAAATCATACTGAGCCACAAATGCTGTCCCAATGTCTTCCCAAGTCCTTTTCTTAGAGGGTTTCGAGAGTAAGGAACCATTGCAGGGCTGGTCCTGATAGAGACTCATGGAATAATTGGGCCATGGCTTCCTTTTCGATTCCTCTCATGGTGAGAGAACCGACATACCCTTGGAGGTGCGCCTTTGGATCTCCGGTACCGTCGAACTTTGCAAAATCCACACCCTTGAATTTTTCCTGTAACTTAGCGTTGGGGAATAAGCATAACTTGTTCATATCGATTTCCCCTCTTCCCAACCGCTTAGTTTCTTGTACAAACTCTTCCAACTTACCAATCTTAGCCATAAGGGTGACTAAATTGGGATCCATTGCCGGTGTTTCACTCGCCGGCGTCTCACTCTTAGGTGGGTCAGGCTTAGTTAGGACCTTGTCACAGATCTCTTGCATGGTTTCCATCATCATATTCATGTCAATTTTCATGGACGCAACCGAGGTTTTGAGTTGTGCATCCACACCAGCAAGGGACTGTCTAAACTGGGTGTCCATAGCGACCATGTTCTGCCTAAGCTCTTCTACCCCGTTTCCTTGGTTAGCCATTGACAAGGGACTTTCAGGCAATGCTTCTGCTAGAGATTCCTGTATTGCTAGTCTCGGTGAACCTTCTAACGACGACTGCCCCTCTTGTTCTATATGGACCTCAAACAGTTGGGTTCCTTCCAGGGTGTCTATGCAAACCAACCTTTGGAACGGACGAAACCAATTGGGTATAGCCTCTTTTCTTCGCAGGCGATCAATGATTCTGGGCTGGCAACAAGGCAAAAGGGAGCAACTCATAACCCATCCCGAGTGACCGTCCTACCTTCTACGCGCCTCCTAAATCCTAAGACCTATCATGACTTGGGTCTCACTTGAGGCATTTGCACAGAAGATTTCTGATAGCCCGGGTAGGTACTGTCAGGCAGGTTAAATTCCGATCGCTTCGGAACCAGAGCCAATCTCCTTACCTTGACCATCCGAGACAGAGCAATGTGACCATCAGAATCCAGATACGTATGTCCTCAAGGTTAGTCCCTGAGTCAAGGGAGCCATTCGAGCACGGCAAACACCAGAGGTATCGCAATCTCCATGGATTTAAGGTCTCCTAGACTGACCGGAGTAAGCTTAAGAATTCTAAAGAAGCCCTATCCTCTAGCCCACAGAATGCAGTCATGTATGAATGATATGTATGTACAAAAAAGAAATGCACACAAACAGAATATAACACATAAGTCCTAATCTCCGGGTCCCTGTCCTAGTTGGGAAGGTTCTATGGCTAAGTACAAGTGCAGAAGGCCGATTTTGGTCTCAGAAGGGTTCCCCGGACTAGAGCCAAGATGTACTACCCCATGTCAAGTGTATTGCAAGACAATGGTCGAACAGCACGATGGTCCATCATAGTCGATGGTTGCTAGGCGTCCCGGGAGAGCTTGTCACCGGTAAACCGGGCAAGATTGCCGAGACACGCTAACGAGGCTTGTGTGGTGCATAGTGTAAAAGAAAGTTAAGTTTTCCAAACTGCATTAAGTCCCCCAAGTAAAATGCCTTTCAAGTTTGGCCCTCTTGATTATTCAATACTTTTTTATTCCTTCTTTATTTTTTTTAAAGAAAGCACAAGTAAAGTATTGGATAAAAGTATTCCCCAGCGGAGTCGCCACTGTGGGCTCCCGCGCCTGGCGCGTTCGAAGAGTCGCCACCCGGATTTTTGAGATGGATGATCCGAGAAACCGATAGTTTGTTTGAAAGAAAAAGGCTTTTGGTCTAGCGAAAACATTGAGATTTTGGGTCCGGGAGCCACGTTACGAACGAGGAAGGTTTTATTAAAAAAGCACTCCGCTTGCCCGGCAAAAACCAGTCTCTACTAAGCATTTCAGATGGGGGATTTAACACCGTTTGAAAAACTTCAAAAACACATGCGGGAAAGGGGAACAAGATGGAATACATCACATTGGCGTGCATGTGGTGCTCACTGTACAGAAATGATGAAAGATGATGCGACAAAAATATAAACAAGAAAAGCTTGTTAACAAGCTGTCTGGATCACTATCTTCTGCTACACGGCATACCATGATATGGCGCGCGGCCATATGATATGCCGTGCGTGGTTCCGATCTTGTCTTCGGGCTGTCAATAGTTTTCAGAGCCTCGCATGGCATATCTAGTACGACGCACGGCGTTACTTCAAAGTATCAGAAAACTCACAGCCGTCAAATCATCTCAGAACTGTACCATTCTTCCAAGCTACAAGTAGAAAACTACTTTTAAAACATTCGTTTATTCAGAAGGGTTGAGAAAGTTTATTCGTGGTGATAAAATATGGCTTGTAGATATGATCCTATTCTGAGGTTACCGATGATAGATAGAAAAAGACCCAACGAAGAAAGATCATGATCCACACAGCTTAAACAAAAAAAATAGCAGTTAACGAAAATGTCGTGCGTGTGAGACTGCTACGCCGTGCGACGCATCAAAGCGCCGTGCAGCATAGCTCACCCAGCACAGAAGCTATTTTGCTTTATGAAAATGATTTTTAGATCAGATCTTAACCAAAAGGGGTTAAGCCTGACGACAGGAAAGTCCCCTCAAGACTAGGACGGAGCCTAGCCCAAGGAAACTTGGTTTTTACCTTTCTCGAGCTTGAACGAGGATGGATGAGCGTCGGCAAGGTTGGTAGGAGAAAAGAGAAGAAAAGTAGTATGGGTTTGTGTAATAGATGGGTGTATTAGGTGGTTGTGGTCTCAAAGTTAGTAAGGGATTAACTTTAATGGTGAGGAGAAAAATGGAGCAAGAAGCCTAGAGAATGTCTTTTGAAAGCAACATTCTCAAGACTTAGAAATGGGGAATGGGTATGAAAGCAAGAAGAGAGAGAGAGAGAGAGGGTATAATGGTGATCAATGGCCCTTTTCTCTTGAGTGGAGAGGTGTATTTATAGGCAAGAGCCAAGGATTCTGAATTTCAAATAGTGGAGGTACTTTCTGGGCGGGCCAGAAGTGTATTTTCGGCTTATCCATTTTGCAGCTGTGGCTCAAATGGGCGTGGCCGACAGCTTTCTGAGCCAGTCAGTACTTTTCATGAAATGCCGGGCGGCTAACCCCATGATCGCGTGCGGCGTTGTGACTTTTCGATATGCCGTGCGATGTAGGGGTGTCCCGTGCGGTGTTCCAGTCCAGGGCTTTTGGGCTTTCTCTGGGCTTTTGGTTTTATTTGGGCTGAGGATTTGTTTAGGCTGAGGGAATCCTTCATTTAAGCTCACTAAGGTACCGTTTTCTTTATTTCATCATCGGGGTGAACAAAAACCTTCGAGATTCGGATTTGGGTGTCTACAACCAGCTATACTTTGGGAGAGCCTATTACTCCATTTCGTGTTGTTACGAAAATTCTGTGATCTATTCCTGAACGATGTAATACTAAAGTAGATATTTTGGAGAGTAAGAGAAAATTACCTGAAATGTCTGTGGAAGAAATACTAGGGCAATTTCAAAATTATGAGCTTACTCATTTTGATCAAGACTTATTTCCTACTAAAAGTACTAATAAAGGATCGGAAAAACAAATTGCTTTTTCTAGTAAAAAGACTACTAAAGGCTTGGAAAAACAAAACTATTTTTTCAAGTAAAAGTAATGAATCTAATGAGTCGGACAGCGATGAAAGTTACGATACGGAGGCTATGGCATTATTTACCAAGAACTTCAAACGATTTTTTAAGAAAAAGAATAACGATAGTGACAACAATGGGAAGAAAGGTAAAGGAAAATTTGAGTCCTCTAGTAACAAAGATCAGAAAGGAGTAAAGGGACCACCCTCGGGGCTGAAGTGCCATGGGTATGGACATCTTGCTTAGGATTGCGCAAATAAAAAGGCTAAGCAGAAAATACTCAGTGTGACGACTTAGGATGATGACACTGATAGTGAGAAGTCGAATAGTGATAGAGATGAGGAAAACAATGAAAAAAACTTATTGGCCTTCACAGCAAATCATCACGAAAGTGATATGACCCAGCAAAAGTTGGGGAATGAAGGAACCCATGATAGTGACAATGAAGAGGAGGAAGTGAAGTTTGATGAGTTGCAGGAGGCTTATAACAAGTTATATGAAGAAAGCCGGAAACTCACCAAACAGAATGATAAGCTCGCCAGTAAGAATGAGGCAGCTGTGGCTGATCTGTCAAAAGCACTATCCTCAGCAAGGGAGTTGTCAGAAAATCTTGAAAGTGTCACTCAGGAGAGGAATCAATTCAAACTGGAAGTAATGGAACTTCGGGAGAAAGTTAGCAAGTTGGAAGAGCTGAACGGGATAAACAAAGGTAAAATAAAAAAATTGACTACTGACTTGACTAATGCTAATGCTATTTTTGAGTGCATGAATGCAGGTTCTAAGCATTTAGATGATATTCTTGATGTACAAAGATCGGTCAGTGACCGATCTGGACTCGGGTTCAAAGCCACATGCTCAAATCAAGAAAATGTCAGGAAGATATCTGAAGAAAAGCATAAGGCGACAGCTTTAAAAAATCCTGTAAGTTCGTCAATATTTGAAAATCAACACAAAGAGGTAAAATCAAAATCTAGTTACAATACTGTTAAGCCTCAAGTTTTTATTAAGATGCCTGCTCATATTCAAAGAACTGTTATTGGGAGATTCATCCCCGTGTGTCATTATTGTGGTGTTGTAGGACATATTCGGCCTTATTGTTTTCAGTTATATGGTTATCCAACACGTAATTTTATGAATAGTAGCAAGAAAGTATGCATCAGAAGGGTGGCAATCATAAGGAACAAACTCATAATTTTGTTAAACAGAATAAACCCCATGAGAAAGATCATGTTAAAACTTACAGTTCTAAGACTAAGCCTATATGGGTTAGGAGTGCTGATTTGCATTGCATGGTCATTCACACTGCACTAAAAGCACAGAACACTAATATGTGGTATCTTGATAGTGGATGCTCTCGTCACATGTCAGGAGACAGATCTCTTTTTACAAAGTTCAAAAATTACAATGGAGGTTCTGTTACGTTTGGTGATGGTAGTAAGTCCAAAGTTGTCGGAAAATGGATCATTCGGGCCCCTGGAGTTGGTACTTTGGAAAATGTTCTTTTTGTAGGACTCAAAGCTAACTTGATCAGTATCTACACTTCCTTATAAAAGACTCTCATGTTTGTCGACTTTCGCCTATTCCCAAATTACCCTTCCTACTTCTCCTCCCCCAAAACACACGCACCTATTTCCTCACCGTAACTCCAAACGACGCATCCCATAACCACCGGCTCCCCCAACTATACCAACACAACTGTCAACTGCCGACCACTCCAAATGGAAATTCACCCCAACCCCGTTCCATCCACATCTCCCACTCCAACCGACAAAGTTCCTGCCAATTCAAACTCCCACCGTCCACCACACCTCTATACACCGCCAGAGTTTCCGCCGCCGGATAGAATTACCCAGTAGTCCAACCGACAAAGTTCCTGCCAATTCATACTCCCACCGTCCACCGTACCTCTCTACATCGCCAGAGTTTCCGCCGCCAGATAGAATTACCCAGTAAGTCCAACTTAATCCATTGTCTGACCCCCACCTCTATTTACATCTACATACATCTGCATTTAACTGCATTTTATCCGTGTACATTTTTACTGTTGCAAAATAATTTGCATTCGATGGCAGCAAGCGACCACGAGCCTGAAAACGGCTTTATTATTTGCCTACTAACTGTTCGACACAATGTTTCAATGACACATTTAAAATTCAAGTTGATATTTTCCACAAATGATTTTAAAAGAGAGAGGGACTTGGGTTCCTTTACCCCTTTGGAACTATACGGTTCTTAAAAAGAAAGTAAAGGAAAGAGACTTGGGTTGTTCTATCATACCTTCAATGGAAACTACGTTGTATTGACTGCCTTTTTTAAATTTGTTGAATTTGGACCAAAACAATTGGTATAAGAGTCTTGTTTGCATTCCATGGCAGCAAGTGGGCACAAGCCTGAGGGTGGCTTAGTTATATGCCTACTAACTGTTCGACACATTGTTCCAATGGCAATCTTAAATTGAAGTTTATATTTCGCACAAATGCCTCTAAAAGAGGAGTCATTATTATTGAAGTTTATATTTTGCACAAATGCCTCTAAAAGAGGAGTCATTATTAGGTAGTCCCGGAGCACGGAATAGTGTCTGTTCTCCCTCTCACATAACATGTGGGACCGACAAGGTGGACCCACAAATAACATGTTAGTCTGGCATTTTAAACCGGACATCGGAAAACATTTCTCTGTATAAGTTGCCCGAATATAAGATCCAAAGAAGGTGAAACTTTGTTACGACTGCAAGAGAAGTGAATGGAACCTATACCATTCACTTCCTTTAATGTTTAATAGT
The DNA here is from genome assembly GCA_020567845.1 of Rhododendron henanense subsp. lingbaoense. Lineage (NCBI taxonomy): Eukaryota > Viridiplantae > Streptophyta > Magnoliopsida > Ericales > Ericaceae > Rhododendron > Rhododendron henanense. Next base: position 31,876,915 of record CM036313.1, on the reverse strand, counting down.
CCACAACTTGTGGGTTCAATTGAATCTTAAGCATTGCCCCAGTATTAACTTACTTCAGCTAACTTTACTTGTTTGATTAATGTACAGATGAACCCATGTCTCATTATCGGAAGTATAGGAGGGACCAGTATGCTCAATTGACTGCTCAAGAAAAAAGAAAATATATACAAAATGTGTCCGATAAGAGAACATTGAATTCTACCAGCCTAAACAGAACAGCGTGCATAGATAGTAATGGACAATGTTCTACTCCAACTTTCTCAGTGCTAGGTAAATATTGTTATTATCGAAAACATGCTACTAAGCGTATTCTTCCACAAATTTTGCATTATTTATCAATACTCATGTTTCTTTTGTTGGCTTTTTTTCCCTGCCCTACAGATCTTTATCGCTCTAAATTTCAAGTACGATGGAGTAGACCTTGCTCTTTCTGTGGTGCAAAGAAATTCCAGTACAAGACTCCAAAATTTTGTTACTATGGTGGTAAAGTAGTACTTGCAAGTCCTTGCGTTCCAGAGCCATTATGTAAATTGTACACGTCACAATGTCAGGAAGGAAAAGAATTCCGCAGAAACGTCCGATTATATAATAGTATCTTCTCTTTTACTTCATTTGGGGCGAGATTGGATAAGTAGCTGGCAACCTCCCAACAAGGTGTATATACATTCCGTGCACAAGGTCAAATCTACCATGACCTCCCTTCTCTTATTCCTTCAACGGATGGTCCATGTTTCTTTCAAATGTATTTCTATGATATATGCAATGAGGTGGAAAATAGATTGCAGATTTTGAAAGACGCACATCTTAGTGAGTCCAGTGTTAGAATACTTATGGAGGTGCTTTTGGAGAATCCATATGCTCAAGTTCTATGCACAGTAGAAAAGAGGCCAGTGGAATCTTACAGGATTCATATTCCAAAGTAGTGTGAAATTGGATCAGAGAGTGTGCGATTCCCCATCAGCTGATCAAGTAGAAGGCATTTGGATTGAAGGGAACAATGCCAATGTGCCATTTGAATGAGATATTGTTATTCATGCACAATCTGGTAGAAGACACCGAGTATATTATGAAAAAAAAAACCTCAACATAGAAATGGGTCTGTGTGCACGAGGATTCAACTCTTCCGAATTTTGCATCTGCAGAGGATATTTTCAAAAATGAATAAAGAGGTAACGCTGGTACATATTCTTTTATATATTTATATGATAATAATGGTTGTGGATGACATTTTAGGAATGATGACTTCGAAAATTATTCATTCTTTGGGGCCAAAAAACTCTGTAACCACAGAGTGATGTTGCATGTTAATTTTGCCTAGAATAATGCGACTTTCTTAGTCACTTAGAAAGTATATACATCTTTCTTGTTTTAGTGTGAGATACGAAGTTTAGGGTGCTAATTCTGCTGAATTTTCATTCTTGTCATTTGACAAAAGAAGCACCCTGTTACAAGCAAGTTCAGGCTCTTACTTTTCTCCTGGAAGCATTTTAACACAAGGGAAAATTGAGCATTTGGACATTCAGCTTGCTCGCACTTGATTGTAATTGTAAATTGAGCATTTGGATTTCGGTCGTTTCAGCAATTCGCACTGTCCAATTCTTTTTACGCAGGCTCTTAATTTTGTCTAACAAAACACTTTGTTGTAACTGTAAGTTCAGGTTCTTACATTTGGCGTGATCACATATATGCCACAGTTGCAGAAACGGAAATTATCAATAAATATGAGGGCTGCATTTGACTCAACTTTTAGCAACTTCGTCTTATGCATCGGAAATTATGAATAACCATCTATAGGTGTGAGGAAATGGTCGAAATTCCATCTGAAATGCTTGTCACAGCCGAAGATCGAAAGGTTGATATAGCATATGGTGGCTGTATGAAAGGTTGTATATATTATATTTTTGCAACTCTTGAGCTTTGGATTACCATCTCAGCATATGCTGGCTGCCTGTGTATGTGAGTTCAGAATTTTTTTTTTTTACTGTATTTCTTCTATGATTCTTTTATTTGCTTTGCCACAGTCAGTGGTGGTTAGTTGTAGCAATCTATTTTATCTATTTGATTAGGTTTGAAGTCTTTTATTTGGTTTTAATTGCTGCAACAACTTTCCAACTGTAGAAACTGGTTTTAAAACTACTGAAACAGTGTTCTCATTGGTGGAACTACTTAAAAAAGTGTTCTAAATGCAGAAACTTGTACTTCAAGAGCTGAACTGATTTTTGAATTGCTGAAACTCCTATTGAACTGCTCATACTTGTTTTCCAACAGCAGAAACTGGGTTCTAAGTTGCTTTCCTTGTTTGTTTTTCCAACTTCCATATGTTGGGGTTTTTTTGGTTTTACCATTGTCGAATTATAAGACCGTAAAAACACCAAAATTACATTCGAGGGTTGCGTGTTGATATTCTAAATTAATATATTCTCTTCAAAAGACTACAGTGATGGACATCGATCTTCCATTGACCTTCACCAAACAGAAGCTCAAAATCCGACCGAGGATGAAACAGGGTATATAACTGATTTGGTTCCATTTCTGTGTCACTGCTTTTCCATTTGCTTAAACTGGTCAGTTTATTGCTAGAACTGTTGAAACTGATATTCTTTGTGCTAGAACTACGGCAACTGATGTTTGAACGCTGGAATTGCTTTCAACTGCTGAAACTGGTTGTATGTGTCGGCCTGGGAATATGGCAAGCCACCCTTTCCTGATGGCCTCTGAACTGGTTTTCCAACCTTCCTGATGAAATTTGGATTGCTCTTCCACCATGTAAAGAAGTATTCTTCATGGAACCTGATACGGACTGACCTTTGGAAGTAATCTTGGAATGCATGACGTTTCTGGAAATCATCCCAATCAAAGGGCACTCTCAACCTTTCATCCGTACAAGCCTCGACATCTCACGAGGGAGTTCCAAAACCCAACTTAAGATTGTAACTTGTAAGTATTCAAACCCTTTTCCAATTATGTGATGTAAGCTGTTTGTGGTGTCATTAGTTTCAGGTTCTAATACTGAATATTTCTTGCAATCTTGAATGAATCTTGAATTTCTTTTTTTAATTTATAATTTTCGTGGATAGGTCTCTGCTCTCTTTTTTGAGGCCAGTCAAGCATCACAAGTATAGATATCTTTCGGATTGTGTTTCACCATCTCACATGATCCTCTTGAGCATGGATTATCGTATGTGGTGTTATCTCTCTTGGGCAATGTACCTTTCGGCAATAATATTAGAACTATGGAAGAAATTCACAAGAGATCAAAATATCAATGGACCAAATGAAGCCACTACAATCAGTACAAGAGAAGATAGTATAGTGTAGATCATTTAACTATCCTGTAGGTAGTTTGGAAGTGTTTATGAACGGAAAAAAAGGTTATGTAATTGAAAGTTAGTTCTTCTAAGGTGAATTTTTAATATGTTTTGTAAAACATGATCTTTTGCAAGTATTTGGATTATATATAAAGAAAGGCATTTTCTCCTCTATATTATTTTAGTATGGAAGTTCTAATCTACCGGCATTGAGTAAATAAGGAAACGAAGATAATTTGGATGACCTGAAAAGTGGGACAAATCAAATGGGCAATAATGATGTTATGTGACGGGGCCAAAAAGACCATGGCCGCCCACATAGTTGTAGAGAAAATCTATGGGAAACGCTCTTCTTTGTGAAAGGACGCGGCTTCTCTGCAGTTTTCAACTGCAGAGAGCCCCTACAATTGCATCGCAACCGTTCATCTTTGTATTCAACGGTCTAGATTTAAAAAACTTTCCAAAAAAAAGTTCAACATTTCCCCGGAAAAGTTTTTTTTTTAATCTCGACTGTTAAAAACATTATCTGACAGTTGCAATCATTTGGACTGCACCCCTACAGTCCAGGATCCTGTGAAAAATATGTTTGCATACTTTTTACGTATACATCTTACAAGAGTTAATTAGTTTTCACACACAAATTGAGAGAGAGAGAGAGAGAGAGAGAGAGAGAGATTAAATCGCAACAGGCTGAACAAAAAAACAAAACAAATACGGAGTAGAATGAAAATACAGCTCATGTCCATAGAGGGAGAACAATGGCGACTCCGTAAGAAAATAGCTCATGACTGTAGAGCGAGAATTATTTGAGTTATGTTCATCTATGTGCAATGTATGTTTCTGAATTTCCAGAAGATATGACAATTAATTACTGGCATTTCTCCTCCAATTCTCCAAGCTCAAGCCTCTAGGTGTGGAGTTGAAGAAGCAAAACCAAATTTAAGGCCAAATTTATTGATTTGCGGCTAGACAAGCATTTTCAAAGAGGTTTGGAGCCTAGGAGACCATAAGACTGCAACATTCCTTCATCATCACTTACAATACCATCGCCTTTTCACTTAATGGATGTGATTCATTATATCAAAAAATGTAGTCTTCCTAAGAGACAATAATGGCACAAACTAAACTATAAAGAATGAACATTATGCACTTCACCACGATCATACCCTACTCCTAAAAAATAACAATGAAATAAACCAGAAGAATTTCCACGTGCACTTCTACTAGTTATAAGTCAAATGTGTGATTCCCTTCATGAAGTTAGATTCTCGAAGAATGATTGTTATATCTTAGATGTGAACGGGGCTAATGTAATGCATGGTACTAGAACTTTTGACAATTGCTATGGTATTATACCCTTAGATAATGTGACTTGTCACTCCACTAAATTAGATGAGATAGATCTTTGGCATCAACGGTTAGGCCATATCAATTACAAGGACCTATCTATATTAACTAAAAAGGAATTAATTCGCGGAGTACCTAGACTGAGTAGCCCGTCTCATCATATTTGTTGTCCGCGTCAGATTGAAAAGCAAACTAGAGCTGTTCATAAAAGACTAACACGTTGGCCACCATTAGACCTCTAGAATTGCTTCACATGGACTTAATGGGTCCCTCAAGGGTAGCTAGTATTGCTGGAAAGAAATACATTTTCGTTATAGTGGATGATTTCACACGGTTTACATGGGTTAATTTTTTACGTGAAAAATCTGAAACCATTACATTCTTTAAGTCATTTGTCAAAAGTGTGCAAAATGAAAAGAGCGTGAAAATTGGTATGATAGTTCGCATTCGCTCAGATCATGGCAAAGAATTTGGAAACAGTGAATATGCAAAGTTCTGTGAGGATTTAGGAATTAATCATGAGTTTTCTGCCCCTAAGACCCCTCAACAAAATGGGGTGGTTGAACGTAAGAATAGAGTGATTCAGGAGATGGCACGAGTCATGCTTCATTCTCGTAATATTGCACTCAGGTTTTGGGCGAGGCTGTGAACACTGCGTGCTATATTATTAACAGGGTATATCTTCGTCCAGGAACCAAGAATACCCCTTATGAACTATGGAAAGGGAAGAAGCCAAATGTTAAGTACTTTAGAACCTTTGGTAGTAAGTGCTACATAATGAAAGATAGGTAGAAATTGGGTAAGTTTGACTCTCGTAGTGATAAAGGCATTTTTCTTGGGTATTCTCCAAATAGTCGTGCTTTTCGTGTTTTTAATCTTCGCACATCCTCTGTTATGGAATCTATTAATGTTGTTATTGATGACATGACTCTGGATGAGCCAGAGGTTACTAATTATGAGTGTTTTGAGCCTTTTTGTGTTCAAGAACAAACAGATGAAGCGAACTGTCAAGATGATGGAGATATTGAAGATGGAGTTGAAAACGATGAAGAGGAAATCAAAATAGAGGAACAGGATGATTCAATAGAGACGGGTGATACCCTGAAACCCTCAGCACGGGTCAAATTAAATCATCCGGAAACACAAGTGATTGGTAAGGTATCGGATCCTATGAAAACTCGCAGGCAGATTCGAGATGAGGTAACCTATTTCTGTTATGTCTCCTTAATCGAACCTAAAAATATCAAGGAAGCTTTGCTTGATGATTGTTGGATTAGCGCTATGCATGAGGAACTACATCAATTCGAACGTAATGATGTGTGGGCATTGGTTCCCAAACCTAAAGATACAAACGTTATTGGAACAAAATGGATCTTTAAAAATAAAACCAATGAGGAAGGTGTAGTTATTAGAAATAAAGCTAGGCTTGTAGCTTAAGGATATACTCAGGTAGAGGGAATAGATTTTGACGAAACCTTCGCCCCAGTAGCTCGTCTAGAATCCATACGACTCATGCTAGCTGTTGCTTGTCACATGAAGTTTAAACTGTTTCAGATGGATGTGAAAAGTGCTTTTTTGAATGGCATTATTAAAGAAGAGGTGTATGTTTCACAACCTAAGGGTTTTGAAGATCCCCATAAGCTAGACCATGTGTATCACCTAAAAAAGGCCCTATATGGACTAAAGCAGGCTCCTCGAGCTTGGTATGAACGTCTGACTCAGTTTCTTTTTCAAAATGGTTTTTCCAGAGGAAACGTTGATAAAACGCTTTTTGTGAAACATGAGAATAAACACATTTTGGTTGCTCAAATCTACGTCGATGATATAATTTTTGGTTCGACATCACCATCTCTCGTCAAATATTTTTCCAACACCATGCAAAGTGAGTTTGAGATGAGTATGATGCGAGAATTGTCTTATTTTCTCGGTCTTCAAGTTAAACAGTTTGATACCGTCATGTTTATATCTCAGTATAAGTATGCAAAAGGGCTTGTTAGCAAGTTTGGTCTTGAATCTGCTAAGCATGCTCGTACTCCTATGAGCACTACTGTGAAGCTTGCACGAGATAGTGAGGGCATAGATGTTGATCAGACCACTTATCCTAGTATGATAGGTAGCTTACTGTACCTTACTGCTAGTCATCCAGATATTGCATTTAGTGTTGGGGTTTATGCCCGGTATCAGGCGTCTCCTAAAGAGTCTCATCTCTCAGTCGTTAAACGTATCATAAAATATGTGAGTGGAACCCTTAACTATGGAATATGGTTTACCCATGACACTACTGCTAACTTCGCAGGTTACACTGATGCCGATTGGGCAGGTTGTGCAGACGATAGGAAGAGTACTTCTGGTGGGTGTTTCTACATAGGAAACAATCTAGTTTCTTGGCTTAGTAAAAAACAGAATTCAATTTCCCTATCTACAGCCGAGGCTGAATATATCGCAGCGGGTAGTGGATGTACTCAATTGTTTTGGATGAAGTAGATGCTTGCTGATTATGGTATTACCCAGGGTACTTTCACTCTTTTCTGCGACAATACTAGCGCTATAAATATCTCTAAAAATCCTGTTCAGCACTCTCGTACTAAACATATAGACATTCGTCACCATTTCATTCGAGATCTTGTCGAGGATAGGGTAATTCTCTTAGAATATCTGAATACTGAACATCAGAAGGCCGACATCTTTACTAAACCTCTTGATCACATTCATTTCAATTATCTTCGTAAATCTGTGGGGGTATGCTCTGTCGATTGAATTTCGTTTTATCTTTTTCATTAATTTTTTTTCCTTGTTTGTTTCTTACTGTTAGTTTATCTTTGTTTATTTTTTTTAAGTTTGCTACTCATGCTTATAATATATATATTAAAAAAAATTAGCATCTTTTTCTGTTGAGGTCAGTTTTTGTGAGCTTTAAGTTGTTGGCTGACATGGTACAATAGTAGCTTGTTATTGTTTTTCATGACTATGCTCACTAGGAATTTCTGTGTGCATGATTTTTGAGTACAAATCTTGATATACTTCATATTGTATGGAAGTAGCATGAGTCTTGTCTAAATGACCTCCACTTGCTCGTTCACGTAAGAAATAGCTGCTCCCTAATTCTTGCATGTCATTTCTCATGTAGCTGCATTGTGTCTTGTTTTCTTCACTCGAGATTGACCTTAAAGCATTTTGGATACTCAGTGGGAGTTAAATATATATATATATAAATCTCATCGAAGGTAGCAGGAGGAGGAACGGAAGTATATAAATAAAAAAAAGAGATAGGAGGTTTTGTATATGGTGAATTTTATTTCTTATGACCTTTCGGGCTTTTCACTTAGTAACCGGGCCTCTTGCCTTAGTAAGCAGTGAGTATTCGCGTCAAACGATGAAGAGTTCCAAGAGTGTCTTCTGTGGCTTGCTTGGGTTCTAGCTTTTTTGACTCGAGTAAGTTAGTCTGTTGGGGTGTTCTCTACATCTAGTGCCCTAAGACCGTCTGGTTTGGGTGTCACTGGCCTAAAGCTCGCTACAAGGGTCAATTAGAAAGCTTAAGGGATCACGACATTGCACGGCCACATTATAGTTGTTGGAGTTTGGTTGAGGGGGAGTTTGTAGTAAATTGATTATCGAAATATCTTGGTTTGACTTCTTGAGGGGGAGACCACTTGACCATCTTACATACATGCGAGACCAAGGTTAGCTCTTAGGTCGAGCTGCATATCTCTGACGTGATGCACACACACACTTTTGTCATTTGGGTCTTGATTCATAATACTTACCTTGCTCTTGATGTATACATGATTTGGTCCTCAAAAAATTCATGTCACCATTTTATCCTAGTGTGTGTTTTCATGATTTTCAATAACCCCCTACTGTTAATCTAGGTCTTGCCACCGAAATATGCTCTCAAAGATTGGACTCTATTGAATTTATTTTGCCCCCGAGTGTGTTTTTTTTTTTAAAATAAAAATAAAAATAATAATAATAATAATAAAAACAAAAAGATGTATTTTGTCCTAAATATCTAATTATATGGAGTATCTTTTTGTTTCGTTGTTCCTATTAGTTTACTTTTCTTTCAACCGCCTTAGTATACTCGCTCCATTATTATCTTGAGCATCTTTTGTTTGGGTGCATTTTTTTTATGCTCAAGCAACTAATTACCCACTTGAGCAACTTTGGTCGAGTCTATATACACTTATAGTGGGTGAACAGCTCTATCATTGGTAGGCCACTCAAATCCATCAAACGAGTTTCAGCCTCTTTGCAATCCATCAACTCAAAATCCCCCTCGGTAACTTATGTTTCTTAGCTTACGGTTTAGCCTCTTATTACTTATGCTGCATCTGGGATTCGTATGGTTTGTTTCTCTATAATCTGTTCTGGCTATTTTTGTTGCACTAGTATCGATTAGTAACTCCGGCTAGCATGGTTTGTAAGGTTGATTTCTGGACTTTGCTATTCCTCATGGTTTATGGATAATATCGATTTATTTTGGGATCTTAACGTGGATGTATGGCTGCTGCATTTATTTCTTTTGGGCTTTGTCTTTGGCTTATGGATGAAGTTGGTTTTGTGTTGCTCTACTGGTATGTGTGTCTGGGTGCTGGGCATCTATTATACCAATTTCCAACTTCGAGTCTTTGCTTAAATCACTATGTGCATGTGATTATTGCAGCTGAACATATCTTGATGGTAATTGGTAAGGCTAAGGGTGTTATTCCTTGACATTCTCACTAGTACATTGCAGGTTCCTTTGTCCTTCCTTGACAACAAGGGGGAGAATATGATATTTCATGCTTTTGTTTGTGTGTTTCTAACATTCTAATAGCTATGAGATGTTTTCGATGGTGCAGCAATACATATTTCCAACTCAGTTTTCTTAGGGGATAGGTGTTATTTCTGTTGAGTGTGTTTTGTCATGGAAGTGCCGAAGGGGGAGATTGAAGCTCCATAGGCCGAGCTCCCTTTTGGTTGGCACATTCATGATCAAATAACACCTTTCCATGTATCCCCATTTTATCGAGTTGTAATTTTTTCTTTTGATTAGAAGCGTCTGTTTAGGATGTGGAAAGGAATCATTATATTGTATTTTTATTTTGAGCGCGGTAGTTGTTAGTCAAGCAAAAGGGTGTGTTCTTGACATGTTGAAGGGAGGATTTCGCTCAAGCAAATAAATGGATTGCTCGAGTATCTTCAAAAATGGGTTCAGCATTTTTTCCCAGAAGACATGGCAACACTAGATAATTTTCTATTACATCAAGCTGTTGCCGCTGTATTGAATTGACGTGACCGACCTAAGTTTGTTTTTAAGGAGGCCACCAACGCTATTGAGATTAGGGCGATTAGGTTAGAATAAGTGTGGGTGGCCGTGAGTTTTCTGGGTGCTTGAAAGAGTATATCAAAACAAGTCTGGAGAGCTTCAATTTGGGAACTCGAAGAACTATAAAGATTGATAGAATCTCCATGCAATAGAGTCATCTTCGAGAGGTTTTTGCAACACAACAAAATCGTCTTTTTGAGTAAAAGTCCTTTCATGGAGTTCGAAAGGCGATCGTTTGGAAGGCTTGAGGATTCAAGATACGGTGATCATGCAAGGGTACGATGAACGTGGATTCGGCTGGTAGATCTCAGGACTCGTGGTGAGGATACACAGTCAATATTAAGATTGCTTGTAATCGTACATTTGTTTTAGTGCATGATTCCTTCCCATGGTTTTTACCCGATTTTGGGGTTTTCCACGTAAGATTGGTGTTCTGTTCTTTGGTTGATTTCGTGGTGTGTTTGAAGTCATCTAGTAAGGCGAAATAAGTACTCCTAGCATCTCTTTAGAAATTTCATTTGGTATCAGAGCGGGTCACTATATTTTGGAATTGTTCGAATTCTTAGTGGATCCTTAGGTTGCAATGGAGAGTTAAACACGAATCGCCCCTGTTTTGGATCGTACTAATTTTGATCATTGGAAGGCAAAGATGGAGGCCTATTTAAAGGCCATTGACGAAGATGTTTGGAATGCATGTGAAGTGAGGTATACGCCGCCAACTGTAACTGTTGAGGGAACTTCGACACCAAAGGCTATTGCGAGGTTTACGACAGAGGAGAAGGCACTGCGTGCAGCAAATAGCAGGGCACTCAATGTACTGTTTACTCATGTTGATACAAAGGAGTTCCACCGTATATCTACATGCAAGACAGCAAAGGATGCGTGGGATATTCTCGTTACTACCCACGAAGGAACTGATACAGTAAAGCAAGGGAAGTTGCAACGGGTCACTACCAAGTTTGAAATGCTGCGTATGAAGGAAGATGAGACATTTGATGAGTTCTATGCCAAACTCAACCACATCGTCAACACCAGCTGTACTTTGGGTGAGCCTATTACTCCATTTCGTGTTGTTAAGAAAATTTTGTGATCTATTCCTGAACGATTTAATACTAAAGTAGATTTTTGGAGGGTAAGAGAAAATTACCTGAAATGTCTGTGGAAGAAATAGTAGGGCAATTTCAAAATTATGAGCTTACTCATTTTGATCAAGACTTATTTCCTACTAAAAGTACTAATAAAGGATCGGAAAAACAAATTGCTTTTTCTAGTAAAAATACTACTAAAGGTTTGGAAAAACAAACTATTTTTTCGAGTAAAAGTAATGAATCTAATGAGTCGGACAGCGATGAAAGTTACGATACGGAGGCTATGGCATTATTTACCAAGAACTTCAAACGATTTTTTAAGAAAAAGAATAACGATAGTGACAACAATGGGAAGAAAGGTAAAGGAAAATTTGAGTCCTCTAGTAACAAAGATCGGAAAGGAGTAAACGGACCACCCTCGGGGCCGAAGTGCTATGAGTGCCATGGGTATGGACATCTTGCTTAGGATTGCGCAAATAAAAAGGCTAAGCAGAAAATACTCAGTGTGACGACTTGGGATGATGACACTGATAGTGAGAAGTCGAATAGTGATAGAGATGAGGAAAACAATGAAAAAAACTTATTGGCCTTCACAGCAAATCATCACGAAAGTGATATGACCCAGCAAAAGTTGGGGAATGAAGGAACCCATGATAGTGACAATGAAGAGGAGGAAGTGAAGTTTGACGAGTTGCAGGAGGCTTATAACAAGTTATATGAAGAAAGCCGGAAACTCACCAAACAAAATGATAAGCTCGCTAGTAAGAATGAGGCAGCTGTGGCTGATCTGTCAAAAGCACTATCCTCAGCAAGGGAGTTGTCAGAAAATCTTGAAAGTGTCACTCAGGAGAGGAATCAATTCAAACTGGAAGTAATGGAACTTCGGGAGAAAGTTAGCAAGTTGGAAGAGCTGAACGGGATAAACAAAGGTAAAATAAAAAAAATTGATTACTGACTTGACTAATGCTAATGCTATTTTTGAGCGCATGAATGCAGGTTCTAAGCATTTAGATGATATTCTTGATGTACAAAGATCGGTCAGTGACCGATCTGGACTCGGGTTCAAAGCCACATGCTCAAATCAAGAAAATGTCAGGAAGATATCTGAAGAAAAGCATAAGGCGACAGCTTTAAAAAATCCTGTAAGTTCGTCAATATTTGAAAATCAACACAAAGAGGTAAAATAAAAAGCTAGTTACAATACTATTAAGCCTCAAGTTTTTATTAAGATGCCTGCTCATATTCAAAGAACTGCTATTGGGAGATTCATCCCCGTGTGTCATTATTGTGGTGTTGTAGGACATATTCGGCCTTATTGTTTTCAGTTATATGGTTATCCAACATGTCATTTTATGAATAGTAGCAAGAAAAGTATGCATCAGAAGGGTGGCAATCATAAGGAACAAACTCATAATTTTGTTAAACAGAATAAACCCCATGAGAAAGATCATGTTAAAACTTACAGTTCTAAGACTAAGCATGTATGGGTTAGGAGTGCTGATTTGCATTGCATGGTCGTTCACACTGCACTAAAAGCACAGAACACTAATATGTGGTATCTTGATAGTGGATGCTCTCGTCACATGTCAGGAGACAGATCTCTTTTTACAAAGTTCGAAAATTACAATGGAGGTTCTGTTACGTTTGGTGATGGTAGTAAGTCCAAAGTTGTCGGAAAAGGGATCATTCAGGCCCCTAGAGTTGGTACTTTGGAAAATGTTCTTTTTGTAGAAGGACTCAAAGCTAACTTGATTAGTATAAGTTAAATGTGTGATTCCCTTCATGAAGTTAGATTCTCGAAGAATGATTGTTATATCTGAGATGTGAACGGGGCTAATGTAATGCATGGTACTAGAACTTCTGACAATTGCTATGGTATTATACCCTTAGATAATGTGACTTGTCACTCCACTAAATTAGATGAGATAGATCTTTGGCATCAACGGTTAGGCCATATCAATTACAAGGACCTATCTATATTAACTAAAAAGGAATTAATTCGCGGAGTACCTAGACTGAGTCGCCCGTCTCATCATATTTGTGGTCCGTGTCAGATTGAAAAGCAAACTAGAGTTGTTCATAAAAAGACTAACACGTTGGCCACCATTAGACCTCTAGAATTGCTTCACATGGACTTAAAGGGTCCCTCAAGGGTAGCTAGTATTGCTGGAAAGAAATACATTTTCGTTATAGTGGATGATTTCACACGGTTTACATGGGTTAATTTTTTACGTGAAAAATCTGAAACCATTACATTCTTTAAGTCATTTGTCAAAAGTGTACAAAATGAAAATAGCGTGAAAATTGGTATGATAGTTCGCATTCGCTCAGATCATGTCAAAGAATTTGGAAACAGTGAATATGCAAAGTTCTGTGAGGATCTAGGAATTAATCATGAGTTTTCTACCCCTAAGACCCCTCAACAAAATGGGGTGGTTGAACGTAAGAATAGAGTGATTCAGGAGATGGCACGAGTCATGAACATTATTTTGGAATCCTCCCCTCCCTTGTTATATGTATGTATATATATATATATGTATATATATATATATATATATATCTCATCGAAGGTAGCAGGAGGAGGAACGGAAGTATATAAAAAAAAATAGAGAGAGAGAGAGGAGGTTTTGTATATGGTGAATTTTATTTCTTATGACCTTTCGGGCTTTTCACTTAGTAACCGGGCCTCTTGCCTCAGTAAGTAGTGAGTGTTCGTGTCAAACGGTGAAGAGTACCAAGAGTGTCTTCTGTGGCTTGCTTGGGTTCGTAGCCTTTTTGACTCGAGTAAGTAAGTCCGTTGGGGTGTTCTCTACATCTAGTGCCCTAAGACCGTCTGGTTTGGGTGTCACTGGCCTAAAGCTCGCTACAAGGGTCAATTAGAAAGCTTAAGGGACCACGGCATTGCACGGCCACATTATAGTTGTTGGAGTTTGGTTGAGGGGGAGTTTGTAGTAAATTGATTTTCGAAATGTCTTGGTTTGACTTCTTGAGGGGGAGACCACTTGGCCATCTTACATACATGAGAGACCAAGGTTAGCTCTTAGGTCGAGCTGCATATCTTTGACGTGATGCACACACATACTTTTGTCATTTGGGTCTTGATTCATAATACTTATCTTGCTCTTGATGTATACATGATTTGGTCCTCAAAAAATTCACGTCACCATTTTATCCTAGTGTGTGTTTTCATGATTTTCAATAACCCCCTACTGTTAATCTAGGTCTTGCCACCGAAATATGCTCTCAAAGATTGGACTCTATTGAATTTATTTTGCCCCGAGTGTGTTTTTAAAAATAATAATAATAATAATAATAATAATAATAACAAAAAGATGTATTTTGTCCTAAATATCTAATTATATGGAGTATCTTTTTGTTTCGTTGTTCCTATTAGTTTACTTTTCGTTCAACCGCCTTAGTATACTCGCTCCATTATTATCTTGAGCATCTTTTGTTTGGGTGCATTTTTTTTATGCTCGAGCAACTAATTACCCACTTGAGCAACTTTGGTCGAGTCTATATACACTTATAGTGGGTGAACAGCTCTATCATTGGTAGGCCACTCAAATCCATCAAACGAGTTTCAGCCTCTTTGCAATCCATCAACTCAAAATCCCCCTCGGTAACTTATGTTTCTTAGCTTACGGTTTAGCCTCTTATTACTTATGCTGCATTTGGGATTCGTATGGTTTGTTTCTCTATAATCTATTCTGGCTATTTTTGTTGCACTAGTATCGATTAGTAACTCCGGCTAGCATGGTTTGTAAGGTTGATTTCTGGACTTTGCTATTCCTCATGGTTTATGGATAATATCGATTTATTTTGGGATCTTAACGTTGATGTATGGCTGCTGCATTTATTTCTTTTGGGCTTTGTCTTTGGCTTATGGATGAAGTTGGTTTTGCGTTGCTCTACTAGTATGTGTGTCTGGGTGCTGGGCATCTATTATACCAATTTCCAGCTTCGAGTCTTTGCTTAAATCACTATGTGCATGTGATTATTGCAGCTGAACATATCTTGATGGTAATTGGTAAGGCTAAGAGCATCTCCAATGCACTCTCCATTCCTCTATTTCTCCATTTGAGATGATCATTTTTGGAGGAAATACCATTCCAACCCATCCTCTATTTTCTCCTCCATTTGAGAGGATCAAGTTTGGTACTCCAAATATGGAGGATGGAGAAAAAAATGGAGGATCTCCTCCATTTCACTATTCACCCTCACCAAATCCCATTTTGTTCATCAAATTAGTTTTGATACACTAATCCTTTATAAAATTGGTACCAATCAAAAGATATGTACAATATCTTCAAAATAAGACCCATATTGAGTATTTTTTTAATGAAGTTAGAAAAATAAAAATCTGAGTTTTGGAGGAAAAGTGGGGAAGTTTGAGATTTGGGATGAGTTTTTAAAGAAATAGATGTAGAAATAGAGTATTGGGTTGGAGTTAGATTTCCTCCAAAATCACTTTTGCAATAAAATATATTATTTTGATACTCTCAAATGAAGAAATGAAGGCAAAAATGAAGTATTGGATTGGAGATGCTCTAAGGGTGTTATTCCTTGACATTCTCACTAGTACATTGCAGGTTCCTTTGTCCTTCCTTGACAAAAAGGGGGAGAATATGATATTCCATGCTTTTGTTTGTGTGTTTCTAACATTCTAATAGCTGTGAGATGTTTTCGATGGTGCAGCGATATAGATTTCCAACTCACAGTTTTCTTAGGGGATAGGTGTTATTTCTGTTGAGTGTGTTTTGTCATGGAAGTGCCGAAGGGGGAGATTGAAGTTCCATAGGCCGAGCTCCCTTTTGGTTGGCACATTCATGACCAAATAACACCTTTCCATGTATCCCATTTTATCGAGTTGTAATTTTTTCTTTTGATTAGAAGCGTCTGTTTAAGATGTGGAAAGGAATCATTATATTGTATTTTTATTTTGAGTGCGGTAGTTGTTAGTCAAGCAAAAGGGTGTGTTCTTGACATGTTGAAGGGAGGATTTCGCTCAAGCAAATAATTGGATTGCTCGAGTATCTTTAAAAATGGGTTCAGCATTTTTTTCCCAGAAGACACGGCAACACTAGATAATTTCTATTACATCAAGGTGTTGCCGCTGTATTGAATTGGCGTGACCGACCTAAGTTTGTTTTTAAGGAGGCCACCAACGCTATTGAGATTAGGGCGATTAGGTCAGAATAAGTGTGGGCGGCCGTGAGTTTTCTGGGTTCTTGAAAGAGTATATCAAAACAAGTCTGGAGAGCTTCAATTTGGGATCTCGAAGAACTATAAAGATTGATAGAATCTCCATGCAACAGAGTCATCTTCGAGAGGTTTTTGCAACACAACAAAATCGTCTTTTTGAGTAAAAGTCCTTTCGTGGAGTTCGAAAGGCGATCGTTTGGAAGGCTTGAGGATTCAAGATACGGTGATCATGCAAGGGTACGATGAATGTGGATTCGGCAGGTAGATCTCAAGACTCGTGGTGAGGATACACAGTCAGTATTAAGATTGCTTGTAATCGTACATTTGTTTTAGTGCATGATTCCTTCCCGTGGTTTTTACCCGATTTTGGGGTTTTCCACGTAAGATTGGTGTTCTGTTCTTTGGTTGATTTCGTGGTGTGTTTGAAGTCATCTAGTAAGGCGAAATAAGTACTCCTAGCATCTCTTTAGAAATTTCAGTTTGAAACTTAGAGATTAAAACATTTGGAAGCTTAAGATTAAATCGAATACCAAACTACTTGCACCAACCCTTTACTGTACGCGCTCTTGCTTTCACACTCGCTTTTGCACTCATACATTAGGATCGATATTTTTTTAATAACAAGAAGTCAAAATTTTAGCAAACACCCCAATAGTATATGTAAAGAAAAAATAGAGAAATTTGAACAAATGACTCATTGCCGTACCATTTTAAGGGATCCCCATTTTAATTGGTTGGGTTAAATCCGTACTAAGATCATACAATACAGAGGAGTACTATCTTGACTCATATACTATATACTACTATTTTAAACTTTAGCTTATACTGGTGATGGAGCTTGTGGAGTAAGCTTATCTTTGACCTATATATCTAAGAAGGTACCATGTAATTTTAGGTGGGTGTTAATATTCCATATGAGGTTTTAGCTCTCAATCAATGTGGGACTAAACGCTCTCAACTCCTCAAATATGGGGTATTACAATCTTCTCTTCTTAGGGATGCAATGTTCTCGTTGCATAGTTCCAACAACCTCCCCTAGTGTCTGTAGTGGCAGAGCGCATTTTACCCACCACTTAAACCATGGCGGAGCTCTGAAGAATGAAATTTAGAGAGAATTCGGAGGAGGAAAGTCAGAGCTTTCGAAGGAGAAAGATGAAGAAGGGGTGATTCTAACTTGGAGGCCTTCAAGGCCTTTTATGCTGGTGGGGGGACGCCTAACCAGAGGTGCCCCAGGGGGTGATGTGGCTGGTCCTCAGGCAAGCATTCAGGCCCTGGACCGACTAGTGAAACACTGTATCAATTCGCGTGCCAGAAAGTTTGATATGAATTCGTTCAGGGTGACCTCCTTAAGGTTTTGAGGCGTTACGAACGTCGTGGCAACGTCTGTTTTTCAAGATTACGTCCGAATTGGCAGAAAAATTACTCGGTCGATTCTTGTTTGACTTCAGGTGATACATGCGATTGGAAGACCAAACAAAATTCAAATGACCTGGAACTTTACGGGGAGCTCCGTGATCATAAGAATGAGCTGTTGTACGGCTAGATTGAAAAGTCTCGTTCACGAAGTATGAGAACAAAGTACTGTCGGTTTCAAAAATTGCGGTGCGCGCAAAAATATCGAACGAGTTCTATTTTGCATGAAACTTGTCTAGAGACCTTAGAATACTTTATTATATCACTGAGCACAATGTTTGGTGAGGTCTGGAGAAGATTTGGCTTGATCAAAATTTTTGGGGATTAAATCGGGTATTTTACCAGTAGCAGGTAAAAGTCTGGTGATGATTCAACGGTGAAACGTCCTCGGATTGTGACGAGACTTGTCATGTCACTTAAAAATGATGAAATAAGCACATCTAACGGTGCCGATATATAGTGATTTAGATGTTCCGAAGTATATGTTGGTTTTGTTCCGTTTAATCTTTGTAATCGTTTATAAAGATTAATAAAATCTTTTTGCTTAGTAAAAAAAAAAAAAGTATATGTTGGTTTTTCGGCCCAGATTAGAGTTATTGGGACTCACTTCATGACCGTTGGCCGAAGAGGCTAGGGGACTATTCTAGTCTAGAAATGTCATGCCTCACCGCTAGGCTATGCACATGTAGATGTTTTAGGATACTTACCAAATTAAATGACCATTTGACTATTCGTGAGAAAAGCTGGTTTATTTGACGTCGTTTTGTACCTATTCGGAAGCTTCGCACTCTTCTTTGGGATCAACCACGTTAGCATGTTGAAGGCTGATGTTCTTGTTCTTTAGGATTGGTGAAATAAAGGGTGGGACAAATTCGGGTGTTTACACATATGATTCATTTCTCGCTTTAGGTCCTTTGAATCTTTGTAATTTGTTTTCAAACATTAATAAAATTCCTTTTTTTCTCTTCAAAAAAAGTTTGCATGTGACCCAAATTTATGTTGTTTTGTAGGCAGCGGATATATTTTAATAGGGAAAATGTTTATTGATATAGTTGCATGTGATCTAAATTTCAATTCTTTTAGCTCTTCAAAAAAAAATTCCAGTTACTTTTTTTTTTAAATTGTGCCAATGCGGCATGAGTAACAAACCGAAGACAAGAATAAACCGGTCAAACCGAACCAAATCGGACCAAATCGAACCGTTTACACTCTTGATCATTATTGTAAAATTCCAGTTACTATTTTTTTTAAATTGTAAAATGTCTAAGCCGAAATATCCGGTTTGATTTGAACAAATGCCCCAACCAGACCAAATCGAACCGTTTACACATTATTGTACATTGTTTTAAGACTATTTTGTCGAAAAATTATTCAATGCCCATGGGGCACCTCCACATGATGATCCAAGCCTCTCGTTCACAACACAACCATGTGAGCCCAAGACTAATGTATATGAGTTGCACATAAATGTGTGATACAAGAGAAGTAAGGCTATAAGGGATCCCTCATAGGATCCTAACTGTATATATATATATATATAAAGGTAAACCTTGCATATGTAGCACGGTAAACAAGAGATTACTCGATGCCACACTGTATATCAGTCAGGATCCTATGAGGGATCTTTTACGGCCTTACCGTAAGGGACTCCCTTTCCTGATTAAATTGCAACGATCCGAGCCGCTCAATGTGTTCAGAACGTGATTTTAAGGGTACTTGTGAGAAATTGCCCAAAAAAATGACCGGGAAGGGCTTGATCGAACAGTTTTGCATAAAATGCATTTTATAGTGTTTTTATGAAAAACTGCTCGGATCAAGCCCTTCCCGGTCATTTTTTTGGGCAATTTCTCGCGAATACCCTTAAAATCACGTTCTAAATACATTGAGCGGCTCGGATCATCGCAATTCGATTGGGAAAGGGGAGTCCCTTACGGTAAGGCCGTAAGGGATCCCTCATAGGATCCTGACTGATATACATATATAGTAACTACAAAAAGTCACAGAAAAAAAAGTACTCCCTCCGTCCCTTTTTAAGTGTCCCGCTTCGTAACTCCAATTTATTAAGAAAACATCATCATTACACCTTTCATATCAATTTTTATCTTCACTTTCTCTACTTACCATCTATGGAGACATCATCATTACACTTTTACTCACTAACTTTTCAAAATTGAATCTACTTTAAGGGGCAAAATGAAAATGTACAAACTTTTACCCACTAACTTTACAAAATGAACATTTATTAAGGAACAATCCAAAATGGAATCCTGGACTTTAAAAAGGGAATGGAGGGAGTAGTAGTTATAGTTGCATCATTTATATTCCCTCTATCCTAAATTGGTCTCTATTCACTATTTCGAATCTCTCAAACTTCTATTCATTTTCTTTATTTATAATATTTTTTAAATGTGGATCTTTTTTTTTATAGATCTTTATTAGTTTTATTGAACAAGATTCTAAAATTTTTAGAAAAAGCCTTATAAATTGTGAAATATAGGTAATTTTTTAAGTGATATATATGACTGTCAAAATGGGACGACCAACTTGGGATGGAGAAGGGAGATGAGTAATATCTTATTCAATTTGAACTCTTTAGGATTTCTATTATGATTTTGTTTTTGCTTCTTTTTTTTTTTTTTTCACTTTCTTTACGGCATGGGTGATTACAACAGAGCTGGGAAGTCATTGAAATTGAAGAGTCGGGAAGACCAACTTGGGATGAAGAATGGTGATGAGTAATATCTTAAACAATTTGAACTCTTTAGGATTTCTATTGTGATTTTGTTTTTGCTTCTTTTCTTTTTTTTTCTTTTTCACTTTCTTTACGGTAGGGGTGATCACAACAGAGCCGGAAAGTCATTGAAATTGAAGAGTTCAATTAATGGTTGGATAAGGTTCTAAACCCGATCATGCATGTGTACTGTATAGCAGACATGATTTTAAATTTCTAAGCAAATTCAAAGCGCCCCCGGTAGACAAATTCATTTACGGCAGGGGTGATCACAACAGAGCCGGAAAGTCATTGAAATTGAAGAGTTCAATTAATGGTTGGATAAGGTTCTAAACCCGATCATGTGTACTGTATAGCAGACATGATTTTAAATTTCTAAGCAATAATTATCTACAAATCGGTCAATAATGTGTGAAAATAGACATATGATCGATATCTATGTGTATCGATCCTTTATGGGCTTTTTTTTCTGGGGGACGCGTTCTCAGTGGTCATTGTAGACGTACAGTAAAAATATTTTACAGTAACTACGTACTAGTAGTGCATCAAAAACTTGAACGTACACAAAAGAAGTAGACAACAATAACTATTTTAATTAGTACTAGCGCATCATTACAAACATTAATTAATAATTCAAAGCGCCCCCGGTAGACAAATTCATTTTGAGAATAGGAGTATATATAAGATAGAATCTACAAATAAAAACTTGATCGGTGTGTCATTACCGTACAATTAATTTTCAAAATTTCTGTCCAGTAAGTATGTTGGTTTTATTAATTAGGTGAATCCGTACGTAGATTATACTGGTGTTTCAATCACATGGTGGAATGCTATATATCTTGACTGCGTTTTCAGTTGAATAATAGTTTGTTTAATCTGGTGATGGGCCAAGTGGTATAGCTAGTGGCATATTATCTTGACCCTTATTTACGCTCTTCAATTCTCTCCCAATTTGAAAAACTAAACTCGATAGTACGTCCAACTTCATTATTATTGTACTATATAGGATAGGAATACCGGTCCGGATAATGTTTGTACTGGTACGATTCCCTAGCTACTATTTTATTGGCGCATCAGCTGCTATCTCTCCCTCCTGATTAAAAATTAAGAAAGCTCGAGCTATGCGGAGATAGATAGATATATGGAGTATTGGATTCACAAAAGTAATTTAAACCGGAGCTGGTGATCTATCTTCCTACTCCCTAGACATTGCTTTTAATGCCATTAATTAAAGGCATGTCCATGCACATATCCCATTTCTTGCCTTAATTAAGCTCCTATATTAATTTAATTATTAACAAAGTAAAGATTATAAGTTGGTTGCTAAGAACAACTAACATGGTAATTAAAGTACACAACTTGTACGTTCGGTACGTAGAAATGGGTAGAGGACCTTGGGGTTTGGCTCAGTTGTCTGTAGCGTTTCTTTGAAGCGTGAGGTCTAGGATCCGATTCCTATGGACAAGAGATTAGCGCTCGTAATAACCTAACAAATACTATAACATATATAGTACTAAGCCCGTTCCGTTTTTGCTCCTTAAAAAATAAGTACTTATTTACAATTTTCAAGCTTAAAAATAGTAAGCTTATTAAAATTAAAAAATATGCAATATGGATCTTGTTTCTTAGATTTTGATGAGATCTATCACACCCTGCAAAAAATTATAAAATTTATTTTTGTAAGTTCATTATTTTTAAGCTTGAAAATGGGTCTTTATTTTTTAAGTACTTATTTGAAAAAACGGAACGAGAATCATCTAACAAAGAAAAAAAGTCCAGAGGGGCTTAAATGGGGCCAGCAATGCGAGTTTGAGTTAATAACATTCAGGCTTTTAGGAATATGGATACGTTTTTGTCCCCAACCAATAGTAAGTGATTCCCCTCCTAGCTGTTTCTCATTGCTTTATGTGGAAATTAATGGTTCCATGCGGTTAGCCTTAGGTGGATTAATTTCACCTCGTTTGAGTGTGCGGGTACCTCCTATGTTAATTGTCAAAAAAGAGAGAGTATAAGATAACACTGTCCAGTATTGCTTGAGCACAAATGTGACCGTATTTCATAAGACTATAAGGCCTATTTTGGCTTAATAAACTATTCTTTAATTCAAATTTTTGCGCATCTGTTGGTTGTGCGACATTTTTTGTTGTTGTGAATTATTGATTTGTCTGAACGAAAATAATCTAAAGAGTAAAAATTAATAACCCAAAATAGATTAAGATTATTAAGCATGAATCTCCCCACAAGTTGTCTAAGAGAGTATCTCCATGCCTTGCTCTTTTAATTGGGCCATTACCAAATTCTAAGCAAAACCCCTCTAAACTTATTTCAATCCTCGAGTCAAACTCATATCTGATTGAGCTTTACTCAAATTTTTTATCAAATTAATGAAGGGAGATTGAAATTTTTCCTCAAATGCTTGTAAGTTTGTTTTGCTCTTCACAATTTGCATGTCATTAATGAATTTTTTACTTAAATTTGTGCTTATATTTTGAGTTTGTCCATTGGAGTACTTCATACCTGTTGGCTGTATATATTTAAATTAGGAAAGAAAATAATTTAGGTAGCTAATTTAGGAATTTGTATATTTGATTATGTGTATTTCCTTATTTTAAGATTTTGTTTCCTTAGTTGATAGGTAGCTTGTACTCTCTCCGTCCCCTTTTTAAAGTCCAGTATTTCATTTTGGATTGTCCCTTAATAAATGTCCATTTTGTAAAGTTAGTGGATAAAAGTTGGTATATTTTCCATTTTGCCCTTAAAAGTATATTCCATTTTGAAAATTAGTGAGTAAATGTGTAATGATGATGTCTCCATAGAGGGTAAGTAGGAAAAGTGGAGGTAAAAGTTGATGTGAAAGGTGTAATGATGATGTTTTCTTAATAAGTTGGAGTTACGAAGCGGGACACTTAAAAAGGGACGGAGGGAGTATTATAAATTGACCTCTAATGGGAGAAGAATAAACATTCTGAATTTCGTTCAACATGGTATCAGAGCGGGTTACATAATCATACCGTTCTTTTTGTTTCTCTTCTCGCTTCGCATCGGGATCTCTCGACCCTGATCGATTCTCTCTCATTGATAGTCTCTTGTTAGTTGACAGTAGCTTCATCAACGATCGTCTCCCATCAGCGATCGTCTCTCATCATCTCTCATCAGCAACCATTGCTGAAACACTATGAAACCTCTGGTTCTCTCAGATCAGCGACCGTTGATTCTCTCTCGCCTCATCACCGGAACCCTAGCAGTCTCCAGCGACCCTCGTTTTGCTTCAGCAAATCTCGAAAAAAAAAAACCCTCGTATCCTCTCAACAAGCCTCGGATCTTCTCGAAACCATCCAAAATCTCTCCAGAAACGTCCGAAAAGTCCTTCCTGACATCCGGCGAGTCTTCTTCTGCCTCTGATGAGTCTCGATCTGCTCACTAGTCTCCTCAAAACCTCTCGGCGACCTCCAACTTGACTCAGCACTCACTGGGTCAGAGTATTAAAGGCTTTTTGGAACCCTCTCTCTCAGATTCTTGACTGTTTTTCATCAATCTGAGGTATCTTTGATTCTATTTATCGTTGGTTGTCTTCCTTTTCTCATCATGGGTGATAAAAACAAGGAATAATCAGAGCCATCTGAGTCTATTCAGTCAGATCTGATCACTATTTCTAAATCTGAGTATGATTCTATGATATAAAGAGCACATGCATCTTCTTCCTCCACTGCCAATGTTGTCTATTCTGGTAACTCATGTCTTCATTCCTCTTCCCATGCACCTTGGGTTCTCGATTCTGGAGCCATTAACCATATGACTGGTAATTTGTCCCTCTTATCTGATATTATTTCTCCTTTTGCTCCTTCCTATGTTATTGTTGCTAATGGAACAAAAACTCAAGTGCATGGCATTGACACATATTGTACTTCTGGTCTCACTTTTACTTCTGTTTAATATTTATCCCACTTTCCTTTTAACTTGCTATCCATTCAAAAATTCGCCCACAATTTCCAATGTTCAGTAACCTTCTATTCCTCTCATTGTGAATTTCAGGATCTCAAGATGCAGAGGATGATTGGTGGGGGATATGAGAAGAATGTCCTTTATTACTTCTAGTCGTCTGGTTCCTCAGATCCATCTGCTCTTCATTCTATCACAACATTGTATCAATGGCATTGTCGTCTAGGGCACTCGTCATCTGTTAACCTTAGATCTTTAATTCCATTTTTACCTGATTTTTCTACTTTTAATTGTGAAACTTGTGAACTTAGTAAACATCGGAGAGTTACTTTTTCTCCTCGCACTGATTCACCTAGTTTGCACCTGTTTGCTTTTGTTCACTCTGATATTTGGGGACCATCTCAGATTACTGGTTTATGTAGCTCTAGGTATTTTGTTACATTATTGATGATTTTTCTCGTTTAAATTGGATTTATGTGCTTACAGCTCGATCACAAATCTTTTCTGTGTTTCAATCTTTTTATTCTGAAGTCCTAAATCAATTTAATGCCAACTTAAAGGTTTTTCGTACCGATAATGCTCAAGAGTATCTGGCTAAACCTTTTCAGTAATTTCTAAACTCTAAAGGCATTATTCATCAAACAACTTGTGTTAGTACCCCACAACAAAATGGTATTGCTGAACGAAAAAATGGTTCTGTCTTGGCCATTGCTCGTGCTCTCATGATCCACATGCATGTACCAAAATATTTTTGGGGAGATGCAGTTCTTACTGCTGGGTACCTTTTAAATAGAATGTCAACTCGTGTTTTACAGGGTAAATCCCCTTTTCAAGTCATGTTTCCCGATAAGAATCCCTTTCCTCTTCCCCCAATTTTTTTTGACTATGTTGCATTTGTTCACAACTTGCACCCTAATCGTTCCTAACTTGATCCTCACTCTCATAAATGTATCTTTCTTGGTTACTCACGAACACAAAAGGGGTACAAGTGTTATAGTCCTACACTACGTAAGCATTTTGTTAGTGCTGATGTCACCTTTTTTTTAGACGGTTCCCAATTATTCTCAAGAAGGCACTCACTTACAGGATCCACTAATCAATACTCCGGTTCTTCCATCGGTACTTCCTGATATTGCCAGACCCCTGGTTATCCAGGTCTATGTTCATTACCCTCCGGCTACTACTCCAGTAGATTCTCCTTATCCTCCCCCACAGCCTCCTCCGCCGTCTCCAAATCCACCTTCAGTTTCTTCTCTTGACCTACCCATTGCAGTGCGAAAGGGTACGCGTACTTGTACATCTCATCCTATTTCTCATTTTGTTTCGTATAATCGTTTATCCTCCTCGTTTCAAGCTTTTTTTGTATCACTCTCTTCTGTTAGTATTCCCAAGTCTTATCAGGAAGCTCTTTCTCATCCTGGTTGGCATTCAGCAATGCAAGAAGAGATGTGTGCTCTGGATTTGAATCATACTTGGGATTTGGTTCCCCAGCCTTCTGGGGCTCATATTGTTGGTTGCCGATGGGTTTTTACTGTCAAACATAATCCTGATGGCACCGTTGATCGTCTTAAAGCTCGCCTCGTGGCCAAAGGTTTTACTAAGATCTATGGCATTGATTATACCGAGACATTCTCTCCAGTGGCCAAACTCAACTCTATTCGTGTTATTATATCTCTCGCTGCTAATCGTGATTGGCCGCTTCACATCAACTGGATGTCAAGAATGCATTTTTGCATTGGGATTTGTCTGAGACTGTTTATATGGCCCAACCGCCTAGGTTTGAGTCCAAGGGGGAGAGTGTATGTCAACTTTGTAATTCTATATATGGCCTCAAACAGTCTCCCCGTGCTTGGTTTGATAAGTTCAGCAATTCTGTTGTTGCTCATGGGATGATTCGAAGTAAGGCTGATCACTCTGTGTTCTTTAAAAGGATCGATCGTGGGATTGTGATTCTGGTTGTTTATGTGGATGATATTGTCATCACTGGCAATGATAGTATTGGAATTCAAAGCTTGATTCATCACCTCTGCTCTAGTTTTCTTACTAAAGATTTGGGCAAGCTTTGGTACTTTTTTGGTATTGAGGTTGCTCGATCCAAAGCAGGCATCAGTTTGTCTCAAAGGAAGTACACTCTTGATCTTTTGAGAGATATAGGTTATCTTGGTTCCAAACCTGTTGCCACTCCTATGGATACTAATTTAAAGTTACTTCCTGACGATGGTGAGTTGATTGATGATCCTGAAGCTTATCGGAGACTTATAGGTAGACTTATCTACCTTACTATTACTCGACCTGATATTTCCTATGCAGTCAGTGTGGTTAGTCAATTCATGACTCGTCCTCGTGTTCCTCAAATGGAGGCAGCCATTCGTATCCTGATCAAGTATCTTAAAAATGCTCCAGGACTTGAACTTCTTTATTGATCATTTGGTCATCTTCGCATTGAGGGATATACCGATGCTGATTGGGCAGGATCTCTTGCAGACCGTTGATCCACCACCGGTTTTTGTACTTTTATTGGTGGTAATTTCGTTACTTGGAAAAATAAAAAGTAGTCATTTGTTGCTCGTTCTAGTGTTGAGGCTGAGTATCGAGCTATGGCGCAAACAACATGTGAACTCACTTGGCTACGCACTCTTATACGTGAATTCGGGATTCCAGTGCATGATCCTACTCCTCTTTGTTGTGACAATCAGGCTGCTATTCATATAGCTAACAACCTAGTATTTCATGAGCGAACTAAACACATCGAGGCTGACTGTCACTTCATTCGATTAAAAGTGGAGTCTAAGGAGATTACTACTCCTTTCGTTCCTTCGGGGTCTCAACTCGCAGATATTTTCACCAAAGCTCTTCGCAAAGCTACCATTGATTCTATATGTTGCAAGCTGGGTGTACATGATATATACTATCCAGCTTGAGGGGGAGTATTGGCTGTATATATTTAAATTAGAAAGGAAAATAATTTAGGTAGCTAGTTTAGGAATCTGTATATTTGATTATGTGTATTTCCTTATTTCAAGATTTTGTTTCCTTAGTTGATAGGTAGCTTGTATTATAAATTGTCCTCCAATGGGAATAAACATTCTGAATTTCGTTCAACAATACCAAATGAATTTTTTGGTCAAATTTTTACTCTAAGAGACTGATCATATTCATGTGGTAAATAGTGGATATATGTGGTGACGTAGAATCGCGCACCTAAATCGAACGCCTCTGAACTCAATTGTGTTCTAAAGTTGTTTTGCGGACTCTGGGCATAGGATATACTCCTTGTACTAGTTGATAGACACAAAAACTAACTACATGGCATTCAACTAATGAAAATCACTATCAACTGATGAACAATGATACGCGCGTTGTGTTGGCTTGGCACAGCGATCATACAATTATGGAGTACTAGTAGTATTATATTGATGCTAAAGTAGTGGGGAACGTGCACACGGAATGAACACGGAGTTGTACTATTATTAGTTGCAATTGGGGCCTGAATGAGTCACCACCTCCCTCAGAAAAAAAGATGGGGATTGCTCCACTTTTGACTCCAACTCAGAGAGAGTAGTATGCTTCGCAAGGCACCAACGTCCCTATCTTTCTCTCTCCTCCTAAAACAATATCTGTACTTTCTTCTTATACTACGTAATAAGATGCTATACCAATATGGAATCACTAAAGCAAATTTCCGATAAAGATATATACAGTATACTACAAGAGCATTATTCCATGAAAATGTTAACACAACAGAAATAATTAATGGAAACTAGTCCAGTTTTAATATAAAGAGGCCAGAGTATGTGCTGTTATATTTTACGGGGGTTTATTCGGGGAAATTATTTTTCATACTTTTCTTGTCTTTTAGTAAAAAATTTATGTTTAATTTTTTCACCAAGAAAATAAATGGAGTGCCTTCTTCAAAAAAAGAGAGAGTGCAAAAATCGTTAGTCATTATTTATCACTAGTATTGCAATTATTGACAGACATATATGATAGGATATAGTTAAATTATAGTAATATTCTTTATATATGTACATAAACTTTAGAATACAAAATCAATCCAGACCATCAAACTAAAAAGAGACAATGATAACAATTCATCAACATGAGACACTATTATTATTGAGCAGCTTAAAGTGATATACTATTATATGTTCAAAAAAAAAGAGTGATACTATTAACAAAAATATTATTAATATTTTCTAAGTCATTTGATTGGTAGGAGAACGGTCAAAATTAATGAAAAATTAAAAAACTGTAAAAGAAAATTTGTACTCCCTCCGTCCCTTTATTACAGTCCAGTATTTCATTTTGGGCTGTCCCTTAATAAGTGTCCATTTTGTAAAGTTAGTGGGTAAAAGTTGGTGAATTGTCTATTTTGTCCCTAAAAGTAGATTTCATTTTGAAAAGTTAGTGAGTAAAAGTGTAATGATGATGGGTAAATAGGAAAAGTGGAGGAAAAAGTTGATGTGAAAGATATAATGATGATGTCTTTTTAATAAGTTGGAGTTACGAAGCAGGACATTTAAAAAGGGACAGATGGAGTATTAAGCAATAAAATAATAATAAATATATGGATTATAATACAGGTAAAAAAAAAATTTACAAAGCCCTCATGCATATAAAATTGTCTTTTACTTCTTTCAAAAAACTAAGAAAACTTAAGTTGTCTAGTAAAATTGTCAATCGTATTGTACGTTAAGATTTTCTCTATTCTCTCCAACCTAACGTCCTCTGTAGCGAGTTGTATATTATTGAGGATATATCACATATCAACTAGAAGAGTAATCATAGTTACTGCAAATTTCATATAATATTATTCATTGGGCGTAAAATGACCCCAGATATGCTCCATTATTGCAACAAGAAGAAAAAAAAAAAAAAAGTGCAATCGATTCCTTATTTTCCAGAACAATGTTTCTGACTTTTATTACTCGTATACTATTAGAATCTTCCTTCCCAACTACTCCACTCTAGAATAATCCTCCACTTTATTTGGTTTGTTTTTATATGGTTTTTTTTCCCCCTCTCTCTCTAGCCGTTCTTATCAGGGTAAGGTGCGTACTCCTTGGTCCACTCATAAGTACGGCAACACCTCCTCAAAGCCGGAGAATATCTTTATTTCTATTTCCACATTAAAATATTAATTTAATCTCCACTCCACTCCCCCAAATAAAATAAAATAAAATTGTTTTCTAATTGTCTAGCTTGTTTATACTACTACTAGTATTGTGTTTTGTGTAAACTGCACTGATATCCCCTATATTCTGCTGAAATATCCATGTCATCCCCTTCTTCTTCTTCTTCTTCTTCTTTTGCTCAACAAAAAAGATTTTATTAATCTTTGAAAATGATTACAAAGATTAAACGGATCTCGGGCACACCGGCTAATTATGTTAAATGAAATCAAGTGAGTAAAGGTGTGAGTTTTACTATCTGTACGTGTTGATGCAATTCTTTTTCGTCTAGTCAATAGATGGGATCAACTGACCTCCTTCGTGTTACTCAAAATCATACTGTACTGTAAAAAAGTGAGGGAGTGAGTATTTCAGAAAAGAATAGGGGCGACAGGGGTATTTGTATAGAATTATCGGGGTGTTCTGTGTAGTTTAATGTTTTATGGAGGTGGTGACGTTTTGTTTTGTTGGAGGGATATATGTATTCGTACCGTTCCGGACTCGAATATGTCCTTCCTCACATACTTTCTCCACTGAATACAACTGGTCTCGCTTATGACCTCCCAAGACAGACGTGTAGATTGACTTTTCTATGCCCAACACTACCCCTGCTTGTCTCTTTCAACTTGCCTTCCGTCCTTTCTGTCCTTTCCAGTACGGCTTTTATCATTGGGCCTTTGAAAGACCGAAATACCCCTCCCCATTGACTTCAAATTAACTACTCTAGTCCAGATGGAGTACATTATTAATTGTACCTTCTCCTCGTATATACTTGAAATTTCGAGACTGACAAAGAATTTGTTTTGGTACCGGCCAAAATGCACCGATAAAAAAAATGGAGCTCAATTGAATAACTGCAAATGCTTAATCTAATTCAGGGAAATTAGGAATGGGTCTTGCGCGCCGATGCATGTACCATCGGTGCATTTCTCATTTGTTCTCATGAGATTTTTGTTAATTTAATTCAACGCTAACTCCTTTCAAATTGAAAAACAAGGAAATTGCTTTAAATTAATTTTACATGACATGATAACTAGATCACAGTTCGTAATACTATTTTTCACATTAAAAATTGCTTTCTTGCTCCATGGTGTAGAAAGAATTGTAGGGTAACATTGACGCAAAATTCTATTTTGTTGTGCACGTATTAGCTACTTACCTTGAGACTATAAGGACTCACTACATTTTTTTTTCTACTACCACATGATACTTGAATTTAAATGAAAGTTTGGGTAAGATGGCGTGGGACTCGGAGTTGCTTGCTATAGGTATAAAGACCAAGAATTGCCGCCGTTCTGCTTAGATTTTTGTCCTTATTAAAAAATATTCGTATTTGTTAGTTTTGAGCCTTAACTTTTGTGGTTTTTTTATTCGTCTCGTCGAAACGAACCAATAATCCTGAAAGTTTATCGCAAAACTAACAAATGCGATTTTTTGAATAAGGACAAAAACAAAAACAAAAACCCAAAAATCCCTTAGCGGAACGCCACCTTAGAATTGTCCCAAAAATTTCTTGTCACTGTTATTCACAGGAATCCATAGGCTATGAAAAACTATGAATATGTCTAGTTAAGCTTAGGAGTCAAGTATGGAGAGAAAGGATAGAAGAACACTCGTATACTTATTGTCATTTATGTTTTATGAAAATAGTTAAAAGAATTATTTTAAGACAAAGTAAATTTAATGTATTAAAGATCAATTTTAATTAATATACTATTTAGGAGACTATTTTTTTTATCATAACAATTTAAATACACAAAAGTTTGAAACTAAAAGTACAAAATTTTTTGGATTGCTCAGGATCTTGGCTACCTCCATCCCTAAAGCTAAGGACAAATAAATCACACGTGACTTTGAGTATTGGATCAACCTGCTCACAAATGCTAATTACTCCCCCCTTATACTTAAATTTTTACCCCAAAGTCTTAGACGAAATGAAAGTTTTATGGACTCCGCTTGGTTTTGGCTCCCAAAACCAACCTCTTTCTTACATCACGGGTTTCAATAATTTTTTTTCCCACTTATTACCCTAAAGCCTCCATCAAATATCATAAACAACCCATTATTTTTGAAAAATAATTTCTACACTCCCTTTTTTAATTATGGCATCCCATTTTTTTATCTTTTAGTATTAAAATTTGTGTATATTTTTTCATTAAAAGACAAAAAAAAAAGTGTTATAATTAAAAAAAGGAATATAGAAATCATTTCCCTTGTTGTTTCAAGGATTATAGCACAGTGATCAACTGGAACAGTCGAGTACAGTAGGTCAACTCTTTCCCCTCAATTATTCTGACATGAATCTATACGTCCGTACAGTTACAAAACTCGTAGTATAAAAACCGAGAGGAACATGTACGGTATTGTTCACATAGTAGGTCATTTATGTCCGCAAAAAAAGAGGTAGACCCCACCGTACCAAACTTCGGTAAAAAGCCAAAGGATAGTAGTGTAATTTGAACACCCTTCCCTTCTTCCTCCCTCTGTTCTCACCTAAACCAACCCCGAAGGTGTAGTCTTTTTCTGGTACTCCAACAGTTACGGACTAGTACTACTTCTCATTTCTCCTCTAACCACTCTCTCTCTCTCTCTCTCTCATAATTTCATTCGCCTCGCCACTCAAACAAGATTCCCACAAACAAAAAATAAAACTCTCCCCCATCCATAAATCTTCTTCAACCTTCAAAATCCATTTTTTATCATCTCCCTCTCCGTCCATACCATTCCATGACCACAATGAAAAGGCAAAAATCACCATGCAACAACTTCGACCTTCTCTCCGAGGAACTCATCCTCTCAATCCTCGACCGCCTCGATTCGAACCCACTCGACAAGAAATCATTCTCCCTCGTCTGCAAATCCTTTTACTCCGTCGAGTCCCACCACCGCACCACCCTCAAGCCCCTCCGCTCCGACCACCTCAAAAAGACCCTGACCCGGTACCCTTTCGTAACCCACCTCGATTTCTCCCTCTGCCCCCGCATCACCGACGCCTCCCTCTCCGCCGCCGCCTCCGTCTGCGGCGGAATGCTGAGGTCCGTCGACCTCTCGAGATCCAAGTTCTTTACCCACGTGGGTCTGTCGGGTCTCGTGACGAATTGCTCGAACTTGGTCCAGATTGACCTGTCCAACGCGACGGAGTTGAGGGATCCGGCCGCGGCCGCGATTGGGGAGGCCAAAAATCTGGAGCGGTTGTGGCTGGCGAGGTGCAAGGGGATTACGGATATGGGGATCGGGTGTATCGCTGTTGGGTGTAGGAAGTTGAGGTCGATTAACTTGAAGTGGTGTTTGGGGGTTGGTGATTTGGGTGTGGGTTTGATTGCTGTTAAGTGCAACGAGATCCGTAGCTTGGATCTCTCTTACTTGCCGGTAATTAAAATTTTCTATTACTCTTTTTATTCGATATGGTTTAAGACTGTTCTTTTTTAATCCACCAAAGTCATTGGAATAGTTAGATCAACATCTTGGGGAAGCAATTGAACCTCCTGGCACCTGGTTTGTTAGTGTTATGGTTTTTATTTGTAGTCTTAATAAGAAGTGAATTTATGGTTCTGATGGATTTATTGGCCTCTCTTTTCATTCAACATGATTTGTTTGGTTGTCGGTTTTTGGACAAGATTCGGAAAAGAAACCCTTTTTAGAAGGCAAAATACATCTGACTCAAGAAGAACCATATAAAACTAATGAGTGTTTTAGTTTTTAGTTCCAAACACGGTTTGTTAAAAAAACTGTTCTGGAAACTACAATCCCAAAGTAGATGATTTGACTGGCACTTATGTTTGGAGATCTGTACTTTCATTTGGGTATATGTTGCTCAATTGATTTGAGCAAGGTGTTGGTATTATGTTGGTTTTTCATAGTATGATTTTTGCATCTGACTCAAGTAGAACCATATAAAACTAATGAGTGTTTTAGTTTTTAGTTCCAAACACGGTTTGTAAAAAAACTTGTTCTGGAAACTACAATCAAACAGTTTTGGACCCAAAGTTGATGATTTGACTGGCTCTTATGTTTGGAGATCTGTACTTTTATTTGGGTATATGTTGCTCAATTGATTTGAGCAGGGTGTTGGTATTATGTTGGTTTTTTTTTTTGATTAGTATTATGTTGGTTTTTCATTAGTATGATATTTGCAGTTTTTACAAGTCGACCAAGGCTTTTCCTGGAAGTTTGAATTTAATCAGTGCATCTGAAAATGTTCCTTCATGATTGATGCATTATGAATTAAATCTCTTCCATAAAAGCATGTTTAGTTTACAGGAATGATCTATTCTTGTTGGACATTTGATAAATGTGATTCGTCTAAATGGAAGGATGATGTGCACATATCTGTCTAGGATTTTGAAAATAGATTTTTGTAAGCTTATGCGATGACGTGGGTCTTGCAAGGAATATGTGCCTTCAAATATGGCTTCATAATTTATGATGTAAAGGAAAAGTTGATTGAGTGCTTGCCTTATGAATTAAATCTTTTCTATTGTAGCATGTAGTTTATAGGGAAGGCTGTATTCATGTTGGATACCATGTAGTTGCGTAAATGTGACGCCTAGACACATAGAGAATATGTAGAGATGAAAGCAGATTGTTATGCCTACGGATCAATATTTATCTTTGCTTAGAATATATGCACTCATTCATGACTGCATCACTTCAACGAAAAAGCGGGGGCTGATGTGTGTCTAACCGCTTCCTTTGTCTGTAACAAATAATAGCCAGTTTATTATGAAATACTCGCCATATGTTACATGCTATGTGATTTTTTTCTATTAATTGGGCAACTGATGATTTGAAAAAGTGTTTTATTTGATCTGGCAGCTCAATACGTTATTAAAATTATTTTGCATTTATAGTTGCAAAGATGGAGTTCTTATTTGTTCGATTAGTTATATCATGCTATGAGTCTATGACCTCTATTGTGTTGTAGAGGTAAATAAACTAGAAGTAGAATGCACATTACCAACTACTATGAGTTGATGGATATTAATGATAAGATGGTGAACTGCATCTTCCTTGCTCCTGCTTGTGTGATATTGTCACGACATACTTAAGCATGCTATATCTCTTGCATTATGAGATCTGAAGTTATTTTCCTTGGCTTGTGATGTGAACATTCAGTACCAATATGTAATTTTATTTTCCTGTTTCGCAATTCTGATAGCTTCTTTAGCCCTTTCACAACCATCGTATGCTGATTGACTTGGTCATCGAGCGTAAAATAAACAAACATTTCTCATGGCAAGCTCAAAACAGTTGAATTCTGCAATGATTCAATTGTTAAGTGATGCTTAGATCTTTTATTCAACACATAACTGGATATTCACATGACAAACAAACTGTGCTATTCTATTCGTTTTGGCATGTTCGTGTTGTAGGGGGCCAACTTCATGAATCTGATTCAACTGATTACTAAGATATAAGATTTATATTTAGTATTGTAAAACTCTTGCTTTTAGACTCTGAATCTCCATGCTCCTCCCGAATCTATCAAGGTGTTCTTGACTGAAATTATGTGGGTCCTCTTCCTTATGTGGTTCATCTTTTTGTTCACGTCCATGTATGTGGCTAACATGTGTTACTGCTTGTATGTTCATAATAAACGTGGCTTGATCCTTATCTCATTTTCTTCTTGTGCAGATCACCAATAAATGCCTACCATCAATCTTGAAACTACAATACCTTGAAAATCTGGTTCTGGAGGGATGCTTTGGTATTGATGATGACAGCCTTGCAGTCCTCAAACAAGGGTGCAAATCATTAGAGGTACCTATCAATGGAGAGATAATAGAACTTATGATTTATGAAGTACACTTTTTGATATCTTTTAAAAGACAACTTCATGAATTATGCTGTTGTTATTTCTGCCATTGCAATTGAATTTACATTTGTCCAAAGTAGCTGTTTGTCGTTTGATCACTAATTTGTGAACTTATTTCTTTTTCAACAGACCCTTGATATGTCAAGTTGTCAAAATGTTAGTCATGTGGGCCTGTCTTCTCTAACAAGTGGTACTGGATGTCTACGGCAACTTACATTAGCATATGGCTCTCCTGTAAGTCCTTTAACTCGTTTGCCTCTGAATACTTGGGGTTACCCCTTGTTTCGTTTTGCTTTCAAACTTGGGGCTCATTTTTCACTGAATGGTGGCTCAGGTCACTCCTGCTCTTGCTGATACGTTGCAAAGGCTTTCCACATTGCAATCAATCAAACTAGATTGTTGTCCAGTCACATGTTCCGGACTGAAGGCTATTGGAAATTGGTGCGTATCACTAAGAGAGATCAGCTTGAGTAAATGCTTGGGAGTGACAGACAAAGGTCTTTCTTCCTTAGTTACAAAACACAAAGACTTGAGGAAGTTAGATATCACATGCTGCCGCAAGATCACTCACGTCTCAATTGCCCACATTACAAATTCATGCACCTCTCTTACATCCCTAAAAATGGAGTCATGTACTCTGGTACCAAAAGAAGCTTTTGTACTAATTGGACAGCGTTGCCTTCTTCTCGAAGAGCTTGACCTTACAGATAATGAAATCGATGATGAAGGTTGGGACTTCTCCGCTTGAGTTCTTATGATTGCACAGTTAGATTTGTCAGTTACTAATGCTATTGGGGATACAGGTTTGAAGTCCATCTCAAGATGTTCAAAACTCTCCAGCTTAAAACTCGGTATCTGCCTTAACATAACGGATAAAGGGCTTGCCCATATTGGCATGTGCTGCTCAAAACTTATGGAGCTTGATTTGTACAGGTAAGAGATTTGAACTTTAGTTCATGTAGGTTAAGGTCTGAGTTGTGTATTTTTTCCCCTTATTTTTCTCCTGTGCAGCTCTTTATAATTATGTGCATGTTGCTTTTTTGTTCAGGTCAGCAGGAATAACGGATTCTGGCATTCTGGCAGTTGCTGGTGGTTGTCCTGGCCTTGAGATGATTAATACATCATATTGTCAAGATATCACTAACAGCTCTTTGATATCCTTGTCAAAATGTTCTAAACTGAACACACTTGAAAGTCGAGGGTGTTCCCTTATTACGTCATTAGGTATAATGGCGATTGCTGCTGGATGTAAGCAACTCATCAAGCTCGACATAAAAAAATGCTGCAATGTCGATGACACCGGAATGATCCCACTTGCTCACTTCTCTCAAAACCTCAGACAAGTAGGCTCTCTCTCTCTCTCTCTCTCTCTCTCTCTCTCTCTCTCTCTCTCTCTCTCTCTCTCTCTCTCTCTCTCTCTCTCTCTGCAAGGTAGGGATAAGACGTTGGCATCTAACGCTAACATATTTCTCAATTATATGCACAGATAAATTTGTCATATAGCTCAGTGACAGAAGTGGGGCTGTTGTCGCTTGCCGGTATCAGCTGCTTGCAGAGCATGAATATATTGCACTTGAAAAGGTTGACTCCGAGCGGATTGGCAGCTGCTCTATTGGCATGTGGTGCGCTTACAAAAGTGAAGCTCCAGGCCTCCTTTAAGTCATTGTTACCGAAACCCCTTTTTGAACATCTAGAAGCCCGCGGGTGTGTTTTTCAGTGGAGAGAGAAGGTGCTTCAGGTATGCCCGACTATTTTCTTTTTCCGTTTTGGGTTTTTGTTCAAACCTAATGCTGGTCGTAACTGTTTGTGAGGGGAATTCAAAAACCTATGGTTTGAGCAGTAATAAGGCAATGTTAGGTTAACTGGAATGAAGTTGGAATGGAATGGTCCTTTTCCAAAGTGGAGGCAAAGGAATGACCATTCCATTCGTTTTCCAAAATCATTCCAGCGAACCGAACACTACCAAATTGTTATTTCATTCAGAATGTCGAGTGTAGCTGTTTATTTTCATTTTCCATAGGACTTAATGTTTGTTTTTTTCTTTTTTTGGTCAGGCTGAATTGGACCCGAAGTGCTGGAAATTACAGTTTGTAGATGTTCAGTAAGCTGTTTTTGAAGCTTCAGTCTGGTTGGGAAGTTTCAGCTCCCTCTCTTCACTCTACAATCACTCTGGATAATGCAGAGGCCAATCGTGTGTATTATGGATGCGGGTTTTGTTGACTGAAGAGATTTAAAAATCATGAAGAATTAATGTTCAATGAACTGCGCATGCTCTCTAAGGAAGGGCTGTGTGTTGTGTAGTTTTATCATGGCCAGCAATCAAGGTCAATTTGATTGTAAGGGTAGAGAGTATTTGATAAAAGAATCACTTGGGTATTCTTCTGCCTATTAAGTTTTGTAACTGGGATCACATTCGGGATATTTTATTACAAGGTTTGGGGTTTTTGATCTATCATGTTTTGCTCCTCCTTGAATGATTTTGATCGACTGAACATGATGAAAGATTGTAGGTTTCTGATCCAAAGACATCCTGAAATGAAAGAGTGCAGGGTGTTCTCAAGAGTAACTTCAACCAAATATTTCTCTAATCTGTTCAAAATTTTATCAGCCGTAATAAGATATATATTACTCCAAATCTACATACAGAGCTTTCGCTAAACGTATATGTTGGATTCAGGACAGCGTATTCCCCTGATTAGGCTTACACGAAGGGCTTCCATTGTAAGGTTAAAGTAGCCGTTCGTTGTCCTACCAAATGAAGTTTTCATATAGAAAATTTCAAGAACATGCGTTTCTGAATTACACCAGTTAAGAGTTTAGACTTCTGGCCCTAATGCCACAGTCAGATGTGTTGGAGCCACGAACATTAAAACGAAATGCCACATTTACACTTCTCTCTCTAATGCGGCACAGGCCCAAACCTACCCATGTCTTTTCTCTATCCTCTCTCTCTCTCCGGCCAACCACAAGTCTCCAGCACGACCTCACAGATACTCTTTTCGTCTCCACTTGCCATCAATCAAACCTACATTTTGAATCAATAAATATCTCCTCTATAAAGTGACTCTTAACCATCCAAAATCACTCAGCAATTTTGGAACATTAGCTGCTGATTTTAGCCGTGGTCCAGAGTCCCATTCCTCCGCTGGCTTATTTTCTCCACCTTCGTAACGCTGCATTCGCATCTACTTCTGTTTGTACATCTTCAAGTTCTCTTTCCTCTGCTGTTTTACTTTAGGTAGAATAAACTTTTTGGAAGTTCAGTCGTTGGCTTCAGAGATATAGCCGGCCGCGATCGATTTTAGTCAGTCATTTTGCATTTGGATAGTTGGTTTGCTTATGTTAAAGAGAGACCGAAGAGGAGAATGCGAAAACAAAAGACGTGGTTGACTGGGTAAATATGACGTTTCAGATAATTGCTCGTGGCTCTTGACATTATTACTCGTGGCATTAGTGCCAGCAATAACCTTCTATAACTCCTTTGACACACACACACACACACACGAAACTTGTCTTATCATCCAATGCCATCAAATTTAAGGAACAAAAGAAAAGTTATGCTACAGAAATTCCCAAACAAAACATTTATCATTGAAAAAGTAATTACAACAACGTGAAGAGTGAAGACTACCATTGAGAGGAGGAGTACTCTGTCTCTCAATCTGTTTGGCTTCGGACACTTGAACAAATGGGCGGGTATATTCAACTATACATAGAAGATAAACGACTATGGACACAAACACAAATTCAGGTATACAGGTCATACATGGGGTGAGAAATGAAGCAATAGTAACATCAACAAAAGAATATGCAACCAAACGAAGAAACTTTGCTTAGATATAAGATTGATTTGATAGTTTATATCCAGAGATGAGGGCGGAAAATGCAAGCGCAAGGAATGCCAAGATCTCCATGCTAATTGCCGCGGCAGAGGAGTCTGTGAATATGTTGTCTGCCCCCTCTCGCATCCTATTTGTGATGGGAATGGCCGACGATGCTGCAGATATCAACAAGTATGCCACAATCTGCATTCCCATCAATCTTCAAATGTCAATGACAAACTACTTAAGTTCGGTATTGGAAATTGTAACGTACTTGCATCAGAGTTATGAGATTCTAGCTACCGCGACAATACGTTGCTTGAACACAATACAGCCTAAAAAGTATTTCCATCTATTTGGTCAAAGAGAGGGGGAAAAAGAAAAGAAAAGGTATGGAGTTGGCTTCAAATGTGATTTGTTTCTGAACCTTTTCTGGCAGGAAATATCCTGAAACAACCAAAAAGATGTGTCCACTCGAAAATGATTACGATACAGACATGGGGGGGGGGGGGGGGGGGGGGGGGGGGCAATTTTGTTTTTGTCAAAAGTCTTGTGTATAGTTGTTTTGTAAAATCCAATGTGACTTGGACGATTCCTTTCCCAGGGAAAGGAAAGAGGATTCCTTCCTGTATACCCTGCGTGACTCAAACATCTGGAAATCTCCCAGAAAAGCAATGGATTGTGAATTAAGCCCATTTCCGAGAATGCATTTTCACCGTAAATGGATATGATCGAAACAACACGGTACTCTTAAAATTGAATGAAATTAACGGCCAACCTGATCACCAAAGAAGTCAACCAACGCCAAAGTCCGTGCAGGGAAAATTTGTTTTCCAGTTGACATCTCTTGAACTTGCCGCAGAGCTTGCGCCCCTGTGTACAGCGTTGATAGAATCGCTATTGCCAACACAAACCTGCAAATAATCAAAAAATTAATCCGTAATCCCAATTATATATAGTAGCTTTTAGGGTCAATTTGACAGATCAGAATAGAAATTTAGATACAAGATAGGATTTTTTTTTTTAAAAAAAAAAAAAAAAAACCCATGTACCTTATTTCTTACGTTCGAATGCAACTCTTTGAGAGGCATAGCGTTTGATAACCATCTGGGTTAAGTTTATGCACATCTCTACATAGCATTATTCTATATTGGTTTTTGGAAGTTATTTTTTGACAAGAAGTCAACAACGCCGCCCATCATTTTCGAATCACAATTAGTATTTCTTTTTTTGTGGTAATGCAGGATATGGACCAACCAGCGGACTAATATTTTCGAGTTGTAATTATTCTTGAATGGAAACATTCTTTTGCGTTCTCCCGAAAAATATATTGTCTGCTCCGATTTCTCATGAAGGGTTAACCAAATAAGATCTTGTGCTTTTCAAGAAATACGAACACAAAACCCAAAAAAAAAAAAAAAAATAGATTGATTTGGTAGGAAAAGAAAGAAGAAAAAAAGGAAGAGAAAGGATTTGAATGTGATGTGATGAAAAACAAAGAGAAAAGTTCACATAAGGTATTTCTTCCCAATATTGTCACATCCTTTCTCCCAATCCAAATAGGCTGTACAAGCCTGACCAATCAAGGATGGACCTAAACCCATTTCACATGTATACATTCAAATATTTGCACACACACGTACAGAGAGAGAGAGAGAGAGAGAGAGAATTGAATTGAATTGAATTGATTGGGGGAGACCTGTATTCTTCATATTTGTCGAAATCTTCCCAACCGCCGTGACTGTTACTGGCCATGATAATGAAAGCAAGAAGCGAAAACAGAAAACCTATTACCCTCAAAACCAAGGACCCTTTCTTCAATAAATCCTCTCTCCTCCATCTACTAAGGATCCCCGGGACCCCGAACCCCGTCGCCGGCGTCTGGCTCTCCACGTCTCCGGCAGGCGGTGCCGTCGGCGCCGTCTTCGTCGGTTCTTCGTTACTCGTCATTTTTCTCTCGGTCAATTGGAAGCGTCAAATGTTTATTATTAAAGAATCACGAGGGAAAGCTGTGATCTGAACAGAGGGAGGGACAATTCATTCGTAAGAGTTTCGAAACCACGGCAGAAATAAATGAGGAATTGGGTGGTTGTTTTCCCAATTTTATATTGGCCTCCACCTTCTTTTTACAACTCATCCGGCGGGTATATCCAAGCATTATTTTATATTATATATATATATATTATTTTATATATATATTATTATTTTCCAAGCATTATTATTATTATTATTTTTCCTACCTCTACTAAAGAAGAACCAGTTTTGGCAATTGATCGCTAGCCAATTTTGCTCAATTTGGACAATTATATCCCTTAATTGTTGGGCTTTCACTTGAGCCGGTTGCCCATAATGGTAATTTTGTCTCATTGTTAATGGCCCACGTGGGTGGATTACAGGCAGCCACGTATAATCCACCTGCCCTCTTTTACTCCATCACGTATAATTTTTCCTCCCAATGCTCCCATGGCCCCTCTCTCTCTCTCTCTCTCTGCAATTTTTCCTCCCATGGCCTCTCTCTCTCTCTATCTCATTCAAAGGGCTTCGCCTTCCAATTCCACGATCTAAGAATGTCAGACAGCCAAATCAAGCGGGAAGAAACGAGTCTCCGAGTTTGAAGCTTCTAAAATGGGGAAGCTGAAGCGAGTCGCCATCGAGGAAGACTTCAATCTAGATCTCTCCAGGTCCGTTCTTCCACCAGGTATCTCTCTCTCTCTCCTCCCGAGTGAAAGACGGTGATCCCATCTGTCACTCTCCCTCAGACCACCTCTGTCTCTCTCTCTCTCTCGACCCTAAATCGACATCCATCCATACCTGAAAACCTTAAATCGACTTCCATCCATACCTCAAAACCCTAAATCAAACTCCATGCAGACTTCAAAACCCTAAATCGACTTCCGCTGTAACTACTGATGTTCAAAACCTTAGCCTATTGATGACTAAAACTCTCAATCAACCGTAAATGTCGTATCTCATTTGGGTTTTGTTAAAAATTGATGGGGCTTGTGCTTATTTTTCTGTAAATACAGTAAATTGGAAGTAGGAATATGTTTTATGAGTTGTTTCCGTAGTCTGGGAAGAATTGATGTGTTTTGGCTTATTTTTTGATTTTTCAGTAACCGTAAATAACCAAGCTTGGTAATCCTTAAAGTGGGAAAAAAACCACTTAATTTGGCCCCCCATATTCCCAGGTAAGTTGATACTAGCAGCCTTGTGTTAGCTAGAACGAAGGAGTATCGTTCAATGTCCAGTATTCCATGGAAAGATCAGAGTAAGTTTGTAAATTCATTTTCTGATTCACAGAGTACATTGTGACATATCCAGAGAAGAGAGCTTTTCAAAAAAAAAAGAACTTTTCAAAAAAATATCCAGAGAAGAGCTGCAGCCTAAAGTGTGTACATCGCATCCCATAAAGGGACAGCCTCTATGATTACACCCATCCAAGATGAAATTTATGTTGTTTTAGCTGTGGACTCTGCTATTTCTTTTACATTTCTGCTTCGGGCCCTTCCCTCTGAATCTTTGTATTTTCTATCATCAGGACAAAAAAGTAAAGAAGTTGTATCTTCCTCTTGCTGCTGCTGCTCCTCTTCCTGTTGGATTAATTACCCAAGATATGCAACGTGTCGATATGGCTCCAAGAATTCTTTCGGAAGGTAACCAGCTCTGTTAACCCACATATTCGTTTTAAACATTTTACTGAGTTGGGTTAGTGGCTAGAGTATGTCTATTGGTACTACCATACTGCAATGGATGAATGGTATGACCTGGACAGATGTGGTCATTTTTTTGTGTATTCGTAGACTTGATTGAATTAAAAGAGCTTAATTGCATTTTGCTAACTTGCGAGATATAAGAGATTAGGAAATAGTATGATAATTGAAACAATAATAATTGGCTAGATAAATACACGGTTTCATCACAATAAGAAGCCACTATCCTTTGAATTTGGTTTCTAAGGTATCCATACTACGTTAGAGTGTTCCCTGAGAAAAGATAGTAAAGAGAAGGGTGAAGCACCAGTCTTGTTCAGGTGATCGAAGGAGTGGTTTTACTCAAAATTCAAAAAGCATTTTTAGGGTTGTTAAAGTTGTATCGTATTTCTTTTTTATGCTTAGACCATCTATCTACCTTGCTTAGTCTATCTTTTGGAGATTAACTCTTTCCGACTGTTGGATATGTTTTTATACTCTTGAGCTCATGATAATAGTGAATTTA
The DNA here is from genome assembly GCA_020567845.1 of Rhododendron henanense subsp. lingbaoense. NCBI lineage: Eukaryota > Viridiplantae > Streptophyta > Magnoliopsida > Ericales > Ericaceae > Rhododendron > Rhododendron henanense. The sequence continues at coordinate 31,833,554 of CM036313.1, read as the reverse complement.
AATCTTTCTTTTTTTTCTCTTCATTGCTATGCCAGTATGCCCAAATTGTTACCTTGGCCAATCAAAAACTTGCTGAAGAGGAGCTATTAGAATACAAGGAAGATGGACTTTTTTTTTTGTGAAAAAGACTTTATCATCGTTCCTGCTTGTTTTAGCTTTGATTGGAACTTGTACGATCCATCGAGGTGGAGTCCTTGGACCATTAATTCCTGGTATGGGAGATTATAGTCTTATCCTTTCAAAGATGAAAAGTGGGGGTTTTAATATAACTTGTAATATTCAAGTTTTTCTGTTATGTGTATTGGTATAGGTAAATCTGAAGTCAAGAATCAGAATTCGAACGAACTGTCATCACTTGTTATGGACTTAAACACTTGATTACATGGTCCTCTGGCATCTTATGAATACTAACTCAAGACAATGGTAAAATATCAAGCCTAAACTTGTAATATATCTGGTTGACAAGCTGGCCAAGGATAAAAAAAAGAAGGTCACAATCGGCTGCGCAAGTCATCTCACAATTAGGAGCCACAGTACTAACATCTACTTCGACTATTCGAAGTTCTGATAATTATCAACAAGGTATATTTTTATGGAAACTAGCAGACATCTTCCATAAGACAAGAGGTTAGAGGAATGTTGAATCAGAAGGTATTATGCCATTAGTTTGAAATACGATATAACTTTAACAACCCTAAGATTTGTATAACGATACTACTAAGATTTGACAGTAGATTGTAATCCTTTTGACACAATGACCTTCTCTATTATAGGTTTGTATAACGATTTTAAACCCCATGAGTAGTGAAGAAACTTCAGATTTTAACCAATTGTTCTGTGCTTGCTTGGATCAGGTGATCAGATTTTAAACCCCATGGCACCTGAACTACATTGGCCCAGCTGATTCTGCACAGGTTTGCGCTCTGCTTCCTTGAAGTTCTTATGTTCCCCCTTATAGAGTATGCACATCATATCACATAATATAAGATCGTTGTTCCACTCCTCTTTTCAGGCATTACCAAATGGTCTTCGCAACTACTTCCCTGTTGGTGGTGTAAGCACATGGATTTTGATTAGGCATGGTTTCAGAGCTTGGCCAATTGAAGTTGTTAATTTCCAATTTGGTGAAGGCTGGGATACTTTCTCTGAAACCCATAACCTAAAGGTCGGTTTTAAAATCACCATGCCATGTCAATGAAAGTGGATTTTCCATACTGCAATCTGTGATGAAAGTGATCAAGAACTTGTTTACCGGTGGTCTGGTCCAAATCTGCAGAGGCGGGAATTTCATGATCCACCAGGTCATTATGCTTCCATTTGTTGGGATAAAACATTATGTCATCAATAAAATACAATAGTTCTGCTTACTTAGTCTCTGGTGACATGATTGTTTAGCAACCGTTACTTGCATTTGCATGTTTTGAAGACTATTATCATTATCGCTTTTGAAATATAGAAAGACAATAGTGTGTCTTCTATAGATTAAATACATATCCTGTCAAAGAATACATAAAAATCATAAACTGAATTGGGCTTTTTTTGGTTCCTGTGATTTGTGAAGTTTTAGGTGGAGATGGTGAAGGAGGAATCTGATTTCATCGAGTTGCTCGAGGGCGAGCTCCAGAAGTTCAAACTTAAGCAGCCTACGCTTTCAGAAATATTCCACGCCGTCCAAATATTCCACATCCGTTTAATTCAACGGGCATGACAACGTGCCTTGCACGTTGCGATGTACCTAGTTTTATAATAAGAAGGAGTTTTTGGCCTACCATTTTTCAATTTGGGACCAATTTACCCTTTGATTTTGCCCATTTTACAAATTGCCCAGCCATGCCAAATTCTCAATTACAATTTTGCCCCTCGATTTCGGACAATTTACAGTTTGCCTAGGTTTTATAAAGCGCCATAGTTTGCTTAATTTGGGACAATTTTGCACTTTAATTTTGTTCATTTCCAAGCATTATATAATAAGAAGGAGTTTTTGGCCTACCATTTTCCAATTTGGGACCAATTTACCCTTTGATTTTGCCCATTTTACAAATTGCCCAGCCATGCCAAATTCTCAATTACAATTTTGCCCCTCGATTTCGGACAATTTAAAGTTTGCCTAGGTTTTATAAAGCGCCATAGTTTGCCTAGATTTTGGCTTGCCATTTTTTAATTTGGGACAATTTTGCCCTTTAATTTTGTTCATTTTACCAATTGCCCAGGGATGCCATTTCCAATAATGCCCCTCCCCGCCTCCACCGTCACCTCCGGCCCAAGACCACCCAAAACACCCACCTCTCCTCTCCTCCTCCACGGCACCACCGCCTTCCTCTCCCTACACCACCGAGCTCCACCACCCGTCACCTCTTCCTCTCGGCCTCACCACCATCTCTTCCGTCCTTCGGCTCTCCGCCGAACCGCCACCAACAGTGGGTTTCAAGCCCACGCCGCCGCGCGGGCCCAGCCGAAGTGCCCCCAAACGCCGCCTCGAGATTTCAGAACCACCACGGCGATCTATGGACACCGTGCAACACTTACCCGAGCTTAGAATCGCGTTTGAGGTAGTTTTTTCCGGAAACCCAAAACCTCCTCCTCTCGGCCTCACCATCATCTCCTCCGTCCTTCGGCTCTCTCCCGAACCGCCACCACCACTACCGCACCCACCGCGAAACCCCACCACCGCAGCTCCCTCACCCCATCAGATTTTTTTAAATAAATAAAAAACCAGCCACGTACAGTGAGTTTCACACCCACGCCACTGCCGCGGGCCCCGCCGGAGTGCCACCAGACGCCGCCTCGAGATTTCGGAACCACCACAGCGATCTACGAATACCATGCAACACTTACCCGAGCTTAGAATCGCGTTTGAGGTAGTTTTCCGAAAACCCAAAACCTTAATCTGCATTTTAATGGAAATAGTACCGAAACTTAATTTTTTATGTAGATGGTGACCTGAATTTAATTTATTAATTAATGTTTAGTCCTATTTCCATTAACTTTTAGTCCTATTTGTATGGAAAAGTTTTTGGCAGATTAAATTGGATGGTTTAATTGTTGCATAGATGAGAAGTTATGGTGGATTGTGGTATTGAAATTCATGTGTAGAAAAATTGTGCGATTAATAAATTTATCGCAATAATAATAGTTTATGTAGTAATTATTTAATAATTAAATACGTAACGATTTGGATTTAAAATGTAAATGAGGAGATATTTATCGGAATAATCGTAGTTTTTGTTCATCCATTTTATGAAAATGTTTAACCCAAAACTAATTGCTCATGTAGTTAAGAGACGAAAGCGTATTAAATTCTTACTGCAAGTGTAACGAAAATTAACCCAAAGCAACAAAATTTGTTGTCAAGTTTCCTTTCCTTTAATCGAACATGAATAAAACCAAATTCTAAGAAAAGATTTCACTATACAATTGTTGGAATTGGTGAAATAAGATCAAAGACTTATGCTCTATGACTACGCTCTATGTGGTATGTGTGTAAATCATCTAATGCTTTTGCTACTTTGATCAAACTATGTAATATATATTCCTAGCTATTTTCATACTCTTCTATTGTTTCCACCTCTAAAATTACAAACAAGACATATCTAGCATATATCAAAACTTGTTCCCTTCGACGGGCAGGCATTTGTGCTGTGCACGAAGGTGAATCTACCGTTTCCCAACACGCTCTCTTCAACGGGCAAAACATTCGTGCTGTGCACGAAGAAGGAACCTAGTATATATATATATCCAAGCCTTATATAATAAGAAGGAGTTTTTGGCCTACCATTTTTCAATTTGGGACCAATTTACCCTTTGATTTCCCCCATTTTACAAATTGCCCAGCCATGCCAAATTCTCAATTACAATTTTGCCCCTCGATTTCGGACAATTTACAGTTTGCCTAGGTTTTATAAAGCGCCACAGTTTGCCTAGATTTTGACCTGCCATTTTTAAATTTGGGACAATTTTGCCCTTTAATTTCGTTCATTTTACCAATTGCCCAGGGATGCCATTTCCAATAATGCCCCTCCCCACCTCCACCGTCACCTCCGGCCCAAGACCACCCAAAACACCCACCTCTCCTCTCCTCCTCCACAGCACCACCACCTTCCTCTCCCCACACCACCGTGCTACACCACCCGTGGGTTCAGCCTCACCACCATCTCCTCCATCCTTTGGCTCTCCGCCGAACCGCTATCAACAGTGGGTTTCAAGCCCATGCCGCCGCCACGGGCCCCGCCGAAGTGCCGCCGACGCCGCCTCGAGATTTCGGACCACCACAGTGATCTACGGATACCGTGCAACACTTACCCGAACTTAGAATCGCGTTTGAGGTAGTTTTTTCCGGAAACCCGAAACCTCCTCCTCTCGGCCTCACCATCATCTCCTCCATCCTTCGGCTCTCCCCCGAACTGCCACCACCACTACCGCACCCACCGCGAAACCCCACCACCGCAGCTCCCTCACTCCATCAGCTTTTAAAAAAAAAAAAAAATAGCCACGTACAGTGGGTTTCACACCCACGCCGCTACCGCGGGTCCCGCCGGACGCCGCCTCGAGATTTCGGAACCACCACAGTGATCTACGAACACCACGCAACACTTACCCGAGCTTAGAATCACGTTTGAGGTAGTTTTTCGACCCAAAACCTTAATCTGCATTTTAATGGAAATAGTACCGAAACTTAATTTTTGATGTAGATGGTGACCTGAATTTAATTTATTAATTAATGTTTAGTCCTGTTTCCATTAACTTTTAGTCCTATTTGTATGGAAAAGTTTTTGGCAGATTAAATTGGATGGTTTAATTGTTGCATAGATGAGAAGTTATGGTGGATTGTGGTATTGAAATTCATGTGTAGAAAAATTGTGCGATTAATAAATTTATCGCAATAATCATAGTTTATGTAGTAATTATTTAATAATTAAATACGTAACGATTTGGATTTAAAATGTAAATGAGGAGATATTTATCGGAATAATCGTAGTTTTTGTTCATCAATTTTATGAAAACGTTTAACCCAAAACTAATTGCCCATGTAGTTAAGAGACGAAAGCGTATCAAATTCTTATTGCAAGTGTAACGAAAATTAATCCAAAACAACAAAATTTGTTGTCAAGTTTCCTTTCCTTTAATCGAACAGGAATAAAACCAAATTCTAGGAAAAGATTTCACCATACAACTATTGGAATTGGTGAAATAAGTTCAAAAACTTACACTCTATGTGGTATGTGTGTAAATCATCTAATGCTTTTGCTACTTTGATCAAACTATGTAATATATATTCCTAACTATTTTCATACTCTTCTATTGCTTCCAGCTCTAAAATTACAAACAAGACATATCTAGCCTATATCAAAACTTGTTCCCTTCGACGGGCATGCATTCATGTTGTGCACAAAGGTGAATCTACCGTTGCCCAACACGCTCTCTTCAACGGGCAAAACATTCGTGCTGTGCACGAAGAAGGAACCTAGTATATACATAAGGAGGAATTATTAGGTGTTACGAGATCATCATGTTACAACTCATCCGACGGGTATATAACTCATCCAACAGATATATCTACAACCACAAATACTTACACAATATCTAAACAAATACAGTCACAATCACGTTAGAACCCACCCACACTAGACACTACACCTTCATTGTGTGTAGGACCCACAAAATAATATGAGTGTGTGTAAAGTGATTGTGCATGTGTTTGTAGTTCTAGAACAATTTAATTATCATGTCATATAAGGCAGAGAGATTATTCAGTGCTCCAAGTGCATTGTCGTGTGGTACCCCAAATTCTTTTCGAGGAGAAATTAAGGTTATTCTTTTGCATTTTATCTTGGATCCCACATTAGAGACTGAGACACCACTTGTCGGTGCCTAAGAGCACTGAAACTCTAATCTAAAATGTTACGACCCTATTAAGTTTTCCTTGCCTCTTGCCTCTTGTCTCGTCCAGTTTGGACCATTTTTAAGCCATTCTCAGGTCCACAATAATGATTGGAATCATTCATTTTTTAGAGATCATCAAGAACATTGACCATGTTAAAAATTACGTTGATTAGATTTTGTTTGATTTGATTTTGAAATGCATTAATCTTGTAAAAGTAAATTAAAGTGTGCGACACTGGATTGCAACAACGCATTTGACACAATTATGTGAAGTTTAATTCATTTCAAATTCCTATCTTGATTTTGACGAGGTCCATGTTCTCGATGAGCTCTAAAAAATAAAGGGAAATGATATTGGCACTCCAAAAATTGATGCAGACACTCCAAAAAACAAAGGAAAGTGATTTTGGAGTTACACAGATTTTGGAGTGCCTGCATCAATTTTTGGAGTGCCAATATCATTTCCCAAAATAAATAATTTTGATCATTGTTATGGGCTTAGAAAGAACCCAAACTGAACCAGACCGGAGGCAAGGAAAACTTGACAGGGGCTCCCTCCCTTCAATGATGGCAGACAACCCACAATGGCATGATATTTATCACTAAGAGTTTGGAGCAAATTACTTACTCATTTCATTCCAAAATTTTAGTCCATTATTTTTTAATGTTGCATAATTTTAGTCCCTTTGAACTAGTAGAAAAGATGGAATTATTTTTTTTGCCCTTCATTCTCATGTTTAAATTGAGTTACAAATTAGAGAGAAACAATTGTATTGAAGTAAAAAAATTGATCACTGCATTTTAAAAAGGAGTGAATAATGCATGATTCCTAAAGAAGGACAATAATTTTGAAAAGAGGGAGCGTTTCTGAAGTAATGATTTATTATCTGTTCCCAAACTTTTTTAGCGTTTGGTAAAAATACTTGACTTTTTAAATTTGTCTTAACAAGAGAATTCGGGAAAATAAAAACAAAACGGATACCAAAAAGTTACAAAGATAAAAATAAATCTAAGGCCATCCACAGTGGTATAATAAAAAAAGGATAATCAAAAGTTGACACATCAGCTTTTGATTATTCATTTAAGAGGTTGCTAAGCTTAACAATATTGAGTTTCACAATGGTCACTTTTAGTCCATAACCAAAATAAGGGTCTACTACAATTTCACTCTCTCTACCCCTTTGTTTCCTGCCATTCACTTCTCTCCATTTATGTTTTTTTTTTTGCAAAAATATATCCATCCCCTCTCTTAATTTTGGAGAAAAATCGGTGATTTTCTTCCCTCATATTATGAATTTTTTTGGGGAAAAAAAAAGAACGGGAAAGAAGAGTGAAATACCTTAATATGGCGATGATGGGTTGAATTGTAGATGATCGAGAGATATGAGTTTCACTTTTTGAGGGAAAGAAAGAGAAATAATTTGTGGGTGAAGTGAAGAAGATATAGAGTAGACGAATAAAAGAAGAAAAAAAATACCAATTGAAACACGCGTGTATACAAATTTTGAAACTAGTTAACTTATGTGGTGTGGAGTCCACAAATTTTGATTATTGAAAAAGGTTGCTAATTTTGGTTATCCAAAGGCCAAAATTTGATTATTTCTAAGAATGTTGCTAAGTTTGATTATACCATTGTGAGCCATCTTTTGCACTAATATTGTTAACTTTAAAAACAATTGGCTTTTGATTATACCACTGTGGATGGCCTAAAGAGTAAATAATGCACCAATTTTGGATTATTTTTCCGTTAGTCAACTTTTTTAGATTTTTATTACAATTTATATTTTCAATGATCCTCATGAATTCGAAAAGTCAAATGCTTTGATCCAAAATTAATCTTTCCAAAAAAATGTATTCAAAAATTAGACAACATTCTTTTGGCCAAATTATTTCTAAGTGGTTTTAGTGGCCTTGAATGAGAGCGATGGTTCCGGATCTATATTTTACCAAGTCAGACCAAGCTAGGATCACAATTCGCAGTTTGCCTAATGGTTACAAAATTGTGAATAAAAAAAGCGCGCCCTAGTTAATTATAAAAAATAAATATAGAGCAGTTTGCCTAGTGGGACTAGGAAGACGAAGCGAACCGTGACATTTGGTTTTCTAAAGAAAAGCATTTTGCTTAATGGTTACAAAAACAGAAAAACTCTCACCCTGGTTATGAAAAAACAGAACATTTTCCCTAGTGGGACTGGGAAAACCAACCGAACTGTGATATTCTGTTTTTCATAAGATTAGCATGATTTTAGTTGTTCATCTTGTAGCAGGCTAGGCGCCCTAATAATTAACATTATATTTGAGGCAAAAATCTACTGTATTATATATGTTCCCTTGTTTTGGAACATTTGATTTGATATGGTATGATTGGCCGGTTACGCACATTAAACAATTGCACTGATATCTTATTTATTTTCATAATGAATCATTTTGATAGAATTCGATAAATAAATCACTAGTTCATCCTAGTAATGTGTTGTTCCCCTTTGTTTTTAGGGGTTTTTTTTTTTTTTTTGCATTTGTTAGTTTTGCGCCACACTTTTGTGGTTTATTAGTTCATGTCGATTAGAGGAATAGAAAAAATACAAAATTATGACTTTTATCTATTTTTTTTTTTTGAAAATATCCAAGAAAAGCCCAAAAAACTAATTAAAACCCAAAGACACGGTCTAGGTGGACTAATTATTTAGAGCATCTCTAACCTATCTCTATGTCTCCAAACTTAGCAATCCCTTAACCAATAATTAAATTTTGGTTTTCGTATAAGCAAAACTAGTAATATTTTCTCTTTGATTACCAAATTTAATGGGGACCAAACACACACACACACACACTCTCTCTCTCTCTCTCTCTCTCTCTCTCTCCACATGGTATACATCAGCGGGGGTTAGGAGGAGTTTAGCAAGTTAGTTTATAGGAGATTCAGAGATTGCGCATAGCCTTGAACCCCAACCGGCTCTCATGGGGCTTGAACTCAAGCTGCATTCAACTCCCCACTGAGGGAGGCTGTGGGTGATTCTCTCTCTTTCTCTCTCATCCCATTATTATCAATAGTCTCACCCACTTACATATATTCCCAAGTCCCAACTCTCTCTATCTCTTTCTACTAAAAATGTGTTTTTGATTATAGACTATACTAGGGATTGTCAAGCTTAACAATCCCTTAAAAATGAATAACCGAAAAAAGAGAGGTGACAAATTTTGATTATCTAAATTTAGTACTTTTCGGTTGCGTTGACAAAACAAATCGCACAGAATGTGCTCCTCCATATAAGGAACGTGGCATTACACTAGTAATGGCTTTTTCTCAGTGAAATCTACATACCATTTGGCTATGAATAGCATTTTTTTACGACACTCCCGTGAGCGGGGGGAATCAAGCTCAGGTGATTCTTTGAACCCCCTCTGGTAATCTCTTTGGTCAATTCCCATTCCTAATAAAATCAAGATGTTTATGTGGCGTTGTTCTCATAATGCTATTGCTGTCCTTTATAATCTGAATCGAAGGAATGTTGATGTCCTTCCATATTGTCCTCGCTGCCAGTCACATGTTGAAACCCTTGAACATATGCTCTTTCAATGTAAATCGTCTAAAGATGTGTGGCATCGATCCCCTTTTGCCTCTGCTATCTCTTCCTCCTGGGGAACTGCCCAATTTTCCGAGTGGTGGGGCTCTATCTCGAAATTATTTCAGAGCAATGGGGAGACGGATGATATGGAAGCCCTTTTTGTCTCTATCTGTTGGTTTATCTGGAAAGCCAGGAATGATTTGCTTTTCAATGGCCAGAGCTGGGAAACGACCCGTATTTTGGTGAATGCCTTGGATTTATGTTTGGATTTTCGTTCAGCATCTGGGCCTAAAAAATCTCCCTTAGTCTCTGTTGATCCTTTACCGGTTCCTAAATGGTATTTGCCTCCTATTGGTATGGTCAAGATTAATGTAGACGGAGCTGTTTGTAAGAAGAAAGGCGTTGTGGGTGTTGGTTTGGTGGCCCGGGATCATATGGGACAGATTTTGGGGATGGCATCTATCCCTTCCATGGGTTTGCTATCTCCTCGATCGGTCGAAGCTATGGGATTTCGGGAAGCTCTGGTTTTTGCTGCCAACAACGGTCTATCACATGTTATTATTGAAGGGGATTCAATTGAAGTGGTCCAAGCTCTTACGCAAGAAGGAAAGTCTTTCTCTGATTGTAGTTCGGTTCTTTCAGACTGTATTGAGCTATTACCTCTCTTTTCTTCTTGTCGTTTTAATCATGTTAATCGTTCTTTTAATAGGGTTGCCCATTCGTTGGCAAAACAATCCCTATCAGGTGCTAGATAGGTCTCCTGGGGGGGCCTGTCCCCCAGTCTCCCACTGATCTTTCCCTGTATGATGTTGGGTCTTCGGCCATTTTTTCTGATTAATAATATTTCATCTATTTTTCCGGGAAAAAAAAAAAATATAAGGATTAATGGTCCCACCGAGTGCGGAAGTGACTAGGAAATTGAGGTGGAGTGTTCCGATAGTAATAGGGAAATCGCGTGACGGAATTGCTCTTTGATCGTGATTGTTCGTGAAAGAGAAGCTTCGCTGGGTTTCTGATTAATGACGTGGCATAATCTGGTAGCTCGTTTCTGTGCAGATTTTTTAGTAGACAGTGGGCCGGCTGTAGAGGATTATCTCCTCATGGCCCACTGGACTAACTGTCAAGGATTGCAAACTGTAAAATGTTCAGCTGGTACCGTCATGCCAATGGAGAGGATCCCGTCAAGTTTCCCTACCAATCAGTCCGGTCCAGTTTTGAATTATTTGTGGGCTCTTTCCAACCTTATAATAATGATTGGAATCGTTCACTTTTTAGAGCTCGGTGAGAACATTGCCCACGCAAAAAAACACGTCGATCGAATGTCGTTGATATGATATCAAAATGCATTGATTTTCAGATAATTGTGTTAAACAGATTGCAATCCAATTTACACATTTTTTTTCTTACAAACACAATGCTTTTCAAAATTATATCAAACGATATCCGATTAACGTGATTTTTGGCGTGATCAAAATTTTTCAACAATTTCTATAAAGTGAACAGTTTCAATCATTGTTGTTAGCCCAAAAATAGCCCACAAATGATAGCACAAAACTGGACCAGACTAGTTGGTCCAAAACTGGGTAGGATCCTCCCCTCGGATATGGGGGACATAGGGAGTCAACTCGGACTCAAATCGTTTTACCTATTTTTTTAATCATACAACTCAAATTAATCGTTATGATAAAAAAAAACTTAAAGGGCTTTTGTAACGCCCCCATTTTCGGGTACGTTAATTAAACATTTTATTGAATAAAAAAATTAAGAATCAAGCTCATTATTACAACATAGATCCTACTAGAGTACTTTTTATTACACAAAGGATGGAAATTCTAAGGCATTCTATCACTCTGCTTCTTCCTCCATCCTAGCAAGCTCTTCGGCTCCAAAAGCCTTCAATGTGTACTGTTCACCTTGCTCATCAATCAACTCTGATACATTATACCAGCGTCGCCCCCAGTATAATATGTCATGGTCACCAAAAAGGTAACACCGTGAGCTACAAAACTCAATAGAATAAACCATACCCACTAACCCTTAACTTACAGCAAGGAAGCATATAAACAATTACACATGCTCATTCAACAACATAGTTAAACAATGACACATCCACATTCGATATCTTATTAGCGTTGGTGTCATGCCTTTTTCTTGAGTTTCTCCTACGTGACTCGTCGTAGACCGTATCAACCTTTTCACATTTACCAAATCCACAATTTCCAAAGTTTCATTCACAAATTGCTACTAACGAGGCTACCAAGTCCGGCTCCGTTAGTAACACTCACAATGGCTACCAAGTCCGGCCATGTCATGGTTTTCAAAACACTCTTTCAAATCTTGCATTGGCTCCTCACTTCGGATAACCAAGCCATATTACCACATGAGACTACCACGTCCGGCCCCATTGGTAATCTTCACAATGGGCTACCAAGTCCGGCCGCATTACGGTTTTCAAACACTTACACAACGACTACCAAGTCCGGTCATTATGTAATTTCAAAATATTTTCCGCATGTTAATCCCATCCTTTCTTTAACCACACCCTAGGTGTCATGTTTCTACTTTCTCGATTTTCGTGTCTCGTTTGCATGCCATGACTCCGCGGTAATTCTTTTCACAGTTTAAGAAATCTTGAAACTAAACTAACAAGATCATTCAACTCTATATTAGATAGCATGCTCACTTTATCACATCATCATACTCAACATTTAATCACACAAAGTTAAGCATAGTGCCACATGGACGGACACCTTTGGAGTGATAAATCACTTATGCTTTATCAACAACAAGTCGTCAAGTAATCACATAATCATGCTCACAATCATTATAAGATCAAAATACAATTTCTTCTATCCAAGTTAATCTTTCATAAAATTCATTCTTTCTTTCTTTAAGGAAGTTCAAAAGATCATATGTCTTATAGAAGTAAAAGTCTATGATTCATCATGCTCATACTTTCATTAGCATACTATCATGCATTCCAACATTCAAATGTTATACCATAAGTTTAGAGTATTCTATAATCATTTCAACATTCGTATACCATGATCTATACCTAAATTATAGGAAAAATTCTACATATAGGAATAGTGAGGACGGAGAATTCTACATGATCATACTACTATCTATACTTAGGGAAATGAGTAGAGATTAATCTACCGTTCTTCTTGGCGGTAGTGATGACTACGGAGGAAAGGTGGTACGTCGGTAGTCGGACGGAGTAACGTCGTAAGAATGGCTTCGATAGCTTCGAAAGAGAAAGGTTTCTCTCGAAACTTGATCTTGACTAAAGCTACTAAAACTTTTGGATCGATATGGTGGTTTAGTGGCGGCACTAGAAGAGTTTCTTGAAGAACTAAGGAAGAACCTCAAGAACAACTAAGAACTAAGCAAGAACAACAAGAACACTAGACTTTTGTGTGGCCCGTGATCCTAGATCCTTACTCCTCCGTTGGTGGTTCGATGGTTGCTGAGCCTTCTTCTCCTAGCCTGCACAGGGAACGCACGACTAAGACCTGGCCGGGGGTTGTCCCGGCAAGGCCCTCCGGCGAGAGGATGAGTATAGTGCAGAGAGAGGAAGCAGAAAGCTCAGAGAGAGTAAGTGTGTGTATAGAGTAGCGTGTATCTGTTAGGGTTACCATCACTAGGTATTTATAGTGCCTCCTGGCTTGCTCTCCAAGTACGATCGCGTGCCTTCCACGGGCAGAGTGACGTCATAGTGACATCACGGAATAGATCTGGCAACCGTTTTCGGGGCTGAGTTGGCACACCCATGTGCGCCCATGATCATCTTCTGTTATAACCGCTTCTGCACGTGGCAGGACGCGTGGCTTTACAGCTAGCCACTGCCGGCTGCATGCCGTGCTCTGAATGTGGCCGACCGCGGCCAACGCCGAGCCTGGCCATACGTTCAATGAGGGAGGTAACGTTGTCGGAGACTCTACCGACTGCATAATCCTAGCGTAGGCTTGTCTCCTGCCGAGCCTGAGGCAAGTCGAATATTAATGACGAGTCATCGACGGCAGCCGTGCACGAAGCCGACAATTGGTTCATGGCAGGTCAGGTCCGCACCATTGCGAACATCTATGTTCGGCCCGCTACAATAGCCCCTCAATCTCTGCCGATGCCGTACGCATGGTAGGGATTGAAGTCAAGCCTTAGGCCGAACTTGTCGGATCGCCGAGCATGTTCTTGTTTGATGAAGGCGGACTCCAGCCGAGCCTATATCTTCTCTTTCTCAGGAGCAAGCTTGACCGTCGATGAAGTACTCCAGTGGTGGAGTGCCAGATGTCGCCTTGTGGCTGGGTACGACAGACGAGAGGAAGGCTGGCAAACCCTGCAAACTGTCCTTTCAGTGACACGTGTCAAGCGCTGAGTGGTCAGTTGTTCGGCGGTGTAATGATGGGCGGGAGTTTCGAACTCCCAACCCTAGCTCTATAAAAGGAGCAGGGCGAGGAGAGAGAAACGCCTCGTTCTCTCTCTCTCTCCAGACCTCCATTGCCAGAGCTCCCAACAGCAACCGTTCATCTTCTGGTCCTGGTTCCCAGCGATTTTGCCACCAGATCTCGCCACAAATCCAGGTACGTGATCGATTCTTGTTTCTCTTCAATTTTTTGCAGTTTTCAGTCGTTTTCCATTTGCTTTTCTGGGTTTTTGGGGCATTTTTTTGTTCTGAGTGAACAGTGCACCCTGGAGATGAACGGACTGTTCATCTCCCTCTTCAACCTGTTCTTCCGAGCATGGAACCCCCAAGGGGTTCTGGGCTTGGCCGTTGATGAAGTAGGCCGAGCCCTAGTCTCTGTTGTTTGGTAGGCTCCGACCGAACATGATTTGGCCGAGCCTTGAGAACGATGATGGGGTGGGCCATTTTAGGATACCGAGCGTAGTGAGATCCCTGTTTTCTGGCCGACGACGAGGTCTCATGTTTCTGTTTTTGACTTTGTTAGGTCTGGCTCCCCCAATCATCGTCATCTCATCCAACTCTGAAAGTTCAGGGGACGATTCTGCAAACCTTGTGATCCGAGAGTACTTGGAGATACACAGAAACCGACGTCAAGCTTCTTCCATCGCCTCGAACATGTCAGATTCTGGTGATTCCAACGCCGAGCGTGACCATGAGTACGGCGGTTTCAACACCGAACCAGAGATAACCTTCACCACTAGCACAGAATCCGAAGCCGAGCACGAACTTGGGCCGGAGGCCGAGTCTAGGATTCGTTCCCAGGCCGGAGCTACGACCTCTTCTCATTCTGCTCCTGCTGAAACCTCGTCTGGGGACAGAGAGTTCGCCGATCTCTTCGAGCGAGGGTAGGTTTGTCCCCACGCCCATTACTTCAGTGGGCGTCCCAACGAGTATGTGGACTTCTGCCGAGCGTACCACATACCAGATGATGTCGTCGTCCACCAGGTGGCTAGTAATAGGATTAGGGACAAGAGGGAAGATCGTCCCGAGCATATAACGGTCCCTCTGATGGCCATCTGTGAGGCCGGGCTCCGTTTCCCCCTTCATCCATTTCTGAGGGAACTGCTGGCCAGGTTCGGCATAGTACCTCATTATTTCTCGATCAACAGTTTCAGGATAGTGATGTCCGTAGTTAAGTTAAAGGAACTTCACAACCTTGAATTCACCATTGCCGACCTCTTCCACACATATATTATGTCTAGGCACGTGATGAAGCGGTTTTGAGTCACCTCCGGAGGAGGCGTTCCTCAACCGTCCATCTGATTCTTCAGCGGATGAAACGGCTTCTCGTCTGCTCAATCTGTGACCTGCGAAATAGAAATGGTAAACTATGGGCACCGGCGTGGCTGTCGCCATCGCCCCTCCGATGCCTAAGTCAGTCGATTTGCCTTAGCTAAATAGTAGAATTGATTGTGTGTTAATTGCGTACCTTTGTGATATGGAGGTGTGATCCTTATATAGGCATCTTGGGAGGAATCCCTTAGGATTGGGACTCTTAAGTCTCATCCGCTTGTGGCGGATATAGATAGGTGTTTGGAGTGTCCTCCTCACCTTAGGACTCCCCTGATTCTTATCAGGTTTGAGGAGTCCATTCACCTTTGGACTCTTGCACCTGCTTATCAGGTTAAGAGTCCTTACGGTGCTGGGACCTCTTGGGCTTATCCGCACATGACGGAAATAGGATGGAGTGTCCTCCTTACCTAAGACTTCTTTGGCCCTTATCAGGTTTGAAGAGTCCCTTCACCTTTGGACTCTTGCACCTGCTTATCAGGTTAAGAGTCCTCATGGTAGATGAATCTCTGTGATTATCCTCTAAGACTCGCGGCCTAATCTCTTGGGACGAGATAAGGTCCTGGGTGTTCTATGAGTCTCATAGACTGTACGAACTTCTGTCGTGGAGTGTTTTATAAGTCTCTGGCTGTAGGTTTGTCATACTTGCCGAGCTCACCTGGTGAGCTGAGCTCGGTATTCTCTTATGAGCTGTGCTTGTGAGTTGGCCTCCGTCCTTGGACTGGTTTAATAGGGGCTAGCTCTTATAGGCTAGATTCCATGTTCTTGGGACTCTAGTTTGAGCCCTTAGGGCTGTGCTCGTGAGCTCTTTGGTTTGGGCTGACCTTGGGATGACCTTTGCCCCTGGGCTGATCATTGAGCTCAGCTCTTCAAGCAAAGCTCCGCGTCACTTAGGTCCCCTACATGGCCCTTCGTGTTGTGCTGGGCTTCCTGGCTTGGGCTGACCTTAGGAGGTTATTTCCTACTTATCAGCACGGGAAGACTAACCGTAGGTATTTGTCCACACGTAGCGGTAAGGAGCCATTAATTAACGGACTTCCCGACACTGATAAGTGGGCTAACCTGTATGTCGAAGTCAATGGAAACTACGAGTTCGGCGATCAGACTATGCGGCTGCATTCTGTGCCGAAGATAACGGATTTATGAGGTTTCCTATTCTTTCTTTAATCTGCTGAACATGATCCATTCTTTTAATGAATTCGTGATATTTTGCTAACACCTTCTTTCCTTTGCAGATCACCGAGCAATAACCAAGACCCAGAACTCTTTGGTCGTAGACAGTCACGTGGAGACGTTAAGGGCCTATATCTGTCGCGACGCGTCGACGTTGTTGGGTTACGAGCCTTCGTATAAGGGGAAATTGACGAAGAGGAAGAAGAAGGATAAGGAGGCAGGGCCGAGCACGAAGGCTAAGGGTAAGAAATCAGCTGCTGAGGGGCAAGGTATTGGCGACAAAATTCCAAAACCGAGCAAGAAGGCGAAGGAGCCGAGGCTAAAATTTCCAACTTTCCATAAGTCAGCTGATTTCTGGTTCCAGGATAGTCAGCCAGCCGACTTTCAAGGTATCAACATTCCTCCCATCCGAACCCTTATACCTGAGTTTGCCGACGATATGGGGAGGAGAAATGTAGTGAAGAAGAGTCTTAGAGACGAGGTTGCTGCCAGCAAGAAGGTAGTTGCACCCTCCGACAATCCTGCAAAGAAGCAGAAGGTCACTCATGACTTCTTTCCTGCAAGGCCGCCGACGCCACTTCCAAAGGAGAAAGATCAAACTGAGTCTTCGGCTGCGGGCGGCTCAAAGGCTGTGGAGAGGGCAGCAGGTTTAGGTGGCCGAGTGATCGTCCCGGAGTTTGCACCATCGTTCGCGATGGCCGACGGCAGGATGGTCACGGTTGAGGACAGCATCAAGGAGGAGCCTGGCCTCGCTGTGACCATGCTGCACGGCCTGGCTCTTCCGAAGGACATGGACAGGGTTCCAGGGGAGCTTCAGCCGAGCTTGGTCCATACCAGTGCATATCTCGTCCAGGTACGCTTTTGACTTGGTTTTCTAATTTATTGTTTGAAGTATTGCCGAGGCTGATGACTTATCTTGTGTAGGCTGGGCAAGCTTTGCTGCGTGCTTCCCGTTAAGCCGAGCTTTTGGCCGCCGAAAGGACTCGTTACCGTGATGACGCAAAAGCCGAGCGTGAAAAGACAAAGGCTGCGAAGAACGGCTTGAGGTTTGCAAAGTCCAGGGTTGCCGAGCTCGAGAAAGAGAGGGATGAAGCCCTTGAGAATGCCAAGACGGCCGAACGCGAGCTCGGACAGGTTGTGCGGAGGGAGAAGAGGAAGATGAAGGAAGTGGATGAGAAGGCATTTCAAGCTGGGTACGACAGAGCCGGCGCCGAGTACGTCCGGGAGGCTCGGTCGATGGTCAACGAGGAGCTCGCGAAGAAGCTGTCGATCGCGTACCGAACTGGGTACAAGGATGGGGTGAAGGCTGCGTGTGGGGTCATGCAGATGGAGCCGGACATGAACTTGATGAAGTCGATCCCCGTAGCTGAAGTGCCCGAGCTTAACTTGCCGTACACTGACGAAGAGTGTGCCCCACTTACTCCGGAGGAGTTTCCCGAGAGTGAGGACGATGTCAAAGATATGACTGTCGCCGACGCTGAAAAAGGTGGGGATGGTTCAAGTGGGGGGAAGAAGGCCGAGGCTGAAAACGCCAAGCAAGACACCGAGCAAGTTGAGAAAAATGATGAAGTGGCTGTTGATGCCGAGGACGGTGCTGCTCGTCTTGCTGAAGCTGCAGCAGAGGGTGATCCGCCCCAGCTTTAGAGTTTATAGTTATTTTTTTTTCTTTGAACTTTTGTTGGACTGGACGGCTCCGAACTTGGGAGTTTACCGTGCCAGATGTAATAGTTGAAGTGGGGTCGGCACCGAACGGTTTACTACGCCGTACCTCCTAGCTTGGGATCTTTAACAACACTTGTCTTTATTACAAAGTTTTGAATGAATGCATGGCTTCTTTATGCAACGTCACTGTTAATGCCGAGCTTGTCTGATTGTCTTCATGTCTTCGCATGATTTTGTAGGTCTTGCATGTTTATGAATTTGTAGTTGTCCGTAGCCCCCACTTTGGTTTGGGTTCGGCAGAATAGTTGAGAATTTTTTATGATCGAAATGGTTAAGTTTGGATATTGCAGCCGAGCCCTGACCAAAGTAGTATGGCCGTAGTAATAGGTCGCCGAACATGGACGTGTTATAATCTGACAGGATCCAGCCTTTGCCTAGTTTGAGAGTGTTAAGTGCCCCCTTGCCAGTGGATGGGGCTCGGCCAAAGTGTCAGCCCTTGGCCATGGTAGAGGAACGTTGAGAGTAGCGATTGTTTGTGGGTGGTTTGCTCGCCAAATTGCGAGTGTAACCTTTCGGTGGCCGACCATAGTGTCTTGCCAATCCGAGCCGAAGCCTAAGTTCCATTAGGTATGTGTATTTTAGGCTCGGCGGACCATATGTTCAGTGATTGCTTTTTTGGGCGGTGATAATGGCCGAAGCAAAGGGCTTTTTAAGGAGCCGTTTGTGGGTGTGACCGAAGTCAACGTTTGTGTTCGGCATCGCAGCCGAAGGTTGAATGATAATTGAAATGCTTTTGAAGATTGTTAAACCAAAAAAGCTTGTTTTTTCATTGATAATCCTCGAAGTACAGGGAAAATAGAAGATGAAAACAGTAACAGTGGGTGGGTCGAGGCCCTTCTTTGAAATGCAAAAGAAAAACATAAAAGATTCAGGCCGAAGCTGAAGAAAACTAAAACTCTTTTTTCATGAAGTGTTAGCCGAAGGTATGTCAGCCTGATGTCTTGTGGAGGAAGCGTCACATGTATGCCCTCCTTAGGTTCTGTGCATTCCATGGGTTGGTGAGCACCTTCCCTTGCATGTCTTCGAGGGTGTAAGCCCCTTCACCAGCAACTTTGACAATGCGAAAAGGCCCTTCCCAATTAGGCATGAATTTTCTCTTCTTGCTTGCTTGTACGACCTTTTGCCAAACCAAATCGTCGGGCTTGAACTTCTTGAGTCGGACACTTCTGTTGTATCCTTTGGCAATAGTCTGTTGATACTCAGCAAGCTTCAGCCGAGCGTCATCGCGTTTTTCCTCAGCCAGAATCAGTTCTTGCTCCACGGCTTCGTCATTTGTCTGTGGGTTGAAGTTTTCCGTTCGGAGGGTTGGGAACCTTGATTCCAGTGGGATGACGGCCTCCATGCCGAACGCCATTGAGAAGGGGGTTTGGCCTGTGGAACGACGGGGTATGGAACGGTAAGCCCATAAAACTCTGGGGAGTTCTTCTACCCATTTTCCTCTCTTTGAATTCAATCTCCGTTTTATCCCTACACAGACCGTCTTGTTCGAGGCCTCGGCTTGGCCATTTCCTTGAGGGTAAGCTGGGGTTGAGTTGAAGAATCGTATGCCGAACTCCTCGCAGAGACTTGTGAGGCCGTCCCCGACAAATTGTGTGCCGTTGTCGGAGACGATGGCATAGGGTACGCCGAACCTTGTCACAATGTTCCTCCATACGAATCGTCGGACGTCTGCTTCTATGATGGTGACGAGGGCCTCGGCTTCTACCCACTTAGAGAAATAATCTGTTGCGGTGATCAAGAATTTGAAGCCTCCAGGTGCTGTCGGGAGTTTCCCGACGATGTCGAGCCCCCATTGCGCGAATGGCCATGGACTTGTGATGGGAGAGAGATTCTGAGCCGGCTGCTTGGGGATTGGGGAAAATAGTTGGCATGGTCGGCACCTCCGTACGATTTCCTCGCAGTCTTTTTTCATGTTTTTCCAAAAGTATCCTTGACTCATCACGCGTTGGCATAACGAACGTCCACCGGAGAGGCAGCTGCAGCTTCCGGAGTGCAGTTCTTCAAGGATCTCAGCAACTTGGTTTGGGTGGACGACGAGAAGATAGGGCCCGGAAATGGATTTTCTATAGAGTTGACCGCTCTCAGAGAGCCAATAGTAGGCAGCCTTGTTTCTGATTCGGAAAGCTTCCTTTTTGTCGTCGGGTAAGGTATCGGTTCTGAGGAAGGCAACGATTTCATCCATCCAGCTCGGACCTAGTTCAATGTTGAGCACCTCTGGAGTTGTGTCAAAACTTGGGTGGTCAATGTTCCCAAAATTTATGGTTTGGAACTCTGATGCTTTTGAAGCCGAGGCGAGGCCAGCAAGTGCGTCGGCGTGTGCGTTGTGCTCGCGGTTGATCTGCTCGATGTTGAAGTTTTTGAAGCGAGTGATGAGTTCTGCTGCCGTGGCCTGGTACTTCATCATCCTTGGGTCCCTAGCTTCGTAGTCCCCCAGAACTTGATTGACTATAAGTTGAGAGTCGCAGAATACGGCCAAGTTGTCAACTTTCATTGCGATTGCCGAGGGTAGGCTAGCAAGCAGGGCCTCATATTTAGCCTCATTATTCGTGGCAGGGAAGTCGATGGTGATCGCACTTTCGTGAAGGGTTCCGCAAGGAGAGACCAAGACGACTCCAGCTCCGGCCCCGTTGTTGTTGGAGGCGCCATCAACTTGCATTCGCCAAGTGTCTCCCTGAAAGAGGAGCCACTGATTCTCTTTTGGTTCGTGTTCGGCAGAGGGTTGGGTTGGAGGAGTGTTTAGGATCTCGGAGTCTTCTGGTGTAAGTTCGGCAATGAAGTCGGCGAGGACTTGCCCTTTGATTGCCGTCCTCGGTTCAAAGCGGATGTCAAAGTTTGCCAACTCTACCGCCCATTTGGATACTCTGTTGGAGAGGTCGGCTTTTCGAAAGAGCGCTTTGAGAGGATATTCGGTTAATACCGTGATTGTATGCGCCTGAAAGTACGGCAGAAGCTTCCTTGCCGAAGACACGAGGGCGAGTGCCAACTTCTCTAGTGGAAGGTATCGCGTCTGGGCGGGTAAGAGCGTCTTGCTTGTGAAATATACTGGCATGTCGTCGGCCCCTTCTCGCCGAACAAGAGCTGAGCTGATGGCATGTTCTGAGACCGCCAGGTAAAGGTAAAGGGTTTCGAATTCCTTTGGCTTTACCATTAGGGGTGATGTACAGAGATAGTCCTTGAGCTCGGTCAACGATTTGTCGCATTCTGGCGTCCACTCGAAGCTTCGTCGGCTTTTCCCTTTAAGGGCGTGAAAAAAGGAGTGGCACTTGTCCGACGACTTGCTGATGAAGCGGTTGAGTGCTGCCGCCATCCCCGTGAGTTTTTGTACCTCTCTGATTGTTCTTGGTGGCCGAAGGTCTGCCACCGCCTTGATTTGGTTGGGGTCGGCTTCGATGCCGTGTCGTGTGACCAAGTGGCCAAGGAATTTTCCAGCACTTACGCCGAACGCGCATTTCTCCGGATTTAGACGGAGTTTGTGGAATTTGAGGATCTCGAAGACCTCGGCCAGCTCCTTCAAATGGTTGTGCTCCTTTTGACTTTTGACGACGAGGTCGTCGATGTATGCTTCCAGGATGTTGCCTATTTGTGCATAGAGCATTTTGAAGATTGCTTTGTTGAATTTAGCTCCGGAGTTCTTGAGGCCGAATGGCATCACCCTATAGCAAAAGATGCCATGTGGAGTTATGAATGCTGTCTTCTCCATGTCGTCCGGGTCCATGGCAATTTGGTGATAGCCACGGTAGGCATCCAAAAAACTTAACCGAGCATGGCCGGCTGTTGCATCTACGAGCTGGTCGATCTTTGGTAGCGGGAACCAGTCCTTGGGGCAGGCGTCATTGAGGTTCGTGTAGTCGACGCAGACTCACCACTTCCCATTCTTCTTCTTGACGACCACCGTGTTCGAGAGCCAGGTTGGGTATTGCACTTCCTGAATTGCGTTGGTGTCGAGAAGTCGGTTGACCTCTTCGATGACGGCGTCGGCGTGCTCAGGTGCCGAACGTCGAGCTCGTTGAACCACCGGTTTGGAGTCCTTCTTTATGTTGAGGGAGTGGCAAATGAAGTTGGGATCCACCCCTGGCATCTCCTCCGGGGTCCATGCAAAGACTTCAAGATTGTTTTTGAGGAACTGGAACATCTCTTCTCGCTCGGCGTCAGATAGTGAGGAGCCAAGTAAGAAGAAGCGTGATCCGTCCTCGTTGATGGGCATTTTCACCAGGTCCTCCTCTACTTTGTCCTCGGCCTTTTGGCCGACGTCTTCGATTACGGCCATGTCTGGGACCTCAACCCATTGTACTTGTTTTGCTTTGGAAGAGTTGTGTACGGCGGAGACGTAGTATTTTTTGGATGCAGTTTGGTCACCTCGTAAATCTTCCTGTCTTCCTGTGGCGCTGATGAAGCGGACAACCTGGTGGTATGTTGAAGCAATTGCTTGCATTCCATGGAGCCAAGCTCGGCCGAGGATGGCGTTGTATGGGCTCGGCGCGTTGACGACGATGAATTCGACGGTGAGAGTCTTTGAGCCGACGACGACCGGGAGGAAGATTCGGCCGAGCGGCCATACATGAGCTCCGTTGAAGCCAATGAGGGGTACCTCAGTGGGCTGCAGAGCCGACTCTGGTAGGTCCAACTTCTTGAAGAGGTCATAGTACATAACCTCAGCTGAACTTCCTTGATCAATAAGGACGCGCTTGACGTCATGAACACCGATCTGGACAGTGACGACGAGTGCATCCGAATGTGGAGTCTGAACGTGTTCAAGGTCACGTTCGGTAAAGCTTATCGTCCACTTGGGCAAGTCTTGTGGTCGTGAACGTTTGGATCCACAGCCGACGAAGAGTATCTCTTTTGAAGTTGAGGCTTGATCGATGTCGGCTCGGAGGGCGGTTTCGAATGCCTTTGTTACTGGTCCATGGATGACGTGGATCAGCGGTCGTTGTTCGTTGGGATTGGGATTTGTCTGTCGGGCGGGCGTCTTTGATCGATCAATGTATTGATCGAGGTGACCTTGAGCTGCAAGCTTTTCGAGGAGGGCTTTGTATGGTGCGCAGGCAGTCGTGTAGTGGCCGAGCTCGTTGTGGTAAGTGCATTTTTTCCTTGGATTTTGATTCGGTTGGCCGGTGTTGGTTCCGAGCTTGCCCGTCGGCCATTCAAACCACAGTTGTCTCATTATTTCCTTTAGAAAAGACCAAATTGGTTCCTTGAAATGTGTGGTTTCGGCCACGTAGTCATGCTCCTTCGGCGGATGCTTCTTCCCCTCTTTGATGTTGTGCACTTGCTTCTTCGGCTGCGTTTGTTGGGTTGCCACTTGTGCCGGCAGCTGGTGTACGGTCGAGGAGAATGGATTGGTTAAGCTCGGAATTCCCTGGGCCGCCCTGTCTGCATAGAGTTCCTCGAGAGCACAAAATCTTTCCACGACGCGCATCAGTTCACCCATGCTGTGTGGTGGGCGGATGGCGAGTTCGTCTAAGATTTTGCTGCCGGTTTCCAGGCCATTCTTGAAAGTGCGCGCAGCCCAATATTCATCGATTCCTGGAATTTCGTTGAATAGCTGCCAGTAACGCTCGGCATATTGCCTGAGGGTTTCAGACGAGAGTTTTCTCATCTGAGACAGTGACTCAGGCTCTTTAGCCATTTTGTTACTCGTGATGAAGCGTGTGTTGAAGGCGCGTTCAAGGTCGGCCAGGTTCCTTACGGATCCAGCGGGCAATTTGTTGAACCACTGGAGTTCCAGGGAACCAAGGCTGGACGGGAACGCCTTGCATTTTACTTCATCCTTAAGAGTGCAGAGCTCAATGGTCTGTCTGAAGTGGATGAGGTGAGTGTAGGCCTCGCAGGTCGCCGGATCGAACTTCGTGAATTTGGGTAGATGAAAAGTGGGTTCCGGCGGCGTGTTGATGATGTGGGAGGTGAATGGGGATACGCCGAGATCCTTCAGTTGCCTTTCAAACCCTGGGCGCGGCGGTTTGCCGTGCTCGTCTGTTTTTGATCTCTTGGAATCCCTTTCCTTGTGCTCTTTTGCCGATATCTTCTCGGTTTCCTTTCGCCGAAGCTTGTCTCGCAGGTCCGTCGCTGTTCGGCGTGGGCCGTCGACGGTTTTGTCCTTGTTGCGGCGGGACTTGTTCTCATCGTTCGCGCCCTCAATATGTACGCCTTTCCCGTTGCGCCGAGCGTGGTACTCGTCGTCCTTGTTTTCGATCGGGATGTTCCCTAGGCGTTCGGAGACATGGGGTCTGGTCCGTGCAGAGTCTCGGCTACGGTGCGAGGCCGTTGTGCGAGAGAACTCCGCACGACCAGTCGAGTACGTGCTTGTAAACGACTCGGTATCCCTTGTCCTGGTTCCATCGTGATGGCTTCTAGAACGATGTGTTCCAGATACGGTGGGTTGCTTGTAGAGGATGATTTCTCTGGCGTCGCCTGGTGCTAGGGTGAAGCCTAGGCGGTCTTTCACGGATCCGCGTTGGCCTCCCTCATTCTGACACCCTTGTGGTGGTGGTGGTGGTGGTGGAGGGGGTGGAGTTTGCATGCCTCTTCCTCCACCTCTGCCAGATCTTGATGCGGCAGGGGTGGCGTCCTGCTGCATGCGTTGCTTCATTTGGGCCACTTCCACCCTTAGCGCGGCCAGTTCATTGTCACGTTCGTCGTCGCGACGCTGCAGTAGGCGGATGTAGGCCGAAGTTACGTCATCTGAGACTGGTGAGAGTCCGGACCCAGGGGCGAGGGACATGGACATGTGCCTTTCGAGGGTTGGTGTGGGGATGACGTTTCCACTAGCGTCTTTGGCC
This sequence comes from Rhododendron henanense subsp. lingbaoense, assembly GCA_020567845.1. Classification (NCBI taxonomy): domain Eukaryota; kingdom Viridiplantae; phylum Streptophyta; class Magnoliopsida; order Ericales; family Ericaceae; genus Rhododendron; species Rhododendron henanense. Next base: position 31,808,682 of record CM036313.1, on the reverse strand, counting down.
CCCGAAACAGCTGCGTCTGCTAGATCTCTGCCCATGGTAGGTGATTTGGTGGTTGTTTTTCGGAGGAGTGAGGGGGTTTTGAGGATGTGAGAGCCGTTTGAATCAGAAGTGTTTCACGTCGGGTTCACCAATTGTGTGGCCCGTGATCCTAGATCCTTGCTCCTCCGTTGGTGGTTCGATGGTTGCTGAGCCTTCTTCTCCTAGCCTGCACAGGGAACACACGACTAAGACATGGCCGGGGGTTGTCCCGGCAAGGCCCTCCGGCGAGAGGATGAGTATAGTGTAGAGAGAGGAAGCAGAAAGCTCAGAGAGAGTAAGTGTGTGTATAGAGTAGCGTGTACCTATTAGGGTTACCATCACTAGGTATTTATAGTGCCTCCTGGCTTGCTCTCCAAGTACGATCGCGTGCCTTCCACGGGCCGAGTGACATCATAGTGACATCACGGAATAGATCTGGTAACCGTTTTCGGGGCTGAGCTGGCACACCCATGTGCGCCCGTGATCATCTTCTGTTATAACCGCTTCTGCACGTGGCAGGACGCGTGGCTTTACAGCTAGCCACCGTCGGCTGCATGCCGTGCTCTGAAGGTGGCCGACCGCGGCCAACGCCGAGCCTGGCCATACGTTCAATGAGGGAGGTAACGTTGTCGGAGACTCTGCCGACGGCATAATCCGAGCGTAGGCTTGTCTCCTGCCGAGCCTGAGGCAAGCCGAATATTAATGACGAGTCATCGACGGCAGCCGTGCACGAAGCCGACGATTGGTTCATGGCAGGTCAGGTCCGTACCATTGCGAACATCTATGTTCGGCCCGCTACAACTTTCTAGAGAGAAGTTGGAGCAATGGAAGGTGTGAGTTGAAATGGGAAGGAATGGGTGCTATTTATAGCCAAAGGGTGACCTATTATCCAATGGGTAAAATTTCCCCTAGCATTTGTTATCCAATGGTTAATAGAATGACTAGATTTGATGGTACTTGGATTGGGTGAGGTGTTGGGCTAAAGGACATGACTAGGCTTGTTTGTACACTTGCACACATCACACAATCTCTCTCTCCCTCTCTCCCTCTCTCCCGGCCTCTCTCTCTCCCTCTCTCTCTCGGCCATTTCTCTCTCTCTCTCTCTCTCTCTTTGGTACAATGGAAGTACATAGGTTGAAAGACTAATAGATTTTCCTTGTTCTTTCTTCTAATCTAGGACAAGGTTTAAGTTTATTCTATGGGGTTTTTGTCTAGTCTAGTACTTGAAAGAATAAGAAAACTAGATATGGTTGTCCTTAGGGTTGAAAGAATAAGAAACCCTAGATATGGTGGTACATGGTGATGCAATAGGATGACCAAATGCTAGATATGGGAGTACACTAGTCACACACATCACACTCTCTCTCCCTCTCTCAACCGGCCATCTCTCTCTCTCTCTCCCTCTCATCTCTCTCTCTCTCTCTCACTCTCTTAGTCCAAGGGACACCTAAGCATGAAAGGACTATGGTTTGGTGGTTAACTTGAGAAAGAGTAAGATTTTGGTGTAAGGCTTGTAAGTGATATGGTAAGGAAGATCTAGTCCTATTAGTCCACCTCATGTCCTTTACATCTTTCTTCTTGCATTAGTACATGTACATATATATATATATAACTTAGATTTGGTAGAAGAAGGGCCAAGGATAGTACATCATATCTTTCTCTCTCTCTATCTCTCTCGGCCTCTCTCTCTCCCTCCCTCTCCCTCTCCCGAATTCTCTCTCTCTCTCTCCCTCTCTCTCTTCCTCCCTTGGTTAATATATATACATATATAAGGAAGACTAAATAAAAGTACAAGGTACTATGATCTTATCCTAGACTTTCTAAGTCAAAATTCCCTATTAAACTAAGTCAAATTGCCACCTATGTACTTATAAACTATATTCTAATACATAGTATCTTAGGATGACATATACATATTACATACTTTAATTAAATAAGTACATATCATATCTAGTAAGTAATTAACTAAATTTAACCTAGTACTATAGCTTGACTTGGCCTTATTGACCAATGGACTATAATTCCCCTAACTTTTATTACCCAATGGTTAATGGATGGAAGTACTATACTTATATAATCTATCTATATTAGTACAATGACTCATGGTGAATCCAATTAAACTAATAGATCTTGTACTAGGTAGAAAGACTAACTTATTGTCCAATGGTTAATAATTCTCCTAACTTTTATTATCCAATGGGCAAAGATGGTAAGTAATATATAATCATATAAAGTGTACCTAGCAATCTAGTCACAATATCCTAGGTGGAAACCTATGGTCCAATGGATAAAGATTATCCTAGCATTTATCGTCCAATGGGTAAAGATCAAAAGTTGACTTTGGTCAAAAGGGTTTGTTTAGGGTTCAAAAGGTTCACAAAGATCAAAGGTTCGATTAGGCTTCCTTAACGATTAGTTAGAAGCTAGCTAGGTTTGCTAAATAAGATTCCTTAGGGTTTACTAACTCACTTGTCTTTAGAAAATGACTAAATCGCATGGCGCAATAAAACTAGATTTAGAATCGAATAAATCTAATTATGACGGATTAGTAGAAAACAAGAAATTTATAGCGTCATTAAAATAAGCAACGAGATTTTTATTTACTGAAAATCGGAGTTGTTACAACCTATCCCCCTTAAACAATTTCGTTCTCGAAATTAGATGTACGCTCGGATTCAAACAGGTGAGGGTGATTCGCCTTCATAGTCTCCTCTCTTTCCCATGTGGTCTCTCCAGTTCCCCGGTGTTTCCACAGGACTTGCACCAGTTTGATTGTCTTGTTTCGGATCGCCTTCTCGCTTCGGTCTTGAATCTCTATTGGTTCCTCCTCATACGTCGCATCTTCCTCGATGGTAATGTCTTCCCAGTTGAGAACATGTGTGGGTAGGGCGAGGTACTTGCGGAGCATTGAAACATGGAACACATCATGTACTCTATCCAGCTGTGGCGGTAGGGCTAGTCGATACGCAACTTTTCCGATCTTCTCCACGATGTCAAAAGGTCCGATGTAGCGTGGGGACAGTTTTCCCTTTTTCCCAAATCTGATGACTCCTTTCTTCGGTTTTATCTTCAGGAACACGTGGTCTCCTATGGCAAAGGTTAATGGTCGGCTTCTTTTATCCGCATAGCTCTTCTGTCGGCTCTGAGCGGTTTGGATCCTTTGTCTGATGGTTTTGACTTTCTCCGTGGTGTCACGTACTATATCAGGTCCAATCAATCCCGTTTCTCCAGCATCTGTCCAGCAAACTGGGGATCGGCAAGGTCGTCCGTATAGAGCTTCGTATGGTGCCATTCCGATACTTGCTTGATAACTGTTGTTGTAGGCAAACTCTACCAATGGTAAGTGTTGCTCCCAGTTCCCAGAGAAATCCAAAGCGCAGGCTCTCAGCATATCCTCCAAGGTCTGTATTGTTCTCTCCGTTTGGCCATCGGTTTGCGGGTGGAAGGCTGTGCTAAGCCTTACGTCTGTTCCCAAAGCTTTCTGTAATCCTTTCCAGAAATGTGACACAAACTGTGGGTCCCTGTCCGATACAATTGAGATGGGTACTCCGTGTAGTCGTACAATTTCTCGAATGTATAACAGGCTCAGTTGTTCCATGTTTTCTGTCATCTTAACAGGCAGAAAATGCGCGGATTTGGTGAGTCGGTCCACGATCACCCAGATGGCAGTGTTGGTCTTGGCAGTTCTTGGTAGTCCGGTCACGAAATCCATTGAGATGTGCTCCCACTTCCAAGTTGGGATTGGCAAGGGTTGAAGGTCGCCTCCTGGTTTCTGATGTTCGGCTTTGACTTGCTGACACACAAGACAGGTTGATACAAAGCGGGCTACGTCCTTCTTCATCCCTTCCCACCAGTACGTTCTTCGCAAATCATGGTACATCTTTGTACCGCCAGGATGAACTGCGAAGTTTGAATGGTGTGCTTCTCGGAGTACAGCTTCTCGAAGAGTTCCAATATTAGGTACGAAAATCCTTCCTTTGAATCTAAGGTTATTGTCTCCCTCGATCGTCCATCCCGGTATCGCCTTTCCTTCTCGGATTCGGTACCGAATGAACTCGCAATCTTGTTCAGTGGTTTGGGCTAGCATGATCTCTTGGTGAAGTGCTGGTTCTGCAACAAGAGCATAAAGTCTGATATCCCCACTTTCTGATGAAGGTCTCAGGTTGAATTCATTGAGGGTGTCCACCATTTCCCACTCCTTGATGGCATTTTTGACTTTCTGTGCCCTGTCCTTTCGACTCAGGGCGTCAGCCACCACGTTGGCCTTGCTAGGATGATACTGCATTGTAAACTTGTAATCTTCCAAATACTCCATCCATCGGCGCTGCCTCATGTTCAACTCCTTCTGAGTGAAAAGGTATTTGAGGCTCTTGTGGTCGGTGAAGACCTCGAATTGTTCTCCCCACAGGTAGTAACGCCAGGTTTTGAGGGCGAACACTACTGCAGCCAATTCTAAGTCATGAGTAGGGTAATTCTTCTCATGTGGTCGGAGTTCTCGTGATCCGTACGCTACGACCTTTCCATTCTGCATCAGCACGCATCCCAAGCCATCCCTCGACGCGTCGCAATAAACGGTATAATCCACGCCTCGCTCGGGGATGATAAGTATCGGTGCACTGGTCAGCCTTCTTTTCAGCTCCTGAAAAGATTTCTCACAGGCTTTAGTCCAATCCAGCTTCACTCCTTTCTGGGTTAGTCTCGTCATTGGTTTGGCGAGAATTGAGAAGTCGGGTATGAATCTTCGGTAGTATCCAGCCAATCCTAGGAAACTTCTGATTTCGAACACTGAGGTTGGTTGCTTCCAATTCAGTACTGCTTCAACCTTACTTTCGTCCACGGCTATTCCATCTTTGGATAGTACGTGCCCCAAGAACTTAACCACTTCCAGCCAAAACTCGCATTTACTTGCCTTGGCATAAAGTTGGCTATCCCGAAGTACTTGTAGTACTATCCGAAGGTGTCCCTCGTGCTCCTCCTTATTGGCGGATTATATCAAAATGTCATCAATGAACACCACTACAAATTTGTCTAAGTAGGGTTGAAAGATCTTGTTCATGAGACACATGAATACTGCCGGAGCGTTTGTCAGTCCAAATGGCATTACTATAAACTCGTAATGTCCATATCTGGTACGAAAGGCTGTCTTGGAGATGTCCTCATCTCGGATTCTGAGTTGATGGTATCCCGATCGGAGGTCGATTTTTGAGAAACAGGTTGCTCCTCTCAATTGATCAAATAGATCATCGATTCTAGGCAGGGGGTACCGGTTTTTGATGGTGACTTGGTTTAGCTTCCGGTAATCGATGCACAGTCGGAGTGTCCCTTCTTTCTTCTTCACGAACAATGCAGGTGCTCCCCATGGTGACGTGCTAGGTCTGATAAATCCTTTCTCCAACAGCTCTTGCAATTGGGTCTTGAGCTCCTTTAGTTCCGCAGGGGCCATACGGTATGGTGCCATAGAAATTGGGGCTGTTCCCGGTTGGAGCTCGATAGAGAAGTCTATTTCTCTCGGAGGTGGTAAACCAGGAAGTTCTTCAGGGAACACATCGGCGTATTCGCAAACGATGTGTGGTAATCCCATCTCCATCCTGTCAGTTTCTTCCATTTGGAGACTAGCTAGCCATCCAAATAGTTGATTCTGCCACCTAGATCTTTTCACCGTTAAACTAGCCACTTGTCTATCCCCCTTAAAACGAAAATGAGTCCCATCAGGGGCATAGGCCGTCACGGTCTTCTGATGACAATCTATGACTGCTCGGTGTGCTGATAGTCAGTCCATTCCCAAGATCACGTCGAAATCCGCCATGTCGATCACTCTGAGGTCGCAGGTTAAGCGCAAGTTGGCTACCTCTAATTCACACCCTCTACACACTAGACTAACAGTTATACTTCCCCCCAATGGTGATGCTACTTTCGTACTTGCACTAAGGGGTTCTATTTCTAGCGCAAGAGCAGCTACGCAGGCAATAGATATGAATGAATGAGATGCACCAGAGTCAAACAAGGCTTGCACGCAGGTACTATATAACAGTAGCGTACCTTGGATCACAGAGGGATCCTGCTCCTGTTCCTCAGTCTGCAGCGCAAAGATACGCCCTCCAGTGTTTTGTTGGTTTCCCACGGGTTGCTTTCCCTCGTTCTGCCCATTCTGCTGTTGAGATGAAATTCCAAGAGTTGGCTTCGCAAATCCGGCTTGACCAGGTTGAGCTCCTCGATTTCCAAAATTCCCATTTCCCTCCTTCTGGGGTTGTGGGCATTGGCGGCTGTAGTGGCCCATAGACTGACAGTTGTAACACTTAACTGTCGACAGATCTTCGCTACCTCTCTGTGGTTTGTCACGTGCTAGTGCAGCGGTCTTCCAAGCTTGGTTGTTTTGAGATGAAGCAAAGGGTTTGGTGAGGTAGGGTCCGCGGTTGTTGTTGGCTACTTGGGTTCGGATTGGTCCGTGTAGACACCCCAATTTGGCCTAACAATTATTTCAAGTCCCACCTTGGGACAATCCCGATGATGAAATGGATACAATGATTGATGATTGCTTCTTTGAGGACCTTAGGACTTTCGGTGAGAACTTTGAACCACTTAGAGGACCCAATTCAAAGCCATACAGCCTTTCAGACAGAAATACAGAAGCCTAGGAGAATCCATCTGACGGCCGTAATATCGATCTAACGGCCATAACATTAATCCCTCGCCCGAGCAACCTATTGCCAGCAAAATCTCCCTGAGAGATCAATCTCTCGACCGCAAGATCTATCCTTCGGCCGAGACATCCATTTCACGGCCGCGACATCCTTTGCTCGGCCGCCAGATCGACCTTTTTCCAGACTCTGGAACGTTCTGTCAGACGTTTGGTTTGATCCAACTACACTACCTTTCCGATGCGTTCGGGCTACGTTCGGAGATCACGACGTAGAGTTAGAGATGCATTGCAATTGCAATTGCCATCTCGTGATTTGATTGGCCGGAGTGAGTCATCCCTATGCCTATATAAAGGGGCCTTTGGGCTCCAAAATTAACACACAGAAATTGAGATACCCACACACTCAATTAAACCTCGAAGCTCTGCACAAATACTCCCTCAATCCCATACTTCAAAAGCCCTAACCTTCCGAAGGCAGCCGTCAATCCGGCGATCAAACCCCGAAGTTCAAACCCTAACTCTAGGGTTCTCGATCAAGCAATCAATCAATCACACCCAATCCAAAGCAATCAAGCAACTGAGGGATCAAGGTGGTGAGGCCCAACGGCCTCTGGTTTGCCTTATTTACTGTTCTTTTTACTAATCGTAGCGTTTTGATTAACTGTCAATCTTTCTGTCTGGTGTGAGGAAGAACACCGACCGGGGCTTCGATCCCTCGGCCGGTACATCAAACCAGGGGGATCTCTCGGCCGTGACATCTATTCACCGGCCGCGAGATCCATCTCCCTGGGACATTATGTTTGTTTATTTGCTTTCTGATGCATGCTTCAATCATCGCACTGGCTCACTTTGCTTACTGTTTAAAGGAATAATTAAACAGACTATGTGTTAGGATTAGACAAAGCATCTATACGTCTTATGTTGAACGATTATGGGCCAGTCTCACGACTGGGCAAAGAGGGGTGCCTAACACCTTCCCCTTATTGTACTTTTGGCTCCCGTATCCAGAATCTCTATCTATTTTCCCAGTTTTAATAAACTGGGTGGCGACTCTATTTGATGATAACCGTTATCATGTGGCGATGTTCCTAGCCATGGGAATGTCCATGATTTTGGTTTATGAAGTGAGCAACCAATCGAGCAAACACAACGTGATCAATCTGTATGGCGATGCCCCGCTTGGGAGGTGTCTACAGTCCGCCGGTTGCCTTCCTCCATCGATTCTTGAAGTCAGTCTCCTCATTCTCCAATCGAAGAGCACACTTTACCACACCAGAGTAGGTGGGGAAAGTTTGTGCCACCACGGCTCTACGAGCAGTTGTCAGCCCCCACTCGAATCTTCTCGCCTTCTTGTCTTCAGTTGACACAGCGTCCGTGGCGTAACGGGATAGCTCCTCGAATTTGGCCGCGTACTGGGTAACGGTCATCGTTCCCTGCTTCAGGTTCATGAATTCTTGCTCCTTGGCTAGGCGAATGGGTGTAGGAAAATACTTGTCAAGAAACAAGGTTTCGAACTCAGCGAAGGTCATGGTGGCTATGGCATGGGTTGCCTCCATCAATTCCCACCAATAGCGGGCTTCTCCCTTTAGTTGGTATGTGGCTAAGGCTACACGATCTCCATCGCGGGTGATTTCCAAGGTGTCCAGGATCACCTTAGTTTCTTTCAGCCATGCTTCGGCCACGGTGGGGTTGGTATCTCCGTGGAAGGTCGGGGGTCGGCGTTTGCAGAACTCATTCATGGCTCAGGTTCGAGTCATTGGTCCGTCATCGCGGTTAGGGTTTTGGCGGTTGGCATTCAAAGCGGTTACGAATGCCTGCATGACTTGGGCTAGGTTAGGGTTTGCGTTGGAGGACTCTCCGGTTTCGTATCCTAATCCACTGCGTCGGTTCACCATCTACGAATAAAAATCGTAAAGGGGAGGTTTAGTCTAATGACAATTTCTTTTGAAACTCGATTTTCTCCCTAAGATTAAAAGCAGTAATTTAAACAGGATGCAATATTATACCATAAAATAAGGCAACTTTTCCATAGATAGGCAAAGGATTACAACATAGCATAGAGTTCAAATCCTACCTAAAACATAAGACAGATTTCCTACTACAAGTTGAAACGATCCTACTAATTCTGATTACATGGTTTGGTTAGTCTACGTGCGCCACAAGTGCAATCACAATTTCCGAAACCTTATTCTAGTACTATTATACTACTGACTAGACGGAATATGTCCGAAGTACTCTCTCAATTGCTCCTTCCACTCCTTCTCCCTCCTCTTGAGCCAAAACTCTCCCTTTCGACGGATCTCCTCGGCTAATTCCTCTACCTCCATGAGTCGATCCTTGTTGGTGAGGGGTGCCATCACGACAAACTCGTACATTTGGTAGCCAGTCTCGGGATCACATATACCCAAGTGGGGTATCGGGGTAAGGCTCTCAGGTGCTAGTATGGCCTTGTAGAGTATTAGGTCCGCAACAGTGGTCGGGGCAGCAAAGGTACGGCTATCCATATCTACAATAAGAAAATTATATATTAGACTTAACGGTGTGAAAGTGGTAGTCGCGCACAAGTATGCACATAAATAGTGATCACAAGATAGAAAGGAAACACATGATTTTCATTACGTAAACGAAGCAAGTACAACATAGATGGCTTATAACAGCCTAAACTTCCTACTCTATTTACAACAAGAGTTCAACTACTTCCTATTTTATATCCTGCATCCCGAAGGATTTACAATAGAAGTCCTACTTACGACATGTCATTCTATTGGGTTATATTATAGCAAAAGTCCTATTTGTGACCTGTTCTCCCTACGGATCTAGAAGATAGGTGGAAAGTGGGCCTTGTAGGCACCTATGTCGGTCTCAAAAGGTGGCGGTGGCACGTCACCGGGGTCGGTGTTGAAATCCATAAAGTCCTCCTTCCAAATCTCTATCTCCTCATCATCAGACATCTCTTCATCGTCCATTGGTTCCTCATCGTCAGATGGTAAGTCTGGGTTTGGTCCATTCATCAAGTGTTGCCAATCGGCTTCGTTCTCCGGTGGGTCGTTGAATTCTAAGGGTTCTTCTTCGGGATCCTCTTCCGGTTCCTCCTCGACTACAATTTCCACATTGTCAGGGGGTGCTATGTGAACTAGGACAGGTGCTGCTGCTTCATCGTCCTCCTCCTCAACTTCGGGAAGTGGGACGGCACCGTGCTCGTGGTAAAAGTCGTGGATGTAGGGAAAGGTATAAGGAAAGTAGGGATCCTCTACGAGTTGATGAGTCATGGCTCTTATGGTGCTTCTAAGTTGTCGAGCTTCGGCTAGTAGGTTGATTTGATAAAAGTCCAGTGGTTCCATCTACAAGGAAAATTTTAAACCTCAATTAGTAAGAAGAGTTTGACAGGTTTAACTATTGAAAAGTTTTTAAGACAAGGCTTAATCTAAATAGGAAATTTTCAAGTTTCTAAGTCCCACATTCGATTCTTGATTTAAGTCATCATCCAATTGTTCGGGAATTCCCAGCTCGGTGGTATTGCCAATTTCCACACCTTGCTTCAATCCGGAGATTGTTTTGACAGAATTCCACCCAATTTGGGATGGTAAACTTAAACTCAATTCACATTTGTGCAACGGTCAATCTATCTCGTGGTTCTACCCATTCTACCCATGGCCGAGGTTTTGAACCTAAAGCTCTGATACCAAGTTGTAACGCCCCCATTTTTGGGTACGTTAATTAAACATTTTATTGAATAAAAAGACTAAGAATCAAGCTCATTATTACAACATATATCCTACTAGAGTACTTTTTATTACACAAAGCATGGAAATTCTAAGGCATTCTATCACTCTGCTTCTTCCTCCATCCTAGCAAGCTCTTCGGCTCCAAAAGCCTCCAATTTGTACTGTTCACCTTGCTCATCAATCAACTCTGACACATTATACCAGCGTCGCCCCCGGTATAATATGTCAGGGTCACCAAAAAGATAACACCGTGAGCTACAAAACTCAATAGAATAAACCATACCCACTAACCCTTAACTTACAGCAAGGAAGCATATAAACAATTACACATGCTCATTCAACAACATAGTTAAACAATGACACATCCACATTCGATATCTTATTAGCGTTGGTGTCATGCCTTTTCTTGAGTTTCTCCTACGTGACTCGTCGTAGACCGTGTCAACATTTTCACCTTTACCAAATCCACAATTTCCAAAGTTTCATTCACAAATTGCTACTAATGAGGCTACCAAGTCCGGCTCCATTAGTAACACTCAAGATGGCTACCAAGTCCGGCCATGTCATGGTTTTCAAAACACACTCTTTCAAATCTTGCATTGGCTCCTCACTTCGGATAACCAAGCCATATTACCACATGAGACTACCACGTCCGGCCACATTGGTAATCTTCACAATGGGCTACAAAGTCCGGCCGCATTACGGTTTTCAAACACTTACACAACGACTACCAAGTCCGGTCATTATGTAATTTCAAAATATTTTCCGCATGTTAATCCCATCCTTTCTTTAACCACACCCTAGGTGTCATGTTTCTACTTTCTCGGTTTTTGTGTCTCGTTTGCATGCCATGACTCCGCGGTAATTCTTTTCACAGTTTAAGAAATCTTGAAACTAAACTAACAAGATCATTCAACTCTATATTAGATAGCATGCTCACTTTATCACATCATCATACTCAACATTTAATCACACAAAGTTAAGCATAGTGCCACATGGACGGACACCTTTGGAGTGATAAATCACTTATGCTTTATCAACAACAAGTCGTCAAGTAATCACATAATCATGCTCACAATCATTATAAGATCAAAATACAATTTCTTCTATCCAAGTTAATCTTTCATAAAATTCATTCTTTCTTTCTTTAAGGAAGTTCAAAAGATCATATGTCTTATAGAAGTAAAAGTCTATGATTCATCATGCTCATACTTTCATTAGCATACTATCATGCATTCCAACATTCAAATGTTATACCATAAGTTTAGAGTATTCTATAATCATTTCAACATTCGTATACCATGATCTATACCTAAATTTTAGGAAAAATTCTACGTATAGGAATAATGAGGACGGAGAATTCTACATGATCATACTACTATCTATACTTAGGGAAATGAGTAGAGATTAATCTACCGTTCTTCTTGGCGGTAGTGATGACTACGGAGGAAAGGTGGTACGTCGGTAGTCGGACGGAGTAACGTCGTAAGAATGGCTTCGATAGCTTCGAAAGAGAAAGGTTTCTCTCGAAACTTGATCTTAACTAAAGCTACTAAAACTTTTGGATCGATATGGTGGTTTAGTGGCGGCACTAGAAGAGTTTCTTGAAGAACTAAGGAAGAACCTCAAGAACAACTAAGAACTAAGTAAGAACAACAAGAACACTAGACTTTCTAGAGAGAAGTTGGAGCAATGGAAGGTGAGAGTTGAAATGGGAAGGAATGGGTGCTATTTATAGCCAAAGGGTGACCTATTATCCAATGGGTAAAATTTCCCCTAGCATTTGTTATCCAATGGTTAATAGAATGACTAGATTTGATGGTACTTGGATTGGGTGAGGTGTTGGGCTAAAGGACATGACTAGGCTTGTTTGTACACTTGCACACATCACACAATCTCTCTCTCCCTCTCTCCCAGCCTCTCTCTCTCCCTCTCTCTCTCGGCCATTTCTCTCTCTCTCTCTCTCTTTGGTACAATGGAAGTACATAGGTTGAAAGACTAATAGATTTTCCTTGTTCTTTCTTCTAATCTAGGACAAGGTTTAAGTTTATTCTATGGGGTTTTTGTCTAGTCTAGTACTTGAAAGAATAAGAAAACTAGATATGGTTGTCCTTAGGGTTGAAAGAATAAGAAACCCTAGATATGGTGGTACATGGTGATGCAATAGGATGACCAAATGCTAGATATGGGAGTACACTAGTCACACACATCACACTCTCTCTCCCTCTCTCAACCGGCCATCTCTCTCTCTCTCCCTCTCATCTCTCTCTCTCTCTCACTCTCTTAGTCCAAGGGACACCTAAGCATGAAAGGACTATGGTTTGGTGGTTAACTTGAGAAAGAGTAAGATTTTGGTGTAAGGCTTGTAAGTGATATGGTAAGGAAGATCTAGTCCTATTAGTCCACCTCATGTCCTTTACATCTTTCTTCTTGCATTAGTACATGTACATATATATATATAACTTAGATTTGGTAGAAGAAGGGCCAAGGATAGTACATCATATCTTTCTCTCTCTCTCTCTCTCCTATCTCTCTATCTCTCTCGGCCTCTCTCTCTCCCTCCCTCTCCCTCTCCCGAATTCTCTCTCTCTCTCTCCCTCTCCCTCTTCCTCCCTTGGTTAATATATATACATATATAAGGAAGACTAAATAAAAGTACAAGGTACTATGATCTTATCCTAGACTTTCTAAGTCAAAATTCCCTATTAAACTAAGTCAAATTGCCACCTATGTACTTATAAACTATATTCTAATACATAGTATCTTAGGATGACATATACATATTACATACTTTAATTAAATAAGTACATATCATATCTAGTAAGTAATTAACTAAATTTAACCTAGTACTATAGCTTGACTTGGCCTTATTGACCAATGGACTATAATTCCCCTAACTTTTATTACCCAATGGTTAATGGATGGAAGTACTATACTTATATAATCTATCTATATTAGTACAATGACTCATGGTGAATCCAATTAAACTAATAGATCTTGTACTAGGTAGAAAGACTAACTTATTGTCCAATGGTTAATAATTCTCCTAACTTTTATTATCCAATTGGCAAAGATGGTAAGTAATATATAATCATATAAAGTGTACCTAGCAATCTAGTCACAATATCGTAGGTGGAAACCTATGGTCCAATGGATAAAGATTATCCTAGCATTTATCGTCCAATGGGTAAAGATCAAAAGTTGACTTTGGTCAAAAGGGTTTGTTTAGGGTTCAAAAGGTTCACGAAGATCAAAGGTTCGATTAGGCTTCCTTAAAGATTAGTTAGAAGCTAGCTAGGTTTGCTAAATAAGATTCCTTAGGGTTTACTAACTCACTTGTCTTTAGAAAATGACTAAATCGCATGGCGCAATGAAACTAGATTTAGAATCGAATAAATCTAATTATGACGGATTATTAGAAAACAAGAAATTTATAGCGTCATTAAAATAAGCAACGAGATTTTTATTTACTGAAAATTGGAGTTGTTACAGCTTTTTACCACTAGGCACAGAAAATAAAAAGTATTTCCCATCAGGTTACCTCCAATTAATGAAACACCAAAACCCTATGAAAGTGTAACGCCCCCAATTTCCGGGTACGTTAAAAGGACAATTTTATTGAATTTCTAAATAGAGTCTGGCTCGTTATTACATCAAATTCCCATCAGAGTGCTTTCATTACATAAGGGAAGGAAAATCTAGGGTTCCTATCTACGGCTCTGCTTGCTCCTCCATCCTAGCCAACTCCTCGGCTCCAAAAGCCTCCAAAGTATACAGCTCTCCCTGTTCATCTATCAGGTCTGACACATTATACCAGCGTCGCCACCGATATAATATGTCAGGGTCACCAAAGGCAACACCGTGAGCTACAAAAACTTAGCAGAATAATCCCATACCCGCTAACCCATAACTTACAAAATGAATCATACAGATAAGGTTATCTACACAATACATGCTTTTTTAATAAAACAGTTAACAATGACATGTCCACATTCTTCATTAACTAACGTTGGTGTTCATGACTTTTCTGAGTTCCTCCTACGCGACTCATCGTAGACTGTGTCACAAATTTCCATTTTCTTATTCAAATCAACATTTTGAAAATCCGTTTTTAACACACCCAACCTCGGTTCCGCCGTTCCGGGTTCCCGAGTATCCTCACAATGGTTCCACCGCACCGGGTTCACATTGGCACACAAAACTTTGCATTGGCTCCTCTCCGCGGATAACCAAGCCACACACCCAACCTCGGTTCTGCCGTTCCGGGTTCCCGAGTATCCTCACAATGGTTCCGCCGCACCGGGTTCCCATTGGCACACAAAACTTTGCATTGGCTCCTCTCCGCGGATAACCAAGCCACACACCCAACCTCGGTTCCGCTGTTCCGGCTTCCCGAGTATCCTCACAATGGTTCCGCCGCACCGGGTTCCCATTGGCACACAATCACATTTCAAAGCTTTTTCTCCTTTTCAAAACACACACGACTCACATAATGACTCCCACATTGGTCATTATGTAGTTTCAAAAATATTTTACCAAGTCATTGCCTTTAATCACACCCTAGGTGTCATGTTTCTCATTTTCTCGATTCTTGTGTCTCGTATTCATGCTTAGATTCCGCGGTGGGACTTTTTCACATAATTAACATGAATCATTTAATTTGAAATCTTGAAACTAAACTAGCAAGATCATTCAACTCTATATTAGACAGCATGCTCATCTTATCACATATCATGCTCAACAATTATCACACAAGGTAAAGCATAGTGCCACATGGACGGACACCTTTGGAGTGGTAAACCACTTATGCTTATCACACATTCATCAAGTAAGACAAGTAAATACGTATACATGTTCATAACCTTTCTAAGATCAAAATACGAATACTTCAAGTTAAACAGCTAACGTTATCTTTTCAAAATTCATTCCTCTTTTTCGAAAAGTTCAAAACAACACATGTTTTTTTTAAAAAAAGGTTGATATTTTCAACATACTCCCCTTCCTTTTCATTTCTTTTAGTGAAACACTTTTCAAGTTCTCATGCATTCCAAGTAATACAAGTAATATACAAACTTCTAATTATACTTAGGATAATCTACATACATTATAAACAATACACATTTCTAACTATACTTAGGGAAAATGAGTAGAGAGTAATCTACCTTGATCCGAAACTAGTCGGGGCCGATTAAGCTAGTTGGAAAATTCCACGGGCGGTAAATTCGGACCAAACTTTGGATGGCAGTAACTCGGTCAATACTTGGCCGAATAAGATCGTCCTTGAGTCGAAATCGAAGTTCTAGAAGTGCTCTACAACTTTTGTGAAGGAAGTTGATCCTAGAAACTACTTTAGGTAGGAGAAATATGGTGATAAAGGAAGGGACAGCTTGCTGTCTGGAATCTGGAAAATCCGAATTTTTGCTGAACTTCGGAGGTCAATATCTTTGTTGTTTCTTGACCGATTAGGGTGGTTCTTGGGTCTAACTTGAAGAGCTCGAAGTGCTCTACAACTTTCCTGAAGGAAGTTGGTTCTAAGGACTACTCTAAGCAGGAGAATAATGAGTATTTACAAAGGGCAGTAGGCTGTCTGGAAAATCAGAAATGGTTTCTAGAGAGAGGTTGGAGCAATGCTTGAGTTTCTAGAGAGAAGTGGAAGCAAGAAGTGAAGGTGTGAGTTGAATGGCAAGTGAATGGTGCTATTTATAGCAAAATCTTGGCTTATTATCCAAGGGATAAATTTTTCCCTAACAATTATTGACCAATGGTTAATTTTTGAAAGGCGGCTTTGAAAGCATGCCAAGCCTTCCTTCTTTTGTCACTTCATCTTTTAAGCCCTAATCTGTCCTTGGATAGCTAGCTTTCTAGCCTAATTTGTCCTTGGATAGCTAGCTTGCAAGAAGAAACACCATGATTATGTTTAAAGTTGGTTAGTAATAGGTTGACAATAGGTTTAAGACTAATGGTAGCTTGTACAAGTATTCATTGGCATGCCTAATAACTATTACTCAAGGGATAAAAATTTCCCTAGCAAATATTATCCAATGGGTAAGATTTTTCCTAGAAAGTAAACCTAGGTATATTTAGGCATGCTTAAGTACTAACTAGTTTTATTAGGCCTAAAAGAGTAATGACATGGCTAAGGCTTTCAAGTGTTAAGCATTGACCAAAGGTTAAAATTTTCCTAGGAAACTTTTATCCAAGGGACTTACTAATATAAGCTTAAAGAAAAATTAGAAATGTAATTAGGTTGGCCAATTTAGGGTTAAGGCTATTGTTTTTAGACTTGCATGTGGCAAGACTAGTTTACTTCTTTTTGAAACAATATGATTGCCTTCTATTTTTTTTCAAGTACCTAATTGACTAGCCTTACCAATTTAAGTCTTTTATTAGCAAGACTAGTTTTTATTACCCAAGGGGCAACTTTTCCCCCAACAATTATTATCCAAAGGTTAAGAAAGAAAATGCCACATAAGGCTATAAACTAACTATGATCTTATAAGTCTAGGTAATTATAACCTAGGTTGGTAACAAAATAAAAGGCTAGGACCATACTAGAATTGGTTACTTTTTGGATTATGGCAAGACTTATTCCTTTTACTCAAAGGATAAAAATTACCCTAACAACTATTGTTCAAAGGGTAAAGAATTTCCTAGAAAGTGTACCTAGGCAATTAGGCATGATTATATTAGGTGTGCATGCATGGCAAGGCTAGATTTATTTCTTTTGGAAGAAAAATGATGAGCTTCTTTTTGGAAAGACTTGTCTAGATAGGTTTAATTAGTCATTGGCATGACTAGATTTTATTATCCAAGGGTTAAATTTTCCCCTAACATTTATTAACCATAGGATAAAGAAAATAAAGAAGGTGGCATGGGCTTGAATGACTAGTCATGGGGTTCAATGATTAACCCTAATGACCTAATGGTTCAAATAGGTTTTAGGAGGGTTCATAAGGCTCAAAGGTGGTCAAGAAGGTCCATCTAGGGTTAGGGAAAAGTAACCAAGGGAATTGGTAGTTAGTTTTCTCCAATTATTCGGTTGGAAACTAACTAGGCTTGCTAAATAGGATTTCTAGTAAAAAAAAATGATTTTAAGGCCGCAATCCATAAATTGGAAAAATATACAAGTGCTTTTATAAGCATACTTGTCTTTAGAAAATGACTAGATTGTCCGGTGCAAAAAGATAAAATTTTAAAAGTCTCATATCTATTGTTGAAAAGTTATGAGTTCTAGAACAAAAGTTATGAAACACACTAAAATGTTATGAATGAACCATACAATAGGTGTATATGGTACACACTTTTAAGGGATTGTATCGTAGACTTTCCCATATAAAATCTACAATGTAGAACTTGTGTGAGAATCCATTATGATAAAATAGCATTAAAGGTTACTAAAATGCATTCAAACTCACCGTAAGTCACTAACAAGATATAATTAATTACATAGGAAGAAAATCGATGATGGTTGAGTTTATTATTAGGGAAAAATTCAAAATACCCCCCAACCTTTACACCAAAATTCAATTAGACTCCCAACCTTTTAAAAACTTCAATTTTACTCCCAACGTTATCTTCCGTTAATCAAAACGCCCCCTTCCATCCAAATGATTAACGGATTTCGTTAAAGCCTCCGTTAAATATCGTCCCGATCGAATTTTGATGATCCGAGCCGCTCAATGTGTTCAAAACGTGATTTTAAAGGTATCCGCTAGAAATCAGCAAAAAAAAATGACCGGGAAGGGCTTCATCTGAATAGTTTTTTGTTGAATAGTTCAATAAAAAACTGTTCAGATGAAGCCCTTCCCGATCATTTTTTTTGGGGAAAATTTCAAAATGGCACCTGAACTTTGGACCTAATGTCCCATAAACACCTGAACTTTACTTAATTTCAATTAGGCACATGTGCTTTACAAAAAGCCCAAATTCAGGCACCTACCGTTATACTCCGTCCAATATATCAAGAATGTAGTGACATGGCATGTTTATTCCGTTAAGTGCCCCTTTGACACATGAAATCCAGTCCTTGCAAAGCACAGAATCAAAACCCATCCCCTCTCTCTCTCTCCCCCTGGCCTCCCTCCCTCTTTCACCCACCCCTCCTCCTCTCGGTCGCCTCCTCCATCGCTGCCCAACTCCCCTCCCACTCCTCCTCCTCCTCCGAGGCTGGCGAATAAACTCCTCTCTAGTGAGCTTACCACCCATCTCCCGATTCCGGCGAATCAACTCCTCATCAGTACCCCACCTCCAAGCCCAACTAAAAAGTTTACACCCAATCATGGAACACAATTGCTTAAAAACCCATTTCCCTAATCTGTTTCACTTTTTGGGCGCCAATAAAATGGAATTAAACAATTTCCAGCCGCCGAAACGCAACGGAATTTTTGAATTTTGTAAATCCAAATGAATTTGTTCGATAGTAAGTCGCCGGATAGCTTCGATTTTGTTCAATTGTAAGTCACCGGACAGCATTCGCGATCTTAATCTCGTGGACCTCGTCGAGTTTCTTCGCGACCGACGCCATATCAACACCTACGGCGATGACGTTGGGGTTAGAGAAGGAGAGGAAGGCCTTGGGGTGTGGTAGTGTATGGGTTGAGGAGGTGGTAGACGAGGCAGTTGGAGCCGACGCAAAAGGTTGAGTAGATCGTAGGGGATTTTTTTTGGGTCAGTGGTGGTTTTGCCATGGGAGTAGTATTGGGGTTCTCGGTGGAAGAGTGAACGACGACGTGGGAGAAGGGGGAGGCGAGGAGATTGAGAGAGAAAGGAGGGATTTGATTGTGTGCATCTTTTGAAATCCTATCATGTGCAACTAACGCACTTAACGGCAAAAAGATGCCACGTCAGTACATTTTTTGAAAAAATGAACGGAATATAACGATAGGTGTTTGAATTAGGGGGTTTTGTAAGTACAGGTGTTCAATTGAAATAAATTGAAGTTCAGGTGTTTATGGGACATTGAGTCCAAAGTTCAGGTGTCATTTTGAAATTTTCCCTTTTTTTTTGTTGATTTCTTGCGAGTACCCTTAAAATCACATTCTAATCACATTAAGCGGCTCGGATCATCGAAATTCGATCGGAAAAGGGGAGGTACATACCGAAGCAAAATTCGAACGTCCGGACTTGAACAAAATCCGGATCGATCCGCACCTCCCCTTTTCCAATCGAATTTCGATGATCCGAGCCACTCAATGTGTTCAAAACGTGATTTTAAGGGTACTCTCAAGAAATCAACAAAAAAAATGACCGGGAAGGGCTTCATCTAAATAGTTTTTGTTTAACTATTCAACAAAAAACTATTCAGATGAAGCCCTTCCCGGTCATTTTTTTTGCTGATTTCTAAAGAGTACCTTTAAAATCACGTTTTGAACACATTGAACGGCTCGGATCATCAAAATTCGATCGGGACGATATTTAACGGAGGCTTTAACGAAATCCGTTAGTCATTTGGACGGAAGGGGGCGTTTTGATTAACGGAAGATAACGTTGGGAGTAAAATTGAAGTTTTTAAAAGGTTGGGAGTCTAATTGAATTTTGGTGTAAAGGTTGGGGGGTATTTTGAAATTTTCCCTTATTATTATGCAAGGGTAAAATATGTACTTGTCCCTTAAATTATCTAAATTTTGTTTACTTCGATCTTTAAATATCAATTGTACACACTTGTCCCTTTAACTAAAAACCGTTACTTACTTCATCCAATTCCCATCTAATTCCCATCTTCCATCAGTGGAAGATGGAAATTGGATGAAGTAAGTAACGGTTTGTTAGTTAAAGGGGCAAGAATGTACAATTGATAGTTAAAGTACGAAATAAACAAAATTTAAATAGTTCAAGGGCAAGTACATATTTTACCCTATTATGCAATGTACCTAAATAACTTATCAATTAAATAGTATCAACTAAATTACATAATGTAAATTATGGTTCGGATCGGTTTGGACTCAGAACCGTGAGAACAAATCCGCAAACCAAGCAATTTGGTTCGATTTTTTATTTCTCTTAACTGCAACCAAACCATACTACTAAAAATTCAAACCAAATAGATTAGTTTGGACTAGTTCAGATAAGATTCACAGTTCGACGGTTTTTTCCCCCACCCGTAAAGCAATCAAAGTCAGGTTTCTACCACTAAGTAATTTCCTCATTGAATTTTTTTTTTTGATCATCAATAAAATTTTATTGAAAACTCGACTGAAACTCATAGAATACTTGAGTTTAAGTCTTCAAAGTTGTTTGGTAAGATTAATCATACTCTTTAGCACTACGAGTTGAATCTAGTAACGTGAAGAAAAAAATTTGTTACAAAACAAAGATTTTTTCTGCCTTTTCCTTAGACATATGATTGATTACATAGTTTATAACCAGAGATAAGGGCAGAAAATGCAAGCGCGAGGAATGCGAAGAATTCCATGCTAATTGCTGCAGCAGAGGAGTCCGTGAATATGGTGTCTTTCCACTCTCGCATCCTATTTGTTTGGGGAATCGCTGATGATAATGCAGATATCAACAAGTATGCCATAATATGCAATTTCGTGAATTTTCAAATGTCATATATTTGTACACAATTTTAGCATATATACATTGTATCACTACTCAATCGGCTAAACCAAGAGCATCATGGTAACTTCAAGAGCCCGAAGCATCCTTGCTAGTTACAACGTCTATAGAAATATCTGATTCTCTATCTTATAGTATATATATAGATTAATATTGTAATATAATGAATATTTTGACTTATAGCTTCCTTGTTCGTCTCCTAAGTATAAGATAGAGATATATTTAGTTATTTCTAATTTCTTTATTTAGTGGGGATGAATCAGTTACATCTTGTTCCTACTCTTAGGCATTCTTTTCTGATCGGTCTTTCGTGCTTGTTTTCCTGGGTCTACGAGATCCTTTCACTGACTTATTATTTCCATTACATTTTCGAAAAGTATAGAATAATGTAAATAAAATGTAGGAAAAAACTAGTCAAAAGAACTGGTCTTATTTTATAGAATACGTCTTTCAATTCAAAATTACTGCGGCATGATACCAAATACAAATTCGTGATTTTCCTTATACAGTATAATCGTATCATTAACGATCTTTTGAATTATATACAGTTTTATACTAAAAATCGAGAGGTGAATATGCCAAAGAATTTTGAGGATCTAGAAAGTCGGCTTTTCCGGCTTCGCTCGATCGGACTTTCTGACATAATGTTTTGTTTCATAAAGCAATTTCAATATTATTTCTAAATTTTCTTGTTTCGGTTTTTGTAAATATTTTTGCAAAACCTATTTAGTTCTATTTTATGAGGAAAAAAATTTCCATGCACCAACTGTAAATGACCTAAACAAAAAGTAATTTGAACAGTTTAGGAGATGAACTGGATTCGAGCCTTTATTTTTTAGCTTTTGCAATGATATGTTACAATGTTCCTAGAATACATAATAACCCTTGAAGTGAATAAACTCCAATTCCACAAATTTTCAAATGTCATTTGAAAGTCTTAATTAAAGATTACTATACATATCTTTCTGGACAACTTGTAGCTTACATTGTACTATCTAGTTTTCGGCTTTGCTCGATCAATTAGACTTTCTCACATAATTTTCAAATTTATTTCTATTTCAAAAAGCAATTTAAATAATTTTTCCTCAAATTTTCTTGTTTCGATTTTCAAAATATTTTTGCTACACCTCTGTAATTCTATTCTGTGAGGAAAAAAACTAATTACCAATGTATAACCACTGTAAATGACACAAAACGTAAGATTTGAAATTTATTTTACAAAAACAAGTTAGGAGATGAATCGGATGGAGCCTTTGGCTTTGTTCAATCTATCACACTGTTGGAACGTGTGGCTCATATGTTCTCGTAAAAGGCCAGTGCCGAGCGGAGTGGAGCGGAGTGAGGGAAGCGAAGCCCATCGTAGATTCAGTTGGTTGGGCCGAAGGCCCAAAAGGTTTGGGGGGGTGCGGGCCCCCCGGCGGTATGGTACGACCGTACCAGGTTAGGGTTAGAATAGAGTCGGTATAAATACTCTATGTTGTAAACCCTAATTCATAACTGTGATAATAAAAGAACAGCCGCTCTCGCTCCCGTGGACGTACCCGGTTTTGGGGAACCACGTATATCTCTGTGTTAATTCTTTACTGTTTCATACTCGTAAATCGTGTGCGTGTGTGTGACGATCCTAACAAGTGGTATCAGAGCTTCAGGCTGTTTTTCGATCACGCGAAGAACGATGTCATCGAGTTCGTCTGTTACGAAGTTCGACGTTATGAAGTTCGATGGAACTTCGAATTTCGGATTGTGGCAACAACGGGTAAAGGATCTGTTGGTGCAGCAGGGTTTATACAAGGGGTTGAAGGCGAAACTAGAGGCTATGTCAAACGACGATTGGGAAGAACTCCAGATGAAGGCGGTGAGTACGATTCGTCTGTGTCTTGTAGACGAAGTCATGTATCACGTGTTGGGTGATGAATCACCGGCTGGGGTCTGGACTAAACTGGAAAGCAGGTATATGTCAAAATCGTTGACGAACAAACTGTTTCTGAAGCAGAAATTGTTTGGGTTGAAGATGGCCGAGGGTACAGATCTGGTTCAGCATATCAACATGTTCAATCAGATTGTGAGCGACTTACAACGGATTGATGTAAAGTTTAAGGAGGAAGACCAAGCGCTGATGTTACTGTGTTCACTACCGATTTCTCTCGAAACTCTTGTTACAACCTTACTCTGGGGGAAAGAAACCCTAGAACTGGAGGAAGTCACTGCAGCCCTTCTGGCGTATAATCAACGCAAGCAACAAACAGAATCGCTGCAGGGTGAAGGTTTGGTGGTTAAGGGGTACGAGGATCGTAGCAGAAAGAAGGAGAGGGGTAAAACAGCTTCGGGGCGTGGGAGGTCTCAATCCAAGAACAGGTCCGAGGGCATGTTTGAGTTCAAGTGTTACAGGTGTCATGAACCGGGGCACATGAAGAAAGACTGTCCGCAAAAGGGAAAGGGAACTGACTGGAAGAAGAAGGGAAAGGCAGGAGAGAGGAAATATGGGTCATCAAATTCTGCGAATGTTGTAGAGCAGGAATCTGATGATGGAGACATGCTTTCGGTTTCAGCGACTTCGGATCACCTGGCAGACTCATGGATTCTGGATTCAGCATGCTCGTTTCATGTGACGCCTAACAGAGAATGGTTTGACACCTACAGGTCAGTGAATTGTGGTAATGTTCGAATGGGTAATGATGTATCATGTCAAGTCATTGGAATAGGCACAATTAAGATCAGGATGTTTGATGGTGTTGTAAGAACCTTAGGTGATGTTAGGCATGTTCCAGATTTGAGGAAAAATTTGATTTCGTTGGGAACCTTAGACTCTAATGGCTGTGAGTATAAAACAGGAGGTGGAGTCATGAAGGTAACGAAGGGTGCTTTGGTGATTATGAAGGGTATTAAGATTGCTGGTAATATCTATCGTTTGATAGGAACTACAGTTGTAGGTGGAGTTGCTGCTGCTACCACAACTGAGGATACTGATGATACCATGCTTTGGCATATGCGGTTAGGACATATGGGAGAGCGTGGGATGTTAGAGCTGCATAAGAGGAATCTGCTGAAAGGGGTTAAATCATGTAAACTGGATTTCTGCAAGTTTTGTGTTCTGGGGAAACAGTGTAAGGTGCAGTTTAGGAATGCAATTCACAGAACAAAGGGAATTCTTGACTACGTTCATTCAGATGTTTGGGGGCCAGTGAGGGTAGCTTCGAAAGGAGGATCTCTGTATTTCTTGACCTTTATCGATGATTTTTCGAGGAAAGTTTGGGTGTACTTCATGAAGCACAAGTCTGAAGTCTTTGCTAAGTTCAGAGTGTGGAAAGCTGAAGTGGAAAACCAGACAGGGAAAAAGATTAAGTGCCTCAGGACAGATAATGGGACGGAATTCAAGAATGGGCCTTTTCTGAAGTTTTGTGAGGAACATGGGATTCAGCGGCACTTTACTATTCGGAAGACACCACAGCAGAATGGGGTGGCAGAAAGGATGAACATAACTATAGTAGAAAGGGCACGGTGTTTGAGATTGAATGCGGGACTTCCGAAGGTTTTTTGGGCAGAAGCAGTGAGTTTGGCATGTTTTGTTATAAACAGGTCACCGAGTGCTTCTTTGGAAGGGAAGGTAGCTCAGGAGATGTGGACAGAGAAAGAGGTTGACTACTCAGGGTTGAGAATCTTTGGGTGTCCGGCCTATGTTCATGTTCCCAGTGATGAGAGATCAAAGCTTGATGCGAAGTCTAGACAATGTATCTTTCTTGGTTATGAGAAAGGGGTCAAAGGGTACAAGATTTGGGATCCAGAGACAAAGAAGGTGGTGATCAGTAGGGATGTGGTATTTGATGAGGACTCTATGATCAAGGCATTTCAGAAGGTTCAAAATTCTGAGTCAGAGGAAGTGAGCAGCAGACAGCAGGGTGTAGAGATTGAGCTAGAAAGTATTGATAGGGGTGATACTCAACCGGATGAACAGCTTGATCAACAGCAGCAGCAGGAGCAGCAGCAAAGCTTGGCCGCTGGGAGAACCAAGCGCACTATCAAGCCACCAGTGAAGTATGGGTTTGAAGACTTGGTTTCTTATGCATTGACTACTACCAGTGGGGATCCATCTACTTTTCAGGATGCTATCACGAGTTCTGAAAGGGACAGATGGATGGAAGCCATGGTGGAGGAAATGGAGTCTTTGCATAAGAATAAGACTTGGGAGTTGAAAGAACTGCCCAGGGGAAAGAAGCCAGTGGGTTGAAAGTGGGTATACAAGCGGAAAGAAGCAGCAACAGAAAAGGAGAGGGAAAAGTTCAAGGCTCGGTTAGTAGCAAAGGGGTATTCACAGAGGAAGGGGATTGATTTTGATGAGGTCTTTTCTCCAGTGGTGAGGCATACGTCAATCAGGATTATCTTGGCATTGGTGGCTAGCTATGATCTTGAGTTAGAGCAGATGGATGTGAAAACGGCATTTCTCCATGGTGATTTGGAGGAAGTCATATACATGGAGCAGCTTGAGGGGTTCAAGCAGCCAGAGACTGAGCATCTTGTTTGTAAGTTGAAGAAGTCACTTTATGGGCTGAAACAGTCTCCAAGACAATGGTACAAGAGGTTTGACTCTTTCATGATACGGATTGGGTACACACGCTGTGAGTATGATTGTTGCGTTTACGTTAAGAGTCTTGATGATGGTTCCTATATTTTCTTGCTTCTTTATGTGGATGATATGCTGATTGCTGCAAGGAGTATGGTTGAGGTTAACAGGTTGAAGTCTTTGTTGGGTAAAGAGTTTGACATGAAGGATTTGGGAGCAGCTAGGAAGATACTTGGAATGGAGATTCGCAGAGATAGGACAGCTGGTAAGTTGTGGTTATCTCAAAAGAATTATGTGGTGAAAGTGTTGGAGAGGTTCAGTATGGATAATGCCAAACCGGTCAGCACTCCATTGGCAAGTCATTTCAGATTATCTTCAGCTCAGTGTCCGGTGTCAGATGAAGAAATTGAGGATATGTCAAGGGTTCCTTATGCGAGTGCAGTGGGTTGCTTAATGTATGCAATGGTTTGTACGAGGCCTGATTTGGCACATGCAGTTAGCACAGTCAGTAAGTACATGGCCAAACCAGGCAGAGAGCATTGGAAGGCAGTCAAGTGGATGTTCAGATACTTGAGAGGTACTTCGGATCGTGGGATTATGTTTGGTAGGCAACGGGATCAGATTTCAGTTGTTGGGTATGTGGATGCGGATTATGCTGGGGGTTTGGATGACAGAAGGTCTACAACTGGTTATGTGTTTACACTTGTGGGTGGGCCTATTTGTTGGAGATCCATGGTACAACCTCTTGTGGCTTTATCAACTACTGAGTCTGAGTATATGGCGGTGACTGAGGCAGCTAGGGAAGCATTGTGGTTGAAAGGGTTTGTGAAGGAGCTTGGCATAGATCAAGGTGGAGTTCAGTTGCATTGTGATAGTCAGAGTGCCATTTATTTGGCAAAGCATCAGGTGTATCATGCTCGAACCAAGCATATCGACGTGAGGTTTCACAAGGTGAGAGAGTTGATTGATGCAGGTGATTTGATACTGGAAAAGGTGCACACTTCTGAGAATGCAACCGATATGTTGACAAAGACGATTACTGCTGACAAGTTCAAGCATTGCTTGGACTTGGTTAATGTCTCCAGGTGCTAGAAAGGAGACGTCCCCCCCAAACTGGTTGGATCAAGATGGGTTATCTTCTGAATGGGTGAGGTAATTCGCCAAGGTGGAGATTGTTGGAACGTGTGGCTCATATGTTCTCGTAAAAGGCCAGTGCCGAGCGGAGTGGAGCGGAGCGGAGTGAGGGAAGCGAAGCCCATCGTAGATTCAGTTGGTTGGGCCGAAGGCCCAAAAGGTTTGGGGGGGTGCGGGGGGCGTAGCCCCCCCGCGGTATGGTACGATCGTACCAGGTTAGGGTTAGAATAGAGTCGGTATAAATACTCTATGTTGTAAACCCTAGTTCATAACTGTGATAATAAAAGAACAGCCGCTCTCGCTCCCGTGGACGTACCCGGTTTTGGGGAACCACGTATATCTCTGTGTTAATTCTTTACTGTTTCATACTCGTAAATCGTGTGCGTGTGTGTGACGATCCTAACACACACTGTAACTAGAAAATTTGAATGGTTACATAGAAGCGCAATTGGAATACTTCCTTCTCCAAGAAATGTGGTGTTACTAAGAGAAGCTTTCATTGCGGAGGGAATATCATTCATTCAGGCGCGTGATATGGGGGGAAACTTTGTTCTTCTGACTTTAGATTCTGTGGTGGATATGTCGTTAATGCTAGAAGAATCAGGTATGTGTTGGTTGAGGAACTGGTTTGTGGATGTAATTAAGAAATGGAATCCTGATTTCAAGATTGATAGTAAGAAAGAGGTCTTGCTGAGCTGTTACGGGGTTCCTTTGAATTTCTGGAACTCAAACACTTTCAGAAACATTGGCAAAAAGTGGGGTGATTTCATTACTTTAGATGAAGCAACTTCAAACGGGTCTTCTTTTGCAGTTGGAAAGGTGAAAATTCTTATTGGTATCTTCGAAACCATTAACCAGGAGATTTGTTTGGTATTAAATGGTAACTCATACCTGGTTAGAGTAGTGTTGGAGGAGCATGTGGTTGTCAATAACATCATGAAGGCTAACTTCGTTTGCAAGGACAACATGGACTCTAATCTGGGGTCCGAAGACGAGTCTAAGGGAGACAGTGAAAAGGATAAAGTTGATGAAGCAAAGGAAGTGAAAGATGATTTTAGAGAGATTCCTTCTTCATCAAATGCAGTAGAAATAAGGTTAGGTTTTTGGCGAATGAAAAGGATGTTGAAGCCCAGACAAGAAAGGTTGATGGTTTGGTCTCTTCTGTTAGTAATTTATTTTAATCAACGGGTATCTGTAATCTTAACGTGGGGAGATAAATAAGTATTTAATATCATGGAGCTCGTAATATAATTGAAATAAGGACGAGAGTACAATTATAATTCTGTAGTGGAGTGAATTATAATTAGTGAAATAAGAAATAGAATCCTGGTAGAATTAGGATTTCTTATTTACACTGGGAGCCCGAACTTATTACTCCTTAGGTCCCTATCGTAGCTTTATATATACACGTTATGCTCTCTAGGTCAATGAGACGTTTTCTATTATTCACGAAATAGAGGCAGGCTTAGAGAGAGCAAACAGATCACGAAAGAGTCCACACTCGGTTCGTGTTCTAGACGTGTAGGGAATACGATAGAAGATCGTAAGGTGCAGTCGAGCAGTATACGTGGCTTATAGCAAGACGTGCTATAACAAGTTCAACCAGCGTTCGTGGCACCGGGAGTTGTGGTAAAACCCTTTCCGCCTTGTAGGGTTTTTGCAATTTTTGTTATCTAATCTGTACGCGTCATTACTGGGTTTTGGGAATCGTTTCCCAATAGTGGTATAAGAGCAGGTTGTAATCACGCGTATGGATTAAACAAGCCATGTTGTCCGTAGGTTATAGAGGGTAGAACGTAGAACTGTGCTAACCCTTATTTTGCAGCGTTCTTACCCAGCTATTATGGTCACATATTTTTTTGTTGATTTTGTGTGATTGGATCCCACGATAATTTTTCCGTGGTTATTGTTATTTATTGGGTACCACGATTATTTTTCGTGGTTGTAATAATTAACGTAGCATGTGTTATTTATTGGGTGCCACGATTATTTTTTCGTGGTTGTAATAATTAACGTAGCATAGGGTGCCACGATTATTTTTTCGTGGTTGTAATAATTAACGTAGCATGTGAACTCCAATGGAGGCATAAGATCGATGTATGTATGTTTCTTCGATTGTAATAGCATTCGACGGTCATTCGGAGATCGAAGATGGTAGATACAGAAGATACAAGTTGTTTGGCTTGCAATAGATTTTTTCCAGATTCGTAGGGTCTGATTGCAGGGCTATTTTGACCTAGTGAACGTTGGAATTAGAAAATCTGTTCTTCACAAAAGTTGTAGATAATTGAATTTCGAATCCAACCCAATTTGAATCACTTCAAATGAAGGTCGGATGAAGAAGATATGGCCAAAATACAGAAGGCTGTGCAGTTTATGCGGGAATATATCAAATCTATTTTTCCTGTTTAAGCACGGTTGGATTTTGGTTTCCTTGATTGATTCAAACTATCTAAGTCTTCCACATAAGTATTGCTGAAGGATTTCAAGTTTTGGAAGGATTGCTTAAGTATTTCAAATTTGGAAGGACTCCTTATTGCTCAAGGATTTCAAGTTTGGAAGGATTCCTTATTGCTCAAGGATCCTTATTGCTCAAGGATTGCATCTTTGACCATAATAGCTAGATTCTTTATCTTGTGTTTCCTTATTATTTGTGTTTCCATATTATTTGCATATGTGATAGTTTACCATATTGGGACAACATGGTAATATTTGGCTTTTGACCTAGATCACGTTTTCTTGCGAACTCAAAAATTTGATAACCCTCACAAATTTTTTAAATAACTAAGTGGGAGAGGGAATTTATTTTAAATAAATCATATGGTCTCCATTGCTAGTTCGTAGGTGATATAATTAATTTTGTGTGTTGGTTTCAAAACCTTCCTCCCTATCGGACAAAATTAATTGTGGCATCATCGGTACAAACTTCCTAAAGGGATAGCTCTAAGATAATTGTTGTGTAGGTCACTTCTCCATCTGAGGTGGTTCATAACGGAACAATAGGTCTAAAAGCTAGGTAATGGTATACACTTAGCTATAAATAATAATATCCTCTCTATCTGAGTCACTGTTATTATTTATAGGACCGAAGCAATATTGGCTATTTAATTTTTCTTGGCATGGTATAGTGTCTAGATAGTAAAATTAAAAGGTTGTGCCTATCTACATGAATGATGAAGAGTAGACAACCTTCCCATCGAGGCATGCTCTTCACGGTGTGTAGGGTTGCCAATATTTTTCTTTTAACATGTGGTTGAGGGAACCAATATTAAAATGAAATTCAAGTTTTTTATTGCCCTTCATAATTGTTGTTATGTGATTCTTATATTCAAAAATGGGTTCTTTCAATCCATTTGCAATTATTCTCAAAGAAAATAAACTTACGGGATCAAATTATATTGACTGGAATAGGAATTTGGATATTGTGTTAACTGTTGAGGGACACAAATTTGTGTTGTTTGAGGTATGCCCTCCTAGACCTGATGAGAATGCCACATAACAGGAAGCAAAACTTTATAAAAATTGGTGAGTATCACCCATGTTGAAGGGACCCCGATTAAGGATCATGTTTTGAAGATGGTAGCTCATCTTAATAAACTAGAGATCCTTGGAGTTGAAATTGATGGGGAAACCTAGATCGATTTCATTCTTAACTCATTGCAGTATGAGAGTTTTAAGTAATTTCGCCTAAATTATTATATGAACAAAATGCATTTATCTTTGGCGAAACTTCTTAAGGTACTCCAAGCAGCTGAGAGTCTTTTGGTTGTGAAGAAACCACCATCAATGTTAGTGGCAGAAAAGGCTTCTACTTTTAAGTTGAAAGGCAAGAAGAAGCAGAACAAGTCTCAGAAGAAAGGTTGTGGAGGCAGTTCATGCGCCTCAAGGTCGAGTGAAAAAGCCTACGGGCAAGTGTTTTCACTGCAAGCAGAATGAACACTGGAAGTAGGAATGTCCATTCTATCTCAATAAAGTGAACAATTAGGATAAATCTTTTTCACTAATTGTTGAATCACGTTTAATGGTGTTATCTACCAGTACCTGGTGTGTAGATACGAGAGCCACTAATCATGTTTGCAATTTGTTGCATGGGTTCTAGGAAACCAGAAGACTCAGTGATGGAGAGATTTATCTATATATGAAAAATGCTACGAGAGTGGCAGCAGTTGCAGTAGGAAATGTCTTTTCAAATTTTAGTAGTACTAGGAGTTTAATTTTGAGAGATTGCCTTTATGTTCCCTCTATTAGAAGAAACTTGGTTTCAGTTTCTAAGTTGATCAAGGATGGATATTTGGTGGATAATCTCTACATTATTAATCCTATATTTCCTACAGTGTAACTACATGAATTGAATAACACTAATAATTTGCCATGTAAGAGAAAATAGCCTTCTAAATTGAACTAAACGTATCTTTGGCACTTACACCTTGGTCATATTAATTTGAATAGGATTTCTAGACTGGTCAGGGATGGACCTTTAGGTTCATTGGAAGTTGAGGAACTTCCAGTCTATGAATCCTGTTTAGAAGGTAAGATGACCAAGAGCCCTTTTTTAGCTAAAGGATATAGGGCCAAAAAGCCGTTGGAATTGGTTCACTCTGATTTGTGTGGGCCTATAAATATCCGAGCTAGAGGTGGTTTTGAGTTCTTTGTCACTTTTATTGATGATTACTCAAGATATGGACACATTTATTTGATGCGCCGTAAGTCTGAATGCTTTGAGAAATTCAGGGAATATAGGGCGGAAACGGAAAAGCGTTTGGGTGAATGTCTCAAGACACTGCAATCTGATCGTGGTGGCGAATACCTCTTGGGAGAGTTTAGGAACTACTTGTCAACTGAAGGGATTACATCCCAACTATCAGCTCCAGGTATGCCACAACAAAATGGTGTAGCATAGAGAAGGAATAAGACTCTTATGGATATGGTCAGATCAATGATGAGTTATTCAGATTTACCAATTTCGTTTTGGGGACATGCACTAGAAACGACATTGTATATTCTTAACTTGGTACCATCTAAGTCAGTACCATCTATGCCCACAGAACTGTGGATTGGGCGCAAACTTAGTCTGTGGCATGTTCGGGTTGGGGTAGTCCAACACATGTGCTGAATGGGAACGCAAATAAATTGGAATGGGGACATGCACTAGAAACGACATTGTATATTCTTAACTTGGTACCATCTAAGTCAGTACCATCTATGCCCACAGAACTGTGGATTGGGCGCAAACCTAGTCTGTGGCATGTTCGGGTTTGGGGTAGTCCAACACATGTGCTGAATGGGAACGCAGATAAATTGGAATCAAGGGCATAAGTTTGTCTATTTGTGGGGTACCCTAGAGGAACGAAATGTGGATTATTTTATAGTTCTAAGGATCAGAAGGTCATTGTTAGCACCAATGCCCGATACTTAGTGGAGGACTATGTGATAGACTACAAGCCCAAAAGTAAAATTGTTCTAGAGGAATTGAGAGGAGAGAGACAGGCACAAACTTTTTTACCACCTATAGTGCAGGAGGAAATGCCACAAGAGACCTCTGTAGAGGCACCTATTGACACACCGGTACCTCGTCGTAGTGGGAGGGTTATTGTTCCACCCAGTCGGTATACGTTGTTGGGAGAGTCTTTTGAAATAATCCCTGATGATCAACATGCCGAACCCTGTAACTACAATAAGGCACTTCAAGATAAAGATGTGGAATTATGGCAAAAGGCTATGAAATCAGAGATGGAGTCTATGTACTCTAATCAGGTCCGCATTCCTTAATGGAAATCTGGATGAGTGCATCTATATGGTGCAACCAGATGGATTCATAGCAAAAGGTCAAGAGCACATGTTGTGTGCAAGCTTAAGAAGTCTATTTATGGGCTTAAGTAGGCATCTAGATCTTGGACCATCCGTTTTGATCAAGCAATCAATTTTTTTGGTTTTGATCAATGTCCGGATGAGTCATGTGTGTACAAGAAGCGCAACGGAAAAGTGGTAGTGTTTCTAGTGTTATATGTCGATGATATCCTGCTCATCGGAAACGATGTGGGAGTGTTGTCTTCAATGAAAGTGTGGTTATCCGGCCAATTCGAAATGGACTTGGGAGAAGCCGGTCACATCTTTGGGATTAAGCTTATGGGAGATCGCAAGAACAAGATGTTGGGTTTATCACAAGTTACTTATATCGATGAGATTCTTGCTCGTTTTAGCATGCAAGTTCCAAGAAAGGGTTCCTCCCTTTTAGACATGGAATGAACCTATCCAAGGATCAGTGTCCTAAGACGTCTGAGGAGATGAAGGCAGTTCCTCATGCCTCAGCAGTAGGAAGCCTCATGTATGCTATGTTGTGTACTAGACCTGATATTTGCTTTGCTGTTGGCATGGTTAGTAGATTTCAGTCTAATACAGGGTAAGCACATTGGACTGCAGTGAAACATATACTCAAGTATCTGAAAAGAACTAGAGATCATATGTTGGTGTTCCAGTCAGAGAGTCCGGTACCTTGTGGGTACACAGACTCAAACTTTATGTCAGATAAGGATTCCAGAAAGTCTACCTCCGGATATGTGTTTACCTTAGGAGGTGGAGCCATAAGTTGGAGGAGTATCAAACAATCGTGAATTGATTGATTCCACCATGGAGGCCGGGTATGTGGTAGCTTCTTAAGCAACCAAAGAGGCCGTTTGGTTTAGAACTTCTTAATGGATCTAGAAGTGATTCCTTTAGTGGAATTAGCTATTACATCTATTGTGACAATAGTGGTGGAATTGCTAACTCTAAGGAGCCATTGACTCATAAGAAGGAAAACACATCGAGCGTAAGTATCACCTGATTCGAGAGATCGTTCAGAGAGGTGATGTAGCTGTGACCAAGATCGCATCGGTAAACAACCTAGCAGATTCTTTTACGTACAGCTTACATGCTAAGACTTTTGATAGTCACGTAAAGGGAATGTGAGTGAGATGCGTGGCAGCATGACTTTGAGTCTTAGTGGGAGTTTGTTAGGAGGTTATGTAAAAGCTATGTTTTTATATGATGGATTAATATTGTTATGTATTAATCAGTTTTATCCCTTTTTGATGAGAATCTTTTATGGGTAATGTTTGCATAATATTATTGTATGTTGTGCATGTGTGTCTTTTATTTTACAAAGTAGATGATCCGGTGTGTAGAGTTCGGCTTACACATAGAAGATCGGATCATCGGTTCTTGTGAAATATAAGATATGGTTCACAGTCTTAGATGGAACTGGACACACCATCGGTAGGACTGTAGTACAATGTTTAGTAGGTCTGTCTTGACTACAGGAACGGTCTAGTTCTAACTCATTGTGCTAGTACACTTTGTGTGTATTGAACGGGACCACATTGAAGTAATTGTCTTTGTACTAACTTTATAAGACAATTAGAATCTCATGGTTATTATGAATACTTATACTCTTAATCCAAAGATAATTATTAGAGGTATATATTTAATGTTGTTGATTTTGATTCATTAAAGGGTGAGATCTTTATACGGTCAATTGTAGAGACCCGTAAATTTCTTTAATAATTTTAGATATTTTATAAAAGAATAAAAGATGGATGAGTAGGGAGATCATGGTTGTGGGTTAATGTGCAAGGATTTAGAAAATTTGGGTGTTAGTGCAATATGGTGTATATATGTGTGTGGTGTGTGTGACAGGGAAAGGGAAATCATTTTCCCATTTCTCCTCTCCATCTCTCGGTCTCTCGCTCTCTCTCGGCTCGTCTCTCTCTCTCTCTCTCTCTCTCTCTCTCTCTCTCTCTCTCTCGAAATCAAGCCTATAAACTCGAGACCCATGAAGATTAACCTTCATTCCACCTTCCGCACGCGATCTTGAGCTCGTATTTCGTTGGGTTTGGCTCGGAGAGGAGTATTCGGTTGATTCAAGGTTTCCGGAGCTAGGGCTCGCTTGATTGAGCTTGGATTTCATTCTTCGACTTCGAGGTAGGGATTTCTCACCTCTATTATATGTTTATGAGTTGATTTGGTACTTGAATCGTGCCCTAGATCGTTGGTTTCGTTAATAGAATCGTTCTAGTGAAATCTGAAAGTCGTGCTCTGCAAACCCAAGTCCTACCGGTAGAAATTGTGGACCTACCGGTAGAAATGCTGTCCAGTAGTGTCACTTTTGTGAAATTTTGGTCTTCTACCGGTAGGAGATTAATCTCTACCGGTATTCAAAAATCTGTCATTGTTTGTGAAATTTTGGTCTTCTACCGGTAGACATTGAAAAATCAGTATTTTTGGAAAAATTTCGAACGAGCATAACTTTTTCATCCGAACTCCGTTTTGGACAAATTTTATATCGAAATTGATGTACGGAAGGTCTACTTTCCAATGGTGGTGGTTTCATCTCCTAATCCTTAACCGATAAGGTTTGGTAGTCAAAACAAGATAGATGCGTTCGTAAACGTCGGGTAATCCTTTTCCTTAGGATCGTGTGGGTGAGACACGAATGTTCTTAGGCTCTCTTGAGTACTTAATTGAATGGTTTGACAAAACTAGGGGTATACCAGGCTTTGTAGTGGTCGTTGAATTCCGTATGAGTCCTTTGACACCGAAACGAGGGTTTAGAGAATATAAGGAATATAGGTGGGCGAAGGTTGAATGTGTTGATATACGATGTGAAAAACGAACACGTAAGACATTCCTTTGAGTTAAACAACGCTAGGCGTGGATACATGAGACGTTTTCCTATGCTTGTTATGTGAATACTTATATGGTGATGAGAAACTAATGATATAATGATAGCGAGTTATTTAAGGTGAAATTATCCGTACTACTTCTATGTGAGTGAGTCTTCGTTGTGAATTCAGTATATGTGGTTGTGATGAACGGTTGAGTTGTAAAGTATATTGGAGGAATTTTGGGTACGACGACCTATGACGTGTGACTTGAATTAGTCCATCAGTGATAGAGGTATTAGTGGGGAGTATCGGGGCTCCGTAAATAGCCCGGCAGGAGCTTTTGCTCATGACATAGAACAAAAAGGAAATTGTGACAAAATGTGATTGGAAATGGGCTATTATTGTGAAAGTGCAAGTGATATGAAAGACATCGAAGTTGTGGCTCTTTGATTATGACGGTTTCATAAGTCAAGATAGTGGATAGGAAATTTGAAATAAGATGAGGGGCAGAGGCGGTCATGAGAGAATCGTATAGGCAAAAAGTCCTTGTAGTTGAACTAGAGTCGTGGTGTGTAGTATCGGTACCTCATTTATGTCGTTGACGTTGGGACAATTACTAGTCGTGTTCTGTTTCTCCTTTTAGATATCGTACCTTATTTCTGTTGTTCATTCTACATGTCATCCCATTTTCATATAATGGTTGTGTAGATTTCTCTACTGGACTAGTGTAGCTCAACCTATCATTTTCAGGTATGAACCCGGAGCAGTAGCATGGAGTGAAGTGCATGCTTTCAAGTGCATATTTTAGAAAGAAGTGGTAAAAGAGACTCATGGACATTTTGATAAAACATGCTTGGGAATGTAATAGAACCTTAACTTTATTTCTTTTTATGATGTAATATATTCAAACTCTTGGAGTTGGGACTGTAATTTAATGGCTAGGACATGGTGAACTCTTTTGGGTATTTTATATGATAATGTGAGGAGTTTTATCTATGAAAAGCTATTTTTATTTATGTTGAAAATCGAGGGCGTGACAACTTGGTATCAGAGCATAGGTTTAGAATACCTATAGACCGCGGGGAGACCTTTCAGTCTCATGGGTTCAAAATCCGCTGCATGCTTTTTACAAAACACACGTGTGCTTGCATGAATGAGTCAATACATCATTGAAGTGTTGCATTTTGTATTATGTCATAGTGACAGAGAGTTATTGACCCATGTTGGAAGGTGGGAGACTTTGACCTCAATGTAGTGGTCGTGAATTGTGGCGGTGTTGACGTGTGAAACAGAATATGCTATAGCATGTGATAAAAGAGGTAGAATATTGATGTGACATACGAGATGAATGTTTGATATGTTTCTACTTGAATTGTGTGGATTATGTGTTAAGTTTACGTGCGTGGAGCGAATCATGTAAGATATGAGTAGTATTGAGTATGAGAACGAGGGGAATGACGTATATGTTATGAATTGAGCTAGGAAGTATCTTGAGATGTTTTAGAGGTAATGGCTTATTGAGGTAATATTCGTGGTTGGTCGTTGTAGTGACAGTTATTGAGGTTGTGATTGTGAACATAGGTAGAGCAAGCTGAACCTGCATAGTGATTTATATGTATCTAAGATTGATATAGGAAAATGAGGGTTATAAGTAGGATGTCAGGATATGGTATGTGTCTTCTGGACACCCAGGCGACTACTGATGAGATCCAGTTAGAAGAGGCGCTTGATCACCGCTCCTTCTAGATGGAAGTCTCGGAAAGTCAACTGGACACTAGGATTGTGTATAGGGGTTAGATCTCTAGGCTTGAGATAGATGGCTAGACGTAGGAATTTCGTTGAAAGAGGGAAGTGTTATGATGTTATAGTCTTCATTATTAAGGTGAATGTCGTAGTGGTATCATTATGATAGAAGGATAGAGAATAGTGATAGTATTGTTTTGTGAAAGAGACAAGACTTGAGGTGTACTATATCGATGTGACCTGAGTCGTGTGATTGATGTCAGTGTGTGGTGAGAGACTGGTTTAAAGTGAGGGCTATATGAATGTGAACTGTTGTGATTGATAACGAGGCAGAGTATGATAGGTGTCCTGAATTGAAATGGTAGAAACCTTGAATGTGTCAGGCACGTGAGAAAACGTGGCATTGTGAGTTGAGGGATCTGAGCGTAAAGATTGGGTATGGTATGTGGGGATGTAAGTTAGACTAATGACAGTATAGGACATGTTGAGATATGCCATGGGGATGATAAGTTTGTTTAAGAAAGATTAAGAGATAATAGTGATAATGACAATGATAGCAGAGATGGTGGTGGTAATGGAAGTTGTTGTTTTAGAGGTCGAGTGTAGATGTGGCGAATGTCTTTGAGGAATATTGAGGTTGATATGATTACTTAGTTGAGAGAAAATTTTGAGCCGTAAAACTTGTCATGAGCGGAACTGTTAAAGGTTATTGGTGCGAGTGAAATTGATTCTTACGTGATGAAGTAGTTGGAATTTTAAGATGTGATGAGAAGCATAGAGATGTTGTTTGCAACCCCCGAGTCTTGTTGGTAGTTAGGAATGAGTCTGTCCCCTTGTCTGTACTTGCGTTGGAGTTTAAATTTTAGTATCGAGAAAATCAATAGTAGTGGAAGTTCGTTAGTGCAACAATTGCACACACTGTGTAGGCATTTGGGTGATTGTGATGTTGATAGAGAAATGATCAATATTGATGTTGTGTATTTGTTATTTGATATTTGAGATTGGGAAAATGGGAAACATGTGACTTGAGTAGACTAGTTGACGGGAGTGTTTGAGATTGTTGGGTGAACACAAAATGTGAGAAGTATTATAAAGTTGAAAAGAACGAGATTACCATTGGGCTTTCTAGAGCCATGAAATGTGAAGTGTTGGATACTTGGTGAGTCCGATGGATACTTTGTGAGTCCGTGAATACTTTGTGAATCCGTGGATACTTGGTGAGTCCGATGGATACTTTGTGAGTCCGTGAATACTTTGTGAATCCGTGGATACATGGTGAGTCCGATGGATACTTTGTGAGTCCGTGAATACTTTGTGAATCCGTGGATACTTGGTGAGTTCGATGGATACTTTGTGAGTCCGTGAATACTTTGTGAATCTGTGGATACTTGGTGAGTCCGATGGATACTTTGTGAGTCCGTGAATACTTTGAGAATCCGTGGATACTTGGTGAGTCCGTTGGATACTTTGTGAGTCCGTGGATACTTTGTGAATCCGTGGATACTTGGTGAGTCCGTTGGATACTTTGTGAGTCCATGGATACTTTGTGAGTCCGTGGATACTTTGTGAATCCGTGGATACTTGGTGAGTCCGTTGGACACTTTGTGAGTTGGTGAGTTTGTTGGATACTCTGTGAACCTGCTAGATACTGAGTGAGTCTGTTAATGCATGAATGTGTTTGGTGTTGTGTGAGCTATTAAATTGTACCATGGGTTTGTTGAAATATTTCGTTAATGAAATGTGTTTTTGTTTAGCTTTAACCTGTATGTTTGATCTGTAATGTAATCTCAATATGTGAAATTTGCTTTTGGTATACGATGTAGAATAAACAGTGAAGGTTATGTGGGTAGTTGCTATGAGTGTGTACCTTCCTTGAGTAGCAGCAATGGTGTTTGGAGAACTGGGTTTAAGGAGAATAGTGAACTTGGTTGTATCGAATTATGTAAAGAGATATATTTCCATAGAAGAGAGTTTGAATTTTCGGAAATAGAAACCAATAATGATGTTAGGTGGACTAAAGGAAAGGTAGTGACTAGCAGTTTTGTGGTATAAGTGTGTAGATGTACCAATGGTGGTTAATCGTGTCCTTATGAGAGGGAAGTGAGTACCACGAGGCACGAGGCCGTTTGAGAATTGTTAAGAGAGTGGTAATGATGCCTATGAATAGCAGTATCGATGGTATGAATCAATTGTGAGGTGTATTTGTTCTTGAAGTCGAGAGAAATATCAATAGATTGAAGTATGGGGAATTTAACCATTATGAATGAATGTTATAGCTGAGGAAAGGGTGATGAGTTATTATGTGGTTTTAGGATTCGAGGCTTATTAGTTTTGTTCCAGAGGAGATGTTTGAGGTTATATGAATTGGTGAGAAAAGGCTTGATTCTTGAGTGATGTTGACTAGGAAAGATAGAACTTAGAGTTTAGAATTCGAATTTTTATAAACAGTTTAATTTGTCCTTCTAGGAAGTTCGGGAAGTACTTGGGGAATGTAAGGAGACTATTCGTTGGATTTTGGTATGATTGTCATGTTGGTAAATGTGAAGTCTAGGACTTTTGTACAGATGAGAGGACTCGAGGATTTGATGAAGACAATAGTGGTTTGTGATTGAGTATCGAGTGGTAGAACTATACGGATAGTAAAGATTTTGTGGAGTAACAAGATGAGACAAGTCTACGTAGAAAGGAGAGGATGATGTGATGATTATGAGATGACAGTATGAGGTTTGGTATGTGATTTGTGACTCGGTTGGACTTGGCATAGTAAATTTCGGGGACGAAATTTCTTTAAGGAGGGTAGAATGTAGAGACCCGTAAATTTCTTTAACAATTTTAGATATTTTATAAAAGAATAAAAGATGGATGAGTAGGGAGATCATGGTTGTGGGTTAATGTGCAAGGATTTAGAAAATTTGGGTGTTAGTGCAATATGGTGTATATATGTGTGTGGTGTGTGTGACAGGGAAAGGGAAATCATTTTCCCATTTCTCCTCTCCATCTCTCGGTCTCTCACTCTCTCTCGGCTCGTCTCTCTCTCTCTCTCTCTCTCTCTTGAAATCAAGCCTATAAACTCGAGACCCATGAAGATTAACCTTCATTCCACCTTCCGCACGCGATCTTGAGCTTGTATTTCGTTGGGTTTGGCTCGGAGAGGAGTATTCGGTTGATTCAAGGTTTCCGGAGCTAGGGCTTGCTTGATTGAGCTTAGATTTCATTCTTCGACTTCGAGGTAGGGATTTCTCACCTCTATTATATGTTTATGAGTTGATTTGGTACTTGAATCGTGCCCTAGATCGTTGGTTTTGTTATTGGAATCGTTCTAGTGAAATCTGGAAGTCGTGCTCTGCAAACCCAAGTCCTACCGGTAGAAATTGTGGACCTACCGGTAGAAACGATGTCCAGTAGTGTCACTTTTGTGAAATTTTGGTCTTCTACCGGTAGGAGATTAATCTCTACCGGTATTCAAAAATCTGTCATTGTTTGTGAAATTTTGGTCTTCTACCGGTAGAGATTAATGTCTACCGGTAGACATTGAAAAATCAGCATTTTTGGAAAAATTTCGAACAAGCATAACTTTTTCATCCGAACTCCGTTTTGGACAAATTTTATATCGAAATTGATGTACGGAAGGTCTACTTTCCAATGGTGGTGGTTTCATCTCCTAATCCTTAACCGATAAGGTTTGGTAGTCAAAACAAGATAGATGCGTTCGTAAACGTCGGGTAATCCTTTTCCTTAGGATCGTGTGGGTGAGACACGAATGTTCTTAGGCTCTCTTGAGTACTTAATTGAATGGTTTGACAAAACTAGGGGTATACCAGGCTTTGTAGTGGTCGTTGAATTCCGTATGAGTCCTTTGACACCGAAACGAGGGTTTAGAGAATATAAGGAACATAGGTGGGCGAAGGTTGTATGTGTTGATATACGATGTGAAAAACGAACACGTAAGACATTCCTTTGAGTTAAACAACGCTAGGCGTGGATACATGAGACGTTTTCCTATGCTTGTTATGTGAATACTTGTATGGTGATGAGAAACTAATGATATAATGATAGCGAGTTATTTAAGGTGAAATTATCCGTACTACTTCTATGTGAGTGAGTCTTCGTTGTGAATTCAGTATATGTGGTTGTGATGAACGGTTGAGTTGTAAAGTATATTGGAGGAATTTTGGATACGACGACCTATGACGTGTGACTTGAATTAGTCCATCAGTGATAGAGGTATTAGTGGGGAGTATCGGGGCTCCGTAAATAGCCCGGTAGGAGCTTTTGCTCATGACACAGAACAAAAAGGAAATTGTGACAAAATGTGATTGGAAATGGGCTATTATTGTGAAAGTGCAAGTGATATGAAAGACATCGGAGTTGTGGCTCTTTGATTATGACGGTTTCATAAGTCAAGATAGTGGATAGGAGATTTGAAATAAGATGAGGGGCAGAGGCGGTCATGAGAGAATCGTATAGGCAAAAAGTCCTTGTAGTTGAACTAGAGTCGTGGTGTGTAGTATCGGTACCTCATTTATGTCGTTGACGTTGGGACAATTACTAGTCGTGTTCTGTTTCTCCTTTTAGATATCGTACCTTATTTCTGTTGTTCATTCTACATGTCATCCCATTTTCATATAATGGTTGTGTAGATTTCTCTACTGGACTAGTGTAGCTCAACCTAT
The DNA here is from genome assembly GCA_020567845.1 of Rhododendron henanense subsp. lingbaoense. Lineage (NCBI taxonomy): Eukaryota > Viridiplantae > Streptophyta > Magnoliopsida > Ericales > Ericaceae > Rhododendron > Rhododendron henanense. The sequence goes on along the minus strand of CM036313.1, from coordinate 31,766,992 downwards.
CATTTTTAGGTATGAACCCGGAGCAGTAGCATGGAGTGAAGTGCATGCTTTCAAGTGCATATTTTAGAAAGAAGTGGTAAAAGAGACTCATGGACATTTTGATAAAACATGCTTGGGAATGTAATAGAACCTTAACTTTATTTCTTTTTATGATGTAATATATTCAAACTCTTGGAGTTGGGACTGTAATTTAATGGCTAGGACATGGTGAACTCTTTTGGGTATTTTATATGATAATGTGAGGAGTTTTATCTATGAAAAGCTATTTTTATTTATGTTGAAAATCGAGGGCGTGACAACTTGGTATCAGAGCATAGGTTTAGAATACCTATAGACCGCGGGGAGACCTTTCAGTCTCATGGGTTCAAAATCCGCTGCATGCTTTTTACAAAACACACGTGTGCTTGCATGAATGAGTCAATACATCATTGAAGTGTTGCATTTTGTATTATGTCATAGTGACAGAGAGTTATTGACCCATGTTGGAAGGTGGGAGACTTTGACCTCAATGTAGTGGTCGTGAATTGTGGCGGTGTTGACGTGTGAAACAGAATATGCTATAGCATGTGATAAAAGAGGTAGAATATTGATGTGACATACGAGATGAATGTTTGATATGTTTCTACTTGAATTGTGTGGATTATGTGTTAAGTTTACGTGCGTGGAGCGAATCATGTAAGATATGAGTAGTATTGAGTATGAGAACGAGGGGAATGACGTATATGTTATGAATTGAGCTAGGAAGTATCTTGAGATGTTTTAGAGGTAATGGCTTATTGAGGTAATATTCGTGGTTGGTCGTTGTAGTGACAGTTATTGAGGTTGTGATTGTGAACATAGGTAGAGCAAGCTGAACCTGCATAGTGATTTATATGTATCTAAGATTGATATAGGAAAATGAGGGTTATAAGTAGGATGTCAGGATACGGTATGTGTCTTCTGGACACCCAGGCGACTACTGATGAGATCCAGTTAGAAGAGGCGCTTGATCACCGCTCCTTCTAGATGGAAGTCTCGGAAAGTCAACTGGACACTAGGATTGTGTATAGGGGTTAGATCTCTAGGCTTGAGATAGATGGCTAGACGTAGGAATTTCGTTGAAAGAGGGAAGTGTTATGATGTTATAGTCTTCATTATTAAGGTGAATGTCGTAGTGGTATTGTGGGCTGCATGCCCGAAAAACTCTTGGGCCCGTTTTGCTCTTTTGTATTTTCCCGCCGCTTTGAAGAGAAATACGCCGTTTGAAGAGTCGTTTTGGTTTGATTTGAAGAGTCGCCACCCGGATTTGCGGTATATCACCCGAGAAACCGTTTCGTTTGGAAAACCAATTTATTTGAAGTTGAAAACCAGAGATCAGTTTCAAGGGTCCGGAAGCCATGTTACGAGGGGGGAAGGGTTTTACGGCACCCCCCTCGCCCGATTTGAAATCGGTCTCTACTAAACGTTTGTGGGATTTTTCAAAAGGGATTTTGTTTCATTAGGTCAATTAGCAAGTATGTACAGTTATAACAGGTAAGAACTGCATGCATGTGCAATTGTGCAGTGGATGACAAGATGGAAGTGAGCAAAATGCATGATTACAGAAGCTGAGGATCTGTCACTGACTTTACTCTCGAGCGCTCGAGAACAGTCCCGAGCGCTTGGGAGTTCTGATCAACCTGCAAGCTTTGTTAGCACAGACAGAATACAATACTAAACTGGAAGCTGAAATGACATCAAGTACACTACTGGCTCAGCAGAGGACTTGGAAGACTGAGCTAAGCCTTCAATCTTTCAAGTCATGCATCCCTGCCTTAACAAAGTTAAATCTATGAATTTAAAAGAGCAACAGGTCACACTAATGCATGCAGAGACCTGATGACACAGCAGAGTTGGAAAATAGGGAGCAATGGCATGCATGCACTCTCGAGCGCTCTGGTATGGTTCCGAGCGCTTGGGAGTGTGCTGCATGTCAGCTTTCTCTCAAACAAGAAGTGGTTCCGTCTTGACATGCAAAAGCCCTTGTTTTTATATTTCTCTGAAATGACTGATTCTTTTAACTTTAAACGAAAGGGAACTTTGTTCACCCATGCAATCTTTGCGAGAAAATGGTTCTGTTTTGGGGAAAGTGGCTTTCTATGCATGCATGCCAGAATGAAACCAATTCTTTTAATATTACACCTCATTCCCAACCAGCCATGTGACAAAGGGGCAAGCATGAAACCTGGACCAGTCCCGAGCGCTCCAGATGACTCTCGAGCGCTTGGGAGTGCGTTCAGTAAGGGTTTTTATGAAAATATTTTCTTGTGCCCCATTGCTCTTGTTTTTACACTAGGGTCTCCCAACCATGCACCCAGTATTGAAGACTGGGTCAGGCTGAGAGACCCCCCTCAGAAGGGAAGAACAGCCCTTTAGTTATGATCAAAGGTAAGAGTTCTACCTTTTCCTTGAACCTTGCTCCTTGGTGTAGCTTTGAAATGTGGATGAAGAGAGGAGAGTGCAAGAGATCAGAAGGGTATTCTGGATTTCTTGCCCTTTTCCTTAGTGATTTCTAAAACCTTTGAAGTTTGGAAAGTGAACTTGGAAGTTTTTGGTTCTTGGTTAGAGAGAGAAAGAGAGCAGAGAGCAAGGGCTCTGTGGAATGGAAATTTCGTCCTCTTTTCTAGCTGAAAACCAGCCATATTTATAGGCAAAACATCAAATGGTTTTTGAAAATCAAATGGTTTTGGTAAAATATTTCTTTAATAGGTAAACCCTTGGCCTGAAAATCTTCCTACCAGAGGTTGAGTGTGGAATGAGCCATCGGCGGGCTGAAAGTGGCTGTAATGATGATTTGCAAGGTGAGTGGGTGATACAGCCATGCATTGGGCAACAGAAAAGTCTCGAGCGCTTGGGATTACTCCCGAGCGCTTGGGACCTCACTCTAGAGCGCTCGAGAAAGAGCCAGGCCAGGGGTTTTGTGAAACAGTTTTGAGCGCTTGGGATTGCTCCTAAGCGCTTGAAAATCCCCCTTTTTTACCATTTTTAATACTTCTTCAATCTTCCAAGGAGCAATGTTCCGATCGGTACCAGGCTTGTTTCAATCCAAAGTCATCATCGGGGAGCCTCCGGGCCACAAGTCAAGGAATTTTTGAAAAGTCCAAATTGGGGTGTCTACAGTTGCCCCTCTTTGGGCGACGCTTAGGATCACATCTGGATACGAGTGCCGTCCAAAGATTGAGACAGCCCAATTCGAGCTAGATCAAATCCTCAACTCAAAATCAAATGCAAGTAAAGATACCAACATCTGATGCATGTGGTCGCGTCTTTTCAGACTGCCTACGTACCCTTTTCTGCAAGGATCAGACCAGCGTAGTTCTTTGGGGCAAATGCAAACATGCAGACATGCAAGCAAATGATAGAAAGGTGTCACTCAGGACAGCGCCAAATCTATGGCGGCGGGAGGAGGGGTGCCAAATCTATGGCAGACAAGTAGGGTGCCAAATATATGGCGGCGGAAAGAGGGGTGCCAAGTCTATGGCAGACAAGTAGGGTGCCAAATATATGGCGGCGGAAAGAGGGGTGCCAAGTCTATGGCAGACAAGTAGGGTGCCAAATATATGGCGGCGGAAAGAGGGGTGCCAAGTCTATGGCAGACAAGTAGGGTGCCAAATATATGGCGGCGGAAAGAGGGGTGAAGAGAGGAGAATCCACGTGTTGCTCGGTTTGGTGGACCAGATAAGGAGAAGACCAGATGAGGAGAAGAGAGAAGAATCCACGTGTTGCTCGGTTTGGTGGACCAGATAAGGAGAAGAGAGAGAAAATCCACGTGTTGCTCGGTTTGGTGGACCAGATAAGGAGAAGAGAGAGAAAATCCACGTGTTGCTCGGTTTGGTGGACCAGATAAGGAGAAGAGAGAGAAAATCCACGTGTTGCTCGGTTTGGTGGACCAGATAAGGAGAAGAGAGAGAAAATCCACGTGTTGCTCGGTTTGGTGGACCAGATAAGGAGAAGAGAGAGAAAATCCACGTGTTGCTCGGTTTGGTGGACCAGATAAGGAGAAGAGAGAGAAAATCCACGTGTTGCTCGGTTTGGTGGACCAGATAAGGAGAAAAGCTTTCTGCGAATGAAATGATAAGACCTCTTCGACTGATATCGACATAAAGTACCAATCTTCAAGCATGAACCAATTGTGGGTATCTGAAAGGAGTTCGTAATCAATTGCTCCGTATAACACGTACTGCAAACAAGACTGAGATTGATTTTGTAAGCAGTTTGACATTGCAATAATTGTCGAGAAGTGACATAATCAGGGGATTGAAGATTTCGGCAAGGTGACTGAAATCAAAAAGGAGCGCTTGGGACCACTCCCGAGCGCTCTGGAGAGGTGCCGAGCGCTCGGGACCATGGCTGGGGCCCGCCACTCCTTCGTCTTCCTTTTCTCGGTCTGGGGGTTTTAAATCCCAAAGCCTGAGCGCTCGAGAACCAGGCGTACGGTTCACTCTCGACAGACTCTCTCTTACTCTCCTCTCAGAACCTCTCTCACGATTCCACCCTCTCGAAACATTTCTCTTTTTCTGAAGAATCACGGGTCGATTTCAAGATCTCGAGGTTTTGTCGATCTTCCACTGGGCAATCGTGTGCCAGGAAGTTCGAATCAAGAGGAAGAAGAAGCTACTGGAAGAGGAAGCAAGGGCAATGGCCAATGGGGAAGACCAGGCGACGGCGAGCAGCGAAGTGGCTGCTCCGGTGGCGATGGCCGAGGGCGGCGGCGGCCAGGCCGTGGCCAGCGACGAGAGGGTTGCAGGTGGTGGGGGAGGTGTTGCTAGGGATGATCCTATGGTGGCAGAAGAGGCCCGGGAGAGTCCTACGGCGACTGGGGATGCCAGCAGGGCCGTGGCTGATGTTGGTGGTGACGGGGATAGGGTCGGCAGTGGCGGAGAGGCCACGGGCAGTAGAGACGAGGCTATGGGCAGCGGAGGAGGGGCTTCGGGCACTCCTCCTACTCCTACTGTGGAGGAGTTGTTCACGGCCGCGGAACGGGCTCGCGAGGAGGGACAGGCTGACGAGGTGGTGGTTGGTGGTAGAGTCACAGTCACTCCTGCCTTGAGGTCGACGGTGGCGCTACCGAGGAGGGAGGAGAGCAGGATCGGGGCCTCACAGCCCGTTCCTTTCGAAACAGGTGACTATCTGGACTCCGCGGAGCCGCGGGACATACTGGACGCGTTTGGTCTCGACCCAGGGGTCGAGGCCGTGCTGAGAGGTACCGTGACTCCAGAGGATCGGGCTGCGGCACTGCTACTGGGAGCCTTGCTGAGTGGCGCGGGTGCGTCGGACGCGGGGGGTCACGAGGTTGAGGAGGAGGAGATGGAGATGGAGACGGAGAGACCAGGGCCTGAGGCGGCTGCCGAGGCGCGGGTGACCGCGGTTGACGAGGCGAAGGCCTATCTGGGAGGAGAGCGTGTCGGGTTTGCGATTGCGACCTATGCTCCGCGGGCTCACTTCTTTGTGCCTGTGGGGATAGATGGCTACACCCCTGCTCGGGCTGACTACCCGGAGGACTTGCTCCTCCGAGACCGCGACTCGCACATCTCCACGGGTTGGACCACGGTAAGCTTTTAACTATTTGAATGCTTTTGAATTCGACACTTGAGTTATTTCGTGAATTGCTATATTGATTGTTGATGCTGATGCTATTTGCTTAATCTGTTGAAACAGCGCACGACGGATGTTTACGCTCACGGAGGCTCAGCTAGCTCGTTGCGGTACTTCAGGGACCTGCCGGCGAGAGTGCGAGAGTTAGTGGAGGCGGCGGGATTCGGTCCGTTCATCCAGTTGATGACATCGGTGAGGGTAGACCATGCTGTGCTTACAGCACTGACCGAGAGGTGGTGGGATACCACCAACACCTTCCACTTCCGGTTTGGTGAGATGACGCTGACACCGCTGGACTTCGCAGCGATTACAGGGCTGAGAGTGGGAGGAGAGCCACTCCCTTACGACTCGAGTTTGGTGTTGGACGACGCGGCCTTGCTGTGGTTCCTCGGGCGGGTTCCACGGCATAGCGGCGGGATGGCGACCTACGGGCAGTTCGTGGAGTACTGGGACCACGAGCCCGTAGACGACGAGGAGGCGGCGAGGATGGCCCGGGCGTACCTGCTCTACCTCTTCGGGGCTTCCCTGTACCCGACTAGGCGGTCGCGGGTGCACCTTTGCTATTTGGCGGGCCTGGTTGACCTGAGGACTGCAGGACGGTTTGACTGGGGAGGGGGTGCCTTGTGCACTCTCTACTGTTTTTTGGGTGCTGCCTCACGCGGAGTAGGCAACACGGTCGGAGGCTATTGGAGGATTGTCGAGGTACGGTTTAATTTATCGCTTTAATATCACTAACGATCTGCTTATCGATTTGAAACGTAAACTTGAACTGAAATGAGTTTGACCATTCGCAGCTCTGGGCTTACGAGGTTCTCGGGATGTTCCCACCCGAGAACACCTGTAGAGATCCTGGTTTGCTTCCCCGCGGGCTTGCGTGGAGCAAAACTTATAGGAGGACAAAGGAGAGGAGAGGGGAGGTGATGACCTTCCGACGCTGGCTAGACCGCTCGACTGGAGCCGCGGTATGACCTGCTCCTATTTCATTTCTCTCTTCTGTATACGATGTACGCTTTGTTGATGCTTCCAAATTTGATATGCAGGTTCACTGGGACAGGTGGTCGAGGGTGGAGGCTGAGTTCCTGCCTAGGAGCCGGGAGGTGACACGGAGCAGGGTGTTGCTGGAGTGTCCACTGGGCTGGCAGTGGTACCTGGGGGATCGGGTGACTCGACAGTCGCTCGGTCTTCCAGCGTTCGTGGTGCCCGGGCTGCTCCCTCCACGTGTGCAGAGGACTGAGACGTACACTCGTGCGGAGTTGGAGCTATACACAGTGCCCGACACAGACTTAGAGCGGCACCTACGGCGCGGTCTGGACTACGCAGCTTACGTAGACCAGTACCTGGCCACGAGACTAGGGGTAGAGGCTGAGTTAGAGAGGAGGATAGCCGCGGGAGGGCGAGGTCCTGGCGCCGGAGAGGCTGGAGTGCGAGGCCGCGGAGGTCGGTCCGCACGGGGTAGTGTTCGAGGTGGTAGACAGCCTGCAGGCGGTCGAGGTGCCAGCCCGACTGGCAGAGGAGAGGGTGACACAGGGGTGCCTGAGACAGCAGAGGCCTCCGGCTCGACGGTGCTACCCACGCTGGAGTGGACAGTGGGGGCGACAGACTCTTTGGGGGCGCGCGTGGTGATAGACGTCCCGCGTCTTCCACAGCCGCCGATGCGACTCCCGGCTCAGGTATAAACGCATTTCAAGTTTCTGATTGCTCCGAACGATTATCGCTTGCACGTCTCTAATACTCGAATGTTACAGGTACCGCGAGAGTGGGCCGAGACAGCCATCATGCTGATGGTGGGAATGCGCCACCTGCTGAAAGGTTGTGTGAGAGGGAGAGTCTTGTCGACTAGACCCGCCCCTAGGCCTGCTTCTCCTGTCGCTCCTGAGGTATGACAATGCATGGCACAGAAATTTCTCTTTTAATGAACGGATTGAATTTCGAAATATGTATGCGATGATCGTATGCTCGTAATATGTAGGTGCAGCTACGACGCTCAGCTAGAGTACGACCTCTAGCTTCTACCAGCACACGCGGACAGGGGACACAGGGGGCGTCACGGCTTGCTGCGGAGGCTAGGCAGTTTGAGGTCGCTCCTAGAGCAGGGTCCCAGCGGAGGCTTGCTCGCGGGGAGTCACCGGAGGAGGAGGACGAGACAGAGGAGTCGTCTGAGTCGCGCGTGCTAGGGTCGACGGACTCAGAGACTGCTTCTGGTTCTCCCAGCGAGGACAATGGCGACGACGGTGATGATAGTGAGAGCACAGAGCCCGAGGGCCACCAGCAGAAGAGAACACGTCGCGTTTGAGTCTCAGGCTTCGCTTTTGCTAGTTTTTCTAGTACACGGGCCTGCGTGCCTACGTAGTTGTAGCTTCTAGGCCTGCGCGCCTTGATTTTGTTTGGGTCTGCGTGCCCCGGTAGTTAGGATCGGGCGCGTGTTTGCCCCAGCTTTTGCACTTCCTTACTTATCGTAAATATCGCACTTATTTATGAAAATTTGCACTTCATTCTTCGGTATTCGCTCGCACTTCCTTTTAAGAATTATGCTCATTCGCAACTTCCAATTGATGCTTCTGAATGAAAGACTAAAACTTGACGTTCGACGTACGATAGCAAACTCTTAGATGATTTTGACAACGAAAACTAAACTTAAGTGTTTCTGCTTGCGACCGAGTGTACTGTGCAGTTAACAATGAGTGTCGTGACTTGCGATAAATGCCATATTAACGACAATGCCCTAGACACGAAGACCGATATTCACATGCGCATGAAAATGATGATTTCGGGACGCTTGAAATGACCAAAACTTGAACTAAGAACATTAATGCGCGTCTGATCGTGCCACACAGTTAGAAATGCACAATGTGACTTACGCGAGTCGTCGGACTCGATCAAACACACCTAACGCGGAATTTGATACGTTTGCGGAATGAAAGTCTTAGAAGTTTTCGTATTTTCGAAGAAAATGGATAGATGCAGAAGCAAATACATGATGAAAACTTCTGTATCCTCAGATTACATGCCGAGGACCTTCTGATCTTAAAATGCATGCAATGGTGAGGTTGAATTGAGGCTAACAAAAGCTGGAATCAGAAGCTGCTGTAAACAGCAGAACTCTCGAGCGCTCGAGAGCACTCACGAGCGCTTGGGTCTTCACTCCCGAGCGCTCGGGACTTCTGCTGTCTGCAGTCCCCGGCTGATTAAAGAGGTGTGCCGCCGGATGATGCCGAAAGGTAGCATGCCAAGCAGACCGGTTTGCTAAAAATGAAGGTGACCATAAGAGGTCGAGACCAGAAAGTGAGATCCCTGTTTCGACGTATTGACAACAACAATGGTATTTTTACTTTTATTTTTATTATTATTATTTATTATTTTTTTTTTGAAAAACAAAGGACACGTTTAAGTATCCCTTCTGCTTTACTGTTTTTGGTCAGCGGGATGGTATTTTCAGGACTTTTTGGGAACTGGGACGGAATCTGTCTTTGGATGGAAGTCGGGTTTGAGCTTTGAGCATGCATGCCCCAGTCTTGAGGTCGGCTGTACTTTTGCGGTGATTGATGGCATTGGGCTCAGTGCCCCAGTGAGTGACAGTCCTTCGTTCTGATTCTTTCCCTTTGATTCCACTGATAGCTTTTGTCATGCTCAAAAGTGCAGGTTGTCCCATGTATTGGAGCTTCTCTCACGAGTTGGGACTTTAACGACGACCGGAAATGACCTTGCATGAATTTGGACAAGGCCCAGATGACTCAAAGGATGAGAAAGACCCATCATCAGCAGACTGACTCTTAACGAAGACTTTGACTGGACGAGGAGCTTTGATGCGACCGGACGAGGGGCTCGATATTTTTTTTTTTTTTTGAGAATTTAACGTTTTGAAATTGTCATGATAAAATCATGTTTTGACGATTTTCCCATTTGGTTTTAAAATTGTTTTGGCAAAACACGAGGATTTTTATCAGGAATCATGCCCCAGGTTGAGATTTTTGCAATATTCTCAAAACGCCTTGGCGCGCCTCCTTGTTTTCCCCTGCTGTCCAGGATTTTTGTTATCAAGTTGTGTTCTTCAATCTGACAGGACTTTATTCGGGTTGTAACGTGGCCGAGGTTTTTGGCTTAACAAAGAAAGGGTAATAGGCTCAAACTTCTTTTTTTTTTTCATCTTCTTGGGGTTTCGAGAGCTAGCAGCCATCTTGAACATTTTTGTGCCGTTTTTTACTTTTGATGAGCGCCTTCTTTCATTTGCTTTGCTTCGCCTTTTGTTGTGCCGATGCGTTTGGCATTTTCTTTGATTTTGAGCTTTTTCTGATTTTTCTTCGATGTTTTGCATCTCAATGTGCGTATGCGTTGGGCGTTTTTGCGCTTTGAATTCTGACACGCCGATGATGGTCAGGTGTTCGGCACTTTCGTCTTCTTTGTTTCAACCCAGTGTGGGGGATAGCTGCCTAGCTGGGTTCTTTCAAAGAAATTGATTTAGGCTCAAAGGGGGGTTATCAATGGATATATATCTCCAAGTGTTTGATAAAAGAAGAGAATGCCTTTCTTCATTTTGAATCGCACAACTTGATAACTGGATCCTAGCTGCAGCTTGAGAGATTTGTGTGTTCTAACTTTTGCCTAGATCATATTTTGATGCTTTGATCTAGCGAGCTTTTTACTTGGGCCAAGATGTTGCTTCTTCACGGTGCCAGGGAATGGTCCCCTGAAATTCTTCTTCTCGTAAGTGCAAAATACCTCGTGTTTTGAATTTCTCTAGTGATAGTGAAAAACAACTCCAAGTTGTGGGATTATCACAAAACACAAGTTTATTATCACAATCTCGACTCAAAAGGATCGTCATCAAAAGACATGACAAGCCGACAAAAGATTGACTCGAAAGATTGCAACTGAATTTCGGGATTGACTCGCAAGAACATGACCGGGCCTCAGGATAAGGCTGCCTACGTATCCTTCTTGCAAAGGAATCAGGTCATAACGTAGTTCAGACCTACAAAACAGACTTTCTTTTTGGCTTTTCTTTTTTTCGATTACAAACTCGAATTTGACAACAAGACAGGCCTGAGAGCATGACAGACTGAAAGTACAAATTGACCTGAAATTAAGAGACTAAGACTTGGCTCGAAATTCAAAAGTTTCCCAAACTCGTGAGAAAATTCCGTCCATGGGCAGGCACCTCAAGCATTATTCGGATTCTGATCCATCCTCAGACTTTGCATTGGTTTGGAGCTTGAGGCTAAGACACCGAGCATATCCAGGGTTGGAACAACGGGCTCCGGCGACCAATTGTCGATGATGCATTGTAGGGGATGGGCTTTCATGCCGTTGCCGTTGATGGTTTGGTTGCCCAAAAGTTGTCCAAAGGAACCATGTCCCATCAAGTCGCCGGCCTGGGCAACCTTGAACTCCTCGAAGGTCGGCAGACAATTCCCCACAGCAGGACTTGGTTTTGAAGGTGAAGGTGAGATGATTCCTTCATCAATGAGGTCTTGAATTTTGTGGCGGAGACGGAAGCAGCTGTTAGTAGAATGGCCCACACACTGGTGAAAGGTACAATAGGCGTCCGGATTGTGGGACGACAAGAGCTTCTGAGGTGGCGGAGTTGGAGGGAGCGGCTGGAAGAGACCGGCTTCAAGGAGTCTCCCATAAACCAGAGACAACGGGGCAGAAAAGCGGGAGAGGAACCTTGGTGGGATCTTACCGCTGGATTGAGGGTTCATAGCGGTGCCAAGGGAGCCTCTGGTGGAGATGCTACTTGCCTCAGCACTGCATGCTGCTTTCTTGCCTTTGTGCACGTCCTGCCTTTTAGTCCTAGTCTTAGGCAAGGACCCTGTACTTTCCTTTGAGCGCTTTTTGGCGTCGTGGAATTCGACCAAGTCTCTCAGCATGTCAGAGAGCGTCACCTCTGATTGTGGTTTGACTCCGGCAGTTGGAGAGTGGTAGGTTTGCGGAGATTCTCCGTTCCTGGCTTTATCAGCACTCAATCCCAGACCCGGATTTGACATGATGGAGGTGAGAATGCCAATCAGCCTTTGTAATAGAGCCGTTTGTTCGTCCATCTTTCGATTCATTTCCTCTACAGCCCTTCTTAGCTCAATCAGCTCTGCTTGTCCTGCCATTTCGAGATAGTCGGAGAAGATGGTGTGGCTTTGTGAGGGATGGGTGGCTTAGCGCTGACAGTAAAGCAAAAAGCGAACTCAGAACGTGCCCCTGTTATGATTTATTGAAAAATGTGCATGAATAAAAGAATTGTTAATCACATGTTGTCATTGTCGACTCAAGGGATCCAACTTTACAGGAAATTCCAACGGTTACGGGTAAGTCGGTGTCAGGTAGGTTAAATTCCTCATGTTGGGAATCAGAGCCAATCTCCTTATCTAAGACCATCCGAGACAGAGCAATAAGACCGCCGGAAAATGCACTTAAGGCCACTAGAGGGAGCCGTTCGGGCACGGCGAACACCAGAGGTATCCCAAACTCCGTGGATTTATGGTCTCCTAGACCCTGACTCAAGAAACGACATCCTATGAAGGATCGCCTTAGTCCTCAGAGATTCTTTTAGGGTGTATCCTTTGATTAGGAATGATTAATTTCAACAACGCGCCTTTAAAAAGCACGACTCATCATTGGTCCAGGCAATCCTACACAAAGTGCGCAAACAAGCGTAAAAGTCCTATATGCGACACAAAAGCAGTTGTAAGATGCGAGGTGCGATGTGCAAGGGTGACAAGATTACGGTCTTTCGAAGGTTACTTAATTCCTCAGAATTTCTTTTTAGGGTGTATCCTTTGTTCGGAACGGCGAATTCTAAGAGATGTCAAAATGAACTAAATATTCGACTAGTCCTCATTCGAAGTCTCAATTTCGAACTCGGAATAACTTAGTATAGACGGCGTGATACCCCAACCATCGTGGTGTCAGAGACACTGTGTCATTAGCCAAGGTGGTGTAAGTAAAGTGGCATCACGGCGCCGTTTTCCTTGTTATTCTTCGTTCTCCGTTGAAATTTCGATTAGGCATTAGTCAAGGACTTAGTAACATCCTGATTTCCCAAAGTTTCCTTGTTCTAAGGACTCATGTAGTTAAACAACGCACACCGGGGTGTATGATTCATCATCGGGCCTCGGCAACCTTCTACAGACCGTGCGAGTGAGATTAAAAGCGCAAGACTCAAAATGAACGGACAGCATGACGGCATGACACGAATGAGATGCATGGTGAGATGCAGAAAGCAGTAACACGTAGACAGGATATAGCATATAATCCTACCCTGCGGATTCCTGTCCTAGTTTGGAAGGTTCTATTGCTTTCTAAACACGTACAAAGGCCGGTTTTGGTTTGAAGTGGGTTCCCCGGACTAGAGTCAAAGTATACCTCCCACTATTGACCGTACACCCAATAACGGTACAAACGGTAGAGATGACTCATCACGGTCGAGGGTTGCTGAGCATTCCGGGATTCCCCATCACCGGCAAGCCGGGTAGGATTGCCGAAACACAACAGCGGGGTTGCACAAGATATATACATACAAGAAATAAATAATGAAACAAAATCCCTTTTGAAAATCCCACAAATGTTTTCCAAGCTCGGCTCACGAGTTTAATTGATATTCAAGAAAAGCGGGCCGTTTTATCAACAAACCAACTTTTTCTCAAATATTAATTAAACTTTCCCTAGCAGAGTCGCCACTGTGGGCTGCATGCCCGAAAAACTCTTGGGCCCGTTTTGCTCTTTTGTATTTTCCCGCCGCTTTGAAGAGAAATACGCCGTTTGAAGAGTCGTTTTGGTTTGATTTGAAGAGTCGCCACCCGGATTTGCGGTATATCACCCAAGAAACCGTTTCGTTTGGAAAACCAATTGATTTGAAGTTGAAAACCAGAGATCAGTTTCAAGGGTCCGGAAGCCATGTTACGAGGGGGGAAGGGTTTTACGGCACCCCCCTCGCCCGATTTGAAATCGGTCTCTACTAAACGTTTGTGGGATTTTTCAAAAGGGATTTTGTTTCATTAGGTCAATTAGCAAGTATGTACAGTTATAACAGGTAAGAACTGCATGCATGTGCAATTGTGCAGTGGATGACAAGATGGAAGTGAGCAAAATGCATGATTACAGAAGCTGAGGATCTGTCACTGACTTTACTCTTGAGCGCTCGAGAACAGTCCCGAGCGCTTGGGAGTTCTGATCAACCTGCAAGCTTTGTTAGCACAGACAAAATACAATACTAAACTGGAAGCTGAAATGACATCAAGTACACTACTGGCTCAGCAGAGGACTTGGAAGACTGAGCTAAGCCTTCAATCTTTCAAGTCATGCATCCCTGCCTTAACAAAGTTAAATCTATGAATTTAAAAGAGCAACAGGTCACACTAATGCATGCAGAGACCTGATGACACAGCAGAGTTGGAAAATAGGGAGCAATGGCATGCATGCACTCTCGAGCGCTCTGGTATGGTTCCGAGCGCTTGGGAGTGTGCTGCATGTCAGCTTTCTCTCAAACAAGAAGTGGTTCCGTCTTGACATGCAAAAGCCCTTGTTTTTATATTTCTCTGAAATGACTGATTCTTTTAACTTTAAACGAAAGGGAACTTTGTTCACCCATGCAATCTTTGCGAGAAAATGGTTCTGTTTTGGGGAAAGTGGCTTTCTATGCATGCATGCCAGAATGAAATCAATTCTTTTAATATTACACCTCATTCCCAACCAGCCATGTGACAAAGGGGCAAGCATGAAACCTGGACCAGTCCCGAGCGCTCCAGATGACTCTCGAGCGCTTGGGAGTGCGTTCAGTAAGGGTTTTTATGAAAATATTTTCTTGTGCCCCATTGCTCTTGTTTTTACACTAGGGTCTCCCAACCATGCACCCAGTATTGAAGACTGGGTCAGGCTGAGAGACCCCCCTCAGAAGGGAAGAACAGCCCTTTAGTTATGATCAAAGGTAAGAGTTCTACCTTTTCCTTGAACCTTGCTCCTTGGTGTAGCTTTGAAATGTGGATGAAGAGAGGAGAGTGCAAGAGATCAGAAGGGTATTCTGGATTTCTTGCCCTTTTCCTTAGTGATTTCTAAAACCTTTGAAGTTTGGAAAGTGAACTTGGAAGTTTTTGGTTCTTGGTTAGAGAGAGAAAGAGAGCAGAGAGCAAGGGCTCTGTGGAATGGAAATTTCGTCCTCTTTTCTAGCTGAAAACCAGCCATATTTATAGGCAAAACATCAAATGGTTTTTGAAAATCAAATGGTTTTGGTAAAATATTTCTTTAATAGGTAAACCCTTGGCCTGAAAATCTTCCTACCAGAGGTTGAGTGTGGAATGAGCCATCGGCGGGCTGAAAGTGGCTGTAATGATGATTTGCAAGGTGAGTGGGTGATACAGCCATGCATTGGGCAACAGAAAAGTCTCGAGCGCTTGGGATTACTCCCGAGCGCTTGGGACCTCACTCTAGAGCGCTCGAGAAAGAGCCAGGCCAGGGGTTTTGTGAAACAGTTTTGAGCGCTTGGGATTGCTCCTAAGCGCTTGAAAATCCCCCTTTTTTACCATTTTTAATACTTCTTCAATCTTCCAAGGAGCAATGTTCCGATCGGTACCAGGCTTGTTTCAATCCAAAGTCATCATCGGGGAGCCTCCGGGCCACAAGTCAAGGAATTTTTGAAAAGTCCAAATTGGGGTGTCTACAGGTATCATTATGATAGAAGGATAGAGAATAGTGATAGTATTGTTTTGTGAAAGAGACAAGACTTGAGGTGTACTATATCGATGTGACCTGAGTCGTGTGATTGATGTCAGTGTGTGGTGAGAGACTGGTTTAAAGTGAGGGCTATATGAATGTGAACTGTTTTGATTGATAACGAGGCAGAGTATGATAGGTGTCCTGAATTGAAATGGTAGAAACCTTGAATGTGTCAGGCACGTGAGAAAACGTGGCATTGTGAGTTGAGGGATCTGAGCGTAAAGATTGGGTATGGTATGTGGGGATGTAAGTTAGACTAATGACAGTATAGGACATGTTGAGATATGCCATGGGGATGATAAGTTTGTTTAAGAAAGATTAAGAGATAATAGTGATAATGACAATGATAGCAGAGATGGTGGTGGTAATGGAAGTTGTTGTTTTAGAGGTCGAGTGTAGATGTGGCGAATGTCTTTGAGGAATATTGAGGTTGATATGATTACTTAGTTGAGAGAAAATTTTGAGCCGTAAAACTTGTCATGAGCGGAACTGTTAAAGGTTATTGGTGCGAGTGAAATTGATTCTTACGTGATGAAGTAGTTGGAATTTTAAGATGTGATGAGAAGCATAGAGATGTTGTTTGCAACCCCCGAGTCTTGTTGGTAGTTAGGAAGGAGTCTGTCCCCTTGTCTGTACTTGCGTTGGAGTTTAAATTTTAGTATCGAGAAAATCAATAGTAGTGGAAGTTCGTTAGTGCAACAATTGCACACACTGTGTAGGCATTTGGGTGATTGTGATGTTGATAGAGAAATGATCAATATTGATGTTGTGTATTTGTTATTTGATATTTGAGATTGGGAAAATGGGAAACATGTGACTTGAGTAGACTAGTTGACGGGAGTGTTTGAGATTGTTGGGTGAACACAAAATGTGAGAAGTATTATAAAGTTGAAAAGAACGAGATTACCATTGGGCTTTCTAGAGCCATGAAATGTGAAGTGTTGGATACTTGGTGAGTCCGATGGATACTTTGTGAGTCCGTGAATACTTTGTGAATCCGTGGATACTTGGTGAGTCCGATGGATACTTTGTGAGTCCGTGAATACTTTGTGAATCCGTGGATACATGGTGAGTCCGATGGATACTTTGTGAGTCCGTGAATACTTTGTGAATCCGTGGATACTTGGTGAGTTCGATGGATACTTTGTGAGTCCGTGAATACTTTGTGAATCCGTGGATACTTGGTGAGTCCGATGGATACTTTGTGAGTCCGTGAATACTTTGAGAATCCGTGGATACTTGGTGAGTCCGTTGGATACTTTGTGAGTCCGTGGATACTTTGTGAATCCGTGGATACTTGGTGAGTCCGTTGGATACTTTGTGAGTCCATGGATACTTTGTGAGTCCGTGGATACTTTGTGAATCCGTGGATACTTGGTGAGTCCGTTGGACACTTTGTGAGTTGGTGAGTTTGTTGGATACTCTGTGAACCTGCTAGATACTGAGTGAGTCTGTTAATGCATGAATGTGTTTGGTGTTGTGTGAGCTATTAAATTGTACCATGGGTTTGTTGAAATATTTCGTTAATGAAATGTGTTTTTGTTTAGCTTTAACCTGTATGTTTGATCTGTAATGTAATCTCAATATGTGAAATTTGCTTTTGGTATACGATGTAGAATAAACAGTGAAGGTTATGTGGGTAGTTGCTATGAGTGTGTACCTTCCTTGAGTAGCAGCAATGGTGTTTGGAGAACTGGGTTTAAGGAGAATAGTGAACTTGGTTGTATCGAATTATGTAAAGAGATATATTTCCATAGAAGAGAGTTTGAATTTTCGGAAATAGAAACCAATAATGATGTTAGGTGGACTAAAGGAAAGGTAGTGACTAGCAGTTTTGTGGTATAAGTGTGTAGATGTACCAATGGTGGTTAATCGTGTCCTTATGAGAGGGAAGTGAGTACCACGAGGCACGAGGCCGTTTGAGAATTGTTAAGAGAGTGGTAATGATGCCTATGAATAGCAGTATCGATGGTATGAATCAATTGTGAGGTGTATTTGTTCTTGAAGTCGAGAGAAATATCAATAGATTGAAGTATGGGGAATTTAACCATTATGAATGAATGTTATAGCTGAGGAAAGGGTGATGAGTTATTATGTGGTTTAGGATTCGAGGCTTATTAGTTTTGTTCCAGAGGAGATGTTTGAGGTTATATGAATTGGTGAGTAAAGGCTTGATTCTTGAGTGATGTTGACTAGGAAAGATAGAACTTAGAGTTTAGAATTCGAATTTTTATAAACAGTTTAATTTGTCCTTCTAGGAAGTTCGGGAAGTACTTGGGGAATGTAAGGAGACTATTCGTTGGATTTTGGTATGATTGTCATGTTGGTAAATGTGAAGTCTAGGACTTTTGTACAGATGAGAGGACTCGAGGATTTGATGAAGACAATAGTGGTTTGTGATTGAGTATCGAGTGGTAGAACTATACGGATAGTAAAGATTTTGTGGAGTAACAAGATGAGACAAGTCTACGTAGAAAGGAGAGGATGATGTGATGATTATGAGATGACAGTATGAGGTTTGGTATGTGATTTGTGACTCGGTTGGACTTGGCAAAGTAATTTCGGGGACGAAATTTCTTTAAGGAGGGTAGAATGTAGAGACCCGTAAATTTCTTTAATAATTTTAGATATTTTATAAAAGAATAAAAGATGGATGAGTAGGGAGATCATGGTTGTGGGTTAATGTGCAAGGATTTAGAAAATTTGGGTGTTAGTGCAATATGGTGTATATATGTGTGTGGTGTGTGTGACAGGGAAAAGGAAATCATTTTCCCATTTCTCCTCTCCATCTCTCGGTCTCTCTCGGCTCGTCTCTCTCTCTCTCTCTCTCTCTCTCTCTCGAAATCAAGCCTATAAACTCGAGACCCATGAAGATTAACATTCATTCCACCTTCCGCACGCGATCTTGAGCTTGTATTTCGTTGGGTTTGGCTCGGAGAGGAGTATTCGGTTGATTCAAGATTTCCGGAGCTAGGGCTTGCTTGATTGAGCTTGGATTTCATTCTTCGACTTCGAGGTAGGGATTTCTCACCTCTATTATATGTTTATGAGTTGATTTGGTACTTGAATCGTGCCCTAGATCGTTGGTTTTGTTATTGGAATCGTTCTAGTGAAATCTGGAAGTCGTGCTCTGCAAACCCAAGTCCTACCGGTAGAAATTGTGGACCTACCGGTAGAAACGATGTCCAGTAGTGTCACTTTTGTGAAATTTTGGTCTTCTACCGGTAGGAGATTAATCTCTACCGGTATTCAAAAATCTGTCATTGTTTGTGAAATTTTAGTCTTCTACCGGTAGAGATTAATGTCTACCGGTAGACATTGAAAAATCAGCATTTTTGGAAAAATTTCGAACGAGCATAACTTTTTCATCCGAACTCCGTTTTGGACAAATTTTATATCGAAATTGATGTACGGAAGGTCTACTTTCCAATGGTGGTGGTTTCATCTCCTAATCCTTAACCGATAAGGTTTGGTAGTCAAAACAAGATAGATGCGTTCGTAAACGTCGGGTAATCCTTTTCCTTAGGATCGTGTGGGTGAGACACGAATGTTCTTAGGCTCTCTTGAGTACTTAATTGAATGGTTTGACAAAACTAGGGGTATACCAGGCTTTGTAGTGGTCGTTGAATTCCGTATGAGTCCTTTGACACCGAAACGAGGGTTTAGAGAATATAAGGAATATAGGTGGGCGAAGGTTGTATGTGTTGATATACGATGTGAAAAACGAACACGTAAGACATTCCTTTGAGTTAAACAACGCTAGGCGTGGATACATGAGACGTTTTCCTATGCTTGTTATGTGAATACTTGTATGGTGATGAGAAACTAATGATATAATGATAGCGAGTTATTTAAGGTGAAATTATCCGTACTACTTCTATGTGAGTGAGTCTTCGTTGTGAATTCAGTATATGTGATTGTGATGAACGGTTGAGTTGTAAAGTATATTGGAGGAATTTTGGGTACGACGACCTATGACGTGTGACTTGAATTAGTCCATCAGTGATAGAGGTATTAGTGGGGAGTATCGGGGCTCCGTAAATAGCCCGGCAGGAGCTTTTGCTCATGACATAGAACAAAAAGGAAATTATGACATAATGTGATTGGAAATGGGCTATTATTGTGAAAGTGCAAGTGATATGAAAGACATCGGAGTTGTGGCTCTTTGATTATGACGGTTTCATAAGTCAAGATAGTGGATAGGAGATTTGAAATAAGATGAGGGGCAGAGGCGGTCATGAGAGAATCGTATAGGCAGAAAGTCCTTGTAGTTGAACTAGAGTCGTGGTGTGTAGTATCGGTACCTCATTTATGTCGTTGACGTTGGGACAATTACTAGTCGTGTTCTGTTTCTCCTTTTAGATATCGTACCTTATTTCTGTTGTTCATTCTACATGTCATCCCATTTTCATATAATGGTTGTGTAGATTTCTCTACTGGGCTAGTGTTGCTCAACCTATCATTTTCAGGTATGAACCCGGAGCAGTAGCATGGAGTGAAGTGCATGCTTTCAAGTGCATATTTTCGAAAGAAGTGGTAAAAGAGACTCATGGACATTTTGATAAAACATGCTTGGGAATGTAATAGAACCTTAACTTTATTTCTTTTTATGATGTAATATATTCAAACTCTTGGAGTTGGGACTGTAATTTAATGGCTAGGACATGGTGAACTCTTTTGGGTATTTTATATGATAATGCGAGGAGTTTTATCTATGAAAAGCTATTTTTATTTATGTTGAAAATCGAGGGCGTGACATCAATAGTCTCGGTGAGTTGGGTCGCAACATTACGTATATGACATCTATTAATTATTGATGGAATCCACATCCCAGTAGGGATTGATGATACCCCATTGAGTAAGTTTATAAGTTTCGAATATGTCAAACCCTGCAGGTGGATTTTGTATCCGACATATCGAATAAGTTAAGCGGATAGTTTCAAGGTTAAGATGTTGATTAAGTGGGAGATTGTTAGTAATTTATTTTAATCAACGGGTATCTGTAATCTTAACGTGGGGAGATAAATAAGTATTCAATATCATGGAGCTCGTAATATAATTGAGATAAGGACGGGAGTGCAATTATAATTCTGTAGTGGAGTGAATTATAATTAGTGAAATAAGAAATAGAATCCTGGTGGGATTAGGATTTCTTATTTACACTGGGAGCCCGAACTTATTACTCCTTAGGTCCCTATCGTAGCCCTATATATACACGTTATGCTCTCTAGGTCAATGAGACGTTTTCTATTATTCATGAAATAGAGGCAGGCTTAGAGAGAGCAAAAAGATCATGAAAGAGTCCACACTCGGTTCGTGTTCTAGACGTGCAGGGAATACGATAGAATATCGTAAGGTGCAGTCGAGCAGTATACATGGCTTATAGCAAGACGTGCTATAACAAGTTCAACCAGCGTTCGTGTCACCGGGAGTTGTGGTAAAATCCTAATTCTGCCTTGTAGGATTTTTGCAATTTTTGTTGTCTAATCTGTACGCGTCATTACTGGGTTCTGGGAATCGTTTCCCAACATCTTCTTCCAACTCTGAGTGTCACTCTATTACTAGTCCGATTTCTCTTTCAAGGCCCAAAGTGACGGATAGGAGTGTTGGGCTCAGTATTCCAGGAGAAAAGTCTATTCATGAAGCAATCCAAAAATTGGATAGGAGGTTGAAAAGATCGAGAAGGAAAAGCAGTAAGATGAAATCTCTCTTTGATTTTGGGTTAAAGGTGGTCAAGGTGAAGAAGAACAAGGTTGGTCTTTATCTTCTCTTTCTACTAGTGACATTCGTTAATAGAAACTCCATGTTAATTAATAAAGCTCGTAAGTGTATGGATATTGATGCTTTGTTGGGAGTTAAATACCAAGGGGGAGAATTTTAATATCAAGAAATATATTGAACTAGAGGGGGTTGGAATTTCAGAAAAGGGAGATTGGTGATTTTGATGAGTTGGAGGATGGTGCCTCCCTCTCTGTGGAGTTCTGATTCGATTTGATTCTCTGTTTGGGTGTTTGTTGTTGTCCTCTGCTACGTTCCTTTTCTAATGCTAGTTGTTGCCTAGCCAGGGTTGGTCTTGGCTTTGTTTCTCTATTTGGGTTTGCTTTGCTGTTCTTTTGGTGGCTTGGTGCGGGTGTTTTGAGGTTATTTTTTGTTTGCTGCTTGCCTGTGCTTGTTCCAGTTTCTTCTGTGGGGGCTAGTTTAAGTTGTTTTTTTGGAGGTATTCACTTTTCTTTGTTTTCATTTCGCATGGTATTAGAGTCTTGGAGGTGTTTTCCTTTCAGGAATAGGTGTGTCGGGGTTGTTTCTTTTCTTTTGTTGGCTTCTTATCAATGTCTTTTTGGTACTTGGGTAGATCTTGCCTGCCCTTATTCCCTTTAATCTTTGTTCCTTTTTAGATGAAATCTCTCTTTGATTTTGGGTTAAAGGTGGTCAAGGTGAAGAAGAACAACAAGGTTGGTCTTTATCTTCTCTTTCTTCTAGTGACATTCGTTAATAGAAACTCCCTGTTAATTAATAAAGCTCGTAAGTGTATGGATATTGATGCTTTGTTGGGAGTTAAGTACCAAGGGGGAGAATTTTAATATCAAGAAATATATTGAACTAGAGGGGGTTGGAATTTCAGAAAAGGGAGATTGGTGATTTTGATGAGTTGGAGGATGGTGCCTCCCTCTCTGTGGAGTTCTGATTCGATTTGATTCTCTGTTTGGGTGTTTGTTGTTGTCCTCTGCTACATTCCTTTTCTAATGCTAGTTGTTTGCCTAGCCAGGGTTGGTCTTGGCTTTGTTTCTCTATTTGGGTTTGCTTTGCTGTTCTTTTGGTGGCTTGGTGCGGGTGTTTTAAGGTTATTTTTGTTTGCTGCTTGCCTGTGCTTGTTCCAGTTTCTTCTATGGGGGATAGTTTAAGTTGTTTTTTTGGAGGTATTCACTTTTCTTTGTTTTCATTTCGCATGGTATTGGAGTCCTGGAGGTGTTTTCCTTTCAGGAATAGGTGTGTCGGGGTTGTTTCTTTTCTTACCAACGTCTTTTTGGTACTCGGGTAGATCTTGTCTGCCCTTATTCCCTTTAATCTTCGTTCCTTTTTAGAGATTAATAAAAAAAAAATTTGCTGAGGAAAAAAAAAACTAGAATACAGTAAACCCTAAAACGTGATTTGGTATATTCCCCCAAAGAGGGGAAAAAGAAACTCTCAAAAGCTATGAATTGTTATCCGAAAAATTCAATATATTGATCGAAACGGAGTACTGCGGATCGGGGGGAAAAAACCCGGGATACTTGTAAAATCGAACCAAATTAATTAAAGGCATATATGTATATCGGTACCTGATCACCCAATTAGAAGTAAAGCAACGCCAAATTCCGTGGCGGAAATACTAATTGTCTTCCAGTAAACAGCTCGTGAACTTGCCGCACAAGTTGTGCCACTGTATATATGGTTGACATATTCGCTATCGCCAACACATACCTGTGAACAATCACAAATTCATATCCACATTCCTAATTGTTTATAAATTTGTATTTGGAAGCTTTATTGGATCCTAATTAATACGTGCGGGAAAAAGTTTAGGGTACACACCTAAAAAAATGGGTGTACAGAATGTATTTTTATATATATGTTGAGCCTCAAAAATTCATCAACCACCACAAATTAATTTCTTGTAATTGAATGCAAAGAAATTTGTTTATTGGGACCAAAAGAAGTTGTAAACAGTACCACAAAATTTTTGAGAGTGCACGCAGAACGTGATTTTAAGAGTGCACGCGAAAAAATCGGCAAAACAAATGACCGGGAAGGGCTTGATCCGAACAGTTTTTTTATTAAAACGCTATAAATGCATTTTTATAAAAAACCGAGAAGGGTTTCATTCGAGCATTTTTTTCATAAAAACGCTATAAATGCATTTTTATGAAAAACTGTTCGGATCAAGCCCTTCCACGTCATATATTTGTCGATTTCTCATGTGTACCCTTAAAATCACGTTTTAAACATATTGAACGGTTCAGATTCTCAAAATTTGATCGGGAACAATGTCAAACTCATGAGGAGACTATATATATATATATACGGGGCGGTTCAAGGGACACCCAAAAAAACACTTTAAAAAACACCTCAAATCTCAATCTCATAGTTTCCGATCAAATTTTTATGATCCGAACTGTTCAATGTGTGCAGAATGTGATCTTAAAGGTGCCCGCGAGAAATTAGCAAAAATTATGACCGGAAAGTACTTGTTTTGAGCCGTTCATTAAATCTAAGATAAAAACTGCTCAGATCAAGCCTTTTTCGGTCTTTTTTTTTTGCTGATTTTTCGCGAGTACCCTTAAAATCACATTCTGATCACATTGAGCGGCTCGAATCATCAAAATTTGATCGCCACAAAATTTGTAACATGAGACAAAAATTTGTAAAATATGTCGCAAAAATTCGTAAAGAGGTTGTGTACCAAATACTTTTTCCATCACTAAAAGTCAACTCATCAAATCATGACCTTAAATTCCAAATTCCAAACATATTGATGGTACATACATCTCTAGAGATATTGATTGAGAGAGAGAGAGAGAGAGAGAATGGAATGGTGGAAGAGAGTTGATTGGGTGAGACCTGTATTCTTCATAATTGTCGAAATTTTCCCACCGCCGGAGTTGTTGGTGGCCATGATAATAAAAGCAAGAAATGAAAACAGAAAACCCAATCCTCTTAAAGCACACGACCCTATCTTCAGCTGATCCTGTGTCCTCCATCGTCCCAGGATCCCCGGAGCCCCAAACCCCGACGCCGGCGTCTGGTTCTCCGCGTTTCTAGCAGGCGGTGCCGTCGGCTCGGGCGAAGTACTTGAGGCAGTTTTCGTCGGATCATCGGTACTAGTCATTTTTCTCGAAAGCGAAGTCAAATGTTAAGGGGGTGTTTGGTAACCTTTTCAGTTTTCAGTTTTCAATTTTAAAAAAACTAAAAATAGAAATAGGTTTTTATTTTCATAAAAACAAAAACAAGAAACATGTTTGGTAATAATCTTTTTGAAAACAACAAAAACTGAAAACACAAACATGTTTGGTAATATCATTTTTGTTTTTATTTTTATTCTTCAAATTGACAACATGCACTGTCCTATTCTCTTCCTCCTCGTCGGTACTAGACCATCGCAAGTATCCAAAACCCTTTTGCAACATGGCAAACGTATCTGCCGGAAGCCGAGCAAGGATGTAGAATATCATCTCTTGTGGAATAGAAGTCATGTTTTTCTGCTTTTTACAGGAAATGGTTTCATACTTTTTACGACTGATTCTCCCATCAAGAACTTTTCATGCAGCCACCTGACAAGATACACAAAGCTACTATTATAACTAAGAGGAGACAGACTTAGCTCCAAATTCAGAAAAAATAAAGCTACCAGGGAGACCCGATGTTCAATCAAACAAGAAGTAACGCCAACATGATAGGCATTGCCACCCGAATACCAAAATGGAAAGGAAATCATCAACTACATGCTTCATCTGTTTCCCACAAGTTAATAGCCAGACATTGTACTGCTAAATTAAACAGTCATTTTTTGTTCAATCACCCCACTACAGCCGAGATGGGAGCAGTGCAATTTCTTTTCCATTACATCAACCCTCCTCTTTCCGTTTTCAGCAAATATGCTTAAGGCACTTGAAATGTTTGCTGCAAGGGAATCTCTCTTCTTATTTTTAGCCTTTGGCTTGGTCTTTGAACCATTAGCACTTTCAACTTCTGGCTCATCGATTATCTTGAATTCTGGATCTGAACTATCACTACCAGAGGGGACTTCGTTTGAAGGGTGAGCATGCACTCCAGTGGCAGACGTGTCCCCAAATATGCGGCACAACTCATGGTAGTATGGCATCCCCTTTTTTTTGAATTTCCTCACATTTTTATTAACCTATCATGGCATTATTATACGTGAGTTGAAATATAATAGTATCTTCTGTCATGACTAAAGTGAACTGTCAAAAACAAATTCTTACCTTGAAAAGTCTTTCCCAAACATCGTCCGGAGCAGTAATGGTCAGAAGTGTGCTATCCCAACCAACACCGGAGTTTGCTTTCAATGAGTTGAAGCTGTTGAATAGAATACGAAGCGCGAAGTACTTTCTTTTCACCTGTTCGTTTGTATAATCGTATGCGGTTAGTCTTTTCAACTCACTCTTAATCCTTTTCTGTAACGACTCGTATTTTTCGGATATTATTTAAAAGTTTTATAAATGTTAGAAATTGGGAAAAATGGAAAATTTATTGAGTTTATTTGATTTGGGGGTTGAGTGATAGGGTTGTAAGTTGAAGGGGGGCATGTGTAATTTGTATATGTACTAGTATATATATGAGGGTGTGTGTGTAGGGGATAATAAAAACCCATCTCACTCTCTCTCATCCCTCCCGACCTCTCTCTCTCGGCTCTTCCTCTCTCTCCCTCCCTCTCCCTCTTGCTCACAATCAAAAGCTCACGAAACCCACATAAACCCACCTCCATTTTACCTTCTCTACGCGTTATTGAGCTTGAATCTCGTGGGTTTTGCTTGGAGGAGGTGTATTTCGGTTGGTTTCAAGATTTCGGAGTCAAGGGCTTGCGTGGGCTCGATCTCTCTTTGGGTTTGCTCTTCAACTTCGAGGTAGGGATTTCTTACTCTCTCTATGTGTTTATGGGTTGATTATGTGCTTTGATCGTGCTTGATTTGTTGTTTGTTGTTGGGGTTTCATTGTTGAAAAGCTGAAAAATTCGCAGAAAAACTCCGCGGTATTGATACCCTAAAAAGGGGTATCAATACCCCATTCTCCTCTGGGTCAGATTCTGGCCAGGTATCAATACCTCCAAAAGGGGTATCAATACCCCCTAGGTTTCTGGGCAGTTTTGACACACTTTGCTCGTTTCATGCTCGTTTGAATGCCGATCACTTCTAACACTCTATCAACACCTTTGAATCCCTTCTAGACTTGATTGTTGGTATCTCGAATGGTTCATTGATTTCTCAAATTCTTTGGCCCTCGTTGGAAGATAAGAACATGTTGAACTTAATGAATTTGGTGTCCGTTGATCGTTCTTGCTTTAGATTGACTTAGAGAACATATTTGGCATGTCTCAATGATCGATACAGACTTGTTAAGCGCTATAACATGATGGGATGGTTGGTGAGTTGAGAAACGTACTATGGAGTAGTTATAGAATATCGTAGGCCGTAAAGTATATCGTAGGGTGCATGGTTGGTTGATAAGGGTCTGTCAAATAGTCTAAACGTTAATAGAGTAATTCGTATCCTCTTCATTTGTCTTGTCGATCTTTCAAACTTTCTTTGGTGCTCGTTCTATGGAATTTTTAGTATAGAACCTAACGCGTGGTGCGTTGTAAAGTCATTAGTGGGTTCGATGCATGACGTGGGATATCGTAAAAGACTTAAAAGGAGTAACGTGAGCTTAAGGTATTTCTTTATGTATAAGGGGATGCGTTTATGAGTTGTTACACTTTGTGTGATGAGGAATGAAAGATTGCGACCTTGGGAACGTTGTGTTCTTATATGTGGATTGGTAATGCGTGATTGTATGTGTAAGTTGATATATGTTGAACTTGAGGCTATTAACGATCGATTGAGAAATGGTTAACATGAATGAGTACGAAGGAGCAATACGAAGAAAGCCACGGATCCACCAATGGGTGCGATGCCGGAAATGGGACGCACGGGGTCCTAAATGCCCAGAAGTGCACAAGAAAGCCACGGATCCACCATAGGGTGTGATGCCGGAATGAATATGGGACGCACGGGGTCCTTAACGCCCGGAAATGAAATTGAGGTACGAGACATAATGGAAAGGGAGAATTTTTGTGATTGTTAAACTGCGGGTAGATGAACGGGTATCACCATTCGGTGAGAAACCGGACAATGCGCGAAACCTAGCGAAAATAGGGAATGAAAATGTAAGGATTGTTGGGCGATACGAATGAAGGGTAAATGATTGATTCTATCGAAATTTTGAAAAGAAAGGGTTTGATAATCGATAAATTGAAATTGGGTCCATGTGAGAGGCGATGAATTTTGTATCTGCGTAGTGGTGGACAAGCGACGGTTGAGAGTATATTATATTTTAGTTAGATTGATTCGAGTTGGTTCCCTTCCCTAACAGACGTGTGAATGGTTAAGGGTACTCTTATAGGATTTTGATTCTCTTGGGTCATAGAGTGCTCATTCATGGTAAAAGATCATTGTCTCTTGTGAAATCCTATTGTACCCATTCACTCTGGTTGCATAATCTATCGCATTTTCATATAGTTTGGGTATAGATTTCTCTGCTAGGCTAGTGTAGCTCAACCTATCATTTTCAGGTGTATCTCAAGGACCTTGACGCGGAGTGCATGGTGTGCATGCTTGATCTCATCTCTTTTGAAAGTCGCCCGAGAAGTGGTTTCATCTTCTTTTGTATGATCTCTTGGAAAGATGAAATTGTAAATCCATTTGAAGTCGTTTAATTTCAGATATTATGTAACCTCTAAATTTACCGTCTTTGACTAACTATGGAATTTGGGCTGTAGTGCCAATGTTGTAAATTTTTAAACCTGGGGATTTGGTTTGTCAATGATCATTTGGGAACTCTCTTTTGGGTATTATCTATAATATGCGAGGATCATTTATTGAAATGGATTATTTATTGATGTTGAAAATCGAGGGCGTGACATTTTCCAAGCTTCTCCTGTGAAAGTGCCAGTTTCTCTACTTTTCTTTAATTTAACCTCCTCGTCCATGAGTCAAATGAAGATTTTCTCATTTCTAGTTGGCCATGGGCCGTCACAACTTTCTCCACTAGCCTCCATAACCTCATTGTTTGCCATTTCCTACTTTTGATAACAAAAAACAAACAATGATACAAGACTCCATTTTAGAAACAAATGGAAAAACTGATACAAATGGAAAAACAAACAATGATACACAGATTAGTACAAACTTGTATGGGACTTTTTAGCATGAATTTTAAGCCTAACATCACTTTAGGCTTATGAATTTTAAGCCTAATAAGGAGTATAAATTGATTAACGTGTGATACGAGCCTACTTGACCATTGCACCAATATCCATACATCCATATGCAAGGAAGACTATTATCACATACACTATGTCAATTACTACGTACATGATTAACTTGTACAAAAGGAATAGAACAGGAATTGTTAGGCATGCATTCTGAAGCTACAGATTCGGCTTCATCACAAACCTCGGTTTCTGGTAACACTTAGGTGACAGAGTCTTTAGAGATTATCTTAATAATTGCAATGACTAAGGTTTTAAACCCATAGGACCATTGGGTGCAGAGGCATACCGGTTGCTCCTTACTAATAATTGAAGACGTTTCATGAAGGTAAAATGTCCTAATTCAAGCAAATTTAAACCCTCGGCCACTTTTACCATTATAAGTGTCTCCACAAGTTGCCTTGTAACTGCAAAACGAATCCAATGTCATGAAGCGTGAGGTAGCTTTCCCAACCAGATTTCCCTACACACACTTTTCCCCCAGCCTCAATCCCTAGTCTCCAGTGATCTACTAGTATTGGTCCAAGGCCACTATGTCCAAAAGCCTTGCAGGTGATAATTTGTACATGTACTGTCATTGATATATAGATGTAACCAACCATTGGAATGCAGGTTCTAAGCTAACCAACACAATCAATATGATCTAAATATCCTTAGGCACCAGTCTAGGGGTGGCAAATTGAACCCAGACCTATTAATAAATCCAAACCCATCAACTAAAAAATAGACCCAACCCAACCCATTTACTAGTTGGGTAAGAATGGGTTCAAACCCAGCTAACCCATTATTAGTTGGGTCTTAATTGGGCATCAATTAGGTCAACTTAAATGACCCAATAGGTCATGAAAGTAACCCACCAAAATTCCCTTCCCTTCTCTTTACCAGATTTCATTAGGAATGAAGTCTCGACCAGTGCGGATCAAAAAAAAAGACTCGACAGTCAAATTCCCGTCTCTCTCTCTCTCTCATTCAACTCTTCTATGCTAAATTACACGCGTCCAAAAATATTTTAAATGGTTCGGATTAAAAACCAATTGTGACCGGTAATAATTATTTGACCAGTCAAAATTGAAAACACATCTCATCCATCGATTGCTCGAATTGACTGGTGAAATTGCACTCCACCGTGAATAAGTTTCTCTAATGGTAGTTCTGCATAGAATTTAGATTAAAAAGTTAAGTGACTTATTTTTTTGTCCTTATTCAATTTTTTTTGGGAGAATTTTTTATAGGTCCATTGTAGCATGTTTCTAACCCACCAAGTCCACTTCTAAAGTTCTTAACACCTCTAGTCCACTAATATTTTCAATGGCAAAAATACCCTATACAAAAGAAACAAGGGCCTTGTTTGGCTAATACAAAAGATGTATTTTTTCATTTTTTTCGATCTTGTTACAACCACATAACTACCACCACCACCACAATGACCACCACCACGCCGCCGCCGCCACCACGCCCCCACCACCACCACCACCTCCACCCCCAATGCACCACCACCACCACGTCGTCGCCACCTTCACCCACCACCACCTCCACCACCACGCTGCTGCTGCTGCCGCCACCACCACAACGTTGCTACCTCCACCACAATTACCATCACCACCATGCCGTCACCACAACCACTCCACCACCACCACAACAACGCCGCCACCATTACCACGCCGCCACCACAATCACCACCACGCCACCACAATGACCACTACCATGCCACCGCCACCACCACTACCGCCACCACAACCACCACCACCAGTCCACCATCACCAACACCGCCACCACCACGCCTCTACCACCACCACCACAATCACCACCACCACCACCCCACCGCCAACACCACCATGCCGCCACCATAACCAACACCATCACCACCATGCCACCACCATCACCGCCACCACAATGACCACCACCATGCCACCGCCACCACCACTACCGCCACCACAACCACCACACCGCCGCCGCCACCACCACCATTTTTAGACTGCAAATTCGCACTTTTAGACTTCAAATTTTACAAAAATGTCTTTATTTGCAGTCCAAAAATATTCATTTAATAATTTACAGTCTAAATTTACAAAATTGCCTAAATTTGCAGTCTAAATTAAAGTCCCTTTAGGGATGGTGTTCATTTACAAAAGTGCCTTTATTTGCAGTCTAAATTTTCTCTGCCGTTGATGTTCATTTAACGAATTTGCAGTCTAAAAGTGCAAATTTGCAGTCTAAAAATACAAATTTGCAGTCTAAATTCTCATTGACATTAGTGTTCATTTAATAATTTGCAGTCTAAATTTATGTGTAGACTGCGAATTTGCACTTTTAGACTGTAAAGTTTAAAAAATGCCTTTATTTGCAGTCTAAAAGTGCAAATTTGCAGTCTAAATTCTCATTTGCGTTAATGTTTATTTAATAATTTGTAGTCTAAATTTATGAGTAGATTGCAAATTTGCACTTTTAGACTGCAAAGTTTACAAAAATGTCTTTATTTGCAAATTTGCAGTCTAAATTTTCTACGGCGTTTTTTTTTATGGCGTTGGTACTCATTTAACAAATTTACAGTCTAAAAGTGTAAATTTTCATTCTAAAAGGGCAAATTTGCAGTCTAAATTCTCATTAGCGTTAGTATTCATTTAATAATTTGTAATCTAAATTTGTGTGTAGATTGCAAATTTGCAGTTTTATAGTCTGCAAAGTTTATAAAAGTACATTTATTTGCAGTCTAAAAGTGCAAATTTGCATTCAAAATTTTCTCTGGCGTTGGTGTTCATTTAACAAATTTGCAGTCTAAAAGTGCAGATTTGCATTCTAAATTCTCATTGGCGTTAGTGTTCATTTAATAATTTGCAGTCTAAATTTATGTGTAGACTGCAAATTTTCACTTTTAGACTGCAAAATTTATAAAAGTGATTTTATTTGTAGTCTAAAAGTGAAAATTTGCAGTCTAAATTTTCACTGGCGTTGGTGTTTATTTAACAATTTGAAGTCTAAATTTGTGTGTAGACTGTAAATTTGCACTTTTAGACTGCAAAATTTACAAAAGTGCCTTTATTTGCAGTCTAAAAGTGCAAATTTGCACTCTAAATTTTCTCTGGCGTTGGTGTTCAATTAAAACATTTGCAGTCTAAAATTGCAAATTTGCAGTCTAAAATCTCATTGGCGTTAGTATTTATTTAATAATTTGCAGTCTAAATTTGTGTGTAGACTGCAAATTTGTATTTTTAGACTGTAAAGTTTATAAAAGCGTCTTTATTTGCAATCTAAAAGTACAAATTTGCATTCTAAATTTTCTCTGGCATTGGTGTTCATTTAATAAATTTACAGTCTAAAAGTGTAAATTTGCATTCTAAATTCTCATTTGCGTTAGTGTTCATTTAATAATTTGCAGTCTAAATTTGTGTGTAGACTGCAAATTTGTACTTTTAAACAGCAAAGTTTACAAAAGTGTCTTTATTTGCAGTCTAAAAGTGCAAATTTATAGTTTAAATTTTCTCTGGTATTCGTGTTCATTTAACAAATTTGTAGTCTAAAAGTGTAAATTTACAATCTAAAAATGTAAATTTGCAGTCTAAATTCTCATCGGCATTAGTGTTCATTTAATAATTTACAGTCTAAATTTATCTGTAGACTGCAAATTTGCACTTTTAGACTGCAAAGTTTACAAAAGTGCCTTTATTTGCAGTCTAAAAGTATAAATTTGCAGTCTAAATTCTCATAGGCGTTAGTATTCATTTAATAATTTGCTGTCTAAATTTCTGTATAGACTGTAAATTTGCACTTTTAGACTACAGAGTTTTCAAAAGTGCCATTATTTGCAGTCTAAAAGTGCAAATTTGCAGGCTAAATTTTCTCTGGCATTGGTGTTCATTTAATAAATTTGCTAAATATAAATTTTCTTTGGCGTTAATTGTCATTGTGGTGGTGGTGGCATTGTGGTTGTGGTGATGGTGGCATGGTGGTGGAGGTGGTATGGGTGGTGGAGCGGTGATGGTGGTGGCGTTGTGGTTGTGGTGATGGTGGCGTGGTGGTGGAGGTGGTATGGGTGGTGGAGCGGTGGTGGTGGGGGGGCGGGGTGGTGGTGGTGGAATGGTTATGGTGGCGGCGGCGTTGTGGTGGTGGTGGTGGCGTGGTGGTGGTAGTGGTGGTGTTGGGGGCGTGGTGGTGGAGGTGGTTGGGGTGGTGGCGTGGTGGTGGTGGTGGTGGGGGCAGGGAAGTGGTAATTGTGGTTGAGGTTGCGGCATTGTGGTGGTGGTGGCGGCGGCATGGTGGTTTAGATGGTGGTGGGAGCGTGGTGGTGGTGGTGGCCTTGTGGTGGTTATGGTGGAGGTGGTGATGGGGGCGTGGTGGTGGTGGCGGCGGCGGTGGTGGTGGTGGTGGTAGTGGGGGCGTGGTGGTGGTGGGGGCGGGGTGGCGGTGGTGGTGGTGGAATGGTTGTGGTGGCGGCGTTATGGTGGTGGTGTTGGGGGCGTGGTGGTGGAAGTGGTGGGGATGGTGGAGCGGTGGTGGTGGTGGCGGCGGCGAGGTGGAGTGGTGGTGGAGGCGGGTGTGGTGGTGGTGGTGGTGGTAGAGGTGGTGGTGGGGGCGGGGAGTTGGTAATTGTGGTTGAGGTTGCGGCATTGTGGTGGTAGTGGTAGTGGTGGCGGCGGCGTGGTGGTTTAGGTAGTGGTGGGAGCGTGGTGGTGGTTATGGTGGAGGTGGTGGGGGGCGTGGTGGTGGTGCTGTCGGCGACGGTGGTGGTAGGGGGCGGCGTGGTGGTGGAGGTGGTAGGGGTGGTGGAGCGGGGGTGGTGGGGGCGGGGTGGTGGTGGTGGAGTGGTTGTGGTGGTGGTGTTTGAGGCGTGGTGGTGGAAGGGGTGGGGGTGGTGGAGCGGTGGTGGTGGCGTGGTAGGGATGGTGGTGGTGGGGGCGGGGAGGTGGTGGTGGCGGTGGAGTGGTGGTGGCGGGTGTGGTGGTGGTGGTGGAGGAGGTTTTGGTGGGGGCGTGGTGGTGGTGGAGCGATGGTGGTGACGTGTTGGTGGTGGAGGTGGTGGTGGGGGCGGAAAGGTGGTGGAGGTGGTGGTGGCGGTGGTGTTGGTGGAGTGGTGATGGTTGTGGTGGTGGTAATTGTTGTGGAGATTGTGGCATTATGGTGATGGTGGCAGCGTGGTGGTTGAGGTGGTGGTGGGGGCATGGTGGTGGTGGCGTTGTGGTGGTGATGTTGGAGGTGGTGGTTGGGGCGTGGTGGTGGCGGCGGCGGTGGTGGTGGTGGTGGTGGTGGTGGAGTGGTTGTGGAGGTGGAGGTCGTGTACAGTTTAAAGAAGGGACAATTTTGTCCTGTCAAAAATTGAAGTGGACCTGATGCTTTAAAAAAAGTAATGGACTGGACTAGAGATGTTTTGAAAATATGAGGTGGACTTGACATGTTACAAAATCCTATAATGGACATTATAACAATTCTTTAATTTTTTTTTTTGCGTCAAACTTTTGTGACTTATTGATTCGTTTCGACGAGAGGAATCGGAAAAATAAAAAAATATGATCGAAACTTATAATTTTTTGAATAAAGACAAAAATAAGTCAATAAGACAAATTTTTTTTACTTATTCTTGTCTTTTTGAAAAAATATATGAGTTTCGATCATAATTTTTTACTTTTTCGATTTTTCTCGATGAAACGAATCACTAAGTCATAAAAGTTTGACGCAAAACTATCAAATACCAAAAAAAAATTGAATAAAGACAAAAAAGATATGTACATCATATCTCGCAACGGGCTAGTTTTGATTATGATCGAATGTAAATTTACAGGTACAAACAAATGTACATCTTGCAACAATTTATTATATAGAAAATCCTAGCACTTTATACAATTCCCAAATTTTTCTCTGTACCTGCACCTTGAAATGTGTTTAGAGAGAAAAATTCAACTTATGAATGTAAAGCTGGCTTGTTCGTGACTTATTTTTTTTGTCCTTATTCAATTTTTTTCGCATTTGTTTGTTTTTCGTTATTTTTTTTGTAGATTATTGCTTCGACATGACATGAGGAATCTAAAAAGTAAAAAATTATGATCAAAACCTAAAAAGTAAAAATAAGCCACTTGGATACGCTGCAATTCGGTAATTAAGAGCGACCAATATGGTAATTAAGTGTACAGGGGTAATCTGGTCATTTTTGTAGCAGAGGAATAGTATGGTAATTGTAGTGTACATGGTATTTTACTCCTTTAAATTTACAGGGGTAATATGGTCATTTTAGTGTACATATGTATTTTATTCATTTTAGTATATAGTATGTAATTGGGCTAATGGGCGGGTCGGGTTTGCTTTAAAATAAATGGATTGGGTTGGGTATGGGTAATTAGACTCATAATTAATGGGTCTAAATGGGTCAATGACCCATTAAAGACCCAACCCACTTACAACTTACCCATTTTGGCCCAAACCCGCCCATTTGACACCCCTATGCACCACCAATCTACAGGGCAAGAATGGTTTCATCAAACCTGATACGGCAATTCACGAGTAAATGCAGGAAAACATCCAAATTAACCAATACTCTTCGAACATGTTGTTTAACATAGCATTCACAGACAGGATACACAACTACAGATCCATACTAAAGGATTATCCCTTAAAATGCAACAGCGGAGAGGGCAACTACACATCAGCGGGTCATTGTTTGACACATAACTCATATCAACTAGATACATGCATAACAACAGCAACATCAATTGGCAACCAAAATTATCAGAATAATAGCAGTAGCAGAACTACCTAGAACCAATATCATAACCTAGCAGAAGTAACAATAGAAGAACATAGATTTAGTCCGTACTTTCTCCCCAAAATGGTTGAATAAGCTTGTATTCTTCAATTAATCTACAAGAAGAACATAGATTATACATATACAACTGCAGAATTTAAGTTTCATAAAGAGGAACAAATATCAGTGGACCAAACACACAAACCCAATCTAAGGTTCTGCAGGAGACTGAGAGAGAGGGGAAGAGAGAGACGAGAGAGTTATGGAGAGAGAGAGAGAGAGAGGCGGAGAGAGAGAGAGAGAGAGAGAGAGGGAGGAGCGTACCAGAGAAAATCGCGGGCGAGAGAGAGAAACGATCGGGATTGGCCGAACTTCTGTTTCCAGCCGAACTTCTGTTTTGAAAACAGGGGTGATGAAGCAGTTTTGAATCCGGCACAGACCTGATCCTGCAAAACAAAGCTAAAGCAAAAGTCACCGGTGTGGTGGCGTGCCAACCACCCTCCGATGCCTAAGTCAGTATTGAACTTGCTATATGGTAGGAGAATTAAGATTCTCGGGTGTGAATAGAGCGTACCTTTATTGGAGTTCTACCGCCACTTTTATAGGCATTTGATGGGAGGTTGAGTCCTAGTAGGACTGCATTCCGAGGATATCTGGATTACTTTGACGAGGTGAGTGGAATCCTACCTTAGCTGGAACTCCACGAGCACCCTGTTTTAGCATGGAATCCTTATCCGATGTTATCGATGATTAGGATAAGCACAATGTGCTTATCTTACTGGTTCTTCTCCCTTATCCCGTAGGATTTGGGTTAATTACATGGTATACTCGGTGGGTCTGGACCAGCTTCGCATCATAGTTGGTCCTCAGACCTTGCTCCAGCTCCACCCGTTAGGCGTAGCTGGCACCCTCTTACCTTGTTGTAGGTATCGCTCTCCTGGGGAGCTTGGGCAAAGCTGACACCCACTCCCCAGGACCGCACTTCTTACTGAGCTGGCCTTACCAGAATTTTATCCTACTTATCAGGTACTCCCCTGTTTCCAAGCTCCAGTTCTCAGCTGGAGGTTAGAAACATATTCCAGACCTGAATGGTGGTTGGCGCTTTTTCCCTTCCTTTGAGGTTTTAAATGCACGTCGTATCGTGGGACAGGTGTCGATATCTTTACTACCCTGGCGCCGTGACGTTTAAGCTTACTCAAAGCTTTGATCAGGGTTTTCTCAGTCTGTACTCAAATCATCCCAGTGTAGACACCCCAATTTGGCCTAACGATTATTTCAAGTCCCACCTTGGGACAATCCCGATGATGAAATGGATACAATGATTGCTGATTGCTTCCTTGAGGACCTTAGGACTTTCGGTGAGAACTTTGAGCCACTTAGAGGACCCAATTCAAAGCCATACAGCCTTTCAGACAGAAATACAGAAGCCTAGGAGAATCCATCTGTCGGCCGTGACATCGATCCCACGGCCCCAACATCATTTCCTCACCCGAGCAACCTGTTGCTAGCAAAATCTCCCTGAGAGATCAATCTCTCGGCCGCAAGATCTATCCTTCGGCCGAGACATCCATTCCCCGGCCGTGAGATCCTTTACTCGCCGCCAGATCGACCTTTTTCCAGACTCTGGAACGTTCTGTCAGACGTTTGGTTTGATCCAACTACACTACCTTCCCGATGCGTTCGGGCTACGCTCAGAGATTACGACGTAGAGTTAGAGATGCATTGCAATTGCAATTGCCATATCGTGATTTGATTGGCCGGAGTGAGTCATCCCTATGCCTATATAAAGGAGCCTTTGGGCTCCGAAATTGATACACCTTCACACTCAATCAAGCCTCAAAGCTCTGCACAAATAATCCCTCAATCCCATACTTCAAAAGCCCTAACCTCCCGAAGGCAGCCGTCAATCCGGCGATCAAACCCCGAAGTTCAAACCCTAACCCTAGGGTTCTCGATCAAGCAATCAGTCAATCACGCCCAATCCAAAGCAATCAAGCAACTGAGGGATCAAGGTGGTGAGGCCCAACGGCCTCTGGTTTGTCTTAATTTACTGTATTTTTGACTAACCGTAGCATTTTGATTATCCGTTAATCTTTCTGTCTGGTGTGAGGAAGAACACCGACCGGGGCTTCGATCCCTCGGCCGGTACATCAAACCAGTGTGATTACTCGGCCGTGACATCTATTCACCGGCCGAGTAATCAATCTCCTGGGATAGTTTATTTGCTTTCTCTGCTTTCTAATGCATGCTTATTTATTGCACTGGCTCACCTTACTTACTGTTTAAAGGAATAAATAAACAGACTATGTGTTGGAATTAAACAAAGCATCTACACGTCTTATGTTGAATGATTATGGGTCAGTCTCACGACTGGGCAAAGAGAGGTGCCTAGCACCTTCCCCTTATTGTACTTTTGGCTCCCGTATCCAGAATCTCTATCTGTTTTCCCAGTTTTAATAAACTGGGTGGCGACTCTATTTGATGATAACCGTTATCATGTGGCGATGTTCCTAGCCATGGGAATGTTCATGATTTTGGTTTATGAAGCGAGCAACCAATCGAGCAAACAAACGTGATCAATCTGTATGGCGATGCCCCGCTTGGGAGGTGTCTATAGTTTTTGGCGACTCTGCTGGGGATGTGAGAGCCATAACCAAAAAGTTCAACATAAGACTAATACATGCCTTGTTTAATTCATCTATCATATGCATCGAGCGGGCAACCCGTTGAGTTCACCTGATATCCCGGCATGACACGGGCTATGTTGGGGGTTCCAGCAAACTCCACAGTCACTCGTACCTAGTGGTATATCAAAAAGAAAATCACTCAATCGCCGCCTATGATGGGCTGGTGAGAGGATTGGTGCCCTTTGACAACGGAGCACCCTGAAACTACCAAAACCTTGCATGCTTTAGAAAGCCATAGAACTTATCAAACTAAGACAGGAACCTACAGGCTAGGAACCTACTTGCATTCTATTTGCAAAAGTTCTTCCTCACACCTTGTACTATCTGTTGTTGTAATTAACTCTTTCTGTGCAGAAGGGTTGGGATTTTCAGCCCAAATCCTAACCCTAAGCAGGCAAAGTACTGACTTCCAGGTATTCTACTTTTCAAGCAGGCACAATAGTTAAATCAAAGAAGCAACCACAGCCAACTTTGTACTCTTATAACACCCGAAGCTACGCCAAACAAAGGTCTCTGCAACCCCCCCGTCTATCGTCCTCATCTGACAGGACACCCTCACCACAACAATTCCGACCGCTCTTAGAAACTTCCCGGTCATCCCCTCAACGGACCCCGTCATTCACTAAATCTCAA
The DNA here is from genome assembly GCA_020567845.1 of Rhododendron henanense subsp. lingbaoense. NCBI lineage: Eukaryota > Viridiplantae > Streptophyta > Magnoliopsida > Ericales > Ericaceae > Rhododendron > Rhododendron henanense. The sequence continues at coordinate 31,728,606 of CM036313.1, read as the reverse complement.
GCTTCGTCAAGCAACCCTTCTACCTTCATGGCAGACAACGATGCCACTATTGCCGACCTCCAAGCTCAAATCACTGCACTACTAGCAGAAAAGGCAGCTAGAGATGCTAAAGATGAGGAAAAATCAATGGAAGACGAGAATCCCCATAAAGTGATATTGGCAGAAAGTCCTGAGTTGACCAAACAAGTCAAGGAAATCAAACAAGCCTTGGCTCGTTCGCAAGGGGATCAAATTCTAGATTTCGAGGGACTTTGCCTCTTCCCAGAATCCAAGCTGCCTGAGAATTTCAAGATGCCCAACATTGAGAAGTTCAATGGAACTGGCAACCCTACCAGTCATGTTCGCCATGTTATCAACATCCTGAAGCCGATGGGCTTGAACGACGAGCTCATCGCCCAGTTGTTCCAGCGAACCCTCACCGGAAGTGCTCTCGACTGGTTCCTCACTTTGGAGTTTGTACATTATCAAACTTGGCCAGAAATTGCCAATGCTTTCGTCAAGCAATATGCATACAACGTCCAAATTGAACTAACAACTCGAGACTTGGAAATGACCAAACAGGATTCCAAAGAGGACTTTGCTACCTTTGTGGCAAGATGGAGGGAAAAGGCTGCCAAGATGAAGAACCGTCCCTCCGAGGAAGACCAAGTGAGGATAGTTGTCAAAAATTTGCAACCCAAATATCTCAGGCATATTTACACACAGGCTATCACCGATTTCAAGCGCTTGCATGCCACTGGGTTGCAAATCGAAGATGGAATCAAGCTAGGACTCATTGGGAAAGAAGAGGCCACTCCTCCACCTAAGAAAACCTTCTCTAGCCGTACATCTCACGCCTCCATAAATGCCCTTGGCTCATTGTCTCAAGACCCTTTCCAAACTAGCCCATCCCGAAGCTCAAATCGACCTCGTCGCAACTTTGATCCTCTCTATATGACCTTATCCCAAGCCTTGACCATCCTTAGCCGTCAAGGGCATCTTAAACCTCTAAACAAGCCACTTCCTCCGCCGCCCTACGGTCCAAACCGGTCCAAACCATGATCCAAACAAACAATGCGCCTACCACCAACACCCTGGGCACGAAACAGACAATTGCATGCGTCTTCGTCACGACATTCAAGACCTTATTGATAGTCGAACCATAAAACCACCAAAACCTAATGGGCAAGCCAACCCACTCCCTACTCATAATGCTGAGCCGCCACCTCGAAATATCAATCTCATAAATCTATCTCACAACCCCACATACAATCCCAACCAATACATTGTCCAAGACAACCAAACCAAACCTACCTTAACCTTCCCCAAGGAGGACGAGTGTTTCATGATGGAGGAGGAGGAGGATAATGATTCTAATCAGTCAGAAGTAATCGACATTGATATGTCCAACATAAGTAGCAAAGATCAGGCAGAGGAGGAAGAACTAAGGAAATGGAAAGAACATTCTTGGGCAAAACACAATTTGGAGGATCCAGACATTCCATTTGTAGAAGATGACGAATGGCTTCGTATCTGGTTTGAGAATAGGAAGAAAGAAAAAGAAAGGGTCATCATGATGAGAAGGCACGCTCGCTTCGAGCTTGCCCAAATAGTGGTACCCATCAACCGTCCTAAAATTCCAACACCACCCATTGTTTGGGAGACAATCAATCTCATAGAAAAGGTAGAGGAGTTTCAAATGCAACCATGGGTCAACCCTTACGACGAGTGCGACTATAGTCAATGGATAGAGGAAAGAGAAGATCTGGATTTCATGTGCACAGAACCCCATAAAACAGGGGAAAGCGACTTTGATGAAATGGAAGAAGAGTGCAATGATCCGCTCGATGAAACCTCCTTAGCATCTCTATTCAATCAGGAGGAAATAGCTGATGACCACGCAATCAATGAGGAAAGAGAAAGGGAGTTTCCTGCCGACACATCCATCTGGGGATTACTCATGGCTCAAGGAGGTAGCCATCGTGCAAAAGATGTACCCGGTTCAAAGGCTCTGTTTGGTAAGGAAAAGGGTGGGAAAGAGTACAAAGTTGCAAAAGACAAGGGAAATAACCCCGACATGCTGCAGTAGCTGAGAAGTCACAACATGGCAAATAAGAAACATTAAAACATTGTTTTTGCTTTAAACAAACTAGAACGAGTTTTGGGCCCCTGTTTGGGCATTTTATTTCCGCTAAGAGAATTCCTTTTTCATCTTCCAGATTATGTTTATCTAAATCTAAATTTCTAAATTGCAATTGCCATGCACTATGCTCTCATTGCCAAAACAAGGGAAGAATTTGAAAGGATTAAAATCTTCGTGTCTCCGACAAAAGGGAAGGAAAGGATAAACTCTAAATTACTTAAAACTAGGTTTTTATCAAAACTTAGGAAGAAGACGCTATCTCCGTGAGAACACTTAGGGTTAGCTTACCCATTGTGAAAGTACAAACGCAACAGGAGATTCATAAGAACGTCTCCATCAGATTCCTCTCCACAACACTAAAAATCCTCTTGAGAGAAAATGCTCGTTGGGCAATCTATACACCCAAGCAAAAGTAAGAGCAAAGCCTGCTAGGACAAGAAAAAACGAAAAACGCAGCCTAGGCAAAAGTTAAGGCATTTGAAGGAAAGCTCGCTAGGGACTCAACCTCTATCAGGTAACCTAGGCAAAACTTAGAGCACGAGAGAAAGAAGAACCAAGAGCGAAAACCCAACCCCCAAATGTGGTAATCTTGGAACTACGTAAGAGGCCTGATTCCCTGATCGGGATACGTAGGCAGTCTCACATCGAGATACGGCCCAAACATTTGGAGAAGGGAAAACATCAACAGGTTTGTACTCAATGATAGGCATAGCTAACCCTGTGTATTGAGCTCACAAAAGATGAGTTAGTCATTTTCCAAGGAATTGACAAAAGCAAAGACACGTAAGGATTATAGTTCATCCCCTCTAACCCAAAAGTCGTCAACGCAATGGGTATGATCCTTCAAAAGACTCTTAAGTTTGGCAATCAGGATGTAAAGCATGGCAAAGGCAGGAGACAGAAAATCAAAGACTAAGCATAGGAAAGGATGTGAAACAGGATGCCACTTGGCTAAAGCAAAACCTATCTTCCTTGGGAAAATAGACGTAACGGCCGGACAATCAATACCTCGGCCGCAACAATGATCCTTCGGCCGAGTGATCGATTCTTTGGCCAAATATTTTCACACAAAATAACTGTCTATCAGCAAAAACTTGTTCAAAAAGCCATGTTCTGACTATCGCATGCAAACTCAAGACATTTAGGGGCATGAAAGGCATTTCTCATTTCTCAAACAAAACTTGTTTACAAAACCATTGCTGTGATTGCTTTTACTATACAAATATAGTTTCTGCCTATCTCCCACTAACTATGAACAGGAAAAAGGAAAAGCCCTAAAAGCTAGGCGATCTCTGAGAAGAAGGCAAAGGCTGCTCACTAGTCCCCACATTCCCACCAGCAGCCGGTACTCCTCAGCCTCAAGCTGCAGTCAAGGAAGATATAAACATTCAGACTCAAGGGATAACACACAGCAGATAAAGCTCATAAAGAAAGTCATACCTCGAGGATCCTACGGCGCTGTCTCCGAACCAAAACCTCTGTACTCTGATAGGCGCGAAGCCATTCCTGCACTATCTCGGCAGGCACCTGTGGAACAGCCAAGCATTGCAAACATCTAAAGTAAGGATACAATGCGAAGTGATGAAAGCTAACATAGGAAGCTAAAAATACCTGTGAAGCCCCGACTGGCAAAGTGTAGAGCGGGGTCGTGCAAGGAGTCAGCGTCAGGCGCTCCTCCTCCCCATCGTCTGAGTGGAAGGAGATATACGAGGGAGCCCGTGGCCAAACAGGAGCAACGGGAGGAGCCGCAACAGAGGAGGTCAAGAAAAGACGGCAGTACTCTGTATAGTCACCTGCCTGGAGGAGTAAACCTGCCCAATCTCTGATCCGGGCATTCTTCAGATCTTCCTTCGACATCAAGGAAGTGGACCTCATAGATACTGGAGGAGAAGGGGGAACAAACCGAAGAGCCTCAACGCGTGGCCGCCACTGACTGGCCACTCGATCGCCTAAGTACCAGGCTCGGCAAAATGGACCCTCGAGCAAGCTACGGGTCCGATCTAGGACTCTACAACGTGCAAGAGGGGCATCCTCTGGTACACCACCCCAAGGGTCAAACCGTACCTATAGAGCAAGGACAAATCAGTCTCGACACAAGAATATGGAAGTCTAAAGGACAAGAGGTACCAAAGGAAAGGTACCTGATCGACCGTCAGTCGGTCCAAAACTCGCCGCCACTCGGGAAGGCTTAAAACTGGTGACCGTGGCCTCCGTTGCCCCATCAACCATCGCTCGTAACGAGGTATGCAGTTCGCATCACCGTGCCTGGTCTCAAGGGGAAACTGGAGAAGGTGCTCAAAAGTCCAGAGCTGAAAAACAGGTTAACCAAAGAAAGTTCAGAACTAGAAAAAGCCAGAGTGGAAACAGAAGTACAAAGGAATGATGCATACCTCAAGCACTCGAAAGTGACCACAAAGAATGGGACTCTTGTCCCGCGAGCAAGCTCCAAGACTGCCATACAAAGTGGCCAAAGTAGACGAGCCCCAGTCAAACTCTTGAATAGCTCCCAAGTGCTGCAGAGGGGCCAAAAACTGCGTGTGTACCGAACCATCCTTGTTGGCAAACAAAGTTTGCCCAAGGAGGTAAAGAAGGAAGGCCCTCGTCAACTGCTCGGCACTCACCTGGGTCAGAATGTCAGCCACCATAAAAGTCTTGCTTAGCCAAGCAAGATCAATGTGACCCCGAGAACGAACAGGAGGCGCCTTGCCCAGAAACCACCTCAAAGCACCCTCTCGCTCCCAAAGCCGGGGATCAACTCGAAGAGTAACTTCGCCTATCCGCAAGCCAGTCAGCAAAGAAAAATCACCCGGAGTGATAGTCATCTCGCCAGCAGCAGGAAAATGGAAGGTATTGGTGGTATCCCACCACCTCTCAACCAGCGAGGTCATCAATGACCAATCCATCTTCGGAAGATCAAGGCCCAGAATGAATGTCTCGAAGCCTGCAGCACGTACTAATTCCCGAGCCTGCTCTGGCAGCTTCAAGAACCATCTATGCACCTCCTTGCCTCCACTGCGAGCTTCCAGCCTCCTGTTTCTCTGCCAAAGACAAAAGGGAGTTAATCTCATGATTGCATAAACAAAAAGAAATGCTAAGGGGCGTCAAATTAACATCTAAAAGCATGTATTGCCTAGACAGGGGGGCACAGTTATTTTAGTTTCCTTAAACAAAAATAAGTTTAACCCAAATATGGGTTCTTCACATTTACGCTCCTGGCTAAAAGGGATTTTCATCCCGCAAGCGAAATTTTTATTCTTAAAAAAATATAAAGATTTCCAAAACTCCGAACTAAAGTAAACTTTTTACTTTTTTAGGAAAACTCACCGGCACATTCAGAACGCTCAAATGATGCTCAGGCTCTCTGCGAACTATCTCGGCCCCTGGGCCACCAACAGGAGGATGGTACTGCAGGAAACCGCCATAACCCAGCCTACGCGAAGGAAGAACGTAGGTAGTAGCATCAAACAAACCGGGCTCCTCAATCGCCTCCTCATCGGAAGACGGATGCTCGCACCTACATGGAGGATGCGAGGACGAACCTGCGACACCTGAAGATGGCGTGGCCATCACGTCTGAACCAAGAATGGGAGGAAAACCAACGGTTTCAAACGGCCGAAGCCAACAGCAATGGCAAACGACGGCGGTGGGGATGATCGCCGGAGTCGATGGTGGTCGACGGTAGTGGAGGAGGGCGGCGGCGTACGGTGGTCGTCGGGCGAGAGGAACGGAGGAAAATGAGAGAGGAGGAGAAGAAGGGATTAAATGGGCCGTAAGATCGATTTAACTGAACTTAAATCGATTTCCTGACTTTTGGCGTTCTCATGGCCGAGACATCAATTCCTCGGCCGAGAGATCGATCTCCTGGCCTCCAATCAATTTCCCTCAGCAACATCAGATCATGCTCAGTGCACCAATTCAAGCCACTACAGACTTCTAAGTCCTCAACCAACCAAGTAGCCTTGGGGGCATCCCCGAGCCAACACACTGTGATCAAAAATAGCCTTGGGGGCATGCCCAAGCACCGAAAATCTCTCTCCACAAACTGCTAGCCAAAATAAGTCAGTGGCTCTATGCCCATATCCATTCAGCGGCCCTGTGCCCATCATCTCTACACGACTCAGCGGCTCTACGCCCTCATCTGCCAATTCAGCGGCTCCAAGCACACCATTTCAACAGGCTTGAAGCCATAACAACCAATCTTAGCGACTCGAAGCCCACTACCTCAACAGGCTCAAAGCCTTTGTCTACTATCACCCAGCGGCTCGAAGCCCTTTATCATAGCGGCTCCACGTCCGTATCAATTCAGCGGCCCTGTGCCCATCGTCTCTACACAACTCAGCGGCTCCAAGACCGCTATCTCAACTGGCTCAAAGCCGTAAACAAGCAATCTCAGCGGCTCAAAGCCCCTTTATCTCAAATGGCTCCAAGCCATCACCTCAACAGGCTCGAAGCCTATGTTTACTATCTCAGCAGCTCTATGCTCACTATCACGGCAACCAACCCAGTGGCTCTAAGCCCATTGTCTCAACTGGCTCAAAGCCGTACACAATCAAGTTCTCAACAGGCTCTACGCCTGTAATCACTCAACTTAGCGGCTCCAAGCCCATTATCTCAACTGGCTCAAAGCCGTAACAACCAACCCAGCGGCTCTAAGCCCATTGTCTCAACTGGCTCGAAGCCGTACACAATCAAGTTCTCAACAGGCGCTACGCCTGTAATCACTCAACCTAGCGGCTCCAAGCCCATTATCTCAACTGGCTCAAAGCCGTAACAACCAACCCAGCGGCTCTAAGCCCATTGCCTCAACTGGCTCGAAGCCGTACACAATCAAGTTCTTAACAGGCTCGAAGCCTGTGTTCATCATCTCAACTGGCTCGAAGCCGTAAACAAGCAACAGGCTCTAAGCCGCCCCAGCAATCAAGACATCTATTCTCAGGCTCTACGCCTGAATGCTCAAAAATCTAACATTTTTGAATGCTCAAGCTCTACGCTTGGATGCCCAACCACTGTGTACTGGATGCTCAAGTTATACACTTGAATGCTCAAGCTCTACGCTTGGATGCCCAACCACTGCGTACTGGACGCTCAAAGCCTGTACTTTGAATGCTCGAATTCTGCCGTCCGAACGCTCGAGCTCTACGCTCTGAATGCTCAAGTCCGGAACTTGATAGAAGCTCTAAGCTTAAAACAAACACACACGCACGGGCCCGTGCACATTTGCATCAACATTTTCACATCGAGTCTGCATCATCATATCTATTCACATCTAAGAACCATCATCACACATATACACTCTGCATATCTCTCATGAAACAGGTCAACCCTGCAATCAACCGGCTCTATGCCTCGGTTTTATTGATCGGCCCAACGCCTCGATCCTTCGGTTCCACGTCAACACTTATGATGAGAAAGCTCCGTGCACAGACCATCAGAATGCAACCAGCTCTATGCTTCGGTTCATATCACGTCAAGCTCTAGGCTCCGACAACTCAGGCCCTCGTCTCAAGACTGCATGAAGGCTCCACGCCTCAATCACTTCAGGCTCCACGCCTCAGTTCCTTCACCTCAGGCTCTTGCCTTATACCAGCTCCGCGCTTCGGTTCATCACGTCAAGCTCAAAGCTCTGACACCTCATGATCTCGCCTCACGATCAATACCAGCTCCGCGCTTCGGTCCCATCAAGCTCTAAGCTCACCTCAGGCTCTCGCCTTATGATCAACACCAGCTCCGCGCTTCGGTCCTATCAAGCTCAAAAGCTCCGACACCTCAGGCTCTCGCCTTATGATCAACACCAGCTCCGCGCTTCGGTCTTATCAATCCAATCCCCTCAGGCCTTCGCCTCAAGATTGCAACAGGCTCCACGCCTCGATTCCATCACTCTCCAGGTTCTCGCCTCATGACTACAACCGGCTCCGTGTCTCGGTTCTCTCATCTCCAAAAGCTCCGTGCTCAGTTACTGGCCCTGCGCCCCCTACATCTTAAAAGCAAACCGGTGTCCAACTCATCCCAGCAGATGGTTTGGATTCCACCCCATTACATCAATTCCTTCCAGCTCATTCGCAAGGATAGGCTACTCTACCGAGCTCCTTTCAGTCAAAGTAAGGATGATCAAGAAAAGCAAACGCACTTGTAGTGTACTGATCTACCCCAAAATACTAAGGAAGCTCTCCGCAAAGAAACTCCCCTGGCAGCCCTGCGCTCCTTCAACTATCTTCCGCTAAAACCCTAGCTCAGTCTAGGTACGTCACACTACGGCTTTTTAAGCCCTAAGGTACGTCTTCTGCCTCTAACCCTCCAAACTTTTTATTTTTCTTTATTGCCCGAACTACGATTGGTCTGAATTTCCCTTGTGAAATACGTAGGCAGCCTCCCGGCCCGACCATAACAAAACCTTTTTCGAAAACCCCTTGGAATAGTGGTTGGACCAAATTGAGTTGCTTTTTACAGCTTTGACTCTTACTCAAACATGTCTCGCGATCCGTCTGAGTTCAGTCAAAGAGGGGCATCTGTAGACACCCCAATTTGGCCTAACGATTATTTCAAGTCCCACCTTGGGACAATCCCGATGATGAAATGGATACAATGATTGCTGATTGCTTCCTTGAGGACCTTAGGACTTTCGGTGAGAACTTTGAGCCACTTAGAGGACCCAATTCAAAGCCATACAGCCTTTCAGACAGAAATACAAAAGCCTAGGAGAATCCATCTGTCGGCCGTGACATCGATCCCACGGCCCCAACATCATTTCCTCACCCGAGCAACCTGTTGCTAGCAAAATCTCCCTGAGAGATCAATCTCTCAGCCGCAAGATCTATCCTTCGGCCGAGACATCCATTCCCCGGCCGTGAGATCCTTTACTCGGCCGCCAGATCGACCTTTTTCCAGACTCTGGAACGTTCTGTCAGACGTTTGGTTTGATCCAACTACACTACCTTCCCGACGCGTTCGGGCTACGCTCAGAGATTACGACGTAGAGTTAGAGATGCATTGCAATTGCAATTGCCATCTCGTGATTTGATTGGCCGGAGTGAGTCATCCCTATGCCTATATAAAGAGCCTTTGGGCTCCGAAATTGATACACCTTCACACTCAATCAAGCCTCAAAGCTCTGCACAAATAATCCCTCAATCCCATACTTCAAAAGCCCTAACCTCCCGAAGGCAGCTGTCAATCCGGCGATCAAACCCCGAAGTTCAAACCCTAACCCTAGGGTTCTCGATCAAGCAATCAGTCAATCACGCGCAATCCAAAGCAATCAAGCAACTGAGGGATCAAGGTGGTGAGGCCCAACGGCCTCTGGTTTGTCTTAATTTACTGTATTTTTGACTAACCGTAGCATTTTGATTATCCGTTAATCTTTCTGTCTGGTGTGAGGAAGAACACCGACCGGGGCTTCGATCCCTCGGCCGGTACATCAAACCAGTGTGATTACTCGGCCGTGACATCTATTCACCGGCCGAGTAATCAATCTCCTGGGACAATTTATTTGCTTTCTCTGCTTTCTAATGCATGCTTATTTATTGCACTGGCTCACCTTACTTACTGTTTAAAGGAATAAATAAACAGACTATGTGTTGGAATTAAACAAAGCATCTACACGTCTTATGTTGAATGATTATGGGCCAGTCTCACGACTGGGCAAAGAGGGGTGCCTAGCACCTTCCCCTTATTGTACTTTTGGCTCCCATATCCAGAATCTCTATCTGTTTTCCCAGTTTTAATAAACTGGGTGGCGACTCTATTTGATGATAACCGTTATCATGTGGCGATTTTCCTAGCCATGGGAATGTCCATGATTTTGGTTTATGAAGCGAGCAACCAATCGAGCAAACAAACGTGATCAATCTGTATGGCGATGCCCCGCTTGGGAGGTGTCTACACCCAGGCGATTCTACTGTGCGAAAAACCCTTCTTCACTGCTCTCCTTTCGTCATCGTGTTAGGGCCTGTCTCCCGTAGGTACGTTCTTTCCTTCTTGCTGTTCTTTCTTTCTTTTCATGTTTGATTCCTCTTTTTCTGGCGTAGAAATTCCAAGCTCTGTGCAGGGTATTCTAGGGGAGTTCATTTGCGCTAGGTTAGCCTATTTTGCATCTGCCAACCCTATTCCCGCTGTTATAGAAGATTTCGCCCCTTACTCTGTTATTCTTCAGAACAGGGTTTTCCGTAATCTTTCTGATTTATCATCTTCCCTACGCCCACAATCGTCTACCGCTGTCCCAATGTCGGGGGATACCATCGATTTTTCCTCGATTCTTCAAGTGGAAGAGTCGTCGGTTGATGAAGAGGTCCCATTGCGTCGTGGCAATGTAGGTAGGGCCGCTTTGCATGTGGGTCATTCTGGTGGTGTCAAGCCCTCCTCTCCTCCGTCGTCCTCGAAGGGTCCCAGTAGGGTTCCAAAATTTTCAGCTTCCTCGATTCCTTCGACGATTACGAACGAAGAGTTGGCCGTCGTTAGGGTTAGATTTTCGATTCCATCCTCCGTAACTCTCAGGAAACCTTCAGGGTCTGAGCGAGCCTGTTCCTTTGTTGAGAATGAGACGTGCGTTTACGTTGGGGCTTTAGAAGGGGGGCTTCGTTTGCCCTTCCCTACCGTGGTTAGGGAAGTGTTGAGTTTCCTGGGTTTGGCTCCTGGCCAGATTGTTCCCAATTCTTGGCGTTTACTGATCGGCTGTGCTGCTCTTTGGGGAGCCATGTCGGATGGTGTTACGCCACTGACGAAGGGGCCCTTTCTAAACCAGTTCCAAGTAAAGGAGGCTCCTGGGGGCATGGGATGGTATTACTTTACCAAGAGACCCGGCGGAGGAGAATTGGTCACTGATCTTCCTAACGTCCATAAAAATTGGAAGGATAAGTTTTTCTTTGTTGGTGGAGACGGATGGGAGGTTTCGGACTGGGAGGTTGGGTCCTATACGCAGCATGCTCCCCATAACTGGGGGGAGCCCATTGCCAGTTGTAAGCTATGGCTTTCTTTCCTTTTCTTGAACCTTGCTTATCACTTCTTTATTTCTTAAAGGTCTTTGTTTTATGCTTTTACGCAGCTCGTGCCTCATACCCTTCGACCCCGGCTATAGAAGCAGAACTGAAGTTAGCCCGGAGCTACGAGATCCATAGCTGGGGTTTGCTTGTAACTCCGGAGTCTTTGGCCACTTACCTGCTGGGGCCTGAAACATCTAGTGAGGCTTTAGGTCTTTTGAGAGGTATTCCCAGTTTCTGTTTAGGTATTTGGATTGCCTGCTGACTTTTCTTATTGTTATCTCTTGATTCCTTTTCAGAGGAAGAAGGAGAAGATACAGGGATGGCACAAAAAATGGACAAAAATTTGCTGGCTCAACTAAAGGCTGAGAGGGTGAAGCAATCGTCTGGAGGCGTGGTTCCAAAAAGGAAGAGCTCACGTCTCCAGAAGGAGCTAAATGTTGAAAGTTTCTGGGATGCTGACCTCTCAAAGGACCCTGCTCTTGACTTAGTGGTTGAGCCGCTTGATTTGGATGGTGCTGAGATTTTAAAGAGAAAGGCAAAGGGTACGGCTGTGGAGGGTACCCCTGCTTCCAAGAAGACGAAAGCTGTTGCTGGTCCTTCTACTTTGGCCAATTTCCAAGAAGCCTTGGATCGTGCTTCTGGGTTGCTCTGTGCAGCTGACAAGGATTCAATGGCGGAGATGTCTCTCCAAGCAGTGGGGGAGCTTATGTTGGTTGAGCTGGCCATGGTGGGCTTTTCTCTTCTATTGCCTTTTTGTCAGCTAGCTTTTCCAAGTGTTTCTTTACTAATTCTGTCTTCCTTATTGTAGGCTACGGCTCGTGGCCGCTTTCTGGTTTCCCAAAGCCTTGGCTTGGGGAAACAAATGGCTTCACTTTCTGAGACCAACATAAAGCTCTCCAAGCAAAGTGCTGCCATGGCTGCAGAGTTTCGAAGTTAACAACTGAGAGGGACAATGCCTTGAAGTCAAAGAGAGGTTTGGAGGAGGAGAGAGATACTGCTGTGGCGACTGCTCGAAGCTTGGAACTGAAAATCCTTGATTGGGATAAGGAAATGGAAAAGTGTAAGACCGCAAGCTTGGGGATGCTGGAGAAGGTAAAAAATGCTCGTAGAGACGCCATTGAGCTCTTCCTGCAGTCCCCTGAGTACCGTCAAGATGTTACCCAACAATATTTTGATGGGTTTGAAGCTATGAGGGGCCAGGCAGCTTTGGCTTTCCCAAACTTGGATTTCTCCAAGTTTGAGGTTGTAATGAAGAAGGGCCCTCATGCCTTGATGGGGGACAGAAAGGAGGAGAGGAAGGCGACGAAGTGGTATCCAAAGATACATCTATCCCGAGCTCTTCGATTGCATCCCTTCTCCAAACTCCAGAAAAAGTCTCTCTTCCTCTTGAAACTCCAATTCTGGCGGTAACACCTCCTGGCCCATCATCTGGTGATGGGCAGGCTATTGGCAATTCCACCCCAGGCCTTTGTATGGCCTTTCAAACTTTAAATTCATTTGGGTCTGTAAAATACTTTTAAATACTTTCGTACTTTTGGCTGTGTTTTTGGGAGTGGCCTTAGGTTTGGCCTGAATACTTTCTTTGATGATTGATGAGGATGATCTTTAGGAGATCATATCTTGGGGCCTCCTACAGTCTTGTTATGACAGGTGTAGGTGCTCGGTTGAAAATATCAAAGAATACTTTCATCTTATGCTGTGGCATTTTCCAATAGTCTTTATATAGACATTTTGATTTTGCCAGTTCCTGCCCTTGCTATTGCTGTGCTAAGTGCCAGTATTTTTTGCAAGTGGCATGCCTTTTGATGTACTGAATTGCATAGCTAGAATTTTATTCTGAGCTTTTTGTTTGATTTAGGTAGACATGTTATGTCTAAACTGGGAACTTTTCCCTTCTTTACATGTCGCAGTTATACTACGTCTCTTACTCCCCTAAGTGGGTTAAATGCTTGCGTCCAAGCAATTAAGGCACTTATTTAAGTTTACCCTTAGGTTTTTCTGGGTGAGTTGCTTATAAAATAATGTATGGCTATCAATGCATAGCTGTGCTACGTCTTTTTGAGCTTCGGAAATTTTTCTAAGCTGTTAAATCAATGCATAGCTGTGCTACGTCTTTTTGAGCTTCAAAATTTTTTCTAAGCTGTTAATGTACGAATAATTAATGTGCTTACTTTGTTTACCCCATAGGGTATCCCTCAAGTCTGACGATTAATTTTTTGGAATATCATAATTTCCCATGAGAGGTTGGATTGCAGAGTTCAAGCCGTCTGCAATTAATTGTAAGCTGTCGTTTCAACTGCCCGAGGTAGTGGGGTTTGTAACTTCCCATTATTCCAAGCGGTTGAGGTGGCGGTTTTCATTGCAAATTCGATTATGATCGTGCTGATTGGTCTATCAAGCGGTTAGTGAACCGCCCAACTTTGGCTATAAATATCAGTGGATGTTTTAGGGATTACTCCCCATTCCATAATCAAATTTCAAACTGCTAATGGCAAGTAGTGATCGTATCACCGAGTTGTGTCAGGAGCTGCAGAGCCTGAAGGCAGCCATTACTGGGCTGACTTTAAAGATGGAAACCATGGCGGATTCTCTCTCTGTCATGGAGAAGACGGTTTGCATGGTGCTGATAGCCAACTGGGACCAGTTGGAGGCTTTCTGAGGGCAACCGGCGCCACCAGTTCCTTCCCCTCCGAGGGAGGGAGGTAGTGATTAGGTTGCAACTTTGTGGTTTTGTCCACAAAGTTTTTATGTAAAAGTTGTCCACATCCCTTGGGGTGTGGATTAATTAATAAATTTTTTGATAATTTTATCTTTTTCTTTGTCTTTCCATTTCATGCATACAAGGGAATTAATCCATATCATGTATATTGAAAATTGAAACAAACATCCCTCGTGAGGAATTTTATTGGCCACTAGGGCTGATAAACGAAAGGAACATATTGTTCTAACTAAAACAACTTGGTTGCTAAAGTTTTTATTGAAAACAGAGAGTTTCCTAAAAACAGAAATAAACCTCCTAAAATTGAAATAAATTCGGGCTGCAAGTACCTACTTGTAATACTTCTTCAGATGTTCCGTATTCCATGAGTTTGGTAGCTCTTTTCCCCTTAGGGTTGCGAGTCTATATGCACCAGCTTTGATATGGTGCAAAACCTGGTAGGGTCCTTCCCAATTTGGGCCTAGTTTGCCCACTTTCTTCCCCGTAGGATCAACTTTTCTCAGGACCAGATCGCTAGCTCGAAAATCCCTTGGCCTAACCTGTGCCTGTAACAACTCCGATTTTCAGTAAATAAAAATCTCGTTGATTATTTTAATGACTTTATAAATTCCTTATTTTCTAATAATCCGTCGTAATTAGATTTATTTGATTCAAAATCTGATTTCATTACGCCATGCGATTTAGTCATTTCCTAAAGACAAGTGAGATAGTAAACCCTAAGGCATCCTATTTAGCAAGCCTAGCTAGCTTCTAACTAATCGTTAGGATAACCTAATCAAACCTTGGACCCTCATGAACCATTTGAACCCTAAATGAGACCTTGACCAAAAGTCAACCTTTGATCTATTACCCATTGGACGATAGATGCTAGGATAATCTTTATCCATTGGACCATAGGTTTACACCGAGGATATTATGACTAGATTACTAGGTACACTTTATATGATTAGATATTACTTACCATCTTTACCCATTGGACGATAAAAGTTAGGAGATTTATTAACCATTGGACAATAGGTTAGTTTTTCTACCTAGTACAAGATCTAATAGTTTAATTAGATTCACCATGAGTCATTGTACTATTATAGATAGATTATATAAGTTTAGTACTTCCATCCTTTAACCTTTGGTTAATAAATGTTAGGGGAATTATTATCCATTGGTCCATAAGACCATATCAAGCTATAGTACTAGGTTAAGATTAGTTAATTCCTTCCTAGATATGATATGTACTTATGTGATTAAAGTATATGATATGTATATGTGATCCTAGGATACTATGTATTAGTATATAGTTTATAAGTACATAGGTGGCATATTGACATAGTTTAATAGGGAATTTTGGCTTAAAAGTCCAAGATGAGATCATGTAGTACATTGTCCTTTTATGTAGTCTTCCTAGTATATGTATTTATATTAACCAAGGAAGGAGGAGAGAGAGGGAGAGAGAGAGAGAGAATTTGGGAGAGGGAGAGGAGAGAGAGGCCGAGAGAGATAGAGAGGTAGGAGAGAGAGAGAGAGATATGGTAGTACTTGTTGATCTTTCTCCTACCAAACCTATTTGGTTATTCACCTAAGTACTTGTACTTTGAAAGATGAAGGATAGGATGACCTAAGATATAATCAAGTACTAGATTTTCTTACAAAATCTTCTTACAAACTATTAGTTTACTCTTACTCTTTCAACCATTGTCCTTTCTTGATTAGGTGTCCAAGAGAGAGAGAGAGAGAGGGAGAGAGAGAGTGGCCGGTTGAGAGAGGGAGAGAGAGTGTGATGTGTGTGACTAGTGTACTCCCATATCTTCCTACATCACCTTATACCACCATATCTAGGGTTTCTTATTCTTTCAACCCTAAAGGACTACCATATCTTATTTTCTTATTCTAGACTAGACACAAACCCCATTAAAGAAACCTAAACCTTGTCCTAGATTGAAAGAAAGAATAAGGGAAAATCTTAGTCTTTCAACCCTTGTACCTTCTTTGGACCACAGAGAGAGAGAGAGAGAGAGAGCCGAGAGAGATAGGGAGAGAGAGAGGCCGGGAGAGAGGGAGAGAGAGAGAGAGAGATTTGTGTGATGTGTGCAAGTGTACAACCAAGCCTAGTCATGTCCTTTAGTTCAACACCTCACCCAATCTAAGTACCATCAAATCTAGTCAATCTATGAACCATTGGATAACAAATGTTAGGGGAAATATTATCTCTTGGATAATAGACCAACCTTGGCCTATAAATAGCAAGCCATTCAAGCCTTGAACTCACACCTCTTCCAACCTCCAACTTCTCTCTAGAAAGTTTAGTGTTCTTGTTGTTCTTGCTTAGTTCTTAGTTGTTCTTGAAGTTCTTCATAGTTCTTCAAGAAACTCTTCTAGTGCCGCCACTAAGCCGCCACTCCACCACCCTACCGATCCAAAAGTTTTAGTAGTATTAGTCAAGATCAAGTTTCGAGAGAAACCTTTCTCTTTCGAAGCTAGCAAAGCCATTCCTAAGCTGTTACTCCGTCCGACGTACTATTTTCCTAATCCGTAGCCGACTACCGCCAAGAAGAACGGTAGATATTCTATATCTACTCTTCTCTACGTATATGTAGAATACTCTTTAAGTATAGTATAATTTTCCTATACTTTCAAAGATCTAAGTATAGCGTATTGCATGCGTATTTCAAAATGATAGTGAATTATTCTAAACCCTTGAAATCTTGAGCATACGTAGAATATCTTAGCTATTTTCCTTAAACATGATTAGAAATGTTTAGAAGTTGTTATCTTGATTAACCATGGCATGAATAGCTTAACGCTGTTTTGAACTTAAGAAAGCATGATTTAGGATTAAGCTGTTTAATCTTAGAATGAATGTGAGCATGATTATGTGATTACTTGACTACTTGTTGTTGATAAAGCATAAGTGATTTATCACTCCAAAGGTGTCCGTCCATGTGGCACTATGCTTAATCTTGTGTGATTAAATGTTGAGTATGATGATGTGACAAAATGAGCATGCTATCTAATATAGAGTTGAATGATCTTACTAGTTTAGTTTCAAGATTTCCTAAAATCTGAAAGAATTACCGCGGAGTCATTGCATGCAACGAGACACGAAAACCGAGAAAGTAGAAACATGACACCTAGGGTGTGGTCAAAGAAAAGATGGGATTAACCTGCAGAAAATATTTTGAAATTACATAATGACCGGACTTGGTAGTCATTGTGTAAGTGTTTTCGAAAACCGTAATGTAGCCGGACTTGGTAGCTCATTGCGAAGATTTCCAATGGGGCCGGACATGGTAGTCTCATGTGGAAATATGGCTTGATCCTCCGCGAAAAGGGATCAATGCAAGATTGAAATGGATTTGGAAACCATGATTGGCCGGACTTGGTAGCCATCGTGAGTGTTACTAACGGAGCCGGACTTGGTAGCCTCGTTAGTAGCAATTTGTGAAAGAAACCTTGGAAATTATGATTTTTGGTAAAGGTGAAAAATGTGACACAGTCTACGATGAGTCGCGTAGGAGAAACACGAAAAAACATGACACCAACGCTAAAAGATATCGAATATGAATGTATTATTGTTTAACTATGTTGTTGAACGAGCATGTGTAATTGTTTATATACTTACTTGCTATGTGTAAGTTAAGGGTTAGTGGGTATAGTTTATTCTATTGAGCTTGTAGCTCACGGTGTTACCTTTTTGGTGACCCTGACATATTATACTGGGGGCGACGCTGGTATAATGTGTCAGAGTTAATTGATGAGAAAGGTGAATAGTACGCATTGGAAGCTTTTGGAGCCGAAGAGCTTGCTAGGATGGAGGAAGAAGCGGAGTAGTAGAATACCTTAGAAATTCCATCCTTGTGTAATAAAAAGTACTCTAGTAAGACTTACGTTGTAATAATGAGCTTGACTCTTAGCCTTTTTATTCAATAAAATGCTTAATTAACGAACCCGAAAATGGGGGCGTTACAGTGCCTCATGATATTTAACCATTCTCTGTTGGTAAAGGGCCAGCTTGGCCATGGATGTTTCCCTTGTCTCTTCTATGAGGTCTAGCTCTGCCCTGAGATCTTCTTGGTTATCCTGGGGGTCTGGGCTTACAGTCCTGTAGTTGAGGAGTTCGACTTCAATTGGGACTACTGCTTCGGCCCCAAATGCAAGAGAATATGGGGTTTCTGCAGTTGCTGTTCGGGGTGTTGTGCGATATGCCCATAGCACATTGTAAAGCTCGTCTGGCCAAGCTCCTTTGGCCTCTCGAAGCCTTTTCTTGATTCCTTTCTTGATTGTCCGATTTGTTACTTCCACCTGGCCATTTGCCTTTGGGTGAGCCTTGGAGGCGTAATGTACGTGTATTCCCATGGAAATACAGTACTCTTTGAGCTGGGTGTTGTCAAATTGCTTCCCTCGATCTGTGACTATCACTCGTGGCAATCCAAATCGGCTTATAATGAATTTCCACAAGAAGTCGATTGCAACCTCTGCTGTGATTGTGGCCAGTGCCTTGGCTTCGACCCACTTCGTAAAGTAATCCACAGCTACGATAGCATGTTGAACCTGACCTGCTGCCATTGGCAGTGGACCAATTAGGTCTACTCCCCACTGGGCAAATGGCCAGGGTCCTTTCATAGGAGTTAAGACTGTAGGCGGTCCATGAATGATGTTCGCAAAACGTTGGCACTTCTCACATTTTTGGACCATGGACTTGCAGTCCTTCTGCATACTTGGCCAATAATATCCTAGCCTAAGGAGTTTGTAGGATAACATGCGGCCACCTTGGTGATCCCCACATACTCATTGGTGAACTTCTTCCATAGCCCTTGTAGACTCTGGTGGGATTAAGCACCTAAGGTATGGTAATGAGAAGCTCCTCCTGTAGAGTACGTCTCCCATCATCAGGTACTTTGCGGCTCTGATTTTCAGTTGCCTAGCTTTGACGTTGTCATCTGGTAGTGTCCCATTCATTATGTAGTCGACTATGGGGCTCATCCATGAGTTGTTGTAGTCAATAGCTCGTACCTGTTTGTCCATGGCAAAGATGCTGGGTAACTCTAAGTATCGTATTGGTGCATTTGGTGGGATTGCACCCTCTTTGGCCGTGGCCAGCTTTGACAAATAGTCAGCTTCGATGTTCTCTTCCCTTGGGATTCGAACAATGTTAAAGCTTTGCAGCTTTGCAATTTGGGCTTTTACCTTATCCAAGTACTTCTGCATTATTTCTTCCTTCACGGTATATTCCCCTAGGACTTGTCCTACCACCAGCTATGAGTCACTTTTTGCCAACACATGGTTAGCACCGACGGCCTTAGCCAGGTCCAAACCAACCACGAGAGCTTCATATTCGGCCTCGTTATTGGTTGCTTTGAACTCAAACCTGAGCGCATAGCTTAGGCGTTGCCCCTTTGGGGAAGTTAGCACTAAACCAGCTCCGCTTGCTTCTCTTGTTGTTGATCCATCCACCTGTAGGATCCATGGCTTAGGTTCTTCCTTGGGGGGCTCTTCTGGTTCAGGATACGTGTATTCCGCAAGGAAATCTGCAAGCACTTGAGCTTTAATAGCGATGCGGGGCTTGTATTCTATATCAAACTCACCAAGCTCTATTGACCATTGAATTAGTCGGCCTGAAGTTTCTGGGCAGTGGAGAATCCTTCGGAGTGGCTAATCCATTAGTACCTTGATTGAATGAGCTTGGAAGTATGGCCGTAGCCTTCTAAGCTCTGGGGGTATCTCAGTTCTGCTCCTCGCAACGCCCTGCTGATGTAGTATACCGGGAGCTGTGTCCCCTGCTCCTCCCTTAACAAGACTACACTGACAGCGTGGGGGGAGACAACAAGGTACATGAATAGGACCTCCCCCTCTTGGGTTCTGCTAAGCAATGGCGGGGACGTCAGGTATTCCTTTAGCTGGTTGAATGCTGCTTCCTCTGTGGTAGTCCACTCAAAGGCCTTTCTCAAGACCTTAAAGAACGTTTGGCACTTATCAGTTGCCCGGGAGATGAATCTGCTTAAAGCTGCAACTTATCCGGTTAGCTTTTGGACCTCCTTGATGTTCTGGGGCGACTTCATGGTGAGTATGGCCTGAATCTTCTCAGGGTTTGCTTCGATTCCTCTTTGGGACACCATGAAGCCCATGGAAATTCCAAAAGCACATTTCGTTGAGTTGAGTTTCATCTTGTATTTTCTGAGAACATGGAAAGTTTCTTCTAAGTCTGCTATATGGTCTCGTGCCTTGGCACTTTTGACCAGCATGTCGTCCACGTATACCTCTACATTGCGCCCAATTTGTTGCTTGAACATTTTGTTGACCAGCCTTTGGTATGTTGCCCCTGCGTTCTTGAGACCGAAGGGCATCACTTTGTAGCAATATAGTCCCCGATCGGTGATGAATGAAGTTTTCTCTTGGTCTTCTTCATGCATTTGGATTTGATTATATCCTGAGAATGCATCCATGAAGGTGAGGAGCTCGTGCCCAGCTGTAGAATCCACCAAGGAGTCAATCCTAGGCAGAGGGAAGCTATCCTTTGGGCACGCCTTATTGAGGTCCGTAAAATCAACACACATTCTCCATTTACCATTGGCCTTCTTGACCATAACCACGTTGGCTAGCCAATCTGGGTAGAGAACTTCGCGGACAGATTCTGCTTGTACGAGCTTCTCTACTTCTTTGGCTGCGGCTTCGTTTCGGTCTGGAGCGAAAGTTCTCTTCTTCTGTTTGACAGGGCGAATGGTGGGATCCACGTTGAGCTTGTGAGATATGACCCTTGGGTCAATCCCGGGTATGTCCTCATGGGACCATGCAAAGACATCTCTGTTTTTCTGTAGGAACTGCAACAGCTCCGCTCTTGCGACCGAGCTCAACCCTGTCCCAATCTTTACAGTTTTTCCAGGTTGCCCTGGTTCCAGGAGCTCCTCCGCTAGTTCTTCCACAGGTTCTCCGTGTTGGAGTTTCTCTTCATCTCGAGTATCTAGACTTTCTATACTCATGGTAATGTTTGCCCCTCTGAGTGAGGTGACATAACATTCCCGTGCTGCTTTCTGATCTCCTCTGACGCTAGCAACTCCTTCAGGTGTTGGGAATTTTATCATCAGATGATGGGTAGAGATTATTGCTCCGATTTTATTCAGAGTTGTTCTCCCCAGTATTGCATTGTATGCTGAAGGGCAGTCAACCACTATGAAATCCACCATGCGTGTGATTTGACTTCCTTCTTCTCCCATGGTAATAGGCAGGGCTATTTGACCAGCTGGATAAACGGGCGTACCTGCAAATCCAACCAGTGGGGATGTCATGGGCCTCAGCCTTTCCCGCCCCACTTTCAGTTGGTCATACGCATGGAGGTAGAGGATGTCAGCCGAGCTTCCACTGTCAATCAATACCCTACGTGTAAGGTAGTTTGCTATGACAATGGTGATAACCAGTGGGTCATCGTGAGGAATTTGGACGCCCTTGATGTCTTCTTCTGAGAAAATAATGGGTATCTCCTCCTTTTTCTGGAACTTGTTTGGACGGCCAACCGTGTTGACCTCTAAGTATTCCTCCGTTCTTAGTTTTCTGAGGTGCACTTTCCTAGCATTGCTAGATTCGCCACCTCCCGCAAATCCTCCGTGGATGACCTTGATTTCTCCAATATGACCTGACCGGGGCGCTGTGTTGTTCCTGCCTTCTTTGTTGGCATCTTCCCTCCTGGGTGGTTTTTGGTGCTTTTTCGTTACGAAACGTTGAAGCCTCCCTCTTTGAATCAGGTCTTCGATTTGCTGCTTTAGGTCGATACAATCATCGGTGTTGTGACCGTGGTCTTTGTGGAATATGCAGTACTTGTCCTTAGCTCTCCTGTTGGGATCAGTCCTCAGCTTTCCAGGCCACTTGAGGTCTGGATCATCCTGTAAGTTGCTAAGGATCTGCTCTGCCGTAGCTATGAGCGGTGTGAACTGCTTGTACCGGCCTTGAGGTGGTCCTCCTGCTCCTCCTCGTTTCGGGGAGGATCTTGAGTCCACTTTCTTGTTCTTTGGTTCCCCTCCGGTTTTGCGAGTGGATTCTCTCCTCTTCCTGTCGGAGGGGGGAAATTCACCAACCTGTGATGGCCCCGCTTGGGGATCAAAGCCATCACGCGTGCGTCTTGCGTAAACGGCCTCCTCTGCATTCATATGTTTTTGTGCTCTGAGCATAAGTTCTGCCAAAGTTTTGGGTGGCTCTTGAGATAAGAGGTATAAAAACTGTCCTGCATATAGTCCAGCGATATACGCAGTTATGCTCACACTGTCGTCAGCTTCGTCAATCTGGACTACCTCCTTGTTGAATCTGGTGGTATACTCTCTCAACGATTCCCATCTTCCTTATTTCACCGTCAATAGATGTGTAGCTGGTTTGCCGTAGCGTTGACCAGCGATGAAGTAGCTTACGAAACTTGTGCTAAGTGTAGACACCCCAATTTTGGACTCTTCAAAATTCCTTGATTTGTGGCCCGGAGGCTCCCCGATGATGACTTTGGATTGAAACAAGCCTGGTACCGATCGGAACTTTGCTCCTTGAAAGATTTGAAAAAAGAATAAAAATGGTCAAAAGCATTTTCAAGCGCTTGGGAGAAGTCTCGAGCGCTCAAAACCGTTTTCCAAAACCTCTGGCCTGGCTCACTCTCGAGCGCTCGAGAGTGAAGACCCAAGCGCTCGAGAATGCTCCCGAGCGCTCGAGTCTTCTGTGCTGCCCAATGGATGGCAAGGCTCCCCACTATCCATGCAATCCATCATTACAGCCACCTTGAGCCGGCTGAGGGTTGAGTCAACACTCAACCTCAGTCAGAGAACACTAGGCCAGCAGATTTCCCCCATTTTAAAATGTTTTATTCAAAACCATTTGATTTGAAAACTATAGGTTATTTTGCCTATAAATAGGAGGGTCTGGTTTCAGTAGAAGGGGCTACGAAATTGCTCTCCTGAAGAACCCCATTCTCTGCTCTCTTTCTCTCTCTTGCTAAAAACCAAAAACTTCCAAACTCACTTTCCAAACTCCAAAGGTTTTAGAAATCACCAAGGAAAAGGGCAAGAAATCCAGAATACTCTTCTGATCTCTTGCACTCTTCTCTCTTCATCCACACTTCAAGCTATTCCAAGGAGCAAGGTTCAAGTAAAAGGTAGAAATTTTCACCTTTGATCGCAACCAAAGAGGCTGTTCTTCCCTTCTGAGGGGGGTCTCTCAGCCTGACCCAGTCTTCAATACTGGGTGCATGGTTGGGAGACCCTAGTGTAAAAACAAGAGCAATGGGGTACAAAAAAAAATGTTTTCATAAAACCCTTACTGAAAACACTCTCGAGCGCTCGAGAGTACTCCGGAGCGCTCGGGACTGTTCCCAGTTTCATGCATGGTCCTTTGTCACATAGCAGGTTAGGAATGAAGTGCACTCTTAAAAGAAATGGTTTCATTTTGGCATGCATGCACAGAAAACCATTTTCCACAAAACAGGAGCATTTCTTACAAGTTTTCAAGTAAAATAAGGTATTTCCAAAGTTAAAAGATGTTCTCCTCTTGGGAAACATCAAAACAAGGGTGTTTGCATGTCAAGTCAGTACCATTTCCTGTTTGGAGCCAAGCTGATATGCATCACACTCCCAAGCGCTCTGGACCGTTCCCGAGCGCTCGGAAGTGCATGCATGCCATTGCATTCCATTTCCCAGTCTGCTGTGTTCTCTAATTTCTGCATGCATGAATGTATCCTCTTACTCTTCTAAAACTTGTAGATCTAGCCTTGTTGAGGCAGGGATGCACGATCTGAAAGATTGAGGGTTTATTCAGTCTTTCAAGTCCTCTGCTGAGCCAGTAGTGTATATAGTAGCTTTTCAGTTCCTATTTTAGCATTATATTCTGTCTGTTCTAACAAAACTTGCAGGTTGGGTATCAGAACTCCCAAGCGCTCGGGACCACTCCCGAGCGCTCGAGAGTGAAGCCAGTGACAGATCCTCAGTTTCTTTGATCATGCATCTTATTCACTTACCATTTTATCATCCACTGTACAGTTGCACATGCATGCACTTTTTATGTGTTATTACTGTGGATACTTGCTAGCTGGTTAAAATGAAACAAAATCCCTTTTAAAAATCCCGCAAACGTTTAGTAGAGACCGATTTCGAATCGGGCGAGGGGGGTGCCGTAAAACCCTTCCCCCCTCGTAACATGGCTTCTGGACCCTCAAAACGATCTCTGGTTTTCAATTCAAATCAACCATTTTCAAAACAAAATGGTTTCTCGGGTGATTAACCATAAATCCGGGTGGTGACTCTTCAAATCAATTTTTCTTAAAACGGAAATATAATTTTTCGGGCAGGTAGCCCACACTAAGCTCTTTGAAAGTACCGATACTTCCTGGTGGGAGTTTATTAAACCATGCTCGAGCACTTCCCTTAAGGGTGACAGGGAATGCCCGACACATCACCTCGTCTGGTACTGCCTGTAAATGCATTAGGGATTTATATGTCTCTAGATGATCCAATGGGTCCGTGGAACCATTGAATATTTCTAGATGGGGCATCTTGAATTTCCTGGGAAGTGGTAGCCCCATGACGTCAGATGTGAAGGGTGAATCCGTGTTCTTTACCAACTCTTCCACCGTGGCGGGAGTTTGTGCTTTAACATGTTTCATTAACCCGTCAATCTGATCTTGCATCTTGTTCAAAGCTTCTAGGTCATGGGAGGTCCTTTCCCTGGGCGGCTTACCACCCTTCCTTCGATTTTGACTTTCCTTTTCGCTAGATTCGCCTTTTTCTTCGTCATCTTCTTCGTCCTGTCGATTGTGTCGTGAATTTAAGATGCTTGGTTCGGAGATTTGCTTTCGCAGGTCCGCGTTTTCCTGCATCGTAGTTTGTAACCCTTGGGTTAACGTCTTTATTTGCTCCTGCATCTGAGCAAACGCCTCGGGGGTCATCTGATCAACCCCAATTCTGAGTGCTGCGGCGGCCTTGGCTGCTTCCGCCGTCTTGTTGGCGGCTAGGGCGGCCTTGGCAGCTTTCGCGGCCTTGGCCGTTTCGGCTGCCTTGGCGGCCTTGGCTGCGGCGGCGGTCTTGGTGGCGTCGTCGACGCCCGGTTGCGGGGGGTCTGAAGTCATCGTCGTCTTGTTCGATCGAGTCTCTACCATACAAAACTGTTCACCGTAAGGAAAAAGTCGTTTCCCACAGACGGTGCCAGCTGATGAAGCAGTTTTGAATCCGGCACAGACCTGATCCTGCAAAACAAAGCTGAAGCAAAAGTCACCGGTGTGGTGGCGTGCCAACCACCCTCCGATGCCTAAGTCAGTATTGAACTTGCTATATGGTAGGAGAATTAAGATTCTCGGGTGTGAATAGAGTGTACCTTTATTGGAGTTCTACCGCCACTTTTATAGGCATTTGATGGGAGGTTGAGTTCTAGTAGGACTGCATTCCGAGGATATCTGGATTGCTTTGACGAGGTGAGTGGAGTCCTACCTTAGCTGGAACTCCACGAGCACCCTGTTTTAGCATGGAATCCTTATCCGATGTTATCGATGATTAGGATAAGCACAATGTGCTTATCTTACTGGTTCTTCTTCCTTATCCCGTAGGATTTGGGTTAATTACGTGGTATACTCGGTGGGTCTGGACCAGCTTCGCATCATAGTTGGTCCTCAGACCTTGCTCCAGCTCCACCCGTTAGGCGTAGCTGGCACCCTCTTACCTTGTTGTAGGTATCGCTCTCCTGGGGAGCTTGGGCAAAGCTGACACCCACTCCCCAGGTCCGCACTTCTTACTGAGCTGGCCTTACCAGAATTTTATCCTACTTATCAAGGGGAAAACACCCTTTTCTAGTTTTGATAATTTCCAGAAATTCTTAAAAGTGAAAATAAAAACAAAAAAGTAAAAATATGTTACCAAACAAGTTTTTTCTATTAATTTTCAAAAAAGTGAAAATAAAAACCAAAAAGTGAAAATAAAAAGGTTACCAAACACCTCCTAAGCAATTACGAGGGAAAGATGTGATTTGAACGAACATCAAAGGGAAGGACTATATTTCAAAACAAAGACTACAAGAACTGATAATTAATCGTTTTTTTTTTCTCCTCACTATTTGACATTGTCATCTTCTTTGACAACTCAGCCGGCGGGAATGGAGGAAATAGTAGGTGTTACGAGATCAGATCACGTCATACAAGCTTACTTAAATATTAGCAGTATTCAACTTCGGCCACTGAAAGTTTGTCTAGTGGTTAAGATCTTGAGATTAGTTTAAACGTGCTCAATTTGACCTGGCCATTCGTTTATCAAAGAAATTATTAAAAAAGAAGATTATGTGACCTAATTTGAATCACACAATGGCTTGAGGTTTAGGGACTTAAAAGATAATCCCCGTACCAACCCAAAGACGAAAGAGATTGTTTTAGGGAAACTGCAGAAATAAATGTTAATTACCGGGGTGGGTGGTGCGCAGCACGCCTTGCCGGCATCGGTCCGACAATCGGAGACGTCCATTGCGTAGAGCTCGTCAAGTACTACAAGTGTACCAAAAATCAACTTGATCAAATATCGTTAAGTGCCTCATCGGAATACATATAACTTGAAAAAAAAAGAATCCTAATAGATACGAAACACTGGATCAAAACCACTGAATCCATTCTTTTCAAGTTATATGTGTTCCGATGAGGTACTTAACAATATTTGATCGAGTTGATTTTTGGTACACTTGTAGTACTCTACGAGCTCTACGCAGTGGACATCTCTGATTGTCAGACCGATGCCAGCAAGGCCATGCAGCACGCTGCGCAGCATCCACCCCGGTTCTTGTTCTAGTTACTACAAATTAAATTTTGTCTTCGTAGGTAGAATCATATCAATGAAAAAAGTAGGGTTTTTTTTGGGTAATTTAGCTTGAAATTAAAAGAGGTTAAGCGAATGTACAGCCTATAAGGGGCATATCCCAGGAGGAAAAGAAAAAGAAAAAAAAACAAGAATGACAAAAGTGCGGTAAACCATGCACAACCCGTATGGAGAGTAAGATAAAGTAAATACATATCAAAATGCCATGTGTACTGAGATAAATGAAATAGAACTACTACCCGGCACAACCCGCCAGGCTAGGAAATAAAGTAAATAGTCACGGCCAGAGATGACCACATGATAGCCAACACTGAGGAGAACAGCTACCGAGTAATATGGCTTCAAAGCAAGCCGAACGGCTACTACAGAGGAACAAGGCATCAAGAGGCTCAAACCAGAGTTGACGACATCCGACAGGGCTACCCTGCCAAGTACCCTGCTCACCACGCCCAATCCTTCCGGCCTACTACTCCCTCATCCAAGCCTAAGGCTCGCCAAAACCACCTGCTGTAACCTACTACCCAATAACCTCCTCATCCAGCTGGGCTAAGAGAACCAAGAACCTAATACTTCCAACAAGCCCAAAGCAAGCATAATACCCAATCATCAGAGATCAACTACTACAGAGGGACTCGGACCGAGAGAGGCTCGAACTGGAGATGTCGGCATCCGACAAGGCTACCCTGCTAAGTACCCTGCACACCACGCCCATTCCATCCAGACTACTACACCCTCAACCTAATCCCCTAGGATCGCTAACGACTATAAGCGGAACAGTAAGAGGAACCACCAGAAGTGGCCACTCAAACCACAAGTGAACCAAGCTGCTCCTTTCGATCAGTGCAAACCACCAATCTAATCAGAAATAGACTGCGAAGCTACCCCTTTCAATCAGTGAACAACCACCAATCTAATCAATGACAGCTCCGGCGGCTACCTCGCTCAATCAGAATCCATCCACCAATCTAATCAGCGGCAGCCGCAGCTGCTGCTACTGCAAGCTACCCCTTTCAACCAGAACAGACTCTAATCTAATCAATGATAGCCACGATCACAAGTATACTACGCACAACCTCAGGTCTAAAAAAGCACAGGATCTAGGGATATAAAAATGCTCAACCAAGAGCCCGAACACCCGATTTCAGTCCAACATGTGACCGCCTATCGGGAATCGCAGAAACTAACAGTAAACTGGCCCATAAGTCCAGCAACAATTTGATAGTGACTAGACAAATGCAAAGTGCATATTGTATAACAAAGAGAGACATGGATACTTATCCCTCACTGCCCGAGCCACCCAGCCAGCTTGCCTGCCCGGGCTGGCCTGCCATCGGGCTGGCTGCTGCCTGCTGCTGCTGCCAGCAGCTTGGCCCAAAAATGGCTGGCCTGGCTCCAGCCGGCTGGCCTGCCCTGTGGTTGTTGACCGGCGAGCCTCCGCGGCTCTAACTCAGAACCACCGCGGCTCCAATCTGGCCGACGGCTGTTGAGGCCCACGGCGGTTGTTGCCCATGAACGGAGTTGCTGCCGATCCGTGGCCGGACCCCGGTGAACTCCCCGAGGGAAGTCCTCCAGACGCCGTAGCCATAATCGCCAACTGATGTAGAGGCCGGACCGTAGATGGCCGGCTGTGGGTTGGCCGGGCCAGTGGTGGCCAGACCAGCAGTGACTAGATCTGGCGTACCAGTGGTGGCCGGACCAGAGTTGGAGTTACCTGGCAGCTGGAATTGACTCCGGCAGCCGTGTAGAGAGGAGATCTCCATGCCCAGCCCCTCCGGTCCGGTGAGGATGAGCGGTGACCTATTGAAGCTGGATGCTGGCCGACGGCTGTTGAGCGGGCCAGAACTGGCCGGACCAGAGGCCGCCGGAAGGTGATAGATGGCCGACCCAAGGGGTTGCCGGATGTGGAATGGGCGGTGGAGGAGAGCCTCTGTCGAGAGAGAGGCTCCCTTGCCCTTGCTGGTCCGGTGCTGCGGCTGCCGGAAGTGATGATGGCCGGCTGAGATCACCGGAATGAGGGTTGGCCGGACGGGGGGAGCTTCCTCTCTCTAGGCTAGAGAGAGAAGCTCCCAGCCAGCACTTAACCCTATCAATCTTGGTGGAAAAAAAAATAAAAAAATAAAAAAGTAGGTTTTAATTCAATGTTTCCATTTTTATTTTATAACAAAAAATATTTGGAAACGTATTAATAGAAAACTGGTGACATGATTTTCTGCATAGCTAATAGTCTTGATGAGTTCTACAACATGAACAATTTCGATTATTAAAGTTTTGAAAAAAAAAGGTCCTTTTGTTATCGGCTTTGGAGAAAGGTCCATTAAAAGCCCAACAAAACGACTTAAAGAGGAGAGTTATTTGGTCAACCTCTTGTAGACTTCAACGTACGTTCATATTGGTGGAAAAGCCTGGGTTACACACAATTGCTTCTTGTGTTCGGAAAATTTCCCGAACAGCTGTTTTTCTCCCTTCTTTTTCATGAACTTGATAAGTACTTAATGTCAAATGTGAGTTCATCAGGATGTGGATTGTCCATGTTCGCCGGGATAAATTTGATTTGAACAAGAGATTGGTCATGTCTAATCATCCCAACCTTTTGCATTGAGGATCTACTCGACTCGAAAAAAAGTACGTTGAACGATCAAGACCACCGATATGAGCTTCATAGTAGGCCTCACATTGCCCATATTGTGCATGGAGCAAACAAGCTGCATCCAACAGCTTAAGCATAATGCTAGGGGTACCGAAAATGTAATTTAAAGACCATCTATGGGGCCCACGTACTCTTGGGTCTCACATGAATAATTCGAATCGTTCATAAAATTTAAAATAATTTTTGAATGACCCTGCAGAAAATTAATTAGCTCATTGGATATGTGTAGGTGATTGATCCAAGCTAGCTTCCAAATTTCACTCTAAACGGTTTGGATAATTCGTGTGGGATATGATCCAACAATGGGCTGCACACGCCGTCTTTTCACTTTTGTTGCAACTGAACCATGGTAGAACCCAACTGAACCAGCCTCAGGCCCATTTAGTTGCAACTTGCAAGCTACCCACATGGGTCTTAAGCCAGGAAATTGAGCTGCGTAACCCCAAGAAATGAAAGAAGAAAAATTGAAAAGAACAAATGTTCATAACCTCTTCTTCTTCTTTTTTATTAATGTACGAAGCTGTTGTGATGGGCATACCTTTTCTCTGTTATGACTTGCACATTCTTGCTGTTAAGAGCAGGCTCTTCAATCCTTGGGCCAATACCAACCATTGACGGCCGGGCCCATCCTAATCCAGCAAGTTCCAGGCACATTTTAGCATAGTCAAATACTGTACTAGTTGTTCAACTTTAACCAACTCTAAACAATTACTCTCTCCCTCTCTCTTCTCAAAGATGCATCTCTACTGGTCATGAAATACTTTTGTATTATTATTTTGGATCATTAAAAGCGTGTTATATTGATGTGCGCTTACAGTTTGCTCTAGTAGTTTGAATTTTGGACTAACATACGTATATAGTTTATTTTATAATTTTTCTGTGACTATGAATTTGTTGCTAGTAAACTTTCTGTAATATTTTGAATCTCCTTTGACTGAAAATATAGAAGCTCACTAAGAATCCAAGGGATCAATGGTATCTATACCTAGTCAGTGCAGCCCTGACTGACTTTTTGAGAGTCTAAACCAAAAATTAAAGATGATGCCCTTTACAAAAATTACAAACAAAATATCACACAAGGTACCATACCCAAAATATCATTTCCAATTTTTCTAGAAATTTATCGTGGGTACCAAAATAGAAGAGCCTTAAAATTTGTATATATTTTAGAGCCTAAAGTAAGCAGCTATACCTTGGGCTTTAGCCGCGGACAATACTTACAGTAAGGCTTTCTTTTGGTAATTAACATGACAGTAAGGCACTAATTTGTATATTATCATGACATATTTCAGCATAACCTCATTCAAACCACATATTTAAAATGACCATGTTTATCATGAATTATGTGACCATTCACTCTTCTTTACTAAACCTTGCCCTCTCAAATCTGGGTTTACTTGTCTTGGGTTTAATCTGCTAGCCCACTTCTCTCTCTAACGATCACTGCACAAGTAGTGAACGGTTAGTGCCTTTTGGCCGAAGGTGGCCAGCGAACACTCCGATGACTAAGTTAGTTGTGGGCACACGCCCCTAAAATTTGTGTAAAATCGGGTGCGCCCTTTTGAAAGCACGGCGAAACGCTCAATTCAGAGTCGCCACTTAGGTTTTTGTGGTATGCCACCCAATGAACCGAACTTGAAGCGCTTGCTACGTTGTTTTTTATTGGAAAAGGTTTGGACTAGTCCATCGTCACCTTTGATATCTGAGGTTCGGGAGCCAGGTTACGAGAGGGGAAGGGTTTTAAGGCACCCCTCTCGCCCAATCCGAAGATCAGTCTCTACTCGGCCATTTGTAAAATATTTGTGCTTCTCTTTCACTAATAATTTTTTAGCCAACTAGGGCGGGTGCTTCGTCCGTCGATATATATCAAACGATCACCCCAAGCGTAGGGTTTAATACGTCTTTTGAAGCATAATAATCCGGAAGACCAGGATCGTACCCAAAGTGAAATTATGCGGAAGCGTTCAATCTACTCCTAGAGGGGGGGTGAATAGGAGTTTTGATAAAAAAAAATCACCAATTTTCTGATTTAAAAAATTAATATAGATGAACGGGTTGATTATCTCGATTAATCCAAACAAAAAATCAAGTAGTGCAGTAGAATAAAAATTGAAACAGGATACGCACGATTTACGTGGAAAAACTTAGGGTCCTAAAAACCCTAAGCCAAAACCACGGCCTAACACTACTGATATATTCTATTAATCAAAAAGAAGTACAGATTGCAAAATAGTAAAAACCTTACCCAAGCCTTTACCTATTCTCGCCAATCTCCGATGCTCCCAGAGCTTCTTCAAGATCCAATAGATGCACCACGGACTTCACGCCCGATCTCCGGATTCAACCGGCTCCAAATCAATCTCCAAAAGATTCGGCCTCAGCAGCAAACGACATAAAAAAAACCACGAACAATGAATGGATGAATGATATGATGTGAACGTGATCTAAAGAACCCGAAAGACGTTGAAAGATTGCAAGAACTAAACAAAAACAAGGGCTACACGCAAACTGTAATCTCCCTCGAAAAAGTGTTGTGCCCCCCTTTTTCTTTCTTTACTAAAACCAAAATCTCTCTCGCCTCCACAGAGAACAAAAAAACAAAACTGCGTGCAAGCCTTTCGTTTTCTCTTTAAAAAAAAACAAAACTCTTTTTCTGGGTCGTGGCCTCGTGTGGTGATCAGCCGCTTTTTTTTATACCCTATTTTCCCTTCAAACGAGTCTGTTAATGAGGCACAAATGGAAAGTCAAATTTCGGGCCATTTTAAAGAAAATTGATTTAGGATTACATATATATGGAAAACAAATTTTTCGGAGAGATTTACCGAAAAGAAAAACATGCACAAATAAAATTTATAATTTTGAAATTATTATGCATGATGTGCTGTGAAATGCTTTTACCTCTCACGCAATTGGATCGATTTCGCAACGGTCAACTTGGCGCAGATAATGGGAGGAGCATCGAGCGAGACATTACCCGGCCCCTAATTAACCTACCCATTACAATCAAATGGAGTCGATAAAACAAAGACACCAAAGGAGGTTTTAAACACACCCAGAAAGTGCCAAAATATCTAACAATCTCCCCCTTCGGCATTTCCGGGACAAAACCAACTGCACTAACCACAACGGAAAAATACAACTGAAAGAAATAAACACTAGCCTAAACTAGGTCTATCCAATGAAACTTGAGTTGCGCCTGCAAAGATAGCTCAACAAAAAAACTATGCTCCAAAATGTATGTTACTAGAATTGGTCAGCATAATTTAATAATAAACGCCAAGCAGCATTATATCCAAAAGCATAACCAGCAATGCATCAATAAAATAAATCTCTCCTTGTATACTCCCCAAATGAACGACTAACACTCAAAAAATTCTCTATCTTTATGCAAGACCCAATGACACATATCACTCTCCATTACTCAATTACTCCCCAACCCATGACCATAAAAACTCTCCCCCTTTTTGTCACGGAAAAACAAAGCGAAAAAATATATATCCGAGTGAGACACATGCAACTTGAAAGCATACGAGAGAATCATACGATATGCAATAACAAGAATCACACATAGGCAAGATGGCTATAAGAGAAATGCATCGAATGAAAATTTAAGACCATATCAACTCATGGAAGCAGAATGATGCAAATCAAAGAATGGACAGAATGCCATGCTCAAGCCTATGAATGTGAAGCGTAAACGCCGTGCATGAGGAGCAAGAAAACTTATCAAGGACTAAGTGGGCGCTATAATCTTATCTCAAGAAAGGTTTAAACAAGACTATCACGAGGAAGTCAAACCAGAAACGCTCGGACCTAGGAACTTAAGCACAAACCTCATCAGTTGTTTTAGACTCGAGATTAGCGACTTACACCTAGCCTTGTGGGGCAAAGGACCAGGCAGCTATAACCTCTAAGGCGAAGAGACAAATGTAAATAAACCCTCTTTTTTTTTTTTTTTGATTTTCTAGTTCCTTTTTTTTTTAAACAATAGACAAGAAATAAAAGAAAGTCTCAAATTGATTTTTCCAAACCCTAGAGGTGCTTTACACACCGATCCATAGGCGGCCCATCTCATAAGGAGTCGAATGAGGGAAAGCATCCCTAGGTAAACAACGAACATGTGGTCAATCAAAGTGAATAGTCAAGATAAACCCAACTAAGACTCAATAGAGACCACTTAAACAATGTAAGTTTACTAGCTCCAAGTGAGATTGTGTGCATAGAAACATGAGCATGGGATCCTATTACCAAAGCAGAGAACAACATCACTATGTAACAGAGAGATATGATATGATAGAAAATTCGATTCGATACATAACTCTCAAAGGCATACGCATATGTAAAACTGATATCGTGACAGCACATGATTCCCAAGCACGCACACACAAAAAAAAACTTTTACTCAAAACAATACACAAAAAAAATACTACTAAGTACATAACAACACATGACAACTCAAAATTAAAAACATTCAAAGTAAGCATATTAGATGACATGTGATCCAAAACACAACCTATTCTAGAGAAATTAAACCAAGAGATTTCCTAAGGTACTCAAACCTAAGAGAATCTAAAGGCTTAGTGAAAATATCCGCTTTTTGATCTTGTGTGGGTATAAACTCAAGTGCCACGACACCATCTTCAACCAAATCACGAATAAAATGATGACGGATGTCGATATGTTTAGTCCTAGAATGTTGGACTGGATTTTTAGAAATATTAATGGCACTTGTGTTATCGCAAAAAACAGTCATTACACCTTGAGATAGACCATAGTCTTGAAGCATTTGCTTCATCCATAAAAGTTGGGTGCAACAACTACCAGCAGCAATATATTCTGCCTCTGCGGTGGACAACGAAACACAATTCTGCTTCTTGCTATGCCAAGCAACCAAGCAGTTTTCCAAATAGAAACAACCACCGGAGGTACTCTTCCTATCATCCGCGCTTCCGGCCCAATCGGCATCGGAAAATGCTGCTAAGTCCACATTTGTACCCTTAGGATACCAACGACCAAGCGTGGAGGTGCCCTTAACGTAACGAATTATTCGCTTGACAGCGATCAAATGAGACTCTTTAGGATCAGATTGATAGCGGGCACACACTCCAACACTAAACGAAATATCGGGACGACTAGCGGTAAGATATAATAAGCTTCCTATCATACTACGATAAAGCGTGGAGCCAACACTAGCGCCCTCAATATCTTTAGCAATTTTAACGGTGGAACCCATGGGAGTACGAGTACTCTTGGAATCTTCCAAACCAAATTTTTTGACCAATTCTTTCGCATATGTGGATTGGGACAAAAATATCCCATCATTCAACTGACGAATTTGAAAGCCTAGAAAGTAAGTCAATTCTCCCATTAGGCTCATTTGAAACTCATGGGACATCTGTGCCCCAAATTGTTTCGCATGCTGCTCATTTGTGGATCCGAACACAATATCATCAACATATATTTGAGCAATTAAAAGGTCGCTCTCGATTTTCTTCAGAAATAAAGTTCGGTCTACTCCCCCTTTCACAAAGCCGGTATTTAAAAGATGATCGGTTAAACGTTCATACCAAGCTCGAGGGGCTTGTTTAAGGCCATAAAGGGCCTTACGAAGGCGGTACACATGATCAGGGAATGAGGGATCAATAAACCCTTTGGGTTGTTCCACATACACCTCCTCCTTAAGGTCACCATTCAAAAAAGCACTTTTAACATCCATTTGAAATAATTTAAAATTAAAATGAGATGCAATGCCAAAAAGTAACCTTATTGACTCCATTCTTGCTACGGGGGCAAATGTATCATCGAAATCAATTCCCTCAATTTGGGTGTACCCCTGGGCAACTAACCTAGCCTTATTACGCACGACTATGCCATCTACATCCTTTTTATTTTTAAATATCCATTTAGTGCCTATGACGTTAGTGTGAGAGGGTCTCGGTACTAAGTACCAAACGTCATTTCTAACAAATTGTTGCAATTCTTCTTGCATGGCTCCTATCCAATGGTCATCTCCTAAGGCCTCTTCTACCCTCTTTGGCTCTAATGTGGACGTGAAACACACATAATTGATCTCATTCTTAATTCGCCTCCTAGTTTTCATCTCATCATTAGGATCTCCTATGACTTGGCTAATGGGATGGTTAAGCTTTACTCTAGCCGAGGGTTCTTTGGCGGACTCAGGAGCTAAGTTGTGTTGACCTAACTCTTCATCTTCTAGAGGCTCAATTTCACTATCATTTTCATCGTTCTCATCCACACTCATAGGAATGTCAACAGCTTTAGAAGAAACTCCCTCATCTAAACTATTGGATTGAGACTCCCCCTCAAAAATTTCCCAACTCCCCTCATCATCATCATTAACCTGAGGGACTGACTCATCAAGCGTGGTATCGTCAACAACTACATTGGCTGACTCAACTAGGGTAGACGTGCGAAGATTATATACTCGAAGTGCTCTACTCGTGTTGGAATAGCCTAAAAAGATACCATCGTCACTCTTGGAGTCAAATTTACCTAAGGGCTCACTATCTCTCAAAATATGACATTTACTACCGAACACCCTAAAATACTTCACTGAAGGCCTCTTACCATTCCAAATTTCATAGGGTGTGAGAGTTGTCCCTGGTCTAACGTACACTCTATTTATAGTATAACACGCAGTATTAATAGCTTCAGCCCAAAGGTTTCTAGGGACGCGTTTAGCATGAAGCATAACTCTCGCCATCTCTTGAAGGGTTCTATTCTTTCTTTCAACAACCCCATTTTGTTGGGGTGTGCGAGGTGCAGAGAACTCGTGTTTAATGCCTTTCTTATCACAATATTTTTCAATGTCGGAGTTCTCAAACTCACGACCATGGTCACTACGGACTCGAGTGATAGGGTACCCTTTCTCATTCTGAATACGTTGACAAATAGTTTTGAAACAAGCATAAGTATCAGATTTTTCTCTAAGAAAACCAATCCATGAGAAGCGAGAAAAATCGTCAACGATGACAAGAATATATCTCTTACCCCCTAAACTTTCCATACATGAGGGTCCCATTAAGTCCATGTGAAGTAACTCTAAACATTTTGTGGTTGCAACTAAATTTGTCTTTTTATGTGGGCTTTTTATTTGTTTGCCCTTCATGCAACCACCACACACAAGCCCTTGCCCATTGGCAAGTTTGGGTACTCCCCTCACAATCTCGTTTTTCGTTATTCGATGCAACTCCGGAAAATTTACGTGTCCTAAACGCTGGTGCCAAATTTCTACATCGTCAAGCAAGACTCGATGACACACATTAGAACTTGCAGTTTCAACACAATAACAACTATCCGAAGATCGAATACCTTTAACCACACACACACCCGTAGCATCTATAATAGAGCAATTATTTTTAGAGAAATTGACTTCATGCATATTATCACAGAATTGCCCTATGCTTAACAGGTTAGCTTTTAAACCCTCAACATATAACACGTTATCTAATGGAGGGATTCCAGGTGCGTTTATGGTGCCTTGTCCTATGATTTTACCTGTATTACCATCGCCAAATGTGACAAAACCACCATTATATTTTTCTATCTTAACAAAGAAAGACTTATTTCCGGTCATGTGTCTAGAACATCCACTATCTAAGTACCAAGCGCAGGCATCATGTGCTCGAAAAGCAGTGTGTGCTACATGACAAACGACTCTCTTCCATGTTTGCTTCAATTTGGTGTTTACATGCAAAATGCGACCGTGTGTAGTACGTCTTTCAACAATCCTATCAGTCATTCCACTATTATTAGCCAAATTTGACAACTTTTTGATTTCCTCGACGAGGTGAGAAGTTTGATTCGCCAACTGACTCAAAGTCTTTTGAAAATTCTCATTCTTAATGTTTGTGGGAGGCTGACGCACAACTTGAGGTCTTCCCACATTAGGTTGACCATACCGAACACTTTTATTAACTGGGGCTACAAATAGTTTCCCCTTTGTTCTCTGATTGTCCCTTCTAAGTGTATAACAAAAAGGTCGAATGTGACCTTGGTCACCACAGTAGTGACAGATGAAAGGATTTTTCTTAACCTGGCAAACTTGTCTTCCAGATTAGCGTTATAGATTTTCAATTCTTCAAGCTCGATTTTCTTAGATTTAATGTCATCACTAAGTTTGTTCTTCTCACCACTAATTCTCTCGATGACACTCATGAGTTCCTTCTTTTTCTTTTTCAATTTAACACCCTCTTTAAACAATTGATTATAGGCCTCCTGAATAGAATCTATATCATCATCACTCTTCTCACAATCTTCGTCAGTCGAGACATATTTACTATCATCGCTAAGAGTTGTAGAAAGTTCAACCGATTTGGGGGATGTGGGGGTCTTAATATTGGCAACAAGCACAGAATATATAGAAGCTTCATAACCCCCATCACTACCTTCATCACTATCGTCATCCCATGTAGCCTTGTACCCCTTGGCCACTTTCTTTTTAAGAGTGTTTGCACACTCTGCCTGAACATGCCCAAAACCATGACACTCGTGACATTGTATACTTTGGGATTTCTTGGATTTATCAATAGAAGATTTCTTTTCATTATCCCTAAATTTAAAATTCTTACCTCCACTAGTTAAAGAAGAAAAATTTCCAGATTCATTATTCTTACGGAATTTAACAAATTTATTGAATTTCTTAGCAAAGAAAGCAAGTTCTTCTTCGTCAATGTCATCATCACTTTCTTGTGTCACAGAGGATTCTTCTCTAGATGATTTAAAAGCAATGCTTTTAAAAGGCTTTAATGCAGGTTTCTTCGAAAGATGATTCAATTCAAACGTTTGAAGTTTTCCTACAAGTTCCTCAAAAAGAATATCAACTTTATCACTTTCTTCTATCGCAACTACCTTAGCCCTAAACCTCTCAGGAAGAGACATAAGCACTTTACGGCAAACTTTGAGATTGGAAATCGGTTCACCTAATGCATGAAAAGAATTAACAATATCACTCAGCTTGGTGATAAAACTATCAAAATTTTCATCTTCGGACATTCTTAGTTCCTCAAAACGAGTGGTGAGCATTTGAAGTTTAGAGGTCTTAATAGTTTTGGTGCCTTCGTGGGTAACACGCAAAATCTCCCATGCTTCCTTGGCGGTATCACACGCGGAGATACAACTAAATTCAGTTTTACTTAAAGCACCATAGATAGCTCCTAAAGCACGAGAATTGGCCTCGAAACTATCATTATCCGCAGTGTTCCACTCGGTGTCTTCTTTAAGTCTCATCTTCATAGTAGTAGTGTCCTCTATTTTAGGAGGTTCATACCCGTACCTCACAGACCTCCAAACCCTAATACCTAGAGAACTTAAGTGTGTCGTCATTCGTGCTTTCCAGTAGGGATAATCATTCCCATCAAAGTAGGGCGGCCTCGAGTTAGAGGCTCCCTCACGTGGTGCATTCATGTCCATGATCACAGGATCAAAACTCAGGTGTTTAAACCTAAACAGAGCAACCCGCTCTGATACCAATTGAAATTATGCGGAAGTGTTCAATCTACTCCTAGAGGGGGGGTGAATAGGAGTTTTGATAAAAAAATCACCAATTTTCTGATTTAAAAAATTAATATAGATGAACGGGTTGATTATCTCGATTAATCCAAACAAAAAATCAAGTAGTGCAGTAGAATAAAAATTGAAACAGGATACGCACGATTTACGTGGAAAAACTTAGGGTCCTATAAACCCTAAGCCAAAACCACGGCCTAACACTACTGATATATTCTATTAATCAAAAAGAAGTACAGATTGCAAAATAGTAAAAACCTTACCCAAGCCTTTACCTATTCTCGCCAATCTCCGATGCTCCCAGAGCTTCTTCAAGATCCAATAGATGCACCACGGACTTCACGCCCGATCTCCGGATTCAACCGGCTCCGAATCAATCTCCAAAAGATTTGGCCTCAGCAGCAAACGACATAAAAAAAACCACGAACAATGAATGGATGAATGATATGATGTGAACGTGATCTAAAGAACCCGAAAGACGTTGAAAGATTGCAAGAACTAAACAAAAACAAGGGCTACACGCAAACTGTAATCTCCCTCGAAAAAGTGTTGTGCCCCCCTTTTTCTTTCTTTACTAAAACCAAAATCTCTCTCGCCTCCACAGAGAACAAAAAAACAAAACTGCGTGCAAGCCTTTCGTTTTCTCTTTAAAAAAAAATCAAAACTCTTTTTCTGGGTCGTGGCCTCGTGTGGTGATCAGCCGCTTTTTTTTATACCCTATTTTCCCTTCAAACGAGTCTGTTAATGAGGCACAAATGGAAAGTCAAATTTCGGGCCATTTTAAAGAAAATTGATTTAGGATTACATATATATGGAAAACAAAATTTTCGGAGAGATTTACCAGAAAGAAAAACATGCACAAATAAAATTTATAATCTTGAAATTATTATGCATGATGTGCTGTGAAATGCTTTTACCTCTCACGCAATTGGATCGATTTCGCAACGGTCAACTTGGCGCAGATAATGGTAGGAGCATCGAGCGAGACACTACCCGGCCCCTAATTAACCTACCCATTACAATCAAATGGAGTCGATAAAACAAAGACACCAAAGGAGGTTTTAAACACAACAGGAAAGTGCCAAAATATCTAACACAAAGGAATATTTAATACGGCTTGGATGGATTTGTAGAAGTAAGCGATGGTTTTTGACTTTTAGACCACCAACGTTGTTTTACTTTAAGCGGTGGAAATTAAACGGCTAAATCAAACGAGAATTAACTAATAAAAAGGTAGGCTCGATCTAGGAGATCCTAACACCCACGACTCAAGTCAAATTACTCTTCTCATCTCATTACTCGGTTTGAGATACACAACTAAGGTTCCCAACCCGGAAGATAAAATGGTTCGTCTACCAAGCAAGCTCTAGAATTTATTTAGCAAACGCCTCGAGCAACAGAGCTCTAAGCATCATTTGTGGCAAGTAGGCAACGCTCTTGCCTACACATGATCAAGGCGGTTAACACCTTAGCAATTTGACAAACAAATCCGAACAAAACATCGATTTTCGAACCAAAGATTCCAACTTTATGATGATAAAAGCAATATTAACTCAAGTCATGAGGTGCTAGTCACCCCATGACCAAGCCCTAAAAGACTACTCACTCATATCTAGAGAGATAAAAGCAAGCAAAAAATCTAGCTATCATATTGAACCAACAAAACTTGAAATAAACTAGAGAATATGATAGATCAGAAGCGTAGCTACAACATTAATGAAGGAAAGAACAACAAAACTAAATTACTTAAGGTAGAAAATGAAGTTTAAAGACTGGAAAAATGAAGAACACCAAAAACAATTCAAAAAGCAATTCAACTCCTATTCTAGATCTAGAAATGAAATACAAATCTCCTTCCTTTGATTTGTGACATCACAGGTATTTATATCGCCCATGTTTTGCGCACGAAATATCCCAAAGATGCCCTAGAGATCCGTTGTGAAGGCCTCTCGAGACCGATACCTCCACAACCTTGGTATTAGTACCGAAGCCATTAAGCTGCTTCCTCTAACCCTCTCGGTACCGATACCTCCTCTGACATGGTATCGGTACCGAGGCCTTTAACTTCAGCTCCACAGCTCCCAGCAGCTTCCACAGCACCCAACAGCTTTCACAACATCTTATTTTCATTCCCTAAACTTAAGTAAAGATTGCACTTTAAACCTTTCTTTTACCTTTTCTTTACTTTTATTTATTTAATGAAAATAAGGAAGTACCCCCATTTGGAAACAATGGCATTACCAGAAATTTGATATTTCAATCCAATCAAAATGTTGACCCCCAGCTTTTAGTGTAAAACAGAAAAAACACGCTTTTCTATAGAGGAAATGGCTCAAAACATAACCTTGCTCTTCGAATAAAACCATGTAAATTTGAAGTTGCTGTTAGAAAAATCCAAGGATCAATTACCGCCATTTTTTATCTTGAAAATCGATACTTTTTCGAAAAGTCATTTTTCATACTTAGATTTTCAGGGGCCGACTGGGTCTTCCTTGGTTCCTCGGGTACTTGGATGCAATCGGGCCATGCATGGCGTCAAAACATGTCTTATTCACATGGTTTACCTGAAAATACTAAAAACATACCTTACGTGCAATATCAAAGAAAACACTAACTTTATAACACATAAATACAATAAAACTAAGGACTTAAGCACCAAGAATATGTATTATTGGGTGCTTATCACACCCCCCAACTTGAGCTTTGTTAGTCCCTAGCAAACTAAAACAAAACATATTTAACTAAGCTATGCAACCTTCCCGAGGTTCAAGATAGAAAACTATGCTCAACAACTAGAACTAGGCAAGAGTTCTAAACACCCCTTCAATCCCGAGTACATGCAATCCACACACAAACATGCCATAAAATAGGATGAACAAACTATGCCATATTAGAGTAGGTACGCATACACCACATCGAGTTTCGACTCCAAGACTCACAAGGATATACTCCAAATTAACTTTTCGCACAAAGAGATATAAAACACACCCCATGACAAGCGCTAGCGAGTAAATGCAATAGCTAGAGACAAAAAGTTATGCATGCTATCAAAAGAGCGCTTAGAAAGAGAAGAAGGCTATTTATTCACCAACTTTGCACAACAAGGGACAAATCATACTCAAAAAGCGATAAATATCAATCATGCATCAAACGGAGTTAGCAAGCCTACAAAAGATCAACGAAGGACTTTATTAGCTTATAACGACCTTGGATACAAAGGGAAAGGGACTACAAAATGTGTAGTGGCCATATGCTAGCATGGTTCATCTACCCTTGGCCACTACCGACCCTAAACTACCGAAGACATGACCACACGTCGGCCAAGCACCAAACAAAGATACAAAGAAGAAATAAAGAAAAACAATGAGATAAGGCCTACTAAAACTACTACCACCGACTCCATCACATCTAGTCGCCATCCTCATCCGGCTTCTCACGGTATTGAGCCTCAAGCTCCCCCTTTACATCGGACTCTTTCTCATCCGGAATGAATGCTAGCCAATAAGTCAAAACAATCCTCTCATCATAGTATTCATCCCTCATTCGAATCCGCTTTTGCGCTTTCATAGCATTTCTTTGATCTCCTTTCTTTGAGGAATAGGGTCCTTTGAGGTGATATTAGTAGCACGAGAGATTGAGGAGCCAATTTTGGGGCTTTTCGAGAGGGAGATAAAAATTTGGGGCTTTTGCTTTTGTAGTGGGAGAGGAGAGAGAGAATTACACACAAAATCTTTGCCTTTTGCATTCCAACCACTTCTATCACATTCACACCACCCCCAAATCTCCTTGAATCATTGAAAACCATTTTCACGTACGCAACCCTTCAAATATCCGGTTACCTAAGTTTGAACAATGGAAGAGACTCGGACTATGGTTCAAAATAAGGACGATGTGACTCTTATGTGGTTTACTCAAACAAAAATGCCTTGAATCATTTCCTACGTATGCCAACCAACTCCAACAAGATGCAAAAGAGATATTCACAACTACTCAAGCATGAACAAAAGAAGATATTATTTGCGCAAGTGCGAGAAGTGAAAGCAAAAAGCCTGGGATGTTTAAGAAATGAATCTCCACTCTAGCGATGCACACTACTTGACATGACTTTTAGGCCTAACTTGTTCATCAAATTTCATGTATATGCATGTGACATAGATTCAACAATATAACCAAATTCGACGGGATACATGACTCTTGCCATTATTAACGCGATTGAGCATAATTAAAGTATCTAGCATGCGAAAACAGTTACTAACGGGAAAATTGCAAGAAAAAACTTTATTTATTTTTGAAATTTTGAATTTTCTCATTTAATTTTTTTTTCCAATTTTCCACAAAATGAAACAAATAGCACATAACTAACCCC
The DNA here is from genome assembly GCA_020567845.1 of Rhododendron henanense subsp. lingbaoense. NCBI lineage: Eukaryota > Viridiplantae > Streptophyta > Magnoliopsida > Ericales > Ericaceae > Rhododendron > Rhododendron henanense. Next base: position 31,685,446 of record CM036313.1, on the reverse strand, counting down.
TCCCCCCAACTTAAAGCGATGCTATGCCCTCATAGCATGAAGAACAAAAGTAAAGAGAGGAAGAAACTAGCTATTGTACCTCCAAGGGGAATGTCAACAACTCAATACCTCGACCAAGTTGGAGGATTTGATGCCAATGTCTTGCTCTGGCTTGATTTGATGCTTCCAAGGCTCACTCCTTTGGTTCCCCCCATTCAGAACCATAGCTAGTCACACAGGGTCATGGCCAAGGCTTTATCGGACTAACAACCGCGACACTTAGCCGCACCCATGCTTAGGGCTCCTGAACGCCTCACTCACCCCGGCTTTAGGCCCAAACTACCAAGGCTGGTGTGGTAGCATTTTAACCCTGTAGAAGACTTAAGAAAAATGACCTTCCACAAGACAAATGACATTAGAACCACCGGCCCGTGTTATCCGGCTTCAAACCAAATGAAACATAAAAGACTTAACATAAAGAAAACACAAAGACATGCAAAACAAATAAAAGACACCACCCGATCATCACGCGATCAAAACGAGCCATACGAGGGCTTCGAACATTTAGCACGCCATTAAGAACTATTAGAAGAAACAGAGCACTCCAAGCTACACTCTTTGCCAAGAATTGAACTCGACCATGCCACAAGATAAGATACTTTGAGTAAAGCAATTGCCGAATTTGTTTTAAAAACTTAAGTTCCACCAAGTGCATAGCCCAAACAAAATCAATTTTCAATTTGTTGACAAAATCTACAATATAAGGATGATAAACCACAAGAAAATCATCAATACCAAGAAAATCAATTAGTTCTATGATTGGTAACTTCTCAAGAATAGGCTCACATGCATATTGTTTTTCTAACAAAGAGTATAAGGAATCTACCTCGTCATCCATTTCCTTAGCGGTGAGAAGATCAAGGCACGGGGGATTCAAAGGGACAATTGTAGCTTCCATGGGCTGTAACTCTTCAAAGATTGGTCCATAAGCATCTTGTTTAGCCAACAACAAATACAAGTAATCCACTTCGACATCCATTTCCTTAGCGGTGACAGGTTTTTCCAACGGTCTTCATAGTAGACGCCCGATGTCTCAAACATGTTCATCTTGTGAGCAAGGAGTAATTCCTCTGGGGAAGGATCAAGATACGGGAGATCGAAAGAGACAACTTTAGTGGTGAGGCATTTCTCCCCCGGATCATCACATAGAGGGGGGTCCACAAGAGAGGGAAGAACCTTCTTCTCTATCGGGGGTAGTTCTTCACACTCTTCAAATTTTGGAGTCCAAGAGGTCATGGCACAAGCTTCATCCTCATTGAGCAATGAATACAAATAACTCACATCGGAAGATTCGAGGAATTCGGCCTTCTCGACTGTGAGAGCAACTTGTAAGGGGTCATTATAAAGCAACTCGTCCACATGTTCTTCTACAAGAGTATCAATAAGGCTCACTTCATTCACGTTCTCGTCATCCCCCATTTGACTACCCACATTAAATACATTGACCTCCATCTTCATGTTTCCGAAAGTCAAGTTGAGAAATCCGTTATGACAATTTATAGCCGCGTTTACTGTGGCTAGAAAAGGTCTCCCAAGGATCACCGGAGTAGAGGTTGCAGAAGAATTGGTCGGATTTGTATCAAGGATCACGAAATCCACCAGATAGATGAACTGATCGACTTGCACCAAAACATCTTCTACCACCCCTCTTGGCACACAAATGCTTCGGTCAGCTAATTGGAGTGTGACACGGGTCGGTTTCATCTCCCCTAACCCAAGCTCTTGGTATACAGGATATGGAAGCAAATTAACACTAGCACCAAGATCGAGTAAGGCTTGTTCGATTCGCTTTCCTCCAATAGTGACGGCAATAGTAGGGCTTCTCGGATCCTTGTACTTCAGTGCGATATTTGTTTGGATGATAGAACTCACTTGCTCGGTAAGGAATATCTTCTTTTCAACATTGAGCTTGCACTTTCGAGTGCACAAATCCCTAAGAAACTTTGCATACGAGGGAATTTGCTTGATCGCATCCATAAGAGGAATGTTGATCTTCACTTGGTTGAATAGTTCATGCAACTTTGCATTGAAATTTGGTTTAGCCAAGGCCTTCAAGCGATGAGGATACGGTGCCGATGTTGGAATAACTTGAGGATCCGGTACGCTCTCGTTCTCCTTTCCCTTTTCCTTATCTCTTCCTTCTAAAGCCTCCTTATTTGCCTCCTTGGGAGATTCCCCAAGGGTTAATGTCGGAATTGAACGTTCGATAGGAGGGGGCAATAAGACAGGTTCCGAAGGCATCATCACTTGATTATCCACCGTCTTTCCACTTCGAAGAGAAATAATAGCCTTTGCTTGCTCGGGGAAAGTCACCGAAGAGCTAGCAAAGTGAAGACCTTGAGAATTCGGGTTAGGAATAGGTTGGGGTTGAGCTGGAAACTTCCCTTTCTCTTGTTGTAACATCCCCACCATCGTTGTCAACTTGCCCAATTGATTCTTGATTTCTCCCATCATTTGGGATTGTTGGTCGTTGATGGTCATTTGTCCTTGCATGACAACATTCAACTGATTCTCCAAAGAACGTCTCGGGGGTTGTTGCTGAAACTGGCTTGAGTTTGGGAATGGCCTGGATGGTGCAAAACCTGGTGGACGTTGTACTTGAGGGAAATGGAAGGCATTTTGAGGTTGCTTCCATGGTAATTGTGGGACGGGAGTTGGAACTTGGGAAGAGCCCACATCATTTCATTGATTCCATCGGAACGCTGGATGTCGACGCGTCCCTGGATTATAAGATTGAGAAAATGGATCAAAACGTTGTACTGCATGTACCTCCTCCGGAGCAATCCCATTAATCACGTTCTTGAGAGCTGGAATATTTGGACATGCCTCAGTAGAATGGCCTACCATCTCATATATGACACAAACTTCTTCCACTTGACGTACTACCTTCACCTCTTGAGATTGAGCACTCTTCAATTCCAACTTATCAAGCTTCCGAGCGATTTCCTCCAAACGAGACTCAAAGGCTGTATGCTCAGCAATAGAGAACTTCCCTGAACCGGTGGGACCTTGATTGAACATTGCCCTCTCTCCAGGATCTGCAAACTGCCAAGTCTGGGTTTTCTCAGCCAACGACTCATAGTAATCCCAAGCATCTTGGGCTGTTTTTCCCATAAAGTCACTTCCTCCTATAGTATCCAGAAGTTGCTTACTCTCTTGAGAACATCCCATGTAGAAATAGTTGACTTGGAGATACAATGGAAAGTTGTGATGAGGAACCGCCATGAGCAAGTCTTTGTACCTTTCCCAATATTTATGAAAAGTCTCCCCTTCTCTTTGCTTAAAGTTTTGGATCTGGTCCATAAGCAATTTCGTCCGGCTAGCTGGAAAGAACTTGGTTGTAAAAGCATCCTGAACCTCTCCCCAGTTGCGCAGTGATTGAGGCTTGAGAGAATTGAACCACTGCTTTGCTTTGTCCTTTAGAGTGAATGGGAACAACTTTAGGCGAGCTTGATCAGGTTGACCCTGAACCGTGACAAAAGAATGCAAAATAGTCTCGAACTCCCGGATATGAGAATACGGATCCTCCAACTCACGCCCCCGAAATTCTGGAACCACCCTAAGATACTCAGCTTTGAAATCAAATGCATTCCCAGCAGTCGGAGTCGGAATAACTATAGGCGATACTTGAGGAGCCCTTTCTGGATTAAGATATTCGCGCAAAGTACGGACTGCAACTTCTTCGGCCATTGGGCCTTTTTGACGACGATTGTGATTTAATTTGTGAGGTGGAGAATGAGCAGGATATGCCTGAGTAATACTCCGGATTTTAGGCGGAGAAGAAGAACGATGAAGCCGATGGGAAACAGGGCTTCGGTACAGAGGCATACACAAACAAATTCTACCAACTAACTAATTAACTAACTACCAAACTGGATGGGCTAGGCCGCCACCTCATCTCAGCAAACAAGATATGCGAGGGGTTATGCCACCATCTCAACTAAGCAATGCAATCAACAAAAGCTAACTAAACTAAACTACAATAACTAAAAACAAGCTCGACAATTAGCTTAGCTTCGTTACACCTCAGGTTATGATAGGAAGATCGGTTAGAGGTATCCACCAAGCTAAATATGAGCTAACCATGCATAAACTACTAAACTACTAAGCCTAAACGAAAACGAAAATGAGATACTTACAGCGGTTTGTCGAACCTCCAAGAAAGCCATAATAAGATAATCCCTGACAACGACGCCAAAAATTGCTTCGTCCGTCGATATATATGAAACGATCACCCCAAGCGTAGGGTTTAATACGTCTTTTGAAGCATAATAATCTGAAAGACCGGGATCGTACCCAAGGGAATATTTAATATGGCTTGGATGGATTTGTAGAAGTAAGCAAGGGTTTTCGGCTTATAGACAACCAACTTTGTTTTACTTTAAGCAGGGGAAATTAAATGGCTAAATTAAACGAGAATTAACTAATAGAATGGCAGGCTCGATCTAGGAGATCCTAACACCCACGACTCAAGTCAAATTACTCTTATCATCTCATTACTCAGTTTGAGATACACAACTAAGGTTTCCAACCCGGAAGATAAAATGGTTCGTCTACCAAGCAAGCTCTAGAATTTATTTAGCAAACGCCTCGAGCGACAGAGCTCCAAGCATCATGTGTGGCAAGTAGGCAATGCTCTTGCCTACACATGATCAAGGAGGTTAACACCTTAGCAATTTGACAAACAAATCCGAATAAAACATCAATTTTTGAACCAAAGATTCCAACTTTATGATGAGAAAAGCAATATTAACTCAAGTCATGGAGTGCTAGTAACCCCATGACCAAGCCCTAAAAGAATACTCACTCATATCAAGAGAGATAAAAGCAAGCAAAAAATCTAGCTATCATATTGAACCAACAAAACTTGAAATAAACTAGAGAATATAAAAGATCGGAAGCGTAGTTACAACTTTAATGAAGGAAAGAACAACAAAACTAAATTACTTAAGGCAAAAAAATGAAGTTTAAAGACTGGAAAAATGAAGAACACCAAGAACAATTCAAAAAGCAATTCAAATCCTATTCTAGATCTAGAAATGAAATACAAATCTCCTTCCTTTGATTTGTGACATCACAGGTATTTATATCGCCCATGTTTTGTGCACGAAATATCCCAAAGATGCCCTAGAGATCCGTTGTGAAGGCCTCTCGATACCGATACCTCCACAACCTTGGTATCAGTACCGAAGCCATTAAGCTGCTTCCTCTAACCCTCTCGGTACCGATACCTCCTCTGACATGGTATTGGTACCGAGGCCTTTAACTTCAGCTCCACAGCTCCCAGTAGCTTCCACAACACCCAACAACTTTCACAGCATCTTATTTTCATTCCCTAAACTTAAGTAAAGATTGCATTTTAAACCTTTCTTTTACCTTTTCTTTACTTAATGAAAATAAGGAAGTACCTCCCTGTAGGGAGGTATTCCCGAACAGGTGCAAACGAGGCCCGAACACCAGGTACCTGGGACCATGGTATAATTTGGACAAGGACAGTCGCCGTGCAAGACGGTGGTTGGCGATATGGACCAACGACATGAGAAGTCGTTGGTCCAGGGGATCTGTACGGGGTCCAGTAAACAAGAGAAGTCATTGGATCGAAGAATGGATAAAGGAACAATGATATATGGGGTCATTGGTCCAAGTAGTTGTTCGGCAACGAAAGGGCCGAACAGGAAGGGAACTCGTGAGAAAGCAGCCCTAGGTGCAAGGAACGCTCCAGAAGGTTCCAGAACAGGGATATTCCGTGAAGGAATAAGATCCCAATAAAATAGGATCTTGGAGATATACCCAACGGGAATGGGATGTTCGGCCAGCTAAGGAAAAGAGTCCTGAATGGACTCTTTTAATGAATTGATAAGGCAACGAGAATCCAAGATATTCTGGGTTTCCTATATGAGGTAGGAAACCTAGGGCAACAAGGATACTTGGGCAGCAAGCATCTATGAAGCTATAAATATGAGGTAAACCTAGAGGTAAAAGGTACGCAATATGTTGCACAATTCACTTCCTACTGATAATTAGGGTTTACTACTAGTACGTGATACTAACTTAGGCATCGGAGGGCCTTTGCCACGAGAGGCAAAGGTGCGCTCACCCTTTGTCTGTTTTCCAGGTTGGAGTTCCAGCGACGTGATAGGGTTCCAGTGAGGATCCACGAATAGCTGTTACGACCTTACACAGCTTAAGGGCCCCTTTCGTTTTTCTGCACTTACGATTGGCGCCGTCTGTGGGAAACAAAAGTGATCCCTTTGAAAAAACGACCATGATGGAAGAAGATCCAAAAACACCGCATGATCCAAAGAACCAGCTAGGTGGGGGAGGTGATAAATCCCCACCAGATCCCCCAAGAAAACCCGACGGCGGGCATACCAAGAAGCCCATAAGCAAGGGTCATCCCCTGACTGTCCATGATAACTCCAAGAACAGGGAGGGTAGGACAGCCACGGAGTCCACGAGAAGGAGCAAGTCCCGTCGCGAGTGAGAATCAGTTGCACATTCGAGGAGCGTGCACAATAACGAGGACATCTTAGACAAAAAGAGGCAAGAAATAGATGAGTATGCCCGTTTGATCAAAAGACGGGAATACGAGATCCAGGAGTTGCAACGGATACGAGGACATCCGGAAGATTCTGGATTATCGAAAAGAAATTCTAAGGGGGACAGGCTGGCTATGGTGGAATACAAGAAGGTTCCTTCACGAGGAAGGAGGAACAGAACCAGGAGCCCCACTCCGGGAAGGAAAAGGGCTTCTTCACGAAAAAGAAGGAGCAGAAGCCACACCCCCAAAGAGGGGGAGATCAGAAGACATCATAGGGATAGGTACGAGAGACCTGATTCCGATTGGGAAAAGAATACCCCCAAGAGAGCGAGGGAACAAGAGGAGGGGACCATGTCTGCACGAGAAGCAGCACGGAAGGCCCTTAGCAATATAGCCTCCTCCCCCTTTGCAAGAAAGTTGCAGGAGGCAAGGTTGCCGAGCAGGGTAACGCACAGAGCGTTTATCATGTACAAAATGAATACAGATCCCGTAGCACACATACAGCATTACCAGCAGGCAATGTTCATGCACGACGGTGACGATGCAATCATGTGCAAGATGTTCCCATCAAGTCTGGGAAAGGTAGCTCTATCCTGGTTCCATAAGCTCGGCCCGCGCTCCATACGAGGATGGGGGCAGTTGGCCGAGGAATTCACTGCTCGGTTCTTGACAAGCAGGAAAGCACCAAAAACATTTGAGAGTCTCTCCATTATGAAACAAGGAGAGAACAAACCGATTAGGGATTATGCTAAGAAGTACTGGGAGACTTTCAACGAGATTGAAAGTTGCAGTGAGGAATACGCAATAGCCACGTTCAAGACTGGGTTGCTTGTTCGGGGAGAACTACGCAAGTCCCTAAACATGAGCCCAGTAGGCACAGTGGCCAGGCTAATGGAACGGATAGAACAGCATGCTAGGAATGAGGACGACATGCTACGAGAAGATGGCAAGGTAGTAGCCGAACAAGCCAGGGGTCCAGCAAAAAGGGCGGACAAGTCAGAGCCCAAAACCTACAAGGAAAGGAAGGAATATGGGCAGGTTAAAAGAGAGCCGTTCAAAGAGAAAAATGCTCCGGACCCCAAATCCTTCTTCTCAGTGACAATGGTTTGGAAGAAACCTATCTATCGGATTCTTTATCGAATAAAGAACAGCCCATATTTCAAGTGGCCCCCAAGGCTGGAAAGGGATAAGGATACAAAGAGGGCTACGAGTCAGCATTGCAGTTATCACAAGGACTGGGGTCACATGACGGAAGATTGTGAGATGTTCAAGCAGCACCTTGATGACCTAGTCTCGCGTGGTTACTTGAAAGAGTTCATTCAGGAAGAGCACAAGGGTGCAGAGAATGCAATGGAGTTGGATTATGAGCAAAATCCAAGGGGCGTAATCCATATGATACATGGATTGGCCGCACCTTATATGAGAAATGAGGTGAGGTTGCTCCAGAGGCAAGTGAAGCACGACCGGCATGTGATGCAGTTAGGAAAGAAACGAGGACATGAAGTAACAGAACGCAACAAGGGCATAGCCTTCACGGATGAGGACCTAGGAGGAGTCCAGGTACCACACAATGATGCTTTGGTCATAACCCTACGGATTGGGGAATACGACATGGAGAGAATCCTTGTGGATTCAGGAAGCTACACGGAGGTTCTGTACTATGATGCGTTCAAGAAGTTGGGACTGACACAGGCGGATTTGGTGCAGTCGATCACTTCTTTGGTCGGATTCAGTGCAGGAGCAATCTGGCCGTTGGGCAAAGTAACTCTTCCTGTTCGGGCAGGAACAGTTGTGCTGAGAACCGATTTCCTGGTGGTGGATGTACCATCTTCCTATAACGCGATTATTGGAAGAACATGGTTGCACAAGATGAGGGCGGTTTCCTCTACTTACCATCAGATGGTAAAATTCCCCGGGTCAAATGGTATTGAAAGAATTAGGGGAAATCAGAAGGTTGCCCAGCAATGCTTGGTTTCTATAATCAAGAAGGCACCCAAGGCCAAGTTAGTTCAAGCAATCGAGGTTCCGGACCAGCCGACCATTGAGGATGTCGGAGGGGACCCCGCCGAGAAAGTTGTGGAAGGTTTGAAGAAAATTCAGATCAACGAGAATGATCCAGAAAGGTATTTCCTGGTTGGGGAAAACCTGAACGAAGCGGAAGAAGAAGAGTTGGTAGGGTTCCTCAAGGAACACGTTGACGTGTTTGCCTGGGTACCCGAAGAGATGCCTGGCGTGGATGCAAATGAGATTTGTCACCACTTAAATGTAGATCCACAGCATAAGCCTATGATGTAGAAGAATAGACGATCTGTCATACAGCACGTGGATGCTGTTATCGAGGAGGTGGACCGATTACTTGAAGCAAAAGCTATACGAGAAGTGTACTACCCAGAATGGCTGTCTAACACTGTGGTGGTAAAAAAGAAGAATGGGAAGTGGCGAGTCTGCGTCGATTTCACTGATTTGAATAAGGCATGTCCTAAGGATACCTTCCCCCTCCCTAGAATAGATCAACTTGTGGATGCAACGGCTGGGTATGGGCGGATGAGCTTCCTTGATGCTTATCGAGGGTATCACCAGATAGCAATGTACGGTCCCGATCAAAAGAAGACTTCCTTTATCACGCCAAGGGGGCTGTACTGTTATAGCGTCATGCCCTTTGGTCTGAGGAATGCCGGTGCAACATACCAGAGGTTAGCAACGATAATGCTAAAGAAATTGCTCGGCAAAACCATGGAGGTATACATAGACGACATGGTGGTTAAAAGCAAGGAGAAGGAAAACCACATTGCTGACTTGAAGGAAGCCTTCGAGATATTGAGAGAATACAAGTTAAAACTCAACGCCTCGAAGTGTGCGTTCGGAGTGAGTTCGGGGAAATTCTTGGGTCACCTGGTGACCATAAGAGGGTTAGAGGCAAATCCCGATCAAATAACAGCTTTGCAAAGGCTCCAAAGCCCGAGGACCACGAAGGAGGTACAAAGATTGACTGGAATGGCAGCGGCTCTCAACAGGTTTATCAGCCAGTCCAGTGACAAGTGTAGGCCCTTCTTCCAATTGTTGAAGAAGAGAGAGGGTTATGAATGGGGAGCAGAATGCGAACAGGCGTTCCAAGACCTGAAGAAGTACTTGGCAATGGCCCCGCTCTTGTCAACTCCCGAAATGGGTGAGTTCTTAACCTTGTACTTAGCAATTTCTGAACATGTTGTTAGTGCAGTACTACTGAGAGACAAAGGATCCGAACAAATCCATGTTTACTATGTGAGCAAAACACTACTCGACGCATAAACGAGATATCTGCCCCTGGAAAAGCTGGTCCTGGCATTGAGAACGGCGGCCAGAAAGTTGCCCCATTATTTCTAAAGTCACAGAATTGTGGTCTACACTGAATTTCCGTTGAAATCTTTGCTACGAAAGGCAGATTTCTCGGGACGAATTTCGACTTGGTCGGTAGAATTAAGTCAGTACGATATTGAGTACCAGCCGCGCACTGCCATAAAAGGGCAAGTTTTGGCAGACTTTGTGGCAGAATTCTCGCCAGCAGTAGCTCCCCAACCTCCTACAAAAAAGGAACGGTCAACTGGCACGTAGCCCAAAAGGGACAAAGATAATGCCGAGCAAGATCCCCTGGAATGGAAATTGTTTGTTGATGGATCTGTGTGTAACACCGGATCAGGAATTGGGGTTGTACTTTTACCTCCAGAAGGAGTGATGATGGAGCTGTCGCTTCGACTGGGTTTTAGAGCTTCAAACAATGTGGTAGAGTACGAGGCACTCTTGGCAGGATTGAGAAGTGCAAAAACTCTAAAGGTCAAAAGAATATGATTATACTGTGATTCACAACTCGTAGTAAATCAGTTATCTGGAGAATATGAGGCCCGTAATGAGAAGATGGCCGCCTACGTGATGGCTGCCAAAGATTTGCTCGACACTTTCGAGAAGGTGTACATCGAACAAATAAGTTCTGGGCAGAATGCCCATGCTGATTCACTCGCTTGGTTGGCTGCAGCTGTACCAACAAAATTCAAGAGGCGGGTGGCAGTAGATTATCTTGCTGAGCCAAGCATCGGAAGGAGCATGGAATTGGTCTTGGACGTGAACCAAGGGCTAAGTTGGATGGATCCAATAGTGGAGTTCCTACGGGATGGGGCACTCCTCGCGGATAAAAAGGAGGCTCACAAAATAAAGACAAAATCTGCACGGTTTTGGCTGTCACCTGAAGGAAAGTTGTACAGAAAGTCTTTCACAGGACCATACTTACTCTGTGTACACCCCGAGATGGTGCACAAATTTCTCCACGAAATTCACGAGGGGACATGTGGAAGCCATGCTGGGGGCAGGTCCATTGCCCACCGAGCAATTACCCAGGGTTACTGGTGGCCACATATGCAGGAGGATGCAAAGGTGTATGTGAAGATTTGTGAGAAGTGCCAGAAATTCTCACCAATGATCCGAACACCAGCCGAGGATCTGGTGCCCTTGACAAGTCCTTGGCCATTCGCACAATGGGGGATGGACATCGTGGGTCCACTCCATAAGGCAACTGGGAATAGGAAATTTCTGTTGGTAGCAACAGACTATTTCACCAAATGGATTGAGGCAGAACCATTGGCAAAGATCACTGAACCTATGATAGAGAGGTTCGTGTGGAAAAGCATAATTACTCGATTTGGAGTCCCTTATTCGTTGATCACGGATAATGGGTCACAGTTTCAGAAGAAGTTCAAAGCATTCTGTGCCCAGTACGGAATAAGGAACTACAACTCCACCCCAGCCTACCCCCAGAGCAATGGGCAGGCAGAGGCATCCAAAAAAACCATACTTGACGGGATCAAGAAAAGGTTGGACAAGGCAAAAGGAAAGTGGCCCGACGAATTGCCACTGGTTTTGTGGGCACACCAAACAACACCTAGGAGGTCAACGGGAGAGACCCCCTACTCTTTGGCATATGGAACAGAGGCTGTCATACCACTGGAGGTGGGTCTGCCGACCAATAGGATTGTTTTGGTTGAAAGTGGAGGCAATGACAGAGCCTTAGAGATCGAGTTGGATCTTGCCGAGGAACGGAGAAAGAAGGCTCTAGTGCATTTGGCCTCATATCAAGAGCAGCTGATGAAAAGCTATAACAAGAATGTACACCCACGAGAATTTGGTGTCGGAGACCTTGTGCTTCGTAAGGTGCTCGGCAATACCAAGGTGGCCAACGAGGGCAAGTTGGGGGCCAACTGGGAAGGCCCATATCGAGTTACAGAGGTTGTGGGCATTAGGGCTTATCGTCTGACAGACTTGGACGGGAACCCGGTGCCAAGGCTTTGGAATGTTCACAACCTAAGGAAGTTCTTTGTATGAAAGACTTCAATTTATTTTTCGTTCTGTTTTAGGATGCACATCGTGATTGTGTGGGAATTACGAATAAAATTCCTTTGTTTTTATTTACTTGTTAGTTGCAAGGGGTACACGTAACACCCCCTTGAGTTTTGAATCATGAATAAAATTCTTAGTCTTTGGTAGGACGTTTTATCTCACCTCTCCTTTGGGTATTGAAATACGAAGCTAGGCACTACCTTTTTGTCCTCCCTTCGTATTGGGGAGCAAAGAGTGGGTCCATACCAATGTACGAGTTACAAAGTACAAGAATTTAGTAATGTACGAAAACACTTGGCACGCATACGATAACATGCATATTATGGCCAAATATGAACACATTTGGGCAATTAAATAAGTACGAGAAACTTACAAGTATAATCTAAGCATGAATACACTTAGAATTATTTCCAAAGTACGAGGAAACTTGGGGTGCATACGAAGAAATGCAAGTATGAACACACTTATGAAACTAAGTACAAAATACTTAGGTGCATACGATAAACATGCACAAACAGTTAAGTACGAATTTCCTTGGGATGAACAAACCAAGGATGTATATGAGCAGTTGAATGCTCACCAGCATACGAGAACATGCCGAATAGTCTAAACATAAACTATTTAGACAATGTAACCAAGCACCTGCACAGATAAGACAGTAGGGGCCACGAGGGGCTAGGCAAAGAAATGTTCAGGCCAATAAAACCAAAATAAAGCCACGAAGGGCCAAGTACCTATGTTAAACATATTTTCAAAATTCTACCAGTGCCACGCAGGGCATATTCAGATGGCCACGCAGGGCCAGAAAACAGGAATATTGTTCGGATTGGGACAGGGACTAACTTACTCTTTAGCTGTCGAGTCTTGAACGGCAGGGGCGGAGCAGGAGCAGCAGTATCCTCCACAACAGCACCATCATGTTGCCCACCGCTGGCTTCCTTCTGGCAAGGGTTGGGCGTGTCAATCGTTTGGATTGTTCCGGTGGCTTGCTGTTCAGAAACACTATCTTGTAGCTCTGTATCCAGATCATCTTCTACTTCTTGATCCTCGGCAACGACTTGAGAGCTGGGAAGGTCTTTGTTGGTCCAGAGAGGGCAAGAGGCAGGAGCCTCAATTTTAGTAAGGCACGTTGTCCAGGCTGTACCCCAAATCTGATCTTGGATTGCCGGCATCTGAGATTTGTAGCTCTCGGTAGCCACGTTGATCCCCTCATTATAACCCTGTTGGTATGATGCCTTGGCATCATTCTTGCTCGTCTCCAGCTCTGTGAGAGTTTGGTTCAGGCTGTCCTCAGCGCCTTCCAGCTTCCCTTTCAACTCGTCCACCGTCCCGCGGGCCTGGTCTCTCTCCCTCTCAAGCCTGATTATTGTACGCTGCAATTGAGCATTCTCGTTCACCAGCTTGACTCGTTGGGGCTCGGACTGGCCCAACTTCTGTTCCATGGCAACCATCCTTTGCATAGCCTAGAGCATTTTTGGGATAAATTAGACAAAACCCAGGAACAATGGTTTGGAAAGTACTAGTTTGATGAGTAGAAGAAGTTCACCTGGGCACTGTTGGTCATGAATGATCCGAGGAGATTGTCGGGGGAGTTGGCCACCACTTTTTGCATATCTCTAGGTAACATAAAAGCCTGGGACATGGCAAGAGCGGTCCCCTCAGATCCTACGCTGTCTCAAACAGTGACGGGACGACCACCATGGGTAAATTGTGGTGCCCAAACTGGAGTTGGAACGTTGGAAACCTGAGGTTGAGGCCCTTCGTTCAGAGTTGATTCCAAGCGTTGGCGTTTTTCCCGGTGACTGGCCTCAATTTCCTCAAGAGAAAAACTAGGGGGGGCGTCCAGTTGAGCAGATCCACGTCGGCCATGGGATGGCTGGGTGCTCTGGGAACGACCACGGCCACGACTAGAGCCGCGGCCCCTTCCACAGCCGGCCCCAGGAATGGTAAGAAGGCTGCTGAGATTGATCGGTTGGTTCATCTCTTGAGGAGGAGGGGAAGGGGAATAACCGTCGGAGGATGAAGTGGAGGCTTCCTCGACAAATTCACTTGGGTCGTCGGGGATCGGTGGAGTTTGAGGATGCCTCTCTTGCTCTAGCTCGGGTTGCAAAGTAGAAGGTCCAGGTGGCGTTGAAATGTCTGCTGCTCGTGTTTGCCGATCAATGAACCCGCCGTACGACGCCTTATAGCTTAGGAGCACTTGTGCTGCTCTTGCTCGGCCAGCAAGATGCATCCCTTGACCGTTGAACGCGAGCGCTCGATTGATATCTGCCACGTGAACCTGTGGGGTGATGATGTTGTACCCCTGGTTGATGTTTTCAGTTGCAACGAAGAATGTAGCAGGTTATACGCCACAAAATTGAGTGGATAAAGTACGAGAAAACTTTAAATTAGGTAAGGAGAAACTAACGTGGTTGCCCAAATCTGTGAGGGGCATGGAAACCAATCACACGGCCATCCTCATCTCTGGGCTCGAAAACCCCCGTGACAATCAAAAAATCATCGTCGTCTCCCCGGGCAGAATAAGGAAGCTCAAGGATGAGTTTTTTCCTCGAATCCCTACTTTTTAAGTAGTAGGTGAGGGCATCTTTAGTCCTAGAAATACTGTATAGGTGGTGTATGTCGTGCAAACCTAGGGATGTACCTAGCATGTGATTTATGGCATTGATTCCCATGACAACCCTAAAGAAGTTGGCAGAAACTTGCATCGGAGACAGCTTGTAGCGAGCTAAAACCTGTCGATGTAACGGAGCTAAGGGGAATCTAACACCGCCCTCAACAACGGCAACTACAGGAATGTGAAGGGTGTCGTTGTCAGGGCTCTCATGGACGGCGTTCTCATGGGCCAATATGGTGGCGACATTGTCAAGGATCCCGTAACGAGACCTGAACGAAGCCATGGTTTGGGGGGTATTACAGTGGCGTCTGAACCTCCCCATCTGCTTAAATGGAGAGTTTTGTGCAGATTTACAGGCGGAGGCGGTGGGTACGAAGAAACCCTAAGTAAGGCTAGAGAAACCCTAAAGTAACGAGAGAAATGGGGCAAAGGGGAGCGATGACTTACGATTGAGGCGGTCAGAGTTCTAGGTGCACAAGGGGAAGTCCTCAAGGTGGTGAGCAAAGCTTCAATGGCGGGAGTGTTGGAGCCTTTCCTTTGCAGAGGGAACTTGGAAAGAAATGGGGGTTCAAAATGGGTCGAAAACCCAAATATACCCTAATGAGTGGGGTGGCGTATGTGAAACGTCATCCCAGACGCTGTTTGGGCGTTTCGTTCCCCGAGATATGTCCATTCGCATTTAATATGGGCGGTACGGAGTGCGCCACGTGTAAAGGTTAGGGCAGGAAAAGCCGGCCCAGCCCGACGACAAGACGTTTTGACTAGCCCGAATGATGAAGAGTTGCTCCAACTCTGTGAAATAGAGGTGCAGGGGCCAAAAAGAACCCGCTTGGCTTTCGGGAGCTTTGCCCGTCATATTAAGAAATAATAACGAGTAAAGCTGGGGAGCAATTGTAGGGAGGTATTCCCGAACAGGTGCAAACGAGGCCCGAACACCAGGTACGTGGGACCATGGTATAATTTGGACAAGGACAGTTGCCGTGCAAGACGGTGGTCGGCGATATGGACCAGCGACATGAGAAGTCGTTGGTCCAGGGGATCTGTACGGGGTCCAGTAAACAAGAGAAGTCATTGGATCGAAGAATGGATAAATGAACAATGATATATGGGGTCATTGGTCCAAGTAGTTGTTCGGCAACGAAAGGGCCGAACATGAAGGGAACTCGTGAGAAAGCAGCCCTAGGTGCAAGGAACGCTCCAGAAGGTTCCAGAACAGGGATATTCCGTGAAGGAATAAGATCCCAATAAAATAGGATCTTGGAGAGATACCCAACGGGAATGGGATGTTCGGCCAGCTAAGGAAAAGAGTCCTAAATGGGCTCTTTTAATGAATTGATAAGGCAACGAGAATCCAAGATATTCTGGGTTTCCTATACGAGGTAGGAAACCTAGGGCAGCAAACATCTGTGAAGCTATAAATATGAGGTAAACCTAGAGGTAAAAGGTACGCAATATGTTGCACAATTCACTTACTACTTATAATTAGGGTTTACTACTAGTACGTGATACTAACTTAGGCATCGGAGGGCCTTTGCCACGAGAGGCAAAGGTGCGCTCACCCTTTGTCTGTTTTCCAGGTTGGAGTTCCGGCGACGTGATAGGGTTCCAGTGAGGATCCACGAATAGCTGTTACGACCTTACACAGCTCAAGGGCCCCTTTCGTTTTTCTGCACTTACACTCCCATTTGGAAACAATGGCATTACTAGAAATTTGAGATTTCAATCCAATCAAAATGTTGACCCCCAGCTTTTAGTGTAAAACAGAAAACAACACACTTTCTATAGAGGAAATGGCTCAAAACATAACCTTGCTCTTTGTAAAACCTTGCAAATTTGAAGTTGTTGTTAGAAAAATCCAAGGATCAATTACCGCCATTTTTTATCTCGAAAATCGATACTTTTTCGAAAAGTCATTTTTCCATACTTAGATTTTCAGGAGCCGACAGTGTCTTCCTTGGTTCCTCGGGTACTTTGACGTGCCATTCATGGCGTCAAAACATGTCTTATTCACACGATTTACCTGAAAACACTAAAAACATACCTTACGTGCAATATCAAAGAAAACACTAACTTTATAAACATAAATACGATAAAACTAAGGACTTAAGCACCAAAAATATGCATTATTGGGGGCTTATCAACGGGGGAACAGTTTAAGGGGATTAAAACTGTAATATGTTGGCAGGATATGATAAATGGCATGCTCACTTTATTGAAACAGTTAGTATAGGATGAAAACAGACTCCTATGGGAGTTTTAAACAGACTAGAGGGAGCTGTTCCGGAGTGACGTGCGCAGGAAGAAACCATCATGCACTGATCAAGTCACTGCATGCTGACTCCACCTACGTACGCCACTACGGAACTCGTGTATGCCAGTAAGCCTTAGCCCACAGTTCTTGTTTTCAACCCTCTGGGCTCTGGAAATGACTAGTGCACACCCAGGACAAACCAAGCAATTAATATAACAACTATATATAATTTACAAACAGTTAAAAGGGGCTATATAGACACAAAATGCACAGAATAACCCATAAATAGTGTGGGGACAAAACAGAGGCCAAGATCTAATTACCATGCAATGGCCAGCCACTGGTCAGGGTTAGACTGGCGTACGCGGGTAGACCACTGCGGTATGCCAGTTGTAGTCACTTGACCAGTGCTTGGCTTTGCACTTTCTGGGTTTTGAGACATGTTCAAAAAGACCTCAGAGGTATTCCATAGCAGCAGGTATAAATATTGAAAACTAAAACTAGCAGTTCTAACTATGAAAGCAGTAAACTGGTTCTTAGCATGCTCATAGGGTGATGAATATGGAAATAAATACATAAAACAACTAGACATTGATCCCCACGCCAGTTCTGCACGTACTGCCAGGACTGGCGTGCGCATGCTTATTACTGCTGTGCGCCGGTTCTAGTCACTACGGTTTTGAAACCTTGCCAGCTTTAGGGCCAGGACTGGTATTGATTACCAGCCCCCCTCAGGGATCAGAATAGAGAGTTTTTCCATGGTGTTTTACCTTTGGTTTTTGAGTTTGGATGGTGTTTGAAGTTGAGCTTGAGCTTGATGGATGAAGAATGTGTATGGATGGGTGTATGTAGTGGTGTATGGAGTTACTTGCTTGTTAGTACCCTTGCAAGAGGAAAATGAACAAGGAATAACCAAAAATGGGACTTGGTAAACCTTACCAACTTATAACTTGGTAACCCTTTGCTTGAGCAATGGAGGGGGGTATATATAGGAGATATATGGAGTGTAACCAACCAAGTGGTGGCTGGTTGGCTTGGAGTGTAGGCTTCCCTCTCATTAATGAGAGGGGAGGGTGATGGGAGACTTGTGAGAGGGGGTAGGGAACATCCCCTGCCCTGAGATCAACTTTTAGACGAATATACAGAGTATAGGGTGACCCAAAATTCCTGTGATCATGGCTGAATAAAGGTGATGGGACAAGGTTTGATCGGCGTACGCTGATGGATGACCTACGTGCGCGGGTCCAAGGCTAGTCAACGGTCAAAGTTGACCGATGACTAACACGTGGCAAGTGGACCAGCGTATGTCGGTAGGGTTTTGTTGTAGCTCTTTGGGTTAGGTTTAAAGGGTTTAGAAGGGATTTAACCGCTCAAAGCTCGAACACACTAACATTCCCGAGGTGTTCTTGATCTATATCATCCTCGGGGAATCAAATACCGTATGTAAACTAATCTGGAAAGTCCAAAATAGGGTGTCTGTAGTAGTCCCCCTTTGACGACACTTGAAGCACCCTTGACTTGGTACAAGTAACATCAAAGGTTTCTAGACACCCCTAAAGGCTATCCAGAACAGAATATGCTAGTAAAGCAGACACGAATACTTAAAGAACCTGATTGGTTGAATGGACGGATGAATCGCCGGTTTGTTGACTTGAATGGACGGAAGGAACGCAGCTTGTTGATTGAATGGACGGGTGGACCACCGCTTGTTGATTGAATGGATGGGTGGACCGCCGCTTGTTGAATTTGGACAGAATAGGCTGTTGCTGAACTTGGATGGGACAGGCCGCCGCTGATGGATTTGAATGGATGGGATGACCGCCGCTTTGTTGATTGAGAGGACATGAAGACCGTCGTTTGCTAGGCATAAATTGGACGGGAAGACCGCCGCTTTGATTTGAATGGACGGAAGGAACCACTGCTTGTTGAACTTGAGTGGATGGGAAGACCGCCGCTTGCAGAATTTGGACAGGACAGGCTGTCGCTGAATTTGGACGGGATAGGCCGCCGCTGCTTGATTGATTTGAACTGAATGGACTCTGCTTGCCCAGGGAATGACTAACCTTTGATGACAACATGGAATGGTGCAGTACAAGCTGCAACCTGGGAGCACTTGGACAAAGATTTACTTATTGGGCCTCAGGCCCACATTCCACCAGCGTGCGCGGGTTAGGTACTTGCGTACGCGCGTACGACCGATGGGCCTGAGTCCAAACTCAACCAAGACCCGGCCTAGCTCCTTTTTTCTTCTTTTATTCCAGACTCGAGAAGGAAACCGCCATCCCTAGCAGTTTCAAAACTTCTCCTCTTCTCCCTCTCATGATTCTCTCCTCTTCTCTTCCATCCTCATTGTAGACACCCCAATTTGGCCTAACGATTATTTCAAGTCCCACCTTGGGGACCATCCCGATGATGAAATGGATACAGTGATTGCTGATTGACTTCTTGTGAACCCATGGACTTATGGTAAGAACTTTGAGACACTTAGAGGACCCAATCCAGAGCCAAATAGCCTTTCAGACAGAAATATAGAATCCTAGGAGAATCCATCTGTCGGCTGTGACATTGATCTCACGGCCTTAACATCATTTCTTCACCCGAGCAACCTGTTCCATGAAAATCTCCCTGAGAGATCCAATCACTCGGCCACAAGATCTATCCTTGGCCGCAACATCCATTCCTCGGCCGCGAGATCCTTTGCTCGGCCGCGAGATCGTCACTTTTTCAGATTCTCGAACGTTCTGTCAAACGTTTGATCCAAACACGAAACCTCCCGATGCATTCGGGCTACGCCCGGGGATAGCCATGAGGAGTTTGAGATGGATTACAACTCCAATTCCCGTTGTGCGTTTTGATTGGCCGGAGTGAGTCACCAATTGCCTATATAAAGGGCCTTTGGGTTCCGAAAATAAGAGATCAGATTCACCTACGAAATCACTCTCTCGAGCCACGAAATTCTGCACATATACACTCTCAAACCCTCTCTTCAAAATCACTAACCTCCCGAAGGCAGCCACCAATTCAACGATCAAACCTCAAAGTTCAAACCCTAACCCTAGGGTTCTCAAAGAAGCTATCAGTCAATTCCACCCGCAATCCGAAGCAATCAAGCCATTGAGGGATCAAGGTGGTGAGGCCCAAGGGCCTCTGGTTCAATTTATTTATCGTCTTTATGCTTAATCGTAGCGTTTGATTATCTGCTAACTTTTCTGTCTGGTGTGAGGAAGAACATCGACCGAGGCTTCAATCCCTCGGCCGATACATCAAACCAGAAGGATCTCTCGGTCGTGACATCCATTCACCGGCCGCGAGATCCATCTCTCTGGGACATGTTTGTTTTATGTTCTGCTTTCTGATGCATGTTTCAATTACAGTCTTGGCTCACCATTTAAAGGCTAATTAAACAGACTACGTGTTAGAATTAAATAAAGCAAGTACATGTCTTATGCTGAACAATTATGGGCCAGTCTCACGACTGGGCAGAGAGGGGTGCCTAACACCTTCCCCTTACTGTACTTTTGGCTCCTGTACCCAGAATCTCTATCTACTTTCCTAGTTTTAATAAACTGGGTGGCGACTCAGTTTTGATGATAACCGCTATCGTGTGGCAATGTTCCTAGCCATGGGAATGTCCACGATCTTGGTTTACGAAGCAAGCAACCAAACGAGCAAACAACGATCAATCTGTTTGGCGATGCCCCACTCCAGGGAGGTGTCTACAGTTTTTGGCGACTCTGCTGGGGACTTGAGAGCCATAACCAGAAAGTTCAACATAAGACTAACACATGCTTTATTTAATTCATTTATCATGTGCATCAAGTGGGCAACCTCGTTGAGTTCACCTAATACCCCGGCATAACACGAGCTATGTTAGGGGTTTCAGCAAACTCCACAGTCACTTGTACCTAGTGGTATATCAAAAAGGAAATCACCCAATCACCGCCTATGATGGGCTGGTGAAAGGACCGGTGTCCTTTGACAACGTAGCACCCTGAGACTACCTAAACCTTTCATGTGTTAGAAAACCATAGAACTTATCAAACTAAGACAGGAACCTACAGGCTAGGAACCTACTTGCATTTGCTTGCAAAAGTTCTTCCTCACATCTATTGTACATATGTATGTTGTAAAGTTTTCTTTTGCAAGTTAAACCTTAGGGGCCTTTCTAGATCGAATGGAAGTGGGTAAGCTAAAACAATCTAACTAAAGCAAAAACTTTTTAGGAAAAATGACTTCATCAATGTTCACATCTGATTTGCACTTTCAAGTTGTCACCAAGCTGTCTGGCCCGCTCCACTTTGCTGCCGATGATTTCAACCCCTCCAAATACATCACTCCGGTAGATCAACCAAAGCCTATGGTGACTATCATTGAAGACAACCATGTCATGTTCGCAAGAACAGTCTATGAAGAAGAAGTAGAAGACATAATTGAAGAAGAAGGGCTTCGCAGGGTCCCAATCTATTTTTATGACCCCTATGCACCTACCGACGACTATTGGCCAATAGACGAGGTCAATAACCTCGAAACTGAAGAAGCAGAGGAAGAAGAGTCTGCTGACAATGATCCACTAGACGAAATATCACTAAACTTACTCTTTGATGAGGGGGTCACCAACAATGAAATAAGGGTGATCCACCCCGTCACATATAGCTTTGGTAATTGGTGGGGTTGTTGGCTCACGAAGAGTCGACAACAGCGACGAAGTAGAGATCACAACTCAATTGGAAGAGATAACAACAATAGCAAATCAAATGGCCCTCCAAGACTTGCAGGGTGACAATGATGAAAGTGCGAATCAAGGTGACAGTGAAGTGCTGATGATCAACCTTGGTGATGAAAAAGACTGCTCTGAGTTGATTGTGGATGCTGAAAAAGGGGCTTACCCTAACTGGACCGTGGAACATACTCTAAAATAAAAAATAAAAAATGAAAAATACTAATTCTGATCTTAGTTCCGATTCTGATTCCGATTCCGACTCCGAGTTGACTCAGTCCGAGTCAAGCTTTTCATCTTTTCAAACCACTGAGGCTAGTGAGGAAAACCTGGTCAAAGCACCAAAGTATGACATTTATTTGAATTTGATTCTGAAATATCTAGCAATGAGAAGGAGGATTTAGGGTATTTCACTTTACCTATGATTAATTGTATGGATTCCGACAATCCATTTTTTAAGGAAGAAATTCCAAAAGAAATTCTAGAATTCATCGAGAGAGAAGAGGAGAGGCACGCCAAACCTTTTGCTGAGGAAATAACCATGGCAAACATAGGCTCTAAAAGCGAGCCCAAAATGATTAAAATTGGCGCAACACTATTTTCTCAAGAAAGTGAAAAACTAATCCTTTTGCTAAAAGAATACAAAGATGTTTTTGCTTGGTCTTACGAGGACATGCCTGGAATAGACCCTGAAATTGTTCAGCATAAAATTCCCCTCCACCTGGATGCAAAACCTGTTAAACAAAAGTTAAGACGTATGCGCCCTGATTGGGTCTTAAAGATAAAAGAAGAAGTCACTAAGCAAATCAACGCCGGTTTTCTCATAGTCACCGAATATCCACAATGGGTAGCTAACATCGTTCCAGTACTGAAGAAAACTGGAGGAATCAGGGTCTGTGTAGATTTCCGAGATCTCAACAAAGCCAGTCCAAAGGATGACTTCCCATTACCCCACATAGACGAGCTAGTGGACAACACCGCAGGCCATGCATTGCTATCCTTCATGGATGGGTTTTTTGGGTATAATCAAATTCTTATGTCTCATGAGGATAGAGAGAAGACCACCTTCACTACGCCGTGGGGAACCTACTGCTACCGAGTGATGCCATTCGGGTTAAAGAACGCTGGAGCCACTTATCAGAGAATGGTGACAACACTGTTGCATGACATGATGCACAAAGAAGTCGAGGTATATGTCGACGATATGATAGTCAAATCAAAGGAAAGGGAAGGACATTGTGAAGCACTTCAAAAGTTTTTCGAGAGGATTAGGCAATACAAGCTACGTCTTAATCCTCAAAAATGCACTTTTGGGGTAACGGCTGGTAAAATGTTGGGGTTTCTCATCACTCAAAGAGGAATCGAGGTAGACCTTTCCAAGATATAGGCTATCATGGAGATATCACCACCAAAGACAGAAAAAGAGGTAAGAAGCTTTCTGGGGAAAGTACAGTTCATCAGCAGGTTCATTTCCAAACTCATAACCACCTGTGAACCTCTTTTCAAGCTCCTGAAGAAAGGTACTGATTTTGAATGGAACCAAGACTGTCAGCAAGCGTTCGAGGCAATCAAAGAATATCTTCAGAATCCACCTGTGCTGTCGCCACCCATCTTTGGGAAGCCATTGATTCTGTATCTTTCAGTATCAGACACATCCATGGGATGTATGCTAGCGCAAGAAAACGACGCCAAAATTGAGTGCGCCATATACTATCTCAGCAAAAAAAAATGATGGATTATGAAACAAGGTACACTCCCCTCGAGAAAACCTGCTGGGGGCTATTATGGGCCACAAAGAAACTGAGGCACTACTTATTGGCACACCCGGTAGTGCTGGTTTCCCGTTTAGACCCAATCAAATATCTTTTCGAGAAGCCAGCTGTAGACACCCCAATTTGAACTCTTCAAATTTCCTTAATTTGTGGCCCGGAGGCTCCCCGATGATGAATTTGGATTGAAACAAGCCTCGTACCGTTTGGAACTTTGCTCCTGGAAAGATTTGAAAGGAAATAATAAAATGGTCAAAATCACTTCCAAGCGCTTGGGAGTAGTCCCGAGCGCTCAAAAAACAACTTTCAAAACCTCTGGCTGGGTTCACTCTCGAGCGCTCGTGTCTCCTGCACTGGCCAATGGGTGACTGGGCTCCTCATTACCCATGCAATCCATCATTGCAGTGAACTTTAGCCGGCTGAGGTTTACGGCTAGCACTCATGCTCAGTCAGGAATCTCCAGGCAAATGATTTTCCCTTTTAAACATTTTTTATTTAAAAATCCATTTGATTTTCAAAAACCCTAGGTTTTTCTTGGCCTATAAATAAGGCCTGATTTCAGCAGAGCAGATGACACGAAAATCTCCTCCCTGGGAATCCTCTCCTTCTCTCCTTCTCTCCACTCCCTCTCTTTCAGAACAAGAATCTCTTAACTCAAGTTTCAACTTCAAGCCTCAAAAAAAAAACCCTTTTCGAAAAATCCTCAAGGAAAATACAGGAAATCCAGAACACTTCAAGCTTCTGATTTCTTGCATTCTTCCCTCTTAATCCACCTTTCAAAGCCATTCCAAAGAGAAAAGTTCGAGCAAAAAGGTAGAAAATATTTCTATCTCAATCCCAAACATAGAGGCTGTTCTTCCCTTCTGAGGGGGGTCTCTCAGCCTGACCCAGTCTTCAATACTGGGTGCATGGCTGGGAGACCTTAGTATAAAGACAAGAGCAAAGGGGTACAAAAAACGTTTTAGCAAAACCCTCACTGGCCTCACTCTCGAGCGCTCGAGAGTACTTCTGAGCGCTCGGGACCGACCCCAGTTTCATGCATGGTTTTCGGTCATACAGTAGGCTGGGAATGAGGGGTATTTTTAGAATAAATGGTTCCATTTTGGCATGCATGCACAGAAAATCATTTTCACCAAAACAGAAGTGTTCCTCACGATCTTTCAAGTAAAATAAGGTTTCTTTACAAAGTTAAATGATGCTTTCCTATTGGGAAACATCAAAATGAGGATGTTTGCATGTCAGTACCATTTTCTCTTTTGAGCAAAACTGGTAAGCATCACACTCCCAAGCGCTCTGGACTGCTCCCGAGCGCTCGGGAGTGAAGCCACGCCATTTCCTCTTATCTCCCCAGTCTGCTGTGTTTCTTAGTTGCTGCATGGATAAGGGTACCCATTTGTTATTTAAGATTTGTAGATCTAATCTTATCATGGCAGGGATGCACGATCTGAAAGATTGGAGGCTCAGTTCAGTCTTTCAAATCCTCTGCTGAGTCAGTAGTCTAAATTACAGCATTCCAGTTTCATTTTTGGCATTACATCCTGTCTGTACTAACAAGCTTGCAGGTTGGGTATCAGAACTCCCAAGCGCTCGGGACTACTCCCAAGCGCTCGGGACCACTCTCGAGCGCTCGAGAGTGAAGTCAGTGGCAGTCTCTCAGTTTCTGCTATTTTGCATTTTATTACTCCACCATTGTGTAACCTCCTGTACACGTGCACATGCAAACACTTCCTATCTGGCATAACTGTGAATACTTGCTACTTGTCTAATGAAATGAAATCCCCTTTTAAAATCCCACAAACGTTTAGTAGAGACCGATTCCGAATCGGGCGAGGGGGGTGCCGTAAAACCCTTCCCCCCTCGTAACATGGCTTCCGGACCCTCTAAACTGATCTCTGGTTTTCAATTTCAAATCAACGGTTTTCCAAACTAAACGGTTTCTCGGGTGATATACCACAAATCCGGGTGGCGACTCTTCAAATCAAACTATCTTTTCAAAGTCGATTTCAAAAAGGGCACGAGGCGCGCTATTTTCCGAAACGGGCCGCCCCGATCTCAATACCCGGGGCTGTGGTAGCCCACAGTGGCGACTCTGCTGGGGACGTTTAATTAATACTTGAGAAAAAGTTGGTTGTTGATAAAATGGCCCGCTTTCCTTGAATATCAATTAAACTTGTGAGCCAAGCTTGAAAAAAACGTTTGTTGGATTTTCAAAAGGGATTTTATTTCGTCGTCTATTTCTTGTGGATATATCTTGTGCAACCTCGCTGTTGTGTTTCGGCAATCCTACCCGGCTTGCCGGTGATGGGGAATCCCGGAATGCTCAGCAACCCTCGACCGTGATGAGTCATCCCTACCGTTTGTACCATTATTGGGTGTACGCTCAATAGTGGGAGGTATACTTTGACTATAGTCCGGGGAACCCTTTCAAGCCAAAACCGGCCTTTGTACATGTTTAGCGAGCCATAGATCCTTCCAAATTAAGACAGGAGCCTACAGGGTAGGATTACGTGCTATATCCTGTTTACGTGTTGCATTCCATTTTGCATCATCATTCTGTCAGCCACCGTTCTCGAGACTCGCTCGCGCGGTCTTTGCGAGGTTGCCGAGACCCGATGAAGAGTCACGCTCTTTTATGCGTGTTGATCGGTCGCGTGAGTCCTCGAACTAGAACCCGAGGGAAACTAGAATTTTGCTAAGTCCTTGACTATTGCTTGATCGGAAAATTAACCAAGGGAAGGAATGACATGGAAACAAGACATCGTGATACCAACACCATCCGAGCTAAAAGCAAGTGTACCGCTTACGCCGCTTTGGTTATCGTGTCACGTTGTCCACCCCAAGTCATTCCAAGCCAATGGTCGATTTGTCGAAGGAACATTAGTCGAACACTTAGCCTATTTTAGCATCCTTTGGGAAGCATCGGTTCCTAAACGAGGATACACCCCAAAAATCCGAGGATTAAGGCAACCTTGCGTGAAGGATGCTAAATCATTTTTGAGTCGATGACGGTGACGATGTTGCGCACTTTCTAAAAACCCATGCACATATTTCATGAAAATGTAAACAGGGACCGCGTCTGAGTACGGTTTTTGCTTTGCTGTCAGTTCTGAGCAATTGGGCCGAAGAAGAAGAACATCATACCCTCCTGGACCAGACCCCCGGGACAGAGATTGGAACGGCTCCAACTACGAGCAGACTCCGTCAGTGCAGCGGATTTGAGGATGGAGATGGACTTACTGATTGGGAACCTTAATCCAAACCCGAACCCCAACCCCAACGGAGGCAACCCAAACCCTAGCAGGGGCAATCCAAACGCCAACCTAAATGTCAACCCTAATGGAGGCAACCCGAACCCGAACCCAAACGGAGGCGAGCCACCACAAAATCCAAACCCCAACCCTATTCCCAATCCAAACCTTAATCGGGGAAACCCGCATGGTGAAATCGGGCAAATCAGAGAAGACATCCAGCGTCTTGGAGAACGCACTGACAACCAAATTGCCCAACTGATGATGATGATCACTGGGGTCGCACGACGGCTTCCACCGCTGAATCCGAATCCTAACCCAAACCCAAATCCAAATCCTAACCCAGTTCCGATCCCAAACCCGAATCCCAATCCAATCCCAAATCCAAACCCTAACTTCAACCTGAACCTCAATCCAAACCTCAACTTAAACCTCAATCCGAACCCTAATCCAAATCCGAACCCGGAACAGCTGGTTTTTGAATGGGAGGCTCCGCAAAACCCTGAAATGGCAGCAGTGCTGGCAAAAATCACCCAGTTGGAAGAGTCTGTGGCAAGGAGCGAAAAGATAGCGTCGACCGGCTTCGACATCAACAAGCTTTGCCTGTTTCCTAACGCAAAGCTTCCCGAAAAATTCAGACCAATTGACTTCACTAAGTTTGATGGGACTGGAGACCCAAAGGCGCACCTGACGGGATACATTGGAGCACTTTCCATGTGGGGAGTGGAGAGGGACGCTATGGCACAAATGTTCTCGCAGACTCTAGTGGGGCATGCCCTGCACTGGTTTACCACCCTGGACAAGCGGAAGAAGCGCTCGTGGGAAGACATATGCGCGGCTTTTGTCGCGCAATATGATTACAATATTCAATTGGAGGTGACCACCCGTGAGCTAGAGTCAACGAAGATGGAAGCAAAAGAGGCCTTCGCCGAATTTGTGAAGAGGTGGAGGGCTAAGGCCGCACAAATGAAAGAAAGACCAAGCGACCGGGACCAGATCCGGATGATTGTCCGAAACCTGCAGCCAACTCTCGCACGGCACATGGTCATGGCCCAAGCATGCTCAGACTTCAAGACGTTCTTCGACACAGGCTTAGCCGTCGAAGAAGCGGTTCAATTGGGGATCCTCGACAAGCCCGAGCCTGCCCCTAAACCCAAGAAGGTTTACTCCGGAAACAGCAGCGCCTTGTTCGGCAACTCCAACTACACCCATCTTCCCAACACTTCCTCCAACACCACTCAGGCAGAGCCCGTCAATCAAATCGTGACCCAAGCTGGTCAACCCCGTACCCAACCCCGCACCTTCGCCCAATTCTCGGCACCTCTCTCCGCCGTGCTCGAGAAGTTGGTCGAAAGTGGCGTTCTCAAACCACTCACCCCCACTCCCTTGCCTCAAAAACTCCCCGCATCCCACAATCATAACGCATATTGTGCTTACCACCAGAATACGGGCCACCCAACCGACAACTGCTTTCGCCTACGCCATGCTATCCAAGACCTCATAGACAATAAAACTCTCCCCGTACCACCGCAAAAACCAAACACCGTTTCAAACCCGCTCCCAAAACACTCTAACGCCCGCACCAACCATATCTCCATGGACCACCCCTTTGACCCGAGCCTCTACATCCTTCCAACCACCCAACCCAAGCCAATTGTCAAGTTGCCAATCGAGGATACCATCCATGCCCTTCAATCCGAGGACTGGGACTTCCAAAGAAGGTGGGAAGAATTGGCAAGTGATTTTCTTGCAGTGGAAAGCCGTGCCGTCGTAACTGGAGTATGGCCCGTGTCGCTCGACGCTCACCAAGTCAGAGAATTAGAACATGGCGATTGGAGGCAGGAGTTTGAAGAAGTGATGACTGACCCGTTGGACGGGTACTCCCTGTTTGCTCTATTTTTGGAGCCGGAACCAATCGAAGAAGAGGATGAATGGGCATGGGAGCCCGAGCCCAACGGGTGGCATTGGATGGATGATTCCGACCCGTTAGACGAAACGTCATTGGCATACCTTTTCCTGGAAGAAGAAGTTCGTGAAGAAGTGGACCTCATGAACCCCCGCATGTTTTCGGGGCTCGATATCAGCGCTATTGTCAATATTGCTAGAGGATCCGATGCCCTAAACCATATCATGGATCACGTCTTCATCCCGCAGGAATACATTATCGGGGAGCACCTTCAACCACCCGTAGTCGAAATCCCCGAGGAGCCCAACGTCTGTGTACTCGACTCTGAGGATCTGTGGGGCAAATCTGAGTTGATAAATGTGTGGGTCGATGGTGAAGAGCTCACAGTCAACAAAGCCATGTTGGATGAAGGTTCCCTACAAGTCACCAACAGCAGCAACAACAACAACAACAGCAACAACAACAACAGCAATACCGTCAATTTTTGGAATTCATTAGAGGAGGAGAACATGTGGCACACCCTAGAAATGGAAGTCCTTAAGGAGAATCTCGAGAAAACAAGCTTGGACAAGGGCAAGCGCAAAGCCGACGCAGATCTTTCCAACTTTTGGGAAGATTCTTGGTGGGATCCCATTCCCAAGTCAATCAGCAACCTCACCCGAAGTGGGAGAGTGTACCAACCAACCAACATCCAGCAAGGGAGCTCATCCCGAGCCCCTCCGCCACCACGGAGCAATCCTGTCAATCCTATCAACACCCCCATCCCGCCTACTCAACCAAATAACCCACCAAACCCTCCACGTCAAGCTAACTCACCCATCCACCTCAACCCGTTCACTGGCTCTAACCCCAACTCCTCTCAGCAGCAAAATTCAAACCCCACCACTGACCCCATAATCCAACAACTCCAAGAAACCCCCGTACGCATGTCCATGTGGGGAGTGTTAGCGGCATCCCGCGAGCATCGCCGAAGGCTTGTTAACACCCTCTCTAAATTCGAGGTCCCATCTGACATAGCCCCGGAAGCCCTCATTGCTCTCATAACTCCGATGAGCTTCGCTCAGCACACCCTCTCATTCACAGAGAAAGACCTCCCACCGGAAGGAGCTGGTCACAACAAACCGCTACACGTAACCATGAAAAGCCTCGGAAAGTGGGTCCCTGCGATTCTCATAGATAATGGTTCGGCCATTAATGTGTGCCCACTCCGCACTGCCTACTGCTTAGGCCTGAAAAATAAGGACTTCGCACCATCAACCCTTGGTGTTCGCGCCTATGATAACACACGGCGTGATGTCCTGGGGACAGTCAACTTGGAACTTGCAACTGGCAAGTTCGAAACCACCGTCGAATTCTGCGTACTCGACATACCTGCTTCATTCAACCTCCTGCTGGGGAGGCCATGGCTGCACAGGTCAGATGTCATGGGGGTCCCTTCTACGCTGCATCAGAAGCTTATCTTGGGATTGGATTCCGGGACTCTCATTATCCATGGGGACTCGGGCATCCGTCCTCACTCCGAAGACAACTCCCCGCTGCTAGAAATAATGCATGGAGAGGAAGACATTGCTATGGGGGGGGTTTGCAGTCATGACCTCGAAAGTTTGCACTATCCGGGCTGAGGATGGGTTCTTGGTAAGTTCCGCGGCGCTAGAGATTATGAAAAGGATGAACTATCTACCAGGCATGGGCTTGGGACTCCATGGGCAGGGAGTCTCCGAATTCCCTGATTTCCCCGGAAGCAACGAGCGCTTTGGTCTCGGATATGAGATCAAGAAGGGTGACCCAGCGAAAAAGTGGCGCGACCGCGCCCGGGCTCATGCCGTCGGGGTTAAGCTGAAAGTGAAAGAAGCACCATACCAAGGACAACCCGAGCCTTTTGTGGACCTAGAAACAAAAGTGAAGCACCCCGGTTTCGAGATCTTCGCCAATGACACTTGGGAGGATGACTCTGAAGAAGTGACCAAGGTGGAAGAAGTATCTGAGGCATTTGACTGGCTTGAGGCTTTCGGTTTGGGCGGTCTCCAATCTCTGTTCGGGGACGAAGAAGCGGAGGGTATGATGGAAGATGCTGCTGTGCTTATGCTCGGAGAGGAAGAGGAAATCGAGGACCCTTCCAGACTCATTGTGGAGGCTGTAGGCGTTTATGAGAATTGCATTTTTATTCCACTTGTAGAGCGCACTCACGACACTTGCACCGAGTCTGAGTCTGAGTCTGACTCCTCGTCTAGCACTGAGTCGGAGCTTGTGCCTATTGGCCCTCCACAGCGTAGCTTTTACTTTGAGTTTGAGTCAACCGCTGTATTCCCCCCTTCTGAGGAGGCTGCTTATGAAATGAACGATCTCTTTGCTTACTTGCCTGATTTTGAAATAAATTGCTTAGATCCCGACGATGAAGGAATAGACCTCGATGGGGATATCCCCAAGGAGATCCGTTCCCTCATCGATCGTGAAAATGAAAGGCATGCTCAGCCTTTGAAAGAGGAAATAATCTCTATAAATTTGGGTGACGAGGAGAACCCTCGATTGGTTCAGGTCGGTTCTGGGCTGTCCCCTGATGAGCTTCAAGAGCTCACAAATTTGCTAAAGGAATTCAAAGAAGTTTTCGCTTGGTCTCACGCGGACATGCCCGGAATCGACCCGGAGATCGTCGAGCACAGGATCCCTCTCTTCCCCGATGCAAAACCCGTTAAGCAGAAACTGAGAAGAATGCGGCCTGATTGGGTTTTAAAGATAAAAGAAGAGCTTACAAAACAAATCGATGCCGGTTTTCTAATAGTAACAGAGTACCCCACTTGGGTCGCAAACATCGTCCCTGTCCCTAAAAAGGATGGGAAGATCAGAGTGTGCGTCGATTTCAGAGATCTAAATAGAGCGAGTCCCAAGGACAATTTTCCATTGCCACATATAGACGTACTTGTGGATAACACTGCAGGGCACGCTTTGCTGTCCTTCATGGATGGCTTCTCGGGGTACAATCAGATTCTTTTGGCTCCGGAGGACAGGGAAAAGACCACATTCATCACCGAGTGGGGGACATACTGTTATCGGGTCATGCCGTTTGGATTGAAAAATGCCGGTCCTACATACCAAAGGGGTGCCACAACACTGCTACACGACATGATTCATAAGGAAGTCGAAGTATACGTCGATGACATGATAGTGAAGGGAAAGGAGAGGAAAGACCATCTCCCAGCATTGAGGAAGTTCTTGGAAAGAATTCAGAAATACAGGATGCGTCTCAACCCGCAGAAGTGCACGTTCGGGGTCACGGCTGGGAAGATGCTTGGGTTCATGATCACAACCAGGGGGATTGAGGTGGACCCTTCTAAAATCAAGGCCATTCTTGAGATGGAGCCACCTCGATCCGAGAAAGAGGTCCGATGCTTCTTAGGGAAAATCCAGTTCATCAGTCGGTTCATCGCCAAGTTGACCTTGACCTGTGAGCCGCTGTTTCGGCTACTCAAGAAAGACGTAAAATTCGAGTGGAATGACAAGTGTCAGAATGCCTTTGAAGCGGTGCGAACTTATCTCCAGAATCCTCCAATCTTGATGCCGCCCATCCCGGGAAAACCTTTGATCCTGTACTTGTCTGTCACACCCTCGTCAATGGGGTGCATGTTGGCACAAGAAGGAGAAGATGGGGTCGAAAGGGCAATCTACTACTTGAGCAAGAAGATGGTGGGAAGCGAAGAGCGGTACACTTCCTTGGAAAAGACGTGCTGGGCGTTGATATGGGCCACAAAGAAATTGAGACACTACATGCTGGCTTACTCGGTGATACTGATTTCTCGGATGGATCCCCTCAAGTATCTATTTGAGAAGCCAGCACTTACCGGTAAGTTAGCACGTTGGTTGCTCTTGTTGGCTGAGTTCGAAATCAAGTACGTCACTCGCAAGTCAGTGAAAGGAAGAGCGGTCGCAGAATTCTTGGCAGATCGTCCAATTGAGGGCCCGGAACACACTGAATTTCAATTTCCAGACGAAGATGTGATGACAGCAGTTGACGAAGCATGGATGTTGTACTTCGATGGCGCCGCCAATCAGAAGGGCTTTGGGATTGGCATACTACTAGTCTCGCCTGAGGGATCGCACATTCCTCTCGCTTTCAAGCTAAACTTCGAAGTCACGAACAACGAGGCAGAATACGAAGCCTGCATTGTGGGAATGGAAGCTGCATTAGAGATTGGAATCAAAGTACTGGAGGTTGTCGGGGATTCCAACTTGGTCGTATCGCAAGCAAATGGAGAATGGAAAGTTAGGGACGAGAAGATGAAGCCGTATCATCAGCAACTCGACGAGCTTATCCCGAACTTTCGAAAGGTGACCTTCACACACGTACCAAGGATGAAGAACCGCTTTGCAGACGCACTGGCTACTTTAGCATCCATGCTGGAACTTCCAATTGGGGTAAAATTGAGACCTGTCATGATTGAGCAGAGGGGAAAGCACGTGTACGACTACGTCATGAACATCGACGAGCCAGACGATGGTCTCCCTTGGTTCCACGACATTTGGAACTTCGTCGAAAAAGGGGAATTTCCTGCGGATTCAACTAAGAAGGATCGGATCGCCTTGCAGCGGCTCGCGTCTCAATACATCATCTGCGGCGGGAAGTTGTACCGACGATCTCCTTGCGGAGTTCACAAGTTGTGTGTTCACGGCGACGAGTCGAGAGCAGTAATGGAGGAGGTTCATGAAGGTGTTTGTGGGCCCCACATGAACGGAATGATGCTAGCGAAGAAAGTTCTGAGGTTGGGATACTACTGGTCAACCATGGAAACAGATTGCATCGAGTATGTGCGCCGATGTCATAAGTGCCAGACTCATGCCAATCTCATCCATGTCCCGCCCTCGGAGTTACACCCAATGGCGACGCCGTGGCCATTCTCCGCCTGGGGCATCGATGTTATTGGAAGGATCACTCCCGCAGCTTCCAATGGTCACAGATTCATCTTGGTAGCGGTGGATTACTTCACCAAATGGGTCGAGGCAGCTTCATACAAGACTTTGACGGCCGTTCAAGTGGCTCATTTCATCAGGCAAAACATCATTTATCGGTATGGGGTCCCTCAAACCTTCGTATCTGATAATGGTGTCCACTTCAAGGGAAGGGTTTTGGAACTCTTCGACGAGTTCAAAATTCAGGTACATCATTCAACCACTTATCGGCCACAAACAAATGGGGCAGTCGAAGCGGCAAATAAGACAATCAAGACGATCCTCGAAAGGACTACTCAGTCGGCTAGGAATTGGCACGAGCAATTACCGCTAGCTTTGTGGGGATACCGGACGTCTATTCGTACACCGACGGGGGCAACACCCTACTCTTTGGTGTATGGCATGGAAGCCGTTCTCCCCATCGAGCTAGAGGTACCATCGCTTAGAGTCATGGCCGAGTGCGGAGTAAATAAGGCCGAATGGATCAGTAGAAGATTTGAAGAGCTCATGCTATTCGACGAAAGAAGGCTACGGGCGTTGTACCACATTCAGGGCTACCAACGAAGGATCGCCCGGGCATTCAACAAGAAAGTGAAGACAAGGGACCTGCAGGAAGGGGATATGGTAGTCAAGGAAATCCGCGCGCCGGTGTTCGACCTACGAGGAAAATTCCGACCTAAATGGGCAGGGCCGTACATCATCAAGACCATTCTCTCGGGAGGAGCGGCCTCGATCATCGACCTCGACGGCAACGAGTTCACCAATCTTGTCAATTTGGACCAGCTTAAACGGTATTACCCCTGAGAGAGCTCGCTGGGCCGAAAACCGCAAGGGCGGGCGGTTCCAGGCAAAAATTAGAGCAAGCCTGCTGAGTCGAAAACCCGAAAGGGCGGCTTAGGCAAAAGTTAAGGCAAAAGTCGAAAGGAGCTCGCTAGACCGAAAACCCGAAAGGGCGGTTCTAGGCAAAATTTAGAGCGCAAAATGAGAGTGTTAATACCCGAGCGAACCCTAGCCCGAACTACGTATGGGCCTGATTCCCTTTTTGTGAGGGATACGTAGGCAATCTCACAATGAGGTTCGGTCCTAAACATCTCAAAAATCAAAATCCAAATTGACAAATCAAAACGTTTTCCTCAAGGGCGCATGCGATTAATGAACCGAAAGAGGGAAACCCTTAATCAATCAATTTTATTCAGATTATCTCTTTATTACAAGCTGAGCATGAAAACGAAAAGCGCATATTTAAAACACACTCTTTATTTCAAAAACGGCAAAGTAAGCGGTCAGCCCATCCTTGCTTCCACATCTCTCCTCAGCCATTTGCGGTACCTTCCGGTTGAAGCAATAGAGAAGAGTGAATCACTTGGCTCAGTCCTGCGAGCCTCCCACGTTCGAACGTAACTCCGAAGGCCCGGAATGGTGAAGGGAGGGAGACGAAGCACTTCAGAGCCCGGCAGCGGCACTTCTTGGTTTAGTCCGAACTGACGGAGGATGCGAAAGGGCGGATAGAAGGAGAAGCCTGCCAAGCCAGCCACGAACACATGCGTCGAACCCATATTACCGGATGTCATGGCAGGGAGCCTCAGCCAATGGCATCGCCAAACGATGTCATCTTCCTCGGCAGAAGCGAAGAAGTCAGCCCAGTCATCCTCATTGTTGTGCATCACTAGAAAGGGACGGTTCCATCCACTTGCACGATACCACCAGTCATTGGCCGGAGGGGTCAGCAGACTTAACTTGTCACAGAGCCACATCTACCCAAAAAGAGAGAAAACAAGTAAGGAGTCAGATAAAGCCTAAACCGAGTGTTGAGGTAAAATAAATGAGAGAAATAGAAAAAGGAGAGCTGAGTGAGGTCCCTAACCTGCAGCAACAGCGGGCTACCGCCGAAAACCCTTGTCCGACCAGCTTGGACAGCGTCTAACCCCATCAAAGTCTCGGCAAGAACCAAGGGTGCAACATCCTTGCGAGCCTCAATCTGAGAAGCAACACCCACCAATAAAGAACTGGGCTGACCAACGGAAGGAACCAACAGAAAAGCCGCCAAGAGGCAAATGCAACAAGCCGTCATTCGTCGACCTTGATGTTCGAAGTCCGTCAAGGCTCCGGCTGGACTGAATCTCTCGTACAGTTGCAAGATGTTAATGGCATTGCCCCGAGTGAGAAACTCAGCAACATTTCCACTAACACCCAGCTTAGCTTTCAGAAGATTCTTCATGCTCTCCCTAAGCATCGGGATGATGGGTTCCGTGGAATCGTGACTTCCAAGATAGGCGTGAAACTCCTCAACGGTGGGACATAGCTCTTGGGAACCAAAGCGAAAGACGTGCACTTCGGGATCCCAAAAGCGCGCCGCCGCATGTAGCAAGACAGGACGGATTGCGATCTCCCGGAGATGCCTAAGAGCATAAAGTCGGTGTCCTCGGAAGTTCAGCCAGTCGATACCTTCGAGGCTGTCCAACCAGGGACGGAGCAAGGCTTGGTTTAGCAAGGCCATGAGGAGAATGGGTTTTTGGAAGGAAAGAAGATCTTTGGGAGGAGAAGAATGATGGAGAGAAGTGTGAAGGACTTGCCATAACATGACTCTGTATTTATAGAGGCCTGGAGGATGCAATGCCACCTCCCACCAGCCTTGGAACTCATCAAACTTAACATTCTCAAGAAAATTCAAATTTGAAAAAAAAAAAAATGTTGAAAAGGGCTCAAGTCTTGCTTTGGGAAATTGTTTTCACCTGGGAAACAGACTGTTCAAAGTCACAATGCACCTCGGAAGTGTGCATACAGAAGAAAAGTTGTAGGAGCATCTGGTGAGTGGCATTGGGAAGCAGCAGAGGACTGCAGATGTCAGTAGTCCCGAGCGCTCGGGAGTGAGGTCCCAAGCGCTCGAGACCACTCTCGAGCGCTCGAGAGTTCTGCTGTTTTGCAGCAGATTCTGATTCCAACTTTCCAGCCTCAGATCAACATCGTAAACACAGGCAGCTCAGATCAGAGGACTCTTAACTTGTGCTATGGGGATACAGCAGTTTCCGTTATGTATTTTCTTGAGTATTCGTCCATTTTCCTCAAAAATACAAAAATTCCCAAGGTTTTCATCCCCCGAGTATGTCGAATTTCACGTTAAGCATATTCGTTTGAGTCCAGCAATGGGTATGAGTCGCAATGAGCATTATTGACTGTATGGCATGATCAAACGCGCGTTAACGCTCTTAGTTCAAATTTTCGTCGTTCAATTGTCCCAAAATCATCATTTTCAAGTGTGAGTTAGGGTCGATCTTTGTGTCAAGGGCATTTTGGTAATTCCAGCAGTCCTCACCGGTCACGACGCTCATTGGCAACCGCCAGTGCACTCGATTACGATCAACAGCCCTCAAATCTAAATTTCATGGTCGATCACTCGAATTTGCTGTTATGTGTCAATGTCGAGTTTTCATTACTTTGAGAGTATCGGTTGAAATTTGCGTGCTCTTTACTTTCTTTCAAGCTAGACGAACATATTTCATAAAATACAATTCTTAAAGGAGGTGCGAACGAGTGCAAAAGAGCGAAGTGCAAATTTTCATAAATAAAACACAGCGTTTACGAGGAGCATGGAAGGAAGTGCAAAAGCTGGGGCAAACACGCGCCCGATCCTAACTACCGGGGCACGCAAGCCCAAACAAAATCAAGGCACGCAGGCCTAGAAGCTACAACTACCTTGGCACACAGGCCCATGTACAAGAAAGCTAGCAAAGCAAAAGCCTAAAACTCAGACGTGACGAGTCCTCTTCGGCTGGCGGCCCTCGGGCTCTGTGCTCTCACTCTCGTCACCATCGTCATCGTCGTCACCATCGTCACTGTCATCTGCGCTAGGAGAGCCAGAAGAAGTCCCTGAGTCCGCCGACCCTAACACACGCGACTCAGAGGACTCCTCTGACTCGTCCTCCTCCTCTGGCTCCACGCGAGCGTGTCCCCGCTGGGACCCCGCCCTAGGTACAACCTCGAACTGTCCAGCCTCCGCAGCGGGCCGCGACACTCCCGGTGTCCCTCGTCCCCGTGTGCTGGCGGAAGCTGGAGAGCTCGAGGTGACCTGAGGTCGTGCCCTAGCTGAACGTCGTGGCTGCACCTGCATATCACAAGCATGAGATCATTCTATACATATTTGAAATTCAATGGATTCATTTTAAAGTACTGTACATGCATGCATTTGGTCATACCTGTGGAGCAACAGGAGGAGCAGGCTCAGGGACAGGTCTGGTCTGCAGGGCCCTCCCTCTAGCGCAGCCCTTCAGCAAGTGGCGCATCCCTACCATCAGCATGATGGCCGTCTCGGCCCACTCTCGCGGTACCTGTGATGTTCAAGAATCAGAAACGCGCAAGCAGTAATCATTCAGAGCATAAGGAGATCGAATTCGTTTATACCTGAGCCGGAAGCCGCATCGGCGGCTGTGGAAGACGTGGGACGTCTATCACCGCCCGTACCCCCGTAGGGTCTGTCGCCCCTATCGTCCACTCCAGCGTGGGTAGCACCGTCGAGCCAGACGCCTCTGCCGCCTCTGGGACCCCCGTGTCACCCTCTCCTCGCTCACCGGCAGGCTGCCTGCCACCTCGGCCACTACCTCGTGCGGACCGTCCGCCACGGCCTCGCACCCCAGCACCAGGGCCTCGCCCTCCCTCAGCTATCCTCCTCTCAAACTCAGCCTCCACCCCTAGGCTCATGGCCAGGTACTGGCCTACGTAAGCCGCGTAGTCCAGACCACGCCGTAAGTACCGCTCCAGGTCTGTGTCAGGCATAGTGTACAGCGCCAGCTCCGCACGAGTGTACGTCTCCGTCCGCTGCACGCGTGGAGGAAGCAGCCCAGGTACTGCGAACGCCGCGAAACCGAGCGACTGCCGAGTCACCCGGTCTCCTAAGTACCACTGCCAGCCCAGAGGGCACTCCAGCAGCACTCTGCTCCGGGTCACCTCACGACTCCTCGGAAGGAAGTCGGCCTCCACCCTCGACCAACGATCCCAGTGCACCTGCATATCGAATTTCTAAGCATCAATAAAACGTACATCGAATACAGAAAAGAAAAAAGGAATAAAGGGAAATCTTACTGCAACTCCAGTCAAGCGGTCTAGCCAGCGTCGGAAGGTCATCACCTCCCCTCTCCTCTCCTTCGTCCTCCTGTAGGCTTTGCTCCACGCAAGCCCGCGAGGAAGCAAACCAGGATCTCGGCAGGTGTTCTCAGGCGGGAACATCCCCAGAACCTCGTAAGCCCAGAGCTGCATGTGACCAAAGTTCAAGTCAAGTCGATTTCTAAAAAAAAAAAACATCAATAAGCAGTCGATAGTAGTAGTAATGCAATAATTTGAACCATACCTCGACGATCCGCCAGTAACCGCCGATCGTGTTGCCCACTCCGCGAGAGGCAGCTCCTAGGAAGCAGTAGAGGGTGCACAGAGCACCCCCTCCCCAGTCGAACCGTCCCGCGGTCCTCAGGTCAACCAGTCCTGCCAGGTAGCACAGGTGCACTCGCGATCGCCTAGTCGGGTACAGAGAAGCCCCGAACAGGTAGAGCAGGTACGCCCGGGCCATCCTCGCCGCCTCCTCGTCGTCTACGGGCTCGTGGTCCCAGTACTCCACGAACTGCCCGTACTCTGCCATTCCTCCGCTGTGCCGTGGTACCCGCCCGAGGAACCACCGCAACGCCGCGTCGTCTAGCACCAAGCCCGAGTCGTAGGGGATCGGCTCTCCTCCTACTCTCAGTCCTGTAATCGCTGCGAAGTCCAGCGGTGTCAGTGTCATCTCCCCGAACCGGAGGTGGAAGGTGTTGGTAGTATCCCACCACCTCTCGGTCAGCGCTGTGAGCACAGCGCGGTCTACCCTCACCGCCGTCATCAACTGGATGAACGGCCCGAAACCCGCAGCCTCCACTAACTCCCGTACTCTCGCAGGCAGCCCCCTGAAGTACTTCAGCGAGCTGGCTGAGCCTCCGTGGCCGTAAACGTCCGTCGTGCGCTGTTTCAACAGAATAAAGAAATAGCATTTCAATCAATTCAGCAATTTAATGATTCAAGCGTCGATTTTAAAATTTCATGTTGTCGAATTTCATAATTCAAGCGTCGATTTTAAACTTTCAAGTGGTCGATTTCATAATTCAAGCGTCGATTTTAAACTTTCAAGTCGTCGATTTCATGACTCAAGCGTCGATTTTAAACCTTCAAGTTGGCGATTTCGAAATTCAAGAGTCGATTTTAAACCTTCAAGTTGGCGATTTCGAAATTCAAAAGTCGATTTTAAAAGTTTCATGTCGTCAAGTTTCTTAACTCAAGTGTCGAATTCAAAAGGTTTCAAGTCATCAAAATTTACCGTAGTCCAGCCTGTAGAGATGTGCGTGTCGCGGTCTCGAAGCAGTAGGTCCTCCGGGTAGTCTGCCCGAGCAGGAGTGTAACTCTCTATCCCCACAGGCACGAAGAAGTGAGCCCGCGGAGCGTAGGTCGCAATCGCGAACCCAGCACGCTCTCCTCCCAGATAGGCCTTCGCCTCGTCAACCGCAGTCACCCGCGCCTCGGCAACCGCCTCAGGCTCTGGCCCCTCCATCTCCATCTCCTCCATCTCCTCCTCCTCAACCTCATGACCCCCTGCGTCCGACGCACTCGCGCCACTCAGCAAAGCTCCCAACAGCAGCGCCGCGGCCCGGTCCTCTGGAGTCACGGTGCCTCTCAGCACAGCCTCAACCCCTGGGTCGAGACCAAACGCGCCTAGTATATCCTGCGGCTCCGCGGAGTCCAAGAAGTCACCTTCCACGAAAGGAACGGGCTGTGAGGCCCCAATCCTGCTATCCTCCTCCCTCGGTAGCGCCACCGTCGACCTCAAAGCAGGGGTGACTGTGACGCGACCGCCCACCACCGTCTCCTCGACCTGTCCCTCCTCGCGGGCCTGCTCCGCGGCCGCGAACAACTCCTCCACTGTAGGAGTGGGAGGAGTGCCCGAAGTGCCACCCCGACTGCCCGGGTCATCTCCGCCTCCGTCAGGCTGCCCCCCACCTGCGTCATGCTCAGCCTCGACCCCTCCGACATCCCCAATCACCGTAGAACCTCCCCGGGCCTCCTCTACCGCCGTAGGATCACCCCCACCGTCAACCACTGCCGCCGCCGTAGCCTCACTGGTAAGCCCCTCGTCCCTGGCAGCACCTCCTCCATCACCAGTGTCGCCCATCGCCGCCGCAGCAGCTACAGCCGCCGCCGCGCCGTCGCCAGGCGTGGTTGCACCACCGCGGGATTCACCCGTCGTCGCCCGGTCCTCCCCATCCGCCATTGCCCTTTCTTCTTTCTCCCTAGCCTCCTGGCACGTGATCGCCCACCGGAAAATCGAAGAGAGCTCGAGATCTCGATATCGGTCCGTGTTTATTCTATGTAAAGAAAGATGGTCGAGAGAGAGAGAGATGGTCGAGTGAGAGAGAGTGAACGCCTGAGAGTCGAGAGCAAGAGGACAGCCGTACGTCGCCTGGTTCTCGAGCGCTCGGGTTTTGGGGTTTTGAACTCCAGATCTGGAAAAGGAGGACGAGGGAGTGGCGGGCCCCAGCCGAGGTCCCGAGCGCTCGACACCTCTCCCGAGCGCTCGGGAGTGGTTCCAAGCGCTCCGCTCTGTTTTAAGGTCGCTGTGCCGAAATATTTCGTCCCCTGTTTATTTCACTTTTTGTCGATAATTGCAATGTCGAGGCTTTTTACAAAATCAATCTCAGTCCTGATTTAGTTTGTGTCAAAACAGAGCATTTGATCACGAACTTCCTTTTTCGGCAACCCGCATTTGGTTCGCGCTTGAAAATTGATAGTTTATGTCGAAATCGTCTAATCGTTTTATTCGCAGAAGGTTTTAGCCGCGTGTTGTCCGCCAAACGGAGTAACAGGTGGTTTTATCCCGAAAGCCTTGTGAAGTCCGCCGAGCAGAGCAACAGGTAGACTTTTCACGTGCATATATTTGCATTTATCCCGAGGGCCTTGTGATGTTCACCAAACAGAGCAACAGGTGGATTCCCCCGAGCGAATATTTGCATTCATCTTGTTGGTCC
Organism: Rhododendron henanense subsp. lingbaoense; assembly: GCA_020567845.1. Lineage (NCBI taxonomy): Eukaryota > Viridiplantae > Streptophyta > Magnoliopsida > Ericales > Ericaceae > Rhododendron > Rhododendron henanense. The sequence continues at coordinate 31,644,020 of CM036313.1, read as the reverse complement.
CCCAAACAGAGTAACAGGTGGACCCTTCATGCATTTATCTTACCATTGTCTTGTCGATGCTTACTTTCTCGTGCATGTTTGCATTTGCCCCAAAGAACTACGCTGGTCTGATCCTTGCAGAAAAGGGTACGTAGGCAGTCTGAAAAGACGCGACCGCATACATTAAATGTTGGCATCTTCACTTGCATTTATGTTTTGAATTGAGGATTTGACCTGGCTCGAATTGGGCTGTCTCAATCTTTGGACGGCACTCGTATCCAGACGTGATGCCGAGCATCGCCCAAAGAGGGGCAACTGTAGACACCCCAATTTGAACTCTTCAAATTTCCTTAATTTGTGGCCCGGAGGCTCCCCGATGATGAATTTGGATTGAAACAAGCCTCGTACCGTTTGGAACTTTGCTCCTGGAAAGATTTGAAAGGAAATAATAAAATGGTCAAAATCACTTCCAAGCGCTTGGGAGTAGTCCCGAGCGCTCAAAAAACAACTTTCAAAACCTCTGGCTGGGTTCACTCTCGAGCGCTCGAGAGTGAAGTCCCAAGCGCTCGAGACCACTCTCGAGCGCTCGTGTCTCCTGCACTGGCCAATGGGTGACTGGGCTCCTCATTACCCATGCAATCCATCATTGCAGTGAACTTTAGCCGGCTGAGGTTTACGGCTAGCACTCATGCTCAGTCAGGAATCTCCAGGCAAATGATTTTCCCTTTTAAACATTTTTTATTTAAAAATCCATTTGATTTTCAAAAACCCTAGGTTTTTCTTGGCCTATAAATAAGGCCTGATTTCAGCAGAGCAGATGACACGAAAATCTCCTCCCTGGGAATCCTCTCCTTCTCTCCTTCTCTCCACTCCCTCTCTTTCAGAACAAGAATCTCTTAACTCAAGTTTCAACTTCAAGCCTCAAAAAAAAAACCCTTTTCGAAAAATCCTCAAGGAAAATACAGGAAATCCAGAACACTTCAAGCTTCTGATTTCTTGCATTCTTCCCTCTTAATCCACCTTTCAAAGCCATTCCAAAGAGAAAAGTTCGAGCAAAAAGGTAGAAAATATTTCTATCTCAATCCCAAACATAGAGGCTGTTCTTCCCTTCTGAGGGGGGTCTCTCAGCCTGACCCAGTCTTCAATACTGGGTGCATGGCTGGGAGACCTTAGTATAAAGACAAGAGCAAAGGGGTACAAAAAACGTTTTAGCAAAACCCTCACTGGCCTCACTCTCGAGCGCTCGAGAGTACTTCTGAGCGCTCGGGACCGACCCCAGTTTCATGCATGGTTTTCGGTCATACAGTAGGCTGGGAATGAGGGGTATTTTTAGAATAAATGGTTCCATTTTGGCATGCATGCACAGAAAATCATTTTCACCAAAACAGAAGTGTTCCTCACGATCTTTCAAGTAAAATAAGGTTTCTTTACAAAGTTAAATGATGCTTTCCTATTGGGAAACATCAAAATGAGGATGTTTGCATGTCAGTACCATTTTCTCTTTTGAGCAAAACTGGTAAGCATCACACTCCCAAGCGCTCTGGACTGCTCCCGAGCGCTCGGGAGTGAAGCCACGCCATTTCCTCTTATCTCCCCAGTCTGCTGTGTTTCTTAGTTGCTGCATGGATAAGGGTACCCATTTGTTATTTAAGATTTGTAGATCTAATCTTATCATGGCAGGGATGCACGATCTGAAAGATTGGAGGCTCAGTTCAGTCTTTCAAATCCTCTGCTGAGTCAGTAGTCTAAATTACAGCATTCCAGTTTCATTTTTGGCATTACATCCTGTCTGTACTAACAAGCTTGCAGGTTGGGTATCAGAACTCCCAAGCGCTCGGGACTACTCCCAAGCGCTCGGGACCACTCTCGAGCGCTCGAGAGTGAAGTCAGTGGCAGTCTCTCAGTTTCTGCTATTTTGCATTTTATTACTCCACCATTGTGTAACCTCCTGTACACGTGCACATGCAAACACTTCCTATCTGGCATAACTGTGAATACTTGCTACTTGTCTAATGAAATGAAATCCCCTTTTAAAATCCCACAAACGTTTAGTAGAGACCGATTCCGAATCGGGCGAGGGGGGTGCCGTAAAACCCTTCCCCCCTCGTAACATGGCTTCCGGACCCTCTAAACTGATCTCTGGTTTTCAATTTCAAATCAACGGTTTTCCAAACTAAACGGTTTCTCGGGTGATATACCACAAATCCGGGTGGCGACTCTTCAAATCAAACTATCTTTTCAAAGTCGATTTCAAAAAGGGCACGAGGCGCGCTATTTTCCGAAACGGGCCGCCCCGATCTCAATACCCGGGGCTGTGGTAGCCCACACCAGCACTTATCGGAAAGCTAGCTAGGTGGTTACTGCTGCTAGCAGAATTCGATCTCAGATACATGACAAAGAAATCAGTGAAAGGAAGGGCTGTGGCAGAGTTCTTGGCAGATCACCCTATGACAGAGGCCGAAGCAGAGGACTTCATGTTCCCCGACGAAGACATCTTGTGTCTCCTAGATGACACCTGGCAGCTCTATTTCGATGGAGCATCAAACCAATGTGGATATGGCATAGGGGTATTGCTAGTTTCCCCAAACAACTCTCATATCCCTTTGTCATATAAACTAAGGTTTGAGGTCACCAACAACCAAGCTCAATACGAGGCCTGCATTGCTGGAATGGAGGCAGCCCTAGAACTAGGGGCAAAAAGGGTAGAGGTCATTGGGGATTCAAACCTGGTGGTATCTCAAGCAAGAGGAGACTGGAAGGTCAAGGAAGACACACTGAAACTATATCACTCTGTGCTGGAAGATCTAATTCCACAATTCGATTCCGTTATCTTCACGCATACTCCCCGAGTGAGCAATAGATTTGCAGATGCACTGGCAACATTGGTGTCTATGGTCGAAATACCCCTGGTGTTCACGATGCGGCCTCTCATGATCGAACAAAAGGTCAAACCAGCATGCGAGTGTACCTTCACCGAAGAAGGTGAAGACGATGGCAAGCCATGGTACGAAGACGTGAAGAAATTCCTGGAAGAAGGAGAATACCCATCCGAGGCCACCTCAAAGGACAAAATGGCTCTGCGGAAGTTTGCCGCTCGATTTGTAATCTACGGAGGAGCATTGTATCGAAGGGCACACTTGGGTCCAAGTCAAGTTTGCGTCACAACGGAGGACAGCCGCAAGATAATGGAGGAAACACACGAAGGAATTTGTGGGTCGCACATGAATGGGGCGACAATGGCAAAGAAGATCCTGCGTCAGGGATATTACTGGACTACAATGGAGGCCGACTGTGCTGACTATGTCCGTCGATGTTACAAATGCCAAACTCACACTGACCGCATGCGTATCCCCCCTACGGAATTATATAGCATGACATCCCCTTGGCCATTCTCCACCTGGGGGATAGACGTCATTGGAAGTATAAATCCAAAGGGAAAATACAAGCATCCATTCATTCTAGTGGCTATCGACTACTTCACCAAGTGGGTAGAAGCAGCTTCTTATACTATCCTCAAAGCCACTCATGTGGCCAAGTTTATTCGCACCAATATCATCTATCGATATGGTGTACCTCACGAGTTCATCTGTGATAATGGATCACACTTCAAGGGGGCAACGAAGAAGCTTTTTGCCGAATTTGGGATACAGAATCACTGGTCATCTACTTATCGACCTCAAACTAATGGAGCAGTTGAGGCTACAAACAAGAACATCAAGAGGATTCTGCGGAAGACTACCAACACCTACACGGACTGGCCAGAAATGCTACCTCTGGCACTATGGGGTTATCGAACAACCGAAAGGACTTCAACTGGGGCCACTCCCTACTCCCTGGTCTATGGGATGGAGGCTGTCTTACTAATCGAACTAGAACTACCCTCACTAAGGGTCCTGGCTGAAACAGGAATGATCGAGGAGGACTGGGTTCAGTCGCTATGACGAGTTAGCACTACTGGACGAAAGGAGGCTGAGAGCGTTATACCATGTGCAAGGGTATCAACGCCGCATCGCACAAGCATTCAACAAAAAGGTAAAGCCAAGAGACATCAAAGTAGGAGACATGGTGCTCAAAGCAATCCGTCGCCACGTTTCAAACCCGAGGGGCAAGTTTAGACCGAACTGGGGAGGCCCCTTTCTTATCAAACGCATACTTTCTGGAGGAGCAGCATACATTGCAGACTTGGTTGGAATGGAATTCGCAACGCCAGTCAACATTGACAAGCTGAGGAAGTACTACCCTTGAGATATGCTCGTTGGGCCGAAAATCACAAGGGTGGGCGGGCCCAAGCAAAAATTAGAGCAAGCCTGCTAGGTCGAAAACCCGCAAGGGCGGCTTAGGCAAAAACTAAGGCACAAATAAAACGCTCGCTAGACCGAAAATCCGCAAGGGCGGTTTAGGCAAAATTAAGAGCACAAAAGGAGAGGAAAATACCCGAGTGAACCCTCACCAAAACAAAACAAATCTCGTTTGTTGGAACTACTTTTATGGCCTGATTCCCTCCATGGGATACGTAGGCAATCTCTAGATTGAGATTCGGCCACTACTATCATCATCACTTCCAAAATTTCTAGGTCTATCCTAAAGCATGTTCACTATCAAACCATGGCGATAGCATCTTCAAATAAAACAGCCAAATGTTTTATTGTTTCCAAAGAATAAGGAAAAGCAAACTTAAACAATTCTCAATCTATGAAAGCTAGAATCAAACAACATCTTTTGAAAAACATAAGCAATTTGTCAAATCTCTAGGTCTTCCTTCTCTTCGCACTTTTGTCCTTCAAAAGGTTTTTCTCTAACCAGCGCTTATACGAACCCAATAGCTTGTCAACAGAGTTCTCACCAATATCTTGCATCAATCGATTCGGCCAGAAACGAAGCGCATTGCGGCAAAAGCTGGCATCATGAACCTTAGAAACAGCATACTCAGGGTCACCCAAGACTTTGACTTGTTCAACCCCAAACTGTCTTTGAATGCGGGCAGGAAAGTAGAAGGTAACCTGAGTGATACCAATCATTGCAATGCCAAAATGGTTCATGGTACTCACAGTCATGCTCTCAACACCATACCAGGGGCAAACCCATTGAATCTGATCGCCCTTGCGAGTCTCCATCCATGCCTTCTAAGCAGCCTCAGTTGGAAACTGTTTCCTCACGCGACGCTTCGTGCAGTGGTCCGAACTATAGGGGAGCTGCTCTAGCGCATCCCATACCCTCAGCTTTTCATAAAGCCATACCTACGGGAAACCAGGGAAAATTGCAAGTTGTGAGAACACGTGTGTCAAAGCAAAAGAGTGTTGAGTGAAAAAAGATAACTTGACAAATGAACAAACAAAGAGCGAACCTGTAGTAGCAAAGGACTGCCCGAGAACTGGGTTGTAGGATCACCCTTCACCATGTCAAGACCCATCAAGGTCTCTGCCAACACTAAGCCAGCAAAACCTACACGGTTTCCAATTTGTTGAGCGAAATCAAGTAGCATGGAATCAGCATAGCTAGAGGAAGGGCCAAGCAAGTAATAATGGAGAAGACAGATGCACAATGCATGAAAGCATGCCTTTTGTTGAGAAACTTGATGATGAGCTTCAGTTGTACCAAAATGCTGAACAAACTGTAGGGTTTCCAGCCTTCCATTCACCATGAAAAACCTAACTTCATGTTTCTGAACTTGGAGCAAATCCTTCAAAAGGTTACCATGGTTGAACAAAGGGTTAGGGACAATGAGACCCTCTCTATCCGAATGACCCATCCTCAATAGTAGGACACAGTTCTTCTCTTCTAAATCGAAAGACATGAAAAGCAGGATCCCACAAGCTAGTGGCTGCCCTAAGGAAAGTGAAATTCACAGGAATTTGACGAAGGGAGAATAGAAAGTGCATACCGAAGGACTTAAAATGCAAACGGATGAGGGAACCGAGGCACGGAGCCGGTTGTAGTCATGAGGCGAGAGCCTGGAGAGTGATGGAATCGAGGCGTGGAGCTTTTTGTAATCTTGAGGCGAAGGCTTGAGGAGATCGGATAGGACCGAAGCGCGGAGCTGGTGTTGACCATAAGGCGAGAGCCTGAGGTGTCGGAGCTTTTGAGCTCGATAGAACCGAAGCGCAGAGCTGGTATTGATCATAAGGTGAGAGCCTGTGGTGTCAGAGCTTTGAGCTTGACGTGATGAACCGAAGCACGGAGCTGGTATAAGGCAGGGGCCTGAGGTGAAGGAACTGAGGCATGGAGCCTGAGGTGATTAGATTGAGGCGTGGAGCCTGCTGCAGTCTTGAGGTGAGGGCCTGAGTTGTCGGAGCTTAGAGCTTGACGTGATATGAACCGAAGCGTAGAGCTGGTTGCATTCTGATGGTCTGTGCACGGAGCTTTCTCATCACAAGTGTTGGCGTGGAGCCAAAGGATCGAGGCGCTGAACCAATCAATAAAATCGAGGCGTAGAGCCGGTTGATTGCAGGGTTGACCTGTTTCATGAGAGATATGCAGAGTGTATATGTGTGATGATGGTTGTTAGATATGAACAGATATGATGATGCAGACTCGATGTGATAAAGCAATATGTGCACGGGCCCGTGCGTGTGTGTTTGTTTTAAGCTTAGAGCTTCTATCAAGTTCCGGACTTGAGCATTCAGAGCATAGAGCTCGAGCATTCGGATGGCAGAATCCGAGCATTCAAAGTACAGGCTTTGAGCGTCCAGTACGCAGTGGTTGAGCGTCCAGTACGCAGAATCGGAGCTTTTGAGCTCGATAGAACCGAAGCGCAGAGCTGGTATTGATCATAAGGTGAGAGCCTGTGGTGTCAGAGCTTTGAGCTTGACGTGATGAACCGAAGCACGGAGCTGGTATAAGGCAGGGGCCTGAGGTGAAGGAACTGAGGCGTGGAGCCTGAGGTGATTAGATTGAGGCGTGGAGCCTGCTGCAGTCTTGAGGTGAGGGCCTGAGTTGTCGGAGCTTAGAGCTTGACGTGATATGAACCGAAGCGTAGAGCTGGTTGCATTCTGATGGTCTGTGCACGGAGCTTTCTCATCACAAGTGTTGGCGTGGAGCCAAAGGATCGAGGCGCTGAACCAATCAATAAAATCGAGGCGTAGAGCCGGTTGATTGCAGGGTTGACCTGTTTCATGAGAGATATGCAGAGTGTATATGTGTGATGATGGTTGTTAGATATGAACAGATATGATGATGCAGACTCGATGTGATAAAGCAATATGTGCACGGGCCCGTGCGTGTGTGTTTGTTTTAAGCTTAGAGCTTCTATCAAGTTCCGGACTTGAGCATTCAGAGCATAGAGCTCGAGCATTCGGATGGCAGAATCCGAGCATTCAAAGTACAGGCTTTGAGCGTCCAGTACGCAGTGGTTGGGCATCCAAGCGTAGAGCTTGAGCATTCAAGTGTATAACTTGAGCATCCAGTTCACAGTGGTTGGGCATCCAAGCGTAGAGCTTGAGCATTCAAAAATGTTAGATTTTTGAGCATTCAGGCGTAGAGCCCGAGAATAGACGTCTTGATTGATGGGGTGGCACTGAGCCTGTTGCTTGTTTACGGCTTCGAGCCAGTTGAGACGATGGACATAGGCTTCGAGCCTGTTAAGAACTTGATTGTGTACGGCTTCGAGCCAGTTGAGACAATGGGCTTAGAGCTGCTGGGTTGGTTGTTACGGCTTCGAGCCAGTTGAGATAATGGGCTTGGAGCCGCTAAGTTGAGTGATTACAGGCGTAGAGCCTGTTGCCGTGATAGCGAGCATAGAGCTGCTGAGATAAAGGGCTTCAAGCCGCTGGGTGATAGTAGACGTAGGCTACAAGCCTATTGAGGTAATGGGCTTCGAGCCACTGAGTTGATTGTTATGGCTTCGAGCCAGTTCAGATGGTAGATACAGGCTTCGAGCCTATTGAAGTAATGGGCTTCGAGCCGCTGAGTTGTGATAACGGGCGTAGAGCCTGTTGTTGTGATAGCGAGCACAGGCGTAGAGCCATTGAGTGAGTGTATATAGGCGTAGAGCCTGTCGATAATGGGCTTCGAGCCGCTGTGATTGAGTGAATACAGGCGTAGAGTCTGTTGCTGTGATAGTGAGCGTAGAGCTGCGGGGAGGGTTGTTACGGCTTAGAGCCAATTGAGATTGCTTGAGTATGATTTGTAGGCGCAGAGCCTGCTATTGAGATGGCGAGCATAAAGCTGCTAAGTCGAGGGCTTGGAGCCGCTGAGATGATAGGCCTGGAGCCGCTGAGTGATGGGCATAGGCATAGAGCCGCTGAGTAAGTTGATATGGTCACGGAGCTGCTTATTTCTTTGGTAGTGGGTATGGGCATAGAGCCGTTGGGTAAGTTGACTTGTTTTGACCAGCAGTTTGTGGAGAGAGGGCTTCCTTATGCTTGGATATGCCCCCAAGGCTGACTTGATTTTTGTGGGCTACCTGCCCGAAAAATTATATTTCCGTTTTAAGAAAAATTGATTTGAAGAGTCGCCACCTGGATTTATGGTTAATCACCCGAGAAACCATTTTGTTTTGAAAATGGTTGATTTGAATTGAAAACCAGAGATCGTTTTGAGGGTCCGGAAGCCATGTTACGAGGGGGGAAGGGTTTTACGGCACCCCCCTCGCCCGATTCGAAATCGGTCTCTACTAAACGTTTGCGGGATTTTTAAAAGGGATTTTGTTTCATTAAAGCATTTAGCAAGTATCCACAGTTATAACGCGTAAGAAGTGCATGCATGTGCAAGTGTATAGTGGATGACAAAATGGTAAATGAATAAGATGCATGATAATAGAAATGCCACTGACTGCACTCTCGAGCGCTCGGGAGTGGTCCCGAGCGCTCGAGACCTCTTATCCCCTGCAAAATAGAACTTAGCACCTCTGGATGCAAACGGAATATACAAACAGTGAGGTATAAATTAGAGCAGCATTTAGGTAGGTTTGCTCAGCATTGAACTCAAACAAACAAGAACAGGTCTTGAATATCCAAGTATTGCTTCCTAGCAAACAGAAAATAAACCCAACTGGGCTCTGGAAGGACCAGTGCACACCCAGTACATACTAAAATACAGGAAATGCAGTATTTGATGACAAAATAAGATTTTGGTCGCAGCAGCACTCCTGAGCGCTCAGGAATGGTCCCGAGCGCTCGGGAGTGAACCCAGTGCCCGAAAAAAGATTTGTTTCTTTGTATTCCTCTTGCTCTTGTTGTTAAACCAAGATCAAGTTGCTCACAACCAGTATGAAGAACTGGTATGAGCCACCGATCTCCCTCAGACAGGGGAAAACAGCAGGCCTAGGTACAAAATGAAATTTTATACCTTTGATCAAGCTTGAACTTGACTTCTTGATGGATTTGAGGACTGTAATGTGGCTGGAAAACAGTGAGAAACAAGGTCTTAGATGTATCTACGAATAAAATATTTTTGGTGATTTTCTTGGATGTTTCTTTGAAAATTATTTGAAGGGAAAATTTGAAAAATGTTTGAAGGTGGTTAAGAGCTAGAACTTCTGAAAACAGGGGAGTGAGAGAGAAATTTTCGTCCTTTGATCGCAACCAAAGAGGCTGTTCTTCCCTTCTGAGGGGAGTCTCTCAGCCTGACCCAGTCTTCAATACTGGGTGCATGGTTGGGAGACCCTAGTGTAAAAACAAGAGCAATGGGGTACAAAAATGTTTTCACAAAACCCTTACTGGAAACACTCCCGAGCGCTCGAGAGTGCTCCCAAGCGCTCGGGTCTGTTCCCAGTTTCATGCATGGTCCTTTGTCACATAGTAGGCTGGGAATGAGGTGTACTCTTAAAAGAAATGGTTTCATTTTGGCATGCATGCACAAGGAAGTCATTTTCCACTAAAACAGAAGCACTTCTTACAAGTTTTCATGTAAAATAAGGTTTTTCCAAAGTGAAAAGATGTTCTCCTCTTGGGAAGTATCAAAACAAGGGTGTTTGCATGTCAAGTCTGTACCATTTCCTGTTTGAGAGCAAGCTGACATGCAGCTCACTCCCAAGCGCTCCGAACCATTCCCGAGCGCTCGGGAGTGCATGTATGCCATTGCATCTCATTTTCCCAGTCTGCTATGTTTTCTGGTTTCTGCATGCATAAGTGTGGCCTGTTGCTCTTTTAAATTTATAGATCTAGCCTTGATGAGGCAGGGATGCTGTGGGCAGCATGCCCTTCGGAGAGGAAAAGGATTTCGTTCCTTCCCCTGCCGTTTGCGGCCCTTTTTCAAAAAATCGAGGGAGCGCGAGCGCCGGTGGCAAGCGCTCGAAATACAGAGTCGCCACTTGAGTTTTGAGGGTCCGACACTCAAGGAACCGCATTTCGAAGCACCTGCCGCGCTGTTTTTGTTTGAAAAAGTTAAGGAAACCAGTCCGTCATAACCATATCTGGGTTTGGGAGCCAGGTTACGAGAGGGGAAGGGTTTTAAGGCACCCCTCTCGCCCGATCCGGAGATCGGTCTCTACTTAGGCATTTTTATGAAAATATTTGTGATTCTTCCTCTTTTTGATCAATTTTAGCCAATTAGGGCGGGGAAAACAGTTAATCGGGGATTAAAAACTGTAACAATTTGCAGGATGTGATCAAATAATTGTGTAGGTGGAGAAAAATAGATGGTACCTAGAACAACGTCGAATCTCTTTATGTCACGTGCTGTTCGGCCGGAACCCTAATATCTTTGCCTGAACCCTAACCTGTAAAACAGACAAGGGGTGAGCGCACCTCTGCCTCTCGTGGCAAAGGCCCTCCGATGCCTAAGTTAGTATCTCGTACCGTATCAAACCCTAATTATCAAAAGGAAGTATAGACTGAGTGCAACTTATTGCGTACCTTTTCCCTCTGGGTTTACCTCGTATTTATAGATATGAGCATGCTTGCTTTCCAAGCATCCTTCTCGTCCCAGGCCTCCTGTCTCGTACAAGAAACCTGGCTCTTCTGGGAATCTCTTACCCAATCAACTGAGATCCTTTCCTCATAGGGTCTGTTCTCACTATAGAACTCATCCCTTAGTAGGACTGTCTTTTGACTTATCTTTACCGTATATCGGGTCCGTCTTACAGGACACCCCTATTGCCTTATCTCTTAAGACAAAGTTTCATCAAGTAACTCTATCTGTTCGGCATACGCCCCTACCGAACAGACAGCACAACCAGATAATTTTCTATGTCACTGGCCCCTCTTGGCCGAACAAGCTATACCAACTAACGACTTCTCATGTCGTTAGTCCCTCTCAGCCGAATAGACAATCTAATCTGGTGCCCTCTGGATGCACCGGACCTTTCCGCCGCCGTTCATCTTATATGGAATCCCATATCACTTTCCTCATTACACGGATCTAGAACACCACGTGTTCGGCAACTATTTGCACCTGTTCGGTAACACCTCCCTACAATTGCTCCCCAGCTTTCGCTCATTATCACTGTTCGAAGATGATGAGTAAAGCTCAAAAGTGAACTCAGAGCCGAACAGACAAGATCCCGTGCAGATACAGTCATTGGGCTCCCATTGATGTCTTTTGGCGGTTTAGTCATAACTTTCTCGAAATAATGACTCCACGTGGTGTGTTTCGTACACCTCGCATTAAACTCGAACTGATGTTTTGGCCAAACGCCGTTTGCACGTTAGCCATCCACTTCTTGTGGCCGTTACTTTTCTTATAACGCCGTGAAAAAGAGGGGACGGTTCGTCTCCGTCTCTTTCACTTAATCCCAAAAGGAGGGATATTTTTGGTTTTTACACCACAGAAAGGCTTTGGTTTTGTTTTTGTTTTCTCTCTCTAAAACCAGGCGATAACCTCCGCTCCTCATCCGCCATCGCCGCCGTCTGCAAAACTCGATTGCACCCCAGAAAAGTCCCAGAATCATCTTCGTAAGACTTTTTACCCCTTCTCTATTTCACATTTCAATTTGAGATTTCGTTCTCAGATTTGCTTTAGAGAACCAGGGTTTCTTTAGAACCTTTTTTCCAGATCTTCCTCATACTATTCGTAGTCTCGTTCATTTCATCTATCATCCATTGCAGATGAGGCTGATAGTGGCCCTAAGCCAGGAAAATTTAGAAAACTTTGCGAAACACCCGCTGCCATGGCGGCATTCAGGGCGGACTATAAAGTCCCTGCTAACGTTGGGCTTGAGCTCGCCCCTCTAGGTGCAATCAGGGAAGATGGGAGATGGGATAGGCAGTGCATTCCCATCGTGGCCATCGTTGAGGGTGGCGTTCGCTTCCCCCTAGACCCCTTACTTCGTCGGGTTCTTAGTTGGTACAAACTTTCTCCTATGCAAGTATCCACAAATTTTTTCAGGCTAGTGATGGGTATCGTGGCCCTGAATAGAATTTTAGGCACCCAAGTAGGTTTATGGGAAATCCAATGGTGGTACAGCATCGTGCTGAACCCAGAATACAATACTTACTATTTCAAAGTAAGGAAAGCGGAAAAGCGCCTCGTGCTTAACTTGCCAGACTCTGCTCGTGATCACGAAATGGACTTCCTGTACGTCACTGGCGCCTACGAGCCATTTGGGGAAGATGGCCAAGTGGTGGGCTTCCATTGCCCCCACAAATGGGGCCACCCACGTATGCTCCTAATTCACTTTACTATAACTTACTGCTTCCATCCTTACCTCTTTATGTGATTCGATTTGTATTTGAATTTTGATTCTGCAGCGACAAACGCCAACAAACGCCCCGGACGAGAGCCTAGCTACGTCCGAACAGCAGAAATAAACAGGATATTGCAATACACTGGTGAGCCAGGGACCCGAACAGCTGGGAGAGGCTGGGACGCAAGCGTGCTTTTGGGCTACGACCCTGCCTATAGGGGCTTTATAGATAGAAGGTTAGCCCACCCAAGCATCAGTGCTGCCTCTACTTTGACTGCTCCCCAGCCTAGAAGCTCGAGATCCAACACTGGAGTAACTATAGCCAGTCAACCAGGAGAGGTTCCAATCGCTGAAGGTGTTCCCCTACCTCGACTGATACTCAGGAGATCATCTCGTAAACGGGCTGCTTCTCCACAACAACCCGAACAGCCAGACATCAATCAATCTCCCTCTCCAAGATACTCTCGATTGCCCCAAGATTCAGGTATCATGTCTCAACAACCTCTCAACCTCAACACCCTCCTTACCATTCCTGCACGGGGACGGGGCTCTACTGGCCGGGTGTCGTCCACCGGTCAAGCTCCTCCTGCACCTCGCCGAAGCAGGGGGGGCTCAACGAGATCTTCTTCCCCCCGGGAGCAAGATGGTTCCATTGGGGCCTCTGATGCCCACCGGGACAAACGCCCCAGGCATGGCGAAGACGGGGCCTCACATGTTGAAGCTGCTGCCGGGGCCGTAGATACCCCGTCGCCGATCGTCCAGGTTATACACGAGGCCTGGACACCCCAACTCAAAAGGAGTGACCGGCCCGTGAATATAGGGGACAGTGTCAGCTCCTCAGAGACCGCACTGGCTGTAGCCCAGGCACTGTTGCTGCCCGCAGATATGCAGAAAGAAGCCGCTTCTTCAACTGACCGGCTAGTGGCCACTGGGGTTGCAAGTGGGGTTAAGGTAAAGTATTACCTTTACGATTCTTTAGTATACATTGACCATATGTACTAATTGCCCTTTATTTTAATGCATTTCAGTTTATCCAGAAGATGGTCGCTCTAGGCCAGAGATTGCAGGAGATTGAGCCTGACCGAAACAGGCTTCTGAGAGACAATACCAGGCAACTCCAGACCATAACAAGACTGGAGAGGGAGAGGGACAAAGCAAGGCTCGAGACCGAAGGGATGAAGGCAAAGATGGAGGCAGCAGAAGAGAACCTCAGACAAGCTCTGGCAGAGATCGATGCTACCAAGAAGGCTGCATATGATGACGGGCATCAGAAGGGTTTTGATGCTGCAACAGCCAGCTACGTAGAACAGATGCCGGGCATTCAAGATCACATATGGGCTGCTGGATGGGAGGCATGTTTGATCAAAATTGGTGCTGATGATGATTGCACCCTATGGGTTGACAACGATCTGCCTAGCAAACGTGCCCAGCCATCTCATAGCTCCGTGGAGCCTGCCCTTGATAATATCGAAGAGCAGATCGATGATTTTGCTGATGTGGATGAGGAGATGGAGATGGAGACTTAGGCTGCCCAGCCTGGATCCCAAGAAGCCCACGACGAGCAGCAAACCACAGAGGGAGCAACTACTGAGTCCGTCGTTCTGGAAGAACAACCAACTGGAGACAGCAGTGCTACTGTTGTTCCAAGCAACACCACACCTGAGGTCCAGAACCTGGACTAACTTGGTAAGTCTTAGCCCATTTCTTTCGACCATCCATAAACATTTTGCTGGTCCTGTGTGACCGTAAACTTCAGCCCTGCGAGGCATCAGTATATTTTGAACATACTTTTAACACAGGCATTTGGCCCTTTGTGGCAGTACATTGGTTTGCTCGGCCCTTTCGTGGCTTTTTCTGATATTGCACTTAGCCCCTCGCGGCCAGAGGTTTCAGGTTATTTTGACTAAGTTATTTCATACTTAGCCAGTTCTTCGTACATGTGTTTGCATCAACCAAGTGTGTTCATACTTGGATATTCATTCTAAGTCCTGGAATACCTTAGCTGTTGATGCACATGCTTAGTGAGCTTTCTAGCTTTTACGTACTAAGCTTTACTCATACTTGGACAAATATGCATTTTCTCGTATGCTCCCCAAGTTCTACGTGTTTGGAGATACTCATAAGTGTATTCGTACTTGGCTGTTTGCTTGTAAGTTTTTCATACTTAGTCAATCGTGTAAGCAAGGAACTTAGGTAACTCGTACATGATTGGGTTCCAACATGTTACTGCCAAGTGTTTTCAGACTTGGAAAAGAGGCAAGATATGCTCATAGTTTTGAGTTTTATCATACTCAAAAGGAATCCATGTATCTAAATAACATGTTTAGACATACTTTCGTTATGTCTTATTTCCTAAGTTTTTCATACTTTGGGATTGATTTTAAGTTTCTCATACTTAAAAAGATCATTTAAGTTTCTCATATTTAAAAAGATCTTTGAGTGTCTCGTACTTAGGATCGTTAAGTTTCTCATACTTAAAAAGATCATTTAAGTTTCTCATACTTAAAAAGACTTTGAGTGTCTCGTACTTAGGATCGTTAAGTTTCTCCTACTTAAAAAGATCATTTAAGTTTCTCATACTTAAAAAGACTTTGAGTGTCTCGTACTTAGGATCGTTAAGTTTCTCATACTTAAAAAGATCATTTAAGTTTCTCATACTTTAAAAAGACTTTGAGTGTCTCGTACTTAGGATCGTTAAGTTTCTCATACTTAAAAAGATCATTGAGTGTCTCGTACTTCTAATATACAAATTCATACGTTCTAAGGCGTTCATGCCCATTACCTGCTCCCCAATACGAAGGAGGGACAGTTTGGCCATTGTTCGGATTCACAAGTTAAAAAACATCCATAAATCGGAGTATGCTGTAAAAACATAAATTTTTATTCATAATTGTGAAACTCAAGGAGTCGTTATGCGTACACCTTGCAACTAAAAGGAGAAAACGATGGAATTTTCTTCGTAATCCCCGCAAAATAACATAATTCTAAAACAGAATTTGAAAATAAAGGAATGGTCTTCGTAATTCCCACAGAGTAACATAATCCTAAAACAGAATTCAAAAGCAAAAAAGTCTTTTAAATAAAGAACTTTCTCAAATTGTGGACATTCCAAGGCCTTGGTACCGGGTTCCCATCCAGGTCAGCCAATCTATAGGCCCCAATGCCCGCAATTTCGGTTACTCGATACGGTCCTTCCCAATTTGCTCCCAGCTTTCCTTCATTAGCTACTTTGGTATTGCCGAGTACTTTTCGTAGCACAAGGTCCCCAATACCAAATTCTCGGGGGTGGACACGTTTATTGTAGCCTTTCATTAGTTGTTCCTGGTATGAGGCCAAATGGATCAAAGCCTTTTCCCTCCTCTCTTCGGCCAGATCAAGCTCGATTTCTAGAGCCCTGTCATTACCCCCACTCTCAACCAATGCAGTCCTATTGGTTGGAAGTCCAACTTCCAGGGGTATGACTGCCTCTGTACCATATGCCAATGAATAGGGGGTCTCTCCCGTAGACCTCCTAGGTGTTGTTCGGTAGGCCCATAGGACCAGGGGCAGTTCATCAGGCCACTTGCCTTTTGCCTTGTCCAACCTCTTCTTGATTCCATCAAGAATTGTTTTGTTGGAAGCTTCTGCTTGCCCATTGCTCTGAGGGTAGGCAGGGGTTGAGTAATAGTTCCTTATCCCATATTGGGAACAAAAAGTCTTGAATTTTTTCTGGAACTGTGCCCCATTATCTGTGATCAAAGAATAGGGGACCCCAAATCGAGTGATAATGCTTTTCCACACAAACCTTTCTATCATAGGTTCAGTGATTTTGGCCAAAGGTTCAGCCTCAATCCACTTGGTGAAGTAATCAGTGGCCACCAACAAGAACTTTCGATTTCCTGTTGCTTTATGCAGTGGACCCACGATGTCCATTCCCCACTGGGCAAATGGCCAAGGGCTAGTTAAGGGTACCAGATCTTCGGCCGGTGTCTTTATCATGGGCGAGAACTTCTGGCACTTCTCACAAATTTTAACATAGACCTTGGCATCTTCCTGCATGTGTGGCCACCAATATCCTTGAGAAATTGCTCGGTGGGCAATGGATCTGCCCCCAGCATGGCTTCCACATGTTCCCTCGTGTATCTCATGTAGGAACTTCTGTACCATTTCGGGGTGTACACAAAGCAAATATGGCCCAGTGAAGGATTTCTTATACAACTTCCCATCAGGGGACAACCAAAACCTTGCAGACTTGGTTTTGATTTTGTGTGCCTCTTTTTTCTCCGTAGGGAGAGTTTCGTCTCGTAAAAACTCTACGATTGGATCCATCCAACTTGGTCCTTGGTTCACGTCCAGGATCAAGTCCACACTTCTGCCGATGCTCGGTTCGGCTAAGTAGTCAACTGCTACCTTCCGTTTAAACTCAGTTGGGACAGCTGCGGCCAACCATGCTAAAGAATCTGCATGAGAATTCTGTCCAGAGCTTATCTGTTCTATAGATACCCTTTCGAAGGTGTTCAGTAAAACTCTGGCTACCTCCACGTAGGCTGCCATCTTCTCATTTCGAGCTTCATACTCGCCGGACAGTTGGTTTACCACCAGCTGTGAATCACATTAAACCCTGATTCTCTTAACCTTCAGAGTTTTGGCACTGTTCAAGCCAACTAGAAGAGCCTCATACTCTGCTACATTGTTTGATGCACTGAAGCCCAGCCGAACAGACTGTTCCAACATAACACCCTCAGGAGTGAACAAAACAATGCCAATACCTGAACCAGTGTTACAGGCAGAACCGTCGACAAATAGTTTCCATTCTAAAGGATCCTGTTCGGCAGGAGCCTTTCCTTTCCTCTTAGATAGTTCAACTTTCTGCTCCTGTCTCGTAGGAGGCCGAGGTGCTACAGTTGGTGAAAATTCCGCCACAAAATCAGCCAACACTTGACCTTTGATTGCAGTGCGCGGCTGGTAGTCAATATCATATTGACTTAACTCAACAGACCAAGTTGAGATCCGCCCAGAGAAATCCGCCTTTCGTAGCAGTGATCTTAATGGGAACTCAGTGTAGACCACGACCTTATGGCTTTGGAAATAATGGGGCAACTTTCGTGTTGCTGTTCTTAACGCAAGGACCAGTTTTTCAAGGGGCAGATACCTCGTTTCTGCGTCTAGAAGTGTTTTACTTACGTAATAAACCGGGATCTGTTCGGGTCCCTTATCCCTTAACAGAACCGCACTTACAGCATGTTCAGAAACTGCTAGATATAAAATCAAAATCTCACCTGGGTCTGGAGTCGACAAGAGGGGAGCTTGAGCCAAATACTTCTTCAAGTCTTGGAATGCTTGCTCACATTCTGCTCCCCATTCAAACCCTTCTCTTTTCTTGAGTAACTGGAAGAAAGGCCTACATTTATCACTTGAACGGCTGATGAACCTGTTTAGGGCTGCAGCCATCCCGGTCAATCTCTGGACTTCTTTCGTAGTCTTAGGACTTTGGAGCTTCTGTAAGGCCGTTATCTGATCAGGATTCGCCTCGATTCCTCTCAGAGTGACCAGGTGGCCCAGGAATTTTCCAGAGCCAACTCCAAACGCACATTTCGAGGCGTTGAGTTTTAACTTGTACTTCCTCAAGATTCCAAAGGCCTCTTTTAGGTCCAGAATGTGCCCCTGCCTGGTCCTGCTCTTGACTACCATATCGTCTATGTATACCTCCATAGTCTGGCCAAGAAGTTTCCTAAACATGATTGTAGCCAGCCTTTGGTAAGTTGCTCCTGCATTTCTCAGCCCAAAAGGCATAACGCTATAGCAGTACAACCCTCGTGGTGTAATGAAAGAAGTCTTCTCCTGATCAGGCCCAAACATAGCAATCTGATGGTATCCTCGATATGCATCGAGGAAACTCATTCGTTCATACCCAGCAGTGGCGTCAACCAACTGATCAATCCTTGGGAGAGGGAAGCTATCCTTAGGACAAGCTTTATTCAAGTCTGTGAAGTCTACACAGACACGCCATTTCCCATTCTTCTTTTTCACGACCACAGTGTTGGACAGCCACTCTGGGTAATAGACTTCTTGTATTGCTTTAGCCTCTAGCAAACGATCCACTTCTTCAATAACAGCGTCAACATGCTGTACTGCTGCCCTTCTTTTCTTCTGAATAACGAGCTTATGCTGCGGGTCGACATTTAGGTGGTGACAGATCACATCTGCATCTACTCCAGGCATCTCTTCTGGTACCCATGCAAACACATCAACATGTTCTTTTAAGAAACCTATCAATTCGGACTCTTCCTTATCGGGAAGTGACTCCCCAATCAGAAAATACGTCTCGGGATCAGTTTCGTTGATCTGTATTTTCTTTAGGCCTTCCACTACTTTGTCCGCTGGATTTCTTCCAACATCCTCAACAGTCGGTTGATCTGCCTCTACTGTATGAACTTGATGGGCCTTTGGAACTTTCTTGATGATGGAAATCAAGCAGTGTTGTGCTGATTTTTGGTTCCCTTTTATCTTTTCGATCCCGTCAGACCCTGGGAATTTCACCATCTGGTGATAAGTAGAAGAAACAGCCCTCATCTTATGTAACCAGGTTCTTCCTATAATTGCATTATAGGAGGATGGGACGTCGACCACCAAGAAATTTGTCCTTAGGACCACTGTCCCTGCCCGAACAGGCAGAGTTACCTTCCCGAGGGGCCAGACGGCACTTGCACCAAATCCAACCAAAGGCGTAATAGATTGTTCCAAATCTATTTGCTTCAATCCCAGCTTTTTGAATGCATCGTAATACAACACCTCTGTGCAGCTCCCTGAATCTTACCAAGATTCTCTCAATGTCATATTCCCCAATTCGTAGGGTTATGACTAATGCATCGTTGTGAGGCACCTGAACCTCTCCCAGATCCTCATCAGTAAAGACTATAACATCGTTGGGCATGTCATTATCTCATCCTCTTTTGTTCCCCACTCGCATAACATACTGGTCATGCTTGACCTGCCTCTGCATTAGTCTTACCTCATTCCTCGTATAAGGTGTGGCCAATCCATGTATCATATGGATTACGCCCCTAGGATTCTGTTCGTAATCCAGCTCCATCGTTTTTCCTTTATCTTTGGGATCCTCCTGAATGAATTCCTTAAGATAACCTCGAGAGACCAAATCATCGAGATGTCTTTTGTACATCTCACAATCCTCTGTCATATGACCCCAGTCCTTGTGGTAACTGCAGTGCTGATTCGTAGCACGTTTTGCTTCCTTATCTCCACCTAGACTTGGGGGCCATTTGAAGAAAGGCTGATTCTTTATTCGATAAAGAATCCTGTAGATTGGCTCTTTCCAAACCGTAGTTATCGAAAAGAACGACTTAGGATCAGGCGCCTGCTTTTCCTTGTAAGGCTCTTTCTTAGCCTGCCCATATTCTTTTCGATAAGTCTTGGGCTCTGGCTTATCTGCCCTCTTTGCCGGAGTCTTTGGTTGTTCGGCAACAACTCTGCCTTCCTCCCGGAGTATGTCGTCCTCCATTCTTGCGTGTTGTTCGATTCGCTCCATTAGCCTTGCCAATGATGCCACAGGATCCTTATTCAATGACCGGCGTAACTCGCCCCGAACAGGCAGGCCAGTTTTGAAGGTAGCAATGGCATACTCCTCACTGCAACTGTCTATCTCATTAAAGGTTTCCCAGTATTTCTTTGCGTAGTCTCTGATCGGCTCGTTATCCTCCTGCTTCATCATTGAGAGACTTTCGAACGTCTTGGGAGCCTTTCTACTCGTTAAGAACCGAGCAGTGAACTCTTCTGCTAATTGCGTCCAACCTCGTATGGAACGTGGTTCCAACTTATGGAACCATGATAAAGCCACCTTTCCCAAGCTTGAAGGGAACATCTTGCACATGATGGCATCATCTCCATCATGCATGAACATTGCCTGTTGGTAATGTTGTACATGAGCAACGGGATCTGCATTTGTCTCGTAAAGCACGAACGACCCGTGCTTCACTCTGCTCAGCAGACGCGCGTCCTGTAGCCTTTTTGAAAAAGGTGACGCTGCTATATTACTCAGGGCCCGCCTTGTTGCCTCACGTGCAGTCATAGACCCATCTTCTCGCTTTTTGGATTCGTGGGTCACTGCCCTGTTCCAATCGCTATCAGGTCTCTCGTACCTGTCCCTGTGGTGTTTTCTAACGCCTTCCTCGGGCGAGGAACTTCGGCTCCTGCTTCTTCTGTAACGTGGGGGAGTTCTTTGCTTGCTTGGACTCCTGCTTCTTCTCTTTCGTGAAGAAACTCTCTTTTTGGGAGGAGTGGGGCTTCTGGACTTGCTCCTCCTTCTTCGTGAAGGGGCCTTTGTGTATTGCACCATGACCAGTCCATCTCCCCTGGACCTCCTTTATGCTAACCCAGAGTCCTCAGGATGTTCACGGATTCGCTCTAACTCTCGGATCTCGCGTTCCCTTTTCCGTATTAGTCGAGCATATTCCTCGACTTCCTGCCTCTTTTTATCGAGGATATCCTCGTTGCTGTGCACACTTTTCGAATGTGCAACTAATTCTCCCCTGTGATGGGATTTGCTCCTTCGCGTGGAGGTTGTAGCCGTTTTGCCCTCCCTGTTCTTGGAGTTGTCATGGATGGTAAGAGGATCCCTGCTTGTTGTCCTCTTATCATGCCCGATAATTGGCTTTCTCGGAGCACCTGGTGGGGACTTATCCCCTCCGCCACCAGCCTGGTTTTTGTCGGTAATCGGTGTAACTGGATCTACCTCCACCATGGTCGTATTTCAAAAGGGAACTCTTTCGTTTCCCACAGACGGCGCCAATTGTAGGTGGAGAAAAATAGATGGTACCTAGAACAGCGTCGAATCTCTTTATGTCACGTGCTGTTCGGCCGGAACCCTAATATCTTTGCCTGAACCCTAACCTGTAAAACAGACAAGGGGTGAGCGCACCTCTGCCTCTTGTGGCAAAGGCCCTCCGATGCCTAAGTTAGTATCTCGTACCGTATCAAACCCTAATTATCAAAAGGAAGTATAGACTGAGTGCAACTTATTGCGTACCTTTTCCCTCTGGGTTTATCTCGTATTTATAGATATGAGTATGCTTGCTTTCCAAGCATCCTTCTCGTCCCAGGCCTCCTGTCTCGTACAAGAAACCTGGCTCTTCTGGGAATCTCTTACCCAATCAACTGAGATCCTTTCCTCATAGGGTCTGTTCTCACTATAGAACTCATCCTTTAGTAGGACTGTCTTTTGACTTATCTTTACCGTATATCGGGTCCGTCTTACAGGACACCCCTATTGTCTTATCTCTTAAGACAAAGTTTCATCAAGTAACTCTATCTGTTCGGCATACGCCCCTACCGAACAGACAGCACAACCGGATAATTTTCTATGTCACTGGCCCCTCTTGGCCGAACAAGCTATACCAACTAACGACTTCTCATGTCGTTAGTCCCTCTCAGCCGAACAGACAATCTAATCTGGTGCCCTCTGGATGCACCGGACCTTTCCGCCGCCGTTCATCTTATATGGAATCCCATATAACTTTCCTCATTACACGGATCTAGAACACCACGTGTTCGGCAACTATTTGCACCTGTTCGGTAACACCTCCCTACAAATTGCATGGATAGATGACATGATGAGTAATAAATGGGATGAAACCTAGAACAGCGATCAGATGCCAAAACTAGGCTCGGGGTAGATTTGCCTTGCAAGATGGCCAACTTGCATGCATGAACAAGTCTGCATGCAAGTGAACCATCACGCGAGACACTAGAACCCTCGCGCGAGTGTTGAGATCTCACCACAGTCCTAATTTCATCCCCTTCTGGGCTCTGGAAGGACCAGTGCACACCCAGGGGACAAACCAAGCAATTTATTGAAAGACTGTAAAATACTAATTATTACAGAACACTCCAAGCAGGAGCCAAATGAATTGAAACACAACCCCTAAACAGTGGGGGTATCAAAACAGAGGCCAAGGGCATAGTTGCCCATGCAAGGGCCATTCTTGGAAATCACAGAACTGTCGCGCAACAGAGAGTGAGTCTCGCGCGACATCCCTGACTGGACTTCCAGGAATTGCTTTGCATGCTTGGGGTCCTGAGACAGATTCAGGGGATCCCAAGGGCATTCCAAACTATTTAGAGTGTCAAACTAAGCTACTGTATTTTGTTTTTGCATGCATAACAGTGATCTAAAAATTAAAATAAAGTACAACAGGCATGAATATATTGCAAAACAGAAAAGGGCTAGCCTCCCTTCCCCACGAGGTCCATTCTCTTGCTGACACAAGTGTCGCGCGAGCATGGTGGACCATCGCGCGAGGGTGTGCCATGAATTCTTGTAACTCTGCTGGCTTTAGGACCAGGACATGGTATTAATTACCAGACTTGGCCCTGTCAGCCCCCCTCAGGGATCAAAATAGAAACAGGTTAAAAGTTATACCTTTGCTTGGAAAGGGTTTGGGAGTAGATTGGATTGATTGGTGTGGCCTTGCAACTAAGTGTACATTGAAACACTAAACATGTAAGATTAGAATGAGGTTTGGGGTTAGTAACTTTGTGCTAGCTAGTGTTTGCTTTGTAAAATGACAAGTGAATTCCTTAATCAATTTCTTGGAACCCTTAACATGGAGGATGAAAGGGGGGTATTTATAGGGAGAATGCAAGGGCTAGAAAATGGCCAAACATGGCCTTGGGACCAGCCAACAAGCCAACAAGGCTGGTCACAACTTGGTTGTGAAGCTAGCCAACAAGGTGGGTGGTTGGTTGGGGGATTGTATGGGCTACAACCTGCCAGAACTCTGTTCAGCTGAGGAAAACGGGGTTCCAGCCCATGGGGACCCATGTGCCAAACAATCATCACAAGTCCAGCTGGATTCTGTGATAGGGACAGGAGGGAACTGTCGCGCGAGTGTCAGTAACCATCGCGCGATGGTCAACAGTCAACAGTTTGACTTTGACCGCACCTGGCAAGCTGAGTGTCGCACGAGGGACACAAAGGGTCGCGCGAGGGTCAACTCTGACTCTAGGGTTTGACTGAAGGTTCTGAAAGGTTCAAAAGGTTCAAGCAAGGTTCCAAACATTCCAAGCTTAATCCATTCCCAATCCAAGCTCTGTTTGATCCGATTTCATCATCGAGGAAACAAGAAAATCGTAAAATAAAGTAAAACGATTGGGAGATCCAGATTGGGGTGTCTACAGTAGTCCCTCTTTGACGGCACGCAGAGCACCATTGACTGGTACGGGTAACGTCAAAGATTTCTAGACACCCACCAAAATCCGCCCAAAAGCCGATTAAATGGAAAATGCAGACGAGTATATAAAAATACCGTGCACCAAGGGGGAATTGAAAACCGGACGGATAGATCGCCGCTGGTTGATCGGACGGATGGATCGTCGTTTGTTTGATGATCGGACGGATGGATCGTCGCTGATTGATTGATCGGACGGATGGATCGTCATTGATTTGAAATTGGACGGATGGATCGTCGCTGATTTGAAATTGGACGGATGGATCGTCGTTGATTTGAAATTGGACGGATGGATCGTCCTTGATTTGAAATTGGACGGATGGATCGTCGTTGATTTGAAATTGGACGGATAGATCGTCGCTGATTGATTGATGAGACGGATGGATCGTCATTGATTTGAAATTGGACGGATGGATCGTCGCTGATTTGAAATTGGACGGATGGATCGTCGTTGATTTGAAATTGGACGGATCGATCGTCCTTGATTTGAAATTGGACGGATGGATCGTCGTTGATTTGAAATTGGACGGATGGATCGTCGCTGATTGATTGATCGGACGGATGGATCGTCATTGATTTGAAATTGGACGGATGGATCGTCGTTGATTGATAATCGGACGGATAGATCGTCGCTGATTGATAATCGGACGGATAGATCGTCGCTGATTTGAAATTGGACGGATGGATCGTCGTTGATTGATAATCGGACGGATAGATCGTCGCTGATTGATAATCGGACGGATAGATCGTCGCTGATTTGAAATTCGACGAATGGATCGTCGTTGATTTGAAATTGGACGGATAAATCGTCCTTGATTTGAAATTGGACGGATGGATCGTCATTGATTTGAAATTGGACGGATGGATCGTCGCTGATTGATTGATCGGACGGATGGATCGTCATTGATTTGAAATTGGACGGATGGATCGTCGTTGATTGATAATCGGATGGATAGATCGTCGCTGATTGATAATCGGACGGATCGATCGTCGCTGATTTGAAATTGGACGGATGGATCGTCGTTGATTGATAATCGGACGGATAGATCGTTGCTGATTGATAATTGGACGGATAGATCGTCGCTGATTTGAAATTCGACGGATGGATCGTCGCTGATTGATGATCGGACGGATGGATCGTCGTTGGTTGCGGGCGGACCACTGCTAGGGATGTAAAAGTCTTGGGCTTGAAGGCGAGACTTCCCAAAATGACCCTCAAATCCATTGTAGTTGGTGTAGAGACGGGCACTTCCATATCTAATCCCAGATCCTCAGCCAGATCTTTCATCAACAAGGAGTCCCAGAAGCTTAAGTCTTTCACAGCAGCAACTTCAGCAACAGGTTCCGGATTTGCAATAAAGGGAACATCCTAAAGGCCAGTGTCAGCCAGGGTACGATTGACAGCCCAGACTTCATTTCCAACTTGGACATCCACTATGTCGTCCACTTCCCAAAGGTTAACGGGCGGAGCGCGGTCCGTGACCATGATACTGCAATCCCTGTTGTTGGGGTAAGGCACCTGAGGGCGCGAATTTTCCTCGTCGACAATGTAGGAACAGGGGTCATGGTCAGTGTTGGGATTAGTGTCACAAACCGAATCAAAGACCGAACCGAAAAGGGAGATGTGGTCCCCCAAGGCCTGTGGATCTTCCTGGACAAGTTCGTCCTCTGCGTAGTGAAGCATGTAGTCTGGTGTAGCATAGCCTTGAAGAGGGTTAGGGTCAACGTCCATGGGAGCAAACCAGGTTGGCTCAGGATCCCAGCAATATTCTGCTTCGGGAACTGGAGGCTCGATTGGGTTGAACAACAGGTACAAAGAGAAACCATCCAGAGGATCGAGCAGGGCTGCTTCATAACCAGCCAACCAGCCATCATACCAGGCTTGATCGAACGGGACATTTTTGGGTTGTGGAGGAATCCCGTCCATTTCAAAGCTTGACCACTCGTTGAGGAGAGGAATGGCGTAGTCCCAATTGTCTGCTATGGCCCAGCCAGTAGCTTGCATGTTATTATCCGAGGGAGGCACCCAAGGCTGGTAGGGATCAGGAAACGGGCCAGCGATGGTCACGTACGGGCTGTCAAGCGACGAGGCAAAGCTGATCTGCACAGCAGGGATTGATTGATGGAAGATAGAGCTGACAGATTCTTCGGAGATAGGTGATCCAGCTTGTAAAAGTTCTGAAGGTACATCTGTGTCAACAACTTGGCCTTCAATCACATGTATATAAGAAACTTCGGTGGACGGTTCGATCGGGAAAGGCACGACGGGCCTGGGTTGATCGGTTGAGGCTATATAGTCAGTGGGTTTAAATATGGTGGAGCTAGGGTTGATATAAGTGGAGCTGAGGGATATCTGGCTGATATGCGGTACAGCGTTGTGTTTGGGAAGAGAGTTGGCAATGACATTGGGTTTCTGAGGTGGTGGAGGGGTTTCTAGCGTGCCATCGTCAATGAGATCCTGGATCGCATGACGGAGGCGAAAGCAGGAATCAGTGAGATGACCCGCTCCTTGATGGTAAGCACAGTAAAGGTTGGCTTTGAAGCCGGGTGAAGGGTTCTTGGGTAGAGGAGTTGGATCCAGGGGCTTGAGATGCCCTGATTTGACCAACTTTTCCAAGACCGAGGATAGAGGTGCCTCGATAGCGGAAAAGTTGCGGGGTTGGCTACGAGGCCGGTTGTTCTGTGGAGTCTGGACTTGATTGACATCCGCAATGTGATTAGCAGCGCTGGAGGAAGTGGCGTTGGTGCCGGCGGTTGCCGTGTTGGAGTAAGTCCCTGTCCCGAACAGCGCATTTGCGTTTCCAGAATAAGCCCGAGGTTTTGACTTGGGGGCATGCGAGGATTCACCCTTTGATAGAATTCCACTCTGCAGAGCATCTTTGATGGCCAGGCCAGAGTCGAAGAAGGTTTCAAAGTTAGCGGATGCCTGAGCTAGGACCAAATGCCTAGCATAGTCTGGTTGGAGATTGCGGGAAATGATACAAAGTTGATCCTTCTCGCTCGGGCGATCAGTCATCTGTGCAGCCTTAGCCCTCCACCTTTTGACGAAGTCCGCAATAGACTCCTTAGCTTCCATCTTGGTGGATTCGAGCTCCCGGGTAGTCATCTTCAGCTGGGAGTTGTAATTGTACTGCGAAATAAACGCAGTCCCAATATCCTCCCAAGTCCTCCTTTTGGCAATGTCAAGTGACAAAAACCAATGGAAAGCAGGGCCTGAAAGAGTCTGAGGAAAGAGTTGTGACATGGCTTCCGGTTCAACGGAAAGGAGTTTCATAGCAGCGTGGTAGTTGTAGAGGTGAGTCCTGGGGTCACCGCTCCCATCGAACTTAGCCAAGTCCGGCATTTTGAACTTTTCGGGAAGTCTGGCATTGGGATATAGGCAAAGGCGATCCAGATCGATCCCTCCGGCACTGATCTTTTCTGTTTTAGCGATGGATTCCTCTAGCTTGGCCATTTTGGCCATGAGTGCGACCACATCCGGGTTCTGAGCTGGTCCTTCTTGGTTTGGAGGCAGTTTGCCACCCGCGAGGTTTGCAGCGGGTCTGCGGCCTTCCCTCGGGTTCAGGACCATGAGACATCCTGCGTGAAGCGGATCTGGAACCAAGATAGGTTGCTCCTGGTCAGACTCATCGTCCTCGCCTTCTTCCTCGAGAGGGGGCCGACGGCGAGTGTGGATGAGGTCGTTCAGGCGGGCAATGTTGGCATCCGTCTGAGCTGCTCTCTGTTGCATGGTGGTGATGCTGTCTTGGAGGTTCATGAGCATGGTTTCCAAGGTAAGGGGTTCTGGCTGTGGCCGTTCCATCGTGACAGGTGGTTCAGAGCTGCTTGATGCGGACGCTGGGGTGGTCGGACGTCCTTCCTGTAAGACTGGCGGTGAACCTTCCTGAGAATCTGACTGTAGAGCAGTCAACAGAGTGTGCGGAGAGTCTTCCGTGGCGACTGACTGGGATTGTGACCTGACAAGCCTTTGAACGGGATTCAGATGCAGACGTTCCCAAGCGGGTTTGGCGACTGGCCTCGATACTTTCCTTGGCAGTGCAATGATTCAGATCTTTGCTTGCAAGGCAAAAGGAGGTTTAATAAGGGCCCTGCAGTAATTTTAATCTAAAATAAAAGACTAAAGCGGATGCAGCCAACGTCGCTAGTGCCACCCTAGACTCTAGAACTAGAAGACAAGTCTGCCTCACGACGCTTCGGACACTGTTTTAAGCCCTCAGAATTCTTTTTCGAAGATGTATCCTTGTTTGGGACGAGCAGTTCTAAAGGATGTCAAAAAGGAGTCTAAACCTTTGCCCATTTTGATGTTTGAGGTTTCAAGTTTTTGAAGCCAGAACAACTCGGTATGAACATCATGATGCCATAACCCGATTGGCGTGAGCAGCACTGTGCTATTAGCGGGGCGGTGTAAGTGACGGGGCACTTGTTACCTTTGGGTGTAAGCATCATGGCATTTTACTCCGTGGTTCCTCGTTTTTTTTTTTGTTTGAAACCCTAAACAGGTACACGAGTAAAGGTGTAGAAAAGCTTCTGATTTCCTAAAGTCCCACCGTAAAAGGACTTAAAAGATGATAACGCGCATCACTGAGATGCACGACTCCTCATCGGGCCATGACAGTGTCCTACTAAGCCTAAAGACAGACTCGGAACAGATCGAGAACCTAGGAGCCATCCTAGACATGCTTCTACGCTGAACGAAATGTATGTACAGTTCATGCGATAAGAAAAGTAGTAACACATAGGCATTTACGGGGTTAGATGCAAGTAGATCTTAACCTGCGGGTACCTGTCCTAGTTTGGAGAGTTCTAATGCTTTGTATATGCAAAAGGCCGGTTTTGGTTCGTAACGGGTTCCTCGGACTAGGGCCACAGATATACCTCCCGTTACCCGCGTATTCGCAGATTAACAGTCGAACGGTAGCATGACCCATCATCGTCGAAGGTTGTCAGTCATTCGGGGTCCCCGGGCTCCGGTAAACCGTGCCGGATTGCCAAAATGATCCAACGAGGCTTTTCCCACATCGATGCAAATGAGATGCTAAAATTTTGATAAAAAGAAGAAGAATCACAAAGTCGTAAAAACGCCTTTTCAAATTTGGCTCACTTTATTTAGTCCATCTTTAGAAGAAACTACGCAAGCGAACAATCGAAAAAGCCCCAGATTAGAATGGCCGGACACGAGGTCCTGTTAAATCACCATTCCAACCTTCGGCAGCGCGAAGCTCACCGTTTTGACAGGCTTTTAAGGGATTGTTCCCAAGCGTATTAAATCCTAAGTACGAATTAATATTGGTTCGATTTATCCCCAGCAGAGTCGCCACTGTGGGCAGCATGCCCTTCGGAGAGGAAAAGGATTTCGTTCCTTCCCCTGCCGTTTGCGGCCCTTTTTCGAAAAATCGAGGGAGCGCGAGCGCCGGTGGCAAGCGCTCGGAAATACAGAGTCGCCACTTGAGTTTTGAGGGTCCGACACTCAAGGAACCGCATTTTGAAACACCTGCCGCGCTGTTTTTGTTTGAAAAAGTTAAGGAAACCAGTCCATCATAACCATATCTGGGTTCGGGAGCCAGGTTACGAGAGGGGAAGGGTTTTAAGGCACCCCTCTCGCCCGATCCGGAGATCGGTCTCTACTTAGGCATTTTTATGAAAATATTTGTGATTCTTCCTCTTTTTGATCAATTTTAGCCAATTAGGGCGTGGAAACAGTTAATCGGGGATTAAAAACTGTAACAATTTGCAGGATGTGATCAAATAATTGCATGGATAGATGACATGATGAGTAATAAATGGGATGAAACCTAGAACAGCGATCAGATGCCAAAACTAGGCTCGGGGCAGATTTGCCTTGCAAGATGGCCAACTTGCATGCATGAACAAGTCTGCATGCAAGTGAACCATCGCGCGAGACACTGGAACCATCGCGCGAGTGTTGAGATCTCACCACAGTCCTAATTTCATCCCCTTCTGGGCTCTGGAAGGACACCCAGGGGCAAACCAAGCAGTTTATTGAAAGACTGTAAAATACTAATTATAGAACACTCCAAGCAGGAGCCAAATGAATTGAAACACAACCCCTTGTGGGCAGCATGCCCTCCGGAGGGAAAAGGATTTCGTTCCTTCCCCTGCCGTTTGCGGCCCTTTTTCTCGAAAATCGAGGGAGCACGAGCGCCGGTGGCAAGCGCTCAAAAATACAGAGTCGCCACTTGAGTTTTGAGGGTCCGACACTCAAGGAACCGTATTTCAAAGCACCTGCCGCCCTATTTGATTTGAAAAAGTGAAGGAAACCAGTCCGTCATAACCATATCTGGGTTCGGGAGCCAGGTTACGAGAGGGGAAGGGTTTTATGGCACCCCTCTCGCCCAATCCGGAGATCGGTCTCTACTTAGGCATTTTTATGAAAACCTTTGTGATTCTTCTTCTTTTAATTAATTTTAGCCAATTAGGGCGGGGGAACAGTTAATCGGGGATTAAAAACTGTAACAGTTTGCAGGATGTGATCAAATGATAGCATGGATGGATAGCATGATGAATAATAAATGGAATGAACTTGAAACAGCGATTAGATGCCAAAACCAGGCTCGGGGCAGATTTGCCCTGCACGATGACCAACTTGCATGCATGAACAGATCTGCATGCAAGTCAACCATCGCGCGAGACACACTGACTCTCGCGCGAGTGTTGTCACCTCACCACAGTCCCAAAATCATCCCCTTCTGGGCTCTGGAAGGACCACCCAGGAAGCAAACCAAGCAGTTTATTGAAAGACTGTAAAATACTAATTATTACACAATACTCCAAGCAGGAGCCAAATAAATTGAAACACAACCCCTAAATAGTGGGGGTATCAAAACAGAGGCCAAGGGCCTAGTTACCCATGCAAGGGCTATTCATGGAAATCACAGGGCTGTCGCGCGACAGAGACTGAGGCTCGCGCGACATTCCTGACTGGACTTCCAGGAATTGCTTTGCATGCTTGGGGTCCTGAGACAGATTCAGGGGATCCCAAGGGCATTCCAAACTATTTAGAGCAAATAAACTAGCTACTGTATTTTGTTTTTGCATGTATAAGAGTGATCTAAAAATCAAAATGAAATACAACAGGCATGAACATATTGCAAAACAGAAAAGGGCTAGCCTCCCTTCCCCACGAGGTCCATTCTCTTTGCTGACACAATTGTCGCGCGAGTATAGGGGACCGTCGCGCGAGGGTATAGCTGCCACGAATTCTTGTAACTTTGCTGGCTTTAGGACCAGGACATGGTATTGATTACCAGCCTTGGTCCTGTCAGCCCCCCTCAGGGATCAAAACAGAAACAGGTTAAACATTATACCTTTGCTTGGAAAGGGTTTGGGAATAGATTGGATTGATTGGTGTGGCCTTGCTACCAAGTGTGTATGAACACACTAAGTTCAGAAGATTAGGAGGTGGTTTGGGGTTAAAAACTTTGTGCTAGCTAGTGCTTGCCTTAGAAAATAACCAATGAACTTCTTAATTAATTCTTGGAACCCTTAACATGGAAGATGAAGGGGGGTATTTATAGGGGGAGTGTAAGGGCTAGTTAGGGGCCAAACAAGGCCTTGGGACCAGCCAACAAGGCTGGTCACAACTTGGTTGTGAGGCTAGCCAACAAGGTGGGTGGTTGGTTGGGAGGATTGTATGGGCTACAAACTGCCAGAACCCTGTTCAGCTGAGGAAAACGGGGTTCCAGCCCATGGGGACCCATGTGCCAAACAATCATCACAAGTCCAGCTGGATTCTGTGATAGGGATAGGAGGGAACCATAGCGCGAGGGTTTAGAAGTGTCGCGCGAGGGTCAACAGTCAACAGTTTGACTTTGACTACACCTGGCAAGCTAAGTGTCGCACGAGGGACACAAAGGCTCGCGCGAGGGTCAACTCTGGCTCTAGGGTTTGACTGAAGGTTCAAGGGGGTTGAAAAGGTTCAAGTGGGGTTCTAAGCATTTCAAGCCTAATCCATTCCCAATCCAAGCTCCGTTTGATCCAATTTCATCATCGGGGAAACAAGAAAATCGTAAAATAAAGTAAAACGATTGGGAGACCCAGATTGGGATGTCTACACCCCTAAACAGTGGGGGTATCAAAACAGAGGCCAAGGGCATAGTTGCCCATGCAAGGGCCATTCTTGGAAATCACAGAACTGTCGCGCGACAGAGAGTGAGTCTTGCGCGACATCCCTGACTGGACTTCCAGGAATTGCTTTGCATGCTTGGGGTCCTGAGACAGATTCAGGGGATCCCAAGGGCATTCCAAACTATTTAGAGTGTCAAACTAAGCTACTGTATTTTGTTTTTGGATGCATAATAGTGATCTAAAAATCAAAATAAAGTACAACAGGCATGAATATATTGCAAAACAGAAAAGGGCTAGCCTCCCTTCCCCACGAGGTCCATTCTCTTGCTGACACAAGTGTCGCGCAAGCATGGTGGACCATCGCGCGAGGGTGTAACTGCCACGAATTCTTGTAACTCTGCTGGCTTTAGGACC
This sequence comes from Rhododendron henanense subsp. lingbaoense, assembly GCA_020567845.1. Taxonomy (NCBI): domain Eukaryota; kingdom Viridiplantae; phylum Streptophyta; class Magnoliopsida; order Ericales; family Ericaceae; genus Rhododendron; species Rhododendron henanense. The sequence goes on along the minus strand of CM036313.1, from coordinate 31,611,758 downwards.
AGGACATGGTATTAATTACCAGCCTTGGCCCTGTCAGCCCCCCTCAGGGATCAAAACAGAAACAGGTTAAAAGTTATACCTTTGCTTGGAAAGGGTTTGGGAGTGGATTGGATTGATTGGTGTGGCCTTGCAACTAAGTGTACATTGAAACACTAAACATGTAAGATTAGAATGAGGTTTGGGGTTAGTAACTTTGTGCTAGCTAGTGTTTGCTTTGTAAAATGACAAGTGAATTCCTTAATCAATTTCTTGGAACCCTTAACATGGAGGATGAAGGGGGGTATTTATAGGGAGAATGCAAGGGCTAGAAAATGGCCAAACATGGCCTTGGGACCAGCCAACAAGGCTGGTCACAACTTGGTTGTGAAGCTAGCCAACAAGGTGGGTGGTTGGTTGGGGGATTGTATGTGCTACAACCTGCCAGAACTCTGTTCAGCTGAGGAAAACGGGGTTCCAGCCCATGGGGACCCATGTGCCAAACAATCATCACAAGTCCAGCTGGATTCTGTGATAGGGACAGGAGGGAACTGTCGCGCGAGTGTCAGTAACCATCGCGCGATGGTCAACAGTCAACAGTTTGACTTTGACCGCACCTGGCAAGCTGAGTGTCGCACGAGGGACACAAAGGGTCGCGCGAGGGTCAACTCTGACTCTAGGGTTTGACTGAAGGTTCTGAAAGGTTCAAGCAGGGTTCCAACCATTCCAAGCTTAATCCTTTCCCCAGCAGAGTCGCCACTGTGGGCTACTTGCCCGAAAAATTATATTTCCGTTTTAAGAAAAATTGATTTGAAGAGTCGCCACCAGGATTTATGGTTAATCACCCGAGAAACCATTTTGTTTTGAAAATGGTTGATTTGAATTGAAAACCAGAGATCGTTTTGAGGGTCCGGAAGCCATGTTACGAGGGGGGAAGGGTTTTACAGCACCCCCCTCGCCCGATTCAAAATCGGTCTCTACTAAACGTTTACGGGATTTTTAAAAGGGATTTTGTTTCATTTTAACCAGCTAGCAAGTATCCACAGTAATAGCATGTAGGAAGTGCATGCATGTGCATGTGTACAGGGGGGGATGAAATGGCTGTGCATGCAACACAAAACAACAGAAGATGAAACCCTGTTACTGGATTCACTCTCGAGCGCTCGGGACCACTCCCGAGCGCTTGGGAGTGCTGACACTCTCAACCTGCAAAACTTTGTTAGCACAGACAGAATATATTGCATAGCTGGAAACTGAAATGATATTATGTACACTAATGGCTCAGCAGTGGACTTGAAAGACTGAGCTAAGCCTTCAATCTTTCAGATCATGCATCCCTGCCTCATCAAGGCTAGATCTATAAATTTAAAAGAGCAACAGGCCACACTTATGCATGCAGAAACCAGAAAACACAGCAGACTGGGAAAATGAGATGCAATGGCATACATGCACTCCCGAGCACTCGGGAATGGTTCGGAGCGCTTGGGAGTGAGCTTTATGTCAGCTTGCTCTCAAACAGGAAATGGTACAGACTTGACATGCAAACACCCTTGTTTTGATACTTCCCAAGAGGAGAACATCTTTTCACTTTGGAAAAACCTTATTTTACATGAAAACTTGTAAGAAGTGCTTCTGTTTTAGTGGAAAATGACTTCCTTGTGCATGCATGCCAAAATGAAACCAGCCTACTATGTGACAAAGGACCATGCATGAAACTGGGAACAGACCCGAGCGCTTGGGAGCACTCTCGAGCGCTCGGGAGTGTTTCCAGTAAGGGTTTTGTGAAAACATTTTTGTACCCCATTGCTCTTGTTTTTACACTAGGGTCTCCCAACCATGCACCCAGTATTGAAGACTGGGTCAGGCTAAGAGACCCCCCTCAGAAGGGAAGAACAGCCTCTTTGGTTGCGATCAAAGGTGAAAATTTCTACCTTTTACTTGAACCTTGCTCCTTGGAATAGCTTTAAAGTGTGGATGAAGAGAGAAGAGTGCAAGAGATCAGAAGAGTATTCTGGATTTCTTGCCCTTTTCCTTGGTGATTTCTAAAACCTTTGGAGTTTGGAAGTTTTTGGTTTTTTTAGCTAGAGAGAGAAAGAGAGCAAAGAGTAAGGGTTCTTCAGGAGAGCAATTTCGTAGCCCCTTCTACTGAAACCAGACCCTCCTATTTATAGGCAAAATAACCTATAGTTTTCAAATCAAATGGTTTTGAATAAAACATTTTAAAACGGGGGAAATCTGCTGGCCTAGTGTTCTCTGACTGAGGTTGAGTGTTGACTCAACCCTCAGCCGGCTCAAGGTGGCTGTAATGATGGATTGCATGGATAGTGGGGAGCCTTGCCATCCATTGGGCAGCACAGAAGACTCGAGCGCTCGGGAGCATTCTCGAGCGCTTGGGTCTTCACTCTCGACCGCTCGAGAGTGAGCCAGGCCAGAGGTTTTGGAAAACGGTTTTGAGCGCTCGGGACTTCTCCCAAGCGCTTGAAAATGCTTTTGACCATTTTTATTCCTTTTTCAAATCTTTCAAGGAGCAAAGTTCCGATCGGTACCAGACTTGTTTCAATCCAAAGTCATCATCGGGGAGCCTCCGGGCCACAAATCAAGGAATTTTGAAGAGTCCAAATTGGGGTGTCTACAATTTTGCTTCTGTTGGTCATGGACCCAGAATTCCATAATGGCTTGAGTCAATGCACTGAGCAAGACCTGATATGGCTGAGGGAGGTAGATTGGGCGGCCAGGAGATCGATCTCTCGGCCGAAGGATTGATGTCTCGGCCGAAATATCGAATACTCGGCCGCTTAATCGGTTCGTTTCCAGGGGCCTATAAAAGGCCACGGCCTCAGCCGTTTCATTTCATTTTCCTTTCTTCCCTCTCCGTTTCTTACGTCCGAGACCTCCACCGAAGATCCCTTCCATTTCTCCTTGTTTCGACAGCTCCGGGCCGTGGGTGATATGCTGACGCGGCTAGCGTGCGCGGAGGGAGACCGCGTTGTTTTCGGTCCTGTCTTGATGCTTGATTAGGGACCCTTGCATGGGTAACTTGCTTCCGTGACGCGGAACTCCTGGGATGGCGCTTGTACGTGATATGGTGGTCTTTCTGGGCCATGTGGTGTTTCTTCTGCACCATAGTGCTTCTTTGGTACACGTCGCTCCAGGGGTGTCCTCTTTTTTAGTTTCTTTGCAGCAGGCCTCTGGTGTTCAGACCACCAGAGGGTTCGGCTTCTCCTCTCCTCTCCTTCCTTTTTTTTGTTTTCCTATTCCTCTTCCTGCATAGGTTAGTTTGATAGGAAATCGATGTATAGTTTGTTTAGGAAATGTGGGATGATCCACCTTGTGATGTAAAAAGCTTTCGTTATATGAAACAAAAATCTTTTGCTTTGTTTGTGATTGTGTATGCCATGCTTTCGTTGTTTGCGTGTGATATTTTTGTTAATCCAACGAAACGAACTGAACCGTGGAAGCAGTCTGTAAAACAGCCGTTCTGGCGGCCGACTGAATGATTACGCGGCCGATGCTTTGATCTGGCGGCCGAAGGATCGTTCTGTTTACCTGGGTTTGACTTGTAGGTCAACCCTGATTTTTGCGGGCCGATGGATAGATCTTACAGCCGTCATATCGAAGTATCGGCCGAGAGACCGATTGAAATTCTGAGGATTAAGAATCCGATTCCGATTCGGACTAAGACTCGACTTAGTTCTATAAGTACGCGTTCTACGAACCCGATAGCCTTGTCAGTAGCAATTCCTTTACACATGGCACAACCAGTCCTTGATTAGTGGTTGGATTCCTTTAATGGCCTTGACCGTCTGCACTTTAAGTCCTTTGGAATGGACTTCCTCTTTTCCCTTCGTCACATCCCTGCGAATTTTGCCTTCCTTAGGGCAGCCGCTAGTTTGTGGGACCCTGATTTTCACGTCTTTCATTTTAAGAGAGAGGAGTTGTGTCCTACTATTGAGGAATTTGCGGCCATCATGGGTCATTCGGATAGAGAAGGTTTCATTGTCCCTAATCCTTTGTTCAACCGGGGTGATCTCCTGAAGGATTTACTCCAAGTTCAGAAACATGAAGTTAAATTCTTCCTAGTGAAAGGAAGGCTGGAGATTCTGCAACTTATTCAGCGTTTTGGTACAGCTGAGGCCCATCGCCAAGTTTCCCTACAGAAGTCGTGTTTTCATGCGTTGTGCATTTGTCTCCTTCATTACTACTTGCTTGGCCCTTCCTCTGGTCATGCTGATCCTGTATTGCTTAATCTTGCTCAGCAAATTGGAAACCGTGTGGGTTTCGCTGGCTTAGTGTTGGCAGAGACCTTGATAGGTCTAGATGTGATGAAGGGTAGTCCTACAGCTCAGTTCTCAGGTAGTCCTTTGCTATTGCAGGTTCGCTCTTTTATTTGTTTATTTGTCAAGTTTATCTTTTCACTCATCACTCTTTTGTTTTGACTCATGTGTTCTCTCAACTCACAATTTTCCCTTGTTCTCTAGGTGTGGTTGTTTGAGAAGCTAAAGGTGTGGGGTGCGCCGGAGCGACTTCCTTATAATCCAGACCAATGCACGGAGCGTCACATGATTAAACAGTTCCCAACTGAGGCTGCTTGGGAAGCATGGATGAAGACTTGCAGAGGTGATTGGATTCAATGGGTTTGCCCCTGGTATGGTATTGAGAGCATGACTGCGAGTACCATGAACCATTTTGGTGTAGCAGTGATTGGTATTACTCGAGTCGTTTTCTACTTTCCTGCTCGTTTTCAAAGGTAGTTTGGGGCTGAACAAACCGCAATCTTGGGTGACCCTGAGTACACCATCTCTAAGATCCATGATGCCAACTTCCGTCGCAATATGCTACGTCTTTGGCCAAATAGAGTGATGCAGGAGGTTGCTGAGAACTTCGTTGCCAAGCTATCGGGTTCTTACAAACGCTGGTTGAAGAAAAACCTTTTGGAGGATAGTAGTGCAAAGAGAAGGAAGACCTAGAGATTGACACTTTGCTTATGTTTTTCAAAAGATGTTTGTTTGATTCTAGCTTTCATGGATTAAGAATTGTTTAGGTTTGCTTTGTCCTTTCTCTTTGGAAATAATAAAACATTTGGTCGTTTTATTTGAAGATGTTATTGCCATGATTTGATAGCGAACATGCTTTAGGATAGACCTAGAAATTTTGGAAGTGATGATGATAGCAGTGGCCGAATCTCAATCTTGGAGATTGCCTACGTATCCCCTGGAGGGAATCAGGCCATAAACGTAGTTCCAACAAAGGGGATTTGTTTTGTTTTTAGTTAGGGTCCACTCGGGTATTTTCCTCTCCTTTTGTGCTCTAAATTTTGCCTAAAACCGCCCTTGCGGGTTTTCGGTCTAGCGAACGTTTTTATTTATGCCTTGGTTTTTGCCTAAGCCGCCCTTGCGGATTTTCGACCTGGCAGGCTGCTCTAATTTTTGCTTGGGTCCGCCCACCCTTGTGGTTTTCAGTCCAACGAGAATCTCTCATGGGTAATACTTCCTCAGCTTGTTAATGTTGACTGGCGTTGCGAATTCCATTCCATCCAAGTCTGCAATGTATGCCGCTCCTCCAGAAAGTATGCGTTTGATAAGGTAGGGGCCTCCCCAGTTTGGTCTAAACTTGCCCCTTGGGTTTGAGACGTGGCGACGAATTGCTTTGAGCACCATGTCTCCTACCTTGATGTCCCTAGGTTTCACTTTTTTGTTGAATGCTCGTGCAATGCGGCGTTGATACCCTTGTACATGGTATAAGGCTCTCAGTCTCCTTTCGTCTAGTAGTGCCAACTCGTCGTAGCGATTTTGAACCCAGTCTTCTTCGATCATTCCAGTCTCAGCTAGAACCCTTAACGAAGGTAATTCCAGTTCGATAGGCAAAACAGCTTCCATTCCATAGACCAGAGAGTAGGGAGTGGCCCCAGTTGAAGCCCTTTCAGTTGTTCGATAACCCCATAGTGCCAGAGGTAGCATCTCTGGCCAGTCCGTGTAGGTGTCGGTAGTCTTCCGCAGAATCCTCTTGATATTCTTGTTTGCAGCCTCAACTGCTCCATTTGTTTAAGGTCGGTAAGTAGATGACTGATGATTCTGTATCCCAAATTCGGCGAAAAGCTTCTTTGTTGCCCCCTTGAAGTGAGATCCATTGTCGCAGACGAACTCATGAGGTACACCATATCGATAAATGATATTAGTGCGAACAAATTTAGCCACATGAGTGGCTTTGAGAGTAGCATAAGAAGCTGCTTCTACCCACTTGGTGAAGTAGTCAATGGCCACCAGAATGAACTGATATTTGTATTTTCCCTTTGGATTTATGCTTCCAATGACGTCTATCCCCCAGGTGGAGAATGGCCAAGGGGATGTCATGCTATACAATTCCGTAGGGGGAATACGCATACGATCAGCGTGAGTTTGGCATTTGTAGCATTGGCGGACATAATCAGCGCAGTCAACCTCCATTGTAGTCCAGTAATATCCTTGACGCAGGATCTTCTTTGCCATCGTTGCCCCATTCATGTGTGCCCCACAAATTCCTTTATGTATTTCCTCCATTACCTTGCGGCTGTCCTCCGTCGTGACGCAAAGTTGACTTGGACCCAAGTGTGCCCTTCGATACAATGTTCCTCCACAGATTACAAACCGGGCAGCAAACTTCCGCAGAGCCGTTTTGTCTTTCGAGGTGGCCTCGGATGGGTATTCTCCTTTTTCCAGGAATTCCTTCACGTCTTCGTACCATGGCTTGCCATCGTCTTCACCTTCCTCGGTAAAGGTGCATTCACATGCTAGTTTGACCTTTTGTTCGATCATGAGAGGCCGCATTGTGAATTCCAGGGGTATTTCGACCATAGATGCTAACGTTGCCAGTGCATCTGCAAATCTATTGCTCACTCGAGGAGTGTGTGTGAAGATAACAGAATCAAATTGTGGAATTAGATTTTCCAGCACAGAGTGATATAGCTTTAGTGTATCTTCCTTGACCTTCCAATCTCCTCTGGCTTGAGATACCACCAGGTTTGAATCCCCAGTGACTTCTACCCTTTTTGCCCCTAGTTCCAGGGCTGCCTCCATTCCAGCAATACAAGCCTCGTACTCAGCTTGATTGTTTGTGACCTCAAACCTCAGTTTATATGACAAAGGGATGTGGGAGTCGTTTTGGGAAACTAGCAATACCCCTATGCCATATCCACATCGGTTTGATACTCCATCAAAGTAAAGTTGTCAGGTGTCGTCTAAGAGACATAAGATGTCCTCGTCGGGGAACATGAAGTCCTCTGCCTCGGCCTCTGTCACAGGGTGATCTGCCAAGAATTCCGCCACAGCCCTTCCCTTTACTGATTTCCTTGTCATGTATTTGAGGTCGAACTCTGCTAGCAGCAATAACCACCTAGCTAGCTTTCCGATAAGTGCTGGCTTTTCGAAAAGATACTTGATCGGGTCTAAACGAGAGACCAGCACCACCGGATGTGCTAACAGGTAGTGCCTCAGTTTCTTTGTGGCCCATACTAGCCCCCAACAGGTTTTCTCGAGGGGAGTGTACCTTGTCTCATAATCCATCATTTTTTTGCTGAAGTAGTATATGGCGCACTCTACTTTGGCGTCGTTTTCTTGCGCTAGCATGCATCCCGTGGATGTGTCTGTTACTGAGAGATACAGAATCAATGGCTTCCCAGGGATGGGCGGCGATAGTACAGGTGGATTCTGAAGATATTCTTTGATTGCCTCGAACGCTTGCTGACAGTCTTGGCTCCATTCAAAATCAGTACCTTTCCTCAGTAGTTTGAAAAGAGGTTCACAGGTGGCTGTGAGCTTGGAAATGAATCTGCTGATGAACTATACTTTCCCTAAAAAGCTCCTTACTTCCTTCTCCGTCCTAGGCGGTGATATCTCCATGATAGCCTGTATCTTGGAAGGGTCTACCTCGATTCCTCCTTGAGTGATGAGGAATCCTAACATCTTTCCAGCTGTTACCCCAAAAGTGCATTTTTGAGGGTTAAGACGTAGTTTGTAATTCCTAATCCTCTCAAGGAACTTTTGGAGTGCTCCATAGTGTCCTTCCCTTTCCTTTGATTTGAATATCATATCGTCGACATATACCTTGACCTCTTTGTGCATCATGTCGTGCAGCAGTGTTGTTGCCATCCTCTGGTAAGTGGCTCCAGCATTTTTCAACCCAAACGGCATCACTCGGTAGCAGTAAGTTCCCCAAGGCGTAGTGAAGGTGGTTTTCTCTCTATCCTCAGGAGACATAAGGATTTGATTGTACCCAGAAAATCCGTCCATGAAAGATAGCAATGCATGGCCTGCGGTGTTATCTATTAGCTCGTCTATGTGAGGTAATGGGAAGTCATCTTTCGAACTGGCTTTGTTGAGATCTCAGAAATCTACGCAGACCCTAATTCCTCCAGTTTTCTTTGGTACGGGAACGATGTTTGCTACCCATTGTGGATATTCGGTGACTATGAGAAAACCGGCGTTGATTTGTTTAGTGACTTCTTCTTTTATCTTTAGGACCCAATCAGGGCGCATATGTCTCAGTTTTTGTTTAACTGGTTTTGCATCAGGATGAAGAGGAATTTTATGCTGAACAATTTCAGGGTCTATTCCAGGCATGTCCTCGTAAGACCAGGCAAAAACATCTTTGTATTCTTTTAGCAAAAGGATTAGTTTTTCACTTTCTTGAGGGGATAGTGCGGCACCAATTTTAACCATTTTGGGCTCGTTTTCAGAGCCTATGTTTGCTGTGATTATTTCCTCAGAAAAAGGTTTAGCGTGCCTTTCTTCTTCTCTTTCAATGAATTCTAGAATTTCTTTTGGAATTTCTTCCTCAAAATTTGGTTTGTCGGAATCCACACAATTGATCATAGGCAAAGTGAAATACTCTAAATTTTCCTTCTCATTGCTAAGATTATCAAAAGACATTTCAGAGTCGAACTCAAAGTAAATGCTATGCCTTGGTACTTTGACCAGGTTTTCCTCACTAGATTTAGTAGTTTCAAAAGATGAAAAGCTTGACTCAGACTGAGTCGACTCGGAGTCGGAATCGGAATCAGAACTAAGATCAGAATTAGCGCTTTTCATTTTGTATTTCAGAGTGTGTTCCACGGTCCAGTTAGGGTAAGTCCCTTTTTCAGCATCCACAATCAGCTCAGAGCAGTCTTTTTCATCACCAAGGTCGATCACCAGCACTTCACTGTCACCTTGATTCGCACTTTCATCATTGTCACCCTGCAAGTCTTGGAGGGCCATTTGATTTGCTATCGCTGTTATTTCTTCCAATTGAGCTTCAATCTCTGCTTCGTCGCTGTTGTCGACTCGTCGTGTGCCAACAAAGCCCCACCAATTACCAAAGCTATCTGTGATGGGGTGGATCACCCTTATTTCATTGTTGGTGACCCCCTCATCAAAGAGTAGGTTTAGTGATATTTCGTCTAGTGGGTCATTGTCGACAGATTCTTCTTCCTTTGCCTCTTCAGTTTCGAGATTGTTGACCTCGTCTATTGGCCAATAGTCGTCGGTAGGTGCATAGGGGTCATAAAAATAGATTGGAACCCTGCAAAGCCCTTCTTCTTCGATCAGGTCTTCTATTTCTTCCTCATAAACCGTTCCAGCAAACATGACATGGTTGTCTTCAATGATAGCCACCATAGGCTTTGGTTGATTTACTGGAGTGATGTATTCGGAGGGATTGAAGTCTTCAACAGCAAAGTGGAGCGGACTAGACAGCTTGGTGACAACTTGAAAGTGCGAATCAGACATGAACAGTGATGCAGTCATTTTTCCTGAAAAGGTTTTTGCTTTAGTTAGATTGATTAATCTTACCTACTGTTTATTTGACTTAGAGAGATTCTTAAGGTTTAATCTGCAAAAGAGAAATTTTACAACATACATATACAATGGGTGTGAGGAAGAACTTGGAAGCAAAATGCAAGTAGGTTCCTAACCTGTAGGTTCCTGTCTTAGTTTGATAAGTACATTCTATGGCTTTCTAAAACATGCAAGGTTTTGGTAGTCTCAGGGTGCTCCGTTGTCAAAGGGCACCAATCCTCTCACCAGCCCATTATAGGCGGCGATTGGGTGATTTCCTTTTTGATATACCACTAGGTACGAGTGACTGTGGAGTTTGCTGGAACCCCCAACATAGCCCGTGTCATGCCGGGATATCAGGTGAACTCAACGGGTTGCCCGCTCGATGCACATGATAAATGAATTAGACAAGGCATGTATTAGTCTTTGTAGACACCTCCCAAATGGGGCATCGCCATACAGATTGATCACGTTGTGTTTGCTCGATTGGTTGCTCACTTCATAAACTAAAATCATGGACATTCCCATGGCTAGGAACATCGCCACATGATAATGGTTATCATCAAATAGAGTCGCCACCTAGTTTATTAAAACTAGGAAAACAGATAGAGATTCTGGATACGGGAGCCAAAAGTACAATATGGGGAAGGTGTTAGGCACCCCTCTTTGCCCAGTCGTGAGACTGGCCCATAATCGTTCAACATAAGACATGTAGATGCTTTGTTTAATTCTAACACATAGTCTGTTTAATTATTCCTTTAAACAGTAAGCAAAGTGAGCCAGTGCGATAATTGAAGCATGCATTAGAAAAGCAGAAAGGCAAACAAAATGTCCCAGGGAAATGGATCCCGCGGCCGGTGAATGGATGTCACGGCCGAGGGATCCACCTGGTTTGATATACCGGCCGAGGGATCGAAGCCCCGGTCGGTGTTCTTCCTCACACCAGACAGAAAGATTAACAGTTAATCAAAACGTTACGATTAGTAAGAAGGGATAGTAAATAAAGCAAACCAGAGGCCGTTGGGCCTCACCACCTTGATCCCTCAGTTGCTTGATTGCTTTGGATTGGACGTGATTGATTGATTGCTTGATCGAGAACCCTGGGTTTAGGGTTTGAACTTCGGGGTTTGATCCCCGGATTGACGGCTACCTTTGGGAGGTTAGGGCTTTTGAAGTATGGGATTGAGGGAGTATTTCTGCAGAGTTTCGTGGCTTGATTGAGTGTGTAAGTATATCAATTTCCGTGTGTTTATTTCAGAGCCCAAAGCCTCCTTTATATAGGCATAGGGATGACTCACTCCGGCCAATCAAATCACGAGATGGCAATTGCAATTGCAATGCATCTCTAACTCTACGTCGTAATCTCTGATCGTAGCCCGAACGCATTGGAAAGGTAGTGTAGTTGGATCAAACCAAACATCTGACAGAACGTTCGAGAGTCTGGAAAAAGGTCGATCTGGCGGCCGAGTAATAGATCACGCGGCCGAGGAATGGATGTCTTGGCCGAAGGATAGATCTTGCGGCCGAGGAATTGATCTCTCAGGGAGATTTTGCTGGCAACAGGTTGCTCGGGTGAGGGATTGATGTTATGGCCGTTAGATCGATGTTACGGCCGTCAGATGGATTCTCCTAGGCTTCTGTATTTCTATCTGAAAGGCTGTATGGCTTTGAATTGGGTCCTCTAAGTGGCTCAAAGTTCTCACCGAAAGTCCTAAGGTTCTCAAGGAGGCAATCAGCAATCACTGTATCCATTTCATCATTGGGATTGTCCCAAGGTGGGACTTGAAATAATCGTTAGGCCAAATTGGGGTGTCTACAGATGCCCCTCTTTGACTAAACTCAGACGGATCGCGAGACATGTTTGAGTAAGAGTCAAAGCTGTAAAAAGCAACTCAATTTGGTCCAACCACTATTCCAAGGGGTTTTCGAAAAAGGTTTTGTTATGGTCGGGCCAGGAGGCTGCCTACGTATTCCACAAGGGAAATTCAGACCAATCGTAGTTCGGGTAATAAAGAAAAGTAAAAAGTTTGGAGGGTTAGAGACAGAAGACGTACCTTAGGGCTCAAAAAGCCGTAGTGTGATGTACCTAGACTGAGCCAGGGTTTTGGCGAAGAGTAGCTGAAGGAGCGCAGGGCTACCGGGAGAGCTTTTGCGGAGAGCTTCCTTAGTTATTTTGGGGTAGATCAGTACACTGCAGGTGCGTTTGCTTTTCTTGATCATCCTTACTTTGACTGAAAGGAGCTCGGTAGAGTAGCTTATCCTTGCGAATGAGCTGGAAGGGATTGATGTAATTGGGGTGGAATCCAAACCATCTGCTGGAGATGAGTTGGACGCCGGTTTGTTTTTGAGATGTGAGGGGCGCAGGGCCAGTAACTGGAGCACGGAGCTTTTGGAGATGAGGGAACCGAGGCACGGAGCCGGTTGTAGTCATAAGGCAAGAGCCTGAGGAGTGTGACAGAATCGAGGCGTGGAGCCTGTTGCAATCTCGAGGCGAAGGCCTGAGGAGATTGGATAGGACCGAAGCGCGGAGCTGGTATTGATCATAAGGCGAAAGCCTGAGGTGTCGGAGCTTTGAGCTTGATAGGACCGAAGCGCGGAGCTGGTATTGATCACAAGGCGAGAGCCTGAGGTGATTAGATTGAGGCATGGAGCCTGCTGTGGTTTATGAGGTAAGGGCCTGAGGTGAGCTTAGAGCTTGATGGGACCGAAGCGCGGAGCTGGTGTTGATCAGGATGAGAACCTGTGGTGTCAGAGCTTTGAGCTTGACGTGATGAACCGAAGCGCGGAGCTGGTATAAGGCAAGAGCCTGAAGTGAAGGAACTGAGGCATGGAGCCTGAAGTGATTGAGGCGTGGAGCCTGCATGCAGTCTTGAGGCGAGGGCCTGAGTTGTCGGAGCTTAGAGCTTGACGCGATATGAACCGAAGCATAGAGCTGGTTGAATTCTGATGGTCTGTGCACGGAGCTTTCTCATCATTAGTGTTGGCGTGGAGCCAAAGGATCGAGGCGTTGGGCCGATCAATAAAACCGAGGCATAGAGCCGGTTGATTGTAGGGTTGACCTGTTTCATGAGAGATATGCAGAGTGTATATGTGTGATGATGATTTGTTAGATGTGAACAAATATGATGCAGACTCGATGTGAAAATGTTGATGCAATATATGCACGGACCCGTGCGTGTGTGTTTGTTTTAAGCTTAGAGCTTCTATCAAGTTCCGGACTTGAGCATTCAGAGCGTAGAGCTCGAGCATTCGGACGGCAGAATCCAAGCATTCAAAGTACAGGCTTTGAGCGTCCAATACGCAGTGGTTGGGCATCCAAGCGTAGAGCTTGAGCATTCAAGTGTATAACTTGAGCATCCAGTACACAGTGGTTGGGCATCCAAGCGTAGAGCTTGAGCATTCAAAAATGTTAGATTTTTGAGCATTCAGGCGTAGAGCCTGAGAATAGATGTCTTGATTGTTGGGGCGGCTTAGAGCCTGTTGCTTGTTTATGGCTTCGAGCCAGTTGAGATAGTGGGCTTTGAGCCGCTGAGTTAGTTGTTACGGCTTCGAGCCAGTTGAGATAGCGGGCGTAGAGCCGCTTTGGTGAGATAACGGGCGTAGAGCCTGTTGTTATGATAGCGAGCGTAGAGCTGCTGAGCCGAGGGCTTGGAGCCGCTGAGATGGTAGACATAGGCTTTGAGCCTGTTGAGATAATGGGCTTGGAGCCGCTGAGATTGTGATAGCGAGCGTAGAGCTGCTGAATAAGTACAGGCGTAGAGCCTGTCGATAATGGGCCTCGAGCCGCTGAGTTGATTGCTATGGCTTCGAGCCAGTTGAAACGGTGGGCTTAGAGCCGCTGAGATGGTAGACATAGGCTTTGAGCTTGTTGAGATAATGGGCTTTGAGCTGCTGAGTTGTGATAACGAGCGTAGAGCCTGTTGTTGTGATAGTGAGCATAGAGCTGCTGATTCGAGGGTTTCGAGCCGCTGGGTGATAGTAGACATAGGCTTTGAGCCTGTTGAGATAAATGGGCTTCGAGCCGCTGAGATTGTGATAGCGAGCGTAGAGCTGCTGAATAAGTACAGGCGTAGAGCCTGTCGATAATGGGCCTCGAGCCGCTGAGTTGATTGCTATGGCTTCGAGCCAGTTGAAACGGTGGGCTTGGAGCCGCTGAGATGGTAGACATAGGCTTTGAGCCACTGAGTTGTGATAAAGGGCGTAGAGCCTGTCGATAATGGGCTTGGAGCCGCTAAGTGAGTTGCTATGGCTTTGAGCCTGTTGAGTAAGTTGGCGGCGATATGGTTGCTGGAGTGGCAAGCATCGAACTGCTGTATGAGTTGATGTGAATGATCATAGGCACGGAGCCGTTGAGTTGTTGATGGTTGTACGGTCACTGGAATGGCAAGCGTAGGGCCGCTGATAGTGATTGGGCTTTAGAACCACCAGGTGTTCTGACTTGTTTTGGCCAGCAGTTTGTGGAGAGAGAGAGACCTTCGATGCTTGGGCATGCCCCCAAGGCTAATTATACTGTGTTGGCTCGGGGATGCCCCCAAGGCTACTTGGTTGGTTGATGATTCGAATTGATGCACTGAGCATGATCTGAAATCAATTGGGAGGCCAGGAGATCGATCTCCCGGCCGAATGATTGATGTAACGGCCGAGGAAACGATGTCTCGGCCGCTTAATCGATTCATTTCCAGGGGCCTATAAAAGGCCTCGGCCTCGGCCTCAGCCGTTCGTTTCACTTTCCTTTCTTCCCTCTCCATTCCTTCCATCTGAGGCTTCGACCGAAGACCCCCCCCCCCCCCCTCCACTTCTCCTTGTTTCCGACAGCTCCGGGCCGTGGGTGATATGCTGACGCGGCTAGTGTGCGCGGAGGGAGACCGCGTTTGCTTTTGGTCCTGTCTTGACGCTTGATTATGGATCCTCGCATGGGTATGCTTGATTAGGGGCCCTCGCATGGGTGACTTGCTTTCGTGACGTGGAACTCCTGGCGTGGCGGTGGTACGCGGTGTGGTGGTTTTTCTAGGCCATGTGGTGTCCCTTCTGCACCGTAGTACTCCTTTGGTATACATCGCCCCAGGGGTTCCCTCTTCTTTTTTTGCAGCTGGTCTCTTTTGTTCGGACCACCAGAGGGTTCGACATCCTCTTCTGCTTCCTCTTTTTGTTTCTTTCTTTGTTTCTCTTCCTGCATAGGTTAGTTCGACAGGAAATCGATGTATAGTTTGTTTTAGGAAACGTGGGGTGATCCACCTTGTGATGTAAAAAGGTTTCGTTATATGAAACAAAAACCTTCTTGCTCTGCTTTATGATTGTATATGCTGTTCTTACGTTGTTTGCGTGTGATATTCTCGTTAATCCAACGAAACGAACTGAACCGTGGGAACAGTCTGTAAAATAGCCGTTCTGGCGGCCGACCAAATGATTACGCGGCCGAAACTTCGATCTGGCGGCCGAAGGATCGTTTTGTTTGCCTAGGTTTGACTTGCAGGTCAACCCTATTATCTACGGGCCGATGGATTGATCCCACGGCCGTCTTATCGAAGTACCGGCCGAGAGACCGACTAAATTTCCGAGGATTAAGAATCCGATTCCGATTCGAACTAAGACTCGACCTAGCCCTATAAGTACGTGTTCTACGAACCCGATAGCATTGTCAGCAGCAATTTCTTTGCACATGGCACAACCAATCCTCGATCAGTGGTTGGATTCCTTTAATGGCCTTGACCGTCTGCACTTTAAATCCTTTGGCATGGACTTCCTCTTTTCCCTTCGTCACATTCCCGTGAATTTTGCCTTCCTTAGGGCAGCCGCTAGTTTATGGACCCTGATTTTCACGTCTTTCGCTTTAAGAGAGAGGAGTTATGTCCTACTATCGAGGAATTTGCGGCCATTATGGGCCATTCAGATAGGGAAGGTTTTGTTGCCCCTAATCCCTTGTTCAACCGGGGTGATCTCCTGAAGGATTTACTCCAAGTTCAGAAACATGAAGTTAAATTCTTCCTAATGAAAGGAAGGCTGGAGATTTTGCAACTTATTCAGCGTTTCGGTACAGCTGAGGCCCATCGCCAAGTTTCCCTACAGAAGTCGTGCTTTCATGCAATGTGCATTTGTCTCCTTCATTACTACTTGCTTGGCCCTTCCTCTGGTCATGCTGATCCTATATTGCTTAACCTTGCTCAACAAATTGGAAACCGTGTGGGTTTTGCTGGCTTAGTGTTGGCAGAGACCTTGATGGGTCTAGATGTGATGAAGGGTAGTCCTACAGCCCAGTTCTCAGGCAGTCCCTTGCTATTACAGGTTCGCTCTCTTATTTGTTTCATTTGTCAAATTTATCCTTTCACTCATCACTCTTTTGTTTTGACTCACATGCTCTTTCAGCTCACAATTTTCCCTTTTTCTCTAGGTATGGTTGTTTGAGAAGCTAAAAGTGTGGGATGCGCCGGGGCGACTTCTTTACAATCCAGACCAGTGTACGGAGCGTCACATGATTAAACAGTTCCCAACTGAGGCTGCTTGGGAAGAGTGGATGAAGACTTGCAGAGGTGATTGGATTCAATGGGTTTGCCCCTGGTATGGTATCGAGAGCATGACCGCGAGTACCATGAACCACTTTGGTGTAGCAGTGATTGGCATTACTCGAGTCATTTTCTACTTCCCTGCTCGCTTTCAAAGGCAGTTTGGGGCTGAACAAGCCGCAATCTTGGGTGACCCCGAGTACACCGCCTCTAAGATCCATGATGCCAACTTCCGTCGCAATATGCTGCGTCTTTGGCCAAATAGAGTGATGCAAGAGGTTGCTGAGAGCTTCGTTGCCAAGCTATCGGGTTCTTACAAACGCTGGTTGAAGAAAAACCTTTTGGAGGATAGAAGTACAAAGAGAAGGAAGACCTAGAGATCGACGCTTTGCTTATGTTTTTCAAAAGATGTTTGCTTGATTCTAGCTTTCATGGATTAAGAATTGTTTAGGCTTGCTTTGTCCTTTCTCTTTGGAAATAATAAAACATTTGATCGTTTATTCAAAAATGTTATTGTCATGATTTGATAGCGAACATGCTTTAGGATAGACCTAAAAATTTTGGAAATGATGATGATAGCAGTGGCCGAATCTCAAACTTAGAGATTGCCTACGTATCCCATGGAGGGAATCAGGCCATAAACGTAGTTCCAACAAAGGGGATTTGTTTTGTTTTTAGTTAGGGTCCACTCGGGTATTTTCCTCTCCTTTTGTGCTCTAAATTTTGCCTAAAAACTGCCCTTGCGGGTTTTCGGTCTAGCGAGCGTTTTATTTATGCCTTAGTTTTTGCCTAAGCTGCCCTTGCGGGTTTTCGACCTAGCAGGCTGCTCTAATTTTTGCTTGGATCCGCCCACCCTTGTGGTTTTCGGTCCAACGAGCATCTCTCATGGGTAATACTTCCTTAGCTTGTCAACGTTGACTGGCGTTGCGAATTCCATTCCATCCAAGTCTGCAATGTATGCTGCTCCTCCAGAAAGTATGCGTTTGATAAGGTAGGGGCCACCCCAGTTTGGTCTAAACTTGCCCCTTGGGTCCGAGACGTGGGGACGAATCGCTTTGAGCACCATGTCTCCTACCTTGATATCCCTAGGTTTCACCTTTTTGTTGAATGCTCGTGCGATGCAGCGTTGATACCCTTGTACATGGTATAAGGCTCTCAGTCTCCTTTCGTCTAGTAGTGCCAGCTCATCGTAGCGGTTCTGAACCCAGTCTTCTTCAATCATTCCAGTCTCAGCTAGAACTCTCAATGAAGGTAACTCCAGTTCGATAGGCAAGACAGCTTCCATTCCATAGACCAGAGAGTAAGGAGTGGCCCCAGTTGAAGTCCTTTCAGTTGTTCGATATCCCCATAGTGCCAGAGGTAGCATTTCCGGCCAGTCTATGTAGGTGTCAGTAGTCTTCCGCAGAATCCTCTTGACATTCTTGTTTGCAGCCTCAACTGCTCCATTAGTTTGAGGTCGATAAATAGATGACCGATGATTTTGTATCCCAAATTCAGCGAAAAGCTTCTTTGTCGCCCCCTTGAAGTGCGATCCATTGTCACAGACGATCTCGTGAGGTACACCATATCGATAGATGATATTAGGGCGAATAAATTTGGCCACATGAGTGGCTTTGAGAGTAGCATAAGAGGCTGCTTCCACCCACTTGGTGAAATAGTCGATAGCCACCAGGATGAACTGATGTTTATATTTCCCCTTTGGATTTATACTCCCAATAACGTCTATCCCCCAGGTGGAGAATGGCCAGGGGGATGTCATGCTGTACAGCTCTGTAGGGGGAATACGCATACGATCAGCGTGAGTTTGGCATTTGTAACATCGGCGGACATAATCAGCGCAGTCGGCTTCCATTGTAGTCCAGTAATATCTCTGACGCAGGATCTTCTTTGCCATCGTTGCCCCATTCATGTGTGGCCCACAAATTCCTTCATGTATTTCCTCCATTACCTTGTGGCTGTCCTCCGTTGTGACGCAAAGTTGACTTGGACCCAAGTGTGCCCTTCGGTATAATGCTCCTCCACAGATTACATATCGGGCGGCAAACTTCCGCAGAGCCGTTTTGTCCTTCGAGGTGGCCTCAGATGGGTATTCTCCTTTTTCCAGGAATTCCTTCACGTCTTCGTACCATGGCTTGCCATCGTCTTCACCTTCCTCAGTAAAGGTACACTCACATGCTGGTTTAACCTTTTGTTCGATCATGAGAGGCCGCATTGTGAATCCCAGGGGTATTTCGACCATAGACGCCAATGTCGCCAGTGCATCTGCAAATCTATTGCTCACTCGAGGAGTGTGTGTGAAGATAACAGAATCGAATTGTGGAATTAGATCTTCCAGCACAGAGTGATATAGCTTCAGTGTATCCTCCTTAACCTTCCAGTCTCCTCTTGCTTGAGATACCACTAGGTTTGAATCCCCAATGACTTCTATCCTTTTTGCTCCTAGCTCCAGGGCTGCCTACATTCCAACAATACAAGCCTCATATTCAGCTTGGTTGTTAGTGACTTCAAACCTTAGCTTATATGACAAAGGGATGTGAGAGTTGTTTGGGGAAACTAGCAATACCCCTATGCCATACCCACATTGGTTTGATGCTCCATCAAAGTAAAGTTGCCAGGTGTCGTCTAAGAGACATAAGATATCCTCGTCGGGAAACATGAAGTCCTCTGCCTCGGCCTCTGTCACAGGGTGATCCGCCAAGAATTCTGCCACAGCCCTTCCTTTTACTGATTTCATTGTCATGTATTTGAGGTCGAACTCCGCTAGCAGCAATAACCACCTAGCTAGCTTTCCGATAAGTGCTGGCTTTTCGAAAAGATACTTGATTGGGTCTAAACGAGAGATCAGCACCACCGGATGTGCTAACAGGTAGTGTCTCAGTTTCTTTGTGGCCCATACTAGCCCCCAACAGGTTTTCTCGAGGGGAGTGTACCTTGTCTCATAATCCATCATTTCTTGTTGAGGTAGTATATGGCGCACTCTACCTTGGCGTCGTTTTCTTGCGCTAGCATACATCCCATGGACGTGTCTGTTACTGAGAGATACAGAATCAATGGCTTCCCAGGGATGGGTGGTGATAGTACAGGTGGATTCTGAAGGTATTCCTTGATTGCCTCGAACGCTTGCTGACAGTCTTGGCTCCATTCAAAATCCGTACCTTTCTTTAGTAGCTTGAAAAGAGGTTCACAGGTGGTTGTGAGCTTGGAAATGAACCTGCTGATGAACTGTACCTTCCCTAAGAAGCTCCTTACTTCCTTCTCTGTCCTAGGCGGTGATATTTCCATGATAGCTTGTATTTTGGAAGGATCTATTTCGATTCCTCTTTGAGTGATGAGGAAACCCAACATCTTTCCAGCTGTTACCCCAAAAGTGCATTTTTGAGGGTTAAGACGCAGCTTATAATTCCTAATCCTCTCAAAGAACTTTTGGAGTGCTCCATAGTGTCCTTCCCTTTCCTTTGATTTGACTATCATATCGTCGACATACACCTCGACCTCTTTGTGCATCATGTCGTGCAGCAGTGTTGTGGCTATCCTCTGGTAAGTGGCTCCAGCATTCTTCAACCCAAACGGCATTACTCGGTAGCAGTAGGTTCCCCAAGGCGTAGTGAATGTGGTTTTCTCTCTATCCTCAGGAGACATAAGAATTTGGTTATACCCAGAAAATCCGTCCATGAAAGATAGCAATGCATGGCCTGCGGTGTTATCTACTAGCTCGTCTATGTGAGGTAATGGGAAGTCATCTTTCGGACTGGCTTTGTTGAGATCTCGGAAATCTACACAGACCCTGATTCCTCCAGTTTTCTTTGGTACGGGAACGATATTTGCTACCCATTGTGGATATTCGGTGACTATGAGAAAACCGGCGTTGATTTGCTTAGTGACTTCTTCTTTTATCTTTAGGACCCAATCAGGGCGCATACGTCTCAGTTTTTGCTTAACTGGTTTTGCATCAGAATGAAGGGGAATTTTATGTTGAACAATTTCAGGGTCTATTCCAGGCATGTCCTCATAAGACCAGGCAAAAACATCTTTGTATTCTTTTAGCAAAAGGATTAGTTTTTCACTTTCCTGAGGGGATAGTGCGGCACCTATTTTAACTATTTTGGGCTCGTTTACAGAGCCTATGTTCGCTGTGATTATTTCCTCAGAAAAAGGTTTAGCGTGCCTTTCCTCTTCTCTCTCGATGAATTCTAGAATTTCTTTTGGAATTTCTTCCTCAAAATTTGGTTTGTCGGAATCCACACAATTGATCATAGGCAAAGTGAAATACTCTAAATCTTCCTTCTCATTGCTAAGTTTATCAAAAGACATTTCGGAGTCGAACTCAAAGTAAATGCTATGCCTTGGTACTTTGACCAGGTTTTCCTCACTAGACTTAGTAGTTTCAAAGGATGAAAAGCTTGACTCGGACTGAGTCGACTCGGAGTCGGAATTGGAATCAGAACTAAGATCAGAATTAGCGCTTTTCATTTTGTATTTTAGAGTGTGTTCCACGGTCCAGTTAGGGTAAGCCCCTTTTTCAGCATCCACAATCAGCTCAGAGCAGTCTTTTTCATCAGCAAGGTCGATCACCAGTACTTCACTGTCACCTTGATTCGCACTTTCATCATTGTCACCCTGCAAGTCTTGGAGGGCCATTTGATTTGCTATTGCTGTTATTTCCTCCAATTGAGCTTCAACCTCGGTTTCGTCGCTGTTGTCGACCCGTCGTGTGCCAACAAAGCCCCACCAATTACCAAAGCTGTCTATGATGGGGTGGATCACCCTTATTTCATTGTTGGTGACCCCCTCATCAAAGAGCAGGTTTAGTGATATTTCGTCTAGTGGGTCATTGTCGACAGCCTCTTCTTCCTTTGCCTCTTCAGTCTCGAGGTTGTTGACCTCGTCTATTAGCCAATAATCATCGGTAGGTGCATAAGGGTCATAAAAGTAGATTGGAACCCTGCGGAGCCCTTCTTCTTCAATCAGGTCTTCTACCTCTTCCTCATAAACTGTTCCAGCGAACATGACATGGTTGTCTTCAATGATAGCCACCATAGGCTTTGGTTGATTTACTGGAGTGATGTATTCAGAGGGGTTGAAATCTTCAACAGCAAAGTGGAGCAGGCCAGACAGCTTGGTGACAACTTGAAAGTGCGAATCAGACGTGAACAATGATGCAGTCATTTTTCCTGAAAAGGTTTTTGCTTTAGTTAGATTGATTAATCTTACCTACTGTTTATTTGACTTAGAAATATTCCTAAGGTTTAACCTGCAAAAGAGAAACTTTACAACATACACATATATAATGGGTGTGAGGAAGAACTTGAAAATAAAATGCAAGCAGGTTCCTAGCCTATAGGTTCCTGTCTTAATTTGATAAGTTCTATGGCTTTCTAAAACATGCGAGGTTTTGGTAGTCTCAGGGTGCTCCGTTGTCAAAGGGCACCAATCCTCTCACCAGCCCATTATAGGCGGTGATTGGGTGATTTCCTTTTTGATATACCACTAGGTACGAGTGACGGTGGAGTTTGCTGGAACCCCCAACATAGCCCGTGTCATGCCGGGATATCAGGTGAACTCAACGGGTTGCCCGCTCGATGCATATGATAATTGAATTAGACAAGGCATGTATTAGTCTTATGTTGAACTTTTTGGTTATGGCTCTCATATCCCCAGCAGAGTCGCCAAAAACTGTAGACACCTCCCAAGCGGGGCATCGCCATACAGATTGATCACGTTGTGTTTGCTCGATTGGTTGCTCACTTCATAAACCAAAATCATGGACATTCCCATGGCTAGGAACATCGCCACATGATAATGGTTATCATCAAATAGAGTCGCCACCTAGTTTATTAAAACTAGGAAAACAAATAGAGATTCTGGATACGGGAACCAAAAGTACAATAAGGGGAAGGTGTTAGGCACCCCTCTTTGCCCAGTCGTGAGACTGGCCCATAATCGTTCAACATAAGACATGTAGATGCTTTGTTTAATTCTAACACATAGTCTGTTTAATTATTCCTTTAAACAGTAAGTAAAGTGAGCCAGTGCGATAATTGAAGCATGCATTAGAAAAGCAGAAAGGCAAACAAAATGTCCCAGGGAAATGGATCCCGCGGCCGGTGAATGGATGTCACGGCCGAGGGATCCACCTGGTTTGATATACCGGCCGAGGGATCGAAGCCCCGGTCGGTGTTCTTCCTCACACCAGACAGAAAGATTAACAGTTAATCAAAACGTTACGATTAGTAAGAAGGGATAGTAAATAAAGCAAACTAGAGGCCGTTGGGCCTCACCACCTTGATCCCTCAGTTGCTTGATTGCTTTGGATTGGACGTGATTGATTGATTGCTTGATCGAGAACCCTGGGTTTAGGGTTTGAACTTCGGGGTTTGATCGCCGGATTGACGGCTACCTTCGGGAGGTTAGGGCTTTTGAAGTATGGGATTGAGGGAGTATTTCTGCAGAGTTTCGTGGCTTGATTGAGTGTGTAAGTATATCAATTTCCGTGTGTTTATTTCGGAGCCCAAAGCCTCCTTTATATAGGCATAGGGATGACTCACTCCGGCCAATCAAATCACGAGATGGCAATTGCAATTGCAATGCATCTCTAACTCTACGTCGTAATCTCTGATCGTAGCCCGAACGCATCGGAAAGGTAGTGTAGTTAGATCAAACCAAACATCTGACAGAACGTTCGAGAGTCTGGAAAAAGGTCGATCTGGCGGCCGAGTAATAGATCACGCGGCCGAGGAATGGATGTCTCGGCCGAAGGATAGATCTTGCGGCCGAGGAATTGATCTCTCAGGGAGATTTTGCTGGCAACAGGTTGCTCGGGTGATGGATTGATGTTATGGCCGTTAGATCGATGTTACGGCCGTCAGATGGATTCTCCTAGGCTTCTGTATTTCTGTCTGAAAGGCTGTATGGCTTTGAATTGGGTCCTCTAAGTGGCTCAAAGTTCTCACCGAAAGTCCTAAAGTTCTTAAGGAGGCAATCAGCAATCACTGTATCCATTTCATCATCGGGATTGTCCCAAGGTGGGACTTGAAATAATCGTTAGGCCAAATTGGGGTGTCTACAGTCTTATGTTGAATTTTTTGGTTATGGCTCTCATATTCCCCAGCAGAGTCGCCAAAAACTGTAGACACCTCCCAAACGGGGCATCGCCATATAGATTGATCACATTTGTTTGCTCGATTGGTTGCTTGCTTCGTAAACCAAAATCATGGACATTCCCATGGCTAGGAACATCGCCACATGATAGCGGTTATCATCAAAACAGAGTCGCCACCTAGTTTATTAAAACTAGGAAAACAGATAGAGATTCTGGATACGGGAGCCAAAAGTACAATAAGGGGAAGGTGTTAGGCACCCCTCTTTGCCCAGTCGTGAGACTGGCCCATAATCATTCAACATAAGGCGTATAGATGCTTTATTTAATTCCAACACATAGTCTGTTTATTATTCCTTTAAACAGTAAGCAAAGTGAGCCAGTGCGATAAGTAAGCATGCATCAGAAAGCAGAAAAGCAAACAAAATGTCCCAGGGAGATGGATCCCGCGGCCGGTGAATGGATGTCACGGCCGAGGGATCCTCCTGGTTTGATATACCGGCCGAGGGATCGAAGCCCCGGTCGGTGTTCTTCCTAACACCAGATAGAAAGATTAATAGATGATCAAAACGCTACGGTTAGTTAGAAATACAGTAAATAAGACAAACCAGAGGCCGTTGGGCCTCACCACCTTGATCCCTCAGTTGCTTGATTGCTTTGGATTGGGCGGGATTGATTGATTGCTTGATTGAGAACCCTAGGGTTAGGGTTTAAACTTCGGGGTTTGATCGCCGGATTGACGGCTGCCTTCGGGAGGTTAGGGCTTTTGAAGTATGGGATTGAGAGAGTATTTGTGCAGAGTTTTGAGGCTTGAAAGAGTGTGAAGGTATATCGATTTCGGAGCCCAAAGGCTCCTTTATATAGGCATAGGGATGACTCACTCCGGCCAATCGCAATGCACGATAAAAATTGGAGTTAGAGTGTGATTCTAACTCTCCATGGCAATCCTCTAACGTAGCCCGAACGCATCGGGAAGGTAGTGTAATCGGATCAAACGTCTGACAGAACACGTTCCAGAGTCTGGGAAAAGGTCGATCTGACGGCCGAGGAAAGGATATCACGGCCGAGGAATGGATGTCTCGGCCGAAGGATTGAACTTGCGGCGAGGGATTGATCTCTCAGGGAGATTTGGCTAGCAACAGATTGCTCGGGTGAGGAAATGATGTAAGGGCCGTGGGATCGATGTCACGGCCGACAGATGGATTCTCCTAGACTTCTGTATTTCTGTCTGAAAGGCTGTATGGCTTTGAATTGGGTCCTCTAAGAAGCTCAAAGTTTTTACCGAAAGTCCTAAGGTCCTCAAGGAAGCAATCAGCAATCATTGTATCCATTTCATCATCGGGATTGTCCCAAGGTGGGACTTGAAATAATCGTTAGGCCAAATTGGGGTGTCTACAATAGGGATCGCGTCTGAGCACGGTTTTTGCTTTGCTGTCAGTTCTGAGCAATTGGGCCGAAGAAGAAGAATATCATACCCTCTTGGACCAGACCCTTGGGAGAGAGATTGGAACGGCTTCAACTTCAGGCAGATTCCGTCAGTGCATCAGATTTGAGGGTGGAAATGGATCTACTAATCGGGAATCTCAACCCAAACCCAAACCTCAATCCAAACCCGAACGGAGGCAATCCAAACCCGAACGGAGGCAACCCGAACCTTAACCCAAATGTCAACCCGAACGGAGGCAATCCAAATCCAAACCCAAACGGAGGCGAGCCAAATCCGAATCCTAACCCCAATCCTAATCCCAATCCAAACCCTAACCTAAATCTGGGAAACCTGTATGGAGAAATGGGACAGATCAGAGAAGATATCCAACGTCTGGGCGAACGCACCGACAACCAAATCACCCAACTCATGATGATGATTACCAGAGTTGCACGACGGCTTCCACCTCCAAACCCAAATCCAAACCCTAACCCAATCCCAAATCCGAATCCGATTCCGATCCCAAATCCAAACCTCAACCTAAACCTCAATCCAAACCCAAATCCAAACCTAAATCTCAACCCAAACCCTAATCCTATCCCGAATCCAAACCCAGAACAACTAGTCCTCGAGATGGAAACCCCGCAGAATCCCAAAATGGCGGCAGTATTGGCAAAGATCACCCAATTGGAGGAGTCAGTAGTGAGGAATGAGAAGATAGCATCGACTGGTTTTGACATCAACAAGCTTTGCCTATTTCCCAATGCAAAGCTTCCGGAAAAGTTTAGGCCAATCGACTTTGCTAAATTTGACGGAACTGGAGACCCTAAGGCACATTTGACTAGATACATCGGAGCATTGTCCATGTGGGGTGTAGAGAAGGATGCCATGGCGCAGATGTTCTCGCAGACTTTGGTAGGTCATGCTCTGTACTGGTTTACTTCGCTGGATGAAAGGAAGAAGCGTTCTTGGGAGGACATATGTGCGGCTTTTGTGGCGCAGTATGATTATAACATTCAGCTGGAAGTTACCACTCGTGAATTGGAGTCAACCAAGATGGAAGCCAAGGAAGCCTTTGCCGATTTCGTGAAGAGGTGGAGAGCAAAGGCAGCACAGATGAAGGATAGGCCGAATGACAGGGACCAGATCCGAATGATTGTTCGGAACCTTCAACCCAATCTTGCGAGGCATATGTTTATGGCGCAGGCGTGCTCAGACTTTAAAACATTCTTCGACACAGGCTTGGCCGTCGAAGAAGCGGTCCAGCTGGGAATCCTCGACAAGTCCGAACCTGCCCCCAAACCCAAGAAGGTTTACTCTGGAAACAACAATGCCCTATTTGGAAACTCCAACTACACTCACCTCCCAAACATCTCCTCGAACACAACTCAAGCCGAGCCTGTCAACCAGATTGTAACCCAAACCAGCCAGCCCCGTACCCAACCCCGGACTTTCGCTCAATTCTCAGCACCTCTCTCTGTCGTGCTCGAGAAGTTGGTCGAAAGTGGCGTGCTCAAGCCACTCGCCCCTACTCCCCTACCTCAAAATCTCCCCGCATCCCACAATCCTAATGCATACTGTGCTTACCACCAGAACGTGGGCCACCTAACTGACAACTGCTTCCGCCTTCGCCACGCCATCCAGGATCTCATAGACAACAAAACCCTCCCCATGCCACCACAAAAGCCCAATACCGTCTCAAACCCGCTCCCAAAGCACTCCAATGCCTGCACCAACCACATTTCCCTAAGCCACCCCTTTAACCCAAGCCTTTACATCGTCTCTGCCACCCAACCCAAACCGATTGTCGAGATACCGGCTGAGGATGACGTTTGTGCACTCGAGTCTGTAGATTGGGACTTCCAAAGGAGGTGGGAAGATCTGGCGAGCGACTTCTTTGCGGTGGAAAATCGGGCTCTCGTAACTGGAGTGTGGCCTGTGTCACTCAATGCTCACCAGGTAGAAGAATTGGAGCATGGTGATTGGAGACAGGATTGGGAAGTAATGATGGCCGACCCGTTGGATGGCTATTCCCTGTTTGCTCTGTTCTTGGAGCCTGAACCAATCGAGGACGAAGATGAATGGGAGTGGGAGCCCGAACCCAACGGGTGGCACTGGATTGATGATTCCGACCCTTTAGATGAGACGTCATTGGCATACCTCTTTCGAGAGGAGGAAGTATGGGAAGAAATGGACCTGATGAACCCCCGTATGTTCTCGGGGCTCACTGTCAGAACCATTGTCAATCTCACTAGAGGCTCCGACGCTCTTGACCGTGTCATGGATCAGGTCTTCATTCCACAGGAGTACATCATTGAGGAGTTTTTCCCGCAGCCGGTAGTCGAAATCCCCGATGACCCCAACATCTGTGTACTGGATCCTGAAGATCTTTGGGGTAAATCTGAATTGGTAAACGTATGGGTTGATGGTGAAGAACTCACTGTCAACAAGGCTATGTTGGATGAAGGCTCCTTGCAGGTCAGCAACAGCAACAATGTCAACTTCTGGAATTCTTTGGAGGAAGAGAACATGTGGCATGCCCTGGAGATGGAAATTCTCAATGAAACCCTGGAGAAAACAGAGCTCAACAAAGGAAAACGCAAGGCCGACACTGATTTCTCCAACTTTTGGGAGGGTACTTGGTGGGAGCCTATTCCCAAAACAATCAGCAAACTTACCAGAAGCAGAAGGGTGTACCAACCCGCCAACCTCCAGCAAGGAAGCTCATCCCGGGGACCACCACCACAACAGAATAACCCTAGCATTCCTGTGAACCCTGTCAACTCGGCAAGCCCAAACACCCCTCAAGCTCCACAAAATAACCCCTCCAGCTCCACTAACCCTCCACGTCAACCTAACCAACCCATCCATCTTAACCCATTCGTGAGTTCAAACCCCAACTCCTCCCAGCAGCAAAATCCCGGTACCAACACCGACCCCATTATCCAACAACTTCATGAAACCCCTGCTCGCATGTCCATGTGGGGAGTGTTGGCGGCTTCTCGTGAGCATCACCAAAGGCTCGTTAACGCTCTCTCCAAGCTTGAGGTCCCTTCCGACATAGCCCCGGAAGCCCTTATCGCCCTCATAACCCCGAACCTCGCCCAACCTGAGGGAGCTGATCGTAACAAGCCGCTCCATGTGACCATGAAGTGCCTAGGAAAGTGGGTCCCTGCAATTCTCATAGATAATGGTTTGGCCATTAATGTGTGCCCACTCCGCACTGCTTACTGCCTGGGCCTTAAAAGTAAGGACTTTGCGCCGTCAACTCTGGGTGTTCGCGCCTACGATAACACACGGCGCGATGTCCTGGGAACCGTCAACTTGGAGCTTGTAACTGGGAAGTTCAAAACCACCGTGGAATTCTGTGTACTGGAGATACCTGCTTCATTCAACCTCCTACTGGGGAGGCCATGGCTGCACCGCTCGGATGTCATGGGAGTGCCCTCTACGCTGCATCAGAAACTTATCCTGGGATTGGATTCCGGGACTCTTATCATTCATGGGGACTCTGGCATCCGTCCTCACTCCGAGGATAACTCCCCGCTGCTTGAAATTATGCATGGAGAAGAAGATATAGCCATGGGGGGGTTTGCAGTCATGACCTCGGAAGTTTGCACTATCCGGGCTGAAGATGGTTTCTTGGTGAGCTCTGCGGCGCTGGAAATTATGAAGAGAAGGAATTACCTGCCGGGCATGGGCTTGGGACTCTATGGGCAGGGAGTCTCCGAGTTCCCTGATTTCCCCGGGAGCAATGAGCGCTTTGGCCTGGGATACGAGCTCAAGAAGAGCGATCCAGCAAAAAGGTGGCGCAACCGCGCCCGGGCTCATGCAGCCGGAGTAAAGCTAAAAGAGAAGGAAGCTCTGTACCGAGGAGAACCCGAGCCTTTCGTGGATCTGGAAACAAAGGTGAAGTACCCTGGGTTTGAGATCTTTGCCAATGACACCTAGGATGACGTTGAGGAGGTGACCAAGATGGAAGAAGTGTCTGAAGCGCTGGACTGGCTTGAAGCTTTCGGTTTGGGCAGTCTCCAATCTCTGTTTGGGGGCGAGGATCCGAAGGGTATGGTGGAGGACGCTGCTGTGCTTATGCTGGGAGAAGAAGAAGAAATAGAAGACCCTTCCAAGCTCATTGTGGAGGCTGTAGGCACTTATGAAAATTGCATTTTTATACCACTTGTAAAGCGCACTCATGACACTAGCACTGAATCTGAGTCTGAGTCTGTCACTGACTCCTCGTCTAGCACTGAGTCGGAGTTTGTGCCTATTGGCCCTCCACATCGTAGTTTTTACTTTGAGTTTGAGTCTACCGCTGTATTTCCCCCTTCTGATGAGGCTGTTAATGAAATGAACGATGCATTTGCTTACTTGCCGGATTTTGAAATAAATTGCTTAGATCCCGACGATGAAGGAATAGATGGGGACATCCCCAAGGAAATCCGTTCCCTCATCGATCGTGAAAACGAAAGGCATGCTCAGCCTTTAAAAGAAGAAATAATCTCGATAAATTTGGGTGATGAGGAGAACCCTCGATTGGTTCAGGTCGGTTCCAGGCTGTCCCCCGATGAGCTTCAAGAGCTCACAGATTTACTAAAAGAATTCAAAGAAGTTTTTGCTTGGTCCCATGCAGACATGCCCGGAATCGACCCGAAAATCGTCGAACACAGGATCTCTCTCTACCCCGATGCAAAACCCGTTAAATAGAAACTGAGAAAAATGCGGCCTGATTGGGTACTAAAGATAAAAGAAGAGCTTACAAAACAAATCGACGCAGGTTTTCTAATAGTGACAGAGTACCCCACTTGGGTCGTAAACATCATGCCCGTCCCTAAAAAGGATGGAAAAATCAGAGTGTGTGTCGATTTCAGAGATCTGAACAAAGCAAGCCCTAAGGATGATTTTCCATTGCTGCATATAGATATACTTGTCGATAACACTGCAGGGCACGCTTTACTGTCCTTCATGGATGGTTTCTCTGGGTATAATCAGATTCTCTTGGCTCCAGAAGACAGAGAAAAGACTACATTCATCACCGAGTGGGGAACATACTGTTATCAGGTTATGCCATTTGGATTGAA
This sequence comes from Rhododendron henanense subsp. lingbaoense, assembly GCA_020567845.1. NCBI lineage: Eukaryota > Viridiplantae > Streptophyta > Magnoliopsida > Ericales > Ericaceae > Rhododendron > Rhododendron henanense. The sequence continues at coordinate 31,581,894 of CM036313.1, read as the reverse complement.
AAACGCCGGTCCTACGTATCAAAGGGGTGCTACGACGCTACTGCATGACATGATTCATAAGGAGGTCGAGGTATACGTCGATGATATGATAGTAAAGGGAAAGGAACGGAAGGATCATCTCCCAGCGTTGAGAAAGTTCTTGGAGAGGATTCAGAAGTACAGGATGTGTCTCAACCTGCAGAAGTGCACATTCGGAGTCACGGCTGGAAAGATGCTTGGGTTCATGATCACGACTAGGGGGATTGAGGTGGATCCTTCTAAGATCAAAGCCATTCTTGAGATGGAGCCACCCCAATCCGAGAAGGAGGTCCAGTGCTTCTTGGGAAAAATTCAATTCATCAGTCGATTCATCGCCAAGTTGACTTTGACGTGTGAACCATTATTTCGACTACTCAAGAAAGATGTGAAGTTCGAGTGGAACGACAAGTGTCAAAAAGCTTTCGAAGCGGTCCGAACTTATCTCCAGAATCCTCCAACCCTAATGCTGCCTACACCGGGAAAACCCTTGATCCTGTACTTGTCCGTCACACCCTCGTCAATGGGGTGCATGCTGGCACAAGAAGGAGAAGATGGGGTTGAAAGGGCGATTTATTACTTGAGCAAGAAGATGGTGGGATGCAAAGAACGGTACACTTCACTGGAAAAGACATGTTGGGCTCTTGTATGGGCCACAAAGAAATTGAGACACTACATGCTCGCTTACTCGGTGATACTGATCTCTCGGATGGACCCTCTCAAATATCTATTCGAGAAGCCAGCACTTACCGGTAAGTTAGCACGTTGGTTGCTCTTGTTGGCAGAATTCGAAATCAAGTACGTCACTCGCAAGTCAGTGAAGGGAAGAGCGGTAGCAGAGTTTCTGGCAGATCGTCCGATTGAGGGACCAGAACACACATAATTTCAATTCCCTGATGAAGATGTAATGACAGTAGTCGGTGAAACATGGACGTTGTACTTCGATGGAGCCGCTAATCAGAAGGGCTTTGGGATTGGCATACTGCTGGTCTCGCCTGAGGGGTCGCATGTCCCTCTCGCTTTCAAGTTAAACTTCGAAGTCACGAACAACGAGGCAGAGTACGAAGCGTGCATTGTGGGAATGGAAGCTGCATTGGAGATTGGAGTCAAGGTGCTGGAAGTTGTTGGAGATTCCAACTTGGTCGTATCGCAAGCAAACGGAGAATGGAGAGTTAGGGATGAAAAGATGAAGCCGTATCATCATCAGCTCGACGAGCTTATCCCGAATTTTCAAAAGGTGACCTTCACACATGTACCGAGGATGAAGAACCGCTTTGCGGACGCACTGGCTACTTTGGCATCCATGCTGGAACTTCCAATCGAGGTAAAGCTGAGACCTGTCATGATTGAGCAGAGGGGAAAGCACGTGTACGACTACGTCATGAACATCGACGAACCAGACGATGGGCTCCCTTGGTTCCACGATATTTGGAATTTTGTCGAAAAGGGGGAATTTCCTGCAGATTCAACTAAGAAGGATCGAATCGCCTTACAGCGGCTCGCGTCTCAATACATCATCTGTGGTGGGAAATTGTACCGGCGATCCCCGTGCGGGGTTCACAAGTTGTGTATTCACGGGGATGAGTCGAGAGCAGTAATGGAAGAGGTTCATGAAGGTGTTTGTGGACCCCACATGAATGGAATGATGCTAGCGAAGAAAGTTCTGAGGCGGGGATACTATTGGTCGACCATGGAGACAGATTGCATTGAGTATGTGCGCCGATGTCACAAGTGCCAGACTCATGCCAATCTTATCCATGTTCCACCCTCGGAGTTACATTCAATGGCGACACCATGGCCATTCTCTGCCTGGGGCATTGATGTTATTGGAAAGATCACTCCTGCGGCTTCCAACGGTCATAGGTTCATTTTAGTAGCAGTGGATTACTTCACCAAATGGGTCGAGGCAGCTTCGTACAAGACTTTGACGGCAGTTCAAGTGGCTCATTTTATCAGGCAAAACATCATTTATCGGTATGGGGTCCCTCAAGCCTTCGTATCTGATAATGGTGTTCATTTCAAGGGAAAAGTTTTGGAACTCTTTGACGAATTCAAGATCCAAGTGCATCATTCAACCACTTATCGGCCACAAACAAATGGGGCAGTCGAAGCAGCGAACAAGACCATTAAGACGATTCTTGAAAGGACTATTCAGTCAGCTAAGAATTGGCACGAACAACTGCCGCTAGCTTTGTGGGGATACCGGACGTCTATCCGCACACCAACGGGGGCAACACCCTATTCTTTGGTGTACGGTATGGAAGTCGTTCTCCCTATCGAGCTAGAAGTTCATCGCTAAGGGTCATGGCTGAGTGCGGAGTAAATGAGGCCGAGTGGATCAGTGGAAGGTTTGAGGAGCTCATGCTATTCGACGAAAGAAGGCTACGGGCATTGTACCACATCAGGGTTATCAGCGAAGGATCGCCCGAGCATTCAACAAGAAAGTGAAGTCGAGGGACCTACAGGAAGGGGACATGGTAGTCATGGAAATCCGTGCGCCAGTGTTTGATCTACGAGGGAAGTTCCGACCTAAGTGGGCAGGGCCCTACATCATCAAGACCATTCTCTCCGGAGGAGCGGCCTCAATCATCGACCTGGACGACAATGAATTCTCGAGTCTTGTCAATTTGGATAAGCTTAAACGGTATTACCCTTGAGAGAGCTCGCTGGGCCGAAAACCGCAAGGGCGGGCGATCCCAGGCAAAAGTTAGAGCAAGCCTGCTAGGTCGAAAACCCTGAAAGGGCGGCTAAGGCAAAAGTTGAGGCAAAAGTCGAAAAAGAGCTCGCTAGGCCGAAAATCCGAAAGGGCGGTGCTAGGCAAAATTTAGAGCGCAAAAGGAGAGTGTTAATACCCGAGCGAACCCTAGCCCGAACTACGTATGGGCCTGATTCCCTTTTCGCGAGGGATACGTAGGCAATCTCACACTGAGGTTCGGTCCTAAATATCTCAAAAATCAAAATCCAAATCGACAATTCAGAATGTTTTCTCAAAGGCGCATGTGATTAATGAACCGAAAGGGGGAAACCCTTAATTAGTCGATTTTATTCAGATTATTTCTTTATTACAAGCTGAGCATGAAAACGGAAAAGCACGCAACTAAAACACTCTTTTTATTTCAAAAAACGGCAAAGTAAGCAGTCAACCCATCCTTGCTTCCACATCTCTCCTTAGCCATTTGCGATACCTTCCGGTCGAAGCAATAGAGAAGAGTGGGTCAATTGGCTCAGTCCTACGAGCCCCCCACGATCGAACATAACTCCGAAGGCCCGAATGGTGAAGGGAGGGAGACGAAGCACTTCAGAGCCCGGCGGCGACACTTCTTGGTTAGACCAAACTGACGGAGAATGCGGAAGGGTGAGTAGAAGGAGAAGCCTGACAAGCTAGCTACAAGCACGTGCGTCGAACCCATATTGCCAGTAGTCATGGCAGGAAGCCTTAGCCAATGGCACCTCCAAACAATGTCATCTTCCTCCGCAGAAGCAAGGAAATCGGCCCAGTCATCTTCGTTACTGTACATCGCTAGAAAGGGACGGTTCCATCCGCTCGCACGATACCACCAATCATTGGCCGGCGGTGTCAGCAGACTTAACTTGTCACAAAGCCACACCTACCCAAAAAGAGAGAAAACAAGTAAGGAGCCAGACAAAGCCTAAACCGAGCGTTGAGGTAAAATGAATGAGAGAAATAGAAAAAGGAGAGCTGAGTGAGGTCCCTAACCTGCAGCAACAGCGGGCTACCACCAAAAACCCTTGTGCGACCAGCATGGACAGCATCTAACCCCATCAAGGTTTCGGCAAGAACCAAGGGTGCAACATCCTTGCGAGCCTCAATCTGAGAAGCAACACCCACCAATAGAGAACTGGGCTGACCAACAGAAGGAACCAGCAAGAAGGTTGCCAGGAGGCAAATGCAGCAGGCCATCATTCGACGTCCTTGATACTCAAAGTCTGTCAAGTCTCCAGGTGGACTGAACCTCTCATACAGCTGCACGATGTTGATGGCATTGCCCCGAGTGAGGAACTCAGCGGTATTTCCGCTGGTTCCTAGCTTGGCTTTCAGAATGTTCTTCATGCTCTCCCTGATCATTGGAACAATTGGCTCAGTGGAGTCATGACTTCCAAGGTAGGCATGGAATTCCTCGACGGTGGGGCACAGCTCTTGAGAACCAAAGCGAAAGACATGCACTTCGGGATCCCAAAAGCGCGCCGCTGCATGTAGCAAGACAGGACGGATTGCGACCTCTCGGAGATGCCTTAGGGCGTAAAGTCGATGCCCTCGGAAGTTCAGCCAGTCGATGCCTTCGAGGCTGTCCAACCAAGGTCGAAGCAAGGCTTGGTTTAGCAGGGCCATGAGTAGGATGGGTTTTTGGAAGAAGAATGATGGAATAAGGTGTGAGTGACTTGCCAAAGCATGACTCTGTATTTATAGAGGCCTGGGGGATACAATACCACTTCCCACCAGCCTTGGAACTCATCAAACCCAATATTTTCAAAACAATTTCAAAAATTCAAACTTTGGAAGTTTGAAAAAAGTGTTGGAAAACGCGAGACTCAGAAGCAGTCTCCCACAAGCCTTGGAACTCATCAAGTCTTGCTTTGGGAAGCCATTTCTCCTGGGAAAAAGTTAGTGCAAGGTTACAAGGCACCTTGGAAGTGTGCATGCAGAAGAAAACGACATGGGAATAGCTAGTGAGTGGCATTGGGAAGCAACAAGGGACTGCAGACAGCAGCAGTCCCGAGCGCTCGGGAGTGAAGTCCCAAGCGCTCGAGACCACTCTCGAGCGCTCGAGAGTTCTGCTATTTTCAGCAAGTTCTGATTCTCAACCTTTCAGCCTCAATACAACAGCATGAATGCATCCATTTCAGAGCAGAAGACTCTCAATATGTATACAGGGGATACATCAGTTTTCGTTACGCGTTTTCTTGTATATTCGTCCTTTTTCCTTGAAAAATGTCAAAATTTCCAAGGTTTTAATCTCTCGAGTATGTCGAATTCCATGTTAAGCATATTCGGTTGAATCCAGCAATGCACATAGGTCACAATGTGCATTAGTGACTATCTCATGTGATCAAATGCGTGTTAATGTCCCTAAGTCAAGTTTTCGTCATTCAATCGTCCCAAAACCATTGTTTTCGAGCATAAGTGAAGTGTCGATCTTTGTCTCAAGGGTATTTTAGAAATTTTGGCGGTCCTCGCAAGTCACAACACTCAGTGTCAACCGCTCGACGCGCTCGGTCACGATCGAATGCCCTTAAATCTAAGTTTCATGGTCAAATGCTCTGAAGATTGTTGTTGCGTGCCAATGTCGAGTTTTCGTTCTTACTTTGAGAGTATCGGTTGAAATTCGCGTGCTCTTTACTTTCTTTCAAGCTAGACGAACATATTTCATAAAATACAATTCTATAAAGGGAGTGCGAACGAATAAAAGAACAAAAGTGCAAATTTTCATAAATAAATACAGTATTTACAATGAGTAAGGAAGGAGGTACAAAAGCTAGGGTAAACACGCGCCCAATCCTAACTACCGGGGCAAGCAGGCCCAAACAAAATCAAGGCACGCAGGCCTAGAAGCTACAACTACCTCGGCACGCAGGCCTATGTACAAGAAAGCTAGCAAAGCAAAAACCTAAGACTCAGACACGACGAGTCCTCTTTTGCTGGTGGCCCTCGGGCTCTGTGCTCTCACTCTCGTCGCCGTCATCGCCATCGTCTATGCTAGGAGAGCCAGAAGCAGTCTCCGAGTCTGTCGTCCCTAAATCGCGAGACTCAGAGGACTCCTCTGTCTCCTCCTCCTCTGACTCCACGCGAGCGAGTCTCCGCTGGGACACCGCCCTGGGCAAAACCTCGAACTGTCTAGCCTCCGCAGCAGGCCGCGACACTCTCTGTGTCCCTCGACCTCGTGTGCTGGCGGAAGCCGGAGAGCTCGTGGTAACTTGGGGTCGTGCCCTGGCTGAACGTCGTGGCTGCACCTGCATATCACAAGCATGCAATCATTCCATGCATATTTGAAATTCAATTGATTCATTAAAAGTACTATGCATGCATGCATTGTTATACCTGAGGAGCAGCAAGAGAAACAGGCTCAGGGACAGGTCTAGTCTGCAGGACCCTCCCTCTCGCACAGCCCTTCAGCAGATGGCGCATTCCCACCATCAGCATTATGGCCGTCTCGACCAACTCTCGCGGTACCTGTAATGTTCAAGCATCAGAATGTGCAAGCAGTAATCATTCAAAGCATAAGAAGTGCGAATCTGTTTATACCTGAGCAGGAAGCCGCATAGGCGGCTGCGGAAGGCGCGAGACGTCTATCACCGCCCGTGTCCCCGAAGGGTCTGTCACCCCTATCGTCCACTCCAGCGTCGGCAACACAGTCGAAGCTGAGGCCTCCGCCGTCTCCGGCACCCTCGTGCCACTCTCCCCTCCGCCTGGTGGGCTAGTGCCTCGACCACCAGCTCGCTGTCTACCGCCTCGACCCCTACCTCGTGCGGACCGGCCGCCACAGCCTCGCACCCCGGCCCCTCCTCCAGCACCAGGGCCTCGCCCTCCCTCAGCTACACGTCTCTCTAGCTCTGCCTCCACCCCTAGGTCTGTAGCTAAGTACCGGTCCCGGTAAGTAGCGTAGTCTAGCGTGCGTCGGAGGTGCCTCTACAAGTCAACGTCAGGCACTATGTACTGCTCCAGCTCAGCGCGAGTGTACGTCTCCGTCCGCTGCACGCGAGGAGGAAGTGTCCCAGGTATCACGAACGCCGGGAGACCGAGTGACTGTCAGGTCACTCGATCCCCCAGGTACCACTGCCAGCAGCACCCTACTCCTCGTCACCTCGCGATTCCTCGGAAGGAAGTCGGCCTCCACCCTCAACCACCTATCCCAGTGAACCTTCATGTCGAATTTTGAAGCATCAATAAAAGCATACGTCGAATGCGGAAAAGAAAAGGAATAAGGGCGAATCATACCGCAACGCCAGTCAAGCCGTCTAGCCAGCGTCGGAAGGTCATCACCTCTCCGCGTCGCTCATTCGTCCTCCTGTACGCCTTGCTCCAGGCCAACCCGCGAGGGAGTAAGTTCGGGTCCCTGCAAGTGTTCTCAGGCGGGAACATCCCGAGAACCTCGTAAGCCCAAAGCTGCAAATGGTCGAATTCAAGTCAATTCAATTTCGAGTATACATTTCAATAGATGAGCAATGGAAAGTAATTCTAAAGCATAAATCATACCTCTACGATCCTCCAGTAACCGCCGACCGTGTTGCCCACTCCGCGTGAGGCAGCCCCCAAGAAGCAGTAGAGGGTGCACAGAGCACCCCCTCCCCAGTCAAACCGTCCAGCCTGCCTCAAGTCGACTAGGCCCGCCAAGTCGCAAAGGTGCACTCGCGACCGCCTATTCGGGTACAGAGAAGCCCCGAATAGGTAAAGCAGGTACGCCCAGGCCATCCTCGCCGCCTCCTCGTCGTCTGCGGGCTCGTGGTCCCAGTATTCCACGAACTGCCCGTACGCCGCCATCCCTCCGCTGTGACGTGGGACCCGCCCGAGGAACCACCGCATGGCTGCGTCGTCCAGTACCAAGAACGAGTCGTAGGGGATCGGCTCTCCTCCCACTCTCAACCCTGTGATCGCTGCAAAGTCGAGGGGTGTCAGCATCATCTCCCCGAACCGGAGGTGGAAGGTGTTGGTGGTATCCCACCACCTCTCGGTCAATGCCGTAAGCATGGCGCGGTCCACCCTCACCGCCGTCATCAGCTGGATGAACGGCCCGAAGCCCGCCGCCTCCAGTAACTCTCGTACTCTCTTGGGCAGCCCCTTGAAGTACTTCAGCGAGCTAGCTGAGACCCCGTGGTCATACACGTCTGTCGTGCGCTGTTTCAACAGAGTAAAGAAATAGCATCAAACATCAACATCAGTATAGCAGTTTGCAAAGCAATTCAAGTATCAAATTCAAAGAGTTCAAGCCGTCGAAACTTACCGTGGTCCAACCCGAAGAGATGTGCGAGTCGCGGTCTCGGAGGAGCAAGTCCTCAGGGTAGTCAGCTCGAGCGGGGACGTAGCTGTTCATCCCCACCGGCTCAAAGAAGTGAACCTGTGGAGCGTAGGTCGCAATCGCGAACCTGGCACGCTCTCCTCCCAAGTAAGCCTTCACCTCGTCGACTGCGGTGACCCGCGCCTCAGCAGCCACCTCCGGCCTCTCCACCTCCATCTCCTCTACCTCCTCCTCCTCAACCCCGTGTCCGCCAGCGTCCGACGCCCCCGCGCCACTCAGTAAAGCCCCTAGCAGGAGCACCGAGGCCCGGTCCTCCGGAGTCTCAGCACCCCTCAGCACAGCCGTAACCCCAGAGTTGAGGCCGAGCGCGCCTAGTATATCCCGTGGCTCCGTGGAGTCCAGGAAGTCACCCTCCTCGAAGGGAACGGGGTGTGAGGCCCCAATCCCACTGTTGCCTCCCCTCGGTGCCGCCACCGTCGACCTCAAGGCAGGGGTGGTCGTGACGTGACCACCCACCGCCGCCTCGTCGGCCTGTCGCTCGTCGCGGACCCGATCCGCGGCCGCGAACAACTCCTCCATAGTAGGGGTAGGAGGAGTGCCCGTGGCTTTACCTCCGCTGCCTGAGGCACCGCCCCGGCTGCCCGCGGCATCTCCGCCACCGTCAGTCTGGCTCCCACCTGTGTCGGGCTCAGCCACGACCCCTCCGGCATCCCCAATCACAGTAGAACTTCCCTAGGCCTCCTCTACCACCGTAAGGTCACCGCCAACGCCACCCACTGCCACCGTACTCCCACTGGTAACCCCCTCGTCGCTGGGCACACCTCCTCCGCCACCTGTTTCACCCATCGCCACCGCGGCGACCGGAATCGCCGCCACGCCGTCACCAGGCGCAGTAGCAGCCCCGTGGGCCTGCCCCACCGCCGCCCTTTCCTCGCCTCCAACCGCTGCCTCGCCTACCCCCACCCACGAAGCCTTTGGCCCCTTCTTCCGTACTTCGTAAATCACCACCGCCCACCGGAATATTGTTGTAATTTCCAGATATTTGATTTGTGCCATTTCAGTTGAGAAAAGAAGAAATCAATCGAGAGAGAGAGAGATTCTGGAGGAGAGTTTGAGAGAGGAATCGTCGAGGATAGGAGAGAGCAGAAACCGCCGACCGTTCTGGTTCTCGAGCACTCGAGAATTGGAATTTGTGCACCAGATCGAAGAAGAAGGTGAAAGGACAGCGGGCCCCAGTGGTGGTCTCGAGCGCTCGAGACCACTCCCGAGCGCTCGGGAGTGGTTCTAAGCGCTCGGGTCTATTTTTGGTGTCATGTGCCTAGCTTTCGGCATCCCGAGCATTTCTCATTTCTCAAACTTTATTATGTTGCATTTTATTTTACAAAATCAATCTCAGTCCTGATTTTTGCTCGTATCAATACAGAGCAATTGATCACGAACTTCATTTGGTGATCCACTTTTGGTTCACGTTTGAAAATTGGTATTTTACGTCGAAGTCGATCAACATCATTTCACTTTCACTGCATTTGCAGAATGTTTTATCCTCGTTTTGTTCGCCAAACAGAGCAACAGGTGGACTCTCCATGCATTTGTCTTATCAATGTCTTGTCGATGTTTTCTTTTCTGGTGCATGCATTACACGTGTTTGCATTTGCCCCGAAGAACTACGCTGGTCTGATCCCTGCAAAAAAGGGTACGTAGGCATTGAATGTTGGAATGTCTCCACTCGCATTCGTGTTTTGAATTAAGGATTTGATTTGGTTTCGAGTTGGGCTATCTCAATCTTTGGACGGCACTCGTATCCAGACATGATGCTGAGCGTCGCCCAAAGAGGGGCAACTGTAGACACCCCAATTTGAACTTGTCGGATTTCCTTGATTTGTGGCCCTGAGGCTCCCCGATGATGATTTTGGATTGAAAGAAGCCTCGTACCAATTGAGACTTTGCTTCTTGAAGGATTTGAAAAGGAAATAAAATGGTCAAAATCATTCCCAAGCGCTTGGAAGCAGTCCCAAGCGCTCCAAACTATTTTTCAAAACCACTGGCTTGGCTCACTCTCGAGCACTCGAGAGTTAAGTCCCAAGCGCTCGAGAGCGCTCGAGTCTTCTGTGCTGCCCAATGGATGGCAAGGCTTCCCACTACCCATGCAATCCATCATTACAGCCACCTTGAGCCGGCTGATAGTTAAGTTAGCACTCAACCTCAGTCAAAGAAAATCGGGCCAGGAGATTTTCCCATTAAAATAACATTTTATTCAAATCTATTTCATTTCAAAACCATAGGTTATTTTGGCCTATAAATAGAACCTGTTTTCTGCAGAGAAAGAGGACGAATCTCTCTCTCTCTAAACTCCCCTCCTCTCTCTCTCTTGTTCAAAGAAAAAGGCTTCCAAGCTCAAGGTCTTTTTCCCACAACAAGGTTTTTCAAAAACAAAGTTTCAAAGATCAAAAGCATCAGAAAATGCTAGGAATTCAGAACACTCTCAGTCTCTGATTTCTTGCATTCTTCTCTCTTCATTCATCTTTCAAAAGTCATTCAAGGAGCCAAGTCCCAACCAAAGGTAGAAAACCCTTCTACTTTGATCTCAAACAAAGAGGCTGTTTTTCCCTTCTGAGGGGGGTCTCTCAGCCTATCCCAGTCTCTAATACTGGGTGCATGGTTGGGAGACCTCAGTGTAAAAGCAAGAGCAAAGGGTGCACAAAAAATGTTTTCTCAAAACCTTTACTGGAAACACTCTCGAGCGCTCGAGAGTGCTCCCGAGCGCTCGGGACTGTTTCCAGTCCCATGCATGGCATTTTGGTAAGCAGTAGGCTGGGGGTGAGGTGCACTCTCAAATAAAATGGTTTTATTCTGGCATGCAGACATAGAAAATCATTTTTTTTCTAAAACAGAAGTGTTTCTTGCAGAATTTCAAGTAAGATCAAGGTTTTCCAAAGTTAAAAATAAGATTTTCTCTTGTTAAAGACCTAGACAAGTGTGTCTGCATGATAAAATGATGTCATTGTCCATTTGAGAGTAAGCTGACATGCAGCTCACTCCCAAGCACTTGGAACCATTCCCGAGCGCTCGGGAGTGCCTGCATGCCACTACATTCCATTTTCCCCCAGTTTGCTATATTTTCTAACTTTCTGCATGCATAAATATATTTGCTCTTTTAAAGTTGTAGATCTAATTTCGTTATGGCAGGGATGCATGATTTGAAAGATTGAGGTCCTATCTCAGTCTGTCAAGTCCTCTGTTGAGCCCATATTGTGCTTAAATTTATTTCAATTTACAGTTTTTGCATTATATCTTGTCAGTACTAACAAAGCTTGCAGGTTGGGGTTCTAACACTCCCAAGCGCTCGGGACCACTCCCGAGCGCTCGAGAGTGAATCCAGTAACAGGGTTTCATTTTCTGTTGTCTTGTATATCATGCATGGCCCTTTCATCATCTCCTGTACATATGCACATGCATGCACTCCTTATGTGTCATAATTGTGGATACTTGCTAGTTGGTTTAATGAAACAAATCCCTTTTGAAAAATCCCACAAACGTTTAGTAGAGACCGACATCGCATCGGGCGAGGGGGGTGCCGTAAAACCCTTCCCCTCGTAACATGGCTTCCGAACCCTCAGCTGATCTCTGGTTTTCAATTTCAAGTCAATCATTTTCAAAACAAAACGGTTTCTCGGGTGATAGACCATAAATCCGGCTGGCGACTCTTCAAACTATTTTCAAATCGATCCAAAGTCGAGGCGTGCGATTTTCATTGGGCCGCCCCGATCCACCCGAGGCTGTGGTAGCCCACACAAGGATGGGACTCTTGTCCCGAGAGCAAGCTCCAAGATTACCATACAAGGTGGCCAAAGAAGACGAGCCCCAGTCAAACTCCCGAATAGCTCCCAAGTGCTGTAGAGGAGCCAGAAACTGCGTGTGTACCGAACCATCCTTGTTGGCAAACAACGTTTGCCCAATGAGATAAAGAAGGAAAGCCCGCGTCAACTGCTCAACACTTACCTGGGTAAGAATGTCAGCCTTCATGTAAGTCCCACTCAACCAAGCAAGATCAACGTGACCTCGAGAACGAACAGGGGGCACCTTGCCCAAGAACCATTCCAAGGCCCCTACCCGCTCCCAAATTCTAGGATCAATTCGGAGGGAAGCTCCACCTACCCGCAGGCCAGTCAGCAAAGAAAAGTCGCCCGGAGTAATTGTCATCTCACCGGCAGAAGGAAGATGAAAAGTATTGTTGGTATCCCACCATCTCTCAACCAGTGAGGTCATCAGTGACCAATCCATCTTTGGAAGATTGAGGACCAGAACAAATGCCTCAAAACCAGCAGCACGTACCAACTCTCGAGCCTGCTCGGGCAGCACCAGAAACCACTTATGCACCTCTTTGCCTCCACCACGAGCCTCTAGTCTCCTATTTCTCTGTCAAAGACAAAAAGGGAGTTAATCTCATGACTACATAAACAAAAGAAACGCTAAGGGGCGTCAAATTAAACATTTAAAAGCATGCATTGCCTAAACAGGGGGCATGGTTATTTCAGCTTCTTTAAACAAGAATAAATTCAATCCAAACACGGGTCCCACCCATTCACGCCCCTAGCTAAAAGGGATTTCATCCCGCAAATAAAGAAACTTACTTTAAAATCATACAAAAACTCCGAACTAAAGCAAACTTTTTGCTTTTCAGGAAACTCATCGGTACATTCAGAACACTCAAGTGCAGCTCAGGTTCCCGGCGAACCACCTCGGCCTCAGGGCCGCCGACAGGAGGGCGGTACTGCAAGAAACCACCAAAACCCAACCTACGCGAAGGAAGAACGTAGGTAGCAGTGTCGAACAAACCGGGCTCTTCAATCGCCTCCTCATCGGAAGGCGGATACTCGCACCTACATGGAGGGTGCAAGGATGAACTCACAACGTCCGAAGATGGTGTGGCAATCACGTCCAAATCAAGATGAAAAGAAAACCAACAACCAAAACCGGCAGCAATGGCGACGGCGGCTGGAGATGATGGCGGCTGACGGTGTTGGAGGAAAGGGACGGCGGCGACAGTGGTGGCTGACGGACGAACTTAGACGAGGGGGGGACAAAGAAAGGAGGAGGATAAAAGATTAATTGAACCGCAAGATCGATCAAACCGAACTTAAATCGATTTTCTGACCTTTGGCGTTCTCACGGCCGAGACTTCGATTCCCCGGCCGAGACATCAATCCTTCGGGCGAAGTATCGATCTCCTGGCCCCCTAATTCATTCCCCCAGAGGCATTAAATCTTGCTCAGTGCACCAAAACTCAAGCCATGATGGAATTCTGGGTCTGTGACCAATAGAAGTAAAATCAAATTAGCCTTGGGGGCATCCCCGAGCCAATACAACGTAATCAGAACTAGCCTTGGGGGTATACCCAAGCATGAGGAAGCTCTCTCTCCACAAACTGCTGGCCGAAGCTAATCAAAACACTCAGCAGCTCTGCTATTCATCACTATCAAACAGCTCAGTGGCTCTATGACCATTATTCAGCGGCTCGAAGCCCACCCACTTGCCAATCATCCCAGCAGCTCGGAGCACCATCTCACTACATCAGCAGCTCTACGCTTGCCACTCCAACAATCATTCCAACGGCCCTACTCAGCGGCTCTACGCCTATATTCATCAGCTCAGTGGCTCTACGGCTCCAAACCCACGTATCTCAACTGGCTCTAAGCCGTAACAACCATCTCGACGGCACATAACCACCACCTCTATCATCTCAGCGGCTCCGAGCCCACCATTTCAACAGGCTCTAAGCCGCAACGACCATCTCAGCGGCTCTACGCCCACTATCTCAATTGGCTCGAAGCCGTAACAGTCATCTCAATGGCTCTACGCCCGTATTCACTCACTCAGCGGCTCCAAGCCCTTGACTCAGCAGCTCTATGCTCGCTATCACAGCAACAGGCTCTACGCCCATTATCTCAACTGGCTCGAAGCCGTAACAACCATCTCAACTGGCTCAAAGCCGTAACGACTATCTCAGTGGCTCTACACCCGTATTCACTCACTCAGCGGCTCCGAGCCCTCGACTCAGCAGCTCTACGCTCGCTATCCCAGCAACGGCTCTACGCCCTCACCTATCAACTCAGTGGCTCCAAGCCCACTATCTCAACTGGCTCGAAGCCGTAACAACTATTTCAACAGGCTCTACGCCGCCCCAACAATCAAGACATCATCTATTCTCAGGCTCTACGCCTGAATGCTCAAAATCTAACATTTTGAATGCTCGAAGCTCTTCGAATGCCCAACCACTATGTACTAGATGCTCAAGTTCTACACTTGAATGCTAAAGCTCTACGCTTGGATGCCCAACCACTGCGTACTAGATGCTCAAAGCCTGTACCTTGAATGCTCGGATTCTGCCATCCGAATGCTCGAGCTCTACGCTCTGAATGCTCAAGTCCGGAACTTGAAAGAAGCTTTACGCTTAAATCAACACACACTCACGGGCCCTTGCACAAATTGCATCAATTGCATCACATTATCACATCGAGTCTGCATCTGTTCATATCTAACAACCATCATCACACATATACACTCTGCATATCTCTCATGAAACAGGTCAACCCTCCAATCAACCGGCTCTACGCCTCGGTTTTATTAATCGGTCCAGCTCCTCGATCCTTTGGCTCTACGCCAAAAAACTTATGATGAGAAAGCTCCGTGCATAGACCATCAGAATGCAACCAGCTCTACGCTTCGGTTCAAATCACGTCAAGCTCTAAGCTCCGACACCTTAGGCTTTCGCCTTATGATCAATACCAGCTCCGCGCTTCGGTTCTATCAAACTCAAAGCTCCGATCTCCTCAGGCCCTCGCCTCATGACCACAGCAGGCTCCACGCCTCAATTCTATCACCTTAGGTTCTCGCCTTGTGACTACGACCGACTCCGCGCCTCGGTTCCACCACATCAGAAACCATCGCTCTCCAGGCTCTCGCCTCATGACTACAACCGACTCCATGCCTCGGTTCCCTCATCCCCAAAGCTCCGTGCTCTAGTTACTGGCCTCGCGCCCCCCATATATCAAACCAGCATCCGATTCATCCCCAGTAGATGGCTTGGATTCCACCCCAATTACATCAATTCCTTCCAGCTCATTCGCAAGGATAGCTACTCTACCGAGCTCCTCTCAGTCAAAGTAAGGATGATCAAGAAAAGCAAACGCACCTGCTGTGTACTGATCTACCCCAAAATACTAAGGACGCTCTCTGCAAAAATTCCCCCGGCAGCCCCGCGCTCCTTCAACTATCTCCTGCCAAAATCTTGGCTCAGTCTAGGTACGTTGCACTACGGCTTTTTAAGCCCAAAGGTACGTCTTCTATCTCTAACCCTCCAAACTTTTTATTTTTCTTTATTGCCCGAACTACGGTTGGTCTAAATTTCCCCTGGTGAATACGTAGGCAGCCTCCCGGCCCGACCATAACAAAAACCTTTTTCAAAAACCCCTTGGAATAGTGGTTGGACCAAATTGAGGTGCTTTTTACAGCTTTGACTTTTACTCAAACATGTCTTGCGATCCGTCTGAGCTCAGTCAAAGAGGGGCATCTATAGACACCCCAATTTGGCCTAACGATTATTTCAAGTCCCACCTTGGGGACCATCCCGATGATGAAATGGATACAGTGATTGCTGATTGCGAACCTTAGGACTTTCGGTAAGAACTTTGAGCCACTTAGAGGACCCAATCCAGAGCCATATAGCCTTTCAGACAGAAAATACAGAAGCTAGGAGAATCCATCTGTCGGCCGTAACATCGAATCTCACGGCCTTAACATCATTTCCTCACCCGAGCAACCTGTTGCTAGAAAATCTCCCTGAGAGATCAATCCCTCGGCCGCAAGATCTATCCTTCGGCCGCAACATCCATTCCTCGGTCGCTAGATCCTTTCTACGGCCGCCAGATTGTCTATTTTCCAGACTCTGGAATGTTCTGTCAGACGTTTGATCCAACTGCACTACCTTCCCGATGCGTTCGGGCTACGCACAGAGATTACCACGAAGAGTTTGCATTGCATTGCAATTGCAATCGTGCGTTTTGATTGGACGGAGTGAGTCACCAATTGCCTATATAAAGGAGCCTTTGGGTTCCGAAATTAACAAGTGAATACACCCTCTCAAGCCACGAAATTCTGTAGAAATACTCTCTCAAACCCCCTCTTCAAAAGCCCTAACCTCCCGAAGGTAGCCATCAATCCGACGATCAAACCCTAACCCTAGGGTTTTCCGAGAAGCAATCAGTCAATCATAAGCAATCCGAAGCAATCAAGCAACTGATGGATCAAGGTGGTGAGGCCCAACGGCCTCTGGTTTGTTTTATTTTATGTCCATAATCTTAAGCGTAGCGTTTTGATTATCTGCTAACTTTTCTATCTGGTGTGAGGAAGAACATCGATCGAGGCTTCGATCCCTCGGCCGATATATCAAACCAGGAGGATCCCTCGGCCGTGACATCCATTCACCGGCCGCGGGATCCATCTCCCTGGGACAGTTTGTTTTATGTTCTGCTTTCTAATGCATGCTTTACTTATCGCATTGGCTCACCTTATTTACTGTTTAAAGGCTTAATTAAACGGACTATGTGTTAGAATTAAACAAAGCATCTACATGTCTTATGTTGAATAACTATGGGCCAGTCTCGCGGCTGGGCAGAGAGGGGTGCCTAATACCTTCCCCTTACTGTACTCTTGGCTCCTGTACCCAGAATCTCTATCTGTTTTCCTAGTTTTAATAAACTAGGTGGCGACTCTGTTTTGATGATAACCATTATCGTGTGGCGATGTTCCTAGCCATGGGAATGTCCACGATCCTGGTTTATGAAGCAAGCAACCAATCGAGCAACAAACGATCAATCTGTATGGCAATGCCCCGTTTGGGAGGTGTCTACAGTAAACAACAGCATACACAATCACATATTAGAGCAAAAGACTTTGTTTCATATAACGAAAGCTTTTTACATCACAAGGTGAATCATCCCACATTTCCTAAACAAACTATACATCAGTTTCCTGTCGAACTAACCTATGCAGGAAGAGAAAAACAAAACCAAAAGGAAGGAGAAGAGGATGCCGAATCTTCTAGTGGTCCAAACACTAGAGACCAGCTGCAAAAAAGAAGAGGAGACCCCCAGGACGGCGTGTACCAAAGAAGCACTGCGGTGCAAGAAAGACACTGGATGGCACAGAAAAACCACCATATCACGTACAAGCACCATCCTAGGAGTTCCGCGTCACGGAAGCAAGCCACCCATGCGAGGGTCCCTAATCAAGCATCAAGACAGGACCAAAAACAGCGCGGTCTCCCTTCGCGCACGCCAGCCATGCCAACATATCACCCATAGCCCGGACCCGACGGGAATCAACGAGGAGGAGGCTGAGAAGGCGAAAGGTCTTCGGAAGATTCCTCAGCAGAAGAGGATGGAGAGAGAAGAGAAGAAAATGAAATAAAAGAACGCCGAGGCCTCGACTTTATAAAGCTCTGGAAATGAAGCGATTACTCGGCCGGTTCATTGATAATTCGGCTGACACATCAATTGCTCGGCCGAGAGATCTATCTCCTAGCCCTCCAATCAATTTCCTTCAGCCCTAGTAGATTTTTCTCAGTGCACCAACTCAAGCAATTATGCA
Source organism: Rhododendron henanense subsp. lingbaoense (assembly GCA_020567845.1). NCBI lineage: Eukaryota > Viridiplantae > Streptophyta > Magnoliopsida > Ericales > Ericaceae > Rhododendron > Rhododendron henanense. The sequence continues at coordinate 31,564,258 of CM036313.1, read as the reverse complement.
GCTCTAAGCTCCAACCAACAAAGTAATTTTGGGGGCACCCCTGAGCATAAACGACGTGATCAGAACTAGCCTTGGGGGCACGCCCGAGCATGAAAAACATCAAAGTTCTCTCTCCACAGCAGCAAACTCACCAGATGCTGGTCACTTGACCATTAAGGATTATCAAAACCAAGCTCTTGCTCCATGCCCACTATTGTCAAAACACTCAGCAGCTCTACGCTCAGTAGCCTTGTGCACAAGTCGCTCGACAACACCATGCTCCTTGCACCACCAGCAGCTCTAAGCTTACTCAGCAACTTCGAACTCATCACTATTAAGCCATTCAGCGGCTATATGCCTATGTCCACAGCTTCACCATCTCACCCATTCACCAGCTCTACGCCTATACTCACTAAGCTCACTTCCGCAGCTCTACGCTCGCCAACTCAACAGGCTTTACGCCCATACCAAGTCATTCAACAGCTCATCTACTCCAGCAGCTCTATGCTCGCTGTCTCAGTAGTTTTAAGCTCACAACTCAGTGGCTCCACGCCCAGGCTCGCTATCAACAGTAAACATCTCAGCGGCCCCATGCCCGTATCCACTATCTCAGCGGCTCTACGCCCACCATCTTAACTATCTCAGCGGCTCGAAGCCCATTATCATAGTAGCTCTACGCCAGCTAACTCAGCGGCTCCAAGCCCACGACTCAGCAGCTCTACGCTCGCTATCCCAACATTCAGGCTCTACGCCTATAACCGTCTCATGAGCTCACCCAGCGGCTGTATGCCCGCATCTATCATCTCAACGGCTCCACTCAAGCGATCTCAGCAGTTCCAAGCTCGCTATCACTTAGTAGCTCTACGCTTGCTACTTCAACTGGCTCTACGCCCACCATCTCAGCGGCTCCACAGCGGCTCTACGCCCGTATTCACCATCTCTATCACTCAGCGGCTCCATGCCCACTATCTCAAATGGCTCTACGCCGTAACAACTATCTCAACAGGCTCTACGCCGCCCCAATCAACAAGATATCATCTAGTCTCAAGCTCTACGCTTGAATGCTCAAAATCTAACATTTTGAATGCTCGAAGCTCTTCGAATGCCCAACCACTGTGTACTGAATGCTCAAGTTCTACACTTCAATGCTCAAGCTCTACGCTTGAATGTCCATTCACTGCATACTGGATGCTCAAAGCCTGTACTTTGAATGCTCGGATTCTGTCGTCCGAATGCTCGAGCTCTACGCTCCAAATGCTCAAGTCCAAAACTTGATAGAAGCTCTAAGCTTAAATCAAACACACATGCACGGGCCCATGCACATAAGCATTAATTGCATCACCATTGTCATGATCGAGTCTGCATCAATTACATCATCGTCTAACCAATATCATCACATATACATACTCTGCATATCTCTCATTTAACAGGTCAATCCTGCAAATCAATCAGCTCTACGCCTCAATTTTATTGATCGGTCCAGCGCCTCGATCCTTTGGCACTAGGCCAAAATTTATGAAGAGAAAGCTCCGTGCACAGACCATCAGAATGCAACCAGCTCTACGCTTCGGTTCAAATCAAATTAAGCTCTAAGCTCCGACTCCTTTGGCAGTACGCCAAAACTTATAATGAGAAAGCTCCGTGCACAGACCATCAGAATGCAACCGGCTCTACGCCTCGGTTCAAATCAAGTCAAGATCTAAGCTCTGACTCCTCTGGTTCTACACCAAAATTTATGATGAGAAAGCTCCGTGCACAGACCATCAGAATGCAACCAGCTCTACGCTTCGGTTCAAATCAAGTCAAGCTCTAAGCTCCGACACCTCAAGCTTTCGCCTTATGATCAAAACCAGCTCCGCACTTCGGTTCAGTCAAGCTCTAACCCCTCAGGCTCTCGCCTCATGACAACAACCGGCTCCGCGCCTCAGTTCCTTCATCCCAACGCTCCGTGCTCAGTTACCGGCCCCGAGCCACCTATATCTCAAATCGGCATCCAACTCATCTCCAAAAGATTGCATGGGTTCCACCCATATCTCAAAACTGGCGTCCGACTCATCCCCAGCAGATGGCTTGGAATCCACCCCAATTACATCTATTCCTTCCAGCTCATTCGCAAGGATAAGCTATTCTACCAAGCTCCCCTCAATCAAAGTAAGGATGATCAAGAAAAGCAAACACATCTGTCGTGTACTGATCTACCCCAAAATACTAAGGAAGCTCTCGGCAAATATTCCCCCGGCAGCCCCGCGCTCCTTCAACTATCCTTCGCCAAAACCCTGGCTTAACCCAGGTACGTTGCACTACGGCTTTTAAGCCCGAAGGTATGTCTTCTATTTCTAACCCTCCAAACTTTTTCTTTTTCTTTACTGCCCTCGCGAACTACGGTTGGCCTGAATTTCCCCTGTGAATACGTAGGCAGCCTCCCAGCCCGACCATAACAAAAAGCTTTTTCAAAAACCCCTTGGAATAGTGGTTGGACCAAATTGAGTTGCTTTTACAGCTTTGACTCTTACTTAAACATGTCTCGCGATCCGTCTAAGTTCAGTCAAAGAGGGGCATCTGTAGACACCCCAATTTGGCCTAACCATTATTTCAAGTCCCACCTTGGGGACCATCCTGATGATGAAATGGATACAGTGATTGCTGATTGACTTCTTGTGAACCCATGGACTTATGGTAAGAACTTTGAGCCACTTAGAGTACCCAATCCAGAGCCAAATAGCCTTTCAGACAGAAATACAGAATCTGAGGAGAATCCATCTGTCGGCCGTGACATTGATCTCACGACCTTAACATCATTTCTTCACCCGAGCAACCTGTTGCATGAAAATCTCCCTGAGAGATCCAATCACTCAGCCGCAAGATCTATCCTTTGGCCGCAACATCCATTCCTCGGCCGTGAGATCCTTTGCTCGGCCGCCAGATCGTCCCTTTTTCAGATTCTCGGACGTTCTGTCAAACGTTTGATCCAAACACGAAACCTCCCGATGCATTCGGGGCTACGCCCGGGGATAGCCATGAGGAGTTTGAGATGCATTACAACTCCAATTCCCGTTGTGCATTTTGATTGGCCGGAGTGAGTCACCAATTGCCTATATAAAGGGCCTTTGGGTTCTGAAAATAAGAGATCAGATTCACCTACAAAATCACTCTCTCGAGCCACGAAATTCTGCACATATACACTCTCAAACCCTCTCTTCAAAAGCCCTAACCTCCCGAAGGCAGCCACCAATCCGACGATCAAACCCCGAAGTTCAAACCCTAACCCTAGGGTTCTCAAAGAAGCAATCAGTCAATTTCACCCACAATCCAAAGCAATCAAGCCACTGAGGGATTAAGGTGGTGAGGCCCAAGGGCCTCTGGTTCAATTTATTTATCGTCTTTATGCTTAATCATAGCGTTTGATTATCTGCTAACTTTTCTGTCTGGTGTGAGGAAGAACATCGACCGGGGCTTCAATCCCTCGGCCGATACATCAAACCAGAAGGATCTCTTGGCCGTGACATCCATTCACCGGCCGGGAGATCCATATCTCTGGGACATGTTTGTTTTATGTTATGCTTTCTGATGCATGTTTCAATTACAGTCTCGGCTCACCATTTAAAGGCTAATTAAACAGACTACGTGTTAGAATTAAATAAAGCAAGTACATGTCTTATGCTGAACAATTATGGGATAGTCTCACGACTGGGCAGAGAGGGGTGCCTAACACCTTCCCCTTATTGTACTTTTGGCTCCCGTACCCAGAATCTCTATCTATTTTCCTAGTTTTAATAAACTGGACGGCGACTCTGTTTTGATGATAACCGCTATCGTGTGGCAATGTTCCTAGCCATGGGAATGTCCACGATCTTGGTTTACGAAGCAAGCAACCAAATGAGCAAACAACGATCAATCTGTATGGCGATGCCCCGCTCTAGGGAGGTGTCTACACTCATTGTTCAAAATCCAAACAAAGCACACAAACACACCATGGAGGAAGGAACTGGTGGTAATGGAGGCGGCGACGATGGTGGGAATCGGCCAAGAAACGGAGTTGAGATCTCGGGGCCTCCAATCGACGATCAATCAATAGGGGGGGTCTCGGCGTGCTCCAGTGCAGAGGGATTGAGCAGAGGCAGTGGCAAGGGAGGCCATGCACAAGAGGTAAGCGGTGGTGAGGATCAGCGTACGCTTGTAGAGGAAGGGCGTATGTCGGTAGTCTCTGAGGCAGAGGGCCCACGGGTTTGTTGATTGGACTCAAGGGGTGCCGTGGAAGGCATAGTGATCACTAGCACAGGTCTCGGTGGGGCCAGTGGCAGTGGCAATAGAGGTGGTGGCGGTGATGTTCGGCCGAAGTCTCCACTGAGGGACTCGGCGAGGGGAAAAGGAGTGGTGACCTGCGGTGGAGCTATCCGGAGAGGTGACGATGGGTCTGGCGGAGTTTAGACCGACAGCGGAGTCCTCGGGGCACCAGCCTATTACAAAAGGGGATTTTGCAGAGTACATGGGCGAGGAGATGCTTGCCCGATTGTTAGAGGAGAACCCTGCGGTGGTCGCGACAGTTCTGACAGCCCGAGAGGAGAGGTAGATGGCGGTATAGCTGGCCGAGGAGGAGGAGAGTCTGAGGTGGGAGGCTGAGGATCTCGTGAGGGAGACCAAGATTGCTGAGAGGGCCCAAGAGGAGGTGGCGTGGGTGCTGGAGTTGGCGGTGGTGCTGGCTAAGACTTAGGCGGAAGGGACACGTGCCGCATTCGTGGTAGAGACGTACATGCCACCAAAGCCGCACGTCTTTATCCCGTCGAGCGTTGACAACTGCGTGCCTCGACGAGAGGACTACGACCCTGAGCTTGTCTTGAGGGACCCCACAAAGCACCTTGCGTTCACTTGGGCGGAGGTATACTTTCAATTCCTGCTTTAGCTTCCACTTGAACTATTGTATACAAATAAACTTGTATTGCACTGACCAACTTTCAATCGCATGATGCTTGAACCATTCAGTAACTTGAACTTGAACTCGTCTTGACACTTAGAACTTTTGATAGCTTTAATCGACTGATAGAATGCCTGATGACTTGAATCGATTGATAGAATGCCTGATAACTTGAATCAACTGATAATATGCCTTTGAATGATTGATCGACTGGTAGGAAGCCTCGACACTGAGTTTAGAACTCGACCATAGGATGCCTTGAACAATTGAAATCGACTGATAGGATACCTTTGAATAACTGATTGTATTGCTCTTTGAACTTGGATTGCATATGTACTAACGCATTTCCTCTATTTGATGTTGTCTTGATCAGAGGAGAGTGGCCACCTCGCGAGGGCATGGAGGAGCAGTGAGCTCGCTGGAGCTTTACAGGGGGCTGCCCGAGCGGGTGCGGCAGTTGGTAGACACCACGGGGTTTGGCCAGTTCATCCCCACCTTGACGTCGGCGAAGAATGACCACGCCGTGCTTACTACTCTGGGTGAGAAGTGGCACGACACGTCAAACACCTTCCACTTTCCGATAGGGGAGATGACGGTGACCCCTTTGGACTTTGTGGCCATCACGGGCCTGAGGGTAGGAGGTGATCCCATCCCATTTGACTCGGGTATACACAAAGATGATGCTGCGTTGAAGTGGTTCTTAGGACGGGTGCCTGAATGGGAGGATGAGATGGTCAGGTACGAGCAGTTTAAAGACTACCTAAAGAAGATCCCAACCACCTAGCTGGAGGAGGGGCAGATGGCGAGAGCCTATCTGCTGTACTTGTTTGGTGTCACCATGTACCCGATCAAGCATAGCAAGGTACACCTATCTTACGTTCTGGCTCTGTAGGACCTTAGCACAGCCTCTCGGTACGACTGGGGAGGAGCATCTTTAGGGGCGTGCTATGGCTTTGTGGGGGAGTTTATGCGGTTCAAGAAGGCGGTAGCTGGCTACTGGAGGGTGTGGGAGGTATGAATCCAAACTTGTAGTTCAATTTTCAATTTATACTTGCATCTTTGAATTGTATTGACTGTATTCTGATGCCTTGATTGTTTGAAAACCTTGCAGCTGTGGGCCTACGAGGTGCTGAAGATGTATCCTCTGGAGAAAAAGTGCCCAGACATGAGGACTCTCCCGCGGGCCATGATCTGGGGGCCGCTACATAGAGGCAAGAAGAAGTCAAAGGGGAGCCTCCTCACTTTTAGAGCCTACCTCAACGAGCTATCGAGCACCCAAGTAAAGAATAACTCAGCTAGTTAATGATGCCTTGAAATGCTTTAATGTTGTTGCTGATAACCCTTGTTTTGGCTTTTTAAATTTGTTACAGGTGGAGTGGAACCTGTGGGGTGGCGTGGTACCTGAGCCAAAGTACGTGGCTAGGAGCAGAGCAGTGACAGCAATCCGAGTGCTGTTGGAGTCAGCGTTCAGGTGGCAGTGGTACTTGGGCGACCGGGTGACGCGACAGTCACTTGGTTTGCCTGAGTTCCAGGTCCCTGGGCCACTTCCGCCTCGTGCTTCACACACAGACAGGTACACACTTGGTGAGCTGCAGTGATTCACTACTCCGGCGATAGACCTTTCCATCTTTATAAGGCCACAGCGCGACTATGCTGTCTACCGGAGTCAGTACTTGACGGGGCCACTTGGAATGATGGCACACTAGGCCATTGTAGGAGAGGTTGGAGTCGGGCCTAGAGAGGCGCGGTGCAAGCTTGAGGCCGAGAGAAGAGACTGCTCGCTCGAGGGAGAGGAGTAGCCAGGCAGCGGCAACTGGCTTGCCTCGGCTTTCTTAGGACACTAGTGGTGCGCGATGCGCAGGGAGAGGCCGCCACGGTTTAGTTTGAGCCTGCTAAGATAGAGCCAGCACGGATCACCAGACCAGTAAGATGTGCTTTCAGCTTGTATCATTCCCTTTGTACCATATTTGAACTGTACTCTGAATTTTTCCCTGAAATGTATCTTAGGTGCCAGTAGAGTGGGCGAAGGAGGCTGTCCGCCTGATGCTTGCCATGAAGGAGTTTCATAAGATAGCAAGCGGCACTCCTCTGCGACTATAGTACCTGGTTATGACTCCAGCTTCTACACCTGCGTCGTCGAGACCTCAGGTATAACCCCAGAAACTTGTTCAAAACCTGCTTCCAATACTAGATAGGCCTGCTCTTGATACTCGATATGCTTGATAGATCTGCTCTTGATTCCTATTTTCAACACTTTAATATTACAATATGCACAATAAATACTGAAATGATTGAATGAACTGACAATGCAGGGACAGGCTAGGGTGGCTCTTAGGCGAAAGTGTGTATGGCCCCTTCCTCAAAAGAAAACGACCAGCACCTCTACCATTCCTACCGCAGTCCAGAGGCAAGCGAGCACTTCATGACCAGCGGCGAGCGCGCAGAGAGGTGCGGAGAGTGCAAGCCAAGAGGCAAGGAGGTTTCAGATAAAGCTGAGGGAGAGGCCATCACAGGCGGGGCCAGCTCAGAAGAAGAGGAGGCAAGAGACGGCCGAGAGCGAGAGTGAGGAGGGAGAGGAGGAAGAGGACAAGGAGCGCTCATCCTTTAGCAGCAGCTCTGACAACTCCGCTGACGATCCTAAATACAAGATGGATCCGAGAGAGAGAGGCGACGACAACGAGGACGACGAGGACGAGGACGATGACGACGAGGACCTTTTTGATGACTGAGGGCTACCATCAAGCCTCATTTATTTTATTGTCTTTTGATTTGGGCCTGCGCGCCCACGTAGATAGACTTGATAGCAGGCCATCGTGCCCTAGACTTGACATTTTGGTGTAGAATGGCAGGGCCTGTGTGCCCTCTTGACTTTTGGGCGGATGTGCCCCGTTGATATGCTTTTTGCTCGGGCCATTGTGCCACGACGTACATTATTCCAACTTTTGCTTATGGATATTGGTAGTTAGTATATAAAAGTTGCATCTTCCGGTTATTAATTCTCTTTGATGAAAATTGATAAAGAACGTATAAACCAACCACTAATTCCAACTTACATTGACAAATGATCTGAATAGACAAACAGACATGACTATATGTACAAACTGGCCTAGCTCGAACGAAATGAAAGGAAAGGTTCCAGGATACGACGCGACCTTTGGACACATGGAAAATAATGAAATTTTAGGCATTAATGAGCCAAAACTCGAAATTCTCCTAGACAGGGGAAACTAACACTTCTGCAAGGTCATATAGGTGTACAATGACCTGTACAAATAGACAAAATCGAGAAAGGCATCCCGAAACGAGAAATGAATTGAAAAACTAGAAAAATGTCGCAAAAACGGACATAAGACACCAAAGATGATAAATTTAAGTCCCGGACTAAAACTGACACCCCCGCATAGTCACATTAGGTCCATATGACGTGTACGGTATGACAAAACTTGGCAAAAGTCCCTAAAACGGATTTCGAGCCTTTGAAACTTTGATTTGAACTCGAAGCGGGCTGTCGGAGGTCCAAAATCTTCGTTGTGCGTGAGATTTGGAATCCAATGCTTTGACACAGTCCCAAATACCCATAGTGACTTGTTGGAACCATCAGAAGTGCAAAACAGGCCCTAAAATAAAAAAAAATGACCATATAAGGACAGTAGCATCAGAAATTGTTTACTGCTGGATTGTACATGCGTACGCAGGTCCCAACTTGCGTGCTATGTCAGCCGGATACGTGCGCGCATGTTGATAAGCACCTAATATTGTTAGATCGTGGTGCTTAAGTTCCCTAGTTAGTAGCATTCTTAAATATAATTCATTGTTTTTATTTGTTTTTACTCGTAAGGTAGTTTGTTTAGTGTTTCAGGTAAAACGTCTCTAGAATGCGTATTTTGATCACAAAGCCAACCCCCAAGTAAGTTCAAGTCTCCACGCCCGGTGGAACTTGTGCCAAGATGACCCAAGAATGAAGGCGTGAGGCATCGGGTGAGCTAAGGGGCTATCGGGTGCCATGTCTTGAAGGCTGGCCTGCATTTCTAGAGTTAAGCTCCACGTATCGATACGCCGTCAATCCGTATCGATACGCATTAGTCTCGTGGCCTTGCAGTTTATATCGTATCGATACGGCCTTATCCCGTATCGATACGGGAGCACTACGGGGAAAATGGCCTTTTCAACTTAACTGCGTGGTATCGATACTTTCCATAATAAGTATCGATACCACGAGCCTTCTGTAGACACCTCCCAAACGGGGCATCACCTACAGATTGATCACGCTTGTTTGGTTCCACTTCATAAACCAAGATCGTGGACATTCCCATGGCTAGGAACATCGTCACACGATAACAGTTATCATCAAAATAGAGTCGCCACCTAGTTTATTAAAAGTAGGAAAAATGGATAGAGATTACGGGTACGGGATCCAATAGTACAATAAGGGGAAGGTGTTAGGCACCCCTCTTTGCCCAGTCGTGACACTGGCCCATAATCGTTCGACATACAATGTATATTTGCTTTATTTAATTCTAACACATAATCTGGTTTTTAGCCTTTAACAGTTGATAAGGTGAGCCAGTACGATAAATGAAAGCATGCAACAGAAAACAAATATGTCCCAGCAAATAGATCCCTCGGCCGGTGAATTGATGTCACGGCCTCGGAATTCCACTGGATCTATATATCGGTGTGGGCTGCATGCCCGAAAAACGAAAGTCGCGCTTTTTGTTTTGTTCTTGGTGCCGCTTTGAAGAGAAATACGCCGTTTGAAGAGTCGCCACCCGGATTTGCGGTGTATCACCCGAGAAACCGTTTCGTTTGGAAAACCAATTGATTTGAAGTTGAAAACCAGAGATCAGTTTCAAGGGTTCGGAAGCCATGTTACGAGGGGGGAAGGGTTTTACGGCACCCCCCTCGCCCGATTTGAAATCGGTCTCTACTAAACGTTTGTGGGATTTTTCAAAAGGGATTTTGTTTCATTAGGTCATTTAGCAAGTATGTACAGTTATAGCAGGTAAGAATTGCATGCATGTGCAGTTGTGCAGTGGATGACAAGATGAAAATGAGCAAAATGCATGATTACAGAAGCTGAGGATCTGTCACTGACTTTACTCTCGAGCGCTCGAGAACAGTCCCGAGCGCTTGGGAGTTCTGATCAACCTGCAAGCTTTGTTAGCACGGACAGAATACAATACTAAACTGGAAATTGAAATGACATCAAGTACACTACTGGCTCAGCAGAGGACTTGGAAGACTGAGCTAAGCCTTCAATCTTTCAAATCATGCATCCCTGCCTTAACAAAGTTAAATCTATGATTTTAAAAGAGCAACAGGTCACACTAATGCATGCAGAGACCAAGTAACACAGCAGACTGGGAAATGGGAAGCAATGGCATGCATGCACTCCCGAGCGCTCTGGTATGGTTAGGAGCGCTTGGGAGTGAGCTGCATGTCAGCTTTCTCTCAAACAGGAAATGGTTCCATCTTTAAATGCAAAGGCCCTTATTTTGATGTTTCCAAAGGGGAGAACATCTTTTAACTTTGAAAGAAGGCAGCCTTGTTCACTTTCTGTGCATGCATGCCAGAATGAAACCAATTCTTTTAATGTTACACCTCGTTCCCAACCTGCCATGTGACAAAGGGGCAAGCATGAAACCTGGACCAGTCCCGAGCGCTCCAGAAGACTCTCGAGCGCTTGGGAGTGTGTCCAGTAAGGGTTTTATGAAAACATTTTCTTGTGCCCCATTGCTCTTGTTTTTACACTAGGGTCTCCCAACCATGCACCCAGTATTGAAGACTGGGTCAGGCTGAGAGACCCCCCTCAGAAGGGAAGAATAGCCCCTTTAGTTGTGACCAAAGGTAAAGTTTTATACCTTTTTCCTTGAACCTTGCTCCTTGGTATGCCTTTGAAATGTGGGTGGAGTGAGGAGAGTGCCAGAGATCAGATGGGTAATCTGGATTTCTTGCCCTTTTCCTTGGTGATTTTGCAAAACCTTTGAAATTTGGAAGAGAGTTTGGAGGTTTTTGATCTTTAGCTAGAGAGAGAAAGAGAGCAGAGAGTAAGGGTGCTCTGGGATGATAATTTCGTGGTCTTTTTCTAGCTGAAAACCAGCCATATTTATAGGCAAAACATCCAATGGTTTTTTGAAAATCAAATGGTTTTGATAAAACATTTCTTTAATAGGTAAACCCTTGGCCTGAATATCTTCCTACCAGAGGTTGAGTGGGGAATGAGCCATCGGCGGGCTGAAAGTGGCTGTAATGATGATTTGCAAGGTGAGTGGGTGATACAGCCATGCATTGGGCAACAGAAAAGTCTCGAGCGCTTGGGATTACTCCCGAGCGCTTGGGACCTCACTCTCAAGCGCTCGAGAAAGAGCCAGGCCAGGGGTTTTGTGAAACAGTTTTGAGCGCTTGGGATTGCTCCCAAGCGCTTGAAAATCCCTTTTTTACCATTCTTAATACTTCTTCAAATCTTTCAAGGAGCAAGGTTCTGATCGGTACCAGGCTTGTTTCAATCCAAAGTCATCATCAGGGAGCCTCCGGGCCACAAATCAAGGAATTTTGAAAAGTCCAAATTGGGGTGTCTACAGTTGCCCCTCTTTGGGCGACGCTCAGCATCACATCTAGATACGAGTGCCATCCAAAGATTGAGACAGCCCAATTCGAGCCAAATCAAATCCTCAATTCAAAATCAAATGCAAGTAAGGATACAAACATCTGATGCATGTGGTCGCGTCTTTTCAGACTGCCTACGTACCCTTTTCTGCAAGGATCAGACCAGCGTAGTTCTTTGGGGCAAATGCAAACATGCAGACATGCAGACATGCAAGCAAATGATAGAAAGGTGTCACTCGGGACAGCGCCAAATCTATGGCGGCGGGAGGAGGGTGCCAAATCTATGGCAGACAAGATGGGTGCCAAATATATGGCGGCGGAAGAGGGGTGCCAAATCTATGGCAGACAAGATGGGTGCCAAATCTATGGCGGCGGAAGAGGGGTGCCAAATCTATGGCAGACAAGATGGGTGCCAAATCTATGGCAGCGGAAGAGGGGTGCCAAATCTATGGCAGACAAGATGGGTGCCAAATCTATGGCGGCGGAAGAGGGGTGCCAAATCTATGGCAGACAAGATGGGTGCCAAATCTATGGCAGCGGAAGAGGGAACCGGGGATGAAGGGTGATGACAATGACGAGAGTGACGAAAGAGGGCTTGAGGGCCCACAGCGGAGAGGGATCTGTCGTGTCTGAGCCTTAGATTTTTGCCTTGCTAGCTTACTCTCACATAGACCCGAGCGCCGAGGTAATTGTAACTTTTAGGCCTGCGTGCCTTGATTTTGTTTGGGTCTGCGTGCCCTGGTAGTTAGGATTGGGCGCGTGTTTGCCCCAGCTTTTGTACTTCCTTTCATGCTTATCGTGAATACCGTACTTCATGTATGATAATTTGCACATTGCTCTTCGGTGTTCGTTCGCACTTCTTTTAAGAATTGTATTTTATGAAATATAGACGTCTAGCTTGCAAGAAAGTAGAGAGCACGCGAATTTCAACCGATACTCTTGCGACTTGTCGTTGGGTTCAATGAAACATGCTTTACGTGGTACTTGAGAGATGAAAATCTTGGGATTTTTTTTTCTTTTTTTTTTAAGGAACGAGAACAGATACGCAAGAAAAGATGTAACGGAAACCGCTGTATCCCCCTGAGAATACATTGAGAACTTTCTGATCGGAGCTGGGCGTATTTGTGGCGTCGGACTGAGGCTGGAACACCGGGATCAGAATCCTCTGTAAAATAGTAAAACTCTCGAGCGCTTGGGAAAGGTCTCGAGCGCTTAGGTCTACACTCTCGAGCGCTTGGGACCTCTGTGATTGGCAGATTTAGAGTTGTTTCCCAATGCCACTCACTAGTTATTCCCATGTCGTTTTCTTCTGCATGCACCCTTCCAAGACGTCTCGTAACTTTGCACCATCTGTTTCCCAGCAGAAACAACTTCCTAAAGCAAGACTTGGGCTTTCCCACCATTTTTTCAAATTTTCCAAAGTTTGAAATTGTCTTGGAAATGTTGAGTTTTGAAGAGTTCCAAGGCTAATGTGTGCTGAGATTGCATTCTCCAGACCTTTATAAATAGAGAGCTCATGCCTTGGCCACTCCTTCACACTTCATTTCATTCTTCTCCTCCTAAATCCTCTTTTCTTCCAAAAATTCATTCCTCTCATGGCCTTGCTAAACCAAGCCTTGCTTCGTCCCTGGTTGGACAGTCTCGAAGGCATCGATTGGCTGAACTTCCGCGGTCACCGGCTTTACGCTCTTAGGCATCTTCGGGAGATTGCCATCCGTCCTGTCTTGTTACACGCGGCGGCGCGCTTTTGGGATTCTGAAGCGCACGTCTTTCGCTTTGGTTCTCAAGAGCTATGCCCTACCGTCGAGGAGTTCCATGCTTACCTCGGAAGTCACGACTCCACGGAGCCCATTGTCCCAATGCTTAGAGAGAGTATGAAGAATATTCTGAAAGCTAAGCTGGGTGTTAGTGGAAATGTTGCTGAGTTTCTTACTCGGGGCAACGCCATCAACATCGTGCAACTGTACGAGAGATTCAGCCCCCCCGGGGATTTGACAGACTTCGAATACCAAGGCCGACGAATGGCGGCTTGCTGCATTTGTCTCTTGGCGGCCTTCCTGTTGGTTCCTTCAGTTGGTCAGCCCAGTTCTCTATTGGTGGGCGTCGCTTCTCAGATCGAGGCTCGCAAAGATGTCGCACCCTTAGTCCTTGCCGAGACTTTGATGGGTTTAGACGTGGTGAATGCTGGTCGGACAAGGGTTTTTGGTGGTAGCCCGCTGTTGCTACAGGTTAGGGACCTCACTCAGCTCTCCTTTTTCTATTTCTTTCATTCATTTTACCTCATCGCTCGGCTTAGGCCTTATTCTGACTTCTTACTTGTTTTCTCTCTTTTTGGGTAGATGTGGCTTTGTGACAAGCTAAGCCTGCTGACGCCTCCGGCGAATGACTGGTGGTATCGTGCAAGTGGCTGGAACCGCCCTTTTCTAGCGACGTACAGCAACGAGGATGACTGGGCCGATTTCCTTGCTTCTGCCGAGGAAGATGACATCGTTTGGCGGTGTCATTGGCTGAGGCTCCCTGCCATGACTGCTGGTAACATGGGCTCAACGCATGTCCTCGTGGCTGGCTTGGCCGGCTTCTCCTTCTATTCACCGTTCCGCATCTTCCGTCAGTTTGGACTCAATCAAGAAGTACTGCCGTCGGGTTCTGAAGTGCTTCGTCTCCCTCCCTTCACCATTCCGGGCCTTCGGAGTTATGTTCGTTCATGGGAGGCTCGCAGGACTGAGCCTAGTGACCCACTTTTCTCTATTGCTACCACCGGAAGGTATCGCAGATGGCTGAGGAGAGATGTGGAAGCAAGGATGGGTTGACCACTTACTTTGCCGCTTTTTGGAATGAAAAGGCGTGTGTTAAGAATGTGTGTTTTTCGTTTTCATGATCAGCTTGTAATAAAGAAATAATTTGAATAAAATCGGCTGATTAAGGGTTTCCCCCTTTTGGTTGGTTAATCGCATGCGCCTCTGAGAAAGCGTTCTGATTTGTCAATTTGGATTTTGATTTTAGAGATATTTAGGACTAAACCTCAGCGTGAGATTGCCTACGTATCCCTCGTGAAAAGGAATCAGGCCCATACGTAGTTCGGGCAAGGGTTCGCTCGGGTATTAACACTCTCCTTTTGCGCTCTAAATTTTGTCTAGAGCCGCCCTTTCGGGTTTTCGACCTAGCGAGCTCTTTTTCAGTTTTTGCCTTAACTTTTGCCTAAGCCGCCCTTTCGGGTTTTCGACCTAGCAGGCTTGCTCTAAATTTTGCCTGGGACCGCCCGCCCTTGCGGTTTTCGGCCCAGCGAGCTCTCTCAGGGGTAATATCGTTTAAGTTGATCCAAATTGACAAGATTAGAGAACTCGTTGCCGTCGAGGTCGATGATCGAGGCTGCTCCTCCAGAGAGAATGGTCTTGATGATGTATGGTCCTGCCCATTTAGGTCGGAACTTTCCTCGCAGATCAAACACCGGTGCGCGAATTTCCTTAACTACCATATCCCCCTCTTGCAGGTCCCTTGGCTTCACTTTCTTGTTGAACGCCCGGGCGATCCTTCGTTGGTATCCCTGAATGTGGTATAACGCTCGTAGCCTTCTTTCGTCGAATAACATGAGTTCTTCAAATCTCCCACTGATCCATTCAGCTTCGTTCACTCCGCTCTCAGCCATGACTCTCAGCGATGGAACTTCTAGCTCGATAGGGAGAACGGCTTCCATACCGTACACCAAACAATAGGGCGTTGCCCCCGTCGGTGTACGAATAGATGTCCGGTACCCCCACAGAGCTAGCGGCAATTGTTCGTGCCAATTCCTAGCTGACTGAGTGGTCCTTTCGAGGATCGTCTTGATCGTCTTGTTCGCTGCTTCAACCGCTCCATTCGTTTGTGGCCGATAGGTGGTCGAATGATGCACTTGGATTTTGAATTCGTCGAAAAGCTCCAAGACCCTTCCCTTGAAGTGAACTCCATTATCAGACACGAAGGCTTGAGGGACTCCATACCGATAAATGATGTTTTGCCTGATAAAATGAGCCACCTGAACGGCTGTCAATGTCTTGTACGAGGCTGCTTCGACCCACTTGGTGAAGTAATCCACTGCTACCAGAACGAACCTGTGACCATTGGAAGCCGCTGGGGTGATCTTTCCGATAACATCGATGCCCCAGGCGGAGAATGGCCATGGTGTCGCCATTGAGTGTAATTCTGAGGGCGGGACGTGGATAAGGTTGGCATGAGTCTGGCACTTATGACATCGGCGCACGTACTCGATACAATCTGTTTCCATGGTTGACCAATAGTATCCCAACCTAAGAACCTTCTTTGCTAGCATCATTCCGTTCATGTGAGGTCCGCAAACGCCTTCATGTACCTCTTCCATTACTGCTCTTGACTCATCATTGTGAACACACAACTTGTGAACTCCGCACGAAGATCGTCGGTATAATTTCCCACCGCAGATGATGTATTGAGATGCGAGCCGCTGCAAAGCGATCCGATCCTTCTTAGTTGAATCCGCAGGAAATTCTCCCTTCTCGACGAGATTCCAAATATCATGGAACCAAGGGAGACCATCATCTGGTTCGTCGATGTTCATAACGTAGTCGTACGTGCGTTTCTCCCTCTGCTCAATCATGACGGGTCTTAGCTTTACCCCGATTGGAAGTTCCAGCATGGATGCTAAAGTAGCCAGCGCGTCCGCGAAGCGATTCTTCATCCTTGGTACGTGCGTGAAAGTCACCTTCTGAAAGTTCGGGATAAGTTCGTCGAGTTGCTGATGATACGGCTTCATTTTCTCATCCCTTACTTTCCATTCCCCATTTGCTTGTGATACGACCAAGTTGGAATCTCCGACGACTTCCAGTACCTTGACCCCAATTTCCAATGCAGCTTCCATTCCCACGATACATGCTTCATATTCTGCCTCGTTGTTTGTGACTTCGAAGTTTAGCTTGAACGCGAGGGGAATGTGCGACCCCTCAGGCGAGACTAGCAGTATACCAATCCCAAAACCCTTTTGATTAGCGGCTCCGTCGAAGTACAGCATCCATGTTTCGTCCATTGCTGTCATTACATCCTCGTCGGGGAATCGAAATTCGGTGTGTTCCGGGCCCTCAACCGGGCAATCCGCCAAGAACTCTGCCACTGCTCTTCCTTTCACTGACTTGCGAGTGACATACTTGATTTCGAATTCGGCCAATAAGAGCAACCAACGTGCTAACTTACCGGTAAGTGCTGGCTTCTCGAATAGATATTTGAGGGGATCCATTCGAGAAATCAGTATCACCGAGTAAGCCAGCATGTAGTGTCTCAATTTCTTCGTGGCCCATATCAGTGCCCAGCACGTCTTTTCCAATGAAGTGTACCGTTCTTCGCTTCCCACCATCTTCTTGCTCAAGTAGTAGATTGCCCTTTCAACCCCATCTTCTCCTTCTTGTGCCAACATGCACCCCATTGACGAGGGCGTGACGGACAAGTACAGGATCAAAGGTTTTCCCGGGATGGGTGGCATCAAGATTGGAGGATTCTGGAGATAAGTCCGTACCGCTTCAAAGGCCTTCTGACACTTGTCGTTCCACTCGAATTTCACGTCTTTCTTGAGTAGTCGGAACAGTGGTTCACAGGTCAAGGTCAATTTGGCGATAAATCGGCTGATGAATTGGATCTTCCCTAAGAAGCACCGGACCTCTTTCTCGGATTGGGGTGGTTCCATCTCAAGAATGGCTGTGATCTTGGAAGGATCCACCTCAATCCCCCTGGTTGTTATCATGAATCCGAGCATTTTTCCGGCCGTGACTCCGAACGTGCATTTCTGCGGGTTGAGACGCATCCTGTATTTCTGAATCCTTTCCAAGAACTTCCTCAATGCGGGGAGATGGTCTTTCTGTTCCTTTCCTTTCACTATCATGTCATCGACGTATACTTCGACCTCCTTATGAATCATGTCGTGGAGCAGTGTTGTGGCACCCCTTTGATATGTAGGACCGGCGTTCTTCAACCCAAACGGCATAACCCGATAACAGTATGTCCCCCATTCAGTGATGAACGTTGTCTTTTCCCTGTCTTCTGGAGCTAGGAGAATCTGATTGTAGCCTGAGAAACCATCCATGAAGGATAGTAGAGCATGCCCTGCAGTGCTATCAACAAGTATGTCTATATGTGGCAATGGGAAATCGTCTTTAGGGCTTGCTTTGTTCAGATCTCTGAAATCGATGCACACTCTAATTTTTCCGTCCTTTTTAGGGATCGGAACGATATTTGCGACCCAGGTGGGGTACTCCGTTACGATTAGAAAACCGGCATCAATTTGTTTTGTGAGCTCCTCTTTTATCTTAAGCACCCAATCGGGCCGCATTTTTCTCAATTTCTGCTTAACGGGCTTTGCATCTGGGAAGAGAGGGATTCTGTGCTCGACAATCTCCGGGTCGATTCCGGGCATGTCCGCGTGAGACCAAGCGAAAACTTCTTTGAATTCTTTTAGTAAATCGGTGAGCTCTTGAAGCTCATCGGGGGACAGCCCGGAACCAACCTGAACCAATCGAGGGTTCTCCTCATCACCCAAATTTATAGAGATTATTTCTTCTTTTAAAGGCTGAGCATGCCTTTCATTTTCGCGATCGATGAGGGAACGGATCTCCTTGGGGACGTCCCCATCGAGATCTATTCCTTCATCGTCGGGATCTAAACAATTTATTTCAAAAATCGGCAAGTAAGCGAAAGCGTCATTCATTTCATAAGCAGCCTCCTCGGAGGGGGGAAATACAGCGGTTGACTCAAACTCAAAGTAAAAGCTACGCTGTGGAGGGCCGATAGGCACAAACTCCGACTCTGTGCTAGACGACGAACTAGCGTTGGACCCAGATTCAGACTCAGTGTAGGTGCCGTGAGTGCGAGTTACATGTGGTATGAAAGTGCAATTCTCATAAACGCCTACGGCCTCCACGATGAGTTTGGAAGGATCCTCAACCTCTTCTTCCTCTCCAAGCACCAGCACAGCAGCGTCTTCGACCATACCCTCCGGATCTTCACCCTCGAATAGGAGTCGGAGACTGCCCACTCCAAAAGCCTCTAGCCAGTCAAGTGCCTCAGATACCTCTTCTACCTTGGTCATTACTTCATCTTCTTCCCAAGTGTCGTTGGCAAAGATTTCAAACCCCGGGTGCTTCATTTTTGTTTCAAGATCCACAAAGGGCTCAGGTTCTCCTTGGTACAGCGCTTCTTCCATTTTCGGCTTAATCCCGGCTGCATGAGCCCGGGCACGGTTGCGCCACTTCTTTGCTGGATCGCTCTTCTTGGCCTCATATCCTAGACCAAAGCGTTCGTTACTTCCGGGAAAATCAGGGAACTCCGGGACTCCTTGACCATAAAGGCCCAAACCCATGCCCGGTAGATATTTCATCTTTTTCATAATTTCCAGCGCTGCGGAGCTCACCAAGAAGCCGTCCTCGGCCCGGATGGTGCACACTTTTGAAGTCATAACCGCAAAGCCTCCCATGGTGATGTCTTCCTCTCCATGCATAATCTCTAGTAGTGGGGAATTGTCCTCTGAGTGTGGACGGATGCCTGAGTCTCCATGGATGATGAGGGTTCCAGAATCTAAACCCAGAATGAGTTTCTGATGCAGCGTTGAGGGCACACCCATGACATCCGACCTGTGCAGCCACGGCCTCCCCAGCAGGAGGTTGAACGATGCAGGTATCTCTAACACACAGAATTCGACGGTGGTTTTAAACTTCCCCGTCACAAGTTCCAAGTTGACCGTCCCCAAAACATCGCGGCGCGTATTATCATAGGCGCGGACACCCAAATTCGACGGTGCAAAGTCCTTGTTCTTGAGGCCCAAGCAATAAGCGGTGCGAAGTGGGCACACGTTGATGGCTGAACCATTGTCAACGAGGATTGCCGGGACCCATTTTCCGAGACACTTCATCGTCACGTGCAATGGTTTGTTATGGTCCGCTCCTTCCGGTGGGAGATCCTTTTCAGTGAACGATAGGGTGTGCTGGGTGAGGTTTGTCGGGGTTATGAGGGCAACAAGAGCTTCTGGGGCTATATCAGAGGGGACCTCGAATTTAGAGAGAGTGTTTACGAGCCTGCGGCGGTGCTCGCGGGATGCGGCTAACACTCCCCACATAGACATACGAACGGGGGTTTCTTGGAGCTGTTGGATTATGGGGTCGGTGGTGGCCGCTGGGTTTTGTTGTTGGGAGGCACCAGGGTTTGAATTTATGGAAGAGTTGGGATGGACAGGTGGGTTGGATTGAGGTGGTGGGTTTGTGGAGTTAGGAGGGTTGTTTTGTGGAGCTTGAGGGGTGTTCGGGTTTGCCAAGTTGACGGGATTGTCCTGCCGCGGCGGAGGGACTCGGGACGAGCTTCCCCGCTGAAGATTGGTTGGTTGGTACACTCTTCCACTCTTGGTAAGGTTGCTGATCGTTTTGGGAATGGGTTCCCACCAAGTGCCCTCCCAGAAGTTGGAGAAGTCAGAGTTGTAAGAGTCAGCCTTACGTTTTCCTTTGTCAATTGTGGTTTTCTCCAAGGTTTCGTTGAGGGTTTCCATCTCCAGAGCGTGCCACATATTCCCTTCCTCTAGGGAACTCCAAAAGTTGACATTATTGTTACCGTTGTTGTTGTTGTTGTTGTTGTTGCTGCTGTTGTTAATCTGCAGGGAGCCTTCATCTATCATGGCTCTATTGACGGTCAGTTTCTCGCCATCAATCCACACATTCACCAATTCAGATTTTCCCCACAGCTCTTCAGAGTTCAGTACACAGATAGCGGGCTCATCGGGGGTTTCAACTACGGGCTGCGGAAGGTGCTCCCCAATAATGTATTCCTGCGGGATGAAGGCTTGATCCATGATATGGTCCAGAGCGTCGGATCCTCTAGCAATATTGATAATAGCGCTGACAGTGAGCCCTGAAAACATGCGGGGATTCATGAGGTCCATTTCTCCACGAACTTCTTCCTCCAGAAAAAGGTATGCCAATGACGTCTCGTCTAACGGGTCGGAATCATCCATCCACAGCCACCCATTGGGTTCGGGCTCCCATGCCCATTCATCCTCTTCTTCTATCGGTTCTGGCTCCAAAAGCAGAGCAGACAGGGAGTACCCATCCAGCGGTTCGGTCAACACTTCTTCGAATTCTTGCCTCCAATTCCCCTGTTCCAATTCTGCGACATGGTGAGCATCGAGAGCTACGGGCCATATTCCAGTTACGATAGCCCGGTTTTCTACTGCCAGAAAATCACTTGCCAATTCTTCCCACTCTCTTTGGAAATCCCAATCCACAGTTTCAAGGGCACAGACGGTATCCTCGGTTGGCAATTCGACAATTGGTCTGGGTTGGGTGGTAGGGAGGATGTAAAGGCTCGGGTCAAAGGGATGGTCCAGGGAGATATGGTTGGTGCGGGCGTTAGTGTGTTTTGGGAGTGGGTTTGAGACGGTGTTTGGTTTCTGTGGTGGCGTGGGGATAGTCTTATTGTCTATGAGGTCTTGGATGGCATGGCGTAGGCGGAAGCAATTGTCGGTTGAATGGCCAGGGCCCTGGTGGAAGGCGCAGTATACGTTTGGGTTGTGGGATGCGGGGAGTTTTTGTGGTAGAGGAGTAGGGGCAAGTGGTTTAAGCATACCATCTTTGACCAATTTCTCGAGCACAGCAGAGAGGGGTGCTGAGAATTGAGCAAAGGCGCGGGATTGGGTACGGGGTTGACTGACTTGGGTCACAATCTGATTGACGGGCTCGGCTTGAGCTGTGTTTAAGAAAGAGTTCGAGAGGTTAGTGTAGTTCGAGTTGCCAAACAGGATATTGCTATTTCCGGAGAAAACCTTCCTGGGCTTGGGCGTAGGCTCGGGTTTGTCAAGGATCCCCAATTGAACTGCCTCTTCGACGGCTAAGCCTGTGTCGAAGAAAGTTTTAAAATCCGAGCATGCTTGAGCCATAATCATGTGTCGTGCGAGAGTCGGTTGAAGGTTCCGGACAATCATCCGGATTTGGTCCCTGTCACTTGGCCTGTCTTTCATTTGCGCAGCCTTAGCCCTCCACCTTTTTACAAACTCGGCGAAGGCTTCCTTCGCTTCCATCTTTGTTGATTCTAACTCTCGGGTGGTTACCTCCAACTGAATGTTGTAATCGTATTGTGCCACAAAAGCCGCGCATATGTCTTCCCATGAGCGTTTCTTCCTTTCATCCAGGGTGGTAAACCAATGCAAAGCATGCCCCACTAGAGTTTGCGAGAACATCTGCGCCATTGCATCCCTCTCCACTCCCCACATGGAGAGTGCCCCAATGTATCCGGTCAAGTGAGCCCTCGGGTTTCCTGTTCCGTCGAATTTAGCGAAATCAATCGGCCTGAATTTTTCGGGAAGCTTCGCATTAGGAAACAAGCAAAGCTTGTTGATGTCAAAGCCGGTTGATGCTATCTTCTCATTTCTTGCCACAGACTCCTCCAACAGGGTGATTTTTGCCAATACTGCAGCCATCTCGGGGTTTTGTGGGGTTTCCAATTCAACAGCCAGCTGCTCCGGGTTCGGCATCGGATTCGGGTTAGGGTTGAGGTTCAAGTGGAGATTAGGATTTGGATTCGGAATCAGATTCGGGATTGGGTTCGGAATCAGATTCGGGTTTAGTGGTGGAAGACGTCGTGCGACCCCTGTGATCATCATCATAAGCTGAGCGATTTGGTTATCAGTTCGCTCGCTAAGATGTTGGATACCTTCCCTTATCTGTCCCATTCCTCCGTACAAGTTTTCCAGACTGAGGTTAGGAATGGGGTTAGGATTAGGAACAGGGTTAGGATTTGGGTTCGGTTCGCCTCCGTTTGGGTTACCTCCATTTGGGTTTGGGTTTGGATTGCCGGCATTTGGGTTTGGGTTGCCTCTGTTTGGGTTACCTCCATTTGGGTTTGGGTTTAGGTTGCCTATCAAAAGATCCATCTCCTCCCTCAAATCTGATGTACCGACAGAAACTGCTTGAAGTTGAAGCCGTTCCAATCTCTGTCCCAAGGGTCTGGTCCAGGAGGGTATGGTGTCCTTCTTCTTCGGCCCAATTGCTCAGTACTGACAGTAAAGCAAAAACCGTGCTCAGACGCGATTCCTGTTCTTATTTATTTATTTATTTTTATTTTCATGAAATACGTGCATAGGTTTTTTAGAAAATGTGCATCATCGTCACTGTCATCGACTCTGATTTTCCAAGAATGATCAAGTATCTTTCACACGAGGTTGCCTTGATCCTCGGATTTCTTTTAGGGTGTATCCTTTGTTTAGAACGATAAATTCTAAGAGATGTCAAAATGAACTAAGTATTCGACTAGTCCTCGTTCGAAGTCTCAATTTTGAACTTAGAATAACTTAGTATAGACGGCGTGATACCCCAACCATCGTGGTGTCAGTGACACTGTGTCATTAGCCAAGGTGGTGTAAGTAAAGTGACATCACGGCATCGTTTTCCTTGTTATTCCTTATTCTCCGTTGAATCTCCGATTAGGCATTAGTCAAGGACTTAGTAACATCCTGATTTCCCGAAGTCTCCTTGTTCTAAGGACTCATGTAGTTAAACAACACGCATATAGACTGCGTGACTCTTCATTGGGTCTTGGCAACCTCGCGAAGACTGCGCAAGCGAGTCTCAGAGTTTTATAAAAGAAAGCAAAAGATGCAAGGTGTGATGTGCAAGAGAGATAAGATTACGGTCTCTCGAAGGTTGCCTAATTCCTCAGAATTTCTTTTTAGGGTGTATCCTTCGTTCAAATGTCAAAATGAACTAAGTATTTGACTAGTCCTCATTCGAAGTCTCAATTTTGAACTTGGAATAACTTAGTATAGACGGCGTGATACCCCAACCATCGTGGTGTCAGTGACACTGTGTCATTATCCAAGGTGGTGTAAGTAAAGTGGCATCACGGCGCCGGTTCCTTTGTTATTTCTTATTCTTCATTGAAATTTCGATTAGGCATTAGTCAAGGACTTAGTAACATCCTGATTTCCCGAAGTCTCCTTGTTCTAAGGACTCATGTAGTTCAGACAACGTACACTAGAGTGCACGATTCATCATCGGGCCTCGGCAACCTTCTACAGACCGTGCGAGCGAGATTAAGAGCACATGAAATTGGACGGACAGCATGACGGCATGACGTGGATGAGATGTAGAAAGCAGTAACACGTAGACAGGATATAGCATATAATCCTACCCTACGGATTCCTGTCCTAGTTTGGAAGGTTCTATAGCTTTCTAAACACGTACAAAGGCTGGTTTTGGTTTGAAGAGGGTTCCCCGGACTAGAGTCAAAGTATACCTCCCACCATTGAGCGTACACCCAATAATGGTACAAACGGTAGAGATGACTCATCACGGTCGAGGGTTGCTGAGCATTCCGGGATTCCCCATCACCGGCAAGCCGGGTAGGATTGCCGAAACACAACAGCGGGGTTGCACAAGATATATACATACAAGAAATAAATAATGAAACAAAATCCCTTTTTGGAAAATCCCACAAACGTTTTTCAAGCTTGGCTCACAAGTTTAACTGATATTCAAGAAAAGCGGGCCGTTTTATCGACAAACCAACATTTTCCCAAGTATTAATTAAACCGGTCCCTAGCAGAGTCGCCACTGTGGGCTGCATGCCCGAAAAACGAAAGTCGCGCTTTTTGTTTTGTTCTTGGTGCCGCTTTGAAGAGAAATACGCCGTTTGAAGAGTCGCCACCCGGATTTGCGGTGTATCACCCGAGAAACCGTTTCGTTTGGAAAACCAATTGATTTGAAGTTGAAAACCAGAGATCAGTTTCAAGGGTTCGGAAGCCATGTTACGAGGGGGGAAGGGTTTTATGGCACCCCCCTCGCCCGATTTGAAATCGGTCTCTACTAAACGTTTGTGGGATTTTTCAAAAGGGATTTTGTTTCATTAGGTCATTTAGCAAGTATGTACAGTTATAGCAGGTACGAATTGCATGCATGTGCAGTTGTGCAGTGGATGACAAGATGAAAATGAGCAAAATGCATGATTACAGAAGCTGAGGATCTGTCACTGACTTTACTCTCGAGCGCTCGAGAACAGTCCCGAGCGCTTGGGAGTTCTGATCAACCTGCAAGCTTTGTTAGCACGGACAGAATACAATACTAAACTGGAAATTGAAATGACATCAAGTACACTACTGGCTCAGCAGAGGACTTGGAAGACTGAGCTAAGCCTTCAATCTTTCAAATCATGCATCCCTGCCTTAACAAAGTTAAATCTATGATTTTAAAAGAGCAACAGGTCACACTAATGCATGCAGAGACCAAGTAACACAGCAGACTGGGAAATGGGAAGCAATGGCATGCATGCACTCCCGAGCGCTCTGGTATGGTTAGGAGCGCTTGGGAGTGAGCTGCATGTCAGCTTTCTCTCAAACAGGAAATGGTTCCATCTTTAAATGCAAAGGCCCTTATTTTGATGTTTCCAAAGGGGAGAACATCTTTTAACTTTGAAAGAAGGCAGCCTTGTTCACTTTCTGTGCATGCATGCCAGAATGAAACCAATTCTTTTAATGTTACACCTCGTTCCCAACCTGCCATGTGACAAAGGGGCAAGCATGAAACCTGGACCAGTCCCGAGCGCTCCAGAAGACTCTCGAGCGCTTGGGAGTGTGTCCAGTAAGGGTTTTATGAAAACATTTTCTTGTGCCCCATTGCTCTTGTTTTTACACTAGGGTCTCCCAACCATGCACCCAGTATTGAAGACTGGGTCAGGCTGAGAGACCCCCCTCAGAAGGGAAGAATAGCCCCTTTAGTTGTGACCAAAGGTAAAGTTTTATACCTTTTTCCTTGAACCTTGCTCCTTGGTATGCCTTTGAAATGTGGGTGGAGTGAAGAGAGTGCCAGAGATCAGATGGGTAATCTGGATTTCTTGCCCTTTTCCTTGGTGATTTTGCAAAACCTTTGAAATTTGGAAGAGAGTTTGGAGGTTTTTGATCTTTAGCTAGAGAGAGAAAGAGAGCAGAGAGTAAGGGTGCTCTGGGATGATAATTTCGTGGTCTTTTTCTCGCTGAAAACCAGCCATATTTATAGGCAAAACATCCAATGGTTTTTTGAAAATCAAATGGTTTTGATAAAACATTTCTTTAATAGGTAAACCCTTGGCCTGAATATCTTCCTACCAGAGGTTGAGTGTGGAATGAGCCATCGGCGGGCTAAAAGTGGCTGTAATGATGATTTGCAAGGTGAGTGGGTGATACAGCCATGCATTGGGCAACAGAAAAGTCTCGAGCGCTTGGGATTACTCCCGAGCGCTTGGGACCTCACTCTCGAGCGCTCGAGAAAGAGCCAGGCCAGGGGTTTTGTGAAACAGTTTTGAGCGCTTGGGATTGCTCCCAAGCGCTTGAAAATCACTTTTTTACCATTCTTAATACTTCTTCAAATCTTTCAAGGAGCAAGGTTCTGATCGATACCAGGCTTGTTTCAATCCAAAGTCATCATCGGGGAGCCTCCGGGCCACAAATCAAGGAATTTTGAAAAGTCCAAATTGGGGTGTCTACAATCGGCCGAAGGATTGATTCCCCAGCCGATGTTCTTCCTCACACCAGAATACGAACAGTTAATAGAAAGAACTAATTAAAAGCGAGAGACGGAAATTAAATCAAACCGTAGGCCGTTGGGCCTTACCACCTTGATCCCTCAGTAATTGATTGCTTGGATTGCAATTGATTGTAGATAATAGTGGTTGATTGTGGTAGTCAACTTCACAAAACCCTAGAACAAAGTGAGTTCTTTGGGGGTTTTTACTCTCGGATGCGGCTACTCACGGGAGGTTAGGGCTTTTGTAGAGGATTGATAGGAGATGATTTCTGTAGAGTTTGGGGACGGATCATGGAGTGGAGAGATGTGTATTTTGTGGGTGTTATTTCGGAACCCTAAGGCCCTTTATATAGGCAATTGGTGACTCACTCCAGCCAATCAAATGGCGTGAATCAAAGTGGAGTTCTAGGGCAATAAGACCTCTATGGTAAGTGTATTCGTAGCCCCGAAGTAATGGTTCGCGGCTGCTAGGGTTTGGGCGAACGGATTGAAAAGCTGCTGAACATTCCAGAATCTGGAAAAACATCGGTCTGCCGGCCGCCCAAAGGATTTCGCGGCCGCGGAAAGGATTTTCCAGCAAAACGCCAAACTTTGCGGGCTCGCTCCAGACACTCCCGAACTCAGATTTGCGTGTTCTTTGCACCGTTGGAAAGCTTGTTGAGTCTACTTTCTAACCCAAGTAGTTTGGATCAAATATATTTAGTACATCAAAAGATATGATGATTTTACCCTTATTGGGTCAGAAAATGGATTGTTTTGGTAAAATTCTCGTATCTCCCTCGTTTCAAATTGGTTTAAGGCATATTATATGTCAATAAAGAGGGTTTTGAAAGTACTACAAGATGGTAGAATCCAACCACCAAAATAAGGAACTTTAGTTTATGAAAAATGGGCTGAAAGCAGACTTAATTTGAAGATCGACGATGCTACTAAGGCTAAAACACGTTTCTATCCACTCTAAGTATCGCTTGGTACTCTATCACCTATTTCAAAGTGTTCCTTAATCCCTTAAGAGTTCCACAATGTTCCTAAGGCTTTCATGAAGTCAACAACAACAACCACATATCATATTCATCATCGGGATGGTCCCCAAGGTGGGACTTGAAATAATTGTTGAGCCAAATTGGGGTGTCTACAGATGCCCCTCTTTGACTGAACTTGGATAGACCGCAAGGCATATTCAAGTAAAAGTCAAAGCTGTAAAAAAGCAACTCAATTTGGTCCAACCACTATTCCAAGGGTTTTTGAAAACGGTTTTAGTTATGGTCGGGCCGGGAGGCTGCCTACGTATTCCGCAAGGGAAATTCAGACCAACCGTAGTTCAGGCCAACCAAAAAACAAAAGCGCAGAGCTTTAGAGGAGGAATTTGCCATCGGGCCATACCAAGCCTTCGAGCGATGTACCTGAGCTATGCCAGGATTTTGGCGGAGAGTAGTTGAAGGAGCGCCGAGCTGCCGGGGAAATTCTTGCGGAGAGCATCTTCAGTATTTTGGGGTAGATCAATACACAGCAGGTGAGTCGTTTGCTTTTCATGATCATCCTTACTTTGACTGAGGGGAGCTCGGTAGAGTACCCTATCCTTGCGAATGAGCTTGATGGAATAGATGTAATTGGGTGGAATCCAACTATCTTCTGGAGACAATCGGACGCCGGTTCTGAGATGGGGGGGGGGGGCACAAGGCCAGTAACTGGAGCACGGAGCGTTTGGATGGGAGAACCGAGGCACGGAACCGGTTACAATCATGAGGCGAGAGCCTGAGGAGTCGGAGCTTGGAGCTTGACGATCGTAGAGCCGGTATCAATCATAAGGCAAGAGCCTGAGGAGTCGGAGCTTGGAGCTTGAAGTGATAGAACCGAGGCGTAGAGCCGGTTTGTAACCTGTTTCAAATGCAAACACAGGGTATATTTGATAGCAAAATGCACTCAACTAGTGAATCCTATGAGTGTAGCACAAGGTTTCATTCAAGGGAATGTTCAGGCAAAATAAATCTAGTGACTCACAAACATCATCATAATGCATCAAGAGATACAACGCCATGAGGCGTACAAGACGAGAGACGTAATTTTGATATCTGTGCACTCTATTTGGAATTTAGAATGTAACACTCATTATGCTTCGAATCGTTGGACATGTGACTAGCTTACGTCAAGTGACATGCAACAAAGACATCAACCACTGCAAGCCACATTATTCAAGACAATGGTGTAAGAGATATGTGCACATTATTTTGTTAATAGAATGCTTAGAGTAAAGTAGGTCATACCACAATAAAGGATGCCAAAGGGCAAAATATGTCAAGAGACATAGTACACCACAATACCACATCATTTAGGGGCCAAGAGGCGCAACATGTCGAGGGGCATAACATATCAAGAGATGCAAGGCCATGAGGCATGCAAGTCAAGAGACTCAGGCGTCAAGGGACACAACACCGAGAGATGTATAAGTCAAGAGACCTAATACATCGAGAGATGTAATGCCAAGAGGAATAGTGGTCGAGAGACCTAATACATCGAGAGATACAATACCAAGAGGCATAGTGGTCGAGAGACCTAATACATCGAGAGATGCAATGCCAAGAGGCATTGTGGTCGAGAGACCTAATATATCAAGAGATAGCGCCTATTTTTTCCTCTAGCCAAGAGGCGTCATACCAATAGATAATCAAACATATTCATAATGCAAGCAACATGTAGTAGTGAAGACAAAAATCAAGTATTAGATCAATAGACCAATGCAAGACCAAATAACCACAACAGCCACAAAGACATGAAAGCGAATCAAATGCGCGGGCCAAAGAGGCCTAGGAAAATGTCTAGATAAGACTAAACAGTGAGGTGCTCATGTAGACAAATCAACTGTACGGGCCAAGAGGCCAATGCAACCGCCTAAACTACACATCAAGCAACCATGTGATTGTGGTGATATGCAGGCAAGTGTTTTGGGACATCTCAACTTTCACGTACTCAAGCTAGTGCTTCTCCTACACCATAAGATGGCAACAAACTCTATACTAGCCAAATGGCTATGACAAAGAAGACAATGAGATCCAAGAGACTTGAAAGATTACAACACTCTAGCAATGCTGCTAACACACTGTATGGCCCAGGGACCTTCTAGCTACACTATTCATGAAATGGGAAACCCATGTTATCTCCGTGAAAATTTGCAATAAAGTAATTGTGCTTGTATTGCTGTGTCAAAAATGCTTAGGATAAAATCAATTTTGAAAGTTTCTCCTTGAGGATTTCAAAACCACATCATTTTACCTACATGATTCACATTCAAACCACTCAGTTGTCAAGAGACGCAAAACTGTTCCACGAACCCATGACCCTAGCGAGTTTTACTGCTTCAGGGTGAATTGACTACTTTAAGTTGGATCGATAAGTGACCATTGCACGCCTCTTGGGAGATTGTGTGCTTCTAAAAAGGGGGATGTAGTTGTGCCCCTTTGCTTCATACCACTTTTCCTTGTCCATACCTTCCACATTGGTTATGCCCCTAGTATCTAGGACCTTGTTGCTAAGTCGTGTTCTTCAATCCGAGAGGACTTTATTATGGACCATATTGTAGGTTAGGGTGTTGGCTTAAGAAAGAAAGGGATATAACGGCTCAAACCTACTTTCTACTCATGCTTGGGTTCCAAAAGCTAGCAGCCATCTAATCGCTCTATTTTGTACGAGAGGAAGATATTTCTTCAAAATGCCCCCCTGTTTTTGGATTGGAAGGGATGATGCTTTTCTTCTTTCAAAACCCCCTTGTGTAACGGGATGCTTACTTTCCGTTTTGTAGTCATCTCTCATTACATTTTTATCTACCCCAGTGTGGGGGATGGCTGTCTAGCAGGCTTTATTTGAAGGAAACTATTCAGAGGCTCAATGTGGCTAGCAAGGGATGAGTGTTTGGATAGAGAAATGATGGCCTTTCTTCATTTTGAATCACATGACAGAGCAACTAGAATCCTAACTAAGAGATTCAGAGGCTTTGATGTTTTACCAAGTGGTTCTTCAAAATTGAGGACAAGTCTTGAGACTCAAAGTGGGTGCATGGAGACATGGCTAAATTTTTATTTTATTTTTATGCTCTAACTTTTGCCTAGACTGCCCTTGAGGGTTTTCAACCTAGCGAGCTCATTTTTTTTTTCCTTCTATCAACAACATGTTTCTCCTATTAGCGGCTTCATGAGAGCACACAAATATTTTCAACTCCCCCTCAACTCAACATGAATGACATGGGTCAAAACTCATTCTTTGCATTTGACAACTCGAGTGATTTATGATGTATTTCAAGCGATATGATGAGATTACTTTGAAACCCTTGAGGATTGTTTTCAACACTTAATGTTATCATGAGTATTCTTTGGCAGCAAATTAGCACAAGAGAAAACATTTTTAAAAATGTGGCCGACCCTAAGGTGCCTACGTATCTCTAAAGAGAATCAGGCCATTCGTAGTTCAGGTTTAAGGAGATTCACATTCCGGAAGAGATTCACATTTCATATTGAGTGCAAAGAATTGGTCAAAAACCATGATGAACAAAATGATTTTAATTTCAAGAGAAAATAAACTCAAGACTCCAACTCCTAAAAGAAAATAAACTCAAGACTCAGATTGTAAGAAGAAGCTAAAAAAAACATTGACTCAACACTCAGACTAAGACGTGACAGACTTAGCTATTGCCGCTCAAACATTCAACTTGGCTGGATCAAAACACCCCTTGATCAATGAGTTTTTGGATATCACTTTGCAATCGGATGCAATGATCAGTTTCATGCCCAGAAATCTGATGGTAGGCACAGTGCTTGGTAGGATCATAGTTTGGGCCAAATGGTGGGCAAGGTGACTGAGTTTCTAAAGGTTCGAGCAGTCCTTGTTCGACTAGAGTAGCCAAGGCTTGAGATGGGGATGAGTTAAGATTTCGGCGGTGGCGGAGTGTACGACGTTTGGGATTTCTGGAAGTGGGGATCTGGTGAACAGGGGTGTGTTGGGATGGATTTAGTGGAAATATGGCACTGCTGGCATTGGTGACAATGGTATGGTTGGGAATGCTTCTTTTTGGTTGGGTGATTTCTCCCTCGACTTGTTCCATATGTTGGGGCTGCGGGTTCATCATTGTTCTTTCTTGTCTTTCCTTGGCAAAATGAATTTCCGCTCACTACGCCAAATTTTTGCATTAACGGCATTAAAAAACTGTCGGTAATAGTCCAAAAATCGCCGGTAAAAGTATATTACCGCCGCTAAAAGTAAATTACCGCCGGTAAAAGTTCCGTTGGCAAAACAATTGTCGGAAATACAAAAACGGCGGTAAATTACCGGCGGTAAAAGTTTCGGACTATTAACGGCGGTTTTACTACCGCCGCTAAAAGTTTCGGAAAAAATAATGACATTGCCGAGATTCGAACCCGCGACCCGTTGATTAATACCCGAGCACTTACCCACTGAGCTACATAAAATTATGTGTTTTATTAGAAGAATAATAATATTTATATTATATAAAGATTATTACCGGCGGTTTTTGCTTACCGCCGTTAATAGTAAGTTTTAC
This sequence comes from Rhododendron henanense subsp. lingbaoense, assembly GCA_020567845.1. Classification (NCBI taxonomy): domain Eukaryota; kingdom Viridiplantae; phylum Streptophyta; class Magnoliopsida; order Ericales; family Ericaceae; genus Rhododendron; species Rhododendron henanense. Next base: position 31,532,685 of record CM036313.1, on the reverse strand, counting down.
CGGCGGTTTTACATTACCGCCGGTAATAGTTAGTTTTACCAGCGGTTTTACTCATGCCGTTAATAAACGGCGTTTATAGTTACCTTTTGCGGCGGTTTGTTATTACCGCCGGTAATAGTACCATTTACCGACGGTTTTATTACCGCCGGTAAAAAAACCGCCGGCAAAGGCAATTTTTGGCGTAGTGGCTTGAACTGCTTTCTCCATCCACCTAGCAGGTGGAGCTTATGAAGAACTTCTTTGCAAACCGTGAACAATGGTGGCTAGGGCAGCCACTGATTCAGTCAATATATTAACTTTAGCGGTCAGAGCTTCAATCTTCTTGTTAGCCATCGTTGTCATGTCTAAGACCAAACCCAAAATTTAGGAAAAATAAGAACTTAGTTACGCTCAGGTTGAGATGTCCAGAATCAAGTGATCGTGTAGTGCACCTATGCCTATTGCCCCCTAGAATGTAAGCTGCCCCTAATATGATGACCCATTTACCATGCATGCAACCAAGTGGTTGAACAACATATTAGTACTATGAAGTGATGTGATCAGGTAGTAATGCAATACAACAAGCAATCATGCGACAATTATACAATCAAGTGATCATATATGCAATGTACCATGCAAGATAAAAAATTGATGAAATCCCCACATTTTCTTTTTTATTTTTAAGATCCTAGGAAAAAAACAAAGAAAGAAAGAAATTTATGAAAACCTAAAGAATAAGGAAATATATATTTTTTTGTTCTTTTGAAAAGATCCAAGCAAAGATTGAAAGAGAAAGAAATAAAAAGAAAGATTCGTTTCTTTTTGTTTTTTTTTTTGAAAGAATCCTAGCAATAAATAAATAAATAAAACCTAGAGATAAAAGAAGACTTTTTTTTTTTTTCGAAACTCCTAACAGTATAAGACTATGACAACCTTTCACAAGTCAAAAACTTATCTCAAAGAGAGACAGAGTTATGCAAGAACTATTCTTTATCTCAAGAGAGATAGACTTCATCACAAACTCTTGATAAAATGAGCATGAATTCATCTTTTACAGCAATTAAAACTCTAAAGAGTACTAATCATTGAATCAAACAAGAGTTTCAGATATAATGCAACACATAGTCCTAACCTGCTTGGGATTTCCTGTCCTAGTTTGGAAAGAGTTCTATGGCTTTCTACAATATGCAAGGTTTCGGGTAGTCTCAAAGGGTGCTCCGTTAGGAGTTTGCTGGAACCCCTAACATAGCCCGTGTCATGCCGGGATATCAGGTGAACTCAACGTGGCTTGCCCGCTCGATGCACATGAAAAAGAATTAAATAAAGCAAATATTAATTCCATGTTGAACTTTCTGGTTATGGCTCTCAAATCCCCAGCAGAGTCGCCAAAAACTGTAGACACCTCCCAAACGGGGCATCGCCATACAGATTGATCACGCTTGTTTGGTTCCACTTCATAAACCATGATCGTGGACATTCCCATGGCTAGGAACATCGCCACACGATAATAGTTATCATCAAAATAGAGTCGCCACCTAGTTTATTAAAACTAGGAAAAATGGACAGAGATTCCGGGTACGGGAGCCAAGAGTACAATAAGGGGAAGGTGTTAGGCACCCCTCTTTGCCCAGTCGTGAGACTGGCCCATAATCGTTCGACATACAATGTATATTTGCTTTATTTAATTCTAACACACAATCTGGTTTTTAGCCTTTAACAGTTGATAAGGTGAGCCAGTACGATAAATGAAAGCATGCATCAGAATAAACAGAAAACAAATATGTCCCAGCAAATAGATCCCTCGGCCGGTGAATTGATGTCACGGCCGAGGAATTCCACTGGATCTATGTATCGGCCGAAGGATTGATTCCCCAGCCGATGTTCTTCCTCACACCAGAATATGAACAGTTAATAGAAAGAACTAATTAAAAGCGAGAGACGGAAATTAAATCAAACCGTAGGCCGTTGGGCCTTACCACCTTGATCCCTCAGTAATTGATTGCTTGGATTGCGATTGATTGTAGATAATAGTGGTTGATTGTGGTAGTCAACTTCACAAAACCCTAGAACAAATTAAAGTGAGTTCTTTGGGGGTTTTTACTCTCGGATGCGGCTACTCACGGGAGGTTAGGGCTTTTGTAGAGGATTGATAGGAGATAATTTCTGTAGAGTTTGGGGACGGATCATGGAGTGGAGAGATGTGTATTTCGTGGGTGTTATTTCGGAACCCTAAGGCCCTTTATATAGGCAATTGGTGACTCACTCCGGCCAATCAAATGGCGTGAATCAAAGTGGAGTTCTAGGGCAATAAGACCTCTATGGTAAGTGTATTCGTAGTCCCGAAGTAATGGTTCGCGGCTGCTAGGGTTTGGGCAAACGGATTGAAAAGCTGCTGAACATTCCAGAATCTGGAAAACATCGGTCTGCCGGCCGCCCAAAGGATTTCGCGGCCGCGGAAAGGATTTTCCAGCAAAACGCCAAACTTTGCGGGCTCGCTCCGGACACTCCCGAACTCGATTTTGCGTGTTCTTTGGACCGTTGGAAAGCTTGTTGAGTCTACTTTCTAAACCAAGTGGTTTGGATCAAATATATTTAGTACATCAAAAGATATGACAATTTTACCCTTAGTGAGTCAGAAAATGGATTGTTTTGGTAAAATTCTCGTATCTCCCTCGTTTCAAATTGGTTTAAGGCATATTATATGTCAATAAAGAGGGTTTTGAAAGTACTACAAGATGGTGGAATCCAACCACCAAAATAAGGAACTTTAGTTTATGAAAAATGGGCTGAAAGCAGACTTAATTTGAAGATCGACGATGCTACTAAGGCTAAAACACGTTTCTATCCACTCTAAGTATTGCTTGGTACTCCTATCACCTATTTCAAAGTGTTCCTTAATCCCTTAAGAGTTCCACAATGTTCCTAAGGCTTTCATGAAGTCAACAACAACAACCACATATCATATTCATCATCGGGATGGTCCCCAAGGTGGGACTTGAAATAATCGTTGAGCCAAATTGGGGTGTCTACACCTTCGGCCAAATATTTGTTACTTTTTGAACTTTCCACTTATGGAATAGTTGCCTTTTTAGGATATTTTCAGATATTTGTGAAGAGAGAAATCCCATTTTGTATAAATAGGGGCTCCATCTCTCTCTTTTGTAGCAAGCTCATTACAATTCTAGTCTTTTCCTCCATTAAAGCTCTTAAGCTTTTTCTAGCTAATTTCTTGAAGAACACTAGTAAGTCTTTGTCGTCTATTGTTTTCTCGTTTATTAAAGTTGTTCGTACGGTTTGGATCTTTATTAATTTAAGGTTTGTTTTCGATTCTATCGGTTAGGAAGTATGTCTCGTTTTTGTGCTTTCTTTTGTGCTTTAGCTATGAGTGAGTAGTCGTTTGGCTAAGTCTCGGGGTAATCTTTCCTGAGGACTTTGGTGGTTATTTGGTTCTCAACCTCTTGTGCTTAAAATCATGGTTTTCGGTATTGAACTAACCTAGTCATTTTGATCTAAGCGAGGGGTGTTAACTCCTTAGTAGGTCGTTTAGTCAAGCGGTCTTGGCAAGCGATGAACTGAGGGCTCGTGGCCTCCTATGTGTTAGATACATAAGAAAATATAGGTTGGCTTAGTTCCAGTTAATCACATCTTTTGTTAAATGTAGTCTTTAAAGCTAAATCTTCTGGGCATGAGCACGCGGTCGTGACTCTAGCTTGAGTTATATCGAGAACCGGTAATGGCTTTTGTCAAGGGTTAGAAGATCCCTAGACTTGCCTCTTTTAAGTTCATTAAGCGCATTTCTAGTCTTTTTACTTAGCATTTCCACCGTTTAAAGCAAAACCAAGTTGGCCGTCTTAAACGCCACAATCCGTTACATAACACCTTCAATCCGATTTAAGCTATATTCGATTCTCTGTGGGTACGATCCTGGACTTCCGGAAAATATGCTATCGACGATCTCGCCCTACGCTTGGGGTTCCAAACCTTGTATCTAAGGCAAAGATCAATTTCGGTTTAAGCACGTGTCCCTCACTAGCGTACGCTGGTAGGCTCTGCTACAGGTGCCTTTGTTTGACAAGTCTATTTTTTGAAGGAAATAAGCCTTGTCATCCCTTTCACACGGCTTGCACACGGTTTTGATCACCAAAGGGGAATGTCCTTGCATGCAAAGGTGGTAGGACACCAAGGCATGGGTTTACTCCGGCATGCGAACCGAGGTTGATATTTTGACATTTTTGCCTATAAATGGAAGGTGCTAGCAATGTTGAAATCACATTCCCACTTCCCATATTCAAAAACCTTTGGTATTCTCGATGGAGAACCCACTCCCAACCTTGATCAAACCTTGGCTGGTGCAATTCTTGACCATTGATTGGCTGAACTTCCAATCGCATGGCCTTGCCTCGTTCCACTACCTCCGGCATATGTCACTCCGTCCTGGACTCCTGAGAGCTGCTCTTCGGTTCTGGGACCTTGACGTCCATGTCTTCCGCTTTGGAGACGATGAGATGTGCCCGACCATGGAGGAATTCCAAGCCTATCTTTGGACCTTTGCGTCTCCTGTACTCATCGTTCCTCCCTATCAAGTGAGCATGCCTGGATTGCTAGCGTCTTCACTCAACATTTCCCGAGGTTTGGCCAACACCTTGCTTGAGGGCGGCCGAATCAACATCTTCCGCTTGATCGAGACGTACAGCCCTGACGGCGATTTGGTCAGCGATGCAGTGCAGGCCTGACGCCATTTTGCCCTGGTAATCTGCTTATTGGCTGCTTACCTACTAGTCCCTATTGATGGATGAGTTATAGTCCCTTGCTGGTGAGCATAGCTTCTCAAATGTGGACTTGAAGAAACGTGATGCCCCTTGTTCTAGCAGAGACACTTTTGGGTTTGGATTTGATATACACCAGTTAGACAGACACTTTCAGCGGCAGTCTGCTTCTGCTACAGGTAAACTCACTCAGCTCACCTTTTTCCAGTTTTCGCACTTTCTCATTTTACCTCTACGCTCGGCTTAGGCTGCTTCCTAGCTTCTTACTTGTTTTTCCGCTTGATTTTATCTGGCATCTTACTTGTCTTTCTGCTCATGTAGCTATGGCTGTTGGACAAGATTGGGCTACTCTACCCTCCAGAGGAAGGCTGGAATCTCATTCCAAGAAGAATCCACCAGAGGCAGATGAAGTTCCCTGAGATGGACTTGGAAGGCTGGTATGAGTTTTTAAGGCACATGCAGCCTGAAGAGATCGCCTGGAGGTGCACTTGGTTGGATTTGCCCGATATGGCTACACACTCTGATGGGTTTGATAGGATGGTGATCGCTGGGTTGACAAGGTTCACATTCTACATCCCTGGCCCCATCCTCCACCAGCTAGGCATTTACCAAGAGGACAACCGTGTTAGCACTGGGAATTTCAATGCACAGACACTCGGTGGATATCAAAGGCGCTAGGGCTTGAGAGGTATTCAAGTAGAAGATTCAAAATTTAGCCCAAGGCTTATGAACTGCTACAAGAAGTGGTTGCGAGCAGAAGTAGGAGCGAGAGAAATTATCGACTGACTCCCGAGTTGACTTTGCTATACTTAGAATAAGTTGTGAGCCGTTAGGCTTCTCAAGCATTTTGTTCTATTTTTCATGCTTCTCAGCTTGTATATTAGAAATAGCAGCTTGCAATAAAGTTGAAAGACGAAGGGTTTCCCCCTTCTAATTCCTCCAATGAAGCTTGACTTGTTCTCAATCTTTCTCGACCTTTGATGTGTACCAAAATGTCAACCATGGATCAAGTTGATAGATTATGACCGAATCTCGAGGTGAGATGGCCTAGGTATCTCTTTACAAGGAATTAGGTCAAAACGTAGTTTAGGCCTAGGTTCACTCGTGTGTTTTACCTCTCCTTTTACGCTCTAACTTTTGTCTAGAACCGCCTGTTTAGATTTTCGATCTAGCGAGCTCTTGGTTATCGCCTATTTATTTTTGCCTAGACCGCCTCCTTAGGTTTTCGGTCTAGCAGGCTGCTCTATCTTTTGCTTGGATCCGCCCACCCTTGTGGTTTTTGGCCCAACGAGCATCTCTCAGGGATAGTAATGCTTGAGTTGATCCAGGTTGACCAAGGTGTTGAATTCATTGCCATCGAGATCAATGAGTTTGGCAGCACCCCCAGATAGGATAGTCTTGATAATGTAAGGCCCGGAACGCTTCGGTCGGAACTTCCCGCGAGGATCAAAAACCAGAGCACAGATCTCCTTTGTAACCATACCCCTTCTATCAAGTCCCTGGACTTCACTTTCTTGTTGAATGCGCGAGCGATTCGCCAATGATACCCCTGAACATGATACAAAGCACGGAGCCTTCTGTCAGGCCCTCGATTTTCAACATAAATAATAATCATTTTCAATAAATTCAATCAATATTGAAGTACCGATAATACCCCAAATGACTTATTTTCCCCAGTTCTCAAAGTTAAATTTAAAAGATACAAGCTCGGCTCAAAGTCCCAAGTTATCAATACCAAAAATAGTATTACAGCTTTACATTTGTCGTTCTTCTAAATAATGCTTTCAAAACAAATGCCAATTGTCGCTTCTTTTATACCTTTGTAATCCATGATCAACAAGCATGCAAAGCACACCATGCCAACTTCCTGGTTTGGTACCTGAAAATGATAGGTTGAGCTACACTAGCCCAGTAGAGAAATCTATACTCAAGTTATATGAAAATGAGGTGAAATATACACCTAACGCGAATGAGACTCAACAAGCGAACATGAGATGCAAGAGGGGTTACCAAAATGAACTGACAAACTTAGACTTCGGGATTTCGGACACCTTAGAGATAACCCTAACCATCCACGCGTCAACTAGAAGTTGCATTGAGACTCATATCTATCAAACAAACACTAACAACAGTTCAACCATCTAATATCCTTTCAAATGAATGCCACAAACCACTTCCTCTTTTCATACCATTCACCATAGAGCGTCATTTTTTTAAAACTTTCCTTTTAGATTTCCAAAATAATTTAGAGAAAACTCAAGACCATCACGAGTCAAGCTCCGTTGATTCGAGCTTGAATGCCAGAGTCCGTTGATTTGTGCCCAAATACCGGATCCGTTGATTCGCTCAAGAATATCGGAAGATTTTTGATAAAAATCCTCTTTTCAAAACTTGGATCTCTTTCTTTAAATAAACCTCGATAGGATCAATGGTTAACTCCCTTTTTCAACAGTCACAATCTCAAGCAGCCAACCGTACAAACATCAACACAAACTTCTAAAGTCAATCATAATTCATTTCATCATGTGAGACATTCAACTGTGTTACCACCCCATGCGTCACATTGAATTCTCTCCACCTGGGTTTTCGCATTACCACACCTTGCGTTGCGGGCCCTCTAGAGTCTCTGCATTACCACACTTTGCGTTGCAGGACCCTCAATTCAAGATTATCAACTCAGACATACACACGCATAATCAATCCGAATATAAGAAGACAACATTTTCCAAGTTCACATCCTTTCATTTACAATCAAGCAATGCATTACAAATTCATAAACACGTCCTATCGTACATTGCTAGATACCTTATGTTCACATTATTCCTGAAAGTCCATTATGATGTCCTTCGTCACGCACCGAACCCACAATGACTCATCGACATACCACCCGCTAGGTTCTAAACGAGAATCTTATAGAACGAGCCATTAGGACATAAGCAATCACATTCGAGAGTAACTTAAGCACATTCTAATTATCTAGGGAGTCATAACACGGAACGAAACAATCTTAGGAATAACCAACAGACATTGACAGACCGATACACCTCTACACAAATGGTCATAACTTTCTGTTTACTAAGAGTCTTAAGATGATTCTGGCGGCAAATGAAAGCTGACTTCAAGACCTTCGAATCGATATAAAATTTACATGAAATGGACATCGGACGAGGAAGTTATGGCTGTTCGAAGTTGGCTGAAACCTAGAGAACGAGACAGATCGTGACCTGATTTCTAAAATCCACCATTTATTCAATTCTCAACGGTTTCGGGTGATTCCAGTGGCATTAGAACGGGCTCTAAGTCTACTCTAATTCATATGAAGGAACCAAAACCTATTCCTGAGTTTAAGACAACAAAAAAGCCCCATAAACAGTGACCTTTTCTGTAGAATTCCGTAAATGAAAGGAACAATCACAAACAACGAAGCAAGGACGATCTAGCTACACAAACACCGCATAAACGCATAACAAGAGTAAGAAATCCCTACCACAATGGGTTTTGAGCAAAACCCTAGGTCTACCGAGAGCTATACGCTTGAATCCACCAAAAACGAGCTCCACCCAAGCTTAGATACAAGATCTAGAGTCAATACAACCCAAAAACAAGATAAACAAACAAAGATCAATAAGTGATTGAGAGGAGAGAGAGAAAAATGTGGGTGAGAGCCCAAAAGTGTTAGCAAGAACACAAAACATACCTCTTGTTCACCAAACGCAAGAATCGAGTGATTTTGAGGTTTGAGGTTGGAAACCCTTGGATCTTGAAGATTTGATGTTGAAATCAAGAGTTTTGGGTGAGATTGGAGTTGGGTAGGTGAGAGAGGGTTTTAAGATCTGATTTCGTGGTGTTTGGGTGTGAAAAAATGGTAAAGGGGGGTATTTATAGTGGTCCAAAAAACGTGCTGAAAACTGCAGAAAAACACAGCGGGTACCGGTACTGGGCGACTCCCAGTACAGTTACTGGAGCCTTCAAAATGTCAAATTGGCCAAGCTCTGGACACCGGGTACCGGTACTGGGCAAGAGGCAGTACCGGTACTGGCTGAAGAAAAGATGAAATTTTTTCTGACGAACATCGAATCGAACCCAATCGCTACCAACACTACCAAACATCAATACCACTTCAAAACCCAAAGTTTACTATTCTCCGGATGTACGACACACAATAGTAGACGTAAATCCGTACTCCCACATTAATAAACATATAACCTAGTCAAAATACGATCTTCTATTTATTTAAACGATTAAAGAAAATAGAAAAAATTTACGAGTCTCTACACCTTCTCTCGTCAAACAATATCAACTCGACAAACCTTCCACTCAGCCATTCAGATTCTGTGAGGCCACACTCTGCCATGACTCTCAATGATGGCACCTCAAGCTCGATGGGAAGTACCGCTTCCATCCCATATACTAGGGAATAAGGAGTTGCACCAGTTGAAGTTTGAATCGACGTTCGATACCCCCAAAGTGCTAGAGGTAGTTGCTCGTGCCAGTCCCTTGCAGTCCCTTGCAGTCTCAGCAATCTTTTTAATAATCACCTCAAAATTCTTATTTGCGGCCTCGACTTGCTCCATTTGTTTGTGGACAATAGACTGTTGAATGATGGATCTGAATTTTGAATTCTTTGAAGAGCTCCAAAACCTTGCCCTTGAAATGAGTCCCATTATCGAACACAAATGCCTGTGGGACACCGTATCGATAAATGATGTTCTTTTGAATGAATTGGGCGACTTGCACTATTGTCAGGGTCTTATAAGATTCAGCTTCAACCCATTTGGTAAAGTAGTCTATCGCCACTAGTATGAATTTATGGCCATTTGAAGCGGAAGGTCTAACCATATCGATAACGTCGATGCCCCAAACAGAGAAGGGCCAAGGCGAAGTCATGCCATACAAATTAGACGGAGGAAGATGCTGCAGGTTGGCATGGATTTGACACTTGTGACACCGCCGTACGTAGTCGATGCATTGAGACTCCATAGTAGACTAGTAGCAGCCCTGCCTTAGGATCTTCCTAGCTAGCATGACACCATTCTTGTGAGGACCGCAGACTCCTTCATGAATCTCCTCCATTATCCTTGCTGCCTTAGCTCCGTTGACACACAGCTTATGCATCCCACAATGAGACCTTCGATACAAGGAACTCCACAAATGATGTATTGGGTGGCTAACCTTTGCAAAGCAACTCGATCTTTTCTAGTGGCCTCAGCAGGGAACTCCCCATGCTCCACAAAGTTCCATATGTCATGGTACCAGGGTAGGCCATCATCGACATCATCGATGGCGTTGACAAGCTCATATGCGAGCAAGTCCCTTTGTTCAATCACAATTGGCCGCAGCTTTACACCTATCGGAAGCTCGATCATTGAAGCCAAAGTTGCCAAGGCATCGGCGAACTGATTCTTCAAACGTGGAATATGGGTGAAAGTCACCTTATTGAAACAAGGAATCAGTTCTTCCAAATCTTGGCACTACTACAAAAATAGATAAAGACCTCGGTCATCTAGTGTGATCTTTCACTTTTAATCTCGCATTCAAAACTGTGGTCTATCAAGGTGTAACTAAAAGTGTGCTCCTCTCCTGTTTTCCAATAGGTTGTTGGTTCTTTTTATGGGGTATGCCCCTTGTTTCTTGTATTCTTGTCTCTTTTGGTAATAAAATCTCTCTTTACCAAAAAAAAATATATATGTAACTAAAAGTCTCTATCTTTTAACCACATGATAAAAACAGTGATTAAAACTCATTAAAACCGTGACTAATAACATAAAAACTGTGATTAAAATGACAAAACCGTGACCTTTAATAGCTTAACATCTCAGTTTTATTATAAAACTGTGGTTGTTTAGAGAGAAATAATCTCAATTTTTGAAAAAAAAACCGAGATTAAAAATGGTGTTTTCCTAAGGGAAAAAATCCTACTCTATTTCTCCAGTTGGGTTTTGAACCCATGTTTCTTGAGTTTTACGTAGAAGCTTTAACCAACTACACCACACACACTTTTCAATATATAATTGAAATATTTAATATATAACATATGCGTTTAACTTACAACCTCAGTTTTTAGATGACCGAGATTAAAGGTTCTTTTTATCTCAGTTTTTCTGAAATGAGATATATTCTTTCATATACAATCTCACTTTTTCAAAAACGAGATCTGTTCTTTAAGTTACAATCTCACTTTTAGATTACTAAGATTAAAAAATCTTTTCATCTCAGTTTTTTGAGAATGAGATCTATTCTTCAAGTTATAATCTCACTTTTTAGATTACTGAGATTAAAAAATCTTTCCATCTCAGTTTTTTCGTATAACTGAGATTAAAACTATAGTCCATAACATTTTATTACGCTTTTACAAAAAGTGAGATCTTTTTAATTTTTGTACCGTGATCTTTATATCATTTTGTAGTAGTGTGGTGATAAGGCTTCAGCTTTTCCTCACGAACCTTTTAATCTCAATTGGCTTGGGAGACTACTAGGTTTGAATCTCCAATAACTTCGAGCTTTTCGACTCCAAGAGCGAAAGCAGCCTCCATGCCAACAATGCATGCCTCATACTCAGCTTGATTATTTGTGACATCAAAGTTTAACTTGAAAGCAAGCAGAATATGAGCACCAGCAGGCGTGATCAGCAACACCCCAATCCCAAATCCTTTCTGGTTAGCGGCCCTATCAAAATAGAGCGTCCAAACCTCTTCAACCATTGTCAGTACATCTTCGTTAGGGAAAGTGAAGTCCACATCCTCAGGTCCATCACCGGCAGGTTCTGCAAATACCCTTGAATAGATTTGAAAGCAGCTTGGCACTTGTCTATCCATTTGAACGGAACATCCTTCTTGAGTTGACGAAACATTGGCTCACAAGTCAAAGTCAACTTGGCGATGAATCTGCTTATGAACTGACCTTCCCCAGAAAGCTTCGCACTCCCTTTTCAGACTGTGGTGGCTTCATTTCGAGAATCGCTTTGATCTTGGACGGATCTACTTCAATTCCTCTCGCAATGATCAGGAACCCCAACATCTTGCCTGCTGTGACCCCAAATGTGCACTTCTGCGGGTTGAGATGCATTCGGTACTTGCAGTGCCTCTCGAGGAACTACCTGAGTGTCGGAATGAAATTTTCTCGCTCCTTTGCCTTAACAATCATGTCAACGACATAGACTTCAACCGTCTTGTGGATCAGGTCATGAAACAAGGTCTTTGGGCCCGTTGCAAAGTGAAGCCAGCATTCTTTAGTCCAAACGACATCATCACATAACAATAAGTACCCCATTTATTGACGAGCGTTGTCTTTTCCTGGTCTTCCGGTGCCAAGAAAATTTGGTTGTAACCTAAGAATCTATTGACGAACGAGAGCAAAGCATGCCTCGTTGTATTTTCCACAAGCACATCGATGTGTGGCAAGGGAAAATTGTCTTTGGGGCTTGCTTTGTTCAAGTCCCTAAAATCGACGCAAACTCGGATCCTCCCATCTTTCTTAGGAACAGGCACAATATTGGCGACCCATTTGGGGTATTCAGCGACCTTCAAGAAACTTGCGTCAATCTGCTTGGTGACTTCTTCCTTGATCTTCTGTACCCAGTCCGGCCTCATTCTGCGTAGTTTCTGCTTGACAGGTGTAGCTCCAGGTAGCAGGGGAATCCGATGCTCTACTATCTCGGGATCGATGCCAGGCATATCCTTGTGAGACCATGCAAAAACCTTGAAGAATTCCTTGAGCAGGTCGACCAGTGCGGTGTAATCCTCCGGGGACAAAGTTGAACCAATTTGCATCACACAGGGGTCATCCTCATCTTTCAAATTTATAGAAATTACTTCTTCTTTAAGAGGCTGAGCATGCCTTTCGTCTTCCCTTTCGATGAGGGAACTCAATTCAGCAGGGACGTTCCCTTCAAATTATATTCCTTCATCGTCGGGGTTAACACAGTTTATATAGAAGTTAGCAAAGTACTCAGAAGCAGGATCATGCATTTCATAAAACCCTTCGAGGTTGCGAAGTACAGTTGACTCAAACTCAAAGTAAAATCTATGACGTGGAGGGTCGAGGGGCATAAACTCCAACTCTGAGCTAGACTTAGACTCAACCGACTCTGTGTCAGATTCAGATGTGTCGTCAATGCAAGTTAGACATGGTGTGAAGATGTAGTTTTTAATACTACCCTTAGCCTCCACAATGAGAGAGGTAGGATCTTCGAGAGTGTCAAGCCCAAGCATCAGCACTTCAGCCTCCTCAGCTTCACCAACCAAACCTACTTGGGAGAAAAGCAGCTCCAAGCTCCCTTGATCAAACGTCTTCAGCCAGTCAGTCTTCTCCTTGATCTGAGCTAGTTGCTTCTTGAACTCCTCTTTGGCCAGTTCCTCATCCTCGCTATCAGACTAGGTGTCAACAGCGAAAACCTCAAAACCAAGCAACCAAGTACAAGTTTCTGGATCACAAAATGGGTCGACTTGTCCCATATAAGCAGTGCCTCCTCCTTCATGTACAAAGTAACTATCAGCGTTACCTTAAAGGGTTCGAGGCTTTCCCGTACCTTTCCTCTTTTTGGCATCTTTGGCAGGAGGAACATACCCCAAACCAAAGCAGCGTTCAGTGAAAGGAAAGGTAGGGAATTCAGTGATCCCTTATTGGTTGATCCCTAGTCCCAAGACAGGCATGTAAGACATCCTCCTCATTATATCAAGGGCAACAGAGCTTACAATGAAGTCATCATCCATGGTAATGGCAAGGACCGAACCAGACGTGTCAAAAGAGAAACCTCCAAAGTCAGCATCCTCCTCCCCGTGCATGATTTCCAAAATTGGTGCTCCATCTTCGGTGTGCGGATGGATACCAGAGTCCCCGCAGATTGTCAAAGTCCCAGAGGTGAGTCCCAGCATGACCTTGTAGTGAAGAGTTAAGGGAATGGCCATGATGTCTACCTTGTGAAGCCATGGCCTGCCTGACAGCAGGTTAAAGGTAGGAGGGATGTCGACAACGTGAAACTCAACATCCATCTCAAAGCCCTCAGCATCGAGCTTGAGCATTAGCATCCCCTCTACCACACGATGAGTGCTATCGTAGGCCTTGACTGCCAAGTTAGACGGCACAAGGTCCTTCTTGGCGAGACCCAAGCGGTAAGCACTCAAAGGGCAGACATTGATTGCAGAGCCGTTTTCAATGAGTACAATCAGCACCTAAAGTCCCCTACATTTAACAGTGATGTGCAGCGGACGGTAGTGCGCAGTTCCTTCGATAGGTGTAGACACCCCAATTTGGACTCTTCGAATTTCCTTAATTTGTGGCCCGGAGGCTCCCCGATGATGATTTTGGATTAAACAAGCCTCGTACCAATTGAAACTTTGTTTCTTGAAGGATTTGAAAAAGGAAATAAAATGGTCAAAATCAATCCCAAGCGCTTGAAAGCAGTCCCAAGCGCTCCAAACCATTTTCCAAAACCATTGGCCTGGCTCACTCCCGAGCGCTCGAGACTTCTGTGCTGCCCAATGGATGATAAGATCTCCCACTATCCATGCAACCCATCATTACAGCCATCTTGAGCCGGCTGAGATTTGAGTCAACACTCAACCTCAGGTGGCAAAGGATCAGATGATGGAGATTTTCCCCCTTAAAAAAAGATTTTATTCAAATTCATTTCATTTTGGAAACCATAGGTTATATGGCCTATATATATAACCTGTTTTCAGCTGACACAGACACAAAATTTCTCTCTCTAAACCCCCCCCTCTCTCTCTCTTGTTCAAAGCAAAGACTTTCAAACTCAAACTTGTTTTCCAACCACAAAGGTTTTCAAAAGCATCAAGGAAAATGCAGGAAATCCAGAACACTCCTAGCTTCTGATTTCTTGTGTTCTTCTCTCTGCATTCACTTTTCAAAGCCATTCAAGGAGCAAAGTTCCAAGCAAAGGTAGAAAATCTTTCTACTTCCATCTCAAACAAGAGGCTATTTTTCCCTTCTGAGGGGGGTCTCTCAGCCTGTCCCAGTCTTTAATACTTGGTGCATGGTTGGGAGACCTTAGTGTAAAAACAAGAGCAAAGGGATTACAAAGCTTTTTTTTGAAAACCTACTGGAATCACTCTCGAGCGCTCGAGAGTGCTCCCGAGCGCTCGGGACTGTTTCCAGTTCCATGCATGGCATTTTTGGTAGAGCAGCAAGCTGGGGTGGGGTGCACTCTTAGATGAAATGGTCTTATGGTAACATGCAGACATGGAAAATTCACTTTCTCAAAACAGAAGTGTTTTTCACCAAGTTTTAAGTAAGAACAAGATTTTCCAAGGTTAAAAAGAAGATCTTCTCCTGGGAAGGACCAAAACAAGAGTGTCTGCATGTTGAGATAATGTCATTTCCCATTTGAGAGAAAGCTGATAGGCAGCTCACTCCCAAGCGCTTGGAACCATTCCCGAGCTCTCGGGAGTGCCTGCATGCCACTGCAGTCCATTATTTTCCCCATTTTGCCATGTTTCTGACATTTTGCATGCATGGACGTGCTCATTTGCTCTTAAAAGATGTAGATCTAATTTTGTTGAGGCAAGGATGCATGATCTGAAAGATTGAGGTCCTATCTCAGTCTATCAAGTCCTCTATTGAGTCTGTAATATTCTTAAAATCATTTCAGTTTATAGTTATTAGCATTATTTCCTGTTTGTACTAACAAAATTTGCAGGTTGGGCATCAGCACTCCCGAGCGCTCGAGAGTGAAGTCAGTAGGCAGGGTTTCACTTCCTGTTATTTTGCATTCTTTTACCACTTTCATCACCTCCTGTACACATGCACATGCATGCACGTCTATTTGGTATATCTGTGGATACATGCTACTTGTCCAATGAAACAAAATCCCTTTGAAAAATCCCACAAACATTTAGTAGAGACCGATTTCGTATCGGGCGAGGGGGGTGCCGTAAAACCCTTCCCCCCTCGTAACATGGCTTCCGAACCCTCAAAAGTGATCTCTGGTTTTCAATTCAAACATCATTTTCAAATCAAAAAAGGTTTCTCGGATGGCTAACCATAAATCCGGGTGGCGACTTTTCAAACTTTTTCGATTCAATTCAAAAACTAGTGGTTTTTCGGGCCGCCCCGATCCACCCGGGGCTGTGGTAGCCCACAGTGGCGACTCTACTGGGGAAAAAGTTTAATTAATACTTGAGAAAAAGTTGGTATGTTGATAAAATGGCCCGCTTTCCTTAAGCATCAATTAAACTTGTGAGCCAAGCTTGAAAAATGTTTGTGGGATTTTCAAATTCATTTTGTTTCATTGTCTATCTCTTGTATATATATCTTGTGCAGCCCCGCTGTTGTGTTTTGGCAATCCTACCCGACTTGCCGGTGATGGGGAATCCCGGAATGCTCAGCAACCCTCGACCGTGATGAGTCATCCCTACCGTTTGTACCATTATTGGGTGTACGCTCAATAATGGGAGGTATACTTTGACTCTAGTCCGGGGAACCCTCTTCAAGCCAAAACCGGCCTTTGTAAATGATTAGCAAGCCATAGAACTTTCCAAATTAGGACAGGAGCCTACAGGGTAGGATTACATGCTATATCCTGTTTACGTGCTGCATTTCATCTTGCATCATCATTCTGTCAGCCACGGTTCTCGAGATTCTCTCGCGTGGTCTTTGGGAGGTTGCCAAGACCCGATGAAGAGTCACGCACCCTAATGCGTGTTGTTAACCATGTGAGTCCTCGAGCTAAAGCCTAAGGGAAACTAAAATTTAGTTAAGCCCTTGACTAATGTTTAATCGGGGAATTAACCAAAGGAAGGAATGACAAGGAAGCAGAACGTCGTGATACCAACACCACCCAGGCTAAAAGCAAACGTGCTGCTTACACCGCTTCGGTTATCGTATCACGTTGTTCACCCTAAGTCATTCCAAACCAATGGTCGAATTGTCGATGGAATATTAGCCAAGTATTTAGCTTATTTTAGCATCTTTTAGGGAACGACGCTTCCTAAATGAGGATACACCCTAAAAGTCCGAGGATCAAGGCAAATTCCCATAAAGGGTATTCAATCATTTTTTGAAAAATCAAAGTCGATAACGGTGACGGTGATGCACACTTTTTCTAAAAACTATGCACAAAATTTCGTAAAATGTAAACAGGGACCGCGTCTGAGCACGATTTTTGCTTTGCTATCAGTTCTGAGCAATTGGGCCAAAGAAGAAGAACATCATACCCTCCTGGACCAGACCCTTGGGACAGAGATTGGAACGGCTTCAACTTCAGGCAGATCCCGTCAGTGTATTAGATTCTCGGGTGGAGATGGATCTACAAATCGGGAACCTCAACCCAAACCTCAATCCAAACCTCAACCCAAACGGAGGCAATCCAAATCCAAACAGAGGCAACCCAAACCTAAATCCAAATCCTAATCCTAATCCTAGTCCAAACCCGGAGAACCCAAATGGAGAAATGGGGCAGATCAGGCAAGCTATCCAACGTCTGGGCGAACGTACCGACAATCAAATCGCCCAACTCATGCTTATGATTACCGGAGTTGCACGACGGCTTCCACCTCCAAATCCAAACCCTAACCCAAATCCGAATCCAAACCCAAATCCAAACCCCAATCCCAAATCCAAACCCAAACCCAAACCCTAATCCTAACTCGAATCCAAACCCGGAACAGCTGGTCCTTGAGATGGAAACCCCGCAGAATCCTGATATGGCAGCGGTCTTGGCGAAGATCACCCAATTAGAGCAGTCCGTAGCAAGGAATGAGAAGATAGCCTCGACGGGTTTTGACATCAACAAGCTTTGCCTATTTCTCAATGCGAAGCTCCCCGAGAAGTTTAGACCCATAGACTTCGCGAAATTTGACAGAACTGGGGACCCAAAGGCGCATTTGACTGGGTACATAGGAGCACTATCCATGTGGGGAGTAGAAAATGATGCCATGGCTCAGATGTTCTCACAGACCCTCGTGGGTCATGCTCTTCACTGGTTCACTTCGCTGGACGGAAGGAAGAAACAATCCTGGGAAGACATATGTGCAGCTTTTGTGGCGCAATATGATTATAACATTCAGTTGGAAGTTACCACCCGTGAACTGGAGTCTACAAAGATGGAAGCCAAGGAAGCCTTTGCCGATTTTGTGAAAAGGTGGAGGGCGAAGGCAGCTCAGATGAAGGACATGCCAACCGATAGAGATCAGATCTGGATGATTGTCCGGAACCTTCAGCCAAGCCTTGCGCGACACATGGTCATGGCTCAGGCCTATTCTGATTTCAAAACATTCTTCGACACAGGCTTGGTCGTCGAAGAAGCGGTCCAGCTGGGAATCCTCGACAAGCCCGAACCTGCACCCAAAGCCAAGAAAGTCTACTCTGGTAACAGCAGCACGTTGTTTGGAAATTCCAACTTCACTCACCTTCCAAACGCCTCCTCAAGCACGGCCCAAGCCAAACCTGTCAACCAGATCGTAACCCAAACCAGTTAACCTCGGTCCCAACCCCGTGTCTTCGCCCAATTCTCAGCACCTCTCTCTGCAGTGTTTGAGAAACTGGTCGAAAGTGATCTCCTCAAGCCACTTGCCCCCACCCCACTTCCACAAAAACTCCCTGCCTCCCACAATCCTAACGCCTTCTGCGCCTATCACCAAAACGTTGGCCACCCGACCAACAACTGTTTCCGCCTTCGCCACGCCATTCAAGACCTCATTGATAACAAGACCCTCCCCATGCCACCACAAAAGCCCAATACCGTTTCCAACCCGCTCCTGAAACATTCGAACACCCACGCCAATCACATTTCCCTAAGCCACCCCTTTAACCCAAGCCTTTACATCGTCCCTACCACCCAACCCAAACCGATTGTCAAAATACCGGCTGAGGATGCTGTATGTGCACTTGAGACTGTAGATTGGGACTTCCAAAGGAGATGGGAAGATCTGGCAAGCGACTTCTTCGCAGTGGAAAACCGGGCTCTTGTCACTGGAGTGTGGCCTGTCGCACTCGACGCTCACCAGGTAGAAGAGTTGGAACATGGTGATTGGAGACAGGACTGGGAAGAGATGATGGCTGACCCGTTGGACGGGTATTCCCTGTTTGCTCTGTTCATGGAACCTGAACCGGTCGAGGATGAAGATGAATGGGAGTGGGAGCCCGAGCCCAATGGGTGGCATTGGATTGACGATTCCGACCCTTTGGACGAGATGTCTTTGGCATACCTCTTTCTAGAGGAGGAAGTAGAGGAAGAAATGGACTTGATGAACCCCCGCATGTTCTCGGGACTCTCTGTCAGAACCATTGTCAATCTCACTAGAGGCTCTGAAGCCCTTGACCATGTGATGGATCATGCCTTCATTCCGCAGGAGTACATCATTGATGAGTTTTTCCCTCAACCGACAGTTGAAATCCCCGATGAACCCAACATCTATGTGCTAGATCCTGAAGATCTTTGGGGTAAGTCTGAATTGGTAAACGTATGGGTGGATGGTGAAGAACTAACCATCAACCTGCAGGTCAACAACAGTAACAATGTCAACTTTTGGAATTCTTTGGAAGAAGAGAACATATGGAATGCCCTGGAAATGGAAATTCTCAATGACACCCTGGATAAAACAAAGCTCGACAAAGGAAAGCGCAAGGCCGACACTGATCTCTCCAACTTTTGGGAGGGTTCTTGGTGGGAGCCTGCTCCCAAGACAATTAGTAATCTTACCAGAAGCGGTAGAGTATACCAACCCGCCAACCTCCAGCAAGGAAGCTCATCCCGGGGACCACCACCACAACAGAATAACCCTAGCATTCCTGTAAACCCTGTCAACTCTGCAAGCCCAAACACCCCTGCTCCACAAAATAACCCCTCAGACTCCACTAACCCTCCACATCAACCTAACCCATCCATCCATCTTAATCCGTTTGTCAGCTCAAACCCCAATGCCTCTCAGCAGCAAAACCCAAGTGCCAGCACCGACCCCATCATCCAGCAACTCCATGAAACCCCTGTTCGCATGTCCATGTGGGGAGTGTTGGTGGCTTCCCGCGAACATCGCCGAAGGCTCGTTAAAACTCTCTCCAAGCTCGAAGTCCCTTCCGACATAGCCCCGGAAGCCCTAATCGCCCTCATAACCCCAAACCTTACCCAACACACCTTGTCCTTCACCGAGAAAGACCTTCCGCCTGAGGGAGCTGATCATAATAAACCGCTCCATGTGACCATGAAATGCCTGGGAAAGTGGGTCCCCGCGATACACATAGACAATGGCTCGGCCATCAATGTGTGCCCACTCCGCACTGCTTACTATCTGCGCCTCAAAAGCAAGGACTTTGCGCCATCAACTCTCGGTGTCCATGCTTATGATAACACATGGCGTGATGTCCTCGGAACCGTCAACTTAGAGCTGGCAACTGGAAAGTTCAAGACCACTGTGGAATTCTGGTTACTAGAGATCCCTGCTTCATTCAACCTCCTGCTGGGGAGGCCATGGCTGCACCGTTCTGACGTCATGGGAGTGCCATCCACGCTACCCCAGAAACTTATCCTGGGATTGGATTCCGGGACCCTTATCATTCATGGGGACTCTGGTATCCGTCCTCACTTCGAAGATAACTCCCCGCTGCTGGAAATCATGCATGGAGAAGAAGACATAGCCACGAGGGGGTTTGCAGTCATGACCTCAAAGGTTTGCACCATTCGGGCTGAAGATGGTTTCTTGGTGAGCTCTGCGGCATTGGAAATCATGAAACGAATGAATTACCTGCCAGGCATGGGCTTAGGACTCTATGGGCAAGGAGTCTCCGAGTTCCCGCATTTCCCTGGGAGCAATGAACGCTTTGGCCTGGTGATTCTAGCAGACCTCGCAGGTCATAACACTCATTATCAACTGAACGGTGTGCTCTGTGTCAATCAAATGCCTTTAAATTCAGTTTTCCATAGTCGATCGTTGAAAGGTCTATCTGTGAATAACGTCAAGTTTTCTTAATTACTTTGAGAGTATCGGTCGAAATCTGCGTGCTCTTTACTTTCTTTCAAGCTAGACGAGCATATTTCATAAAATACAATTCTATAATGGGAGTGCGAACGAATGGAAAGAACAAAAGTGCAAATTTTCATAAATAAATACGGTACTTACAACGAGTAAGGAAGGAGGTACAAAAGTTGGGGCAAACACACGCCCAATCCTAACTACCGGGGCTCACAGGCCCAAACAAAATCAAGGCACGCAGGCCCGAAAACTACAACTACGTTGGCACGCAGGCCCATGTACAAGAAAAGCTAGCAAAGCAAAAACCTAACGCTCAGTCTCGCCGTCGTCGTCGTCTGGAGAACCAGAAGCAGTCTCTGAGTTTGTCGTCCCTAAAACGCGTGACTCGGAAGACTCCTCTGTCTCCTCCTCTGACTCCACGCGAGCGAGTCTCCGCTGGGACGCCGCCCTGGGCAAAACCTCAAACTGTTTGGCCTCTGCAGCAGGCCGTGACACACTCTATGTCCCTCGTCCTCTCGTACTGGCGGAAGCCGGAGGGCTCGTGGTAACCTGGGGTCGTGTCCTGTCTGAACGTCGTGGCTGCACCTGCATATCACAAGCATGCACTCATTCTATACATGTTTGAAACTCAATTGATTCATTAAAAGTACTGTACATGCATGCATTTTCATACCTGAGGAGCAGCAGGCTCAGGAGCAGGTCTAGTCTGGAGGGCTCTCCCTCTCGCACAGCCTTTCAGCAAATGGCGCATCCCCACCATCATCATTATGGCTTTCTCAGCCCACTCTCGCGGTACCTGCACAAATGATTCAAGATCAAGAATGATAGATGTGCGAGCAGGGAGTATTCAAAAGCATAAGAGAAGTAAGATCATACCTAAGCAGGAAGCCGCATCGGTGGCTGTGGAAGGCATGGGACGTCTACCACCGCCCGTGCCCCCGAAGAGTCTGTCACCCCTATAGTCCACTCCAGCGTCGGCAGCACAGTCGAAGCTGAGGCCTCCGCCGTCTCTGGCACCCTCGTGCCACTCTCCCCTCCGCCTGGTGGACTAACGCCTCGCCCGCCAACAGGCTGTCTACCACCTCGTCCCCTGCCCCGTGCAAACCGGCCGCCACGGCCTCGCACTCCGGTCTCTCCTCCAACGCCGGGACCTCGCCCTCCCTCAGCCACTCACCTCTCGAGCTCCGCCTCCACCCTTAAGTTCGTGGCGAGGTACCTGTCTCTGTAAGCCGCGTAGTCTAGCGTACGTCGGAGGTGCCTCTCCAAGTCTGTGTCAGGCACTGTAAACTGCACCAGCTCGGCGTAGGTGTAAGTCTCCGTCCTCTGCACGTGAGGAGGAAGTGGCCCGGGTACCACGAACGCTGGGAAACCGAGTGACTGTCGAGTCACCCGATCCCCCAGGTACCACTGCCAGCCCAGAGGACACTCCAGCAGCACCCTGCTCCTCGTCACCTCTCGACTCCTCGGAAGGAAGTCGGCGTCCATCCTCGACCACCTATCCCAGTGAACCTGCATTTCAAATTTTTGGAGCATCAATAAAGGTATTCATCAAATGCGGAAAAGAAAAGGAATGAGCATGAATTGTACCGTGGCGCCCGTCAGGTTGTCCAACCAACGCCGCAAGGTCATCACCTCTCCTCGTCGCTCCTTCGTCCTCCTGTACGCCTTGCTCCAGGCCAACCCGCGAGGAAGTAAGTTCGGATCCCTGCAGGTGTTCTCAGGCGGGAACATCCCGAGAACCTCGTAAGCCCAAAGCTACAAATGGTCGAATTCAAGTTAATTCAATTTTAAGCATATATTTCAAGGAATGAGCAATGGAAAGCAATCTAAAGCATAAATTGCACCTCAACTATCCTCCAGTAGCCGCCGATCGTGTCACCTACCCCACGAGAAGCAGCCCCCAAAAAGCAGTAGAGGGTGCACAGACCACCCCCTCCCCAGTCGAACCGCCCCGCTGTCCTCAAGTCGACTAGGCCCGCTAAGTAGCAGAGGTGGACTCGTGACCGCCTATTCGGGTACAGAGAAGCCCCAAATAGGTATAGCAAGTATGCCCGGGCCATCCTCGCTGCCTCCTCGTCGTGCGCTGGCTCGTGGTCCCAGTACTCCACGAACTGCCCGTAAGCCGCCATCCCTCCACTGTGCCGTGGGACCCGTCCGAGGAACCACCGCAAGGCTGCGTCGTCAAGCACCAAGCTCGAGTCATAGGGTATTGGCTCTCCGCCCACCCTCAACTCGGTGATCGCTGCAAAGTCGAGGGGTGTCACCGTCATCTCCCCGAACCGGAAGTGGAAGGTGTTGGTGGTGTCCCACCACCTCTCGGTCAATGCCGTAAGCACCGCGCGGTCCACCCTCACCACTGTCATCAATTGGATGAACGGCCCGAAGCCCGCCACCTCCACCAACTCTCGCACTCTCTGGGGCAGCGCCCTGAAGTACTTCAGCGAGCTGGCTGACCCCCTGTGACCGTATATGTCTGTCGTGCGCTGTTTCAACAAAGCAAAGAAATGGCATCAACATCAATAAAGCAATTTACATTGAATTCATGTACCAAATTCAAGAGTTAAAGCTATCGAAACTCACCGTGGTCCAACCTGAGGAGATGTGTGCATCGCGATCCCGAAGAAGCAAGTCCTCGGAGTAGTCGACTTGAAAAAGTGAGCTCGTGGAGCATAAGTCGCAACCGCGAACCCAGGTCGTTCCCCTCTCAGGTAGGCCTTCACCTCGTCGACTGCGGTGACCCGCGCCTCAACGGTCACCGCCGGTTCCGGCCCCTCAATCTCCATCTCCTCCGCCTCCGACTCCTCTACCCCGTATCCCCCCACGTCCAACGCCCCTGCACCGCTCAGTAAAGCCCCCAGCAACAGTGCCAACGTCTGATCCTCGGGCGTCCGAGCGGCCCTCAATACCGCGCAACCCCAAAGTCGAGGCCAAGTGCGTCTAGGATGTCCCGCGGCTCCGCGGAGTCCAAGAAGTCCCCCTCCTCGAAGGGAACGGGGCGTGACGCCCCAATCCTGCTATCTCCACTCCTCGGCGCCGCCGCTGTCGATCTCAGGCGGGGGTGGCGACAACGCGGCCACCCACCACCGCCTCGTCGGCCTGTCGCTCGTCGCTGGCCCGTTCCGCGGCCGCGAACAACTCCTCCACAGTAGGAGTAGGAGGAGTGCCCGTGGCTCCACCTCCGCTGCCCGTTGCACCACCCCTACTGCCTGTGGCATCTCCACCACCGTCGGGCTCAGCCACGCCCCCGCTGGTATCTCCAATCACCATAGAACTTCCCCGGGCCTCCTCTACCACTGAAGGGTCACCACCAACGCTGCCCTTTGCCGTCGTGCTCCCACCGGTAACCCCCTCGTCGCTGGGCGCAGCCCCGCTGCCACCGGTTTCACCCACCGCCGCCGCAGCAACCGCAGCAACCTCCTCGCTGCTGGCTGTAGACACCTCCCAAACGGGGCATCGCCATACAGATTGATCACGTTTGTTTGCTCGATTGGTTGCTTGCTTCATAAACCAAAATCATGGACATTCCCATGGCTAGGAACATCGCCACATGATAGTTGTTATCATCAAAACAGAGTCACCACCTAGTTTATTAAAGCTAGGAAAACAGATAGAGATTCTGGATACGGGAGCCAAAAGTACAATAAGGGGAAGGTGTTAGGCACCCCTCTTTGCCCAGTCGTGAGACTGACCCATAATCATTCAACATAAGACGTATAGATGCTTTGTTTAATTCCAACACATAGTCTGTTTATTATTCCTTTAAACAGTAAGCAAAGTGAGCCAGTGCGATAAGTAAGCATGCACCAGAAAGCAGAAAAGCAAACAAAATGTCCCAGAGAGATGGATCCCGCGGCCGGTGAATGGATGTCACGGCCGAGGGATCCTCCTGGTTTGATATACCGGCCGAGGGATCGAAGCCCCGGTCGGTGTTCTTCCTCACACCAGACAGAAAGATTAATAGATGATCAAAACGCTACGGTTAGTTAGAAATACAGTAAATAAGACAAACCAAAGGCCGTTGGGCCTCACCACCTTGATCCCTCAGTTGCTTGATTGCTTTGGATTGGGCGTGATTGATTGATTGCTTGATTGAGAACCCTAGGGTTAGGGTTTAAACTTCGGGGTTTGATCGCCGGATTGACGGCTGCCTTCAGGAGGTTAGGGCTTTTGAAGTATGGGATTGAGAGAGTATTTGTACAGAGTTTTGAGGCTTGAAAGAGTGTGAAGATATATCAATTTCGGAGCCCAAAGGCTCCTTTATATAGGCATAGGGATGACTCACTCCGGCCAATCGCAATGCACGATAAAAATTGGAGTTAGAGTGTGATTCTAACTCTCCATGGCAATCCTCTAACGTAGCCCGAACGCATCGGGAAGGTAGTGTAATCGGATCAAACGTCTGACAGAACACGTTCCAGAGTCTGGGAAAAGGTCGATCTGACGGCCGAGGAAAGGATATCACGGCCGAGGAATGGATGTCTCGGCCGAAGGATTGATCTTGCGGCCGAGGGATTGATCTCTTAGGGAGATTTGGCTAGCAACAGGTTGCTCGGGTGAGGAAATGATGTAAGGGCCGTGGGATCGATGTCACGGCCGACAGATGGATTCTCCTAGGCTTCTGTATTTCTGTCTGAAAGGCTATATGGCTTTGAATTGGGTCCTCTAAGTAGCTCAAAGTTCTTACCGAAAGTCCTAAGGTCCTCAAGGAAGCAATCAGCAATCATTGTATCCATTTCATCATCGGGATTGTCCCAAGGTAGGACTTGAAATAATCGTTAGGCCAAATTGGGGTGTCTACAGATGCCCCTCTTTGACTGAACTCAGACGGATCGCGAGACATGTTTGAGTAAGAGTCAAAGCTGTAAAAAGCAACTCAATTTGGTCCAACCACTATTCCAAGGGGTTTTCGAAAAAGGTTTTGTTATGGTCGGGCCGGGAGGCTGCCTACGTATTCCACAAGGGAAATTCAGACCAACCGTAGTTCGGGCAATAAAACAAAAGTAAAAAGTTTGGAGGGTTAGAGACAGAAGACGTACCTTTAGGCTTAAAAAGCCGTAGTGTGACGTACCTAGACTGAGCCAGGGTTTTGGCGGAAGATAGTTGAAGGAGCGCTGGGCTGCCTAGGGAGTTTTTGCGGAGAGCTTCCTTAGTATTTTGGGGTAGATCAGTACACTGCAGGTGCGTTTGC
The DNA here is from genome assembly GCA_020567845.1 of Rhododendron henanense subsp. lingbaoense. Lineage (NCBI taxonomy): Eukaryota > Viridiplantae > Streptophyta > Magnoliopsida > Ericales > Ericaceae > Rhododendron > Rhododendron henanense. Next base: position 31,506,826 of record CM036313.1, on the reverse strand, counting down.
TTTTCTTGATCATCCTTACTTTGACTGAAAGGAGCTCGGTAGAGTAGCCTACCCTTGCGAATGAGCTGGAAGGAATTGATGTAGTGGGGTGGAATCCAAACCATCTGCTGGGATGAGTTGGACACCGGTTTGCTTTTGAGATGTGGGGGCGTAGGGCCAGTATCTAGAGCATGGAGCTTCGGTGATGAGGGAACCGAGGCACGGAGGTGGTTGTAGTCATGAGGTGAGAGCCTGGAGAGTGATGGAATCGAGGCGTGGAGCCTGTTGTAATCTTGAGGCGAAGGCCTGAGGAGATTGGATAGGACCGAAGCGCGGAGCTGGTGTTGACCATAAGGCGAGAGCCTGAGGTGTCGGAGCTTTTGAGCTTGATAGAACCGAAGCGCGGAGCTGGTATTGATCATAAGGTGAGAGCCTGTGGTGTCAGAGCTTTGAGCTTGACGTGATGAACCGAAGCACGGAGCTGGTATAAGGCAGGGGCCTGAGGTGAAGGAACTGAGGCGTGGAGCCTGAGGTGATTAAGTTGAGGCGAGGGCCTGAGTTGTCGGAGCTTAGAGCTTGACGTGATATGAACCGAAGCACGGAGCTGGTTGCATTCTGATGGTCTGTGCACGGAGCTTTCTCATCACAAGTGTTGGCGTGGAGCCAAAGGATCGAGGTGCTGAACCGATCAATACAACCGAGGCGTAGAGCTGGTTGATTGCAGGGTTGACCTGTTTCATGAGAGATATGCAGAGTGTATATGTGTGATGATGGTTGTTAGATGTGAACAGATATGATGATGCAGACTCGATGTGATAATGCAATACGTGCACGGGCCCGTGCGTGTGTGTTTGTTTTAAGCTTTAGAGCTTCTATCAAGTTCCGGACTTGAGCATTCAGAGCGTAGAGCTCGAGCATTCGGATGGCAGAATCCGAGCATTCAAAGTACAGGCTTTGAGCGTCCAGTACGCAGTGGTTGGGCATCCAAGCGTAGAGCTTGAGCATTCAAGTCTATAACTTGAGCATCCAGTACACAGTGGTTGGGCATCCAAGCGTAGAGCTTGAGCATTAAAAAATGTTAGATTTTTAAGCATTCAGGCGTAGAGCCCGAGAATAGATGTCTTGATTGATGGGGCGGCTTAGAGCCTGTTGCTTGTTTACGGCTTCGAGCCAGTTGAGATGATGGACACAGGCTTCGAGCCTGTTAAGAACTTGATTGTGTACGGCTTCGAGCCAGTTGAGACAATGGGCTTAGAGCCGCTGGGTTGGTTGTTATGGCTTCGAGCCAGTTCAGATGGTAGATACAGGCTTCGAGCCTGTTGAAGTAATGGGCTTCGAGCCGCTGAGTTGTGATAACGGGCGTAGAGCCTGTTGTTGTGATAGCGAGCACGGGCGTAGAGCCATTGAGTGAGTGTATATAGGCGTAGAGCCTATCGATAATGGGCTTTGAGCCGCTGAGATTGTCGTTATGGCTTCGAGCCAGTTGGGATATTGGGCTTAGAGCCGCTGAGTTGAGTGAATACGGGCATAGAGCTTGATGATAATGGGCTTCGAGCCGCTGAGTTGTGATAACGAGCGTAGAGCCTGTCGATAATGGGCTTCGAGCCGCTGAGTGAGTGAGTATGGGCACTGGAATGGCAAGCGTAGAGCTGCTAGGTGAGTTGATATGGGTGAACATGGGCACGGAGCTGCTGAATTCTTTGATAATGGATACGGGCATAGAGCCGCTGGGTGTTTTGACTTGTTTTGGCCAGCAGTTTGTAGAGAGAGAGAGACCTTCGATGCTTGGGCATGCCCCCAAGGTTAGTTTTGATTATGCTGCATTGGCTTGGGGATGCCCCCAAGGCCGATTTGATTTTTTGCTTCTGTTGGTCATGGACCCAGAATTCCATGATGGCTTGAGTTAGTGCACCGAGCAAAATCTGCTATTGCTAAGGGAATTTGATTAAGGGGCCAGGAGATCGATCTCTCGGCCGAAGGAGAAATGTCTCGGCCGAGGGATTGAAGTATCGGCCGCGTAATCGCTCGGATTCCAGAGTACTATAAAAGCCGAGGCCACGGCGTCCTTTCATCTTATTTTCCTCTTTTCTCTATCTCTCTCTCTGCGTCCGAGACTTCCACCGAAGACCTCTTCCGTTTCTCTTCGTTTTCGACAGCTCCGGGCCGTGGGTGATATGCTGACGCGGCTAGCGTGCGCGGAGGGAGACCGCGTTGTTTTTGGTCCTGTCTTGATGCTTGATTTGGGACCCTCGCATGGGTATGCTTGATTAGGGGCCCTCGCATGGGTGGCTTGCTTCCGTGACGCGGAGCTCCTGGCGTGGCGGTGGTACACGGTGTGGTGATTTTTCTGGGCCATGTGGTGATTCTTTGGAGCCATGTGGTGTCCCTTCTGCACCGTAGTACTCCTTTGGTATACATCGCCCCAGGGGTCTCCTTTTCTTTTTTGCAGCTGGTCTCTTGTGTTCGGACCACCAGAGGGTTCGACATCCTCTTTTGCTTCCTCTTTTTTTGTTGTTTTCTGTTTCTCTTCCTGCATAGGTTAGTTCGACAAAAAATCGATGTATAGTTTGTTTAGGAAATGTGGGATGATCCACCTTGTGATGTAAAAAGCTTTCGATATATGAAATAAAAACCTTTTGCTCTGCTATTGTGATTGTTTATGCTGTTTATTTATTTATTTTTTTTATTTACGTTGTTTGCGTGTAATGGCTTGTTAATCCAATGAAACGAATTGAACCGTGGGAACAGTCTGTAAAATAGCCGTTCTGGCGGCCGATTTAGTGATTACACGGCCGAGGCTTCGATCTGGCGGCCGAAGGATCGTTTTGTCCGCCTAGGTTTGACTTGCAGTCAACCCTGATTTTCACGGGCCGATGGATAGATCCTACGGCCGTCGTATCGAAGTATCGGCCGAGAGACCGATCGAAATTCTGAGGATTAAGAATCCGATTCCGATTCGGACTAAGACTCGACTTAGTTCTATAAATACGCGTTCTATGAACCCGATAGCATCGTCAGTAGAGATTCTTTACATATGGCACAACCAGTCCTTGATCAGTGGTTGATTTCCTTCAATGGCCTCGACCGTTTACACTTTAAGTCCTTTGGCATGGACTTCCTCTTTTCCATTCGTCAGATTCCTGTGAATTTTGCCTTCCTTAGGGCAGCTGCTAGTTTGTGGGATCCTGATTTTCACGTCTTTCGATTTAGGAGAGAGGAGTTGTGCCCTACTATCGAGGAGTTTGCGGCCATCATGGGTCATTCGGATAGAGAAGGTTTCATTGTCCCTAATCCTTTGTTCAACCGGGGTGATCTCCTGAAGGATTTACTCCAAGTTCAGAAATATGAAGTTAAATTCTTCCTAGTGAAAGGAAGGCTGGAGATTCTGCAACTTATTCAGCGTTTTGGTATAGCTGAGGCCCATCGCCAAGTTTCCCTACAGAAGTCGTGTTTTCATGCGTTGTGCATTTGTCTCCTTCATTACTACTTGCTTGGCCCTTCCTCTGGTCATGCTGATCCTGTATTGCTTAACCTTGCTCAGCAAATTGGAAACCGTGTGGGTTTCGCTGGCTTAGTGTTGGCAGAGACCTTGATGGGTCTAGATGTGATAAAAGGTAGTCCTACAGCTCAGTTCTCAGGCAGTCCCTTGCTATTGCAGGTTCGCTCTTTTATTTGTTTATTTCTCAAGTTTATCTTTTCACTCATCACTCTTTTGTTTTGACTCACGTGTTCTCTCAACTCACAATTTTCCCCTTGTTATCTAGGTGTGGTTGTTTGAGAAGCTAAAGGTGTGGGATGCGCCGGAGCGACTTCCTTATAATCCGGACCAATGCACGGAGCGTCGCATGATTAAGCAATTCCCAACTGAGGCTGCTTGGGAAGCATGGATGAAGACTTGCAGAGGTGATTGGATTCAATGGGTTTGCCCCTGGTATGGTATTGAGAGCATGACTGCGAGAACCATGAACCATTTTGGTGTAGCAGTGATTGGTACTACTCGAGTCGTTTTCTACTTTCCTGCTCGTTTTCAAAGGCAGTTTGGGGCTGAACAAACCGCAATCTTGGGTGACCCTGAGTACACCGTCTCTAAGATCCATGATGCCAACTTCCGTCGCAATATGCTGCGTCTTTAGCCAAATAGAGTGATGCAGGAGGTTGCTGAGAACTTCGTTGCCAAGCTATCGGGTTCTTACAAACGCTGGTTGAAGAAAAACCTTTTGGAGGATAGTAGTGCAAAGAGAAGGAAGACCTAGAGATTGACACTTTGCTTATGTTTTTCAAAAGATGTTTGTTTGATTCTAGCTTTCATGGATTAAGAATTGTTTAGGTTTGCTTTGTCCTTTCTCTTTGGAAATAATAAAACATTTGGTCGTTTTATTTGAAGATGTTATTGCCATGATTTGATAGCGAACATGCTTTAGGATAGATCTAGAAATTTTGGAAGTGATGATGATAGCAGTGGCCGAATCTCAAACTTGGAGATTGCCTACGTATCCCATGGAGGGAATCAGGCCATAAACGTAGTTCCAACAAAGGGGATTTGTTTTGTTTTTAGTTAGGGTCCACTCGGGTATTTTCCTCTCCTTTTGTGCTCTAAATTTTGCCTAAAACCGCCCTTGCGGGTTTTTGGTCTAGCGAGCGTTTTTATTTATGCCTTAGTTTTTGCCTAAGCCGCCCTTGCGGGTTTTCGACCTAGCAGGCTGCTCTAATTTTTGCTTGGGTCCGCCCACCCTTGTGGTTTTCGGTCCAACAAGCATCTCTCATGGGTAATACTTCCTCAGCTTGTCAATGTTGACTGGCGTTGCGAATTCCATTCCATCCAAGTCTGCAATGTATGCCGCTCCTCCAGAAAGTATGCGTTTGATAAGGTAGGGGCCTCCCCAGTTTGGTCTAAACTTGCCCCTTGGGTCTGAGACGTGGCGACGAATTGCTTCGAGCACCATGTCTCCTACCTTGATGTCCCTAGGTTTCACTTTTTTGTTGAATGCTCGTGCAATGCGGCGTTGATACCCTTGTACATGGTATAAGGCTCTCAGTCTCCTTTCGTCTAGTAGTGCCAACTCGTCGTAGCGGTTTTGAACCCAGTCTTCTTCGATCATTCTAGTCTCAGCTAGAACCCTTAACGAAGGTAATTCTAGTTCGATAGGCAAAACAGCTTCCATTCCATAGACCAGAGAGTAGGGAGTGGCCCCAGTTGAAGCCCTTTCAGTTGTTCGATAACCCCATAGTGCCAGAGGTAGCATCTCTGGCCAGTCTGTGTAGGTGTCGGTAGTCTTCCGCAGAATCCTCTTGATATTCTTGTTTGCAGCCTCAACTGCTCCATTTGTTTAAGGTCGGTAAGTAGATGACCGATGATTCTGTATCCCAAATTCGGCGAAAAGCTTCTTTGTTGCCCCCTTGAAGTGCGATCCATTGTCGCAGACGAACTCATGAGGTACACTATATCGATAAATGATATTAGTGTGAATAAATTTAGCCACATGAGTGGCTTTGAGAGTAGCATAAGAAGCTGCTTCTACCCACTTGGTGAAGTAGTCAATGGCCACCAGAATGAACTGATGTTTGTATTTTCCCTTTGGATTTATGCTTCCAATGACGTCTATCCCCCAGGTGGAGAATGGCTAAGGGGATGTCATGCTATACAATTCCGTAGGGGGAATACGCATATGATCAGCGTGAGTTTGGCATTTGTAGCATTGGCGGACATAATCAGCGCAGTCAGCCTCCATTGTAGTCCAGTAATATCCTTGACGCAGGATCTTCTTTGCCATTGTTGCCCCATTCATGTGTGGCCCACAAATTCCTTCATGTATTTCCTCCATTACCTTGCGGCTGTCCTCCGTCGTGACGCAAAGTTGACTTGGACCCAAGTGTGCCCTTCGATACAATGTTCCTCCACAGATTACAAACCGGGCAGCAAACTTCCGCAGAGCCGTTTTGTCTTTCGAGGTGGCCTCGGATGGGTATTCTCCTTTTTCCAGGAATTCCTTCACGTCTTTGTACCATGGCTTGCCATCGTCTTCACCTTCCTCGGTAAAGGTGCATTCACATGCTGGTTTGACCTTTTGTTCGATCATGAGAGGCCGCATTGTGAATCCCAGGGGTATTTCGACCATAGATGCTAACGTTGCCAGTGCATCTGCAAATCTATTACTCACTCGAGGAGTGTGTGTGAAGATAACAGAATCGAATTGTGGAATTAGATTTTCCAGCACAGAGTGATATAGCTTTAGTGTATCTTCCTTGACCTTCCAATCTCCTCTGGCTTGAGATACCACCAGGTTTGAATCCCCAGTGACTTCTACCCTTTTTGCCCCTAATTCCAGGGCTGCCTCCATTCCAGCAATACAAGCCTCGTACTCAGCTTGATTGTTTGTGACCTCAAACCTCAGTTTATATGACAAAGGGATGTGGGAGTCGTTTGGGGAAACTAGCAATACCCCTATGCCATATCCACATCGGTTTGATGCTCCATCAAAGTAAAGTTGCCAGGTGTCGTCTAAGAGACATAAGATGTCCTCGTCGGGGAACATGAAGTCCTCTGCCTCGGCCTCGGCCTCGGCCTCTGTCACAGGGTGATCTGCCAAGAATTCCGCCACAGCCCTTCCCTTTACTGATTTCCTTGTCATGTATTTGAGGTCGAACTTTGCTAGCAGCAATAACCACCTAGCTAGCTTTCCGATAAGTGCTGGCTTTTCGAAAAGATACTTGATCGGGTCTAAACGAGAGACCAGCACCACTGGATGTGCTAACAGGTAGTGCCTCAGTTTCTTTGTGGCCCATACTAGCCCCCAACAGGTTTTCTCGAGGGGAGTGTACCTTGTCTCATAATCCATCATTTTTTTGCTGAGGTAGTATATGGCGCACTCTACTTTGGCGTCGTTTTCTTGCGCTAGCATGCATCCCATGGATGTGTCTGTTACTGAGAGATACAGAATCAATGGCTTCCCAGGGATGGGCGGCGACAGTACAGGTGGATTCTGAAGATATTCTTTGATTGCCTCGAACGCTTGCTGACAGTCTTGGCTCCATTCAAAATCAGTACCTTTCCTCAGTAGCTTGAAAAGAGGTTCACAGGTGGTTGTGAGCTTGGAAATGAACCTGCTGATGAACTGTACTTTCCCTAAGAAGCTCCTTACTTCCTTCTCCGTCCTAGGCGGTGATATCTCCATGATAGCCTGTATCTTGGAAGGGTCTACCTCGATTCCTCTTTGAGTGATGAGGAATCCTAACATCTTTCCAGCTGTTACCCCAAAAGTGCATTTTTGAGGGTAAAGACGTAGTTTGTAATTCCTAATCCTCTCAAAGAACTTTTGGAGTGCTCCATAGTGTCCTTCCCTTTCCTTTGATTTGACTATCATATCGTCGATATATACCTCGACCTCTTTGTGCATCATGTCATGCAGCAGTGTTGTTGCCATCCTCTGGTAAGTGGCTCCATCATTTTTCAACCCAAACGGCATCACTCGGTAGCAGTAAGTTCCCCAAGGCGTAGTGAAGGTGGTTTTCTCTCTATCCTCAGGAGACATAAGGATTTGATTGTACCCAGAAAATCCGTCCATGAAAGATAGCAATGCATGGCCTGCGGTATTATCTATTAGCTCGTCTATGTGAGGTAATGGGAAGTCATCTTTCGGACTGGCTTTGTTGAGATCTCGGAAATCTACGCAGACCCTAATTCCTCCAGTTTTCTTTGGTACGGGAACGATGTTTGCTACCCATTGTGGATATTCGGTGACTATGAGAAAACCGGCGTTGATTTGTTTAGTGACTTCTTCTTTTATCTTTAGGACCCAATCAGGGCGCATACGTCTCAGTTTTTGTTTAACTGGTTTTGCATCAGGATGAAGAGGAATTTTATGCTGAACAATTTCAGGGTCTATTCCAGGCATGTCCTCGTAAGACCAGGCAAAAACATCTTTGTATTCTTTTAGCAAAAGGATTAGTTTTTCACTTTCTTGAGGGGATAGTGCGGCACCAATTTTAACCATTTTGGGCTCGTTTTCAGAGCCTATGTTTGCTGTGATTATTTCCTCAGAAAAAGGTTTAGCGTGCCTTTCTTCTTCTCTTTCGATGAATTCTAGAAATTCTTTTGGAATTTCTTCCTCAAAATTTGGTTTGTCGGAATCCACACAATTGATCATAGGCAAAGTGAAATACTCTAAATTTTCCTTCTCATTGCTAAGATTATCGAAAGACATTTCAGAGTCGAACTCAAAGTAAATGCTATGCCTTGGTACTTTGACCAGGTTTTCCTCACTAGATTTAGTAGTTTCAAAAGATGAAAAGCTTGACTCGGACTAAGTCGACTCGGAGTCGGAATCGGAATCAGAACTAAGATCAGAATTAGCGCTTTTCATTTTGTATTTCAGAGTGTGTTCCACGGTCCAATTAGGGTAAGTCCCTTTTTCAGCATCCACAATCAGCTCAGAGCAGTCTTTTTCATCACCAAGGTCGATCACCAGCACTTCACTGTCACCTTGATTCGCACTTTCATCATTGTCACCCTGCAAGTCTTGGAGGGCCATTTGATTTGCTATCGCTGTTATTTCTTCCAATTGAGCTTCAATCTCTGCTTCGTCGCTGTTGTCGACTCGTCGTGTGCCAACAAAGCCCCACCAATTACCAAAGCTATCTGTGATGGGGTGGATCACCCTTATTTCATTGTTGGTGACCCCCTCATCAAAGAGTAGGTTTAGTGATATTTCGTCTAGTGGGTCATTGTCGACAGATTCTTCTTCCTTTGCCTCTTCAGTTTCGAGATTGTTGACCTCGTCTATTGGCCAATAGTCGTCGGTAGGTGCATAGGGGTCATAAAAATAGATTGGAACCCTGCGAAGCCCTTCCTCTTCGATCAGGTCTTCTATTTCTTCCTCATAAACCGTTCCAGTGAACATGACATGGTTGTCTTCAATGATAGCCACCATAGGCTTTGGTTGATTTACTGGAGTGATGTATTCGGAGGGATTGAAGTCTTCAACAGCAAAGTGGAGCGGACCAGACAGCTTGGTGACAACTTGAAAGTGCGAATCAGACATGAACAGCGATGCAGTCATTTTTCCTGAAAAGGTTTTTGCTTTAGTTAGATTGATTAATCTTACCTACTGTTTATTTGACTTAGAGAGATTCCTAAGGTTTAACCTGCAAAAGAGAAATTTTACAACATACATATACAATGGATGTGAGGGAGAACTTGGAAGCAAAATGCAAGGTTCCTAGCCTGTAGATTCCTGTCTTAGTTTGATAAGTTCTATGGCTTTCTAAAACATGCAAGGTTTGGTAGTCTCAGGGTGCTCCGTTGTCAAAGGGCACCAATCCTCTCACCAGCCCATCATAGGCGGCGATTGGGTGATTTCCTTTTTGATATACCACTAGGTACGAGTGACTGTGGAGTTTGCTGGAACCCCCAACATAGCCCGTGTCATGCCGGAATATCAGGTGAACTCAAAGGGTTGCCCGCTCGTTGCATATGATAAATGAATTAGACAAGGCATGTATTAGTCTTATGTTGAACTTTTTGGTTATGGCTCTCATATTCCCCAGCAGAGTCGCCAAAAACTGTAGACACCTCCCAAACGGGGCATCGCCGTACAGATTGATCACGTTTGTTTGCTCGATTGGTTGCTTGCTTCATAAACCAAAATCATGGACATTCCCATTGCTAGGAACATCGCCACATGATAGTGGTTATCATCAAAACAGAGTCGCCACCTAGTTTATTAAAGCTAGGAAAACAGATAGAGATTCTGGATACAGGAGCCAAAAGTACAATAAGGGGAAGGTGTTAGGCACCCCTCTTTGCCCAGTCGTGAGACTGACCCATAATCATTCAACATAAAACGTATAGATGCTTTGTTTAATTCCAACACATAGTCTGTTTATTATTCCTTTAAACAGTAAGCAAAGTGAGCCAGTGCGATAAGTAAGCATGCACCAGAAAGCAGAAAAGCAAACAAAATGTCCCAGGGAGATGGATCCCGCGGCCGGTGAATGGATGTCACGGCCGAGGGATCCTCCTGGTTTGATATACCGGCCGAGGGATCGAAGCCCCGGTCGGTGCTCTTCCTCACACCAGACAGAAAGATTAATAGATGATCAAAACGCTACGGTTAGTTAGAAATACAGTAAATAAGACAAACCAGAGGCCGTTGGGCCTCACCACCTTGATCCCTCAGTTGCTTGATTGCTTTGGATTGGGCGTGATTGATTGATTGCTTGATTGAGAACCCTAGGGTTAGGTTTAAACTTCGGGGTTTGATCGCCGGATTGACGGCTGCCTTCGGGAGGTTAGGGCTTTTGAAGTATGGGATTGAGAGAGTATTTGTGCAGAGTTTTGAGGCTTGAAAGAGTGTGAAGGTATATCAATTTCGGAGCCCAAAGGCTCCTTTATATAGGCATAGGGATGACTCACTCCGGCCAATCGCAATGCACGATAAAAATTGGAGTTAGAGTGTGATTCTAACTCTCCATGGCAATCCTCTAACGTAGCCCGAACGCATCGGGAAGGTAGTGTAATCGGATCAAACGTCTGACAGAACACGTTCCAGAGTCTGGGAAAAGGTCGATCTGACGGCCGAGGAAAGGATATCACGGCCGAGGAATGGATGTCTCGGCCGAAGGATTGATCTTGCGGCCGAGGGATTGATCTCTCAGGGAGATTTGGCTAGCAACAGGTTGCTCCGGTGAGGAAATGATGTAAGGGCCGTGGGATCGATGTCACGGCCGACAGATGGATTCTCCTAGGCTTCTATATTTCTGTCTGAAAGGCTATATGGCTTTGAATTGGGTCCTCTAAGTAGCTCAAAGTTCTTATCGAAAGTCCTAAGGTCCTCAAGGAAGCAATCAGCAATCATTGTATCCATTTCATCATCGGGATTGTCCCAAGGTGGGACTTGAAATAATCGTTAGGCCAAATTGGGGTGTCTACACTGGCCGCCGCCCTTTCCTCCCCACTGGCCATTCCTCTTCCCTCTTCTTCCTGAAGCTTCTTCTTCCCCCTAATTCGAACCTCCTGGCACACGATTGCCCACCCGAGGATCGAGGAAATCTCGAGGCCTTGAAATCGATCCGTGGTTTTTCAGGAGAGAGAGAGATCGTCGGAGAGTGAGAGTCAAATCGTCGAGGGTTAGAGAGAATAGGAAAACTGTCGACGCTCTGGTTCTCGAGCGCTTGGGAGTGAGGTTTCTGTTCCTAGATCGAAGAAGAAGATGAAAGGACGGCGGGCCCCAGCGGCAGTCTCGAGCGCTCGAGACCACTCCCGAGCACTCGGGAGTGGTTCTAAGCGCTTGGGTCTGTCTTCGTACCCCGTGCCCAACTTTCGACGTCCCAGGCATTTCTCATTTTTGAAACTTTCGTACTTTGCAATTTCTTTTACAAAATCAATCTCAGTCCTGTTATTTGTCCATGTCGAAACAGAGCAATCGGCACCAACTTTATTCGTTAATTTGTTTTTGGGGATGTGCTTGATGATTAAGCATTTTCGCTCCATGGTCGATGAAGATAGTCTTATTTTAAGTCTATCAATATGGTTGCAAATATTTCATCCAACAGGTGATGTATTTTTCATGTTTTGTCTGCCTAACAGAGTAACAGGTGGACCCTCTTTGCATTCATCTCATCAAAGTCTTGTCAATACTTTCTTGTGCATGCAATACACGTGTTTGCATTTGCCCCGAAGAACTACGCTGGTTTGATCCCTGTAGAAAAGGGTACGTAGGCAGTCCAGAAGGACACGACCTCATGCATTGAATGTTTCTACTTGCATTTGCCTTTTGAGTTAAGGATTTGACTTGGTTTCGAATTGGGCTATCTCAATCTTTGGACGTCACTCGTATCCACACATGATGCCGAGCGTCACCCAAAGAGGGGCAACTGTAGACACCCCAATTTGGACTCTTCGAATTTCCTTAATTTGTGGCCCGGAGGCTCCCCGATGATGATTTTGGATTAAACAAGCCTCGTACTAATTGAAACTTTGTTTCTTGAAGGATTTGAAAAAGGAAATAAAATGGTCAAAATCAATCCCAAGCACTTGGAAGCAGTCCCAAGCGCTCCAAACCATTTTCCAAAACCATTGGCCTGGCTCACTCCCGAGCGCTCGAGACTTCTGTGATGCCCAATGGATGATAAGATCTCCCACTATCCATGCAACCCATCATTACAGCCATCTTGAGCCGGCTGAGATTTGAGTCAACACTCAACCTCAGGTGGCAGAGGATCAGATGATGGAGATTTTCCCCCTTAAAAAAAAGATTTTATTCAAATTCATTTCATTTTGGAAACCATAGGTTAGCTGGCAGTCCAGAAGGACACGACCTCATGCATTGAATGTTTCTACTTGCATTTGCCTTTTGAGTTAAGGATTTGACTTGGTTTCGAATTGGGCTATCTCAATCTTTGGACGTCACTCGTATCCACACATGATGCCGAGCGTCACCCAAAGAGGGGCAACTGTAGACACCCCAATTTGGACTCTTCGAATTTCCTTAATTTGTGGCCCGGAGGCTCCCCGATGATGATTTTGGATTAAACAAGCCTCGTACTAATTGAAACTTTGTTTCTTGAAGGATTTGAAAAAGGAAATAAAATGGTCAAAATCAATCCCAAGCACTTGGAAGCAGTCCCAAGCGCTCCAAACCATTTTCCAAAACCATTGGCCTGGCTCACTCCCGAGCGCTCGAGACTTCTGTGATGCCCAATGGATGATAAGATCTCCCACTATCCATGCAACCCATCATTACAGCCATCTTGAGCCGGCTGAGATTTGAGTCAACACTCAACCTCAGGTGGCAGAGGATCAGATGATGGAGATTTTCCCCCTTAAAAAAAAGATTTTATTCAAATTCATTTCATTTTGGAAACCATAGGTTAGCTGGCAGTCCAGAAGGACACGACCTCATGCATTGAATGTTTCTACTTGCATTTGCCTTTTGAGTTAAGGATTTGACTTGGTTTCGAATTGGGCTATCTCAATCTTTGGACGTCACTCGTATCCACACATGATGCCGAGCGTCACCCAAAGAGGGGCAACTGTAGACACCCCAATTTGGACTCTTCGAATTTCCTTAATTTGTGGCCCGGAGGCTCCCCGATGATGATTTTGGATTAAACAAGCCTCGTACTAATTGAAACTTTGTTTCTTGAAGGATTTGAAAAAGGAAATAAAATGGTCAAAATCAATCCCAAGCACTTGGAAGCAGTCCCAAGCGCTCCAAACCATTTTCCAAAACCATTGGCCTGGCTCACTCCCGAGCGCTCGAGACTTCTGTGATGCCCAATGGATGATAAGATCTCCCACTATCCATGCAACCCATCATTACAGCCATCTTGAGCCGGCTGAGATTTGAGTCAACACTCAACCTCAGGTGGCAGAGGATCAGATGATGGAGATTTTCCCCCTTAAAAAAAAGATTTTATTCAAATTCATTTCATTTTGGAAACCATAGGTTATATGGCCTATATATATAACCTGTTTTCAGCTGACACAGACACAAAATTTCTCTCTAAACCCCCCCCCCCCCCTCCCCTCTCTTTTTCAAACTCAAACTTGTTTTCCAACCACAAAGGTTTTCAAAAACATCAAGGAAAATGCAGGAAATCCAGAACACTCCTAGCTTCTGATTTCTTGTGTTCTTCTCTCTGCATTCACTTTTCAAAGCCATTCAAGGAGCAAAGTTCCAAGCAAAGGTAGAAAATCTTTCTACTTCTATCTCAAACAAGAGGCTGTTTTTCCCTTCTGAGGGGGGTCTCTCAGCCTGTCCCAGTCTTTAATACTGGGTGCATGGTTGGGAGACCTTAGTGTAAAAACAAGAGCAAAGGGATTACAAAGCTTTTTTTTGAAAACCTACTGGAATCACTCTCGAGCGCTCGAGAGTGCTCCCGAGCGCTCGGGACTGTTTCCAGTTCCATGCATGGCATTTTTGGTAGGGCAGCAAGCTAGGGTGGGGTGCACTCTTAGATGAAATGGTCTTATGGTAACATGCGGACATGGAAAATTCACTTTCTCAAAACAGAAGTGTTTTTCACCAAGTTTTAAGTATGAACAAGATTTTCCAAGGTTAAAAAGAAAGATCTTCTCCTGGGAAGGACCAAAACAAGAGTGTCTGCATGTTGAGATAATGTCATTTCCCATTTGAGAGAAAGCTGACAGGCATCTCACTCCCAAGCGCTTGGAACCATTCCCGAGCGCTCGGGAGTGCCTGCATGCCACTGCAGTCCATTATTTTCCCCATTTTGCCATGTTTCTGACATTTTGCATGCATGGACGTGCTCATTTGCTCTTAAAAGATGTAGATCTAATTTTGTTGAGGCAAGGATGCATGATCTGAAAGATTGAGGTCCTATCTCAGTCTATCAAGTCCTCTATTGAGTCTGTAATATTCTTAAAATCATTTCAGTTTATAGTTATTAGCATTATTTCCTGTTTGTACTAACAAAATTTGCAGGTTGGGCATCAGCACTCCCGAGCGCTCGAGAGTGAAGTCAGTAGGCAGGGTTTCACTTCCTGTTATTTTGCATTCTTTTACCACTTTCATCACCTCCTGTACACATGCACATGCATGCACGTCTATTTGGTATATCTGTGGATACATGCTACTTGTCCAATGAAACAAAATCCCTTTGAAAAATCCCACAAACATTTAGTAGAGACCGATTTCGTATCGGGCGAGGGGGGTGCCGTAAAACCCTTCCCCCCTCGTAACATGGCTTCCGAACCCTCAAAAGTGATCTCTGGTTTTCAATTCAAACATCATTTTCAAATCAAAAATGGTTTCTCGGATGGCTAACCATAAATCCGGGTGGCGACTCTTCAAACTTTTTCGATTCGATTAAAAAACTAGTGGTTTTTCGGGCCGCCCCGATCCACCCGGGGCTGTGGTAGCCCACAATAGGGAGATCCCTTTCGGTGAAAGTAACAGAGTGCTTAGAGAGCAGCGGCAGTATGAGGGCAATCTTGGCCTCAGGGGTTATGTCGTTAGGCATTTTGAGATGAGCGAGCGTTGAAGACAGCTTCTCACGATGCTCCCGAGAGGAAAATATTAGACCCCAAATAGAAATTGCAGCGGGGATCTGCTCGAGCTGCTTCTGAATGATATCGGCCCCCGGAACACCACTTGGAACTATAGGGATGAAAAGAGGAGCATTCGTTTGAGCAGCAGGAATGTTGGGCCTTTGAACAAGAGGATTGGACGAGCTTCCGGCCTGCAGATTAGCTGGTTGGAAGACTCGGCCACTCCTCGTGACATTGGCAACATCCCACAGATCCTCGACTTTATCCCATAGGTCGGCGGGAACTTCCCCCAACTTGCGCTTTCCTTCGTCGACTGAAGCCACCGTTGGTGTCGCGCCCCAGAGCTAAATCCTATGCCAAGTCTTCCATAACCAATCCCTCCCAAAAAGCAGGGTTTTGAGCAGCAGCCTCCTCAAAAGGTATTCCCGGGTTAGTAACAAACGAAACGTCCCAAAGACCTCCATCCACCAAAGTAGTGTTGACAATCCAAACTTCGTCGCCAACGGTAACGTCGACAACTGTATCGACATAATTTCCGGAAGTCCGGGATTGTACCCATAGAGAATCGAATATAGCTTAATCGGATTGTAGGCTTTATATGGTGGATTTCGGCGTTTAAGACGGCCAACTTGGTTTTTCTTTAAATGGTGGAAGCAGTAATAAAAAGACTAGAAATGAGCTTTAATAAACTAAAAAGAGGCAAGTCTAGGGATCGTCTATCCCTTGACGAACGCCGTTACCGGTTCTCAATTATAACTCAAGCGAGAGTCATGACCGCGTGCTCACGCTCGGAAGATTTAGCTTTAACGACTATGTTTATCAAAAGATGTGATTTATTGGAATCAAACCAACCTATTTTTGCTAATGTATCTAACACGTAGGAGGCCACGAGCCCTCGGTATGCCACTTGCCAAGACCGCTTGACTAAACGACATACTAAGTAGTTAACACCCCTCGTTTAGACCAAAATGGCTAGGTTAGTTTAATTCCGATAATCATGCTTTTAAGCCCGAAGGTTCGAGAACCAAATAACCACCTAAGTCCTTGGGAAAGATTATCCCGAGACTTAGCCAAACGACTACTCACACATAGCAAAAGCACCAAACAAAGCATAAAAATGAGACATTATTTTTAACCGATGAAAATGAAAACAAACTTGATATTAAGGAAGATCCAAGCCGTAGCTACAACATTAATAAACGAGAAAACAATAAACGAGAATTACTTACTTGAGTTCTAAGGAAATTACACATGAAAAAGCTTAAGAAGACATTAATGGAGAAAAAAACTAAAGTTATAATGTGCTAGCTATAAAGGAGGGAGAGAGAGGGGCCTATTTATACAAAGGGGAGACTTAAAAATTCGTCCTTATTAACCTCTTCACTTATGAATTCATCCTATCCTTTTCAGTAACTTATGATTTCGTCCTTCTCATACTTTTAATACCGCTATTGCCCTTCTGATTTTAAACCATATATGTAATACAAGCTTTTCGATTTCATAGTAAATTATTTGTAGCATTTACCATGAAATATGTCTGTCTGTTCTTATCATTTCATGGTTAATTATTTGGACAATTTACCATGAAACTATTTCATGGTTAATTATTTGGACCGTTTACCATGAAACTAGTCCGGCGAAATTTATTAAGCCGCTGCGCTGACCAATTCATATAAGGATAGTTTGGGATGTACAAATACTTATGTTTGCATCCCAAAATTGTTGTCTATATAGGCTGAGAATTTTAGAATGAAATCATAAGTAATTTACATCCCAAAATTCTTGTCTATATAGGCCAAGAATTTTAGGATGAAATCATAAATATTTACATCCCAAAATTCTTATCTGTATAGGTTGAGAATTTTAGGATGTAATCATAAGTAATTTACATCCCAAAATTCTTGTCTATATAGGCCGAGAATTTTTGGGATGAAATCATAAGTAATTTACATCCCAAACAATATGCCGAGAATTGTAGGATGTAATCATAAGTAATTTACATCCCAAAATTCTTGTCTATATAGGCCAAGAATTTTAGGATGAAATCATAAATATTTACATCCCAAAATTCTTGTCCATATAGGCCAAGAATTTTAGGATGAAATCATAAGTATTTTACATCCCGAAATTCTTGTCTGTATAGGTCGAGAATTTTAGGATCACTACGCCAAATTTTACCATTAGCGGCATTAGAAAACCGCCGGAAATAGTCCAAAAACCGCCGGTAATACTAAAAACCGCCGGTAATAGACCGCCGGTAAAGCGATTGTCGGGAAAACAAAAACGGCGGTAATAAACCGCCGATAATACTAAAAACGGCATTAAGAAACTGCCGGAAATATTACCGCCGGGAATGAAATGGGCGATTAATTTTTTTGCCTTCCCCGTGAGTCGAACCTGGAACCTCCGGATCTTTGCACGTGCGTGCGACCAACTGGGCTAACCCGTATTTTGGTTCAACTAGGATAAATAATATTATTTATATTATACGGGTCGGTTTTATTATAAACGGCGGTAATAAACCGCCGGTATTAAAAACAACCGTACATTCTACTTTTTCCGGCGGTAATTTAAAAAACCGCCGGTAAAAGTCACTAAAAACGGTAGTCTTAGGAAAACCGCCGTTTTAGGGTAATTATTCCCGGCGGTTTTATTAATGCCGCTAAAAGTGCCTTTTAACGGCATTAAATTAATGCCGGTAATACTACCGCCGGTAAAGCCAAAATTTGGCGTAGTGGATGTAATCATAAGTAATTTACCATGTAATGTCATGGTAAGTTAACCATGTAACTATCCTTATATGAATTGGTCCGCGCAGCGGCCTAACATATTCGCCGGACTAGTTTCACGGTAAACGGTCCAAATAATTAACCATGAAATAGTTTCATGACAATTTAGCCATGTTATGTTGGCCAACTTGAAGAATGAAGAAAAAATGCAAAGATGTGGTCAATTTATCATGTTATATTCCTAAAAATAGTGAAAAGGGTAAAAAATGTAATTCACACAGTAAAAGGATGAAATCATAAGCATGAAAAAAGGGTGGGATGAATTCTTATATGGCATGGATAAAGAGGATGAATATTTAAATATTCCTTATACAAAGTGGCTCTCTCTGTCCTCCAAAATATCCAAAATACAGCCAAAAGTAGAAACTTGCCACTTATGGAAAGTTAAAAGCTGTCAAAAAGTAAGTCGGTAAGCCTCCCGTATCGATACACCAATATCGTATCGATACCGAGTTGTCTTCCCTGCATCTCCAAAATTCCCCGTAGTGGAGCCGTATTGATACAAAAGTAACCGTATCGATACGGGAAACTTTGTATCGATACACTGAAGCTTGAGATTCCCACTGTTTTGGAGCTGTATTGATACGATGATAACCGTATCGATACCGAGATGCTTGCTGGCAGATCAAGTCCTTCGTGCCTCGTTTTGGCACCCGACGGCCTTTGGCACTCTCTGGCCCTTCGATTATGCTTTCTAAAAGCCCGACGGTTGAGCTCCATAGGGCATTTCCACTCGGATACCCTCAAGGGTTGTTCATGGCATCACAACATGCCCTTTTATTCGCGTATTGCCTGAAACGCTCAACAAAATACCTTAAACGCAAAATCACCAATAATGACAAATAAACATAAGATAAATGACATAAAACGGGACCAGTCGCACCAAATATCTACACTATTGGGTGCTCATCATAACGTGCACCATCAAGATGCACGACTCTTCATTGGGTTATAGCAGCGTCCTAATAATTATAAGACAGACTCGAAAGAGAAACAACCTAAGAGCCTCCCTATCATGCTCCTACGCAAGACGGTATGTATGTACAGTGCATGCGATAGGGAAAGCAGTAACACATAGACAGTATATGGAGGTTAGATGCAAATAATCTTACCCTACGGGTACCTATCCTAGTTTGGAGAGTTCTAGTGCTTTGTACATGAAGAGGCCGGTTTTGGTTTGAGGGAGTTCCTCAGACTAGAGCCATGATATACCTCCCCCTGCAATGCGTATTGCAGAGCAACGGTCGAACGGTAGTACGACTCATCATCGTCCAAGGTTGTTGGGCATTCAAGGACTCCGGGCTCTAGTAAACTGTGTCGGTTACCCAAAACAGCTCAACGGGGCTAGCCAACATCGATGTACATGAAGAATGCCAAAGGAATGATTAATGAGAGAGAATCGCAATATTTGCAAAATGCCTTTTAAAGCATGGCTCACTTTTATTAATTCATACTTGGAGAAAACAACACAAATGAACAATCGAAAAAGTCCCAGTTCGGATTGGTCAGATGCGGGATCCTATTAAGTTACCATTCCGTTCTTCAGCAGCACAAAGCATACTATGTTGACAGACTTTTGAAGGATTGTTCTCAAGTGTATTAATTTTCAAGTATAGACCAATGCAATAAGTCCCCAGCAGAGTCGTCGCTGTGGGCACACACCCCTAAAATTTGTGTAAAATCGGGTGTGCCTTTTTTAAAGCGCAGCGAAATGCTCAATTCAGAGTCGCCACTTGGGTTTTTGTGGTATGCCACTCAAGGAACCGAACTTGAAATACTTGCTACGTTGTTTTTGATTGGAAAAGGTTTGGACTGGTCCGTCGTCACCTTTGATATCTAAGGTTCGGGAGCCAGGTTACGAGAGGGGAAGGGTTTTAAGGCACCTCTCTCGCCCAATCCGAAGATCGATCTATACTCGGGAATTTATATAAAACATTTGCGCTTCTCTCTCATTAATCATTTTTAGCCAGTTAGGGCGGGGGAATAGTTTAAGGGGATTAAAATTGTAACATGTTGGCAGGATGTGATAAATGGCATGCTCGCTTTATTGAAATGTTAGTATAGGATGAAAAACAGACTCCTGTGGGAGTTTTAAACAGATTGGAGGGAGCTATTCTGGAGTGACATGCACAGGAAGAAACCAGCATACACTGATCAAGTCACTGCATGCTGACTCCACCTGCGTACACCACTACGGAACTCGCGTACGCCAGTAAGCCTAATTCCACAGTTCTTGTTTCAACCCTCTGGGCTCTGGAAATGACCAGTGCACACCCAGGACAAACCAAGCAATTCATATAACAGCTATATATAATTTACAGACAGTTAAAAGGGGCTATAAAGACACAAAATGCACAGAAAACCCCATAAATAGTGTGGGGACAAAACAGAGGCCAAGATCTAGTTACCATGCAATGGCCAGCCACTAGTCAGGGTTAGACTGGCGTACGCGGGTAGATCACTGCGGTACGGCAGTTGTAGTCACTTGACCAGTGCTTGGCTTTGCACTTTCTGGGTTCTGAGACATGTTCAGAAGACCTCAGAGGTATTCCATAGCAACAGGTATAAATATTGAAAACTAAAACTAGCAGTTCTAACTATGGAAAACAGTAAACTGGTTCTTAGCATGCTCATAGGGTGATGAATATGGAAATAAATACATAAAACAACTAGACACTGATCGCCATGCCAGTTCTGCACGTACTGCTAGGATTGGCGTACACGTGCTTGTTACTGGCGTGCGCCGGTTCTAGTCACTACGGTTTTTGAAACCTTTCTAGCTTTAGGGCCAGGACTGGTATTGATTACCTGCCTTGATCCTGGCAGCCCCCCTCAGGGATTAGAACAGAGAGTTTTTACAAGGTGTTCTACCTTTGGTTTTTCAGTTTGGAAGGTGTTTGAACTTGAGCTTGAGATTGAGGGATGAAGAATGTGTATGGGTGGGTGTATGTAGTGGTGTATGGAGTTACTTGCTTGTTAGTACCCTTGCAAGAGGAAAATGAACAAGGAATAACCAAAAATGGGACTTGGTAAACCTTACCACCTTATAACTTGGTAACCCTTTGCTTGAGCAATGGAGGGGGTATATATAGGAGATATATGGAGTGTAACCAGCCAAGAGGTGGCTGGTTGGCTTGGAGTGTAGGCTTCCCTCTCATTAATGAGAGGGGAGGGTGATGGGAGACTTGTGAGAGGGGGTAGGGAACACTACAACACGAAAGGGCTATAGCGAGGATTAGTTTCCTCGCCAAAGCACCTTATTTCCTCGCAAAATGTATTAGTGAGGAAACTAGTTTTCCTCGCCTAAACCTTGTCGCAAAAGGCTTTAGCGAGGAAAAAAAATTCCTCGCCTATTCCGACACATTTGCGAGGAAATTATTCGTCGCTAAAGGCTGTGAATTTACTATTACCAACAGTAATTAGCAAGGGAAGTTTTCGTCGCTAAAATAAATCAAAAAAGTAAACAATCTCTCCGCGTTTTTTGCCCCTCCCAGCACTTGAACCTTGGTTCTCTTGTATAAGAGACACAACACCTATCCACCGCACCACTTTGCACTTCCAGGTGAAATTGTGAACTTTTTTAAATATATTATGTTTTTGCATCTCTTTCACCTTTCCAAATTAGTTTCTTCAACATTAATTATGGTCTTTCAACTTTTTGTACTCTTATAGTGTCTAAAATTTATTTGAACAAGTTTAATTTTTTGCTAGCACAACAATTTTTTTGGTTGAAACATGTTATATTGGTATCCGACAGCAACTTTTGAAGGATTAATAATATGTGTGATTATTCTAATTTTTTGTTGGAATTATCCTTAGCTTTTATGGAATGAGATTTTTGTCGTCATAAGCTTGAGATATATTTTAATATCAGATTATGAATGACAAGTTTCATCACTGTCATTTTTTAATTTTAAGAGTGAGTTTGACCTTCTTCTTTTTGCCAAATACAAAGGGTATTATAGATTCGTAGTTATTTTTTAAAGCTTTTTTCATCATTGCTATAATAATATGAACAAAATTTGTAAATATTCAGATTAGATCATCCTAAAAGCACTAAAGACAATGCTTTTTAAATTTTTTCATCTTTAACGAATTTTGTAAAATTTTAAATTACCCAATATCCCTCACACACACAGTATGTACATGTATATATAAAAATATGCATGATACTTACAAAATTGCATTTGAAATTAATGTTTAACATATTTATCTGTTTATAAAGGAATGCCATTAGAATCACCTACGTTGGTTTAAATAAAAATCAATAACGGTTCACACAAAAAATTCTTTACAGCATGAATGCACAATAGATATGAAATAGTGTAATTTTCTTTTTTGTGAAATAGTGTATTTTATGTAGATGTTTTGAAAATAGATTTGTGATGATCTAATTACTTTGAGATATTTTCAATACAACATCACTTCAAGATGTTTTTAACTTTATTATCTTTTGTTGAGTTTTTCATTACTATGGAATAAATCCTCAATACCTACACTTCAAGATATCTTTCATTGCTAATTAGAATAAGAAAAGTGACAAATATGAGATTTTTTCACCAATTCAATGCGATTGACGAGGAAACTATTTTTTCCCGTTTATCAATTTTTTATTTTAATAAATTTGATAATGGTATTGAACTATGTAGTTGATTATGTCTTACCATTGTGATATTACAAATACATATGAACATAATTAATAATGACTATTATATATATATATAATTAATAAGTCGTAAAAGAGGCGAGGAAATCTATTTCCTCGCAGATAATGTACTTTTAGCGACGAAATCCACTTTCCTCGCCATATTTCCTCGCTATAGCCCTTTCGTGTTGTAGTGGAACATCCCCTGCCCCGAGATCAACTTTCAAACGAATATACAGAGTATAGGGTGCCCCAAAAGTCCTGTGATCATGGCTGAATAAAGGTGATGGGACAAGGTTTGACCGGCGTACGCTGATGGATGACTTGCGTGCACGGGTCCAAGCCTGGTCAATGGTCAAAGCTAACCGATGACTGACACGTGGCAAGTGGACCAGCGCACGCTGGTGGTGGACCAGCGTTTACAGGTAGGGTTTTGCTGTAGCTCTTTGGGTTAGGTTTAGAAGGTTTAGAAGGGATTTAACCACTCAAAACTTGAACACACTAACATTCCCGAGGTGTTCTTGATCTATATCATCCTTGGGAAATCAAATACCGTATGTAAACTAATCTGGAAAGTCCAAAATAAGGTGTCTACATTAGTTCCAACTCAAAAAGAGGAAATTCAAACTTAGTAGAGAAGAGGGCATACCTGTTAGGATTTATCACTATAGTATTTATAGAGGAGTGCTTGCCTTGGAGGTCAACTTGGAGAGGGAGCACGCTCCCCCGCCCCATGAAAAGATATCATTTTGTTCATTTTACTACTTTGAAAGTAATTATTTTAGGTGGAAGATACCAAATATATTAAAGTAATGCTGATGATGAACTATTTTTGTTAAAGTCAAAATTTTTAGGGCATAAAATATTTGTACGTACCATGTACAAGGTACAAGGCTCTTACACAATGAAACTTCGACGTTAACAAAAAAAATTGTTCTAGCATTATCAGTTTCCTAATTATGATCATTTGATTTCCTATTTGTATTAGGGTAAAGATAAGGAAAGTTAAAAAACTGGTATACAAGTCACAGGTGTAAATTTGATATATACTCAATCCATCCTATTTTGTTAGTCCCTTATTCTATTTTGGAATTTCTTAAAATGCAATTCTTGTTTGAAAAGTCAAAGAAAAAAGTGTCTAGATTTCCTCAACTAAACCTTATAAATGTGTAAAAATAATTTCAAAAGTGAGAATTTAAGGACAACAATAGATTGAAATCGATTTTATAAGGAGACATGCATTAAATGCGTGCATACCCTTTAGAAAGTTGAAAATCTCAAAGGGACTATCAAAATTGGACGGAGGGAGTATGATATAGTTAGCCACAACCAAAATAGCTTGCTAGCTTAAGTTAACATGGCATTGAGATAACAACGGAATTTGGTTTTTCTCCGAAATTTGGAACATGTCTTTATCCAATTGGATATAGTTGGGAATATATAATCGTCAATTTGGCCCTTTTTGTCCATGTTTTCCTGTCGGTTTTGTTTGTTACTCATTTCCACACATCAAAATAGGATTGCCATTGAATTCAACCCATTTTCCCATTCCATCCCCAAGAAAATCCTTTTTTTGTTACCTACCATCTGGGTCCCCAAGAAAATCCTTTTTTCCCATCATGTTATTGGGACTTGACACAAATCTATTGGGCTGGCTCTGGTTTTCTTCGAAATGGGTGCATGCTGTAGTACCGGAGAGAGGATTGAAGGGTCTATGGTGGAGGAGGTGCATAATAGGAAACAAACAAGAACTGAAAAGGAGGATGATCATATAGATATACCCAATTCACATTGCGCAGGGGCAAATGAGGGGGTGAAAGGCTCATCCAGGTTTATATCTATGTTCACCCAACAAGGAAGAAAAGGGATTAATCAAGATGCCATGACCGTTTTGGAGGTAATACAAATACATTAATCTCTCCTTTGATGCGAAAGCTCTTGAATTTGAGGGCAATTTTGGTACATAGGTTTTTGGGCATACATTTGGATGAATGTGTATGCGTCAACGCAATGCTTATTGGATTTGAGGGCACTTGGCTATTTAAAGAACTGCGTGTTTGTGTATTTTTGCATGAAGGCAAATGTTTTGGCATTGGTCATCTCATCTCATTCAGCTGATTGAATTTTTTAGTTTTTTTTTTTGGATAATCTTTCAATTTGGTGATTTTATTTCTGGTGACACAATTGTAAACAGAATAACCACCACTTTCGTTCTAGTGGTAAGTAGCTTGCCTCGATGTGGTTTGCTAATTAGGAGGACATGTGTTCAAGTATTTAGGTGGTGTTTGGGGAGCCTCGTGCCCATTAATCGTTGGGAGGCTACCAGCCTACCATCTCCTTGCCTCTATTCCCCAGGTGGCGACGGTCGGCCTTTCACCTATGATAGGGGGTGTCTGGGCATTCGCTGTGTTGTGTACCACGTGCATTGGGGCCATTTAGACCTTGTTTCAGCAATTAGGACTCCTTAGTCACGCACAAGGAGAGTTGTCACACATTGGCTGCCCCCTTATGTTTTACTTTTTACTCGACAACAAAGGTGAAAAATAGTAAATGTAACTGCAAAAAAAAAAATTTGTGGCTCTGCATTCTTTATTTAGGATATATGATTTTTTTGCATCTTAAGTGTTTGAGCCATACGTGTTCCATGAAACATCATCCTACAAATTAGATAAATAAAACTAGTGAATTACTAGTGGATTTGCAAATATATGGCTTATTTTGATTGCTATGTGTTGGAAATTTATTATTTTAATATTAAATTTTTGTACATCTTTTGGTGCTAAATTTTTACAAGTCACGTGTATATCTGTGTGGGAGACACTTATCTTAGAGTTTATTTGGATATCCACTTGCAAGATCATATCTAATCTTGCGATCACATCATTTAATTGGGTGTTTCTAGGCGAATCTAGAAGGATCAAGGAGAATCTCTAGTAAACCTAGAAAAATCTAGCAAATCTAGAAAGAATTAATCGGGAGCATATCTTTCATATCTATCCATATCTAGCAAATCTAGAGCATATCTATCCATATCTAGCAAATCTAGAGCATATCTATCAAATCTATCCATATCCAAGTAGATTTAGTCATTAATGGAAAAGATATAGTTTGGATTCATATCTATCCTATGAGATTTAGTCATTAATGAAAAGATATGATTTGGATTCTTTCTTGCCTATATAAGGTATGCTTGAATGGTTGTTTAAGTAAGTAGTATCCTAGCCAAAGAGAGAGAGAGAGAACTCCTTTCAACACTTGGTCTATCTCTCTTACTCTTTTCTTCCATCTTTGTTCTCAAAATAAATCTAGTTTGTGAGTTTTAATATGAACGTGAGAGTCTTGGGCAAAGTGTAAGGGTGTTCTTTTGTAGAGCTTTGGGTTCTCCTACTTGTGCAGAGTAGGTTCGAACCATACGATAAATTATCGGGCTGTTATATCCTGGAGGGGACAAGTCAGAGATTTTCTACTGCACTGGTTTGTTACCATAGAGGGCTTGAATCTCCTTAAAGAGAGCAAGATTTCCGCGACTCAGCCTGTTAATTTGTCCATTGTAATATTTATTTTTGGTGTAAACTCTTGTAATATCCCCAACAATTTTAAGGAGATTCAATAATGGACCAAACAGCTGAGAAGCCCAATGAAAATATCGGAGATCTCAACAAGCCCTTCAAGTTCAAAGGAGCTCATTTCAAGCGATGGAAAGGCAAGGTGCTCTTCTATCTCAGTCTACTCATGGTGGCCTACATCCTAACTGAGAAGGATCCCAACAAAGTCTCCACAGATGGGATACCGATGACGAAAAATATGCTCATCTTGAACAAGTTGAGCAGTATAATGCAGATGAGTATAATTGTCGGTATTATCTCTTAAATTGCCTTGCAGATCAATTTTATGATTATTATGATACTACTTACTCCACTGCAAAGAAAATTTGGAAAGCCTTGCAGAGCAAATATGATACTGAGGAGGCAGGTGCAAAGAAATATGCAGCTAGCCGGTTTTTCCGCTATCAGATGATAGATGGTAAATCTGTTGTGGAGCAAGTGCAAGATTTCCAAATGATTGTGGCGGAGGTTCGGTCTGAAGGCATCAAAATTGGGGACAATCTTGTGGTGGCAAGCATCATTGACAAATTACCACCTTTGTGGAGGGAGTTCCAGAAATCAATGCGCCATAAGCAAAAGGAGACGTCACTGGAGACTTTGATTACCCGCATCCGAGTGGAGGAGGAGGCTAGAGGCCAAGATGCACTTATGACTCATGAGGGTAACGGACATTCCACCACTAAGGTAAATTTAGTTTCCGCAAAAAATAACTTACCCAGAGGATAGTTTCCAAAGAATGCCTATTTAAAGCCAAATAAGAAAAACTTCAAAAATAAGGGTAAACCTCGCGGTGAAGTGCAAAAGAGAAAAAATAATTGGAACCAAGGACCCCCTTCACAAGCACAACAAACTAGTGGGTGTTTTGTCTGTGGCAAGAGTGGGCATATTGCTCGATTTTGCAAGTTTCGAAAAACGCAGAATGCTCCACAGGCTAATGTTGCCGAGGAGCCTTTTGTGGCTATGATTACAGACATATATATGGTTCAATGTGTGGAAGGGTGGTGGGCAGACTCTGGTGCCAACAGGCATGTCTGCTATGATAAAAATTGGTTCAAATCTTATACTCCCTTTGCAGAAGAAAAATTGTGATGCTTGGTGACTCTAGTACTACCAAGGTGCTTGGGAGTGGCGAGGTTGATTTGAAGTTTACCTCTGGACGTGTGTTGACTCTAAAAGATGTGCTTTACACACCGTCCATGAGGAAGAATTTGATGTCCAGTTATCTACTCAACAAATTTGGCTTTAAGCAGACTCTGGAATCTGATCAGTTTGTAATTACTAAAAAAGGAGTGTTTGTGGGTAAGGGATATGCATGTGATGGAATGTTCAAACTAAACATTGAGAATAATAAACTAGCTACTGTTTCTGTTTACATGCTGTCTTTTTTAAATTTCTGGCATGCTAGACTATGTCATGTAAACAGTAAAGATTTTGAGAAATGTGAAATATGCAATAAAGCAAAAATCACAAGGAGGCCTCATAAAGTGTTCAAAGAAATACCGAATTGTTAGAACTAATCCATACGGATTTATGTGAGTTTGAAGGAATTTTAACTCGTGGAGGAAATAGATATTTTATCACTTTTATTGATGACTATTCAAATTATACTTATGTATATTGTGTGAAACATAAAAGTGATGCATTTGACAAATTTAAAGAATTCCTCCAAGAAGTTGAAAATCAATTCAGTAGAAAGATTAAAAGAATTAGAAGTGATAGAGGCCGTGAGTATGAATCTTTTGGATTTAACTCTTTTGCTCAGTCTTTGGGAATTATCCATGAAACTACTCCATAGTATTCGCTTGAGTCTAAGGGTGTGGCTGAAAGAAAAAATAGAACATTAATTGACTTGACCAATGCCATGCTTATTGAAGCAGGCGCTCCCTCAAATCTCTGGGGAGAAGCAATTTTAACGGCTTGTCATGTGATAAATAGAGTGCCACACAAAAAGACTAAAATTACACCTTTTGAGTTGTGGAAAGGTCATAAGCCAAATTTGGGATATTTGAGAGTTTGGGGTTGTTTGGCCTTTGTGAGGCTTTCAGACCCTAAAAGACCTAAACTGAGTGTTAGAGCTACCACTTGTGCTTTTCTTAGATATGCAATAAATAGTACAGCCTACAAACTTTTTGATATGGAAAATAAAATTATCTTTGAATCAGGTGATGCAATTTTTCATGAAGAAAAATTCCCTTTTAAACTTAAAAATGGTGGGGGTCAAGAATCTAGAAAATTGGTTTTACTTGAGCCTAGTTCTTCAACTCCTAGTTTACAACATCAAGAAAATTTTGAATTTGAACCTAGAAGGAGTAAAAGAGCTAGAGTTGAAAAAGATTTTGGCCCTGACTATCATGTTTTTAATGTGGA
This sequence comes from Rhododendron henanense subsp. lingbaoense, assembly GCA_020567845.1. Lineage (NCBI taxonomy): Eukaryota > Viridiplantae > Streptophyta > Magnoliopsida > Ericales > Ericaceae > Rhododendron > Rhododendron henanense. The sequence goes on along the minus strand of CM036313.1, from coordinate 31,478,431 downwards.
GGATACTCCACTTAATTTACAAGATGCTTTGACATCACCTGATGCTATTTTTTGGAAAGAGGCTGTTAATGATGAGATGGAATCACTAATGTCCAATGAAACTTGGAAATTAGTCGATTTACCACCGGGTTGTAAAACTATTGGGTGTAAATGGGTCCTACGTAAAAAGCTTAAACCGGATGGTTCTATTGATAAATATAAAGCAAGACTTGTTGCAAAAGGTTTTAAGCAACAAGCTGATCTTGACTTTTTTGATACATTTTCTCCGGTTACTAGAGTAGCATCCATTAGATTGTTAATTGTAGTTGCTGCAATTCATGATTTAAAAATTCATCAAATGGATGTAAAAACAGCTTTTTTAAATGGGGACCTAGATGACGAAATTTACATGGATCAACCCGAGGGTTTTGTGGAGCCCGACCAAGAAAGCAAAGTGTGTAAGTTGACTAAATCCTTATATGGCTTTAAAGCAGACGCCTAAACAGTGGCATGAGAAAATTGATTCCTGCATGATTGAAAATGGTTATAAGATAAATGAGTGTGATAAGTGCATCTATTATAAATCTTGTGAAAATTCACATGTTATTGTTAGCCTATATGTTGATGATTTACTGATCTTTGGCTCTAATGTGCATATTATTAATGAGACTAAAAATATGCTTAGTAGCCATTTTGATATGAAAGATCTTGGTGAGGCTAACATAATTTTGGGGATGAAAATTACAAAAACATGTGATGGTATTTTTCTCGATCAGTCGCATTATATTGAGAAAATTTTGAAAAAAATACCATTTTGATAACTGCAAGCGCGTTCTTACTCATTTTGATCCTCATGTGCATTTATTTTCAGTTAAAAATGAGAAGGATATTGTTGATCAAAAAGGATATGCTAGCATAATAGGGAGTTTACGTTATGCTACTGACTGTACTCGACTGACATTGCTTATGCAGTAGGAGTAATGAGTAGGTTTACTAGCAAGCCGGGTAGAGAACACTGGCTAGCCATTGAGCGAATAATGAGATATTTATCTGGTACCAAAAATTATGGCTTGTTTTATAAAAAAGTATCCTGCAGTACTTGAAGCTTATAGTGATGCCGATTGGAATACTTTGTCAGGTGATTCACTTTCTACCACAGGATATATTTTTAATTTGGGTGGTGGTGCTATATGCTGGAAGTCGAAAAAGTAATCTATTATTACTAATTCTACTATGGAGGCTGAGCTAATAGCATTAGCATCAGCGAGTGAGGAGGCTAATTGGTTGAGAGATTTATTAAATGAAATCCCGTTTTGGAAAAAACCAATTCCTCCCGTGTTAATTCATTGTGACAACACCGCTGCGATTGGTAGAGTACAAAATTGTTATTACAATGGTAAATCTAGACCTATCAGAAGAAAACACAGTACTGTGAGATCTTATTTGAGTAATGGCATCATAAATGTGACTTATGTGAGATCATGTGATAATCTTGCAGATCCATTAACCAAGGCCTTGGCAAGAGAAAGAGTCTGGAATACATCGAGGGGGATGGGGCTAAAGCCAATAAATTCATGAGCCACGTATGAGGATACCCAACCCAGGGACCAGAGATCCTGTAACTGGGTTCAATGGGAAGAACGAATCATATGGTGGTCGTTTGGAAATGCACTGAAAATTTTGATGAAGTCCATCCCTATGGTGTGAGTGCATTTATCCTGTAATGTTGTGGAGGTTGAGTTTTTAAGAAACTCTTAATGAAATTCTGTAGCTCTTATGAGTGGGGTGTTAGAATTATAGGAGCACCCTTGACTGATTTCACCTATGTGAGCGTGGAGGTGGGACCGCTTCCTATGAGAATTAGGCTTTGTTCTAAAAAACGCTCATGAAAATTGGGATTAGCGCAAGGCCGTAATGTGCTGGCTATTAAAGCTCATGTCAATACCTGGACTATTATGTGTGGGCAGTATTTTTTTTTCCCTAAAGCAGTCATAGTTCAAGTCGGAGACCACTATTGACTCTGGTGTAGAGATTATTGTTTTCACTAAGTGAAGGTTCAATGCAGAGCACACCTTCATGATCCATAATATCCCTCTTTGCCCAGGAGTCTCATTTAATATTAAAATAGGTGGCGGAATGTTGGAAATTTATTATTTTAATATTAAATTTCTGTACATCTTTTGGTGCTAAATTTTTACAAGTCACGTGTATATCTGTGTGGGAGGCTCTTATCTTGGCGTTTATTTGGATATCCACTTGCAAGATCATATCTAATCTTGTGATCACATCATTTAATTGAGTGTTTCTAGGCGAATCTAGAAGGATCAAGGAGAATCTCTAGTAAACCTAGAAAAATCTAGCAAATCTAGAAAGAATCGGGAGCATATCTTTCATATCTATCCATATCTAGCAAATCTAGAGCATATCTATCCATATCTAGCATATCTAGAGCATATCTAGCAAATCTATCCATATCCAAGTAGATTTAGTCATTAATGGAAATGATATAGTTTGGATTCATATCTATCCTATGAGATTTAGTCATTAATGAAAAGATATGTGTGGGCAGCATGCCCTTGGAAAAGGATTCCGTTCCCTTCCAACATGGCAAGACCCTCGGAATCGAGGGAGCGCGAACGGAGAGGCAAGCGCTCGTAAATACAGAGTCGTCACTCGGGTTTTGAAGGTCCGACACCCAAGTAACCGTATTTCGAAGCACCTGCCGCGCTATTTGATTTGAAAAAGTTAAGGAAACCAGTCCGTCATAACCATATCTGGGTTCGGGAGGCAGGTTACGAGAGGGGAAGGTTTTAAGCCACCCCTCTCGCCCAATCCGGAGATCGGTCTCTACTTAGGCATTTTGGAAACATTGCGATTCTTCTTTTATTAATCAATTTTAGCCAGTTAGGGCGGGGGAACAGTTAATCGGGGATTAAAACTGTAACACTTTGCAGGATGTGATAGAAAGCATGTTTGCTCTATTAAAACAGTTAGAATAGGATGAGAACAGATTGCTGTGGGAGTTTTAAACAGACTGGAAAGCCCCTGTTTTGGAGTGTCGTACGCAGGAGGAAACCAGTATGCACTGATCAAGTCAATGCATGTTGCTCATACTTGCGCGTGCTACTACAAGACTTGCACGCGCCAGTAAGCCTAAGCCCACAGCTCTTATTCTCAAACCCTCTGGGCTCTAGAAGGACCAGTGCACACCCAGGACAAACCAAGCTGTTTATGCAGTTATAATATACAGTTTAAAGGCCGAAAAGCCCTACAAATTAGCAAAACACCCCATAAACAGTGTGGGGACAAAATAACAGCCTAAAACCAAGTTAGCCATGCAAGGCCAGCCAGTGGTCAAGGACAAACATTCGCGCGAGGAAGCCAGTCTGTCGCGCGACAGTGCGCCCTGGCGCGCGATGGTCGCACCCTGGCGCGTTGGTGAACGCTCCATTTGACCATCGCACGGGGGTTTGGGTGCAGCGCGCGCGGGTATGGGTCAATCTTCCAATGTTTGGTTTTGCTCATCCTGGGTTCTGGGACAGGTCCAGAATGATCCCAGGGGTATCCCAAGGCAACAGAAATGCATTTTGACATTTTGAACTTGTAGTTTAAACTAAGAAAAGCAGTAAACAGGTTTTAACATGCATCAACAGTGATCTATATACAAAGTAAAGCATAAAACAGTAGGACACCAATCCTCACGCGGTCCATCGTGCACAACAACGAAGTGTCGCGCGCGAGATTGGGACCGTCGCGCGCTGGTTCCTACTAGAACGGTTTTTGAAACCTTGCTAGCTTTAGGTTTAGGACTGGTATTGATTACCAGCCTTGGCCCTGCCAGCCCCCCTCAGGGATCAGAACAGAGAGCAGAACAAAGGTAAGCTATACCTTTGGTTTTTGAGTTTGAACAGTGTTTGAGCTTTGAATGTTCGAAGATGAAAGTTGGGTTTGAGTGAGAACAAACTATGTTCTTGAGTGCTAGGTAGGAAACCAAGTGCTTCACTTGCTAATAGAGAAGAGATAAACAATGGGCTAGGGTTAGAACCTTTTTGCTTTCAATTTTTGGAACCCTTTGAAAGAGAAACAAAGGGGGCTATTTATAGGAGAAAGGGAGGTGCAACCAACCAAGCAAAATTTGGCCTTGGTGGCTAAATGCCCCCCATTGGAAAGATTGGTGGAAGATATGGAGCTGCAAAGAGAGGAGTTCAGCCAGTCCACGAGACTGGCTTTGGGTTGCATTGGTGGCCAAGTTTCTGTCTCTGGAAAAGGTTGGTGGGGACTGACCATCGCGCGATGGTCAACGGTCAAACTTTGTCCACCTGGCAATTTGACCATCGCGCGAGGGAGTGGGTCTGGCGCGCGATGGTTGCACCCTGGCGCACGTCAGTAGGGTTTTTGGCTTTTGGAAGTGGCTTAGGCTAGATTAGGTTCAAGGGTTTTTCAAACACTCAAAGCTCAAACACTCGACATTCCCGGGGTGTTCTTGATCCATTTCATCATTGCGGAATCAAATACCATAAGTAAACTAATCTGGAAGCCCAGATTGGGGTGTCTACAATAGCCCCCCTTTGACGGCACTTGGAGCACCATTGACTTGGTACAAGTAACGTCAGAGGTTTCCAGACACCCCTCAAGGCAATCCAGAGCAGAACATGATAGCAAAGTAGACACGAATACTTAAAGAACCTGATTGGTTGAGTGGACGGACGGACCATCGCTGGGGATGAATGTAGAAGTGGACAATTGCATCGTCGCTTATTGATCGAATTTGGACAGGACAGACTATCGCTGCAGATTTGGATGGGACAGGCCATCGTGGCTGGGGATCAAGCTATCCTTGGCACAAAGTATTCCAACAAACACGAGTAGGTCGTGTCAGGCAGGTTGAATTCCATCTGTTGGGAATCAGAGCCAATCTCCTTATCAAAGACCATCCGAGACAGAGCAATAAGTCTGCTGGAAGATGAACTTATGGCTAGATTGAGGGTGATTGTCGTTTGGGACAGGCCAAGATGGACTCTCCTGGGGAACAATCAGTTGCGGATGAACAGACCATCGGACGATAATCTGATCGTTGTTGTGGATTTGACAGGACTAGCTGTCGTGAAGGCGGACGGAGAGATCAATGTGCTGAATGATCAAACCGTTGACGGAACTTTGACAGGACCGGCTGTCGTGAATGCAGACGGAGAGATCAATGTGCCGAATGATCAAATCGTTAAGGGATTGTGACAGGAGACGGGCTGATCAGTGTGTAGAATGATCAAGTCGTTGAGGGATTTGACAGGACTAGCTGTCGTGGAGATAGACGATATAGCTGACCGCCATTGAATGACTGATATGGCTGACCGTCATTGATGATATGGCTGACCATCGTTGAATGACCGATATAGCTGACCATCATGGATGATATGGCTGACCATCGTTGAATGACTGATATGGTTGACCGTCATGGATGATATGGCTGACCATCGTTGAATGACTGATATGGCTGACCGTCATGGATGATATGGCTGATCATCGTTGAATGACAGATATGGCTGACCGTCATGGATGATATGGCTGATCATCGTTGAATGACAGATATGGCTGACCGTCATGGATGATATGGCTGACCATCATTGAATGACTGATATGGCTGATCGTCATGGATGATAATACAAAGTGATCGAGCCATTGAGGTTGGACAGGACCGGCTGTCGTTGATTTGGACTGGTGGATCACTATAAAAAGTGATCGAGCCATTAGGAATTGGACAGGACCGGCTGTCGTTGATTTGGACTGGCGGATCACTATAAAAAGTGATCGAGCCATTGGGAATTGGATAGGACCGGCTGTCGTTGATTTACTGGGCAGATCAGTGTGCTGAAAGATCAAGCCGTTTGAGAATTTTGACAGGACCGGCTGTCATTGGATTGTTCCGCAGAAGATTGCATCGCATCCCTTGGCAAACAAATCGAGAGGATGGCGACCATTCTTGGTTCCTGCTTTCAACATTTAACATACACAATATGCAAAGGCATGTATAATATATTGAAAATGCAGATGCAAGCTAAGGGTGGCTCCTAGGAGGACAACGACACCTAAGGACTACCACTGAGCCTCATTACTGTACTGGCTGTTACTTCTGAGATGTGCACCTAGATAGATAGACGTTGAGCGGGCCAGCGTGCCCAGTTGACGCTTTAGTAATGGAATTGGGTCTGCGTGCCCTTTCCTCGATGCTTGGGCAGATGTGCCCCAGAGATGCTTTGCTTGGCCTTAGGCTGACGTGCCCTTGTTGCTCACAAGATTCCATTGCTAATGGATTACTGATACTAGGGGTAGCAATGTAACAATTGCGTTTTCCAGTTTATTGACTCTCTTTTGCAAGTGTTGAAGAGAATACAAAAACTAACCACTAATATCCAATTTGCATTGACGAACAATTTGAATTGACACACAGATGCGCGCACATATGTGCAGACTGGTCTAGCTCAAACGAAAAGGGAGAAAGAGTCCCAGGGTACAATGCGAACCCTTAGACACACGGAACACAATGAAATTTTGGGCATTAATGAGCCAAAACTCACAACATTCCTTAACAGGTGAAACTGACACTTGCGAAAAGTGCAAAAGGCACAAAGACCTGTACAAACAAAATCGAGAAAAGCATCTCGAAATGACAATTGATTGAAAAACTGGAAAAATGTCGCAAAAACGGACATAAGATGCATATTATGACACGTATAGGCCCGGACTGAAACCGACACCCCCGTGTAGTCACATTAAGTCCATATGACTTGCATGGTATGACAAGACTTGGCAAAAGCCCCTGGAACGACATTCGAGGGCAGTAGCTGACTGCTACTCTCTGTTGCAGGACTTGAAGAAGCGTGCGCAGGTTTGAGACCAACGCGCATCACTTCGAACAAACGCAATGCGGTTGCTTACACCAGACTTTGCTGAACTTAGAATAAACTGTGAGCCTATTAAGGCCTCTAGCATTTCGTTCTGTTTTTTATGCTTCAAATATTTTAAGACTTATGCTCAGCCTGTAAATTGAAGTAGTTTGTAATAAAATTGAAAGACAAAGGTTTTCCCCCTTCTGATTCCTCCAATGCAGCTTGATCTTCGATCCTCTCCAATCTTTGATGTGTACCAAAACGTCAACCATGGATCCAATTGATAGATTGTGACCGAGTCTCGAAGAGAGACTGCCTACGTATCCCAAGCTAGGGAATTAGGTCAAAACGTAGTTCAGGCCAAGGTTAACTCTCGAGTATTTACCTCTCCTTTTACGCTCTAACTTTTGCCTAGAACCGCCCATTCGGGTCTTCGGTCTAGCGAGCTTTGATTGATTGCCTATTCATTTTTGCCTAAACCACCTTCATAGGTTTTGGTCTAGCAAGCTGCTCTAACTTTTGCTTGGAACTACCCACCCTTGGGGTTTTCAGCCCAACGAGCTTCTCTCAGGGAAAAACAACTTTTGAATTTATCCAGGTTGACCCAGGGTATTGAATTTGTTGCCGTCGAGGTCGAAGACCTTTTGGCCGCAGCCCCGAATACAATGGCTTTGATGATGCAGGGTCAAGAGTGCTTCGGTTGACATGCCTTGCTCCGGGCCGTTGTGTACACTTTCTCATTTGTGCTTGGCGGAACGCCACTATAATTGCTTTGAACATGGTACGAGGCCCGGAGCCTTCTGTGCTTCTGCTTTCTGGATTGGCACCCGGTAGCAGGGGATTGATACTTATTTGTCCCAAGATTAACGCGAGGCGTGACTTGATGAGACCACGCCAAGACGTCGATGAATTCTTCGAGCCTGTATGACCGGGCACAATGCTCCTCTGGGAACAGCTTTGAACCAATTGAACCATTGGGAGGTTATACTTGTCTTTCAAGTTATTTTTTTGAAACTACTTCTTCTTTTAATAGGCTGAGCACGCCTATCGTCTTCCCTTTCGGCGAGGGAATACATTTCCTTGGAAATGATCTCATCGAAATCTATCCCTTCGTCGTTAAGGTCGACACAGTTTATATAAAAGCCAACGAAGTACTTAGAAGTAAGATAATGCATACCATAAAAACCCTCGGGGTTTGCCAAGTATAGCAGACTCGAAACGTGAAACAAAAGCTACGACGTGGAGGGCCAAGAGGCACAACCTCCGACTCAGAGCTAGACTTAGACAAGTGCAAAAGACTCCGTGTCAGATTCAGACAAGACGCCAATGCAAACTAGACGCGGTTTTGAAAATGCATTTGTTAAAAAGCTACCCGTAGCTTCTACAAAAAGAGGTAGGATCCAGCGGGTGTCAGGCCCAAGCATCAGCACTTCGGCTTCCTCAGCTTCTTCGACCAAACCTACTTGGTGCTCCTTTGAACAACGGACCTCAGCCAAACGGTCCTCTCCTTTGCAAGCCCCTCATCACTGTCAATCCAAGTGTTGGCAGAGAAAGCCTCGACTGCCCAACCTATAGCCATCATGTTAACCTCCGGTTCGGACGGGATGGATACGATGGGTTTGGGTTGATGTGCTGGGACGATGTAGTGGCTAGGGTTGAATATGGTGGAGCTCGGGTTGATTTGAGTGGAGGTGATAGATACCTGACCAACCAGAGGGTCAGACCCGTGTTGAGGCAAGGAGTTGGAAATGACGTTGGGCTTTGGTGGAACTTGAACCGTGCCATCATCAATAAGATCTTGAATCTCATGTCGAAGACGATAGCACTTGTTAGTGTGATGGCCAGGCATTTGGTGGAAGGCACAGAAGAGGTTAGGATTGTAATCGACAGGAAGAACTTTGGGAGGAAGAGTTGGGGTCAAAGGTTTGAGGTGCCCAGACTTGACGAGTTTCTCCAACACTGCGGATAGAGATGCCTCGAAGACTGAGAAACTCCGGGGTTGGGTTCGGGCTCGGAAGCTTTGAGTGTTTTGAACCTGATTGATATCGGCATTGGAGTTGAAAGCTGGAGCATCGCTCCTACTTGTAGCTGTATTGGAGTAGCTGATGTTACCAAACAATGAACTACTATTTTCCGAATAAGCCTTCGACTTAGCTTTTTGAGTGGAGGAAAAAGAAGACGCCCCTCTTGGCAGAACTCCAGTTTGCAGCGCATCCTCGATGGCTAGGCCAGATTCGAAGAAGGTCTCAAAGTTGGCAGATGCTTGAACCAGCACGAGATGCTTAGCATAGTCGAGATGCAGGTTGCGGGAGATAATACGGAGTTGATCTCTCTCACTCGGCGTTCAGTCATTAGAGCGGCTTTGGCTCTCCACCTTTTCACAAAGTCCGCAAAGGACTCATTTGCCTCCATCTTCGTGGATTCCAACTCTCGAATAGTCATCTTGAGTTGAGCGTTGTAGCTGTACTGTGAGACAAAGGCAGCCCCTATGTCTTCCCAAGTGCTTCTTTTGGCGATGTCGAGCGACAGAAACCAGTGGAAGGCAGGCCCAGAGAGAGTTTGAGGGAAAAGTTGAGACATGGTCTCGCTTTCAACACCCAGTAGCTTCATGGTGGCATGATAGCCATATAGATGAGTTCTGGGGTCACCGCTCCCGTCGAACTTAACCAAGTCAGGCATCTTGAACTTGTCAGGGAGCTTGGCATTAGGGTACAGGCAGAGACGATCCAAGTCAATTCCCCCTGCGCTGATCTTCTCAGACTTAGAGACTGCCTCCTCCAGCTTTGCCATCTTGGCCATGAGAGCTGCCATATTAGGGTTTTGCACAGGTTCCCCACCCGCAAGATTCGGGTTTGCAGCAGGTGCGCGAACTTCCCTAAGGTTGAGCTGAACAATGAGACGCCCCTCGTGATTCGGATCTGGGACCAAGACAGGCTGTTCCTGGTTGGCCTCATCGTCCTCGCCTTCCTCTTCGAGAGGAGGTGGAAGACGAGTGTTGATAAGGTCATTCAGACGGGCGATGGAAGTATCAGTCTGGACAGCCCTTTGCTGCATAACGGTGATGCTATTCTGGAGGTTTGTGAGCACAGCCTCTAGAGTGAGCGGTTGATCTGCCATGACTGGCTTTGAAGGTGTTGAAGAAGGGGAAGCTGACGGCATGGCTCTTTGCAAAATTGATGGCGAACCCGACTGTAGGGCGGCCAACAATGAACCTGGAGAAGCCTCCGTTGCAACTGACTGAGATTCGAGCCTGATAAGTCTTTGAATCGGATTCTGAAGACGTTCCCAAGTAGGTTTGGCTCTTCTTTTCGGTACTCTCTTGCTCGGTGCAATGGCTTGAACTTGACAGTAAAGTAAGAGAAAGCTCAGTGGCGTTTCTGCAGCAATCAGAATGCAATGTACACGTCGTCGTCGGTGTCAACCCTAGACTCCAGAACTAGAGACGACTCTGTCTCATGATGTTCGGACGCTGCTAGAATCCTCGGAATTCTTTTCGAGGGTGTGTCCTTGGAAAGATCAAACTGATCCTAAGAGATGTCAAAACATACTAAATCTTTGGCTAGTCCCCCTTTTGAAGATTCGACTTTGAACAACGCGGTATTGATGACATGACACCTTAACCGGGGTGGCTTCAGTGACAACGCGCTTTAGCCGGGGCGGTGTACGTGTGAAGCACGATAACCAAAATGATATCAACATCATGACACCAACGCTTTGTGGTTCCTTATTTTCGGTTGAATCCTCAATCGGGCATGAGCCAAGGACTTAATAAGGTTTGATTTCTCAAAATCTCGCTGATCTAAGGACTTTTTGAAAAATTAACAACGAGCACCATCGAGATGCACGACTCTTCAGCGTCCTAGTAAGCATAAGACAGACTCGAAAAAGTGACAATCTTAGAAGCCGCCCTAAACATGCTCCTACGCAGAACAGAATGCATGCATGCATGTACAGAACCAGAGACGAGTTTGCCTCACAAGTTTCAGACGTTGCCGGAATCCTCAGAATTCTTTTCAGCGTGTGTCCCTGAGTAGATCGACAGATCCTAAAAGATGTCAAAATAGACTAAATCTTTGACTAGTCCCAATTGAAGATTCAACTTGGAATTTGGAACAACTCGGTGTTGATGGCGTGGCACCTTAACCTTGCACGCCGCGGTGTATAGTGACAACGCACTTCAACCTGGGTGGCACCAGTGACACGGCATCACTACTTTTGTTGTTCCTTATTGTCGGTTGAATCCTTAAACGGTCATGAGCCGAGGATGTAGTAAATTTTGATTTCTCAAAGTCTCGTTGATCTAAGGACTTTGCGATTGATAACGAACATTCGACAGAATGAATGACTCCTCATCGGGCCTAGCAGCGTCTTAGACAGCGTAAGACAAACTCGAAAGAAAGAACCGCCTTAAGCATGCTCCTATGCAAAACAGTGCATGCGATAGGGAAAACAGTAACACATAAACAGTTACAGGGGTTAGATGCACATAATCTTACCCTGTAGGTACCTATCCTAGTTTGGAGAGTTCTAGTGCTTTGTATATGCAAAGGCTGGTTTTGGCTTGTAACAGGTTCCTCGGACTAGGGCCACAGAAATACCTCCCGTTGCCCGCGTAATCGGAGAACAACAGTCGAACGATAGAATGACCCATCGTCGTCGAAGGTTGTTGGTCATTCGGGGTCCCCGGGCTCCGGTAAACCGTGCCGGATTGCCAAAACGATCCAACGAGGCTATCCCACATCGATGCAAATGAGAATGCTAGAAATTGATTAAGAAGAAGAAGATTCACAAAATCGCAAAATGCCTTTTCAAATTTTGCTAACTTTATTTAATCCATCTTTAGAGGAAACTACACAAGTGAACAATCGAAAAAGCCCCAGATTAGAATGGCCGGACACGAGGTCCTGTTAAATCACCATTCCAACCTTCGGCAGCGCGAAGCTCACCGTTTTAACAGACTTTTAATGGATTGTTCCCAAGTGTATTAAACTCTAAATGTGGATCAATATTAGTTCGATCATCCCCAGCAGAGTCGCCACTGTGGGCAGCATGCCCTTGGAAAAGGATTCCGTTCCCTTCCAACATGGCAAGACCCTCGGAATCGAGGGAGCGCGAGCGGAGAGGCAAGCGCTCGTAAATACAGAGTCGCCACTCGGGTTTTGAAGGTCCGACACCCAAGGTACCGTATTTCGAAGCACCTGCCGCGCTATTTGATTTGAAAAAGTTAAGGAAACCAGTCCGTCATAACCATATCTGGGTTCGGGAGCCAGGTTACGAGAGGGGAAAGTTTTAAGGCACCCCTCTCACCCAATCCGGAGATCGGTCTCTACTTAAGCGATTTGGAAACATTGCGATTCTTCTTTTATTAATCAATTTTAGCCAGTTAGGGCAGGGGAACAGTTAATCGGGGATTAAAACTGTAACACTTTGCAGGATGTGATAGAAAGCATGTTTGCTCTATTGAAACAATTAGAATAGATGAGAACAGACTGCTATGGGAGTTTTAAACAGACTGGAAAGCCCCTGTTTTAGAGTGTCGTACGCAGGAGGAAACCAGTTTGCACTGATCAAGTCAATGCATGTTGATCATACCTGTGCGCGCTACTACAAGACCTGCACGCGCTAGTAAGCCTAAGCCCACAGCTCTTATTCTCAAACCCTCTGGACTCTGGAACGGACCAGTGCACACCCAGGACAAACCAAGCAGTTTATGCAGTTATAATATACAGTTCAAAGGCCGAAAAGCCCTACAAATTAGCAAAACACCCCATAAACAGTGTGGGGACAAAATAACAGCCTAAAACCAAGTTAGCCATGCAAGGCCAGCCACTGGTCGGGGATAAACAGTCGCGCGAGGAAGCCAGTCTGTCGCGCGACAATGCTCCCTGGCGCGCGATGGTCGCGCCCTGGCGCACGATGGTTACGCCCTAGCGCGCTGGTCAACGCTCCATTTGACAATCGCGCGCGGGTTTGGGTGCAGCGCACGCGGGCATGGGTCAATCTTCCAGTGTTCGGTTTTGCTCATCCTGGGTTCTGGGACAGGTCCAGAATGATCCCAGGGGTATCCCAAGGCAACAGAAATGCATTTTGACATTTTGAACTTGTAGTTTAAACTAAGATAAGCAGTAAACAGTTTTTAACATGCATCAACAGTGATCTATATACAAAGTAAAGCATAAAACAGTAGGACACCAATCCCCACGCGGTCCATCGTGCACAACAACGAAGTGTCGCGCGCGAGACTGGGATCGTCGCACGCTGGTTCCTACTAGAACGGTTTTTGAAACCTTGCCAGCTTTAGGATCAGGACTGGTATTGATTACCAGCCTTGGCCCTGCTAGCCCCCCTCAGGGATCAAAACAGAGAGCAGAACAAAGGTAAGCTATACCTTTGGTTTTTGAGTTTGAACGGTGTTTGAGCTTTGAATGTTCGAAGTTGAAAGTTGGGTTTGAGTGAGAACAAGCTATGTTCTTGAGTGCTAGGTAGGAAACCAAGTGCTTCACTTGCTAATGGAGAAGAGATAAACAATTGGCTAGGGTTAGAACCTTTTTGCTTTCAATTTTTGGAACCCTTTGAAAGAGAAACAAAGGGGGCTATTTATAGGAGAAAGGGAGGTGCAACCAACCAAGCAAAGTTTGGCCTTGGTGGCTAAATGCCCCCCTTTGGAAAGATTGGTGGAAGATATGGAGCTGCAAAGAGAGGAGTTCAGCCAGTCCATGAGACTGGCTTTGGGTTGCATTGGTGGCCAAGTTTCTGCCTCTGGAAAAGGTTGGTGGGGACTGACCATCGCGCGAGGGTGCGCCCTGGCGCGCGATGGTCAACGGTCAAACTTTGTCCACCTGGCAGTTTGACCATCGCGCGAGGGAGTGGGTCTGGCGCGCGATGGTTGCGCCCTGGGGCACGTCAATAGGGTTTTTGGCTTTTGGAAGTGGCTTAGGCTAGATTAGGTTCAAGGGTTTTTCAAACACTCAAAGCTCAAACACTCGACATTTCCGGGGTGTTCTTGATCCGTTTCATCATTGGGGAATCAAATACCGTAAGTAAACTAATCTGGAAGCCCAGATTGGGGTGTCTACAATATGATTTGGATTCTTTCTTGCCTATATAAGGCATGCTTGAGTGGTTGTGTAAGTAAGTAGTATCCTAGCCAAAGAGAGAGAGAGAGAGAGAACTCCTTTCAACACTTGGTCTATCTCTCTTACTCTTTTATTCCATCTTTGTTCTCAAAATAAATTTAGTTTGTGAGTTTTAATATGAACGTGAGAGTCTTGGGCAAAGTGTAAGAGTGTTCTTTTGTGGAGCTTTGGGTTCTCCTACTTGTGCAGAGTAGGTTCGAACCATACGATAAATTATCGGGCTGTTATATCCTGGAGGGGACAAGTCAGAGATTTTCTACTGCACCGGTTTGTTAGCGTAGAGGGCTTGAATCTCCTTAAAGAGAGTGAGATTTCCGCGACTTAGCCTGTTAATTTGTCCATTGTAATATTTATTTTTGGTGTAAACTCTTGTACAATGCACTGGAACAAACAACTTTTAACACAATGTTTCCCGTGGCTCTAATGTATGCTTTAAATAAATAAATCATGGATCACCTATATAGAATACGTTTTTTTGATGTACATTTGGCCTTGGTAAACCACATGGTTTTAAATAAAGGCCGTTATGTATAGTATCGGCCATCACGTAACGAGATTTCGAACCTCAAATACCATTATATACTTACGTATCGGCCGACACACAGCGATACTATTCAACATCGGCTGATACATGACTATATCACTGATACCATTACGTTTTTTGATACTGCGATATAAAACCCTGCTCACAAAGAATGTAGCCCAAACTACAGGTCTGACATTGTGAGTATTCTGCACATTTTCCTGTATATTTAGCAAAATAATTCGGCCTCTCAGCTCTCAATTAGTTTCTTGGCCTCAAGATATCAACTTTCTCAAGATGCAGCAACTGGTTTTGTTGTATTAGGTATGGGATGTGCTATCAAACGATGAGGTTGTTGGAAATTTTACGGAATTTCAGATGAATGAAATCGGGGCTACCGGAGGGTCTCTCGAGGCAATCGTGCTCATTCTGAACGCACCACAATCAATAGACGTATTGAATTGTGGGATTCTGTAACTCCCGTAACCCTCCTCATGATGGTGTATTATTCTTGTAACCTCTAGCATTTGATAGCAGCATAATGGCTGAATTCAAATCAGCAATTGATGACTGCATTCACCTCTCCTACCTCTTCCACTCTATATAAAGGAGGCTCATGTTTTGGAGGAATCACCAGCAAATTCTCAACATTCCAGCATATTCTAATATTCGTTCTTGAGAGAGAAAGGCAGGCGGTAGTCAGTTCGCCAAGGCGGTCGACGATGGTGTTCCGACGGCTTGCGGTTTAGCCGAGCCAACCCTGGGAGGAAGTCGCCGACGCAACCTACAATACCCATGGTAGGCGGCGAATCTTTCTTAAGGAGACTGTGGTATCACACAGGACTCGGTTTGATATTCTCGAATTCAGTTTGTATCTCGACTGTTTCAATCTGTTATTTATCTGTATTTTGTTTCGATTATGTAATTGTTAAATTATCAATGAAATTGTTCTCTGGATTTTCTGTATATGCCGAATTTTTCCCAACAGAGGTCGCAAACATTGTTGCTTCAGCAAGGAAGAGATCTACAGCTGCTAGAATTCTGGTAGATCGCGCTGTAAAAGCATGGAGACGTATGTATCCAACTTCTAGGGTCGACGATTGTGCGGTCGTGTGCTTGTTTCTCAAAAACCAACGACCTTAATTAACCAAGTCCATGTCTGAAGCAAGTCGGTTGAGTAATTAAGAGTTCCTCGGAAGTTGGAGGCGCTCATCACTCCAAGAGCATAGAGAGTGATGATGGACTTGACACTTTAATAAACTGCGAAATCAATCATATTCCTCTTCGGAATACGTTAACTCGGCTTTCTCGATCGTTGAGTCATGGTCTTGGTCGCCGAAGAATGGCAAAGGATTTCAAAGACTCTAAACATTAATGTGTCTTCTTGTTATCAATTTTGAAAATGAAAGTAATAATTATCAATATCAATAAATTGAATTTCGTAATTAATAAAGCAAGCGGAAGTGCGGTCCCTTTATTTTTTTGCTCCTTACACATTATAAGTTAGTAGGGGATGAAGGATAGATGGTTTGTTTAAGGTACTAGATAAAAGAGTTTTTTTTTTTTATCCCCCAAACTATGCACATTTTTTCTATTTAGTCCCTAAACTATCAATTTGACGATTTCATCCCTTAACTATCATTCCGTTACCTACTTAGTCCAATAGATAACGGAAGTTAAGGAATTTGAACGGAAAATGCCATGTAAGGCCTGCTTGAGACCTTGTAGAGCAGATACTTGATTATGAGAGTCTTAGAGAAAAAAATTAATTGTGACCCTTGAGGATAAAATGATCAGAAAAATAAGACCTTCGCACCGATTTTAATAGATTGAAAATTGGAGCACTTAATTTTTTAACCATATTTTTTAGTATATAGACCTTCTAAAATAATTAAGTGCTCGAATTTTCAATCCATTTGGAACGGTGTGAAGATATTACTGTATTTTTCTGATCATATTATTCTAAAAAGTCATGATTAATTTTTATCTCCAAGGCTATCATAATTAAATATCTGCTTTTTATTTGGAACCTTTTAGAACAGATACTTGATTATGAGGGCTCCAGAAAAAAATTAACTATAACCTTTTAACATAAAATGATCAAAAAAATAAGATCTTTACAGCGGTTCACAACTGATTGAAAATTGGATTGCTTAATTTTTAACCATATTTTTAATATAGAAACAGTCTAAATTCTATATAAAGAATTGAGTCTTTTTAAAAAAAAACTATGTATGTGTTAGTCTCTATAAATTTTCACGTAAGATTTTAATATATGAACCTTGTAAAAAAAAATTAAGTGCTCCAATTTATAATTTATTTAAACCGATGCAAATATCTTATTTTTCTGATCATTTTATCCTAAAATGTCATAATTAATTTTTAATAAACTACGAAATCAGTCATATTCCTCTTCGGAATACGTTAACGGGGCTTACTCGATCGTTGAGTCATGGTCTTGGTCGCCGAAGTATGGCAAAGGATTTCAAAGACTCTGAACATTAATGTGTCTTCTTGTTATCATTGAACCCAAAATGGGTTTGGCCAAAATGATTGGCTTCTGTAAGAATTTGTACATTGTTTAAAGAGAGAAATGTCATAGCATGTTCTCAGGGGCGCTCACATTGAATTTTTAGGTTTGGCATTACATTCTTCTCCTCTTGCTTCCCATTTCTTCCCTTTTGGGATTAGTATGAGCGCGACATGAACGATTGCGGTTTATTCACCAGTATCATACCGATGTCGGATTTCCCAAGATGGGCTCTCACATATGTAAATGATGAAAATATTATCATAAATTAAATATTTAAAATGAAAGTAATAATTATCAATATCAAGAAATTGAATTTCGTAATTAATAAAGCAAGTGGAAGTGCAGTCCCTTTATTTTTTTGCTCCTTACACATTATAAGTTAGTAGGGGATGAAGGATAGATGGTAGTTACAATGATTAATTGAATTAGAATGTGTGGATGATGAATAAACGTGTTGAATTTCTTTTGC
Source organism: Rhododendron henanense subsp. lingbaoense (assembly GCA_020567845.1). Taxonomy (NCBI): domain Eukaryota; kingdom Viridiplantae; phylum Streptophyta; class Magnoliopsida; order Ericales; family Ericaceae; genus Rhododendron; species Rhododendron henanense. The sequence goes on along the minus strand of CM036313.1, from coordinate 31,460,907 downwards.
CCTTGCTCATTATCTTTGTGACGGTCAAAATGATCAGGTGAATGCAAGAGAGGTAGAAAGGCAATTTAACACAGCTGACAGCCTGACATAGGGTGAAGTTCACCTGCACTATTTTCTCTGTTTTCGGTATTTTTGTCTAAAACTTACTTTTCGTAATCTTTGTTTAAATTTTCCTCGTAACTTTTGGGATTAATCGTTTCTCTTAACGTGAGGAACCGAAAAAGGTATAAAAATATGGACTGAAGTTGAAAAAAGTTCATGTAAGGCGACACTGTAGATAGAAACTACCAGTTGTTTGGTATTTTTTTTCCTCCTTCATGAACTTTTTTCTTTTTCGTTTGTTGTTATATTTTTTTACTTTTGTAGACTCCTTTCGTCGAGACAAATGATTAATCCAATAAATAAAATGTGAATTCAACAAAAAATTTAAAAAGACGACAAAAATACCGAAACGAAAAATACCAAAGATATTATGATAACTCACCTATGGGGATTGTTGGATGTTGCATATCTTGCTTCTCTCGGTTTGATATTATATACTTTCTATCCTATATGCTTGCTAGTTAATGCTAGCACCAGTTATAAAGACTTTTGGATCTAGAGAATAAATTCTATCTACCGTCGGTGTAAAATTTCACTTTTTCACCACCGCCTATTATGGGCCCCACCGAGTGTCTATTGTTGTGATCTAAACCGTTTATATTTTAAGACCTGCAATATAGTATTGCCATGCAAAAAATCAGCTTCATCGAAAGTCGATAGATATATCAAAATTTAAATTTTGGTTTATAAATGGATGATCTGATTTTTGTCAATAATAATAAAGATAAACTATCCATTTTACAAAGAAAATTTTAATTTTTGATACTCCTATCGATGTCCGATCAAGTGTATTTTTTGCATGGATACACTATTATGTGGGGTCTACAAGATAAACGGTTCAGATCAACAATAAGCACATGGTAGGACCAAAAAGGGTGGTGGTGGAAAAGTGGAGTATTCCACCGTCGGTGGAAAGAATTTATTCTCTTGGATCTATAGTCCGAGATATTACATTGAGATTAAATTCTATCCGGCTCATCTGGATAGAATGGGTTTTCTGCCAGCACCCTTCGTGGGCTCGCTTCGCGTATTTTTTTGGGTAATCTAAACCGTGCATTTTGTAGGGTTTGTAAAATAATGTATCTATGCAAAAAAATCTGCATGTCCGGACAATGATAGGTATGTCAAAAGTTGAGTTCTAGACAAAAAAATGGACGGCCTGGATCTGTGAACTGTTTATTAAGTTAAATTGTCCACAGTCGTTCATTTTTTCATCAAAAAACTCAACTTTTGACATACCTATCGATATCCGGACAAACTGATTTTTTACATAGATAAATTATTATACAGGCTCTACAAGATGCACGGCTTGGATTACCCAAAAAAATGCGTGAAGGGGACCCACGGGTGTGACGGAAAACCCCCCTTTTCTGCCTGATCCAGACAAAATTTACTCTCTATTACATTCCCCTTTATATCCCCTCGCTAACGGGTAGGGTGTGTACGTGTGAGGAGTACTGGGCTGAGGTGTAATTTTACATGTTTAATTTGGAGAAAATGACGGCCAATGACGTGTTTTGATAATTAATATCCGTCAAGAACATACTGAGAACATTTGTTAATACTGAAAATGTCTTTGGCGAGTATTAATTATCAAAACACGTCATGGGTCGTGATGAATCAGCTTTGTGTCTAGCTCCGACCTGATCCTGCAAAACAAAGCAAGAGCTCAAGTCACCGGTGTGGTGGCATGCTAACCACCCTCCAATGCCAAAGTCAGAAGAGAACTTGCTATGTGGTAGGAGAATTGAGATTCTCAGTTATGGGTCGTGTGTACCTTTATTGGAGTTCTACCGTCACTTTTATAGGCATTTGATAGGAGGTTGAGTCCTAGTAGGACTGTATCCCGGGGATTTTGGATCATCTTAATGATGAGTGTGGAGTCCTGCCTTAGCTGGGACTCCATACTCACCCTGCCTTGGCATGGAATCCTTATCCGTCTCTGATTGTGTTTATCGTTGGCAACTTATGCTTATCTTATCGACATCTTTCCTTTATCCCTTGGGATTCAGGTTTCTCAGAATGGTATCTTGATTGGAACGGGTATATTTCATGAGTAAGATTGCCAGTTCCATCCCCTTCGCCATAGTTAGGGGCCAGAGCTGGTCCTTGGACCTTGTGGCAGCTCCGTGCGAGCAGCAGAGCTGGGGTACTTTGACCTCGTCATAGGTGAGATTGCTTAGGGAGGTGGAGATAAGACTGCTCTCAACTCCCCAGGTCTGTGCTTTTTGTAGTGCTGACCTGCTTAGTTCAACCATACTTATCAGGTACTCCCCTGTTCCCAAGCTCCAGCTCTTACATGGAGGTTGGAACATTGGTAAGACCTAGACGGCGGTTACCGCTCTATTCCCTTTTTCAGAGGGTTTTAAATACATGGGTCATGTCGTGGGACAGGTGTCAAGATCCCTACTACTTTGGTGTTTAGAGGTGGACGACGAAGATCAAGGAGCCATTCTCGAGATTGATGTTTATCGTTTAAGCTTCTCATTGCTTTGATCGAACTCTATCGGTGAGGCATTTGAATCCATTCAGGCTGATGAATCAGCTTTGTGTCTAGCTCCGACCTGGTCCTGCAAAACGAAGCAAGAACTCAAGTCACCGGTGTGGTGGCGTGCCAACCACCCTCTGATGCCTAAGTCACTAGAGAACTTGCTATATGGTAGGAGAATTGAGATTCTCGGTTAGGGGTTGCGTGTACCTTTATTGGAGTTCTACCGTCACTTTTATAGGCAAATGATTGGAGGTTGAGTCCTAGTAGGACTGTGTCTCGGGGATTTTGGATCATCTTAATGATGAATGTGGAATCCTGCCTTAGCTGGGACTCCATACTCACCCTGCCTTGGCATGAAATCCTTATCCGACTCTGATTGTGTTCATCTTTGGCATTGTATGCTTATCTTATCGTCGTCTTTCCATTATCCCTTAGGATTTAGGTTTCTTAGTATTATACCTTTGGTTGAAATAAGTATATTCCGTGAATATCACTTATCCTGCCTTAGCTTGGGACCAGAGCTGGTCCTCTAATGTCACGACAGCTTCGTCTAAAGAGCGGAGCTGGCACCCCTTGACTTTGTCACGGGTAATACTCCCCGGGGGCCACAGGCATGGCTGGCTTCCATTCCCCAGGTCCGTGTTTCTGGCGATGCTTACCTCCTTAGGTCTATCCTACTTATCAAGTACTCCCCTATTTCCAAGCTCCAGCTTTTGCTTGGAGGTTGGGAACATAAGCCGGACCTCAGTGGTGGTTACCACTCTTTCTTTTTTGGCAGAAGATTTTAAATACGCGGGTCAATTCATGGGATAGGTGTTGTGATCTCTGCTATCCCGGTTCTTAGAAGTGGACGACAAAGATCAGGGAGCCGTTCTCAGGATTGATGCTTATCGTTTAAGCTTCTCATTGTTTTGATCAAGCTTTATCAAAGAGGCGTTTGGATCAACTTAGGCTATTTTCTGCGCGAGACCCTTCTTCTCCGATTCTCTTTCGCCATCCTATTTAGAGCCCGTCCTGCTTAGGTACGTTCCTCTTTCTTGGTTGTTCTTTCTTCTCCTGTTTTAAGCTAGATTCTTTTCCCGAAGTAGAGGTTTCACGCCCAACGTAGGCTGCTCCTGGGGAGTTTATTTGTGCGAGGTTGATTGGCTTCGCTTCTTTCAACCTCTACTCTCCCATTATTGAGGATTTTGCCCCCTATTCTATTGTTATTCAAAACAGGGTGTTCCGGGACCTCTTTTACCGACTAGCTCCCTTGTTTCCACGATTCCCCATCGGAACCCTAATGTCAGAGGGTTTTATCAATTTTTCCTCGATCCTCCATGCTGAAGATTCGACTATGGAAGAGGAGGTCTCAATGCGTCGTGGCAGCGGTATTAGGGCTTCGTCTGACATGGGTCAGTCAAGCAGTGCAAAGCCTTCGTCGCCTTTTGCTTCTTCGTTAAAGGGTTCCCGTAGGGTCCCTGCTTTTTCTGCTTCCAACATCCCCTCCACAATTACAAATGAGGAGTTGGCCGTTCTTAGGGTTAGATATTCTATTCCAGCATCTGTTTCTCTTAGGAAACCTTTTGGGTCTGAACGGGCATGCACCTTTGTTGAAAACGAGACTTGTCTCTATGTTGGCGCCCTAGAAAGAGGTCTGCGCTTGCCCTTTCCCACCGTGGTGAGGGACATCTTGAGTTTTCTTGGTTTGGCTCCTGGCCAAATTGTACCCAATTCTTGGCGCCTCCTGATAGGTTGTGATGCGTTGTGGGGGGCGATGTCGGATGGACAAATTTCTCTGTCAAATGGACCTTTCTTGAATCAGTTTTCAGTTAAAGAAGCCCCGGGTGGCACTGGGTGGTATTATTTCACAAAGAGGCCTGGTGAGGGGGAGCTAGTCACAGAGCTCCCTGCTATAAACAATAATTGGAAAGATAAGTTCTTTTTTGTTGGTGGTGAGGGTTGGGAGCTCCCTGATTGGGAGGTTGGAAAATATACCCCTCGGATCCTTAGTAGGTGGGGAGTCCCCATCACAAATTGTAAGCTATTGCTTTTCTTTAATCCTGTTGCTTTATGAATTTATTCATATCTTCATAAATTCTTTTTACTTTGTGCAACTCGTGCACCATACCCTTTGAGTCCTGCCTCAGCAGTGGAGCTTCAACAAGCTTGGAGCTACGCTATTCACAGTTGGGAATTACTTGTAACCCCGGAGTCGTTGGCTGCATATCTATTGGGCCCAGAGACCACTCGTGAGGCCTTAGCACTCTCTAGAGGTAGTTTCTGCCTTTTATTTGTTTTCATGCTTTAAGCTGACTTTTTATTGCTTCCATTGCTTTTCTTTTTAGAAGAAGAAAGTGAGGATAAGGGCATGGCACCAAAAATGGACAAAGCTTTGCTGGCCCAATTGAGAGCTGAGAGAATGAAGCAATCATCTGGAGCCGTAGGTCCTAAAAGGAAGAGCTCCCGTCTTCAGAAGGAGCTAAACGTTGATAGCTTTCTGGATGCCGACCTTTCAATCGATCTTGCTCTTGACTTAGTGGTTGAGTAGATTGTTAAGGGGGAGGCCGAGAAATCAAAAAGGAAAGCGAAGAGTGCGGCTGTGGAGGGTACCCCTTCTGCAAAGAAGACAAAGACTTCTGGTGGTCCTTCTGTGTTGGGCAATTATCAGGAGGCCCTCGAGCGTGCTTCTGGGTTGCTTTGTGTAGTTGATAAAGAGCTAATGGCGGAGATGTCTTGATGAAGCAGTTTTGAATCCGGCACCGACCTGATCCTGCAAAACAAAGCTGAAGCTTGAGTCACCGATGTGGTGGCATGCCAACCACCCTCCGATGCCTAAGTCAATATGAAACTTGCTATATGGTAGGAGAATTAAGGTTCTCGGTTGTGAGTGGTGCGTACCTTTATTGGAGTTCTACCGTTACTTTTATAGGCATTTGATAGGAGGTTGAGTCCTAGTAGGACTGCATTCCGGGGATTTTGGATCGCTTTAACGAGGTGGGTGGAGTCCTGCCTTAGCTGGAACTCCACGAGCATCCTGCTTTAGCATGGAATCCTTATCCGATGATAACAATGATTATGATTAGCATTTTATGCTTGTCTTACCGACTTCTCTTCCTTTATCCAGTAGGATTTAGGTTTATCATAGTGGTATCTTGATGGGAATGAGTATTTTCCGTGAATATTACTTATCCTGTTTTAGCTTAGTGTCAAAGCTGGTCCTTAGACCTTATTCCAGCTCCGTCTCATGGGCGTAGCTGGCATCTTCTTACTTTGTCGTAGGTGGTGCTCTCCTGGGGGGGGCTTGGGGGAAGCTGACTTCTACTCCCCAGGTCCGCACTCCTTGCTGAGCTGGCCTTGCCAGATTTATCCTACTTATCAGGTACTCCCCTGTTTCCAAGCTCCAACTCTTGGTTGGAGGTTAGAAACATATTCCAGACCTGTGTGGCGGTTGCCGCTCTTTCTCTTTTTTGGAGGGTTTTAAATGCGTGTTGCATCATGAGACAGGTGTCAAAATCCTCGCTATTCCGGTGCTCAGAGGTGGACGACGAAGATTCAGGAGCCTTTATCGGGATTGATGCTCAGCGTTTAGGCTTACCCCTGTTCTGATCAAACTCTATAAGAGAGGCGTTCGAATCATCCCAGGCGACTTCTCGTGTGAGACCTTTCTTCTCCGATTATCCTTCGTCGTCGTGTTAGAGCCATCTTATTTAGGTACGTTTCCCCCTTCTTGCTGTTTTTCTCTTTCTTTTCATGTTAGATTTTTCCTTTCCTGGTATAGAGATTTCGAGCCCAGAGTGGGCTACTCCAGGGGAGTCTATTTATACTTGGTTAGCCGGTTTTGCTTCCGCCAACCTTGTCTCTCCCATTATAGAAGACTTCGCACCTTATTCTACTATACTCCAAGTTAGGGTTTTTCGAGATCTTTTTGGTTTATTAGCTTCCTCATACCCATGATCATCCGTCGAAACCCTAATGTCGGAGATTATTATCAATTTTTCCTCGATTCTCCAAGTTGAAGAGTCGACGGTGGACGAGGAGGTCCCAATGTGCCGTAGTAACGTGACCAAGGCTCCGTCCCATGTGGGTCATTCTAGCGGTGTTAAGCCCTTATCCCCCCCCGGTCTTCTTCGAAGGGTCCCTGTAGGGTTCCTGCCTTTTCCCCCCCGTCTTCTTTGAAGGGTCCCCGTAGGGTTCCTACCTTTTCTGCTTCTACCATTCCTTCCACAATCACGAATGAGGAGTTGGCCGTTCTTAGGGTTAGGTTTTCGATTCCATCTTCTGTAACCCTTAGGAAGCCCTCTGAGTCTGAGCAAGCCTGTTCTTTTGTTGAAAACGACACATGCATCTATGTCGGGGCTTTAGAAGGAGGTCTTCGTTTGCCCTTTCCTGCCGTGGCGAGGGAAGTACTGAGTTTCTTGGGTTTAGTGCCTGGCCAAATTGTTCCCAACTCATGGCGTTTGCTGATTGGTTGTGCTGCTCTTTGGGGAGCCATGTCAGACAGTCTTACGCCGTTTGACAAAAGAACCGTTTCTCAATCAGATCTCAATAAAAGAAGCTCCTGGAGGTGTAGGATGGTATTACTTTACCAAAAGGCCCGGCGGAGGAGAGTTGGTCACCGATCTCCCCAATGTCCATAAGAATTGGAAGGATAAGTTTTTCTTCGTTGGGGGAGATGGATGGGAACTCTCGAGTTGGGAGGTTGGGTCCTACACACATCATGTCCCCAATAGATGGGGGGAACCTGTTGCAAGTTGTAAGCCATAGCTTTTCTTTACATTTTTGAATTTTACCAGAATTTCTTTATTCTCAAGGGTTTCTGTCTCATGTTTTTGTGTAGCTCGTGCTTTATATCCTTTGACCCCTGCCACAGAGGCAGAACTGAAGTTGGCCTGGAGCTACGAAATCCATAGCTGGGTGTAGGGAGGTATTCCCGAACTGGTACAAATATTGGCCGAACACGTGGTGTGCCAGATCCGTGTAATGAGGAAAGTGATATGGGACTCCATATAAGATGAACGGCGGCGGTAAGATCCGGTGCACCAAGAAGGCACCAGATTAGACAGTCTGTTCGGCTGGGGTGGCCCAGTGACATGAGAAGTCATTAATTGGTACAGTCTATTCGGCTTAGGTGGGCCAATGACATGGGAAGTCATTTACTTGTGCAGTTTGTTCGGTAGGAGCATGTGCCGAACAGATGGAGTCATCTGTTCAAACGTTGTCTTAAGAGATAAGGCAATAGGAGTGTTCTGGGAGAAGAACCCAGTATACGGTAAAGATAAGTAAGGGGACAGTCCTATTATGGAACGAGTTCCATAGTAAGAAGAGACCCTATAAGTAAGGGATCTCGGTTGATTGGGGAAGAGATCCCCGAGAGAGCCAGGATTCCTATACAAGGCAGGAGACCTGGGGCAAAAGGATGCTTGAGAAGCAAGCATGCTCATATCTATAAATACGAGGTAAACCTGGAGGAAAAAGGTACGCAATAAATTGCATTCGTTCCATACTTTCCTACTGATAATTAGGGTTTTGATACAGTACGAGATACTAACTTAGGCATCGGAGGGCCTTTGCCACGAGAGTCAAAGGTGCGCTCACCCCTTGTCTGTTTTACAGGTTAGGGTTCAGGCGAAGGTATTAGGGTTCCGATTGGACAGCACGTGAAGGAAGGAGATTCAGCGCTGTTCTGGGTACTGTTTATTTTTCTCCACCTACAATTGGCGCCGTCTGTGGGAAACGAAAGGGTTCCCTTTTGAAATACGACCATGGTGGAAGTAGATCCAGTCACACCGCTCGCTGATAAGAACCAGGCTGGTGGGGGAGGAGATAAATCCCCACCAGGTGCTCCGAGAAAGCCTACCAGCAGGCATGATAAGAGGACGACAAGCAGAGATCCTCTCACCATCCAAGATAACTCCAAGAATAAGGAGGGCAGAACGGCTACAACCTCCACGCGAAGGAGCAAATCCCATCATAGGGGAGAGTCGGTTGCACATTCAAAGAGTGTGCATAGCAACGAGGATATCCTCGACGAGAAGAGGCAGGAAGTCGAGGAATATGCTCGACTAATTTGGAAAAGGGAACACGAGATCCGAGAGTTAGAGCGGATCCGAGAACATCCTGAGGACTCTGGATTGTCGCGAAGGAAATCTAGGGGAGACGGGCTGGCCATGGTGGAGTACACAAAGGCCCCTTCACGAAGAAGGAGGAGCAAGTCTAGGAGCCCCACTCCTGGAAGAAAAAGGGTTTCTTCACGAAAAAGAAGGAGCAGGAGTCCGAGCAGGCAAATAACTCCCCCACATCACAGGAGGAGCAGGAGCCGAAGCTCCTCACCCGATGAAGGCGTTAGAAAACACCATAGGGACAGGTACGAGAGACCTGATAATGATTGGAACAGGGCAGTGGCCCATGAATCTAAAAAATGAGAAGATGGGTCTATGACTGCACGAGAAGCAGCGAGGCAGGCCCTGAGTAATATAGCGGCATCACCTTTTTCAAAAAGGCTACAGGATGTGCGCTTGCCGAGCAGAGTGAAGCATGGGACGTTCGTACTTTACGAGACAAATGCGGACCCCGTTGCTCACATACAACATTACCAACAGGCTATGTTCATGCATGATGGGGATGATGCCATTATGTGTAAGATGTTCCCTTCAAGCTTGGGAAATGTGGCCTTATCATGGTTCCATAAGTTGGAGCCACGCTCCATACGAGGATGGATGCAGTTAGCAGAAGAGTTCACTGCTCGGTTCTTGACGAGTAGAAAGGCTCCCAAGACATTTGAAAGTCTCTCAATGATGAAGCGGGAGGACAGTGAGCCGATCAGAGACTACGCAAAGAAGTACTGGGAGACTTTCAATGAGATAGATAGTTGCAGTGAGGAGTATGCAATTGCTACATTCAAAACTGGCCTGCCTGTTCGGGGCGAGTTACGCCGGTCATTAAACAAACATCCGGTGGCATCATTGGCTAGGCTGATGGAGCGTATCGAACAACACGCCAGAATGGAGGATGACATACTCCGGGAGGAAGACAGAGTTGTTGCCGAACAGCCAAAGACCCCAGCGAAAAAGGCAGATAAGCCAGAACCCAAAACTTACCGCGAGAGGAAGGAGTACGGGCAGGTTAAGAAAGAACCATATAAGGAGAAACAGGCACCTGATCCTAAGTCATTCTTTTCAATAAGCACGGTTTGGAAAGAACCAATCTATAGGATTCTTTATCAAATAAAGAATCAGCCGTACTTCAAATGGCCCCCAAGTCTGGGTGGAGATAAGGATGCAAAATGTGCTACGAATCAGCACTGCAGTTACCACAAGGATTGGGGTCATATGACTGAAGATTGTGAGATGTATAAGAGACATCTCGACGATTTAGTCTCTCGTGGTTACCTTAAGGAATTCATTCAGGAGGATCCCAAAGATAAAGGGAAAGCAATGGAATTGGATTACGAGCAGAATCCTAAAGGGGTGATCCATATGATACATGGATTGGCTACACCTTATACGAGGAACGAGGTGAGGCTGCTGCAAAGGCAAGCCAAGCACGACCAGCACGTTATGCGATTGGGGAACAAAAGAGGGAGAGAAAGTGACCTATGCAACGAGGGCATAGTTTTTACGGATGAAGATCTGGGAGAAGTATAGGTCCCTCACAATGACGCTCTAGTCATAACCCTACGAATAGGGGAATTTGACATTGAGAGAATCCTGGTGGATTCAGGGAGCTGTACAGAGGTGTTGTACTACGATGCATTCAAAAAGTTGGGGCTAAAGCAGACAGATTTGGAACAATCTATTACACCCTTAGTTGGGTTTGGTGCAGGAGCACTTTGGCCCCTTGGAAAAGTAACGCTGCCTGTTCGGGCTGGGACAGTGGTTTTAAGGACTGATTTTTTGGTTGTAGATGTACCATCCTCCTATAATGCGATTATAGGAAGGACTTCGTTACATAAGATGAAGGCTGTTTCCTCCACATATCACCAGATGGTGAAATTCTCAGGATCTAACGGGGTTGAGAAGATCAGGGGTAATCAGAAGGCAGCACAATAGTGCCTAATTTCCATCATCAAGAAAGTTCCAAAGGCCCATCAAGTTCATACGGTAGAAGTACCAGATCAACCGATTGTCGAGGATGTCGGAAGAGATCCAACAGACAAAGTAGTGGAAGGCCTCAAGAAGATACAGATCAACGAGACTGATCCTGAGAGTTATTTTCTAACTGGGGAGTCACTGCCAGATGAGGAAGAATCCGAACTGGTGGGTTTCTTGAAAGAACATGTTGATGTATTTGCTTGGGTACCGGAGGAAATGCCTGGAGTGGATGCAGATGTGATCTGCCACCACCTAAATGTTGACCCACAGCATAAGCCCGTTATTCAGAAGAAAAGAAGGACAGCTGTACAGCATGTCGACGCTGTTATTGAAGAAGTGGATCGTTTGTTAGAGGCCAAAGCGATACGAGAAGTCTACTACCCAGAATGGCTATCCAACACTGTGGTTGTAAAAAAGAAGAATGGGAAATGGTGTGTCTGTGTAGACTTCACAGACTTGAATAAAGCATGTCCTAAAGATAGCTTCCCTCTCCCAAGGATTGATCAATTGGTTGACGCCACTGCTGGGTATGAACGGATGAGTTTCCTCGACGCATATCGGGGGTATCATCAGATTGCCATGTTTGGGCCTGATCAAGAAAAGACTTCTTTTATTACACCACGAGGGCTGTACTGTTACAGTGTCATGCCTTTTGGGCTGAGGAACGCATGAGCGACTTATCAGAGGCTGGCAACGATCATGTTCAAGAAACTTCTTGGCCAAACTATGGAGGTATACATAGACGATATGGTGGTCAAAAGCAAAACCCGGCAAGGGCATATTCTGGACTTGAAAGAAGCCTTTGAAATTTTAAGGAAATACAAGTTGAAACTCAACGCCTCGAAATGTGCGTTTGGGGTTGGTTCTGGAAAATTCCTGGGCCACCTGGTAACTCTGAGAGGGATCGAGGCAAACCCTGATCAGATAACGGCCTTACCGAAGCTACAAAGTCCCAAGACTACGAAGGAAGTCCAGAGGCTAACTAGGATGGCTGCGGCCCTCAATAGGTTCATTAGCCGTTCAAGTGATAAGTGTAGGCCCTTCTTCCAGTTGCTAAAGAAAAGAGAAGGATTTGAATGGGGAGCAGAATGTGAGCAGGCATTCCAAGATTTAAAGAAGTATTTGGCTCAAGCCCCCCTCTTGTCAACTCCGGACCCAGGTGAGACTTTGGTTTTATATTTAGCAGTTTCTGAACATGCTGTGAGTGTAATTCTGTTAAGGGACAAGGGGCTCGAACAAATCCCAGTTTATTATGTGAGCAAAACACTCCTGGACGCAGAAACGAGGTATCTGCCCCTCGAAAAACTGGTCCTTGCTTTGAGGACAGCAACGAGAAAATTGCCTCATTACTTCCAGAGCCACAGAGTTGTGGTCTATACTGAATTTCCATTAAGATCACTGCTACGAAAGGCAGATTTCTCTGGGCGGATCTCAACTTGGTCTGTTGAGTTAAGTCAATATGATATTGACTTCCAGCCGCGCACTGCAATAAAGGGCCAAGTGTTGGCAGATTTTGTGGCCGAATTCTCACCAACAGTAGAACCTCAGCCTCCTGCGAGACAGGAGCAGAAAGTTGAACTGTCAAAAAGGAAAGGTAAGGCGCCTGCCGAACAGGATCCTTTGGAATGGAAACTATTTGTCGACGGTTCTGCCTGCAACACTGGTTCAGGTATTGGTATTGTTTTGTTCCCTCCCGGAGGGGTTATGTTGGAACAGTCTGTTCGGCTTGGCTTTAGTGCATCAAATAATGTAGCAGAGTACGAGGCTCTCTTGGTCGGCTTGAACAGTGCAAAAACTCTGAAGGTTAAAAGGATCAGGGTTTATTGTGACTCACAACTTGTGGTAAACCAACTGTCCGGCGAGTATGAAGCCCAAAACGAGAAGATGGCAGCCTACGTGGAGGCGGCTAGAGGTTTACTTAATACCTTCGAGAGGGTATGTATAGAGCAGATAAGCTCTGGACAGAATTCTCATGTGGATTCTTTGGCTTGGCTGGCTGCAGCTGTTCCAACTAAGTTTAAACGAAAAGTAGCAGTTGACTACCTGGCCGAGCCGAGCATCGGCAGGAGTATAGACTTGGTCCTGGACGTGAACCAAGGACCAAGTTGGATGGATCCAATTGTGGAGTTTTTGCGAGATGAAACACTCCCTTCAGATAAGAAGGAAGCACATAAGATCAAAACCAAGTCTGCAAGGTTTTGGCTGTCCCCCGAGGGGAAGCTATATAAGAAGTCCTTCACTGGGCCGTATTTACTTTGTGTACACCCCAAAATGGTGCAGAAATTCTTCCATGAGATACACGAGGGAACATGTGCAAGCCATGCTGGGGGCAGATCTATTGCCCATCGAGCAATAACCCAAGGATACTGGTGGCCACACATGCAGGAGGACGCCAAGGTCTATGTTAAGATTTGTGAGAAATGCCAGAAGTTCTCACCTATGATAAGGACACCGGCCGAAGATCTGGTACCCTTAACTAGTCCTTGGCCATTTGCCCAGTGGGGAATGGACATCGTGGGTCCACTCCATAAAGCAACAGGAAATCGAAAGTTCCTATTGGTGGCCACTGATTACTTCACAAAGTGGATTGAGGCAGAACCCCTGGCCAAAATCACTGAAACCCATGATAGAGAGGTTTGTGTGGAAAAGTATCATTATACGCTTTGGGGCCCCTTACTCTTTGATCACAGATAATGGGGCATAGTTCCAGAAAAAGTTCAAGGCTTTCTATTCCCAGTATGGAATAAGGAACTATTACTCAACCCCTGCTTACCCTAAGAGCAATGGGCAAGCAGAAGCTTCCAACAAAACCATTCTCGATGGGATCAAGAAAAGGTTGGACAAGGCAAAAGGCAAGTGGCCTGATGAACTACCACTGGTGTTGTGGGCCCACCGAACAACGCCTAGGAGGTCTACGGGAGAGACCCCCTATTCATTAGCATATGGTACAGAGGCAGTTATACCCCTGGAAGTTGGCCTTCCAACCAACAGGACTGCATTGGTTGAGAGTGGGGGTAATGACAGGGCCCTAGAGATTGAGCTTGATCTGGCCGAAGAAAGGAGAGAAAGGGCCCTAGTCCACCTGGCCTCATACCAGGAACAGCTAATGAAAGGCTACAACAAACTTGTCCACCCTCAAGAATTTGGTATTGGGGACCTTGTGCTTCGAAAAGTACTTGGCAATACCAAAGTGGCTAATGAGGGAAAGCTAGGAGCAAATTGGGAAGGTCCGTATCGAGTAACTGAAATTGTGGGCATTGGGGCTTATAGGTTGGCAGACCTGGATGGGAACCCGGTGCCAAAGCCTTGGAATGTCCACAATTTGAGAAAGTTCTTTGTTTAAAAAGACTTTTGGTTTATCATTTATTTTGTTTTAGGATTGTGTAATTGTGTGAGAATTACGAAGAAAATTCCTTTGTTTTTACTTCTGTTAGTTGCAAGGGGTACGCATAACGACTCCTTGAGTTTGAGAACTATGAAATAAAAGTTATGTTTTTTGCAACATATTTGAATTTTCAGAAATTTTTGTTTCTTCTGGAATATGGTTGTTTTTTAACCTATCAATACGAACAATGGACAAGCTGCCCCTCCTTCGTATTGGGGAGCAGGTAATAGGTATGAATGCCTTAGAACGTACAAAAATACGTGCTAACTATCTTAGTATGAAAAACTTAGATTATCTAAGTACGAAACACTTAGAATAAGGCACGAATGCCAGGCAGCGTACACGAAAAAGCTTACATTGCTAAGTACGGTAAAACTTAACAAACCGTTTAAGTACGAGAAACTTAAACAAAGTGATTCCACAGTATGAAATTACTTGGGAATAAAACAGAATGAAATTTCGTTTGACCAGATATGAATAAAACTGGTATTAGATATTGTGTGAATGAAAATCCTAGAGTTTACAAGATAATTGTAAAGCATACGTGTACATGCATGGATTCCGTTTGAGTACGATAAAACTCAAAGTTTCTGGTTAAAGTATGAGAAACTTATACGCAGGAACAAAATACTTGCTTCCTTCTTAAGTATGAAAAAACTTGAAGCAACGTAAGTATCTAAGTACGTGTACACTTAGAAATTTGTCCAAGTACAAAGAACTCGGGGCAGCATACGAAAATATGCAGATTTGTCTAAGGAAAATTCCCAGGTACGTGAAAACTGGAATGCACACGAACATGTGCACAAACAGCTAAGTACGAATAATACTTAGATAAATATCCAAGTACGAAACACTTAATGTATACACGAAACTAAGTACGGGGCACTTAGTAAATCGACATAAACGTTTGGCCATGAAGGGCCGAGCAAAACAATAATAAGGCCAAGCAGAGGCCACAAAAACGAGAGTAATGCCACGAAGGGCTGAATACCTGTTTTAAGTAGAATAAGTAAGACTGTTGATGCCACGCAGGGCAGGAGTCTACGGCCACGCAGGACCTCTCAAGTAAACTTTTGCAATTATGTTTAGAAAGTTCAGAGAGGCTTACTGTAGCGGGCCGAACACAGATGTTCGCACGGTGCGGACCTGATCTGCCATGATTCGACCAAAGGCTTCATGCACGGCGTGCCGACGGTGACTCGTCATGTATGCTCGGTTTGCTTCAGGATCGGCGGTGAACAAACTTACGCTTGGATCGTGCCGTCGGCAGAATCCCTGTCGACGTTACTTCCCCCGTCGTAACTCGTGACCGTGCTCGGCATTGCCCGCGTTCGGCTACCTTCAGAGCACGGCGTGCAGCCGACGGTGGCTGGCTGCAAAGCCACGTGTCCTGCCACGTGTAGAGGCGGTTACAACAGAAGATGATCATGGGCGCACATGGGTGTGCCAGCTCAGCCCTGAAAACGGTTACCAGATCTATTCCTCGACGTCACTATGACGTCGCTTGGCCCATGGAAGGCACGCGATGGTACTTGGAGGGCAAGACGGGAGGCACTATAAATACCAAGAGATGGTAACCCTAACAGGTACACGCGACTAAATACTCAGACTTACTCTATCTAAAGCTCTCTGCTTCCTCTCTGCGCTATACTCATCCTCTCGCCGGAGGGCCTTGCCGGGACAACCCCCGGCCAGGTCTTAGTCGTGCGTTCATTGTGCAGGCTAGGAGAAAGAGGCTAACCCATCATCGAACCACCCACGAAGGATCGAGGACCAAAGGATCACGGGCCACACAATTGGTGAACCCGACGTGAACTACTTCTGATCTAAACGGCTCTCTCATCCTCCAAACCCCCCTCACTCCTTCGTAAAACAACCACCAAATCACCTACCATGGGCGGAGATATAGCAGACGCAACCATTTCGAGGGCCAAAGACGCAGGTGGAAACGTCAATTCCACGCCAACCCTCGAAAGGCACATGTCCCTCTCCCTCGCCCCTGGGTCCGGGCTCTCACCGGTCTCAGACGACGTCACTTCGGCCTACATCTGCCTGCTGCAGCGTCGCGACAATGAACTAGCAGCGCTAAGGGCGGAAGTGGCCCAAATGAAGCAACACATGCAGCAGGACGCCACCCCTGCCGCATCAAGATCTGGCGGAGACAGGGGTGGAGGAGAGCAAACACCGCCTCCACCTCCGCCTCCACCACCGCAAGGGCGTCAGAACGAAGGAGGCCAACGCGGATCCGTGAAGGACCGCCTAGGCTTCACTCCAGCACCAGACGACGCCAGGGGAATCATCCTCTATAAGCAACCCGCTGTATCCGGGACACAACGTTCTAGAAGCCATCATGATGGAACCAGAACAAGGGACACCGAGTCGTTTACAAGTACGTACTCGACTGGTCGCGCAGAGTTCTCTCGCACGACGGCCTCGCACCGTAGCCGAGAATCTGCCCGAACCAGACCCCATGTCTCTGAGCGCCTGGGGAACATCCCGATAGAAAACAAAGATGATGAGCACTACGCTCGGCGCAACGGGAAAGACGTACGCGTTGAGGGCGCGAACGACGAGAACAAAACCCGTCGCCACCACGACAAAACCGTCGACGGCCCACGCCAAACGGAGAGAGACCTGCGAGACAAGCTTCGGCGAAGAGAAGCGGAGAAGACGTCGGCAAAAGAACACAAGGACAGGGATTCAAAGAGATCAAAAACAGACGAGCACGGCAAACCGCCGCGCCCAGGATTTGAAAGGCAGCTAAAAGATCTCGGCGTCTCCCCATTTACCTCCCACATAATCAACACGCCGCCAGAGCCCACCTTCCACCTACCCAAATTCACGAATTTCGATCCGTCGACGTGTGAGGCCTACACTCACCTCATCCACTTCAGACAAACCATTGAACTCTGCACGCTTAAAGATGAGGTAAAATGCAAGGCGTTTCCGTCCAGCCTCGGCTCCCTAGGGCTCCAGTGGTTCAACAAATTGCCCGCTGGATCCGTAAGGACCCTGGCCGACCTTGAACGCGCCTTCAACACACGCTTCATCACAAGCAACAAAACGGCTAAGGAGCCTGAATCGCTGTCTCAGATGAGAAAAATATCGTCGGAAACCCTCAGGCAATATGCCGAGCGCTACTGGCAGCTATTCAATGAGATCCCTGGAATCGATGAATACTGGGCTGCACGCACTTTCAAGAACGGCCTGGAAACCGGAAGCAAGATCTTAGACGAACTCGCCATCCGTCCACCACACGGCATGGGTGAACTGATGCGGGTCGTGGAAAGATTTTGTGCTCTCGAGGAGCTTTATGCAGACAGGGCCGCACAGGGAATCCCAAGCTCTAACAATCCATTCTCCTCAACCGTACACCAGCTGCCGGCGCAAACGGCGACCCAACATGTGCAGCCGAAGAAGCAAGTGCACAACATTAAAAAGGGAAAGGAGCATCCGCCAAAGGAGCATGACCACGTGGCCGAAACCACTCACTTCAAAGAACCGATTTGGTCTTTTCTGAAGGAAATAATGAGACAACTGTGGTTTGAATGGCCGACGGGCAAGCTCGGGACCGACACTGGCCAACCGGATCAAAACCCAAGGAAGAAATGCACTTACCACAACGAGCTCGGCCACTACACGACTGCCTGCGCACCATACAAGGCTCTCCTTGAAAAGCTTGCGGCCCAAGGCCATCTCGATCAATACATTGATCGAGCAAAGACGCCCGCCCGGCAGACAAATCCCAACCCCACCGAACAACGACCATTGATCCACGTCATCCATGGACCGGTAACAAAGGCATTCGAAACCACCCTCAGAGCCGACATCGATCAAGCCTCAACTTCAAAAGAGATACTCTTCGTCGGCTGCGGATCCAAACGTTCCCGACCACAAGAATTACCCAAATGGACTATCAGCTTTACCGAACGTGATCTTGAACACGTTCAGACCCCACATTCGGATGCACTGGTCGTTACCGTCCAAATTGGTATCCATGACGTCAAGCGTGTACTCATCGATCAGGGAAGTTCAGCTGAGGTTATGTACTATGACCTCTTCAAGAAGTTGGACCTATCAGAGTCGGCTTTGCAGCCCACCGAGGTACCCCTCATTGGCTTCAACGGAGCTCCTGTATGGCCGATCGGCCGAATCTTTCTCCCTGTCGTCGTCGGCTCAAAGACACTCACCGTCGAATTCATAGTTGTCAACGCGCCGAGCCCATACAACGCAATCCTCGGCCGAACTTGGCTCCATGAAATGCAGGCAATCGCTTCAACATACCACCAGGTTGTCCGCTTCATCGGCGCAACAGGAAGACAAGAAGACTTACGAGGGGACCAAATTGCATCCAAAAAATGCTACGTCTCCGCCGTACATAGCTCCTCAAAGGCAAAACAAGTGCAATGGATTGAAGTCCCAGACATGGCCGTCATCGACGACGTCGGTCAAAAAGCCGAAGACAAAGCGGAGGAAGAGGAGATGTTCCTGTTCCTCCAAAACAACCTTGAAGTCTTTGCATGGACCCCGGAGGAAATGCCAGGGGTGGATCCCAACTTTATTTGCCACTCCCTCAACATAAAAAAGGACGCCAAACCAGTCATCCAACGGGCTCGACGTTCGGCACCAGAGCACGCCGACGCCGTCATCGAAGAAGTCAACCGACTTCTCGACACCAACGCCATTCAGGAAGTCCAATACCCAACCTGGCTCTCCAACACGGTGGTCGTTAAGAAGAAGAATGGGAAGTGGCGAGTCTGCGTTGACTACACGAATCTTAACGACGCCTGTCCCAAGGACTGGTTCCCATTACCAAAAATCGACCAGCTCGTAGACGCAACAGCCGGCCATGCTCGGCTAAGTTCTCTGGATGCCTACCGTGGCTATCACCAGATTGCTATGGACCCGGCCGACATGGAGAAGACAGCGTTCATAACTCCACATGGAATTTTTTGCTATAGGGTGATGCCGTTCGGTCTAAAGAACTCCGGAGCAACATTCAACAGAGCGATCTTCAAGATGCTCTATGCACAAATAGGCAACATCCTGGAAGCATACATTGACGACCTCGTCGTCAAAAGTCAAAAGGAGCACAACCATTTGACGGAGCTAGCCGAGGTCTTCGAGATCCTTAAATTCCACAAACTCCGTTTAAACCCGGAGAAGTGCGCGTTCGGCGTAAGTGCTGGTAAATTCCTTGGCCATTTGGTCACCCGACGTGGCATAGAAGCCGACCCCAACCAAATCAAGGCAGTGGCAGACCTTCGGCCACCAAGATCAATCAGAGAGGTACAAAAACTAACTGGGATGGCAGCGGCTCTCAACCGCTTCATCAGCAAATCGTCCGACAAGTACCACTCCTTCTTTCACGCTCTCAAAGGGAAAAGCCGACGAAGTTTCGAGTGGACGCCGGACTGTGACAGAGCGTTGGCCAAGCTCAAAGATTACCTGAGTTCTTCACCGCTAATGGTAAAGCCCAAAGAATACGAAAATCTCTATCTTTACCTTGCAGTCTCGAGCCACGCCATTAGCTCAGCACTTGTTCGGCGAGAAGGGGCCGACGACATGCCAGTATATTTCACGAGTAAGACACTCCTACCCGCCCAGACTCGGTACCTTCCACTGGAAAAACTGGCACTCGCCCTGGTATCTGCGGCGAGGAAACTCCTGCCATACTTCCAGGCTCACACAATAACAGTGTTGACCGAGCATCCTCTCAAAGCTCTTTTTCGAAAAGCCGACCTCTCAAACAGAGTTTCGAAATGGGCGGTCAAGCTTACGAACTTTGATATCCGTTTTGAACCGAGGACAGCAATAAAGGGGCAGGTCCTCGCCGACTTTATTGCTGAGCTCACCCCAGAAGACTCTGAGATCCTACACACTCCTCCCACCCAACCCTCTGCCGAACACCAGCCTAGAGACAACCGGTGGCTCCTTTTTCAAGGAGACACTTGGCGAATGCAGGTTGACGGCGCCTCCAACAACAACGGGGCTGGAGCTGGAGTCGTCTTGGTCTCTCCTTGCGGAACCCTTCACGAGAGTGCCATCAGCATCGATTTCCCCGCCACCAACAATGAAGCTGAATATGAGGCCCTGCTTGCTGGCCTACGCTCGGCAATCGCAATGAAAGTTGACAACTTGGCCGTGTTCTGCGATTCTCAACTTATAGTCAATCAAGTGCTGGGGGACTACGAAGCTAGAGACCCAAGGATGATGAAGTACCAGGCCACGGCAGCAGAACTCATTACTCGCTTCAAAACTTTCAACATCGAGCAGATCAACCGCGAGCACAACGCCCACGCCGACGCACTTGCTGGACTCGCCTCGGCTTCAAAAGCATCCGAGTTCTGAACCATCAATTTTGGCAATATCGACAACCCGAGTTTCGACACAACTCCAGAGGTGCTCAACATCAACCTTGGTCCGAGTTGGATGGATGAAATCGTGGCCTTTCTCAGAAACGACACCTTACCCGACGACAAAAAGGAAGCCTTTCGAATCAGAAACAAGGCCGCGTACTACTGGCTCTCTGAGAGCGGGCAACTCTATAGGAAGTCCATTTCCGGGCCCTATCTTCTCGTTGTTCACCCGAACCAAGTTCCTGATATCCTTGATGAATTGCATTCGGGAAGCTGCGGCTGCCACTCTGGTGGACGTTCGTTATGCCAACGAGCGATGAGTCAAGGATACTTCTGGAAAAACATGAAGAAAGACTGCGAGGAAATTGTTCGGAGGTGCCGACCATGCCAACTTTTCTCCCCAATCCCAAGGCAGCCGGCTCAAAATCTTTCCCCCATCACAAGTCCATGGCCATTCGCGCAATGGGGGCTCGACATCGTCGGGAAACTCCCAACAGCACCTGGGGGCTTCAAATTCTTGATCACTGCAACGGATTATTTCTCCAAATGGGTAGAAGCCGAGGCCCTGGTTACCATCACGGAAGCAGACGTCCGACGATTCGTATGGAGGAACATTGTGACGAGATTCGGCGTACCCTATGCAATCGTCTCCGACAACGGCACCCAATTTGTCGGGGACGGCCTCACAAGCCTCTGTGAGGAGTTCGGCATCAGATTCTTCAACTCGACACCAGCCTACCCTCAAGGAAACGGCCAAGCCGAGGCCTCAAACAAGACGGTCTGTGCAGGGATAAAACGACGATTGAATTCAAAGAGGGGAAAATGGGCAGAGGAACTCCCCCGGGTTTTATGGGCTTACCGCTCCACTCCCCGCCGTTCAACAGGCCAAACACCCTTTTCAATGGCGTTCGGCATGGAGGCCGTAATCCCACTGGAATCAAGGTTCCCAACCCTCAGAACGGAAAACTTCAACCCACAGTCCAATGACGAAGCCATCGAGCAAGAACTGATTTTGGCTGAGGAAAAACGCGATGACGCTCGGCTAAAGCTTGCCGAGTATCAACAGACTGTTGCCAAGGGCTACAACAGAAGTGTCAGAATCAAGAAGTTCAAGCCCGACGACTTAGTTTGGCGAAAGGTCGTCCAAGCAAGCAAAAAGAAAAAGTTCATGCCCAATTGGGAAGGGCCATTTCGTATTGTGAAGGTTGCCGGTGAAGGGGCTTACACCCTCGAAGACATGCACGGCAAGGTGCTCACCAACCCGTGGAATGCACAGAACCTCAGGAAGGCTTACATGTGACGCTTCAATCAGACAACTACCTTCGGCCAACACATCGTGCATACAGAGTTTCTGTTTTCTTCAGCTTCGGCATAACTCTTTTACATTTTTCTTTGCATTTCAAGGAAGGGCCTCGACCCACTGTTACTATTTTTATTACTTTCCCTGTACTTCGAAGAAATATCAATGAGATGACAATCTTTTTTATCCAAAAGTCTTCAACAACATTTCATGCATTCATCCCACTCTCGGCTAGAATGCCACACACAAACGATGACTTCGGTCACACCCTCCAAACGGCTCCTTAAAAAGCCCTTTGCTTCGGCCAATTTCACCGCCCAAAGAAGCAATCACTGGACATATGGTCCGCCGAGTCTGAAATACACTCTCGGAACTTAGGCTTCGGCTCGGATTGGCAAGACACTATGGTCGGCCACCGAAAGGTTACACTCGCAATTTGGCGAGCAAACCACCCACAAACAATCACTACTCTCAAACGTTCCTCTACCATGGCCAGGGGCTGACAATTTGGCCGAGCCCCATCCACATGGCAAGGGGGCACCTCACACTCTCAAACTAAGTCAAAAGTTGGATCATGCCAGATCACAATACATCCATGTTCGGCGGCCTAGTACCTACGGCCATAATACTTTGGTCTGGGCTCGGCTGCAATATCTATACTTAACCATTTCGATCATGAAATACTCTCAACTATTCTGCCGAACCCAAACCAAAAGTGGGGGCTACGGACAACTACACATTCACAAATATGCAAGACCCACAAAATTATGTGAAGACATGAAGGCAATCAGACAAGCTCGGCCAAAATACAGACGTTGCAAAAGGAAGCCATGCATTCATCTAAAAACTTCGAGATAAAGACAAGTGTTTGAAAGATCCTAAGCTAGGAGGTACGGCGTAGTAAATCGTTCGGTGCCGACCCCCCTTAAACTATTACATCTGGCACGGCAAACTCCCAAGATCGGAGCCGTCCAGTCCAACAAAAGTTCAAAAAGTTCAAAGAAAAACACAACTCTAAAGAAACTTGAAGCTCTATGGTTGGGGCGGGTCACCGCCGGCTGCAGCTTCAGCAAGACGAGTAGCATCGTCCTCGGCTTCAACGACCACTTCATCATTTTTCTGAGCCTGTTCAGTATCCTGCTCGGCGTTCTCAACCTCGGCCTCTTTCCTCCCACCTGAACCATCCACTCCACCTTCAGCGTCGGCCACAGTCAGATCATCAACATCGTCCTCGCTCTCAGAAAACTCCTCCGGCGGAAGTGGGGCACATTCCTCCTCCGTGTACGGCAACACGAGCTCGGGCACTACGGCCGCAGGGATGGTCCTCATCAAGTTCATATCAGGTTCCAGCTGCATAACAGCACAAGCAGCCAGCACCCCAGCCTTGTACCCTTTTCGGTACGCAACAGGAACCCTCTTCTCGACCTCCTCATTCACCATCGACCGAGCATCTCTCATATATTCAGCTCCTGCTCGGTCGTACCCCGCCTGGTAAGCCTTCGCGTCTACCTCCTTCATCTTCCTCTTCTCCCTCCTCACAACTTGACCGAGCTCGCGTTCGGCCGTCTTCGCATTCTCGAGGGCCTCATCCCTCTCCTTCTCAAGCTCGGCAACTTTTGCCTTAGCCAGCTTCAGCGCAGTCTTGACAGCCTTAGTTTTCTCACGCTCGGTCTTAGCGTCATCTCTATACCGCGTTCTCTCAGCCGCCAACAGATCGGCCTGGTTGGACACTCGCAGAGCAGCTTGCCCAGCCTGTTAAAAGGAAAGATGGTCAAGCTCGGCCAAAAGGGGAAGAAGTTAGCACAAAAAAGGAAAATTCAAAAGTAAAGTCAAGTACCTGAACAAGGTAGGCGCTTAAATGAGTGATGCTCGGCTGCAGCTCCCCTGGAACTCTCTCCATATCCCTCGGCAGAGCGAGACCGTGCAGCATGAAACGGCCAACCCAAGCTCAACCTTTACACTGTCTTCCACAGTAACGATCCTGCCGTCGGCCATCGCGAAGGACGGCGCGAACTCTTGCACAATCGCTCGGCCACCTGAGCCTGCCGCCTGTTCCACGGCTTTGGAGCCACCCGCAGCCGAAGACTCAGTTTGGTCCCTCTCCTTAGGATGTGGCGTCGGCGGCCTCGTGGGGAAGAAGTCTTGGGTGACCTTCTGCTTCTTCGCAGGATTGTCAGCCTGTGCAGCCTCCTTTTGGCGGGTCGCGGCCCCATCTCTCAGATTCAATTTCACCACGTTCCTCCTCCCCATCTCGTCGGTATACTCGGGAATGAGGGTTCGGATAGGCGGAATGTTGATACCTAGAAAGTCGGCTGGCAGACTGCTTTGGAACCAGAAGTCGGCCGATTTCTTTAAAGATGGGAACTTGAGCCTTGGTTCTTTCGCCTTTTTGCTCGGCCTGCTTCCTCCCGCTTGACCCTCGGCAGCCCTCTTCTTACCTTTAGCCTTGGTGCTCGGCCCAACTTCTCTCTTCTTCCTCCTCAACTTTCCCTTGTAAGAGGGAATGTAGTCGAGCAGCGTCGGCGCGTCACGACAAATGTGAGCCCTCAACGTTTCAACGTTAGCCTCAACTGACAAAGAATGCTGTGTCTTGGTGATTGCTCGGTTATCTGCAAGGAGAGGATATCTTCAGAATTCTCAAACAACACAAAGAAGAAATAAACCACACTCGGCGATGTAAAGAAAATTAAAACCCAACCTCGAAAGTCTTTTATCTTCGGCACAGAGTGTAGCCGCACTGACTGACTGCCGAACTCATAATTCCCACTAACTTCAACATAGAAGTTAGCCCACTTGTCGGTGTCGGGAAGCCCATTTATCAGGGGCTCTTTACCACTACGTGTGGACAGGTACCTGCGCTCGGTCCCGCCATGCCTGGACATGATGTACGTGTGAAAGAGGTCGGCCACGGTGAACTCGAGATTGTGTAGCTCTTTTAGCTTAATTATGGACATCACTATCCTATAACTATTGATGGCAAAGTAATGGGGTACTATGCCGAACCTGGCCAGCAGTTCCCTCAGAAAAGGATGAAGGGGGAAACGGAGCCCAGCCTCGCAGATGGCCATCAGAGGAACCGTTATATGCTCGGGACGGTCTTCCCTTTTATCCCTTATCCTATTGCTAGCTACCTGGTGGACTACAACGTCGGCCGGGATGTGGTATGTTCGGCAGAAATTATCATACTCATCGGGACGTCCGCTGAAGTAATGGGCGTGGGGACAGACCTGCCCCCTCTCGAATAGGTCGGTAAACTCCCTATTGTCGGAAGACGTCTCAACGGGAGCGGAACGGGAAGAGGTCGTGGCCCCGGCTTGAGAACGAAGTCTGGATTCAGCCTCGGCCCCAAGCTCGTGCTCGGCTTCAGACTCTGTGCTAGTAGAAAAGGTTATCTCTGGTTCGGTGTTAAAACCGCCGTACTCATGGTCACGCTCGGCATTTGAATCACCAGAGTCTGACATGTTTGAGTCTATGGAGGAAGATCGACGTCGGCTTCTGTATCTCTCCACGTATTTCCGGATCACGAGATCGGCAGAGTCGTCCTCTGAATTCTCAGAGTCGGATGAGATGACGATGACTGGGTGAGCCAGACCTAACAAAGTCAAAAACAAAAACATGAGACCTTGACGTCGGCCAGGAAGAAGGTATCTCACTACGCTCGGTATCCTAAATGGCCCACCCCCTCATCATTCTCAAGGCTCGGCCAAACCATGTTTGGTCGGAACCTACCAAACAACAGAGACTGGGGCTCGGCCTATTCCATCAACGGCCAAGCCCAGAAACCCCTTGAAGGTTCCATGCTCGGAAGAACAGGTTGAAGAGGGAGATGAACAGTCCGTTCATCTCCAGGGTGCACTGTTCACTCAGAACAAAAAATGCCCCAAAAACCCAGAAAAGCAAAAGGTGATGGACTGAAAACTGCAAAAAAGTGAAGAAAAGCAAGAATCGAACACATACCTGGATTTGTGGCGAGATCTAGTGGCAAGATTGCTGGGATTCAAGACCAGAAGATGAATTGGTGCACTTCGAAGCTCTGACAATGGAGGTCTGGAGAGAGAGAGAGAACGAGAGCTTTCTCTCTCCTCGCGTCCCCCTTTATATAGGGCTAGGGTTTGGAATTCGAAAATCCCGCCCATCATTGCACCGCCGAACAGCTAACCACTCAGCGCATGACACGTGGCACTGATAGGACGGTTTGCAGGGTTTTGCCAGCCTTCCCCTCGTCTGCCGTACCCATCCACGAGGTGACATCTGGCGCCCAACCATTGGGGTACTTCAGCAACGGCCGGGACTTCTCCTGAGAATGGAACGATTGAGGCTCGGCTGGAATCCATCTTCATCAAACAGATATACGCTCGGCGGTTCGACATGTTCGGCCTAAGGCTCAACTTCAATCTCTACCATGCGTACGGCATCAGCAGAAATTGAGGGGCTATTGTAGCGGGCCGAACACAGATGTTCGCACGGTGCGGACCTGATCTGCCATGATTCGACCAAAGGCTTCATGCACGGCGTGCCGACGGTGACTCGTCATGTATGCTCGGTTTGCTTCAGGATCGGCGGTGAACAAACTTACTGTGGGCTGCATGCCCGGAAAAACGAAAGTCGTGCTTTTTGTTTTGTTCTTGGTGCCGCTTTGAAGAGAAATACGCCGTTTGAAGAGTCGCCACCCGGATTTGCGGTGTATCACCCGAGAAACCGTTTCGTTTGGAAAACCAATTGATTTGAAGTTGAAAACCAGAGATCAGTTTCAAGGGTTCGGAAGCCATGTTACGAGGGGGGAAGGGTTTTACGGCACCCCCCTCGCCCGATTTGAAATCGGTCTCTACTAAACGTTTGTGGGATTTTCCAAAAGGGATTTTGTTTCATTAGGTCATTTAGCAAGTATGTACAGTTATAGCAGGTAAGAATTGCATGCATGTGCAGTTGTGCAGTGGATGACAAGATGAAAATGAGCAAAATGCATGATTACAGAAGCTGAGGATCTGTCACTGACTTTACTCTCGAGCGCTCGAGAACAGTCCCGAGCGCTTGGGAGTTCTGATCAACCTGCAAGCTTTGTTAGCACAGACAGAATACAATACTAAACTGGAAGTTGAAATGACATCAAGTACACTACTGGCTCAGCAGAGGACTTAGAAGACTGAGCTAAGCCTTCAATCTTTCAAATCATGCATCCCTGCCTTGACAAAGTTAAATCTATGAATTTAAAAGAGCAACAGGCCACACTAATGCATGCAGAGACCAGGTAACACAGCAGACTGGGAAATAGGAAGCAATGGCATGTATGCACTCCCGAGCGCTCTGGTATGGTTCGGAGCGCTTGGGAGTGAGCTGCACGACAGTTCACTCTCAAACAGGAAATAGTACCATTTTGACATGCAAAGACCCTTATTTTGATGTTTCCAAAGGGGAGAACATCTTTTAATTTTGAAAGAAGGCAGTCTTATTCACACATGAAAACTCGTGAGGAAATGTTTCTGTTTTTAGGGGAAAACCAGTTTCTGTGCATGCATGCCAGAATGAAACCAATTCTTTTAATATTACACCTCGTTCCCAACCTGCCATGTGACAAAGGGGCAAGCACGAAACCTGGACCAGTCCCGAGCGCTCCAGAAGACTCTCGAGCGCTTGGGAGTGTGTCCAGTAAGGGTTTTTATGAAAATATTTTCTTGTGCCCCATTGCTCTTGTTTTTACACTAGGGTCTCCCAACCATGCACCCAGTATTGAAGACTGGGTCAGGCTGAGAGACCCCCTCAGAAGGGAAGAACAGCCCCCTTTAGTTATGATCAAAGATAAGAGTTCTACCTTTTCCTTGAACCTTGCTCCTTGGTGTAGCTTTGAAACGTGGATGAAGAGAGGAGAGTGCAAGAGATCAGAAGGGTATTCTGGATTTCTTGCCCTTTTCCTTGGTAATTTGGAAAACCTTTGAAATTTGGAAGAGAGTTTGGAGGTTTTTGATCTTTAGCTAGAGAGAGAAAGAGAGCAGAGAGTAAGGGTGCTCTGGGATGATAATTTCGTGGTCCTTTTCTAGCTGAAAACCAGCCATATTTATAGGCAAAACATCCAATGGTTTTTTGAAAATCAAATGGTTTTGATAAAACATTTCTTTAATAGGTAAACCCTTGGCCTGAATATCTTCCTACCAGAGGTTGAGTGTGGAATGAGCCATCGGCGGGCTGAAAGTGGCTGTAATGATGATTTGCAAGGTGAGTGGGTGATACAGCCATGCATTGGGCAACAGAAAAGTCTCGAGCGCTTGGGATTACTCCCGAGCGCTTGGGACCTCACTCTCGAGCGCTCGAGAAAGAGCCAGGCCAGGGGTTTTGTGAAACAGTTTTGAGCGCTTGGGATTGCTCCCAAGCGCTTGAAAATCCCTTTTTTACCATTCTTAATACCTCTTCAAATCTTTCAAGGAGCAAGGTTCTGATCGGTACCAGGCTTGTTTCAATCCAAAGTCATCATCGGGGAGCCTCCGGGCCACAAATCAAGGAATTTTGAAAAGTCCAAATTGGGGTGTCTACACTTACGCTCGGATCGTGCCGTCGGCAGAATCCCCGTCGACGTTACTTCCCCCGTCGTAACTCGTGACCGTGCTCGGCATTGCCCGCGTTCGGCTACCTTCAGAGCACGGCGTGCAGCCGACGGTGGCTGGCTACAAAGCCACGCGTCCTGCCACGTGCAGAGGCGGTTACAACAGAAGATGATCACGGGCGCACATGGGTGTGCCAGCTCAGCCCTGAAAACGGTTACCAGATCTATTCCTCGACGTCACTATGACGTTGCTTGGCCCATGGAAGGCACGCGATGGTACTTGGAGGGCAAGACGGGAGGCACTATAAATACCAAGAGATGGTAACCCTAACAGGTACACGCGACTAAATACTCAGACTTACTCTCTCTAAATCTCTCTGCTTCCTCTCTGCGCTATACTCATCCTCTCGCTGGAGGGCCTTGCCGGGACAACCCCCGGCCAGGTCTTAGTCGTGCGTTCATTGTGCAGGCTAGGAGAAGGAGGCTAACCCATCATCGAACCACCCACGAAGGATCGAGGACCAAAGGATCACGGGCCACACACTTACCAAATTCAATCAAGGTTCTGAACCTCTGGAGTGGTGTTGCTCGGAACCTCAGCAGCGTTGCTATCCCCAGCTGGTTGTTCCTCTAGATTGACGGTTTTGGTGGTTGTTCCTCCAATGGTTGGTTGTTCGGGATGTGCTTCTTGAGATCCAGATTGGGCACCTTGAGGCTCCATCTGCATCTCCTCATCTGCATCTGCAAAATCATCGATTTGCTCTTCGATATCATCAAGAGGGGGCTCCTCGGAGTCATGAGATGGCTGGAGACGTTTGCTAGGCAAATCATTATCAACCCAGAGGTTGGAATCGTCAGGAACTCCAACCTTTATCAAACATGACTCCCATCCAGCAGCCCATATTTGGTCTTGGATGGCCGGCATCTGTTCTACATAACTGACCGTCGCCGCATCGAATCCTTTCTGATGTCCATCATCATATGCAGCCTTTTTGGTAGCGTCAATCTCCGCCAAAGCTTGTTTGAGGTTGTCCTCAGCTGCCTCCATTTTTGCTCTCATCTCGTCGGCCTCCAACTTTGCTTTGTCTCTCTCCCTCTCCAGCCTCGTTATGGTTTGGAGCTATCTAGTGTTGTCCCTCAAGAGTCTGTTTCGTTCGGGCTCAACCTCTTGCAGCTTCTGGCCAAGTGTAACCATCTTTTGGATGAACTGGAAGAATTCAATGATAACAGAGTGAATCA
The DNA here is from genome assembly GCA_020567845.1 of Rhododendron henanense subsp. lingbaoense. NCBI lineage: Eukaryota > Viridiplantae > Streptophyta > Magnoliopsida > Ericales > Ericaceae > Rhododendron > Rhododendron henanense. Next base: position 31,431,424 of record CM036313.1, on the reverse strand, counting down.
GTATGAATAAAAGAAAATTATGTCGAGATCTTGCTAAAGTAATGAGAATACTTTACCTTGATTCCACTCACTGGCCCAGTCGATACCAACCGATCAGATGGGGAGGTAACCTCCTTCTGCATATCTACAGGCAGTAGCAGTGCCTGGGCAAGGGCCAGAGCGGTCTCAAATGAGCTGGCGCTGTCCCCCACGCTCACTGGCCAGTCGCCTCTGATGAGTTGAGGGGTCCAGGGTTGAGGAGGTGTCTGAATGTTCGGGGTAAGGGTCTGTTCGCTTGCCCCAGTAGCCTGAGCTGTCCCGTCCCCGGTGGATTGGTTTCTAGGACGTTTGTCCCGATGGGCATCCCCGGCCTCCAAGCTAGACTCGGACTCCTGAGGAGATAAACTGCTCCCAGGGCCTCTTGTGCGTCTGGGAGTTGGGGGAGCATGGCCAGTAGAGGAAGCCCGGCCCGAGGAGCCACGTCCTCGGGAAGAGACAGTAAGGAGAGAACTCAAGTTGAGAGGTTGTTGAGTCATTATACCTGAATCAGGAGGAGAAGGGGAATACCCAAAGGAAGACGATTGGCTGGTGTCACGTTCAGGTGCTGGCTGCTCAGGCTGCTGATGAGTTGTGGCGGTCTGTCTTTGGGACGATCTTCTAAGTACCAAACGAGGCAGCAGGATGCCTTCGGATACTGGTACTTCGTTTTGCTGTCCAGCGACTGTCACGCCAGCACTGGATCTCAAGTTCCTTGGTTGGGGAGCAGAGGATGTAGAGGTGCCGCTAGTACTTGGATTCGCAAGCCTTCTGTCGATAAACCCCTTGTAAGCTGGATCGTAGCCTAGCAAGACGTTTGCATCGCGTCCTCGTCCAGCAGTCCGTGTACCTGGCACCCCTTTGTATTTAAGAACTTTGTTGATGTCCGCTGTTCGGACGTAGCTGGGTTCCCTGCTTAGACGTTTGTTGGCGTTTGTTGCTGTAATAACAAGAGATAGGGGAACGTTTAGTGGTACAGCTTTGATATAAGATAGCAACTTAATGAACTGAAATATGAAACAGAAGAACAGAAAGTAGAAGCGTACGTGGGAAGCCCCATTCATGGGGAACGTGGACACCCACCACTTGGCCATCTTCCCCCATGGGCTCGAAAGCTCCAGTTACATACAGGAAATCCATCTCGTGATCCCGAGCGGAGTCTGGCAAATTAAGCACGAAGCGCTTCTCTGCCTTTCTCACTTTTAAGTAGTAAGTATTGTATTCTCGGTTCAATACAATACTGTACCACCACTGGATGTCCCAGATTCCTAACTGGGTCCCCAAAACTCTGTTCAGAGCTACAATCCCCATTACTAATCTGAAAAAATTAATGGACACTTGCATGGGATTGAGTCGATACCAGTTAAGAGTTCGACAAAGTAGTGGGTCGAGAGGGAAACGGACTCCACCCTCGACGATGGCCACGATTGGGATACACGTTCTGTCCCACTTGCAGGCATTCCTAATCGCACCAAGAGGGGCGAGTTCTAGACCAACAGTTTCTGGTATGTTGTATTCAGTCCTAAAAGCTGCCATTGCAGCAGGCGTCTCACAGAGTTTTCTAAATTTTCCAGGCTTAGGGCCACTATCAGCTTCATCCGCCATGGATGAATTTGAAAACCACTAAAGAAATAGTGAAAACTGGAAATGGGGATCGAAACCCTAGACGTAGGAGGATCTGAGAGCGAAATCTCAGAATGAAGCGGAAAAAGAAGAATGAGAGTCTTACAGGAGTGTTGAGAAGATTTCCTGGGATGAAATCAAGCTCGTAGACGACGGCAATGGCGGTTGAAAGCTAAGTGTTTTCGCCTGGTTTTAGAGAGAGAGGAGAAGGAATTCGAAGTTTTGGGTGGCGGAACCCAAAAAGGTCCCTTTTTTGGGATTAAGAGCGAGAGACGGAGACGAAACGTCTCCGGTTACGCCATTATATAAAAAGTAACGATCAGACTGAGGTCTGGTGGATGCCATCATAACGGCATTAGACGAAACATCAGTTCAAATTAAATGAGAGGTGTACGAAACACGCCACGTGGAGTCATTATTTCGAGGAAATTATGACTAAACCGCCAAAAAACATCAATGGGAACCCAATAACTATATCTGCACGGGATCTGGTTTGCTCGGCCTTAGGTTCGTTCTTTGAGCTTTACTCATCATTTTTGAGTAGTAGTGATGAGCAAAAGCTGGGGAGCAATTGTAGGGAGGTATTCCCGAACTGGTACAAATGTTGGCCGAACACGTGGTGTGCCAGATCCGTGTAATGAGGAAAGTGATATGGGACTCCATATAAGATGAACGGCGGCGGTAAGATCCGGTGCGCCAAGAAGGCACCAGATTAGACAGTCTGTTTGGCTGGGGTGGCCCAGTGACTTGAGAAGTCATTAATTGGTACAGTCTATTCGGCTTAGGTGGGCCAATGACATGGGAAGTCATTTACTTGTGCAGTTTGTTCGGTAGGAGAATGTGCCGAACAGATGGAGTCATCTGTTCAAACGTTGTCTTAAGAGATAAGGCAATAGGAGTGTTCTGGGAGAAGAACCCAATATACGATAAAGATAAGTAAGGGGACAATCCTATTATGGAACGAGTTCCATAGTAAGAAGAGACCTTATAAGTAAGGGATCTCGGTTGATTGGGGAAGAGATCCCCGAGAGAGCCAGGATTCCTATACAAGGCAGGAGACCTGGGGCAAAAGGATGCTTGAGAAGCAAGCATGCTCATATCTATAAATACGAGGTAAACCTGGAGGAAAAAGGTACGCAATAAATTGCATTCGTTCCATACTTTCCTACTGATAATTAGGGTTTTGATACAGTACGAGATACTAACTTAGGCATCGGAGGGCCTTTGCCACGAGAGTCAAAGGTGCGCTCACCCCTTGTCTGTTTTACAGGTTAGGGTTCAGGCGAAGGTATTAGGGTTCCGATTGGACAGCACGTGAAGGAAGGAGATTCAGCGCTGTTCTGGGTACTGTTTATTTTTCTCCACCTACACTGGGGGGCTGCTTGTGACTCCGGAGTCTTTGGCTACTTATCTGTTGGGTCCAGAAACATCTCATGAGGCCTTAGCTCTTTCAAGAGGTATTTCCAGTTCTTATTTAGATATCGAATCGCCTGCTGACTTTCTTATTGTTCTCATTTCTTTTCTTTTCAGAAGAAGAAGGAGAAGATAAAGAGATAGCACCAAAAATGGATAAAAATCTGCTGGCCCAATTGAAAGCTGAGAGGGTAAAGCAATCATCTGGCGGTGTAGCTCCAAAAAGGAAGAGCTCTCGTCTCCTGAAGGAGCTGAATGTTGATAGTTTCTTGGATGCTGACCTTTCAAAGGACCATGCTCTTGACTTAGTGGTTGAGCAGATTGAAGAAGATGATGCTGAGAAATTGAAGAGGAAGGCGAAGGGTACGGCTGTGGAGGGTACCCCTTCTACTAAGAAAGCAAAAGTTGCTGTTGGTCCTTCCACACTGGCCAATTTCCAGGAAGCTCTGGAGCATGCTTCTGGATTGCTTTGTGCAGCTGACAATGACTCAATGGCGGAGATGTCTCTCCAGGCGGTGGGGGAGCTTATGTTGGTCGAGTTGGCCATGGTGGGCTCCCTTTCTATATCTTTTGATAATTCATTTTTCCAGTTGTTTCTTCGTTAATCTTTTCTCTCTTATTGCAGGCCACGACTCGTGGCCGGTATCTTGTTTCCCAAAGCCTTGGTTTGGGGAAATAGGTGGTTACACTCACAGAGACCAACGTGAGGCTCTCTAAACAAAGTGTTTCCATGGCTACGGAGCTCCGAAAAGTGACAACCGAGAGGGACACTGCCCTGAAGTCAAAGAGAGGTTTGGAGGAGGAGAGAGATACCGCTGTGGCGACTGCTCGAAGTCTGGAGCAGAAGATTCTTGAGTGGGATAAGGAGATGGAGAAACATAAAGTCATGAGCTTGGGGATGCTGGAGAAGGTGAAGAATGCTCATAGGGACGCCATTGAACTCTTCCTGCAGTCTCCTGAGTATCATCAAGATATTACCCAGCAATATTTTGACGGGTTTGAGGCCATGAGGAGTCGCGCAGCCTTAGCTTTTCCGAACTTGGATTTTTCCAAGTTTGAAGTTGATGATGAAGAAGGCCCCTCATGCCTCGACGGGGGACAGAAGGAAGAGGATGAAGGCGATGACACGGTATCTAAAGATACATCTATTCCGAGCTCTTCCCTTGCATCCCTTCTCCAAACTCCTGAAAAAGTCTCTCTTCCTCTTGAAGCTTCAACCCCTAGCTGCAACACCTCCTGGCCCGTCATCTGGTGATGGGCAAGCTGTTGATAATTCCTCCCTGGGCCTTTGAATGGCCTTTAGAAACTCATAATTGATTTGGGTCTGTAACTAACACTTTTTAAATATTGTGTTGGCTTGGGAGTGGCCTGTTGGTTTGGCCTTAAATCCTTTTTTGGCTGGAAAAACTTGTGTTGATGACCATTTAGGAGTGATCTAAGTGAGATCATATTTTTGGGCCTTCTTAAAGGCTATCTACTTGAAATCATGATAGGTGTAGGTTTGACGAACATGCTTCTTGTTTTAAGCCGAAATATGGTAGTTTCTGATTGCCTTTGTGCATATTATGCATACTAGCTTTGTAGGTCTTGCCAATTCTTGCCCTTATTATTGCTGTGTCAAACACTTGTGTCTTAGTATCTTTGCAAGAGGCGTACCCTTTGCAGTACCAAATTATGTAGCTAGAAATTCTATTATGAGCTTGTTTGATTTGCATAGACGTGCTATGTCTATTTCGGAAAATTATTTTTCCCTTGTTTTGTCTTCTCTGCATAGTTATACTATGTCTCTTACTCCCCTAAGTGTGTAAATTGCTCGCGTCCAAGTAATTAAGACACTTATTTAAGTTTACCCTTAGGATTTTACTGGGTGAGTTATAATTCCATAGATTGCATAGCTGTGCTATGTCTTGTTGAGCTTGGATTATTTTCCTAAGCTGCTTATTTGTTGCATAGCTGTGCTATGTCTTTTGAGCTTGGAAATTTTTCCTAAGCTGTTAATTAATGGATAGCTGTGCTACGTCTGTTGAGCTTGAAATTTTTTCCTAAGCTGTTAATTAATGCATAGCTGTGCTACGTCTATTGAGCTTGGAAATTTTTCCTAAGCTGTTAATTAATGCATAGCTGTGCTACGTCTATTGAGCTTGGAAATTTTTCCTAAGCTGTTAATTAATGCATAGCTGTGCTACGTCTGTTGAGCTTGGAAATTTTTCCTAGGTATGTAATTTATTTGTGTCCAAATATTTAACATACTTACTTTGATTGCCCGTAGGGCATCTCTCAGGTCTGGTAATTATTTCCATAGAATATTTTACTTGCACATGACGTGAGAGGTTGGATTGCCGAGTCCAAATCGTCTGCATTTAAACGTAAGCTGTCGTTTCAACTGCTCGAGGTAATGGGGTTTGTAACTTCCCATTATTCTAAGCGGTTGAGGTGGCGGTTTTAATTGCAATTTTGATCGTGATCATGCTGATTGGTTCAGCAAGCGGTTAGTGAACCACCCAATTTGTGCTATAAATATCAGTAGATATTTAGGGATTACTCCCTGGTAAGTAGGATAAAATCTGGTATGGCCAGCTCTGCCACGGGCACGGACCTGGGGAGTGGGTATCAGCTTTGCCCAAGCTCCCCTAGGAGAGCAACACCTACAACAAGGAAAGAGGGCGCCAGCTACGCCTAAAAGGTAGAGCTGGAGCTGGAACTGAGGACCAGCTATGACACAAAGCTAGTCCTCAGATGGGACCAGCTATGACACGAAGCTGATCCAAACCCACCGGGTACATCATGCGATTAAACCCAAATCCTACGGGATAAGGGTGAAGAACCAGTAAGATAAGCACATTATGCTTATCCTAATCACCAATAAACATCGGATAAGGATTCCATGCTAAAGCAGGGTGCTCGTGGAGTTCCAGCTAAGGCGGGACTCTACTCACCCCACTAAAGCAATCTAGATATCCCCGGAATGCAGTCCTACTAGGACTCAACCTCCCATCAAATGCCTATAAAAGCGACGGTAGAACTCCAATAAAGGTACGCCCACTGACACCCGAGAATCTCAATTCTCCTACCATATAGCAAGTTCAATACTGACTTAGGCATCGGAGGGTGGTTGGCAAGCCGCCACACCGGTGACTTTTACTTCAGCTTTGTTTTGTAGGATCAGGTCTGTGCCGGATTCAAAACTGCTTCATCAACTGGCGCCGTCTGTGGGAAACGACTTTTTCCTTATGGTGAACAATTTTGTATGGTAGAGACTCGATCAAACAAGACGACGATGGCTTCAGACCCCCCACAACAAGGCGTCGACGACGCCACCAAGACCGCCGCTGCAGCCAAAGCTGCCAAGGCAGCCGAAACGGCCAAGGCCGCAAAAGCCGCCAAAGCCGCCCTAGCCGCCGACAAAGCCGCCAAGGCGGCGGAAGCAACCAAAGCCGCCGCAGCACTTAGAAGTGGGGGTGATCAGATGACCCCCGAGGCATTTGCCCAAATGCAGGAGCAGATAAGGACATTAACCCAAGGGTTGCAAACTGCGATGCAGGAAAACACGGACTTGCGAAAGCAAATCTCCGAACCAAGCATCTTAAATTCACGACACAATCGACAAGATGAAGAGGATGACGAAGAAAAAGGCGAATCCAGTGAAAAGGAAAGCCAGAATCGAAATAAAGGTGGAAAGCCACCCATGGAAAGGACTTCCCATGACCTAGAGGCTTTGAACAAAATGCAAGATCAGATCGACGGGTTAATGAAACATGTTAAAGCACAAACTCCCGCCATGGTGGAAGAGCTGGTGAAAAACACGGATTCACCCTTCACATCTGACGTCATGGGGCTGCCACTTCCCAGGAAATTTAAGATGCCCCATCTGGAAACATTCGATGGTTCCACGGACCCGTTGGATCATCTAGAGACATATAAATCCTTAATGCACTTACAAGCAGTGCCAGATGAGGTGATGTGTCGGGCATTCCCTGTCACCCTTAAGGGAAGTGCTCGAGCATGGTTTAATAAACTCCCACCAGGAAGTATCAGTAGTTTCAAAGAGCTTAGCACAAGCTTCGTAAGCTACTTCATTGCTGGTCAACGCTACGGCAAACCAGCTACGCATCTATTGACGGTGAAACAAGGAAGATGGGAATCCTTGAGAGAATATACCACCAGGTTCAACAAGGAGGTGGTACAGATTGACGAAGCTGATGACAGCGTGAGCATAACAGCGTACATCGCTGGACTGTATTCAGGACAGTTTTTATACCTCTTATCACAAGAGCCACCCAAAACTTTGGCAGAACTTATGCTCAGAGCACAGAAACATATGAATGCAGAGGAAGCCGTTTATGCAAGACGCACACGTGATAGCTTTGATTCCCAAACAGGGCCGTCACACATCGGTGAATTTCCTCCTCCCGACAGAAAGAGGAGGGAATCCACTCGCAAAACCGGAGGGGAACCAAAGAGCAAGAAAGTAGACTCAAGATCCTCCCCGAAACGAGGAGGGGCAGGAGGACCACCTCAAGGCCGGAACAAGCAGTTCACACCGCTCATAGCTACGGCAGAGCAGATCCTTAGCAATTTGCAGGATGACCCAGACCTCAAATGGCCTGGAAAGTTGAGGACTGATCCCAACAGAAGAGCTAAGGACAAATACTGCAGATTCCATAAAGACCACGGTCACAATACCGACGATTGTATCGATTTAAAGCAGCAAATCAAAGACCGATTCAGAGAGGGAGGCTTCAACGTTTTGTAACAAAAAAGCACCAAAAACCACCCAGAAGGGAAGATGCCAACAAAGAAGGCAGAAATACTGCAGCATCCCGATCAGGTTACATTGGAGAAATCAAGGTCATCCACGGAGGATTTGCAGGAGGTGGCGAATCTAGCAACGCTAGAAAAGTGCACCTCAGAAAACTAAGAACGGAGGAATACTTAGAGGTCAACACGTTTGGCCGTCCAAACAAGTTCCAGAAAAAGGAGGAGATACCCATTATTTTCTCAGAAGAAGACATCAAGGGCGTCCAGGTTCCTCACGATGACCCACTGGTTATCACCATTGTCATAGCAAATTACCTTACACGTAGGGTACTGATTGACAGTGGGAGCTCAGCTGACATCCTCTACCTCCACGCGTACGACCAATTGAAAGTAGGGCGAGAAAGGCTAAGGCCCATGATGTCTCCACTAGTCGGATTTGCAGGCACGCCCGTTTATCTAGCTGGACAAATAGCCCTACCTATCACCATGGGAGAAGAAGGAAGTCAAATCACACGCATGGTGGATTTCATAGTGGTTGATTGCCCTTCAGCGTACAACGCGATATTGGGGAGAACAACTTTGAATAAAATTGGAGCGATAATCTCCACACATCATCTGATGATAAAATTCCCAACACCAGAAGGAGTGGGTAGCATTAGAGGAGATCAGAAAGCAGCACGGGAATGTTACGTCACCTCACTGAGAGGGGCAAACATTACCATGAACATAGAAAATCTGGATACTCGAGATGAGGAAAAGCTCCAACACGGAGAACCGGTAGAGGAACTAGTGGAGGAGCTCCTGGAGCCAGGAAGACCTGGGAAAACAGTTAGGATCGGAACAGGGTTGAGCTCAGTAGCAAGAACGGAGCTGTTGCAATTTTTGAGGGAAAACAGAGACGTCTTTGCATGGTCCCACGAAGACATACCCGGGATTGACCCAAGGGTCATATCTCACAAACTCAACGTGGATCCCACCATTCGGCCTGTCAAGCTGAAGAAGAGAATTTTCGCTCCTGACCGAAACGAGGCTGTGGCCAAAGAAGTTGAGAAGCTCGTACAAGCAAAATCCGTCCGCGAAGTCCTCTACCCAGACTGGCTAGCCAACGTAGTTATGGTGAAAAAGGCCAATGGAAACTGGAGAATGTGTGTAGACTTTACGGATCTTAATAAAGCATGCCCAAAAGACAGCTTCCCGCTGCCTAGGATTGATTCCTTGGTAGATTCTACAGCTGGGCACGAGCTCCTCACCTTCATGGACGCGTTCTCAGGATATAACCAAATCCAGATGCATGAACAAGACCAGGAGAAGACTTCATTCATCACTGATCGAGGGCTATATTGTTACAAAGTGATGCCCTTCGGTCTCAAAAACGCAGGGGCAACGTACCAAAGGCTGGTCAACAAGATGTTCAAGCAACAGATTGGGCGTAACGTAGAGGTCTATGTGGACGATATGTTGGTCAAAAGTGCCAAGGCACGGGACCACATAGCAGATTTGGAAGAAACATTCCATGTCCTTAGAAGATATAAGATGAAGCTCAACTCAACAAAATGTGCTTTTGGAATCTCCTCAGGGAAATTCTTGGGTTTTATGGTCTCTCAAAGAGGAATCGAAGCAAACCCCGAGAAGATTCAGGCCATACTTACCATGAAGTCACCCCAGAACATTAAGGAGGTCCAGAAACTAACCGGACGAGTTGCAGCCTTAAGCAGGTTCATCTCCCGCTCAACGGACAAGTGCCAGACGTTCTTTAAAGTCTTGAAGAAAGCCTTCGAGTGGACCTCTACGGAAGAAACAGCTTTTGACCAGCTAAAGGAGTACTTGACATCCCCGCCCTTGCTCAGCAAGACCCAAGAAGGAGAGATCCTATTTCTATACCTTGCTGTCTCCCCCCACGCTGTCAGCGCAGTTTTACTAAGAGAGGAGCAGGGAACACAGCTTCCGGTATACTACATCAGCAGGGCCTTACGAGGAGCAGAGCTGAGATACCCCAGAGCCGAAAAAATGGCTTTTGCCATGGTGACAGCTGCTAGAAGGTTACGACCATATTTCCAAGCTCATTCAATCAAAATACTAACGGATCAGCCACTCCGAAGGATCCTCCATTGCCCAGAAACTTCAGGCCGCTTAATTCAATGGTCAATAGAGCTCGGTGAGTTTGACATAGAATACAAACCCCGTATCGCTATCAAAGCTCAGGTACTTGCAGATTTCCTTGCGGAATATACGTATCCAGAACCAGAGGAGCTCCCCAAGGAAGAACCCAAACCGTGGATCCTACAGGTTGATGGATCAACAACCAGAGAAGCAAGCGGAGCTGGGTTAGTCCTAACCTCCCCAAAGGGGCAATGCCTAAGCTACGCGCTCAGGTTCGAATTCAAAGCAACCAACAACGAGGCCGAATATGAAGCTCTCGTCGTTGGATTGGATCTGGCCAAGGCCGTTGGTGCCAACCATGTGTTGGCAAAAAGTGACTCACAGCTGGTAGTAGGACAAGTCCTAGGAGAATACGCTATGAAGGAAGAAGTAATGCAGAAGTACTTGGATAAAGTGAAAGCCCAAATTGCGAAGCTGCAAAGCTTCAGCATTGTTCGAATCCCAAGGGAGGAGAACATCGAAGCCGACTATCTGTCAAAGCTGGCCACGGCCAGGGAAGGTGCTATTCCACCAAACGCACCGATACGATACTTAGAATTACCTAGCATCTTTGCCATGGATGTACAGGTACAAGCTGTCGACTACAGCAACTCATGGACAGGCCCCATAGCCGACTACATTCAGAATGGAACACTACCAGATGACAATGTCAAAGCTAGGCAACTGAAAATCAGAGCAGCAAAGTACCTGATGATGGGAGACGTGCTCTACAGGAGGAGCTTCTCACTACCATATCTTAGGTGCTTAATCCCACCAGAGTCTACAAGGGCTATGGAAGAAGTTCACCAAGGAATATGTGGGGATCACTAAGGTGGCCGCATGTTGTCCTACAAACTCCTTAGGCTAGGATATTACTGGCCATGTATGCCGAAAGATTGCAAGTCCATGGTCCAAAAATGTGAGAAGTGCCAGCGCTTTGCAAATATCATCCATGGGCCCCCACTGTCTTAACACCGATGAGAGGACCCTGGCCATTTGCCCAGTGGGGAGTAGACCTAATTGGCCCACTTCCAATGGCAGCAGGCCAGGTCCAGCATGCCATCATAGCTGTCGATTACTTTACGAAGTGGGTCGAAGCCAAGGCACTGGCCACAATCACAGCAGAGGTTGCAATCGACTTCCTATGGAAATTTATTATAAGTCGTTTTGGACTGCCAAGGGTGATAGTTACGGATCGAGGAAAACAATTCGACAACACCCAGCTTAAAGAATACTGTATTTCCAAGGGAATACACGTACATTACGCCTCCAAAGCTCATCCAAAGGCAAACGGCCAGGTAGAGGTTACAAATCGGACGATCAAGAAAGGAATCAAGAAAAGGCTTCGAGAGGCCAAAGGAGCTTGGCCAGACGAGCTTTACAATGTGCTATGGGCATATCGTACAACACCCCGAACAACAACCGGAGAAACCCCATATTCTCTTGCATTCGGAGCCGAGGCAGTAGTCCCAATTGAAGTCGAACTCCTCAACTACAGGACTGCGAGCCCAGACCCCCAGGATAACCAAGAAGCTCTCAGGGCAGAGCTAGACCTCCTGGAAGAAGCAAGGGAAACATCCATGGCCAAACTGGCCCTTTACCAATAGAGAATGGTTAAATACCACGAGGCACAGGTTAGGTCAAGAGATTTTCGAGCTGGTGATCTGGTCCTGAGAAAAGTTGATCCTACGGGGAAGAAAGTGGGCAAACTAGGCCCAAACTGGGAAGGACCCTACCAGGTCCTCCACCATATCAAAGCTGGTGCATATAGACTCGCAACCCTAAAGGGAAAAGAGCTACCAAACTCATGGAATGCAGAACATCTGAAGAAGTACTACAAGTAGGTACTTGCAGCCCGAATTTGTTTCAGTTTTAGGAAGTTTATTTCTATTTTTTAGGAAACTCTATGTGTTTAATAAAACTTTAGCAAACTAGTTGTTTTAGTTAGAACCATGTGTTCTTTTTGTTTATCAGCCCAAGTGGCCAATAAAATTCCTCACGAGGGTTATCGTTTCAAATTCACACTACACGTGATTTAATTTTCTCATAAGCATGAAATAAGAGAGACAACCAAAAGATAAAATTATCAAAATTTTATTTATAATCCACATCCCAAGGGACGTGGACAGCTTTTACATAAAAACTCTGTGGACAAACCCACAAAGTTGCAACCTAATCACTACCTCCCTCCCTCGGAGGGAAAGGGACTGGTGGCGCCGGTTGCCCTCGAAAAGCCTCCAACTGGTCCCAGTTGGCTATCAGCACCATGCGGACCGTCTTCTCCATGACAGAAATAGAATCCGCCATGGCCTCCATCTTCAAGGTCAGCCCAGTAATGGCCATCTTCAGGTTTTGCAACTCCTGGCATAACTCAGTGATACGATCGTTACTTGCCATTAGCAAATTCGAAGTTAAAATTGGAATGGGGAGTCATCCCTTGCAATCCACTGATATTTATAGCCAAATTGTGTGGTTCATTAACCGCTTGCTGAACCAATCAGCACGATTGAAATCAAAACCGCAACCTCAACCGCTTGGGATAATGGGCAGTTACACACCCCACCACCTCGAGCAGTTGAAACGATATCCAAACAATTAAATGCAAGCGGCTTGAACTCTGCAGCTCAATCTCTCGTGGCATGGGGAGTTATGATAATCAACCAACCTAAGGGATACCCAGCAGAGTAATAAAGCTATGCATTAATTAAACAGCTTCGATAAATTTTTGAAGCTCAAACGACGTAGCACAGCTATGCATTGATTTAACAGCTTAGATAAATTTTCGAAGCTCAAACGACGTAGCACAGCTATGCATTGATTTAACAGCTTAGATAAATTTTCGAAGCTCAAACGACGTAGCACAGCTATGCATTGATTTAACAGCTTAGATAAATTTTCGAAGCTCAAACGGCGTAGCACAGCTATGCATTGATTAAACAGCTTAGATAAATTTTCGAAGCTCAAACGACGTAGCACAGCTATGCATTGATTAAACAGCTTAGATAAATTTTCGAAGCTCAAACGACGTAGCACAGCTATGCATTGATTTAACAGCTTAGATAAATTTTCGAAGCTCAAACGACGTAGCACAGCTATGCATTGATTTAACAGCTTAGATAAATTTTCGAAGCTCAAACGACGTAGCACAGCTATGCATTGATTTAACAGCTTCGATAAATTTTTGAAGCTCAAACGACGTAGCACAGCTATGCATTGATTTAACAGCTTAGATAAATTTTCGAAGCTCAAACGACGTAGCACAGCTATGCATTGATTTAACAGCTTAGATAAATTTTCAAAGCTCAAACGACGTAGCACAGCTATGCATTGATTAAACAGCTTAGATAAATTTTCGAAGCTCAAACGACGTAGCACAGCTATGCATTGATTAAACAGCTTAGATAAATTTTCGAAGCTCAAACGACGTAGCACAGCTATGCATTGATTTAACAGCTTAGATAAATTTTCGAAGCTCAAACGACGTAGCACAGCTATGCATTGATTTAACAGCTTAGATAAATTTTCGAAGCTCAAACGACGTAGCACAGCTATGCATTGATTAAACAGCTTAGATAAATTTTCGAAGCTCAAACGACGTAGCACAGCTATGCATTGATTTAACAGCTTAGATAAATTTTCGAAGCTCAAACGACGTAGCACAGCTATGCACTGCTATGCATTAATAGCCACGTGTTATTTAAAAGCAACTCACCCAAATAAACCTAAGGGTAAACTTGAATAAGTGTCTTAATTGCTTGGACGCAAGCATTTAACCCACTTAGGGGAGTGAGAGACGTACCCACTACGACAAATAAAGAAGCAACTGCATTGCGACAAGCAACTGCACTGCGACAAGTAAAGAAGCAAAAAGCTCCCAATTTAGACATTACAAGCTCACAATAAAATTCTAGCTATGCTATGCAAATAGGTACAGCAAAAGGCATACCACTTGCAAAAAATACTAGCACTCAGCACAGCAATAACAAGGACAGGAACTGGCAAAATCAAAATGTCTAGATAAAGACTATTGGAAAATGCCATACCACAACGAGTACCTGCACCTGTTAAAACAAGCCTGTAGGAGGCCCCAAGATATGATCTTTTAAAGATCATCCTCAACAACCATCAGAAAATTATCCGGGCCAAACTCAAAGGCCACTCCAAAAAAACACAAAGTACGAAAAGTATTTAAGTGTGTTACAAACCCAAATGAAATTAAAAGTTTCAAGAGCCATTCAAAAGCTCGGGGTGGAACTGTTAATAGCCTGCCCATCACCAGATGATGGGCCAGGAGGTGTTACCGCCTGAATTGGAGTTTCAAGAGGGAGAGAGACTTTTTCCGGAGTGCTGAGAAGGGATGCAATCGAAGAGCTCGAAATAGATGTATCCTTGGATACCACCTCATCGCCTTCCTCTCCTCCTTTTTGTCCCCCGTCAAGACATGAGGGCCCTTCTTCATCATCAACCTCAAACTTGGAGAAATCCAAGTCTGGGAAAGCCAAGGCTGCCTGGCTCCTCATGGCTTCAAACCCATCAAAATATTGCTGGGTAACATCTTGACGGTACTCAGGGGACTGAAGAAAGAGTTCAATGGCGTCTCTACGGGCATTCTTTACCTTCTCCAACATCCCCAAACTTGTGGACTTATACTTCTCCTTTTCCTTATCCCAACCAAGGATTTTTAGCTCCAAACTCCGAGCAGTAGCCACAACAGTATCTCTCTCCTCCTCCAAACCTCTTTTTGACTTCAGGGCACTGTCCCTCTCAGTTGTCAACTTCCGAAGCTCTGCAATCATGGCAGCACTCTGCTTGGAAAGCTTACTGTTGGTCTCAGAAAGTGCAGCCATTTGATTCCCCAAACCAAGGATTTGGGAAACCAGAAAACGACCACGAGCCGTAGCCTGCAAAAAGAGGAAGACAGAATTAAGCAAAGAAACACCTGGAAAAGCTAGCTGACAAAAAGCAGAAAGGCCTACCATGGCCATCTCAACCAACATAAGCTCCCCCACAGCTTGGAGAGACATCTCCGCCATTGAATCCTTGTCAGCAGCACAGAGCAACCCAGAAGCACACTCCAAGGCCTCTTGAAAATTCGCCAAAGTAGAAGGACCAGCAACAGCTTTCATCTTATTGGAAGCAGGGGTACCCTCCACGGCCGTACCCTTTGCCTTCCTCTTTGAAACTTCACCGCCATCCACCTCAAGCAGCTCAACCACTAAGTCAAGAGAGGGATCTCTTAAGAAGTCAGCATCCAAGAAACTCTCAACATTCAGCTCCTTCTGGAGACGTGAGCTCTTCCTTTTTGGAGCACCACCTCCAGGCGACTGCTTTACCCTCTCAGCCTTTAGTTGAGCCAGCAAACTCTTGTCCATTTTTGGCGCCATCCCTGTATCCTCTCATTCTTCCTCTGAAAAGGAATCAAGGGAGAATAATAAGAAAAGTCAGCAGGCAATCTAAAATGCCTAAACAGAAACTGGGAATACCTCTCAAAAGAGCTAAAGCCTCACTAGATGTTTCAGGACCCAGCAAATAGGTGGCCAAAGATTCCGGAGTGACAAGCAAATCCCAGCTATGAATTTCGTAGCTCCGAGCTAATTTCAGTTCTGCTTCTATAGCTGGGGTCGAGGGATACGAGGCACGAGCTGCATAAAAACATAAAATAGAGATCTTTAAAAACAAGGAAGTGCTAAAAGCAAGGTTCAAAAAAAGATAAAAGAAAGCCACAGCTTACAACTGGCAATGGGCTCCCCCCATCTAGAGGGAGCATGCTGCGTATAGGACCCAATTTCCCAGTCCAAAACTTCCCATCCATCTCCACCAACAAAGAAAAACTTATCCTTCCAGTTTCTATGGACGTGGGGAAGATCAGTGACCAATTCTCCTCCGCCGGGTCTCTTGGCAAAGTAATACCATCCTACACCCCCAGGAGCCTCCTTTACTTGGAACTGGTTTAGAAAGGGCCCCTTCGTCAAAGGCGTAAGACCATCCGACATGGCTCCCCAAAGAGCAGCACAGTCGATCAGTAAAAGCCAAGAGTTGGGAACGATTTGGCCAGGAGCCAAACCCAGAAAACTCAATACTTCCCTAACCACGGTAGGGAAGGGCAGTCGAAGCCCCCCTTCTAGAGCCCCGACGTAAATGCACGTCTCGTTCTCAACATCAGAACAGGCTCGCTCAGACCCCAAAGGCTTTCTGAGAGTTACGGAAGACGGAATTGAAAATCTAACCCTAGCCACGGCTAACTCTTCACTCGTAATCGTCGAAGGAATCAAAGAAGCTGAAAAATTTGGAACCCTAATGGGACCTGTCGACGACGACGGAGGTGAAGAGGGCTTAACACTACCAGAACGACTCGCATGCAAAGAGGCCTTACCCACATTGCTACGATGCAATGGGACCTCCTCATCAACCGACGACTCTTCCCCTTGAAGAATCGAGGAGAAATCAAGAGCGTCCCCCGACATTGGTTCTATAACAGATGATCGAGGGTGTAAAGAAGTCGAAGAACTAAAGAGATCACGGAAGGCCCTTTTTTGGAGAACAACAGAGTATGGGGCAAAATCCTCTATAACAGCAGGACCAGGGTTAAAGGAGGCAAAATACGCTAGTCTAGCATGAACAAACCTCCCAAGAACAGCCCGCTCTGGGCTCGGATTTTCTGTACCAAGAAAAGGGAAATCTAACATGAAAAGAAGACAAGAACAGCAAGGGAGAAGGAACGTACCTACGAGAGACGGGCTCTAGAAAAGACGACGAAGGAAGAACGAAGAACGAAGAAGAAGGGTTTTCGTGCAGAAAAATCACCTGGGATGATCCGAACACGAACTACAGAAATCTTGATCAGAACTTTTGAACCAGCTTAAGCGTCACAGCACAAATCCCGATAAACGCTCCTAGATCCTCGTTGTCCACCTCTAAGCACCAGGATAGCAAGGATATCGACACCTGTCCCATGATCCAACATTGCATTTAAAACCTCAAAAGAAGAGGAAAAGCGGCAACCGCCATTCAGGTCTGAACTATGTTTCTAACCTCCAGCTAAGGGTTGGAGCTTAGAAACAGGGGAGTACCTGGTAAGTAGGATAAAATCTGGTATGGCCAGCTCTGCCACGGGCACGGACCTGGGGAGTGGGTATCAGCTTTGCCCAAGCTCCCCAGGAGAGCAACACCTACAACAAGGAAAGAGGGCGCTAGCTACGCCTAAAAGGTAGAGCTGGAGCTAGATCTGAGGACCAGCTATGACACAAAACTAGTCCTCAGATGGGACCAGCTATGACACGAAGCTGATCCAAACCCACCGGGTACATCATGCGATTAAACCCAAATCCTACGGGATAAGGGTGAAGAACCAGTAAGATAAGCACATTATGCTTATCCTAATCACCAATAAACATCGGATAAGGATTCCATGCTAAAGCAGGGTGCTCGTGGAGTTCCAGCTAAGGCGGGACTCTACTCACCCCACTAAAGCAATCCAGATATCCCCGGAATGCAGTCCTACTAGGACTCAACCTCCCATCAAATGCCTATAAAAGCGACGGTAGAACTCCAATAAAGGTACGCCCACTGACACCCGAGAATCTCAATTCTCCTACCATATAGCAAGTTCAATACTGACTTAGGCATCGGAGGGTGGTTGGCAAGCCGCCACACCGGTGACTTTTACTTCAGCTTTGTTTTGCAGGATCAGGTCTGTGCCGGATTCAAAACTGCTTCATCACTCCCCATTCCACAATCAAATTCGAGTTGCTAATGGCAAGTAGTGATCATATCACCAAGTTATGCCAGGAGCTGTAGAGCCTGAAGGCAGCCATTAATGGGCTATCTTCGAAGATGGAGGCCATGGCGGAATCCATTTTCGTCATGGAGAAGACGGTCCACATGGTGTTGATAGCCAACTGGGAACAGTTGGAGGCTTTTCGAGGGCAACCAGCGCCACCAATTCCTTCCCCTCCGAGGGAGGGAGGTAGTGATTAGGTTGCAACTTTGTGGGTTTACCCACAAAGTTTTTATGTAAAAGCTATCCACATCCCTTGGGGTGTGGATTTATTAATAAAATTTTAGATAATTTTATCTTTCTGTCGTCTCTCCAAATCATGCATACAGGAAAACTAAACCATATCATGCACACTGGAAATTTGAACAAACATCCCTCATTAGGAATTTTATTGGCCACTAGGGCTAGCAAACGTAAAGAACACATGGTCCTAACCAGAGCAAGATGATTGCAAGAGTTTTATTGAAAACAGAGAGTTTCCTAAAAACAGAAATGAACTTCCTAGAAATGGAAATAAATTTGGATTGCAAGCACCTACTTGTAGTACTTCTTTAGATGCTCTGTGTTCCATGAGTTTGGTAGCTCTTTTCCCCTTAGGATTGTGAGTCTATATGCACTAGCTTTGATATGGTGCAAAACCTGGTAGGGTCCCTCCCAATTTGGGCCGAGCTTGCCCACTTTCTTTCCCATAGGATCAACTTTCCTTAGTACCAGATCACCAGCTCGAAAATCCCTTGGCCTAACCTGTGCTTCGTGGTACTTGACCATTCTTTGTTGGTAGAGGGCCAACTTGGCCATGGATGTTTCCCTCGTTTCTTCCAAAAGGTCCAGCTTGGCCCTGAGATCTTCTTGGTTCTCCTGGGGGTCCGTGCTTACGGTCCTGTAGTTGAGAAGTTCAACTTCAATTAGGACTATTGCTTCGGCCCCAAATGCAAGAGAATATGGAGTTTCTCTAGTTGCTGTTCAGGGTGTTGTACGATATGCCCATAGCATGTTATAAAGCTCGTCTGGCCAAGCTCCTTTGGCTTTTCGAAGCCTTTTCTTGATTCCTTTCTTGATTGTTCGATTTGTAACCTCCACTTGGCCATTTGCCTTTGGGTGAGCCTTGGAGGCATAATGTACATGTATTCCCTTGGAAATACAGTACGCCTTGAACTGGGCATTATCGAATTGCTTCCCTCGATCTGTGACTATCACTCATGGTAATCCAAATCGGCTTATAATGAATTTCCACAAGAAGTCGATTGTAACCTCTGTTGTAATTGTGGCCAGTGCCTTAACTTCGACCCACTTTGTAAAGTAATCCACAGCTATAATGGCATGTTGGACCTGGCCTGCTGCCATCGGAAGTGGACCAATTAGGTCTACTCCCCACTGGACGAATGGCCAAGGTCCTTTCATAGGAGTTAAGACTGTGGGTGATCCATGAATGATGTTCACAAAGCGCTGGCACTTTTCACATTTTTGGACCAAAGAGTTGCAATCCTTCTGCATGCTTGGCCAATAATATCCCAACCTAAGGAGTTTGTAGGATAACATGCCGCCACCTTGGTGATCCCCACAGACTTCTTGGTGGACCTCTTCCATAGCCCTTGTAGATTCCGGCGTGGTCAGACATCTGAGGTATGGTAATGAGAAGCTTCTTCTATAAAGCACATCTCCCATCATCAGGTATTTTGTAGCTCTGATTTTGAGCTGCCTAGCTTTGACATTATCGTCTGGTAGTGTCCCATTCGTTATGTAGTCGACTATGGGACCTGTCCATGAGTTGTTGTAGTCGATAGCTTGTACCTGTACGTCTAGGGCAAAGATGCTAGGTAGCTCTAAATATCGTATCGGTGCATTTGGTGGGATAGCACCCTCTTTGGCCGTGGCCAGCTTTGATTAGTAATCAGCTTCAATGTTCTCCTCCCTTGGGATTCTGACAATGCTAAAGCTTTGTAACTTTGTGATTTGAGCTTTTACTTTATCCAAGTACTTCTGCATCACTTCTTCCTTCACTGTATATTCCCCTAGGACTTGTCCTACTACCAACTGTGAATCACTTTTGGCCAACACATGGTTAGCACCGACGGCCTTAGCCAGGTTTAAACCAACCACGAGAGCTTCATATTCAGCCTCGTTGTTGGTCGCTTTGAATTCAAACCTGAGCGCATAGCTTAGGCGTTGCCCTTTTGGGGAGGTTAGAACTAAACCAGCTCCGCTTGCTTCTCTGGTTGTCGATCCATCCACCTATAGGATCCAAGGTTTAAGTTCTTCCTTGGGGAGCTCCTCTGGTTTTGGATACGTGTATTCTGCAAGTACTTGAGCTTTAATGGTGATTCGAGGCTTATACTCTATATCAAATTCGCCAAGCTCTATCGACCATTGAATTAGCCGTCCTGAAGTCTCTGGGCAATGGAGAATTCTTCGAAGTGGTTGATCCGTTAGTACCTTGATTGAGTGAGCTTGGAAGTATGGCCGTAGCCTTCTAGCCGCTATTACCATAGCAAAGGCTATCTTTTCAGCTCTGGGATATCTTAGCTCAGCTCCTCGCAACGCCTTGCTGATGTAGTATACTGGGAGCTGCGTCCCCTGCTTCTCCCTTAGCAAGACTGCGCTGACAGAGTGGGGGGAGGCAGCAAGGTACACGAATAGAACCTCTCCCTCTTGGGTCCTACTAAGCAGTGGCGGAGACGTCAAGTATTCCTTTAGTTGGTTGAGAGCTGCTTCTTCTGTAGTAGTGCATTCAAAGGCTTTTTTCAAAACCTTAAAGAACGTTTGACACTTATCGGTTGCTCGTGAGATGAACCTGCTTAGAGCTGCAACTCGTCCCGTTAGCTTCTGGACCTCCTTAATGTTCTGGGGCGATCTCATAGCGAGTATGGCCTGAATCTTCTCAGGGTTTGCTTTGATTCCTCTTTGGGACACCATGAAGCCTAGGAATTTCCCTGAGGAGATTCCGAAAGCACATTTTGTTGAGTTGAGCTTCATCTTGTATTTTCTGAGGACATGAAAAGTTTCTTCTAAATCTGCTATGTGATCTTGTGCCTTGGCACTTTTGACCAGCATGTCATCAACATATACTTCTACGTTGCGCCCAATCTGTTGCTTGAACATCTTGTTGACCAGCCTTTGGTAAGTTGCCCCTGCGTTCTTAAGACCGAAAGGCATCACTTTGTAACAATATAGTCCCCGATCGGTAATGAACGAGGTTTTCTCTTGATCTTCTTCATGCATTTGGATTTGATTATATCCTGAAAATGCATCCATGAAGGTGAGGAGCTCATGCCCAGCTGTAGAATCCACCAAGGAGTTAATCCTTGGCAAGGGAAAGCTATCCTTTGGACATGCTTTATTGAGGTCTGTGAAATCTACACACATCCTCCATTTGCCATTGGCCTTCTTCACCATAACCACGTTGGCCAGCCAATCGGGATAGAGAACTTCGCGGAAGGATTTTGCTTGTATGAGCTTTTCTACTTCTTTGGCCGCCGCCTCGTTTCGTTCTGGAGCGAAAGTCCTCTTCTTCTGTTTAACAGGGCGAATGGTGGAATCCACGTTGAGCTTGTGAGATATGACCCTTGGGTCAATCCCTGGTATGTCCTCGTGGGACCATGCAAAGACATCTCTGTTCCTTCTTAGGAATTGCAGCAACTCCGTTCTTGCTACTGAGCTTAACCATGTTCCAATCCTTACTATTTTTTCGGGTTGGCCTGGTTCTAGGAGCTCTTCCACGAGTTCTTCCACGGGCTCTCCGTGTTGGAGCTTTCCTTCATCTCGAGTGTCTAGACTTTCTACACTCATGGTAATGTTAGCCCCCCTGAGTGAGGTGACATAACATTCCCGTGCTGCTTTCTGGTCTCCCCTGACGCTAGCTATTCCTTCCGGTGTTGGGAACTTTATCATCAAATGATATGTGGAGATTATCGCTCCAATTTTATTCAGAGGTGTCCTTCCCAGTATCGCATTGTATGCTGAAGGACAGTCAACTACTATGAAATCCACCATGCGTGTAATTTGACTTCCTTCTTCACCCATGGTAATTGGCAGGGCTATTTGAACAGCTGGATAAACGGGCGTACCTGCAAATCCAATTAGTGGGGATGTAATGGGCCTTAGCCTTTCTCGTCCCACCTTCAGTTGGTCATACGCATGAGATAGAGGATGTCAGCTGAGCTTCCACTGTCGATTAGTACCCTACGTGTAAGGTAGTTTGCTATGACAATGGTTATAACTAGAGGGTCATCGTGAGGGATCTGGACTCAATTGACATCTTCTTCTGAGAAAATGATGGGTATTTCCTCTTTTTTCTGGAATTTATTTGGACGGCCAACCGTATTAACCTCCAGGTATTCCTCCGTTCTCAGTTTCCTGAGGTGCACTTTTCTAGCATTGCTAGATTCTCCTCCTCCGGCAAATCCCCCATGGATGACCTTGATCTCTCCAATGGGACCTGACCAATGTGTCGTGCCGTCTCTACCCTCTTTGCTGGTATCTTCTCTTCTGGATGGTTTTTGGTGCTTCTTCATTACAAAACGTTGAAGCCTCCCTCTTTGGATCAGATCTTCGATTTGCTATTTTAGGTCAATACAATCGTCAGTGTTGTGACCGTGGTCTTTGTGGAATCTGTAGTATTTGTCCTTAACTCTCCTGTTAGGATCAGTCCTCAACTTTCCAGGCCACTTGAGGTCTGGATCATCCTGTAGGTTGCTAAGGATTTGTTTTGCCATAGCTATGAGCGGTGTGAACTGCTTGTACCGGCCTTGAGGTGGTCCTCCTGCTCCTCCTCATTTCGGGGAGGATCTTGAGTCCACCTTCTTGTTCTTTGGTTCCCCTCCTGTCTTGCGGGTGGACTCTCTCCTTTTCTTATCGGGAGAAGGAAACTCGCCAAACTGTGATGGTCCTGCTTGGGGATCAAAGCCATCACGTGTGCGCCTTGCGTAAACGGCTTCCTCTGCATTCATATGTTTCTGTGCTCTAAGCATAAGTTTTGCTAGAGTTTTGGGTGGCTCTTTAGATAAGAGGTATAAAAATTGTCCTGAATATAGTCCAGCTATATATGCAGTTATGCTCACGCTATCGTCAGCTTCGTCAATCTGAACCACCTCTTTGTTGAATCTGGTGGTGTACTCTCTTAACGACTCCCATCTTCCTTGTTTCACCGTCAAGAGGTGTGTTGCTGGTTTGCCGTAGTGTTGACCAGCAATGAAGTAGCTTACAAAGCTCGTGCTGAGCTCTTTGAAACTACGTACGCTTCCTAGTGGGAGTTTATTAAACCATGCTCGAGCACTTCCCTTGAGGGTAACAGGGAATGCACGACACATTACCTCATCTGGTACTGCTTGTAGATGCATCAGGTATTTATATGTTTCCAGATGATCCAATGGGTCCGTGGAACCATTGAATGTTTCCAACTGGGGCATCTTGAATTTCCTAGGGAGTGGCAGCCCCATGACTTCAGACGTAAAAGGTGAATCCATATTCTTCACCAACTCTTCCACTGTAGCGGGAGTTTGTGCTTTGATATGTTTCATCAATCCGTCAATCTGGTCTTGCATCTTGTGCAAGGCCTCTTGATCATGGGGGAACTTCTCTGTGAGCGGCTTACCACTCTTCCTTCGATTTTGGCTTTCCTTCTCGCTGGACTCACATTTTTCTCCGTCATCCTCTACGTCCAGTCGAGTATGTCATGAATTTAGGATGCTTGGCTCAGAGATTTGCTTTCGCAAATCTGCGTTTTCTTGCATCGCAGTTTGTAACCCTTGGGTCAACGTCTTTATCTGCTCCTGCATTCGAGCAAATGCCTCAGGGGTCATCTGATCAGCCCCGATTCTGAGTGCCGCGGCGGCCTTGGTGGCGTCGTCGATGCCCAGTTGTGGGGGGTCTGAAGCCATCGTCGTTATGTTTGATCGAGTCTCTACCATACAAAACTGTTCACCGTAAGGAAAAAGTCATTTCCCACAGACGGCGCCAGCTGATGAAGTAGTTTTGAATCCGGCACTGACCTGATCCTACAAAACAAAGCTGAAGCTTGAGTCACCAGTGTGGTGACGTGCCAACCACCCTCCGATGCCTAAGTCAGTATGGAACTTGCTATATGGTAGGAGAATTAAGGTTCTTAGTTGTGAGTGGTGCGTACCTTTATTGGAGTTCTATCGTTACTTTTATAGGCATTTGATAGGAGGTTGAGTCCTAGTAGGACTGCATTCCGGGGATTTTGGATCGCTTTAATGAGGTGGGTGGAGTCCTGCCTTAGCTGGAACTCCACGAGCATCCTGCTTTAGCATGGAATCCTTATCCGATGATAACAATGATTATGATTAGCATTTTATGCTTATCTTACCGACTTCTCTTCCTTTATCCAGTAGGATTTAGGTTTATCAGAGTGGTATCTTGATGGGAATGAGTATATTCCGTGAATATTACTTATCCTGTTTTAGCTTAGTGTCAAAGCTGGTCCTTAGACCTTATTCCAACTCTGTCTCATGACCTTAGCTGGCATCTTCTTACTTTGTCGTAGGTGGTGCTCTTCTGGGGGGGGCTTGGGCGAAGCTGACTTCTACTCCCCAGGTCCGCACTTCTTGCTGAGCTGGCCTTGCCAGATTTATCCTACTTATCATGTCTCTCCAAACAGTTGGGGAGCAGATGTTGGTCGAATTGGCCATGGTATGCTCCTGTTTTCTGTTTTAACAATTTATTATGGGAAAATTTCTTTTATATCCCTTCAACTTTGACCAAAAATTCATTTTGGTCTTTCACCTTTCAATTTCGGCATAAAAATACTTCGACTTTCCAAATCTTTTTCGATGTCATCATTTAGGGATATATACATATATACATGAAAAATAGGGTGTTTGGATCAAGTACCCTACACACATCGGATGCCGTTGATTCCCGCAGGCCCTCTTGCTTTTTTCTTTTTATAGAATTTTTGGACCGCTCAGATCGGCCGTCCGGTGGCCAGAGATGGCCCGGAGCAGGACTCAAAGAAAACGAATTCCTTCTAAAGGACAACATTGAAAAAAATTGGAAAGTCAAAGTTTATTTGTGCCGAAATTGAAAGGTGAAGGACCAAAATGAATTTTTGGTCAAAGTCGAAGGGATATAAAAGAAATTTTTCCATTTATTATCTATTGCTTCCTTTTCTGAACCTTCTTTTCTTCTAGCAGGCTGCGGCTCGTGGCCGATATCTCACTTTCCAGAGCCATAGCTTGGGAAAACAGGTGGTTACCCTTACAGAGGCCAATTCAAAGCTTACGAAGCAGGGTGCTTCCATGGTTGTAGAGCTCCAGAGAGTGACCAAGGAGAGAGATGCCGCGCTCAAATCGAAGAGAGGCTTGGAGGAGGAGAGAGATACTGCCGTGGCCACTGCTCGGAGTTTGGAGCAGAAGATTTCTGAATGGGACGTGGAGATGGAGAAGTATAAGACCATGAGCCTGGGGATGCTAGAGAAGGTGAAGAATGCTCGTAGGGAAGCCATTGAGCTCTTCCTGCAGTCCCCTGAGTATCGTCAGGACATCACCCAGCAATATTTTGATGGGTTTGAAGCCATGAGGGGCCGGGCAGCCTTAGCGTACCTAGATTTGGATTTTTCCAAATTTGAAGTTGATAATGAAGAGGGGCCCTCATGCCTTGACGGGGGACGGAAAGAGGAGGAAGAAGGCGATAATGCGGCATCTAGAGACACATCCATTCCGAGCTCTTCAATTGCATCCCTTCTCCAAACTCTCAAAAAAGTCTCTCTCCCTCTTGAAACTACAACTCCAGCTGCAACACCTCCTGGCCCATCATCTAGTGATCGGCAAGCTATTTGACAGTTCCACCTTGGGCCTTTGAATGGCCTTTTAGAAACTTTGAATTCATTTGGGGTCTGTAACTAACACATTTTCGTACTTTCGTACTTTTAACTATGCTTGTTTGGGAGTAGGCTTGACTCCTGCTTAGCTGACTGATACTCAGAACTTTCGTTCTTTAGATATCTTGATGGGGATGGTCTCTATGAGATCAAATTTTGAGGCCTTTTGAGACTGTCTTGTGTGACAGGTACAGGTGCAGATCGAAATGAAAGAATGCTTTCATTTTATGCTATGGCATTTTCAATAGTCTTTGTGTACGTAGACATTTCGTAAGTTTTGCCAACTCCTACATTTTGTCATTGTCGTACCAGGTATTTGAATTTGGCAGGAGGCGTACCTTTTGCCATACCAATTTGTGTAGCTAGACTTTCTATTCTGAGCGTCGTGCTATCGTCTGTAAGCTTTCATTGGAATTTATTCCTATAAGCTTCTTTTTTTTTTTGTTCGCATAGTTGTACTACGTCTTTGATAAGTAGGATAAAATCTGGTAAGGCCAGCTCAGTAAGAAGTGCGGACCTGGGGAGTAGGTGTCAGCTTTGCCCAAGCTCCCTAGGAAAGCAATATCTACAGCAAGGTAAGAGGGTGCCAGCTACGCCTATAGGCGGAGCTGGAGCAAGGTCTAAGGACCAACTATGACACAAAGCTAGGTCCAGGATAAGCAGTAGCCACCGAATATACTCATTATTATACCGCTCAATTAACCCAAATCCTACGGGATAAAGGAAGGAGAGCCGGTAAGATAAGCATAAAATGCTTATCCTAATCATTGACAACATCAGATAAGGATTCCATACTAAAGCACGGTGCTCGTGGAGTTCCAGCTAAGACAGGACTCCACCCACCACGTTAAAGCAATCCAGATATCCCCGGAATGCAGTCCTACTAGGACTCAACCTCCTATCAAATGCCTATAAAAGCGACAGTAGAACTCCAATAAAGGTACGCTCCATTTACAATCGAGAACCTGAATTCTCATATCACATAGCAAGTTCCATATTGACTTAGGCATCGGAGGGTGGTTGGCACGCCACCACACCAGTGACTTTTACTTCAGCTTTGTTTTGCAGGATCAAGTCTATGCCGGATTCAAAACTGCTTCATCAGCTGGCGCCGTCTGTGGGAAACGACTTTTTCCTTACAGTGAACAGTTTTGTATGGTAGAGACTCGATCGAACAGAACGACGATGGCTTCTAACCCCCCACAACCGGGCGTCGACGCCGCCGCCAAAACCGCCGCTGCAGCCAAGGCTGCCGAAACGGCCAAGGCCGCCCTGGCCGCCGACAAAGCTGCCAAGGTGGCGGAAGCAGCCAAGGCCGCCGCAGCACTCAGAGTTGGGGCTGATCAGATGACCCCCAAGGCGTTTGCTCAAATGCAGGAGCAAATAAAGACGTTAACCCAAGGGTTACAAACTGCGATGCAGGAAAACGCGGACTTGCGAAGGCAAATCTCCGAACCAAGCATCTTAAATTCGCGACATACTCGACTGGATGAAGAGGATAACGAAGAAAAAGGTGAATCCAGCGAAAAGGAAAGCCGAAATCGAAGGAAGGGTGGTAAGCCGCCCACATAGAGGTCCCCCCATGACCAGGAAGCTTTGAACAAGATGCAAGACCAGATTGACGGATTAATGAAACATGTCAAAGCACAAACTCCCGCCACGGTGGAAGTGTTGGTAAAGAACACGGATTCACCTTTCACGTCTGAAGTCATGGGGTTACCACTCCCCAGGAAATTCAAGATGCCCCATTTGGAGACATTCAATGGGTCCACGGACCCATTGCATCATCTAGAGACGTATAAATCCCTGATGCATTTACAAGCAGTACCAGACGAGGTAATGTGTCGGGCATTCCCTGTCTCTCTCAAAGGAAGTGCTCGAGCATGGTTTAATAAACTCCCACCGGGAAGCATACGTAGCTTCAAAGAACTTAGCACGAGCTTCGTGAGCTACTTCATCGCTGGTCAACGCTACAGTAAACCAGCAACACATCTCTTGACGGTGAAACAAGGAAGATGGGAATCATTAAGAGAATACACCACCAGATTCAACAAAGAGGTGGTCCAGATTGACGAAGCTGACGACAGCGTGAGCATAACTGCGTATATAGCTGGACTATATTCGGGACAGTTTTTATACCTCTTATCTCAAGAGCCACCCAAAACCTTGGCAGAACTTATGCTCAGAGCACAGAAACATATGAATGCAGAGGAGGCCGTCTACGCAAGGCGCACGCGTGATGGCTTTGATTCCCAAGCAGGGCCATCACAGGTTGGTGAATTTCCTCCCCCCGATAGGAAGAGGAGAGAATCCACTCGCAAAACCGGAGGGGAACCAAAGAACAAGAAAGTGGACTCAAGATCCTCCCCGAAACGAGGAGGAGCGGGAGGACCACCTCAAGGCCGGTACAAGCAGTTCACACCGCTCATAGCTACGGCAGAGCAGATCCTTAGCAACCTACAGGATGATCCAGACCTCAAGGGGCCTGGAAAGCTGAGGACCGATCCCAATAGGAGAGCTAAGGACAAGTACTGCAGATTTCACAAAAGACCACGGTCACAACACCGACGATTGTATTGACCTAAAACAGCAAATTGAAGACCTAATCCAAAGAGGGAGGCTTCAACGTTTTGTAACGAAGAAGCACCAAAAACCATCCAGAAGAGAAGATGCCAGCAAAGAAGGCAGAAATGGTGCAGCACCCCGGTCAGGTCACATTGGAGAGATCAAGGTCATCCACGGAGGATTTGCGAGAGGTGACGAATCTAGCAATGCTAGAAAAGTGCACCTCAGAAAGCTAAGAACGGAGGAATACTTGGAGGTCAACACGGTTGGCCGCCCGAATAAATTCCAGAAAAAGGAGGAAATACCCATCATTTTCTCAGAAGAAGACATCAAGGGCGTCCAGATTCCTCACGATGACCCACTAGTTATCACCATTGTCATAGCAAACTACCTTACACGTAGGGTATTGATTGACAGTGGAAGCTCGGCTGACATCCTCTATCTCCATGCGTATGACCAACTAAAGGTGGGACGAGAAAGGCTAAGGCCCATGACATCCCCACTAGTTGGATTTGCAGGCACGCCAGTTTATCCAGCTGGTCAAATAGCCCTGCCAATTACTATGGGGGAAGAAGGGAGTCAAATTCACGCATGGTGGATTTCATAGTAGTTGACTGTCCTTCGGCATACAATGCAATACTGGGGAGAACAACTCTGAATAAAATTAGAGCGATAATCTCCACACATCATTTAATGATAAAGTTCCCAACATCTGAAGGAGTTGCTAGCGTCAGAGGAGATCAGAAGGCAGCATGGGAATGTTATGTCACCTCACTCAGGGGGGCAAACATTACCATGAATATAGAAAGTCTAGATACTTGAGATGAGGAGAAGCTCCAACACGGAGAGCCAGTCGAAGAACTAGTGGAGGAGCTCCTGGAACCAGGAAAACCTAGAAAAACGGTAAGGATCGGAACAGGGTTGAGCTCAGTAGCGAGAACGGAGCTGTTGCAATTCCTGAGGAAGAACAGAGATGTCTTTGCATGGTCCCACGAGGACATACCTGGGATTGACCCAAGGGTCATATCTCACAAGCTCAACGTGGATCCCACCATTCGTCCTGTCAAGCAGAAGAAAAGAACTTTTGCTCCAGACCGAAACGAGGCCGCGGCCAAAGAAGTGGAAAAGCTCGTACAGGCAAAATCTGTCCGTGAAGTTCTCTATCCCGATTGGCTAGCCAACGTGGTTATGGTTAAGAAGGCCAATGGCAAATGGAGAATGTGTGTAGACTTTACGGACCTCAATAAAGCATGCCCAAAGGACAGCTTCCCTCTACCTAGGATTGACTCCTTGGTAGATTCTACAGCTGGGCACGAGCTCCTCACCTTCATGGATGCATTTTCAGGATATAATCAAATCCAAATGCATGAAGAAGACCAAGAGAAAACTTCGTTTATCACCGATCGAGGACTATATTGCTACAAAGTAATGCCCTTCAGTCTTAAGAACGCAGAAGCAACCTACCAAAGGCTGGTCAATAAGATGTTCAAGCAACAGATCGGGCGTAAAGTGGAAGTATATGTGGATGACATGCTGGTCAAAAGTGCCAAGGCACAAGATCACATAGCAGATTTGGAAGAGACCTTTCATGTCCTTAGAAAATACAAGATGAAACTCAACTCAACGAAATGTGCTTTCGGAATCTCCTCAGGGAAATTCCTGGGTTTTATGGTGTCTCAAAGAGGAATCGAAGCAAACCCGGAGAAAATTCAAGCCATACTCACTATGAGATCGCCCCAGAGTATTAAGGAGGTTCAGAAGCTAACAGGACGAGTTGCAGCTCTAAGCCGGTTCATCTCTCGGGAAACCAATAAGTGTCAAACGTTCTTTAAGGTCTTGAGAAAAGCCTTTGAATGGACTACCACGGAAGAAGCAGCATTCAACCAGTTAAAGGAATACCTGACGTCCCCGCCATTGCTTAGCAGGACCTAAGAGGGAGAGATCCTATTCCTGTACCTTGCTGTCTCCCCCCCACGCTGTCAGCGCAGTCTTGTTAAGGGAGGAGCAGGGGACATAGCTCCCAGTATACTACATCAGCAGGGCGTTGAGAGGAGCAGAGCTGAGATATCCCAGAGCTGAAAAAATAGCTTTTGCAATGGTAATAGCTGCTAGACGGCTACGGCCATATTTTCAAGCTCATTCAATCAAGGTACTAACGGATCAGCCACTTCGAAGGATTCTCCACTGCCCAGAAACTTCAGGCCGGCTAATTCAATGGTCAATAGAGCTTGGTGAATTTGATATAGAATACAAGCCCCGGATCGCCATTAAGGCTCAAGTAGTTGCAGATTTCCTTGCGGAGTACACGTATCCTGAACCAGAGGAGCTCCCCAAGGAAGAACCTAAACCATGGATCCTACAGGTGGATGGATCAACAACCAGAGAAGCAAGCGGAGCTGGTCTAGTGTTAACTTCCCCAAAGGGGCAACGCCTAAGCTACGCGCTCAGGTTTGAATTCAAAGCAACCAACAACGAGGCCGAATATGAAGCTCTCGTGGTTGGTTTGGACCTGGCAAAGGCCGTCGGTGCTAACCATGTGTTGGCAAAAAGTGATTCACAGCTGGTAGTAGGACAAGTCCTAGCGTAATATTCTGTGAAGGAAGAAATAATGTAGAAGTACTTGGATAAGGTAAAAGCCCAAATTGCAAAGCTGTAAAGCTTTAGCATTGTCCAAATCCCAAGGGAGGAGAACATCGAAGCTGACTACTTGTCAAAGCTGGCCACGGCCAAAGAGGGTGCTATCCCGCCAAATGCACCGATACGATACTTGGAGTTACCCAGCATCTTTGCCATAGACAAACAGGTACAAGCTATCGACTACAGCAAATCATGGACAGGCCCCATAGTCGACTACATAATGAATGGGACACTACCAGATGACAATGTCAAAGCTAGGCAACTTAAAATCAGAGCTGCAAAGTACCTGATGATGGGAGATGTGCTCTACAGAAGGAGCTTCTCACTACCATACCTTAGGTGCTTAATTCCACCAGAGTCTACAAGGGCTATGGAAGAAGTCCACCAAGGAGTATGTGGGGATCACCAAGGTGGCCGCATGTTATCCTACAAACTCCTTAGGCTGGGATATTATTGGCCAAGTATGCAGAAAGACTGCAAGTCTATGGTCCAAAAATGTGAGAAGTGCCAGCGTTTTGCAAATATCATTCATGGGCCACCCACAGTCTTAACTCCTATGAAAGGACCCTGGCCATTTGCCCAGTGGGGAGTAGACATAATTGGCCCACTTCCGATGGTAGCAGGCCAGGTCCAGCATGCCATTGTAGCTGTGGATTACTTTACAAAATGGGTCGAAGCCAAGGCACTGGCCACAATCACAGCAGAGGTTGCGATCGACTTCTTGTAGAAATTCATCATAAGCCGATTTGGATTACCACGAGTGATAGTCACAGATCGAGGGAAGCAATTTGATAACGCCCAGCTCAAAGAGTACTATATTTCCAAGGGAATACATGTACACTATGCCTCCAAGGCTCACCCAAAGGGAAATGGCCTGGTGGAAGTTACAAATTGGACAATCAAGAAAGGAATCAAGAAAAGGCTTCGAGAGGCCAAGGGAGCTTGGCCAGATGAGCTTTACAATGTGCTATAGGCATATCGAACAACGCCCCGAACAGCAACTGGAGAAACTTCATATTCTCTTGCATTTGGGGCCGAAGCAGTAATCCCAATCGAAGTCGAACTCCTTAACTACAGGACTGTAAGCACAGACCCCCAGAAGAACCAAGAAGATCTCAGGGCAGAGATGGACCTTTTGGAAGAGACAAGGGAAACATCCATGACCAAGCTGGCCCTCTACCAACAGAGAATGGTCAAATATCACGAGGCACAGGTTAGGCCAAGGGATTTTTGAGCTGGTGATCTGGTCCTAAGGAAAGTCGATCCTACAGGAAAGAAGGTGGGCAAACTAGGCCCAAATTGGGAAGGACCATACCAAGTTTTGCACCATATCAAAGCTGGTGCATATAGACTCGCAACCCTAAGGGGAAAAGAGCCACCAAATTCATGGAATGCAGAACATCTGAAGAAGTACTACAAGTAGGTACTTGCAGCCCGAATTTATTTCCATTTCTAGGAAGTTTATTTCTGTTTTTAGGAAACTCTTTGTTTTCAATAAAAACTTTAGCAATCAAGTTGTTTTAGTTAGAACCATGTGTTCCTTCCGTTTACCAGCCCAAGTGGCCAATAAAATTCCTCATGAGGGATGTTTGTTTCGAATTTCCAATAAACACGATGAGGTTTGATTTTCTTGTATGCATGAAATAGAGAGACAACAAAAAAGATAAAATTATCAAAAAAATTATTAATTAATCCACACCCCAAGGGATGTGGACAGCTTTTACATAAAAACTTTGTGGATAAACCCACAAAGTTGCAACCTAATCACTACCCCCCTCCCTCGGAGGGGAAGGAACTGGCGGCTCAGGTTGCCCTCGGAAAGCCTCCAGCTGATCCCAGTTGGCTATCAGCACCATGTGGACCGTCTTCTCCATGACGGAAATGGAATCCGCCATGGCCTCCATCTTTGAGGTTAGCCCAGTGATGGCTGCCTTCAAGCTCTGCAACTCCTGGCACAACTCGGTGATAAGATCACTACTCGCCATTAGCAATTTGAATTTGATTATGGAATGGGGAGTAATCCCTAAAATATCCACTGATATTTATAGCCAAATGGAGCGGTTCACTAACCGCTTGATAAGCCAATCAGCACGATCACAATCGAACTTGCAATTAAAACCGCCACCTCAACCGCTTGGGATAATGGGAAGTTACAAACCCTACTACCTCGAGCAGTTGAAACGATAGCTTACAATTAAATGCAGACGCCTTGAACTCTGCAATCCAACCTCTCACGTCGGGGGAAATTATGATATTCTAAGAAAATAATCATCAGACTTGAGAAATATCCTACGGGGTAAACGAAGTGAGCACATTAATTATTCGGACACGAACAGACGTAGCACAGCTATGCATTAATAAACAGCTTAGGAAAATTTCCAAGCTCAAAAAGACGTAGCACAACTATGCATCAATAAACAGCTTAGGAAAATTTCCAAGCTCAAAAAGACGTAGCACAGCTATGCAAACTACAAATGTAACTCACCCAGTAAAAACCTAAGGGTAGACTTAAATAAGTGTCTTAAGTACTTGGACGCAAGCATTTAAAACACTTAGGGGAGTAAGAGACATAGTATAACTACGACAAGAAAAGAAGGGAAAAGTTCCCAGATTAGACATAGCATGTCTACCCAAATCAAACAAAGATTAGACATAGCATGTCTACCCAAATCAAACAAGCTCAGAATAAAAATTCTAGCTACACAATTTGGTACAGCAAAGGGTATGCCACTTGCAAAAATACTAGCAATAGTAAGGGCAGGAGCTGGCAAAATCAAAATGTCTACATGCGCAAAGACTATTGAAAAAATGCCATAGCATGAAGTGAAAGTATTCTTCCATTTTTAACCCGCACCTGTACCTGTCATAACAAGCCTTTAGGAGGCCCCAAAATATGATCTCCTTAAGATCATCCTCATCAACCATCAAGAAAAGTGTTTTGGCCAAACCAAAGGCCACTCCCAAAAAAAACAAACACAGCCAAAGTACGAAAGTATTCAAAAGTGTTTTACAGACCCAAATGAATTAAAAGTTTCAAAGGCCATTCAAAGGCCCGGGGTGGAATTGCCAATAGCCTGCCCATCACCAGATGATGGGCCAGGAGGTGTTACCTCCAGAATTGGAGTTTCAAGAGGGAGAGAGACTTTTTCTGGAGTTTGGAGAAGGGATGCAATCGAAGAGCTCGGGATAGATGTATCTTTGGATGCCACTTCATCGCCTTCCTCTTCCCCCTTCTGTCCCCCGTCAAGACATGAGGGCCCTTCTTCATCATCAACCTCAAACTTGGAGAAATCCAAGTTTGGGAAAGCCAAAGCTGCCTGGCTCCTCATAGCTTCAAACCCATCAAAGTATTGTTGGGTAACATCTTGACGGTACTCAGGAGACTGCAGGAAGAGTTCAATAGCATCTCTACGAGCATTTTTTACCTTCTCCAGCATCCCCAAGCTTGTGGTTTTACACTTCTCCATCTCCTTATCCCAATCAAGAATTTTCAGCTCCAAGCTTCGAGCAGTCGCCACGGCGGTATCTCTTTCCTCCTCCAAACCTCTCTTTGACTTCAGGGCGTTGTCCCTCTCAGTTGTCAACTTCCGAAGCTCTGCAGCCATGGTAGCACTTTGCTTAGAAAGCCTCATGTTGGTCTCTGAAAGTGTAGCCATTTGTTTCCCCAAACCAAGGCTTTGGGAAACCAGAAATCGGCCACGAGCCGTAGCCTGCAATAAGAGAGACAGAATTAATAAAGAAGCACTTGGAAAAGCAAGTTGACAAAAAGATAACAGAAGAGGAAAACCCAACATGGCCAACTCGACCAACATAAGCTCCCCCACTGCCTGGAGAGACATCTCCGCCATTGAGTCCTTATCAGCTGCACAAAGCAACCCAGAAGCACGCTCCAAGGCTTCCTGGAAATTGGCCAGTGTGGAAGGACCAGCAGCAACTTTTGTCTTCTTGGAGGAAGGGGTACCCTCCACAGCCATACCATTTGCCTTTCTCTTTAATATCTCAGCACCACCCACCTCAAGCGGCTCAACCACTAAGTCAAGAGCAGAGTCCTTTGAGAGGTCAGCATCCACGAAACTTTCAACATTTAGCTCCTTCTGGAGACGAGAGCTCTTCCTTTTTTGAGCCACGCCTCCAGATGATTGCTTCACCCTCTCAGCCTTTAGTTGAGCCAGCAAGTTTTTGTCCATTTTTGGTGCCATTTCTGTATCTTCTCCTTCTTCTTCTGAAAAGAAATGAAAGGAGAACAATAAGAAAAGTCAGCAGGCAATTCAATACCTAAACAGAAACTGGGAATACCTCTCGAAAGAGCTAAAGCCTCACGAGATGTTTCTGGACCCAGCAGGTAAGTGGCCAAAGACTCCGGAGTCACAAGCAACCCCCAACTATGGATCTCGTAGCTCCAGGCTAACTTCAGTTCTGCCTCTATGGCAGGGGTCGAAGGATATGAGGCACGGGCTGCACAAAAGCATAAAACAGAGACCTTTAAGAAATAAAGAAATTCTAAACAATATTCAAGAAAGTAAAAGAAAGCCATGGCTTACAACTGGCAATGGGTTCCCCCCAACTATTGGGAGCATGCTGCATATAGGACCCAACCTCCCAGTCCGAAATCTCCCATCCGTCTCCCCCAACAAAGAAAAACTTATCCTTTAAATTTTTATGAACGTTGGGAAGATCGGTGACCAACTCTCCTCCGCCAGGTCTCTTGGTAAAGTAATACCATCCTACACCCCCAGGAGCCTTTTTTACTTGGAACTGGTTAAGAAAAGGCCCTTTCGTCAGCGGCGTAAGACCATCTGACATGGCTCCCCAAAGAGCAGCACAGCCGATCAGTAAACGCCAAGAATTGGGAACAACTTGGCCAGGAGCCAAACCCAAGAAGCTCAACACCTCCCTAGCCATGGTAGGAAAAGGCAGATGAAGACCCCCTTCTAAAGCCCCAACGTAAATGCATGTTTCATTCTCAACAAAGGAACAGGCTCGCTCAGACCCTAAAGGCTTCCTAAGGGCTACAGAGGATGGAATCGAAGATCTAACCCTAAGAACAGCTAACTCTTCGTTCGTAATCGTCGAAGGAATGGAGGAAGTAGAAAAACTTGGAACCCTACGGGGACCCTTCGAGGACGACGGAGGAGATGAGGGCTTAACACCGCCAGAATAACCCACATGCGACGAGGCCCTGGCTACACTACTACGACGTAACGGGACCTCTTCGTCTACCGACGACTCTTCCACCTGGAGAATCGAGGAAAAATCGATGGTATCTCCCGACATTAGGGTTACAGTGGATGATCGTGGGTGTAGGGAAGCCAATGAACCAAAAAGATCACGAAAAACCCTGTTTTGAAGAACAATAGAGTAGGGGGCGAAATCTTCTATAACAGCAGGAATAGGGTTGGCAGAGGCAAAATAAGCTAATCTAGCGCAAACAAACTCCCCTAGAGTAGCCCGCTCTGGGCTCGAAATTTCTACACCAGGAAAAGGGGAATCAAACATGAAAAGAAGGAAAGAACAGCAAGAAGGAGAGAACGTACCTACGAGAGACAGGTGTGGGCAGCATGCCCTCGGAGAGAAAGGATTTTGTTCCTTTTCGCCGTTGCGGCCCTTTTTTGGAAATCGAGGGAGCGCGAGCCGAGAGGCAAGCACTCAAAAATACAGAGTCGCCACTTGAGTTTTTGAGGGTCCGACACTCAAGGAACCGTATTTCGAAGCACCTGCCGCGCTGTTTGTTTGAAAAAGTTAAGGAAACCAGTCCGTCATAACCATATCTGGGTTCGGGAGCCAGGTTACGAGAGGGGAAGGGTTTTAAGGCACCCCTCTCGCCCAATCCGGAGATCAGTCTCTACTTAGGCATTTTTATGAAAACTTTTGTGATTCTTCTTCTTTTAATTAATTTTAGCCAATTAGGGCGGGGGAACAGTTAATCGGGGATTAAAACTGTAACAATTTGCAGGATGTGATCAAATAATAGCATGGATGGATGACATGGCGGATAATAAATGGGATGAAGCCTAAAGCAGCGATCAGATGCCAAGACCAGGCTCGGGATGGATTTGCCCTGCACGATGGCCAACTTGCATGCATGAACAAATCTGCATGCAAGAGAACCATCACGCGAGACACTCAAACCCTCGCGCGAGTGTTGTCATCTCACCACAGTTCCAATTTCATCCCCTTCTGAGCTCTGGAAGGACCAGTGCACACCCAGGAGGCAAACCAAGCAGTTTATCAAAGGGACTGTAAAATACTAATTATTACAGACAGCTTGAAAATGGAACTGAATAAAAAGGAAACACAACCCCTAAACAGTGGGGGGATAAAAGGAGGCCAAGGGCCTGGTTGCCCATGCAAGGGCCATTCCTGGGGTTCACAGAACCATCGCGCGATAGAGAGTGAGTCTCGCGCGACAGTCCTGACTGGACTTCCAGGAATTGCTTTGCATGTTTGGGGTCTTGAGACAGGTTCAAGGATCACCCAAAGGCATTCCAAACTATCTGAGACAAATAACTAAGCTACTGTATTTTGTTTTGCATGCATAACAGTGATCAATATTTGAAAATGAAGCTCAACAGGCAGACTAATATTGCAAAAATAGTAAATGGCTAGCCTCCCTTCCCCACGAGGACCATTCTCTTGCTGACACAAGTGTCGCGCGAGTGTTGTGGACCATCGCGCGAGGGTTTAGCTGCCACGGATTCTTGTAACTCTACTGGCTTTAGGACCAGGACATGGTATTAATTACCAGCCTTGGCCCTGTCAGACCCCCTCAGGGATCAAAACAGAAACAGGCTAAACATTATACCTTTGCTTGGAAAGGGTTTGGAAATGGATTGGATTGATTGGTGAAGCCTTTGACTAAGTGTATGTGTAGAACACTTGATTGGAAGACTAGGAAGTGGTTTGGGTTAGTGACTTTGTGCTAGAGTGCTAATTGCCTTGTGAATGGTAATTAAACTTCTTAATCTTTTTTTTGGAACCCTTAACACGGAAGACCAATGGGGCTATTTATAGGGGAAGTGAATGGGCTAGGTGGTGGCAAAACATGGCTTTGCAACCAGCCAACAAGGCTGGTCACAACTTGGTGGATAAACTAGCCAACAAGGTGAGTGGGAGTGGTTGTGAGGGTGTAACCTGCCAGAACTCTGTTCAGCTGAGGAAAACGGGGTTCCAGCCCATGGGGACCCATGTGACACCCAATCATCACAAATCCAGCTGGATTATGTGATAGTGACAGGAGAGAACCATCGCGTGAGGGTTCGGAACCATCGCGCGAGGGTCAACAGTCAATAGTTTGACTTTGACCACACCTAGCAAGCTGAGTATCGCGCGAGTAACATGAAGGATCGCGCCATGGTCAAATCTGACCCTAGGGTTTGACTGAAGGTTCAGAAGGGTTCAAAAGGTTTAAGCGGGGTTCTAAGCACTCCAAACTCAATCCATTCCCAATCCAAGCTCGTTTGATCCGATTTCATCATCGGGGAAACAAGAAAACCGTAAAACAAAGTAAAACAATTGGGAGACCCAGATTGGGGTGTCTACAACAGGCTCTAACATGACGACGAAGGGAGAGCGAGGAAGAAGAGTTTTCGCGCAATAAAATTGCCTGGGATGATTTGGATACAGACTGAGAAAATCTTGATCAGAGCAAGAGTAAGCTTAAGCGCCACAAGCACCAATCCCGATAAACGATCCTGGATCTTCATCGTCCACCTCTGAGCACCAGGGTAGCAAAGATATCGATACCTGTCCCACGATGCAACTCGTATTTAAAACCTCAAAGGAAGAGAAAAAGCGGCAACCGCCATACAGGTCTGGACTATGTTTCTAACCTCCAGCTGAGAGCTGGAGCTTGGAAACAGGGGAGTACCTGATAAGTAGGATAAAATCTGGTAAGGCCAGCTCAGTAAGAAGTGCGGACCTGGGGAGTAGGTGTCAGCTTTGCCCAAGCTCCCCAGGAAAGCAATACCTACAGCAAGGTAAGAGGGTGCCAGCTACGCCTATAAGGCGGAGCTAGAGCAAGGTCTAAGGACCAGCTATGACACAAAGCTGGTCCAGGATAAGCAGTACCCACCGAATATACTCGCTATTATACCACTCAATTAACCCAAATCCTACGGGATAAAGGAAGGAGAGCCGGTAAGATAAGCATAAAATGCTTATCCTAATCATTGACAACATCAGATAAGGATTCCATACTAAAGCACGGTGCTCGTGGAGTTCCAGCTAAGGCAGGACTCCACCCACCATGTTAAAGCAATCCAGATATCCCCGGAATGCAGTCCTGCTAGGACTCAACCTCCTATCAAATGCCTATAAAAGCGACAGTAGAACTCCAATAAAGGTACAGTCCATTTACAACCGAGAACCTGAATTCTCATATCACATAGCAAGTTCCATACTGACTTAGGCATCGGAGGGTGGTTGGCACGCCACCACACCGGTGACTTTTGCTTCAGCTTTGTTTTGCAGGATCAGGTCTGTGCCGGATTCAAAATTGCTTCATCAGTCTTACTCCCCTAACTGTGTAAATTGCTTGTGTCCAAATAATTAATTACACTTATTTGATTTTCCCTTGGGATATCTATTAGGTGAGTTATGAATTTATAAGTTGCATAGCTGTGCTACGTCTGTGAGCTTAGAAATTTTCCCTAAGATCATGTTTGATGCATAGCTGTGCTACGTTTGTGAGCTTGGAAATTTTTCCTAAGCTTCATTTTATTGCTAGCTGTGCTACGTTTGTGAGCTTGGAAGTTTTCCTAAGCTTCGTTTTATTGCATAGCTGTGCTACGTCTTTTAGAAAGTGGTAGTAATCCTACTCCCCTAAGTGTGTGAATTGCTTGCGTACAAACAATTGAGACACTTATAATTATATTTCCCTTGGGATATTTATTATAATTCCGTAAAATGTTGCCTTTGTCTTGCAAAATTTTGAACCGAAGGGTTCAAATCTTTGGCATTAAGTAAAAACAATCGGTTCAACTGCCCGAGGTAATAGGGTGTGTAACTTCCCATTACTCTAAGCAGTTGAGGTGGCGGTTTTAATTGCAGCTTTGATTATGATCATGCTGATTGGTTTAGCAAGCGGTTGGTGAACCGTCTAAGTTGTGCTATAAAAACCAATAGTCACTATAGATTACTCCCCATTCTACAATCAGATTTAAGTTGCTAATGGCGAACAATGATCATATTTTCGAGTTGTGCCAGGAGCTACAAGGCCTGAAGGCAGCCATTAATGGGCTGTCTTCGAAGATGGAGGCCATGGAAGAATCCATTTCTGTCATGGAGAAGACGGTCCGTATGGTACTGATAGCCAACTGGGACCAGTTGGAGGCTTTCCGAGGGCAACCGGCGCCACCAATTCCTTCCCCTCCAAGGGAGGGAGGTAGTGATTAGGTTGCAACTTTGAGTTTTTATGTAAAAGCTGTCCACATCCCTTGGGGTGTGGATTTATTAATAAAATTTGAATAGTTTTATTCTTCTGCTTGCCTTTTTCAACATCATGCATACAGGAAATTTGAACAATCGTACCTCATGGGGAGTTTTATTGG
The DNA here is from genome assembly GCA_020567845.1 of Rhododendron henanense subsp. lingbaoense. NCBI lineage: Eukaryota > Viridiplantae > Streptophyta > Magnoliopsida > Ericales > Ericaceae > Rhododendron > Rhododendron henanense. The sequence continues at coordinate 31,391,112 of CM036313.1, read as the reverse complement.
CCACAGGGGCTAATCAAAGAGAACACATGGTCCTAATGAAAACAACTTTGTTGCTAAAGTTTTATTGAAAACAAAAGTTTCCTAAAAGCATAAATAAACATCCTAAAAACAGGAATAAACCTTCACTGTAAGCACCTACTTGTAATACTTCTTGAGATGTTCTGCGTTCCATGAATTTGGCAGCTCTTTTCCCCTTAGGGTTGCAAGTCTGTATGCACCAGCTTTGATATGGTGCAAAATCTGATAGGGCCCTTCCCAATTTGGGCCGAACTTGCCCACCTTCTTTCCAATTGGATCAACTTTCCTTAGGACTAGTTCACCAACTCAAAAATCTCTTGGCGTAACCTTTGCTTCGTGGTACTTGACCATTCGTTGCTGGTACACGGCCACCTTGGCCATTGCTGTCTCCCTTGTTTCTTCCAAGAGATCCAATTCAGCCCTGAGATCTTCCTGGTTGTCCTGGTTGTCCGAGCTTGCGGTCCTGTAATTGAGGAGTTCAATTACAATTGGAACTACTACTTCAGCCCCAAATGCAAGAGAGTATGGAGTTTCTCCAGTTGCAGTCCGGGGTGTTGTATGATATGCCCATAGCACATTATAAAGTTCGTCTGGCCAAGCTCCTTTAGCCTCTCGCAGCCTCTTCTTAATCCCCTTCTTGATTGTTCGATTTGTAACTTCTACCTGTCCATTGGCTTTTGGGTGAGCCTTTGAGGCTTAATGTACATGTATTCCCTTGGAAGTACAGTATGCTTTGAACTGAGCATTATCAAATTGCTTTCCTTGGTCTGTGACTATCACTCGGGGTAACCCAAATCGGCTTATAATGAATTTCCATAAGAAATCAATTGTAACCTCTGTTGTGATTGTTGCCAGTGCCTTAGCTTCGACCCACTTTGTAAAGTAATCCACAACTATAATGGCATGCTGGACCTGGCCTGCTGCCATTGGAAGTGGGCCAATCAAGTCTACTCCCCACTGGGCGAATGGCCGAGGTCCTTTCATTGGAGTTAAGACTGTGGGTGAACCATGAATGATGTTTGCAAAGCGTTGGCACTTCTCACATTTTTGGACCATGGAGTTGCAATCCTTTTGCATGCTTGGCCAATAATATCCCAACCTGAGGAGTTTGTAGGCTAACATGCGGCCACCTTGGTGATCCCCGCTGATGAAGCAGTTTTGAATCCGGCACCGACCTGATCCTGCAAAACAAAGCTGAAGCTTGAGTCACCGGTGTGGTGGCATGCCAACCACCCTCTGATGCCTAAGTCAGTATAGAACTTGCTATATGGTAGGATAATTAAGGTTCTCAAGTGTGAGTGGGGCGTACCTTTATTGGAGTTCTACCGTTACTTTTATTGGCATTTGATAGGAGGTTGAGTCCTAGTTGGACTGCATTCCGGGGATTTTGGATTGCTTTAACGAGGTGGGTGGAGTCCTGCCTTAGCTGGAACTCCACGATCATCCTGCTTTAATATGGAATCCTTATCCGATGATAACAATGATTATGATTAGCATTTTATGCTTATCTTACCGACTTCTCTTCCTTTATCCAGTAGGATTTAGGTTTATCTGAGTGGTATCTTGATGGGAATGAGTAATATTCCGTGAATATTACTTATCCTGTCTTAGCTCAATGTCAATGCTGGTCCTTAGACCTTATTCCAGCTCCGTCTCTGTAGACACCTCCCAGACGGGGCATCGCCATACAGATTGATCGTTTGTTTGCTCGATTGGTTGTTTGCTTCATAAACCAAAATCGTGGACATTCCCATGGCTAGGAACATCGCCACACGATGGCGGTTATCATCAAAATAGAGTCGCCACCCAATTTACCAAAACTGGGAAAATAGACAGAGATTCCGGGTACAGGAGCCAAAAGTACAATAAGTGGAAGGTGTTAGGCACCCCTCTTTGCCCAGTCGTGAGACTGGCCCATAGTTGTTCAACATAAGACATATAGATGCTTTGTTTAACTTTAACACATAGTCTGTTTATTTAAGCCTTTAAACAGTGAATAAGGTGAGCCAGTGCGATAAATAAAGCATGTATCAGAAAGCAGAAAATAAAACAAAGCTATTTCAGGAAATTGATTACTCGGCCGGTGAATGGATGTCACGGCCGAGTAATCACACTGGTTTTATGTACCGGCCGAGGGATCGAAGCCCCGGTCGATGTTCTTCCTCACACCAGGCAGAAAATTTAATAGATGATCAAAACACTACGGTTAGTCATAAATATGGTAAGTAAAACAAACCAGAGGCCGTTGGGCCTCACCACCTTGATCCCTCAGTTGCTTGCTTAATTGCTTCGGATTAGATCGTGATCGACTGATTGCTTCTTGGAAAACCCTAGGGTTAGGGTTTGAACTTCGGGGTTTGATCGTCGGATGGATGGCTGCCTTCGGGAGGTTGGGGCTTTTGAAGAGAGGGTTTGAGAGAGTATTTGTGCAGAGTATTGAAGCTTGGGTGAGTAATTTTTACTTGTTAATTTCGGAGCCCAAAGGCTCCTTTATATAGGCATAGGGATGACTCACTCCGGCCAATCAAATGGCACGATTGCAATTGCAATTGCAATGTAATTCGAACTCTTCGTTGCAATCTATGAACGTGGCTCGAACGCATCGGAGAGGTAGTGTAGTTGGATCAAACAATTGACAGAACGTTCCAGAGTCTGGAAAAAGGACGATATGGCAGCCGAGTAATAGATCACACGGCCGAGGAATGGATGTTGCGGCCGAAGGATAGATCCTGCGGCCGAGGGATTGATCTCTCAGGGAGATTTTCTAGCAACAGGTTGCTCGGGTGAGGAAATGATGTTAAGGCCGTGAGATCGATGTTACGGCCGACAGATGGATTCTCCTAGGCTTCTATATTTTTTGTCTGAAAGTCTGTATGGCTCTGGATAGGGTCCTCTAAGTGGCTCAAAGTTCTTACCGAAAGTCCTAAGGTTCGCAAGAAGGCAATCAGCAATTACTATATCCATTTCATCATCGGGATGGTCCCCAAGGTGGGACTTGAAATAATCGTTAGGCCAAATTGGGGTGTCTACAGATGCCCCGCTTTGACTGAGCTCAGACGGATCGCGATACATGTTTGAGTAATAGTCAAAGCTATAAAAAGCAACTCAATTTGGTCCAACCACTATTCCAAGGGGTTTTCGAAAAAGGTTTTGTTATGGTCGGGCCGGGAGGCTGCCTACGTATTCCACAAGGGAAATTCAGACCAATCGTAGTTTGGGCAATAAAGAAAAGTAAAAAGTTTGGAGGGTTAGAGACAGAAGACGTACCTTAGGGCTTAAAAAGCCGTAGTGTGACGTACCTAGACTGAGCCAGGGTTTTGGCGAAGAGTAGTTGAAGGAGCGCGGGGCTGCTGGGGGAGTTTTTGCGGAGAGCTTGCTTAGTATTTTGGGGTAGATCAGTACATGGCAGGTGCGTTTGCTTTTCTTGATCGTCCTTACTTTGACTGAGAGGAGCTCGGTAGAGTAGCCTATCCTTGCGAATGAGCTGGAAGGAATTGATGTAGTCGTGGTGGAATCCAAGCCATCTGCTGAGGATGAATTGGATGCCGGTTTGTTTTGAGATATGGGGGGCGCAAGGCCAGTAACTAGAGCACGGAGCTTTGGGACGAGGGAACCGAGGCATGGAGCCGGTTGTAGTCATGAGGCGAGAGCCTATGGTGATAGAATCGAGGTGTGGAGCCTGCTGTGGTTTTATTGGATTGAGGCGTGGAGCCTGTTGCGGTCATGAGGCGAGGGCCTGAGGAGATCGGAGCTTTGAGCTTGATAGAACCAAAGCACGGAGCTGGTATTGATCATAAGGCGAGAGCCTGAGGTGTCGGAGCTTAGAGCTTGACGTGATTTGAACTGAAGCGTAGAGCTGGTTACATTCTGATGGTCTGTGCACGGAGCTTTCTCATCATAATTTTTGGCGTAGAGCCAAAGTATCGAGGTACTGGACCGATCAATAAAACCGAGGCATAGAGTCGGTTGATTGCAGGGTTGTCCTATTTCATGAGAGATATGCAGAGTGTATATGTGTGATGGTGGTTGTTTGATGTGAACAGATATGATGATGCAGACTCGATGTGATAGTGTTGATGCAATTGATGCAAATGTGCACGGGCCCGTGCGTGTATGTTGATTTTAAGCTTAGAGCTTCTTTCAAGTTCCGGACTTGAGCATTCAGAGTGTAGAGCTCGAGCATTCGGACGGCAGAATCCGAGCATTCAAAGTACAGGCTTTGAGCGTCCAGTACACAGTGGTTGGGCATTCAAGCGTAGAGCTTGAGCATTCAAGGTATAAACCTTAAGCATCCAGTACACAGTGGTTGGGCATTTGAAGAGCTTCGAGCATTCAAAATGTCAGATTTTGAGCATTCAGGCGTAGAGCCTGAGAATAGATGATGTCTTGATTGTTGGGGCGGCATAGAGCCTGTTGAGATTTGCTTGTTTACGGCTTCGAGCCAGTTGAGATAATGGGCGTAGAGCCGCTGAGTTGATGAATACGGGCGTAGAGCCGCTATGATAACGGGCTTTGAGCCGCTGAGTGAGTTGATAGAGATGAAACTGTTGGGGTAGCGAGCATGGAGCTGCTGACGGTGATTAGGCTTAGAGCTAGTTTGAGATAACGGGCTTTGAGCCGCTGAGTGAGTGAACACAGGCGTAGAGCCGCTATGATAATGGGCGTTGAGCTGCTGAGATGGTAGACATAGGCTTCGAGCCTGTTGAGGTAATGGGCGTCGAGCTGCTGAGATTGCTTGAATACGATTATAGGCGTGGAGCCGGTTGAAATGGTGATGAGTTCGAAACTGCTGTTGGGGATGAGCTTAGAGCCGCCAGGGGTGTGAGGAGCATAGCGTTGTCAAGCGATCTTATGCACAAGGCTACTGAGCGTAGAGCTGCTGAAGTAATGAGCTCAGGGTTGCTGAGTGTCTTGTTTTGCTGTAGTAAGAGCTTCGGCCAGCAGTTTGTGGAGAGAGATTTTTTTGGTGCTCGGGCATGCCCCCAAGGCTAGTTTTTGATCATGTCGTATTTGGCATCAGGGATGCCCCCAAGGCTGACTTCATTTTGCTTATGTTGGTCACGGACCCAGAATTCCATAATGGTTTGAGTCAGTGCACTGAGCAAGATCTGATGTCACTGAAGGAAACTGATTGAAGGGCCAGGAGATCGATCTTCTCGGCCGAAGGATCGATGACTCGGCCGAATAATAGATGTCTTGGCCGCGTAATCGCTTGATTTCCAGAGCTCTATAAAAGCCGACCTTTCGGCGTTTTATTTTCATTTCTCTTTTCTCTCTTCTTCTTCCGTTCCGTTCTATTGCCGACGACTCTACCGAGGATCTCTCTCCCTCTTCTGCTTCATTCTCGTCAGGTCCGGATGATGGACGGTGTGCGGCCGGCGTTCGCGGAGGGAGACCGCGCTGTTCTTAGTCATGTCTTGATGCTTGATTAGGGACCCTCGCATGGGTGGCTTGCTTCCGTGACGCGGAACTCCTGGGGTGGCGGTGGTACGCGGTGTGGTGATTTTTCTGGGCCATGTGGTGATTCCTTTGAGCCACGTGGTGTCCCTTCTGCACCGTAGTACTCCTCTGGTATACACCGCCCCAGGGGTGTCCTCTTTTTAGTTTCTTTGCAGCAGGCCTTTGGTGTTTAGACCGCCAGAGGGTTCGACTCCTCCTCTCCTTCCTTTTTTTTGTTTTTCTATTCCTCTTCCTGCATAGGTTAGTTCGACAGGAAAATCGATGTATAGTTTGTTTAGGAAATGTGGGATGATCCACCTTGTGATGTAAAAAGCTTTTGTTATATGAAACAAAAATCTTTTGTTCTGTTACGTGATTGTGTATGCTATATTTGCGTGGTTCGTGTACGATAACTTGTTAATCCAGTGAAACAAACTGAACCGTGGAAACAGTCTGTAAAACAGCCGTTCTGGCGGCCGATTTAATGATTACGCGGCCGAGGCTTTGATTTGGCGGCCGAAGGATCGTTTTGTCTGCCTGGGTTTGACTTGTAGGTCAACCCTGATTTTTACGGGCTGATGGATAGATCCTATGGCCGTCATATCGAAGTGCCGGCCGAGAGACCGACTGAATTTCTGAGGATTAAGAATCCGATTCCGATTCGAACTAAGACTCGACTTAGTTCTATAAATACGCGTTCTACGAACCCGATAGCATTGTCAGTAGCAATTCCCTGCACATGGCACAACCAGTCCTTGATCAGTGGTTGGATTCCTTTAATGGCCTCGACTGTCTACACTTTAAGTTCTTTGGCATGGACTTTCTCTTCTCCCTTCGTCAAATTCCTATGAATTTTGCTTTCCTCAGGGCAGCCACTAGCTTGTGGGACCCTGCTTTTCATGTCTTTCGATTTAGGAGAGAGGAATTGTGTCCTACTATCGAGGAGTTTGCGGCCATCATGGGTCATTTGGATAGAGAGGGTTTCATTTTCCCTAACCCTTTGTTCAACCGAGGAGATCTCTTGAAGAATTTGCTCCAAGTTCAGAAACATGAAGCTAGGTTCTTCATAGTGAAGGGAAAGCTGGAGATTCTACAGTTTATCCAGCGTTTTGGTAGAGCTGAGGCTTATCGTCAAGTTTCCCAACAGAAAGCATGCTTTCATGCGTTGTGCATTTGTCTCCTTCATTATTACTTGCTTGGCCCTTCCTCTGGCCATGCTGATCCCATACTGCTTAACTTTGCTCAACAAATTGGAAACCGTGTGAGTTTCACTGACTTAGTGTTGGCAGAGACCTTGATGGGTCTGGATGTGATGAAGGGTAATCCTACAGCTCAGTTCTCAGGCAGTCCTTTGCTATTGCAGGTTCACTCTTTGTTTATTTATTTGTCAAGTTTATCTTTTCACTCATCACTCTTTTGTTTCGACTCACATGTTCTCTCAACTCACAATTTTCCCTTATTCTCTAGGTGTGGTTATTTGAGAAGCTAAAGGTGTGGGATGCGCCAGAGCGACTTCCTTATAATCCAGACCAATGCACGGAGCGTCGCATGATTAAACAGTTTTCAACTAAGGCTGCTTGGGAAGCATGGATGAAGACTTGCAGAGGTGATTGGATTCAATAGGTTTGCCCCTGGTATGGTGTTGAGAGCATGACTGCGAGTACCATGAACCATTTTGGTGTAGGAGTGATTGGCATTACTCGATTCATTTTCTACTTTCCTGCTCACTTTCAAAGGTAGTTTGGGGCTGAACAAACCGCAATCCTGGGTGACCCTGAGTACACTGTTTCTAAGGTCCATGATGCCAACTTCCGTCGCAATATGTTGTGTCTTTGGCCAAATAGAGTGATGCAGGAGGTTGCTAAGAACTTCGTTGTCAAGCTATCAGGTTCTTACAAACGCTGGTTGAAGAAAAACCTTTTGGAGGATAGTAGTGCAAAGAGAAGGAAGACCTAAAGATTGACATTTTGCTTATGTTTTTCAAAAGATGTTTGTTTGATTCTAGCTTTCATGGATTAAGAATCGTTTAGGTTTGCTTTGTCCTTTTCCTTTGGAAATAATAAAACATTTGGTCGTTTTATTCGAAGATGTTATTGCCATGATTTGATAGTGAACATGCTTTAGGATAGACCTAGAAATTTCGGAAGTGATGATGATAGCAGTGGCTGGATCTCAAACTTAGAGATTGCCTACATATCCCATAGAGGGAATCAGGCCATGAACGTAGTTCCAACAAAGGGGATTTGTTTTAGTTAGGGTCCACTCGGGTATTTTCCTCTCCTTTTGTGCTCTAAATTTTTCCTAAAACCGCCCTTGCGGGTTTTTGGTCTAGCGAGCATTTTATTTATGCCTTAGTTTTTGCCTAAGCCGCCCTTGCGGGTTTTTGACCTAGCAGGCTGCTCTAATTTTTGCTTGAGTCCGCCCACCCTTGTGGTTTTCGGCCCAACGAGCATCTCTCATGGGTAATACTTCCTCAGCTTGTCAATGTTGACTGGCGTTGCGAATTGCATTCCATCCAAGTCTGCAATGTATGCTGCTCCCTCAGAAAGTATGCGTTTAATAAGGTAGGGGCCTCCCCAGTTTGGTCTAAACTTGCCCCTTGGGTCTGAAATGTGGCGACGGATTGCTTTGAGCACAATGTCTCCTACCTTGATGTCTCTAGGTTTTACCTTTTTGTTGAATGCTCGTGCAATGCGGCGTTGATACCCTTGTACATGGTATAACGCTCTTAGCCTCCTTTCGTCTAGTAGTGCCAACTCGTCGTAGCGGTTTTGGACCCAATCTTCTTCGATCATTCCAGTCTCAGCTAGAACCCTCAACGAAGGCAACTCCAGCTCGATAGGCAAGACAGCCTCCATTCCATAAACCAGAGAGTAGGGAGTAGCACCAGTTGAAGTTCTTTCAGTTGTTCGATAATCCCATAGTGCCAAAGGTAGCATTTCTGGCCAGTCTGTGTAGGTGTCGGTAGTCTTCCGCAGAATCCTCTTGATATTCTTGTTTGCAGCCTCAACTGCTCCATTAGTTTGGGGTCGATAAGTAGATGACCGATGATTCTGTATCCCAAATTTGGCAAAAAGCTTCTTTGTTGCTCCTTTGAAATGCGATCCATTGTCACAGACGAACTCGTGAGGTACACCATATCGATAGATGATATTAGTGCGAATAAATTTGGCCACATGAGTGGCTTTGAGGGTAGCATAAGAAGCTGCCTCTACCCACTTGGTGAAGTAGTCGATAGCTACTAGAATGAACTGATGCTTGTATTTTCCCTTTGGATTTATACTTCCAAAGACGTCTATCCCCTAGGTGGAGAATGGCCACGGGGATGTCATGCTATACAATTTCGTAGGGGGAATACGCATGCGATCAACATGAGTTTGACATTTGTAGCATCGGCGGACATAGTCAGCACAGTCGGCCTCCATCGTGGTCCAGTAATATCCCTGCCGCAGGATCTTCTTTGCCATTGTTGCCCCATTCATGTGTGGCCCACAAATTCCTTCGTGTATTTCCTCCATTACCTTACGGCTATCTTCCGTTGTGACGCAAAGTTGACTTGGGGCCAAATGTGCCCTTCGATACAATATTCCTCCACAGATTACAAATTGGGCGGCAAACTTCCGCAGAGCTGTTTTGTCTTTCGAGGAGGCCTCGGATGGGTATTCTCCTTCTTCCAAGAATTTCTTTACGTCTTCGTACCATGGCTTGCCATCGTCTTCACCTTCCTCGGTAAAGGTACATTCGCATGCTGGTTTGACCTTTTATTCGATCATGAGAGGCCGCATTGTGAATCCGAGGGGTATTTTGACCATAGATGCTAATGTTGCCAGTGCATCTGCAAACCTATTGCTCACTCGGGGAGTGTGCGTGAAGATAACGGAGTCGAATTGTGGAATTAGATCTTCCAGCACAGAGTGATACAGTTTCAGTGTGTCTTCCTTGACCTTCCAGTCTCCTCTTGCTTGAGATACCACCAGGTTTGAATCCCCAATGACTTCTACCCTTTTTGCCCCTAGCTCCAGGGCTGCCTCCATTCCAGCAATACAAGCCTCGTATTCAGCCTGGTTGTTGGTGACTTCAAACCTCAGTTTATATGACAAAGGGATATGAGAGTCGTTTGGGAAAACTAGCAATACCCCTATGCCATATCCACATTGGTTTGACGCTCCATCAAAGTAAAGCTGCCAGGTGTCGTCTAAGAGACATAAGATGTCCTCATCGGGGAACATGAAGTCTTCTGCCTCGGCTTCTGTCACAGGATGATCTGCCAAGAATTCTGCCACAGCTCTTCCCTTTACTGATTTCCTTGTCATGTATTTGAGGTCGAATTCTGCTAACAGCAATAACCACCTAGCTAGCTTTCCGATAAGTGCTGGCTTTTCGAAAAGATATTTGATTGGGTCTAAACGAGAGACCAGCACCACCGGATGTGCTAACACGTAGTGCCTTAGTTTCTTTGTGGCCCATACTAGCCCCCAACAGGTTTTCTCGAGGGGAGTGTATCTTGTTTCATAGTCCATCATTTTTTTGCTGAGGTAGTATATGGCGCACTCTACTTTGGCGTCGTTTTCTTGCGCTAGCATGCATCCCATGGATGTGTCCGTTACTGAGAGATACAGAATCAATGGTTTCCCAGGAATGGGTGGCGACAGTACAGGCGGATTCTGAAGATATTCTTTGATTGCCTCAAACGCTTGCTGACAGTCTTGGCTCCACTCAAAGTCAGTACCCTTCTTTAGTAGCTTGAAAAGGGGTTCGCAGGTAGTTGTGAGCTTGGTAATGAACCTGCTGATGAATTGTACCTTCCCCAAGAAACTCCTTACCTCATTTTCTGTCCTAGGCGGCGATATTTCCATGATAGCCTGTATCTTGGAAGGGTCTACCTCGATTCCTCTTTGAGTGATGAGAAATCCCAACATTTTTCCAGCCGTTACCCCAAAAGTACATTTTTGAGGATTAAGACGTAGCTTGTATTGCCTAATCCTTTCAAAGAACTTCCGAAGTGCTTCATGGTGTCCTTTCCTTTCCTTTGATTTGACTATCATATCGTCGATATACACCTCGACCTCTTTGTGCATCATGTCGTGCAGTAGTGTTGTTGCCATCCTTTGGTAAGTGGCTCCAGCATTCTTTAACCCAAATGGCATCACTCGGTAGCAGTAGGTTCCCCAAGGTGTGGTGAAGGTGGTTTTCTCTCTATCCTCAGGAGACATAAGGATTTGATTATACCCAGAAAATCCATCCATGAAGGATAGCAATGCATGGCCTGCGGTGTTGTCTACTAGCTCGTCTATGTGGGGTATGGGAAATCATCCTTTGGACTGGCTCTGTTGAGATCTCGGAAATCTACACAAACCCTAATTCCTCCAGTTTTCTTTGGTACGGGAACGATGTTAGCTACCCATTGTGGATATTCGGTGACTATGAGAAAACCGGCGTTGATTTGCTTAGCGACTTCTTCTTTTATCTTTAAGACCCAATCAGGGCGCATACGCCTCAGTTTTTGTTTAACTGGTTTTACATCAGGATGAAGGGGAATTTTATGCTGAACAATTTCAGGGTCTATTCCAGGCATGTCCAGGTAAGACCAGGCAAAAACATCTTTGTATTCTTTTAGCAAAAGGATTAGTTTTTCACTTTATTAAGGGGATAGTGTGGCACCAATTTTAACCATTTTGGGCTCGTTTTCAGAGCCTATGTTTGCTGTGATTATTTCCTCAGAAAAAGGTTTAGCGTGCCTTTCTTCTTCTCTCTCGATGAATTCTAGAATCTTTTTTGGAATTTCTTCCTCAAAATTTGGTGTGTCGGAATCCATACAATTGATTATAGACAAAGTGAAATACTCTAAATCTTCCTTCTCATTGCTAAGATTATCAAAAGACATTTTAGAGTCAAACTCAAAGTAAATGTTATGCTTTGGTGCTTTGACCAAGTTTTCCTCACTAGACTTAGTATTTTCAAAAGATGAAAAGCTTGACTCGGACTGAGTCGACTCGGAGTCGGAATCGGAATCGGAACTAAGACCAGAACTAGCGCTTTTCATTTTGTATTTTAGGGTATGCTCCACGGTCCAGTTAGGGTAAGCCCCTTTTTCAGCATCCACAATCAATTCAGAGCAGTCTTTTTCATCACCAAGGTTGATCATCAGCACTTCACTGTCACCTTGATTCGCACTTTCATCATTGTCACCCTGCAAGTCTTGGAGGGCCATTTGATTTGCTATTGCTGTTATCTCTTCCAATTGAGCTTCAATCTCTGCTTCGTCACTATTGTCGACTCTTCGTCTGCCAACAAAGCCCCACCAATTACCAAAGCTATCCATGATGGGGTGGATCACCCTTATTTCATGGTTGGTGACCTCCTCATCAAAGAGTAGGTTCAGTGATATTTCGTCTAGTGGGTCGTTGTCGACAGACTCTTCTTCCTTTGCCTCTTCTGTTTCGAGGTTATTGACCTCGTCTATCAGCCAATAGTCGTCGGTAGGTGCATAGGGGGTCATAAAAATAGATTGGGACCCTACAAAGCCCTTTTTCTTCAATCAAGTCTTCTACTTCTTCTTCATAAACCGTTCTAGCGAACATGACATGGTTGTCTTCAATGATAGTCACTACAGGCTTTGGTTGATTTACCGGAGTGATATATTCAGAGGGGTTGAAACCTTCAACAGCAGAGTGGAGCGGGCCAGACAGCTCGGTGACAACTTGAAAGTGCGAATCATACGTGGACAGTGATGCAGTCATTTTTCCTGAAAAGATTTTTGTTTTAGTTAGATTGGTTGATCTTACCTACTGTTTATTTGACTTAAAGAGATTCCTAAGATTTAACCTGCAAAAGAAAAACTTTACAACATACATATATACAATGGGTGTGAGGAAGAACTTTTGCAAGTGTAGACACCCCAATCTGGGTCTCCCGTTTGTTTTACTTTATTTTTCAGTTTCTTGTTTCCCCGATGATGAGATCGGATCAAATAGGCTTGAATGTGGAATGGATTGGACTTGGAACCCTTCTTGAACCCTTTTGAACCCCTAAAACCTTTAGTCAAAACCCTAACCGAAGTTTGACCGTCGCGCGATACTTCTTGTTCCTCGCGCGATAGTCAGCTTGCCAGGTGTTGGTCAAAGTCAAAGTTTGACTGTTGACCCTCGCGTGATGGTTCCAAACCCTCGCGTGTCGGTCCCACCTGTCCCCATCATCTTAATCCAGCTGGATTTTTGTGATCATCAGGGCCACATGGGCTGGAACCCCGTTTTCCTTGGCTGAACAGCGTTCTGGCAGGCTTGGATACACCACCCTCACAACCACCCCCACTCACCTTGGTGGCTCATTTCTCCACCAAGTAAGAGTGACCAGCCTTGTTGGCTGGTTGCTAGACCAAGTTTTCCACCCCCCTTGCACCACTCACTCCTCCTATATATACCCCCATTGGTTGATCTTCCAAAGGGTTACAAAATTTCAACAAGGAAAAGAATTAGCAAAGTCTAGCACAAAGTTACAAACCCAAGCCACTTCCTAGTCTTTCAAGTCTAGCACACCCATTTGCAAGGCTATATCACTCAATCCAATCCATTCCAAAAGCCATTCAAGCAAAGGTATAAATTTACATGTTCCTGTCTTGATCCCTGAGGGGGCTGGCAGGGCCAAGGCTGGTAATCAATACCAGTCCTGGCCCTAAAGTCAGCAGAGTTACACGAAACTGTGATCAGCCAAACCCTCGCGCGATGGATCCGAACACTCGCGCGACATTTCTGTCTGCAAGAGATCGATCCACGTGGGGAAGGGAGGCTGGTCATTTCTTGTTTTATTCATGAGCATGCTTGTTGTGGTTTTTATCTTGATATATAGATCACTATTATGCATGTTAAAACAAGTTCAGTTCCTTGGTTTTTTATTTTAGTTAGTTTGTATTGCCCTTGGGATGTTCCTGAACTTCTCAGAATCCCAAGCATGCAAAGCAACTCCTGGAAGTCCAGTCAGAACCCTCGCGCGAGTCTTTCACTCTATCACGCGATGGTTCACTGATTTCCAGTGGCTGCACTTGCATGGCCAACTTGGTTTTAAATAGTCCAGTGTCTTAGCTTGCTGCTTCAGTTAGTTTGGAATGCCCTTGGGATGTCTCTGAATATGTCTCAGAGTCCCAAGCATGCAAAGCAATTCCTGGAAGTCCAGTCAGAACCCTCGCGCGAGTCTTTCACTCTATCGCGCGATGGTTCACTGATTTCCAGTTATGGCCCTTGCATGGGCAACTAGGCCTTTGGCCTCTACTTATTTCCCCCACTGTTTAGGGGCTGTCTTTCCATTTGCTTCTGTTGGCTTGTAATAATTATTTACTTTCAAGTACTTATAAACTGCCTGGTTTGCCTCCTGGGTGTGCACTGGTCCTTCCAGAGCCCAGAAGGGGATAAAGTTCAAACTGTTGGTGAGGCACCAACCCTCGCGCGACGGTATGGAAGTATCGCGCGATGGTTCACTTGCATGCAGGTTGATCCATGCATGCAAGTTGGCTACTGCTTGTGATACTCCCATGTCAAAGCACTGTTTTGGTGTTTTAGCAATATTTTGAACTTTGTTCCATTTATTACTTGGTATTTCATCCATCCATGCTATTCATCACATCATTGCCAAACGTGTTACAGTTTTAATCCCCGATTAACTGTTCCCCTGCCCTAATTGGCTAAAATCTGGTTAATAAAAGAAGAATCGTAAACATTTTCAAAATGCTCAAGTAGAGACCGATCTCCGGATTGGGCGAGAGGGGTGCCTTAAAACCCTTCCCCTCTCGTAACCTGGCTCTCGAACCCAGATATGGTTATGACGGACTGGTGCCTTCACTTTTTCAAATCAAATAGCGCGGCAGGTGCTTCGAAATACGGTTCCTTGGGTGTCGGACCTTCAAACCCGAGTGGCGACTCTGTATTTTCGAGCGCTTGCCTCTCCGCTCGCGCTCCCTCGATTCCTGCGAGGGCCTTGCCCAAAAGTTCGTCGGAAAGGAACGAAATCCTTCTCCGAGGGCATGCTGCCCACAGTGGCGACTCTGCTGGGGATAAATCGAACCAATATTAATTCGTACTTAGGATTTAATGCACTTGAGAACAATCCCTTAAAAGTCTGTCAAAACGGTGAGCTTCGCGCTGTCGAAGGTTGAAATGGTGATTTAACAGGACCTCGTGTCCGGCCAATCTAATCTGGGACTTTTTCGATTGATCACTTGTGTAGTTTATTCTAAAGATGAACCAAATAAAGTGAGCCAAATTTGAAAAAGCATTTTGCAAAATTACGATTCTTCTTAATTCTCTTAATCAAATTCTAGCATTTCATTTTCATCGATGTGGGATAAGCCTCGTTGGATCGTTTTGGCAATCCGGCACGGTTTACCGGAGCCCGGGGACCCCGAATGACCAACAACCTTCGACGATGATAGGTCATGCTACCGTTCGACTGTTGCTCTGTGTATCGCGGGCAACGGGAGGCCGGTATATCTATGGCCTTAGTCCGAGGAACCTGTTACAAACCAAAACCGGCCTTTGCATATACAAAGCATTAGAACTCTCCAAACTAGGACAGGTACCCAGAGGTTAAGATCTATTTGCATCTAACCCCATATACTGTCTACGTGTTACTGCTTTCCCTACAGCATGAACTGTACATACATCCCGTTCTGCGTAGAAGCATGTCTTAGGGCGCCTTTTAGGTCCTCGATCTTTCCAGGTCTGTCTTTAAGATCATTAGGACACTGTGATGGCCCGATGAGGAGTCGTGCATCTCAAAGATGCGCGTTTTCAATTTTCTCGGTCCTTCGGACGGTGGGACTTTAGGAAATCAGAAGCCTTTCTACACCCTCGTCTTAAACCTGTTTAGGATTCCAAACAGAAAACGAGGAACAACGGAGTAAATATCATGATGCTTACACCAAAAGGTAACAAGTGCCTCGTCACTTACACCGTCCGGTTAATAGCACAGTGCTGCTCACGCCAACCTGGTTATAGTATCATGATATTCATACCGAGTTGTTCTGACTTCAAGTTTGAGATCCCAAACGACGGAATGGACGAAGGTTTAGACTTCTTTTGACATCCTTTAGGATCGCTAGTTCCAACCAAGGATACACATTCGAAAAGAATTCTGAGGGCCTCAAGCAATGTCCAAACGTCTTGAGACAGACTTGTCTTCTAGCTCTAGAGTCTAGGGCGACACCGACGACGTTGGCTGCATCCGCACTTTAGTCTTTTATTTAGATTAAAGTTTATGCAGGACCCCTGTTAAGCCTTCTCTTATTTTGTTGCAAAGATCTGAATCATTGCACCGCCAAGGAAAGTATCGAAGCAAGTTGCCAAACCCACTTGGGAACGTCTGCAACTCAGTCCGGTTCAAAGGCTTGTCAGGTTACAGTCCCAGTCAGTCATCACGGAAGACTCTCCGCACTCACTTTCGGCAGCACAACAATCAGATTCTCAGTCAGGATCACAGTCAGATTCACCACCAGTCTTACAGGAAGGGCGACCAGCCTCCCCATCATCCGCATCAAGCATCTCCGAACCTCCCATCATGACAGAGCAGCCACATCCGGAGCCCCTTACCTTGGAAACTATGCTTATGAACCTTCAGGACAGTATCACCGTCATGCAACAGAGGGCAGCTCAGACGGACACTAACATTGCCCGCCTGAACGATCTTATCCACACTCACCTTCCACCCCCTCTCGAAGAGGAAGGCGAGGACGATGAGTCTGACCAGGAACAACCCATTTTGGTTCCGAATCCGCTTCACGCAGGACGTCTCATTGCACTGAACCCTAGAGAAGGCCGCAGGCCCGCTGCAAACCTCGCGGGAGGTAGACTTCCTCCAAACCAAGAAGAGCTAGCTCAGAACCCTGACATGACCGCACTCATGGCCAAAATTGCCAACTCGAGGAGTCTGTTTCCAAGACCGAAAAGATCAACGCTGGAGGGATCGATCTGGATCGTCTCTGTTTGTATCCTAACGCCAGGCTTCCCGAAAAGTTCAAAATGCCCGACTTGGCTAAATTTGATGGGAGCGGTGATCCCAAGACCCATCTCTACAGTTACCATGCCGCTATGAAGCTACTCTCTGTTCAACCGGAAGCTATGTCTCAGCTTTTCCCTCAGACCCTTTCAGGCCCTGCTTTCCATTGGTTTTTGTCGCTCGACATTGCCAAAAGGAGGACCTGGGAGGATATTAGGGCTGCGTTTATTTCGTAGTATAGTTACAACTCCCAACTGAAGATGACCACCCGGGAGCTCGAGTCCACCAAAATGGAAGCAAAGGAGTCTTTTGCTGACTTCGTCAAAAGATGGAGGGCCAAGGCCGCTTTGATGACAGATCGCCCAGCAAGAAGGATCAGCTCCGTATCATTTCTCGCAACCTCCAGCCTGACTATGCTAGGCATCTGGTGCTTGCTCAAGCGTCTGCGAACTTTAAGACCTCTTCGATTCTGGCCTGGCCATCGAGGATGCGCTGTAGAGTGGGATTCTAGCAAAGGGAGAATCCTCTAATCCGCCTAAGGCCAAGACTCGGGCATACTCTGGGAATGCCAATGCGTTGTTTGGAACAGGGACTTATTCCAACACAGCAACCAGCGGTTCCAACGTCACCTCCTCCAATACAACCAACCACATTGCGGATGTCAATCAAGTCCAGACTCCGCAAAATAATCGACCTCGAAACCAACCCCGCAGCTTTTCCACTATCGAAGCACCTCTGTCCTCGGTCTTGGAAAGGTTGGTCAAGTCAGGGCACCTCAAGCCCCTGGATCCAACTCCTTTACCTAAGAACCCTCCACCTGGCTTCAAGGCCAACCTTTACTGTGCTTACCATCAAGGAGCGGGTCATCTCACCGACTCCTGCTTTCGCCTCCGTCATGAAATCCAGGATCTCATTGACGATGGCACGCTGGAAACCCCTCCACCACCTCAGAAGCCTAATGTCATCGCCAATTCCCTTCCCAGGCACAATGCTGTTCCTCACATCAACCAGATATCCCTTAGCCCCACTCATATCAACCTTAGCTCCACCATATTCAACCAACTGACTATATAACCTCAGCCGATCAACCCAGGCCAATTGTACCCTTCCCGCTCGAATCTTCTGCCGAGATTTCTTACATATGCGTGGTCAAAGGCCAGATTGTTGACACTGATGCACCTCCGGAACTTTTACAAACTGGATCACCTGTCTCCAATGAGTCTGTCAGCTCCCTCTTCCATCAGTCAATCCCCGCTGTGCAGCTCAATTCTGCCTCCTCGCTGGACAGCCCTTATGGAAATGTGGCTGATTCGCCTCTCGGTCCAGTGGATCAGTCTCGATCCGTTCAAACTCCACCCCAAGACAGCATGCAGGCCACTGGCTGGGCCATTGCAGACAACCTGGACTACGCTATCCCTTTGCTCAACGAATGGTCAAGCCTTGAAGTGGACGGGTTTTCTCCACAGCCCGAAAATGTTCCATTTAATCAAGCCTGGTATGATGGCTGGTTGGCCGGTTATGAAGCGGCCATGCTCGATCCTTTGGATGGCTTCTCCTTATACATGCTCTTTCACCCAGTCGAGCCATTGGTTCCCGAAGAAGAGTACCACTGGGATCCTGAGCCAACTTGGAATGCTCCCATGGATGTTGACCCTAACCCCCTTCAAGGGTATGCTATACCGAATTACATGCTTCACTACGCAGAGGACGAGCTTGTCCAGGAAGATCCACGGGTTCTGGGAGACCATGTTTCCCTCTTTAGTTCGGTCTTTGATTCAGTTTGTGATACTAATCCCGACACCTGACTGCGACCCTTGCTCTTACATTTTTTATGAAGAATGCCCGCGTCCTGAGGGGCTTTATCCGAATAACAAGGATTGTAGCATCATGGTTACTAACCTTGTCCCGCCTGCTAACCTTTGGGAAGTTGATGACATAGTGGATGTCCAAGTTGGGAATGAAGTCTGGGCGGTCAATCGTTCCCTGGCTGACACTGGTCTTTGGGGATGTTCCCTTCATTGCAAATCCGGAGCCTATTGCTGAAGTGGTTGCCGTGAAAGACATGAACTTCTAGGACTCCCTACTGATGAAAGATCTGGCCGAGGACCTGGGCTTAGACATGGAAGTGACCGTCTCTGCACCAACTACTGACAGAGGAAAGCGCAAACTGAAAGATGTTCCTGCTAATCTCTGGGATGTGAATGAAGACCCTCAGGTCGTGCCCTCTTTGGGGAACGTTCACAATGTTACAAGGAGTGGATGGATTTTTCAGCCTGCTAATCTGCAAGCCGGGAGTTCGTCCAATCCTTCTAATCAAAGGAACGAACCCATTGCTTTCCCAAGGTCTGCACCTCCTGAGGTTTTGGCTGGGCCACCAACCGCTGATTCTGTTCAACGACAGCTGGAGCGCATCCCGGCTGCTATTTCAATGTCCAAGGAGCACCGTCAGAGGCTTTGTCATGCTCTATCCCGCCTTGAGGTTCAGGCCAATGTCACGCCTGATGCAATGATATCTCTCATCCTCCCTCCGACCTCCAAGCATACTGTAATCTTCACAGACAAGGATCTGCCAGTCGAAGGAGTTGACCACAACCGCCCTTTGCACATCACCGTCAAGTGTCGAGGACTCTGGGTCCTGATCGTTCTCATTGACAACGGCTCGGCGATCAACGTCTGCCCCCTGAGGGTTGCTTATCGTTTGGGACTCACAAAGAAGGATCTTGCACCTTCCAACCTGGCTGTTAAGGCATATGATGGCACCCGTCGCGTAGTCGAGGGTATTTTAATGCTCAAGCTCGATGCCGAGGGCTTTGAGATGGATGTTGAATTCCATGTTGTGGACATTCCCACGACCTTCAATCTTCTGCTAGGCAGGCCATGGCTCCATCGACCCGACATCATGGCTGTACCATCTACCCTCCACCAAAAGGTTATTCTGGGACTGCCTACCGGTACTTTGACCATTTGCGGGGATTCAGGCATTCGCCCGCTCAAGGAGGATGGGACTCCTGTTCTGGGAATTCTGCATGGCGAGGAAGACGTCGACCTTGGGGGTTTCTCTTTTGATACTTCAGGAACTGTAATGGTTATCAACGTGGACGGGAACTTCCTCATAAGCTCTGTCGCGCTGGACATTATGAGGAGGATGTCTTATTTTCCGGGCATAGGCTTGGGTTCTCGCCGACAAGGGGTCCCGGAGTTCCCTACTTTTCCTTTCAACAAGGGCCGCTTTGGTTTGGGGTATATCGCCTCTGCCAAAGATGCTAAGAGGAGGAAATATACGGGAAAACCGCGGACCCTCTGTGGTGGTCCCAACTTTGTGCGTGAGGTGGGAAATGCCGCTTACACCGGACAGCCCGAGCCGTTTGTTCATTCTGAAACTGGGGAGCTGCTGCCTGGGTTTGAGGTTTTCGCTGATGACACCTGGTCAAGCAGTGATGATGAGCCAGCGAGGGCAGAATTCAAGAGGAAGCTTAATCAGGTGAAGGTCAAGACTGACTGGCTGGGATCCGTCGATCAGGGGAATTTGGAGCTGCTGTTCCAGGAATTCTCTCAAGTGGGTTTGGCTGGGGAAGCTGAAGAAGCCGAAGTGCTCATGCTCGGGCCCGACGCCCTCGAGGACCCTACCTCTCTCATTGTTGAAGCCAGGGGTAGCCTTAAAAATTGCATTTTCAAACCGCACCTAACTTGCATTGACGACACCTCTGAGTCCGAGTCTGAGTCTGAGTCTGAGTCTGAGTCAGATACAGAGTCTGTTGAGTCATCTAAGTCTAGCTCTGAGTCGGAGTTTGTGCCTCTGGGCCCTCCACATCACAGCTTTTATTTCGAGTTTGATTCTCTTGTACTTGGCGACCCTTCAAGGTCTTGTGAAATGAACGAGGCATCTTCTGACTATTTCAATGATCTTTATATAAACTGTGTCGACCCTAACGATGAGGGGATAGATTTCGATGGGGATATTCCCAAGGAAATCCGTGCCTTCATCGAAAGGGAAGATGAAAGGCATGCTCAGCCATTAAAAGAAGAAGTAATTTCTATAAACTTGAAAGATGAAAATGATCCCCGAATGGTTCAAGTGGGCTCCACGCTTTCGCCAGAGGAGCATTGTGATTTCAAAGAGCTGCTCACTGAGTTCAGCGATGTTTTTGCGTGGTCTCATCAAGATATGCCTGGCATTGACCCCGAGATCGTGGAGCATCGAATCCCATTATTGCCAGATGCTAAACCTGTGAAGCAGAAACTCAGACGAATGAGGCCAGATTGGGTTCAGAAGATCACGGAGGAAGTTACCAAGCAGATCGACACTGGTTTTCTCATGGTTTCTTAGTATCCCACATGGGTGGCCAACATTGTCCCGGTTCCTAAGAAAAATGGGCAAATTCGGGTTTGTGTTGATTTCAGGGACTTGAACAAGGCGAGCCCCAAAGACGATTTTTCCTTGCCACACATTGATGTGCTTGTGGATAATACTGCGGGGCACGCTTTGCTCTCGTTCATGGATGGTTTTTCCGGCTACAACCAAATTCTTATGGCACCCGAGGACCGTGAGAAAACCACGTTTATCACTGAGTGGGGGACTTATTGCTATTTGGTCATGCCGTTTGGTTTGAAGAATGCTGGGCCAACCTATCAAAGGGCTGCTACAACTATCTTGCATGCCATGATGCACAAAGAGGTCGAAGTCTATGTCGATGACATGATCGCCAAATCTAAAACTCGAGAAGGCCACATTCCTGTACTTAGGAAGTTCTTCGAGAGGTTACGTAAATTCCGCATGCGCCTTAATCCTCAGAAGTGCACCTTCGGTGTCACAGCAGGCAAAATGCTTGGTTTCATGATCACTTCTCGTGGAATCAAAGTCGATCCATCTAAGATTAAGGCTGTGCTCGACATGAAGCCTCCAGAATCTGAAAAGGGAGTGCGCAGCTTTCTGGGGAAGGTTCAGTTTATCAGCAGATTCATCGCCAAGTTAACTTTAACTTGCAAGCCAATGTTTTGTCTACTCAAGAAGAATACCCCCTTCATTTGGACAGACAAGTGTCAGGTGGCTTTCACTTCTATTCAGAACTACTTGCAAAACCCACCAGTCTTGATGCCACCGGTGCCTGGGAAGCCTTTGATACTTTATCTATCGGTGAATCCTTCTTCTATGGGATGTTTACTAGCTCAGGAGGAAGACAAGGGAGTTGAGAAGGCCATTTACTACTTGAGTAAGAAGATGGTTGGTGCTGAAGAACGTTACACTGCTCTTGAAAAGACATGTTGGGCTCTCGTTTGGGCATCTAAAAAATTGAGACACTACATACTGGCTTACCCAGTGAAGTTGATTTCTCGAATGGATCCTCTCAAGTATCTATTTGAGAAGCCTGCGTTTACTGGTAATTTAGCACGTTGATTGCTCTTGCTCGCCGAGTTTGACCTCGAATATGTCACTAGGAAGTCTGTCAAAGGGCGTGCGGTTGCAGAATTCTTGGCTGATCATCCTGTCGATGGGCCAGAGGACTCAGACTTCGTGTTCCCAGATGAGGAGGTGCTAGTAGTTGTTGAAGACACCTGGACTCTTTACTTTGATGGAGCGGCTAATCAGAAAGGATATGGGATTGGGGTTTTGTTGATAACTCCGGATGGTTCTCATATTCCGCTTGCGTTTAAGCTCAATTTCGATGTCACTAACAACCAAGCTGAGTATGAAGCCTGTATAGTTGGCATGGAAGCTGCTCTCACGCTTGGTGTGGAAAAGCTTGAAGTCATTGGTGATTCCAACTTGGTTGTGTCTCAGGCCAATGGGGACTGGAAAGTTCGGGAGGATAGATTGAAGCCTTATCATCAAGACTTGGAGGATCTCATTCCTCGTTTCAACAAGGTGACCTTCACGCACATCCCCCGTCTAAAGAATCAGTTTGCTGATGCCTTGGCAACTTTAGCTTCCATGGTCGAACTCCCGTTGGGTGTCAAGCTTCATCCAATCCTTATTGAACAGCGGGACTTGCCTGCTTATCAATATGTCAACGCCGTCGATGATGTCAATGACGGCCTACCTTGGTACCATGACATATGGAACTTCATTGAGAATAGCAGTTACCCGCTAGATGCCACTAAGAAGGATCAAACCGCTTTACGAAGGTTGGCCGCACAATACATTATTTGTGGAGGGAAGTTGTACCGGAGGTCGCACTGCGGGATGCATAAGCTTTGTGTTAATGGCACTGAGGCCATCAGGATAATGGAAGAAGTCCACGAGGGAGTTTGCGGCCCTCACATGAATGGAGTCATGCTCGCCAGGAAGATCCTGCAGCAAGGCTACTTTTGGTCCACTATGGAATCCCAGTGTGTGGATTATGTACGCCGTTGCCATAGGTGTCAAATCCACGCCAATCTCATACATGTTCCCCCTTCTAATCTCTTTGGCATGTCATCACCTTGGCCCTTCTCTGTTTGGGGAATTGACGTCATCGGCATGATCAGGCCCTCTGCTTCGAACGGGCATCGATTTATTTTGGTGGCAATAGACTACTTCACCAAGTGGGTTGAAGCTGAATCCTACAAAACTTTAATTGCAGTTCAGGCTGCTCAGTTCATCAGGAAGAACATTATCTATCGATACGGGGTTCCTCAGGCTTTTGTGTCAGACAATGGGGTTCATTTCAAAGGCAAGGTTTTAGAGCTCTTCGATGAGTTCAAGATTCGATTCATCACTCGACGGTCTATCGCCCTCAGATGAATGGGGCCGTTGAAGCAGCCAACAAGAATGTTGAGACAATTATCAAGAAGTCCACAGAGTTCGCCAGGGACTGGCATGAGCAGTTGCCCCTAGCTCTTTGGGGGTATCGTACGTCAATTCGAACATCAACATGGGCAACCCCTTTTTCCCTAGTCTATGGGATGGAAGCTGTGCTTCCCATTGAGCTTGAGGTACCAACTTTGAGGATCATGGCTGAATGTGAACTCATGGAATCCGAATGGCTTAGTGGGAGGTTCGTTGAACTCATGCTCTTTGATGAGAGGAGGCTCCGTGCCTTGTATCATGTTCAGGGGTATCAGCACAGAATTGCTCGGGCATTCAACAAGAAAGTGAAGTCTCGTGACTTGGCTGAAGGGGATATGGTTACAAAGGAATCCGGGCTCCCATTTTTGATCCACGTGGTAAGTTCCGCCCAAAGCGCGCGGGACCTTACATTATCAAGACCATCCTCTCGGGTGGGGCGGCTCAGCTTATTGATCTAGACGGCAACGAGTTCAACACTCTGGTCAACCTGGATCAACTTAAACGTTACTATCATTGAGAGAAGCTCGTTGGGCCGAGAACCACAAGAGTGGGCGGTTCCAAGCAAAAATTAGAGCAAGCCTGCTAGACTGAAAACCCAAGGGGGCAGTTTAGGCAAAAATAAATAGGCATTCAATCAAAGCTCGCTAGACTGAAAACCTGTAAAAGGCAGTTCTAGGCAAAATTTAGGGCGCAAAAGGAGAGTCAAAATACACAAGCGAACCCTAGCCTGAACTACGTTCTGACTTGATTCCCTAGCTTGGGATATGTAGGCAATCTCTCTGTGAGATTCGGTCACAATCAATCACCTCGATCCATGGTCCCAAAGAGTGCCTCGACATTCAAGCGGCGCGGTGTTCAACACTTGGACCAAAAAGGGAAAGTTCACCATCTTTCAATTTTATTCAAAACTACTATTTCTAATACATAGGCTGAGCAGAGTCCTTAAAACAGTTAAGCATAAAAACAGAACGAAATGCTATTGGCCCTCACGGCTCACAGTTTATTCTAGATTATTGGAGTCATGTCAGAAGTCAGTTTGTGTTTTGTCTTCTTGCAATGTCTTTTCTCAGCCATGCCACGTAGCGGCACTTGAGTCCTGTGCTGAAATCTTGTTCTACTCCGCCAAGTTGTCTCAAACCCCAGTTGTGTTCGTACCCTGTCAGATGCTGGGCAGTTAATGCTAGAATCTGGAAATCTTCTATCCCAGCTCGATGCAGACCCTGGTTCATGCCCAATTGCCGAAGGATACGGCCTGGAATGTAGAAGGTGAAACTGGACAGCCCAGCAATCACCATCCGCTCGAAACCTGCAGAATTCAGAGCCATGTCCGGAATGTTCAAGGTTTCATGCCGCCAGACAAATTCACGAGGAGACATCTCTCTCATGAAGGTGTGCCACTCCTCCTCAGACATATCTGGATACAGCATCCCTCTCTGATTCATTCGCCCGAGCAGATGGGGCTAGTTCGCTTCAGGAGCTGCAATTAGCCCGAGTTTGTCGGATAGCCATAGCTGTACGAGCGAAAATACAAGTAAGGAGCCATATAAAACCTGAGCGAAAGAAAACAAGTAAGGAGCTCCGATATAGCCTTAGCCGAGTGTTGAGGAAAGTTATTTGCCCGCCAGCCAGCAGGCTATCCGCCGCTCCACTCGAAATGTTCAGACAGGTTTTTAGGAGCTTCGGCATACTCTTTCTATAAGGCGGCACGACAATCACGCCCGAGGCAAAACCTTGGAGGTACGCCTGGAATTCTTCTACGGTCGGGCATAGCTCGTTGTCCCCGAATCAAAACACATGGATGTCCGGATCCCAAAATTGCTGGGCCGCTCTCAGGATTTCGGGGCGGAGCCTTACACTTTTTTAGGAAGCGAAAGGCGGCCAGCTCGTGAGAACGGAAGCATAGCCAGTCGCTCGCAACAAATTCTTCGAGCCACGGGCTGATTAATGTAGGGAGATGATTTGCCATTGGGAGAAGAGTATCTGAGATTTTTCTAACTGAGGACATACCCTTCATTCAGGAGGCAACCCCTCCTTTATAGCCAAGTGAGGATAGATATCTTTTGCCTTGGATGAAATATCCATGCAAGGTGTCCTCCTTGTCCTCAAAATTAAGGGCATACCTCTGTGATAACCCAGAAGTTCCTGCACGTCCAGAGCTGGTGGTAGAGCTTGCCACACTTTAATCTCCGAATGAGTCAAGGCTGGCAGCTGTAACAGGGTCTCTCCATCGCGCGATGGTTCAGGAGTATCGCGCGACTGAGTGAGTCTCGGGCGATAGTTTCACTTCCTCGCATGAGGATTCAATTTATTTTGGCCCAGAAAGACAGGCTACTGTCTTTTGAGAGGGTGGTTTGTCGCATTTTGCCTCGGGCTAGATTTTGGGATTCCGATGCTTCCACTAGGTCATTATGGGCAATTATAACTACGTCGAAGCGTCGTTTGTTCGAATCGCACATTCGGTTATAGAATCAGTCCCTCGGGTGGATCACGTCCGGATTGTTCTTATTCAAAGTTGTTATTTAGCCGGTCGAGCCGGGCAACGGGACATGCAACTTACAAAGTAAACACTAAAAAAGTAAAGGAGACAGCTCAGACAGCCTGACGGTTTTGGAGCTTTTTCTGATTACAAACTTGATTTCTACGGGATTCAGAAATATCCCCTTAGTCTTGCTTCAACATCAGCACGAAGCCATCTCACATAGCGGTTTTCCAACCATGTCTTGAAACCCGGAATCGGTTCTTTCAAAGCCCTGTTATCCCAGTTACATTTATAACAGCGCAGATGCCACGAATCAAATACGGGGATTTCAAAGTCTTCCGCACCATAGCGTTTATACCCTTGGCTTCTCCCGAGTTGGCGGAGCGTACGCCCTGGAATGTAAAAGGTGAAGCTTGTCAAGCCGGCGATTACCACTCTGTTGAATCCAGCCGAATTGATCGTCATTTCCGGAAGGTTTAGCCAAGGACATCTCTAGACTATGTCTTCAAGTTGCATGTCATTCAGAAATGCGAACCATATCTCCACCGTCAACTCAGGAAATAGCATCGGTCTGTCAACCAAGAGCCTGGGGAAGTCTTCAAAGCCAGCCTGTGGCACTTCCAAAACTCCCACTTTGTCCGACAGCCAGAGCTGCATGAGAGTAGAAGACAAGTCAAAAATCGGATACAATCTACGTGTCCGGGTGAAGTGCAAAAGATGAGTTGAGTGAGAACCTACCTGGAGCAGGATAGGACATCCGCTGAATGAGTTTGCTTGCCCGAGCTTCACCATATCTAAGCCTAGAAGTGTTTCTGCTAAGACTACGGGCATGATATTTTTCTGGGCATCCATTTGTGAGGCTATGCTCACCAGTTTGGGACTTACCTTTTCAACAGGAATCAGCATATAAGCGGCCAACGCGCATATGGACAACACGAAGCGTCTGTGAGCTTCCCCTACGTAATCTCCCAGGGCTCCCTCGGGACCATACAGCTCGATCAAACGAGGGACGTTGAGTGCTCCATCCTGGATAATGCTTGCCGTCAATTCCCTGGGTATGTTGAGTTTTGCCTGTAGAATCTGCTCCATGTCTTCTTGACATGGTGGAACTGCAAGGGCGTCTAAATTGGCAAAGCCTGGGACGTACGCTTGGAATTCTTCCATAGTTGGGCACATCTTGTCTTGATGAAATCGGAAGACATGCACAGCTGGGTCCCAGAAGGCTAATGCAGCTTGGAGAAGCTCAACGCATGGTTGACTGAATCGGAGATCACGAATTGAGGACAGACACCGAGACCGAGGGCTCGCCCAATCTATGGTTTCAGCCCTCATTAGCCAAGGGTCGAGTACTTCCATTAACAAATCTTCCATTTTGGGGTGAGGGAGGGTGTGCCCTACATTACTCCCAATGTCTTCTTCTTATGGGCAAAATATTGAAAATATCATCCTCGGTTTTTGTGCCGGAGGATAGGATTGAGGCTTAGGTGTTCTACCACCTTGCCATACAAGGACACCCTCTTCTGCCATTTCAGAGTAGCTTGCAAGACGTGGGGAAGATGATGAGACTTCAAGCAGAGATCTGGTCAAACAAGGGCAGCTTTGCAGGGTCTGACCATCGCGCGACTATTCCAAACCGTCGCGCGGGAGAGCTTCCCTCGCGCGATGATTCAAAACCCTCGCGCAAGGGTTTGTCTGCAGTTTTGACAGTTTTCAGATGCTACTGTCCAGTTTTCAGAAGCAATAATGGGAGCTAAGTCTTACCGGCACGGTCACAGGGGTAGGCACCGCTCTCGCAGGCACTAACTGTAACTCTGCAGGATTTCCCTGGCTGTCAACCACAGGAATCCTCCAAAGCAGCTCAGGAGGTCCACCAACTACAGGTCCGCCTAGGCCTCGCCTCACACGGCCTTCGCCTCCTCTCTGTCTCTCGCCAGCAGCTCTCCTCTCCTCAGCAGCTCCTGCGGCCTGGTTCCGCACCTCTCTAAGGCCTCGGATCCCAAGCGGGCCCACCAGGAAGTCTCTCTGGTAAACAGCATAGTCCCTTTCAGGACGCAAGTAGTGTGCCAACTCGGTGTCCGGCCACGTGTACCTCTCCAGCTCAGCTCGTGTGTACTCTCCCGTGTTTGAAGCCCGGGGCGGAAGTGGCCCTGGCACCTGGAACTCGAGATGGCCAAGTGACTGGCGTGTCACCCGGTCTCCCAAGTACCACTGCCAACCAAAGGCAGACTCTAACAGCACCCTGCTGGCCGTAACAGCTCTGCTCCTGGCCAAGTATTCTGGCTCTGGCCCCGCTCCTCTCCAAGGATCCTAGTTGATCTACAGTTAAGACAAGCAGGCAATGCAGGCAATTGATCAGCGACAGCATTGAAATCAAAGAAAAGAGTGCATATTGGAAGTTTCATGTTCTATGTCATACCTGTGAAGCCCTAAGCTCGTCCAAGTACAGCCTAAAGGCATTAAGGTCGCCTCTCCCCTCCTTCTTCCCCATGTTGGACTTGCTCCATATCAGCGCGCGGGGGAGGGTGCTCAGGTCTGGGTGCTTGCATTATGGCGGATACATCCGCAATACCTCGTAAGCCCAAAGCTGTGCAATGTTTAGACAAATACAAACATTAGTCACAGGATATGCAATATCTGAAATTGAAGCAGTCAAGCGAGCTAAGCAATCAAATAAACAAGCATAATCAAAATTGTGTTGTGCAAAGGGCTAGAATTGTACCTCCCAAGCTCTCCAGTAACCAGCAGTGCTCTGACCCGTCCTCGACGAGTCACCGAAGAAGTGGTAGGCTGTACTCAACGCCGCACCGCCCCAGTCGAAGCGTGAGGCTCCCATCAAGTCCCTCAACGCTGGCAGGTAGGAGAGATGCACTTTGCTCCGCTTGTTTGGGTACAATGAAGCACCAACCAGGTATAACAAGTATGCCCGGGCCATCTGCTCCGCCTCCCGGTCATTGGTCACTTTCTTCTTCAAGTACTTCTTGAATTGGTCGTACCGTGCCATCCCCTCCTCGATCTTGGGTGCCTCACCCAGAAACCACTCAGGGCCACTCTGTCCTCCTGGATCCCCGAGTCAAACGGGATAGGCTCTCCTCCAACTCTCAGCCCGGTAATCACCGCAAAGTCCGCGGTCGTCATCGTCATCTCCCCGGGAGGTAGGTGGAAGGTATTGGTGGTATCCCTCCACCTCTCTGCAAGTGCAACCAGGACCGCGTGGTCGGCCCTCTCCCGTGTCAGCGTCCGTACAAACTCTCCAAAACCCGCCTCGTCTACTAATTGTCTCACCCTGTCAGGCAAGGCCTCGTACAACTCCAAGGACCTACACGCGCCCCCAAAGCCGCGGATGTCCCTCTGGCTTGCCCCCGCCTGTTTCAAATGCAAAAACAAGCAGCAAAAGGTATTATCAGTATACAGGGATTTCATTTTCAAGTTCTAGGTAATCAATGAAGCCTATAGCATATGGTTCGTTCGAGTTACTACATGCAAGGCTTACGTCGCCAATGGTATATCGTTTTGGCATGGTTTGGCTCATGAGTATCGCATGCAATTCTAAGTTCAAGTGTTTTCAAGCGAGTATCGAAATCTAGCTACAAAAAGCATGATATCCAAATTGAATTACGAAGGGAGCTTTTCTGAGAATATACCTCCATCCAAGTACGGGCAATGTGGGCCCGAGGGTCCCTCAACACGAGCTCGTCGTCATAGTCCTTTTGTAGCGGTGCGTAGGCTGCGAAGCCCGACGATACGAACAAGTGTGGCGTGGGAGGCATGTACGCCTCCGCTGAAAAACCAGGGCGTCTCATGCCCCTCGCCTCTGTCACAGCGGTCACTCTAGGCCCCTGCGCCTCCGCTCCGGCCCTCTCCTCGGCCTCAACGTCCCTCAAAGGCTCCTCTCTCTCCTTTCTTTCCCTCTCGGCCCTCTCCGCGGCCTCTGACGCCTCAATAGCCCATGCCCGATCCTCTTTGGCCTTCAATACTATTTCCCCAATCAGGGGGTTATCCTCGAGAAGCTTCGCCAATGCCTCATCGGGCAAGTGCTCGGCAATGTCGTATTTGGTGATTGGCCTATGACTTGATGATGTGGCCGCCGTCGCCACGGGCCGGAACAAGATATCTCTTCTCGATAGGGTACCCCGGTGGCCTCTTCCTCGACAGCAGCCCCCTTACCCTTCGCCGAGTCCCTCGGCAGGGACCCGGTCGGCTCAACAGCATCACCTCCGGCCCCACTGCCTTCCCCAGACTGAATCGTCGCGCGAGGCTCCTCCTCTATCGCGCGACGGTGATTGCTGCCATCATTATCCCCTGCAGCATCTGAATGCACTCCAGTCACCACCGAGCCTCCCACGGCCATGCTCGGGTCCAATAGCTCAACATTGTGGCCCACGGCCCCCATTTCAACCGTCGCGCGATGCTTCTCCTCGTCACTGGCCTCTTGCTTGCGGCCCTGTTCTTCGCCGTCGCCACCTGTGGCCGCTGCACTAACCTCTGCGATGGCCCCCGCCGGCGTTTGATCCTCTATTTCGGCACTCATTGATCCTCCTCGGTCCTCCGGTTGATCAACTACCTCGCCTCCACTTTCTCCGTCGCCGTGGTCTGCCATGGATGATAATGGGTGTGTGTGGGTGTGTTGATTTTGTGGTTTGATCAAGGATTTGGGAAGAGATTGAGAAGGGATGAGAGTTGGGAAGGAGTTTTGAAGTTTTGAAACTGCCTCGTACTGTTTCTGTAACGTCCCCGTGACGTTTAAACAGATGAAGCGGGTTTGGGCCGGGTCTAGGCCTTTTCAGATCCAAGCCCTAACCAGTAACCCTCGCGCGAGTGTTCTGGACCGTCGCGCGACGGTTCGTTTGGGCCTCAGGCCCAATTCAGCTCCAGGTCCAGCCCGATCTCAGTTACTCCTCTTTTGGAGTTTATGGAGCCTTGGTGTGTTCTTATTAATAAATGTGAAGGTCATTATGGAAGCTTTGCCTTCATCCCGAGGAATTTTACATCCCCAGCAGTGGTCCGCCCGCAAATCAGCGACGATCTAACCGTCCAATTTCAAATCAGCGACGATCGAACCGTCCAACTTCAAATCAGCGACGATCCATCCGTCCAATTTCAATCAGCGACGATCTAACCGTCCAATTTCAAATCAGCGACGATCTAACCGTCCAATTTCAAATCAGCGACGATCGAACCGTCCAACTTCAAATCAGCGACGATCCATCCGTCCAATCTCAAATCAGCGACGATCCATCCGTCCGATCTCGAATCAGCGACGATCCATCCGTCCAATCTCCAATCAGCGACGATCCATCCGTCCAATTTCAAATCAGCGGCGATCCATCCGTCCAATCCCAAATCAGCGACGATCCATCCGTCCAATTTCAATCAGCGACGATCTAACCGTCCAATTTCAAATCAGCGACGATCCATCCGTCCAATTTCAAATCAGCGATAATCCATCCGTCCAATCTATCTATTGGTGCACGGTATTTTTATATACTCGCTAGCATTTTCCATTTAATCGGCTTTCGGGCGGATTTAGTGGGTGTCTAGAAATCTTTGACGTTACCCGTACCAGTCAATGGTGCTCCGCGTGCCGTCAAAGTGGGACTACTGTAGACACCCCAATCTGGGTCTCCCGTTTGTTTTACTTTATTTTTCAGTTTCTTGTTTCCCCGATGATGAGATCGGATCAAACAGGCTTGAATGTGGAATGGATTGGACTTGGAACCCTTCTTGAACCCTTTGAACCCCTAAAACCTTTAGTCAAAACCCTAACCGAAGTTTGATCGTCGCGCGATACTTCTTGTTCCTGGCGCGATAGTCAGCTTGCCAGGTGTTGGTCAAAGTCAAAGTTTGACTGTTGACCCTCGCGCGATGGTTCCAAACTCTCGCGCGACGGTCCCACCTGTCCCCATCATCTTAATCTAGCTGGATTTTTGTGATCATCAGGGCCACATGGGCTGGAACCCCGTTTTCCTTGGCTGAACAGCGTTCTGGCAGGCTTGGATACACCACCCTCACAACCATCCCCACTCACCTTGGTGGCTCATTTATCCACCAAGTAAGAGTGACCAGCCTTGTTGGCTAGTTGCTAGGCCAAGTTTTCCACCCCCCTTGCACCACTCACTCCTCCTATATATACCCTCATTGGTTGATCTTCCAAAGGGTTACAAAATTTCAACAAGGAAAAGAATTAGCAAAGTCTAGCACAAAGTTACAAACCCAAGCCACTTCCTAGTCTTTCAAGTCTAGCACACCCATTTGCAAGGCTATATCACTCAATCCAATCCATTCCAAAAGCCATTCAAGCAAAGGTATAAATTTACTTGTTCCTATCTTGATCCCTGAGGGGGGTTGGCAGGGCCAAGGCTGGTAATCAATACCAGTCCTGGCCCTAAAGTCAGCAGAGTTACACAAAACTGTGATCAGCCAAACCCTCGCGCGATGGATCCAAACACTCGCGCGACAGTTCTGTCTGCAAGAGATCGATCCACGTGGGGAAGGGAGGCTGGTCATTTCTTGTTTTATTCATGAGCATGCTTGTTGTGGTTTTTATCTTGATATATAGATCACTATTATGCATGTTAAAACAAGTTCAGTTCCTTGGTTTTTTATTTTAGTTTGTTTGTATTGCCCTTGGGATGTTCCTGAACTTCTCATAATCCCAAGCATGCAAAGCAACTCCTGGAAGTCCAGTCAGAACCCTAGCGCGAGTCTTTCACTCTGTCGCGCGACGGTTCACTGATTTCCAATGGCTGCCCTTTCATGGCCAACTTGGTTTTAAATAGTCCAGTTTCTTAGCTTGCTGCTTCAGTTAGTTTGGAATGCCCTTGGGATGTCTCTGAATATGTCTCAGAGTCCCAAGCATGCAAAGCAATTCCTGGAAGTCCAGTCAGAACCCTCGCGCGAGTCTTTCACTCTGTCGCGCGATGGTTCACTGATTTCCAGTTATGGCCCTTGCATGGGGAACTAGGCCTTCGGCCTCTGCTTATTTCCCCCACTGTTTAGGGGCTGTCTTTCCATTTGCTTCTTTTGGCTTGTTATAATTATTTACTTTCAAGTACTTATAAACTGCCTGGTTTGCCTCCTGGGTGTGCACTGGTCCTTCCAGAGCCTAGAAGGGGATAAAGTTCAAACTGTTGGTGAGGCACCAACCCTCGCGCGACGGTATGGAAGTATCGCGCGATGGTTCACTTGCATGCAGGTTGATCCATGCATGCAAGTTGGCTACTGCTTGTGATACTCCCATGTCAAAGCACTGTTTTGGTGTTTTAGCAATATTTTGAACTTTGTTCCATTTATTACTTGGTATTTCATCCATCCATGCTATTCATCACATCATTGCAAAACGTGTTACAGTTTTAATCCCCGATTAACTGTTCCCCCACCCTAATTGGCTAAAATCTGGTTAATAAAAGAAGAATCGTAAACATTTTCAAAATTCTAAAGTAGAGACTGATCTCCGGATTGGGCGAGAAGGGTGCCTTAAAACCCTTCCCCTCTCGTAACCTGGCTCCCGAACCCAGATATGGTTATGACGGACTGGTGCCTTCACTTTTTCAAATCAAATAGCACGGCAGGTGCTTCGAAATACGGTTCCTTGGGTGTCGGACCTTCAAACCCGAGTGGCGACTCTGTATTTTTGAGCGCTTGCCTCTCCGCTCGCGCTCCCCCGATTCCCGCGAGGGCCTTGCCCAAAAGTTCAGAAAGGAACGAAATCCTTCTCCGAGGGCATGCTGCCCACAGCAAGCAAAATGCAAATAGGTTCCTAGCCTGTAGGTTCCTGTCTTAGTTTGATAAGTTCTATGTCTTTCTAATACATGCAAGGTTTTGGTAGTCTCAGGGTGCTCCGTTGTCAAAGGGCACCAATCCTCTCACCAGCCCATCATAGGCGGTGATTGGGTGATTCCCTTTTTGATATACCACTAGGTACGAGTGACTGTGGAGTTTGCTGGAACCCCCAACATAGCCCGTGTCATGCCAGGATATCAAGTGAATTCAACGGGTTGCCCGCTCGATGCATATGATAGATGAATTAAACAAGGCATGTATTAGTCTTATGTTGAACTTTTTGGTTATGGCTCTCAAGTCCCCAGCAGAGTCGCCAAAAACTGTAGACACCTCCCAGACGGGGCATCGCCATACAGATTGATCATTTGTTTGCTTCATAAACCAAAATCGTGGACATTCCCATGGCTAGGAACATCGCCACACGATGGCGGTTATCATCAAAACAGAGTCACCACCCAATTTACCAAAACTGGGAAAATAGACAGAGATTCCGGGTACAGGAGCCAAAAGTACAATAAGGGGAAGGTGTTAGGCACCCGTCTTTGCCCAGTCGTGAGACTGGCCCATAGTTGTTCAACATAAGACGTATAGATGCTTGTTTAACTTTAACATATAGTCTGTTTATTTAAGCCTTTAAACAGTGAATAAGGTGAGCCAGTGCGATAAATAAAGCATGTATCAGAAAGCAGAAAATAAAACAAAGTTGTTCCAGGAAATCGATTACTCGGCCGGTGAATGGATGTCACGGCCGAGTAATCACACTGGTTTTATGGACCGGCCGAGGGATCGAAGCCCCGGTCGATGTTCTTCCTCACACGAGACAGAAAATTTAATAGATGATCAAAATAGTACGGTTAGTCATAAATATGGTAAGTAAAACAAACCAGAGGCCGTTGGGCCTCACCACCTTGATCCCTCAGTTGCTTGATTGCTTCGGATTAGATCATGATTGACTGATTGCTTCATGGAAAACCCTAGGGTTAGGGTTTGAACTTCGGGGTTTGATCGTCGGATGGATGGCTGCCTTCGAGAGGTTGGGGCTTTTGAAGAGAGGGTTTGAGAGAGTAGTTGTGCAGAGTATCGAAGCTTGG
Organism: Rhododendron henanense subsp. lingbaoense; assembly: GCA_020567845.1. Lineage (NCBI taxonomy): Eukaryota > Viridiplantae > Streptophyta > Magnoliopsida > Ericales > Ericaceae > Rhododendron > Rhododendron henanense. The sequence continues at coordinate 31,356,557 of CM036313.1, read as the reverse complement.
GTGAGTAATTTTTACTTGTTAATTTCGGAGCCCAAAGGCTCCTTTATATAGGCATAGGGATGACTCACTCCGGCCAATCAAATGGCACGATTGCAATTGCAATTGCAATGTAATTTGAACTCTTCGTTGCAATCTCTGAACGTGGCCCGAACGCATCGGAGAGGTAGTGTAGTTGGATCAAACAATTGACAGAACGTTCCAGAGTCTGGAAAAATGACGATCTGGCGGCCGAGTAATAGATCACGCGGCCGAAGAATGGATGTTGCGGCCGAAGGATAGATCCTGCGGCCAAGGGATTGATCTCTCAGGGAGATTTTCTAGCAACAGGTTGCTCGGGTGAGGAAATGATGTTAAGGCCGTGAGATCGATGTTACGGCCGACAGATGGATTCTCCTAGGCTTCTGTATTTTCTGTCTGAAAGGTTGTATGGCTCTGGATAGGGTCCTCTAAGTGGCTCAAAGTTCTTACCGAAAGTCCTAAGGTTCGCAAGAAGGCAATCAGCAATCACTGTATCCATTTCATCATCGGGATGGTCCCCAAGGTGGGACTTGAAATAATCGTTAGGCCAAATTGGGGTGTCTACAGTCTCATGGGCGTAGCTGGCATCTTCTTGCTTTGTCGTAGGTGGTGCTCTCCTGGGGGAGCTTGGGCGAAGTTGACTTCTACTCCCAAGGTCCGCACTTCTTGCTGAGCTGGCCTCGCCAGATTTGTCCTACTTATCAGGTACTCCCCAGTTTCCAAGCTCTAGCTCTTGGTTTGGAGGTTAGAAACATAGTCCAGACCTATGTGGCGGTTGCCGCTCTTTCTCTTTTTTGGAGGGTTTTAAATGCGTGTTGCATCATGGGACAGGTGTCAAAATCCTCACTATTCCGGTGCTCAGAGGTGGACAACGAAGATTCAGGAGTGTTTATTGGGATTCATGCTTAGCGTTTAGGCTTACCCCTGTTCTGATCAAACTCTCTCAGAGAGGCATTCGAATCATCCCAGGCGACTTCTTGTGTGAGACCTTTCTTTTCCGTTTCTCCTTCGTCGTTGTGTTAGAGCCCGTCTTTTCTAGGTACGTTTCCCTCTTCTTACTGTTCTTTTCTTTCTTTTCATGTTCGATTTTTCCTTTCCTGGTGTAGAGATTTTGAGCCCAGAGTGGGCTACTCTAGGGGAGTTTATTTACGCTAGGTTAGCCGGTTTCGCTTCTGCCAACCTTGTTTCTCCCATTATAGAAGACTTCGCACCTTATTCTATTGTGCTCCAAGATAGGGTTTTTCGAGATCTTTTTGGTTTATTAGCTTCCTCATACCCACGATCATCCGTCGGAACCCTAATGTCGGAGAGTATTAACAATTTTTCCTCGATTCTCCAAGTTGAAGAGTCGACGGTGGACGAGGAGGTCCCGATGCGCCGTAGTAACGTGACCAGGGCTCCGTCCCATGTGGGTCATTCTAGTGGTGTTAAGCCCTTATCCCCCCCGTCTTCTTCGAAGGGTCCCCGTAGGGTTCCTGCCTTTTCTGCTTCTACCATTCCTTCTACAATCACGAACGAGGAGTTGGCCGTTCTTAGGGTTAGGTTTTCGATTCCATCTTCTGTAACCCTTAGGAAGCCCTCTGAGTCTGAGCGAGCCTGTTCTTTCGTTGAAAACGAAACATGCATCTATGTCGGGGCTTTAGAAGGAGGTCTTCATTTGCCCTTTCCTGCCGTGGTGAGGGAAGTACTGAGTTTCTTGGGTTTAGTGCCTGGCCAAATTGTTCCCAACTCATGGCGTTTGCTGATTGGTTGTGCTGCTCTTTGGGGAGCCATGTCAGATGGTCTTACGCCGTTTGACAAAAGAACCATTTCTAAATCAGTTCTCAATAAAAGAAGCTCCTGGAGGTGTAGGATGGTATTACTTTACCAAAAGGCCCGGCGGAGGAGAATTGGTCACCGATCTCCCCAATGTCCATAAGAATTGGAAGGATATGTTTTTCTTCGTTGGGGGAGATGGATGGGAACTCTCGAGTTGGGAGGTTGGGTCCTACACACAGCATGTCCCCAATAGATGGGGGGAACCTATTGCAAGTTGTAAGCCATAGCTTTTCTTTACCTTTTTGAATTTTACCAGAATTTCTTTATTCTCAAGGGTTTCTATCTCATGTTTTTGTGTAGCTCGTGCTTTATATCCTTTGACCCCTGCCACAGAGGCATAACTGAAGTTGGCCCGGAGCTACGAAATCTATAGCTAGGGGCTGCTTGTGACTCCGGAGTCTTTGGCTACTTATCTGTTGGGTCCAGAACATCTCGTGAGGCCTTAGCTCTTTCAAGAGGTATTTCCAGTTCTTATTTAGAAATCGAATCGCCTGCTGACTTTCTTATTGTTCTCATTTCTTTTCTTTTCAGAAGAAGAAGGAGAAGATAAAGAGATGGCACCAAAAATGGATAAAAATCTGCTGGCCCAATTGAAAGCTGAGAGGGTAAAGCAATCATCTGGTGGTGTAGCTCCAAAAAGGAAGAGCTCTCGTCTCCAGAAGGAGCTGAATGTTGATAGTTTCTTGGATGCTGACCTTTCAAAGGACCCTGCTCTTGACTTAGTGGTTGAGCAGATTGAAGAAGATGGTGCTGAGAAATTGAAGAGGAAGGCGAAGGGTACGGCTGTGGAGGGTACCCCTTCTACTAAGAAAGCAAAAGTTGATGTTGGTCCTTCCACACTGGCCAATTTCCAGGAAGCTCTGGAGCATGCTTCTGGATTGCTTTGTGCAGCTGACAATGACTCAATGGCGGAGATGTCTCTCCAGGCGGTGGGGGAGCTTATGTTGGTCGAGTTGGCCATGGTGGGCTCCCTTTCTGTATCTTTTGATAATTCGTTTTTCCAGTTGTTTCTTCGTTAATCTTTTCTCTCTTATTGCAGGCTACGGCTCGTGGCCGGTATCTTGTTTCCCAAAGCCTTGGTTTGGGGAAACAGGTGGTTACACTCACAGAGACCAACGTGAGGCTCTCTAAACAAAGTGTTTCCATGGCTGCGGAGCTCCGGAAAGTGACAACTGAGAGGGACACTGCCCTGAAGTCAAAGAGAGGTTTGGAGGAGGAGAGAGATACCGCCGTGGCAACTGCTCGAAGTCTGGAGCAGAAGATTCTTGAGTGGGATAAGGAGATGGAGAAACATAAAGTCATGAGCTTGGGGATGCTGGAGAAGGTGAAGAATGCTCATAGGGACGCCATTGAACTCTTCCTGCACTCTCCTGAGTATCATCAAGATATTACCCAGCAATATTTTGACGGGTTTGAGGCCATGAGGAGTCGCGCAGCCTTAGCTTTTCCAAACTTGGATTTTTCCAAGTTTGAAGTTGATGATGAAGAAGGCCCCTCATGCCTCGACGGGGGACAGAAGGAAGAGGATGAAGGCGATGACGCGGTATCTTAAGATATATCTATTCCGAGCTCTTCCCTTGCATCCCTTCTCCAAACTCCTGAAAAAGTCTCTCTTCCTCTTGAAGCTTTAACCCCAGCTGCAACACCTCCTCGCCCGTCATCTGGTGATGGGCAAGCTGTTGATAATTCCTCCCTGGGCCTTTGAATGGCTTATAGAAACTCATAATTGATTTGGGTATGTAACTAACACTTTTTAAATACTGTCGTACTTTTAACTGTGTTGGCTTGGGAGTGGCCTGTTGGTTTTGGCCTTAAATCCTTTTTTGGCTGGAAAAACTTGTGTTGATGACCGTTTAGGAGTGATCTAAGTGAGATCATACTTTTGGGCCTTCTTAAAGGCTATCTACTTGAAATCATGACAGGTGTAGGTTTGACGAACATGCTTCTTGTTTTGAGCCGAAATATGGCAGTTTCTGATAGCCTTTGTGCATATTATGCATACTAGCTTTGTAGGTCTTGCCAATTCTTGCCCTTATTATTGCTGTGTCAAACACTTGTGTCTTAGTATCTTTGCAAGAGCCGTACCCTTTGCAGTACCAAATTATGTAGCTAGAAATTCTATTCTGAGCTTGTTTGATTTGCATAGACGTGCTATGTCTATTTCGGAAAATTATTTTTCCCTTGTTTTGTCTTCTCTGCATAGTTATACTATGTCTCTTACTCCCCTAAGTGTGTAAATTTGTAACGCCCCCATTTTCGGGTTCGTTAATTAATCATTTTATTAATAATTCAAACAGAGTCTGGCTCATTATTACATTGTTAATCTCACAAAGGAGTACATTTTATTCAAGGGGAAGGGAACTAGGGTTCCTAACTACAGCTCCGCCTGCTCTTCCATCCTAGCTAGCTCTTCGGCTCCTAAAGCCTCCACAGTGTACATCTCACCCTGTTCGTCTATAAGGTCTGACACATTATACCAGCGTCGCCACCAATATAATATGCCAGGGTCACCAAAGGTAACACCGTGAGCTTACAAAGCTCAATAGGATAAACCGTACCCACTAATCCTTACTTATAATCAGAAATTCATATAGACAATTACACATGCTCATTCATTGAAGTAATTTAGCAATAACACATCCGCATTCGCTACCTTTCTAACGTTGGTGTCATGCCTTTTCGTGTTTCTCCTACGCGACTCATCGTAGACTGTGTCATCATTTTTCCATTTCATTAACACTTTCAAATTACATTTTTAAAATCACATATTTAACACACGCACACCACACAATGGGCAAGTCCGGCCACATTGAGGTTTTTAAAACACACACAGCCTCACAATGGTTCCGCCACCACGGATTTCCATTGGAACACACCCAACCTCGATTCCGCCGTTCCGGGTTCTCGAGTATCCTCACAATGGTTCCGCCGTCCCAGGTTCCCATTGGCACACATTTTGCATTGGCTCCTCTCCACGGATAACCAAGCCACACACCCAACCTCGATTCCGCCGTTCCGGGTTCTCGAGTATCCTCACAATGGTTCCGCCGTCCCGGGTTTCCATTGGCACACACACACACACACTACTCACATAATGACTCCCAAAATGGTCATTATGTAGTTTCAAAAATATTTTACCAAGGCCATGCCTTTAAACACACCCCAGGTGTCATGTTTCTATCTTTCTTTGGTTTTCGTGTCTCGTTCTCATGCATAGACTCCGCGGTAGGACTTTCATAGTAATCTTGAAACTAAATTAGCAAGATCATTCAACTCTATATCATTTAGCATGCTCAATTATTCGTAAAGCATAACGTCACATGTACGGACGCCTTTGGAGTGATAATCACTTATGCTTTACTTAAAAACAACCACAAGTAATGCAAGTAAGCACATAACAAGTCTAATATTATCTAAACGGTCAAAGTACAATTACTTAAAGTTAATCCATGACGTTAACCTTCAAAGTTCATTCTTTCTTTCAAGATGTTCAAAACAGCATATGTTTATTGAATTGCAATGCATATATCAGAATAGTGTCGATAAGGATTCTATGTTTTCACGAGAGGTGTTGATTAGATAATCTATGTGATCATGCCATTATCTTTACTCTAATCAATTCGAGTCATGCATACGATATGCTACACTTATTGTAAAATCTATCTACATATTCTTAGCCTACTTTTAAAGTAAACTTTATATTTGGAAAAGTAGTAAGGTTTATCTACGTTCATTTCAACAACATAATTTATACACATTCTATTTATATTCGGAGTAGTAAGTATGGGATAAACTACATTTCAAAAGTATACACATTTCTAATTATATTTAAGGAAAGTAGATACGGAAATCTACCGTTCTTCTTGGCGGTAGAGATGACTACGGAAAGTACGTCGACAGTTGGACGGAGTAACGTCTAGGAATGGCTTCCGTTAGCTTCGAAAGAGAATGGTTTCTCTCGAAACTAAATAGTGACCTACGCTACTTGACTTTTTGGATCGAAAGGGTGGTCGAGTGGTGGTTTAGTGGCGGCTTAGGATGAGTTTCTCAAGAACAAGGAAGAACACTCAAGAACAAGCAAGAATACAAAGCTTTCTAGAGAGAAGTTGGAGCAAAGAAAGGTGTGAGTTCAAATGGGAGAAATGGTTGCTATTTATAGGCAAAACTTTGGCTCCCTCTCCTCCAACATGGCCGGCCCTCTCTCTCTCTCCAAATCCCAAAGATTTCTTCCATATCTAGTCATATCCTAGGCTATGAAAGGCTACTAAGATCTTTCCCTTTCTTTATTTCCATTTTAGGACAAATTCTATGTTATTCTATGGGGTTTTTGTCTAGTCTAGTACCTTAAAGAGTTAGAATACTAGATTGCTTGTCCTAGTTTAGACATGTGCAAGAAAAACCCTAGATTTTGTTGGTACAAAGTGATGTAGGAAGATTGGGCTAGATTAGGATGGTACACTAGCACACATCACACTCTCTCTCTCTCCCTCCATCCGGCCATCTCTCTCTCTCCCTCCATCTCTCTCTCGGCCTCTCTCTCATTCTCTCTCTCTCTTGGTACAAAGTACATATATATATATATATATATGTTTACAAGGACAAAGATTGGAAAGAGTAAGGATTGGATGGTAAGTTTGTAGGAGATTTTGTAGGCAAAATCTAGTACCCTAAATCTATCTCACATCATCCTATCTTCTTCCTCCATTTAGCACATGTACTCCTATGTATTTAAAATTTGGATTTGATAGAAGAAAGATCAAAGAAGTACTTCCATATCTTGTTCTCTCTCGCTCCCTCCTATCTCTCTCTCTCGGCCTCCCCTCTCTCTCTCCCTCGGCAATCTCTCTCTCTCTCTCTCTTCCTCCCTTGTACAATATATATGTATATAGGTGAAAGGTTACAAAGTACCCTTGTACCTTCATGATCTTCCTAGGTCAAGATATCCTAATAAACTAAGTCAATAGGCACATGTTGCACCCTAAATTTATAAAATAGAAACCTAGAATCCTAGTGTGACATATGCCTATCTTATTACTTGAATGAATTAGGCACATGTTAGTTATTAAACTAATGAGACTTAGGTACTTGGCTAGGCTAGGAAGATTTGATCAAGAGTACAACAATCTTGGCTCTTCTCTCTCCTATCTCTCCCTCTCTCTCGGCTATCTCTCTCTCTCACTCTCGGCTTCTCTCTCTCTCCCTCTCCCGAATTCTCTCTCTCTCTCTCTCTCTCTCCCTCTCTCTCCCTTGTACTACAATAATATACTAATATAGATATATATCATCAATTAGATTTTGGAAGTACAAGGTTATTAATAAACTAAAGGGTTTTTTGAAAGAATAAGATTTTCCTAATTAAATAATGAATTTGACACATGTTTTCTACCTCTATATTATATTGGGGGGTTGTACTGGTACCCTATTATAATATTCATATAAGTACTAGAGATTCTGGGTGGATATCTAGTCAAAATTTTATAATATAAAGCTCCGATTTGACACATGTCTCCTTATAATACAATATTTGTACTCAGAGAATCCTAGAACCCAATATTATATTAGATACTCTTCCAATTCTTTAATGGGAGAATCCCATGGGATTCTAGTCATTGAATTAACTATAATATAATAGTACTAGTCCTATTATCCAATGGATAATAATTCTACTAACAACTATGGACCAATGGACAAAGGTCAACGGTTGACTTTTTGGTCAAAGGGTTCAAAAAGGTCAAAAGGTTCAAATGGTTCGAGGAAGATCAATGATTAAATTAGATTATCTCCAAGGATTAGGTTAGAAGTTAACTAGGCTCGCTAAGTAGGATTTCAAGTCAAGAGTCTAACCTAGACCTAAGCTCGATGATTAAGGAAATAATCCAACACGCTTGTCTTTAGAAAATGATCTTCTTGACAAATCTAATCATGACGGATTACTAAGAATAACTCAAGTTGAATAATCACTCAAGAAGAATTAAAGACTTTTCGAATTAACAACGAAATTTTTATTTAGTAAAAATCGGAGTTGTTACAAAATTGCTCGCGTCCAAGCAATTAAGACACTTATTTAAGTTTACCCTTATGATTTTACGGGGTGAGTTATAATTCCATAGATTGCATAGCTGTGCTATGTCTTGTTGAGCTTGGATTATTTTCCTAAGCTCCTTATTTGTGGCATAGCTGTGCTATGTCTTTCGAGCTTGGAAATTTTTCCTAAGCTTTTAATTAATGCATAGCTGTGCTACGTCTATTAAGCTTGGAAATTTTTCCTAACCTGTTAATTAATGCATAACTGTGCTACGTCTATTGAGCTTGGAAATTGTTCCTAAGCTGTTAATTAATGCATAGCTGTGCTACGTCTATTGAGCTTGGAAATTTTTCGTAAGCTGTTAATTATTGCATAGCTGTGCTAGGTCTATTGAGCTTGGAAATTTTTCCTAGGTATGTAATTTATTTGTGTCCAAATATTTAACATACTTACTTTGATTGCCCGTAGGGCATCTCTCAGGTCTGGTAATTATTTCCATAGAATATTTTACTTGCACATGATGTGAGAGGTTGGATTGCCGAGTCCAAATCGTCTGCATTTAAACGTAAGCTGTCGTTTCAACTGCTCGAGGTAATGGGGTTTGTAACTTCCCATTATTCTAAGCGGTTGAGGTGGCGGTTTTAATTGCAATTTTGATCATGATCATGCTGATTGGTTTAGCAAGCGGTTAGTGAACCGCCCAATTTGTGCTATAAATATCAGTAGATGTATAGGGATTACTCCCCATTCCACAATCAAATTCGAGTTGCTAATGGCAAGTAGTGATCGTATCACCGAGTTATGCCAGGAGCTGTAGAGCCTGAAGGCAGCCATTAATGGGCTGTCTTCGAAGATGGAGGCCATGGCGGAATCCATTTCCGTCATGGAGAAGATGGTCCGCATGGTGTTGATAGCCAACTGGGAACAGTTGGAGGCTTTTCGAGGGCAACCGGCGCCACCAATTCCTTCCCCTCCGAGGGAGGGAGGTAGTGATTAGGTTGCAACTTTGTGGGTTTACCCATAAAGTTTTTATGTAAAAGCTATCCACATCCCTTGGGGTGTGGATTTATTAATAAAATTTTAGATAATTTTATCTTTCTATCGTCTCTCCAAATCATGCATACAGGAAAACTAAACCATATCATGCACACTGGAAATTTGAACAAACATCCCTCATGAGGAATTTTATTGGCCACTAGGGCTAGCAAACGTAAAGAACACATGGTCCTAACCAGAGCAACTTGATTGCAAGAGTTTTATTGAAAACAGAGAGTTTCCTAAAAACAGAAATAAACTTCCTAGAAATGGAAATAAATTTGGATTGCAAGCACCTACTTGTAGTACTTCTTTAGATGCTCTGTGTTCCATGAGTTTGGTAGCTCTTTTCCCCTTAGGGTTGTGAGTCTATATGCACCAGCTTTGATACGGTGCAAAACCTGGTAGGGTCCCTCCCAATTTGGGCCGAGCTTGCCTACCTTCTTTCCCGTAGGATCAACTTTCCTAAGGACCAGATCACCAGCTCGAAAATCCATTGGCCTAACCTGTGCTTCGTGGTACTTGACCATTCTTTGTTGGTAGAGGGCCAACTTGGCCATGGATGTTTCCCTTGTTTCTTCCAAAAGGTCCAGCTTGGCCCTGAGATCTTCTTGGTTCTCCTGGGGGTCTGTGCTTACGGTCCTGTAGTTGAGAAGTTCAACTTCAATTGGGACTACAGCTTCGGCCCCAAATGCAAGAGAATATGGAGTTTCTCCAGTTGCTGTTCGGGGTGTTGTACGATATGCCCATAGCATGTTATAAAGCTCGTCTGGCCAAGCTCCTTTGGCTTCTCGAAGCCTTTTCTTGATTCCTTTCTTGATTGTTCGATTTGTAACCTCCACTTGGCCGTTTGCCTTTGGGTGAGCCTTGGAGGCATAATGTACATGTATTCCCTTGGAAATACAGTACGCCTTGAACTGGGCATTGTCGAATTGCTTCCCTCGATCTGTGACTATCACTCGTGGTAATCCAAATCGGCTTATAATGAATTTCCACAAGAAGTCGATTGTAACCTCTGTTGTGATTGTGGCCAGTGCCTTAGCTTCGACCCACTTTGTAAAGTAATCCACATCTATAATGGCATGCTGGACCTGGCCTGCTACCATCGGAAGTGGACCAATTAGGTCTACTCCCCATTGGGCGAATGGCCAAGGTCCTTTCATAGGAGTTAAGACTGTGGGTGATCCGTGAATGATGTTTGCAAAGCGTTGGCACTTCTCACATTTTTGGACCATAGAGTTGTAATCCTTCTGCACGCTTGGCCAATAATATCCCAAGCTAAGGAGTTTGTAGGATAACATGCAGCCACCTTGGTGATCCCCACATACTCCTTGGTGGACCTCTTCCATAGCCCTTGTAGATTCCGGCGCAGGTCAGAAACCTAAGGTATGGTAATGAGAACTTCTTCTATAGAGCACATCTCCCATCATCAGGTACTTTGCAGCTCTGATTTTGAGCTGCCTAGCTTTGACATTATCATCTGGTAGTGTCTCGTTCGTTATGTAATCGACTATGGGACCCGTCCATGAGTTGCTGTAGTCGATAGTTTGTACTCGTACGTCTAGGGCAAAGATGCTAGGTAGCTCTAAATATCGTATCGGTGCATTTGGTGGGATAGCACCCTCTTTGGCCGTGGCAAGCTTTGACAAGTAATCAGCTTCAATGTTCTCCTCCCTTGGGATTCTGACAATGTTAAAGCTTTGTAACTTTGCAATCTGGGCTTTTACTTTATCCAAGTACTTCTGCATCACTTCTTCCTTCACTGCATATTCCCCTAGGACTTGTCCTACTACCAACTGTGAATCACTTTTGGCCAACACATGGTTAGCACCGACGGCCTTAGCCAGGTCCAAACCAACCACGAGAGCTTCATATTCAGCCTCGTTGTTGGTCGCTTTGAACTCAAACCTAAGCGCATTGCTTAGGCGTTGCCCGTTTGGGGAGGTTAGAACTAAACCAGCTCCGCTTGCTTCTCTGGTTGTTGATCCATCCACTTGTAGGATCCAAGGTTTAGGTTCTTCCTTGGGGAGCCCTCTGGTTCTGGATACGTGTATTCTGCAAGGAAATCTGTAAGTACTTGAGCTTTAATGGCGATTCGAGGCTTATACTCTATATCAAATTCGCCAAGCTCTATCGACCATTGAATTAGCTGTCCTAAAGTCTCTGGGCAGTGGAGAATTCTTCGAAGTGGTTGATCCATTAGTACCTTTATTGAGTGAGCTTGGAAGTATGGCCGTAGCCTTCTAGCCGCTATTACCATAGCAAAGGCTATCTTTTCAGCTCTGGGATATCTCAGCTCAGCTCCTCGCAACACCCTACTGATGTAGTATACTGGGAGCTGCGTCCCCTGCTCCTCCCTCATCAAGACTGCGCTGACTACGTGGGGGGAGACAACAAGGTACAAGAATAGAACCTCTCCCTCTTGGGTCCTACTAAACAGCGGCGGAGACGTCAGGTATTCCTTTAGTTGGTTGAATGCTGCTTCTTCTGTAGTAGTCCATTCAAAGGCTTTTTTCAAGACCTTAAAGAACGTTTGACACTTATCGGTTGCTCATGAGATGAACCGGCTTAGAGCTACAACTCTTCCCGTTAGTTTCTGGACCTCCTTAATGTTCTGGGGCGATCTCATAGCGAGTATGACCTGAATCTTCTCAGGGTTTGCTTCGATTCCCCTTTGGGACACCATGAAGCCTAGGAATTTCCCTGAGGAGATTCCGAAAGCACATTTTGTTGAGTTGAGCTTCATCTTGTATTTTCTGAGGACATGGAAAGTTTCTTCCAAATCTGCTATGTGATCTTGTGCCTTGGCACTTTTGACCAGCATGTCATCCACATATACTTCTACGTTGCGCCCAATCTGTTGCTTGAACATCTTATTGACCAGCCTTTGGTAGGTTGCCCCTGCGCTCTTAAGACCAAAAGGCATCACTTTGTAACAATATAGTCCCCGATCGGTAATGAACGAGGTTTTCTCTTGATCTTCTTCATGCATTTGGATTTGATTATATCTTGAAAATGCATCCATGAAGGTGAGGAGTTCGTATCCAGCTGTAGAATCTACCAAAGAGTCAATCCTTGGCAGAGGAAAGCTATCATTTGGACATGCTTTATTGAGGTCTGTGAAGTCTACACACATCCTCCATTTGCCATTGGCCTTCTTCACCATGACCACGTTGGCCAGCCAATCGGGATAGAGAACTTTGCGGATGGATTTTGCTTGTATGAGCTTTTCTACTTCTTTGGCCGCAGCCTCGTTTCATTCTGGAGCGAAAGTCCTCTTCTTCTGTTTAATAGGGCGAATGGTGGAATCTTCGTTGAGCTTGTGAGATATGACCCTTGGGTCAATCCCTGGTATGTCCTCGTGGGACCATGCAAAGACATCTCTGTTCTTTCTTAGGAATTGCAGCAGCTCCGTTCTTGCTACTGAGCTTAACCCTGTTCCAATCCTTACTATTTTTCCGGGTTGTCCTGGTTCTAGGAGCTCTTCTACGAGATCCTCCACGGGCTCTCCGTGTTGGAGCTTTTCTTCATCTCAAGTGTCTAGACTTTCTACACTCATGGTAATGTTAGCCCCCCTGAGTGAGATGACATAACATTCCCGTGCTGCTTTCTGATCTCCCCTGACGCTAGCTACTCCTTCCAGTGTTGGGAACTTTATCATCAGATGATATGTGGAGATTATCGCTCCAATTTTATTCAGAGTTGTCCTTTCCAGTATCGTGTTGTATGCTGAAGGACAGTCAACTACTATGAAATCCACCATGCGTGTAATTTGACTTCCTTCTTCACCCATGGTAATTATCAGGGCTATTTGACCAGCTGGATAAACGGGCGTACCTGCAAATCCAACTAGTGGGGATGTCATGGGCCTTAGCTTTTCTCGCCCCACCTTTAGTTGGTCATACGCATGGAGATAGAGGACGTCAGGTGAGCTTCCACTGTCGATTAGTACCCTATGTGTAAGGTAGTTTGCTATGACAATGGTTATAACCAGGGGGTCATCGTGAGGGATTTGGACTCCCATGACATCTTCTTCTGAGAAAATGATGGGTATTTCCTCTTTTTTCTGGATTTTATTTGGACGGCCAACCGTATTGACCTCCAGGTATTCCTCCATTCTCAGTTTTCTGAGGTGCACTTTTCTAGCATTGCTAGATTCTCCTCCTCTGTCAAATCCTCCATGGATGACCTTGATCTCTCCAATGGGACCTGACCGATGTGTTATGCCATTTCTACCCTCTTTGCTGGTATCTTCTCTTTTGGATGGTTTTTGGTGCTTCTTCGTTACAAAACGTTGAAGCCCCCCTCTTTGAATCAGGTCTTCGATTTGCTGTTTTAGGTCAATACAATCGTCAGTGTTCTGACCGTGGTCTTTGTGGAATCTGTAGTATTTGTCCTTAGCTCTCCTATTGGGATCAATCCTTAACTTTCCAGGCCACTTGAGGTCCGGATCATCCTGTAGGTTGCTAAGGATTTGTTCTGCCATAGCTATGAGCGGTGTGAACTGCTTGTACCAGCCTTGGGGTGGTCCTCCTGTTCCTCCTCGTTTCGGGGAGGATCTTGAGTCCACCTTCTTGTTCTTTGGTTCCCCTCCTATCTTGCGAGTGGACTCTCTCCTTTTCTTATCGGGGGGAGGAAACTCGCCAACCTATGATGGCCCTGCTTGGGGATCAAAGCCATCACGTGTGCGCCTTGCATAAACGGCTTCCTCTGCATTCATATGTTTCTGTGCTCTAAGCATAAGTTCTGCTAGAGTTTTGGGTGGCTCTTGAGATAAGAGGTATAAAAATTGTCCTGAATACAGTCCAGCTATATACGCAGTTATGCTCACGCTGTCGTCAGCTTCGTCAATCTGAACCACCTCTTTATTGAATCTGGTGGTGTACTCTCTTAACGACTCCCATCTTCATTGTTTCACCGTCAAGAGGTGTGTTGCTAGTTTGCCGTAGCGTTGACCAGCAATGAAGTAGCTTACAAAGCTCGTGCTGGGCTCTTTGAAACTACGTATGCTTCCTGGTGGGAGTTTATTAAACTATGCTCGAGCACTTCCCTTGAGGGTGACAGGGAATGCACGACACATTACCTCATCTGGTACTGCTTGTAGATGCATCAAGGATTTATACGTCTCCAGATGATCCAACGGGTCCGTGGAACCATTGAATGTTTTTCCAACTGGGGCATCTTGAATTTCCTGGGGAGCGGCAGCCCCATGACTTTAGACATAAAAGGTGAATCCGTATTCTTCACCAACTCTTCCACCGTAGCGGGAGTTTGTGCTTTAATATGTTTCATCAATCCGTCAATCTGATCTTGCATCTTGTGCAAGGCCTCTTGATCATGGGGAAACTTCTCAGTGAGCGGCTTACCACTCTTCCTTCGATTTTGGCTTTCCTTCTCGCTGGATTCTCCTTTTTCTCCGTCATCCTCTTCGTCCAGTCGAGTATGTTGTGAATTTAGGATGCTTGGCTCAGAAATTTGCTTTCGCAAATCCGCGTTTTCTTGCATCGCAGTTTGTAACCCTTGGGTCAATGTCTTTATCTGCTCCTGCATCTGAGCAAACGCCTTAGGGGTCATCTGATCAGCCCCGATTCTGAGTGCTGCGGCAGCCTTGGTTGCTTCCGCTGCCTTGGCGGCTTTGTCGGCGGCTAGGGTGGCCTTGGCAGCTTTCGTGGCCTTGGTTGTTTCAGCGGCCTTGGCAACCTTGGCTGCAGCGGCGGCCTTGGTGGCGTTATCGACGCCCAGTTGTGGGGGGTCTGAAGCCATCGTTGTCTTGTTCGATCGAGTCGCTACCATACAAAATTGTTCACCGTAAGGAAAAAGTCGTTTCCCACAGACGGCGCCAGCTGATGAAGCAGTGTTGAATCCGGCACCGACCTGATCCTGCAAAACAAAGCTGAAGCTTGAGTCACCGGTGTGGTGGCGTGCCAACCACCCTCCGATACCTAAGTTAGTATAGAACTTGCTATATGGTAGGAGAATTAAGGTTCTCAGTTGTGAGTGGTGAGTACCTTTATTGGAGTTCTACCATTACTTTTATAGGCATTTGATAGGAGGTTGAGTCCTAGTTGGACTGCAATCCAGGGATATTGGATCGCTTTAACGAGGTGGGTGGAGTCCTACCTTAGCTGGAACTCCACGATCATCCTGCTTTAATATGGAATCCTTATCCGATGATAACAATGATTATGATTAGCATTTTATGCTTATCTTACCGACTTCTCTTCCTTTATCCAGTAGGATTTAGGTTTATCTGAGTGGTATCTTGATGGGAATGAGTAATATTCCGTGAATATTACTTATCCTGTCTTAGCTCAGTGTCAATGCTGGTCCTTAGACCTTATTCCAGCTCCGTCTCATGGGCGTAGCTGGCATCTTCTTGCTTTGTCGTAGGTGGTGCTCTCCTGGGGGAGCTTGGGCGAAGCTAACTTCTACTCCCCAGGTCCGCACTTCTTGCTGAGCTGGCCTCGCCAGATTTATCCTACTTATCACCCGCATACTCCTTGGTGGACTTCTTCCATAGCCCTTGTAGATTCTGCCGTGGTCAAACATCTAAGGTATGGTAGTGAGAAGCTCCTCCTATACAACACATCTCCCATCATCAGATTTTGCAGCTCTAATTTTGAGCTGCCTAGCTTTGACATTATCGTCTGGTAGCATCCCATTCGTTATGTAGTCAACTATGGGACCTGTCCATGAATTGCTGTAGTCGATAACTTGTACTCGCACGTCCGGGGCAAAAATGCTGGGTAACTCCAAATATCGTACTGGTGTATTTTCGTGGAATAGCATCCTCCTTGGCCGTGGCCAATTTTGCCAAATAGTCAACTTCGATGTTCTCCTCCCTTGGGATCCTTATAACGTCAAAGCTTTGCAGCTTGGCGACTTAGGCCTTCACTTTTATCCAAGTACTTCTGCATTACTTCTTCTTTCACAGTATATTCTCTAGGACTTGTCCTACAACTAACTGTGAGTCACTTTTGGCCAACACATGGTTAGCACCAAAGGCCTTAGCCAGCTCTAGTCCAACCACAAGAGCTTCATATTCAGCCTCGTTGTTGGTTGCTTTAAATTCAAACCTAAGCGCATAGCTCAGGCGTTGCCCCTTTGGGGATGTTAAAATTAAACTAGCCCCGCTTGCTTCTTTGGTTGTTGATCCATCAACTTGAAGGACCCAAGGTTTAGGTTCTTCCTTGGGGGGCTCTTCTGGTTCTAGATACATGTATTCTGCAAGGAAATCTGCAAGTACTTATGCTTTGATTGCAATCCGAGGCTTATATTCTATATCAAACTCACCAACCTCTATTGACCATTGAATTAACCGGCCTGATGTCTCTGGGCAGTGGAGAATTCTTCGAAGTGGTTGATCCGTTAGGACTTTGATTGAGTGAGCTTGGAAGTATGGTCGTAGCCTCCTAGCCGCTATCACCATGGGAAAGGCTATCTTTTTGGCTCTGGGATATCTCAGCACAGCTCCTCGCAGCGCAGCGCCCTGCTGGTGTAGTACACTGGGAGCTGCGTCCCCTACTCCTCCCTTACCAAAACTATGCTGACAGCGTGGGGGAAAACAGCAAGGTATAAGAATAGAACTTCTCCTTCTTGAGTCCTACTAAGCAATTGTGGGGATGTCAAATATTCCTTTAGTTGGTTAAAAGCTGTTTCTTCCGTAGTAGTTCATTCAAAGGCTTTTTTCAAAACTTTGAAGAACGTTTGACACTTATCAGTTGCTCATGAGATGAACCTGCTTAGGGCTGCAACTCGTCCCGTCTGCTTCTGGACCTCCTTGATATTCTAGGGTGATCTCATGGTGAGTATGGCCTGAATCTTTTCAGGGTTTGCTTCGATACCTTTTTGGGATACCATGAAGCCCAGGAACTTCCCTGAGGAGATTCCGAAAGCGCATTTTGTCGAGTTGAGCTTCATCTTGTACTTCCTGAGGACTTGAAAAGTTTCTTCCAAATCTACTATATGGTCTCGCGCCTTGGCACTTTTGACCAGCATGTCGTCCACGTATACTTCTACGTTGCACCCAATCTGTTGCTTGAACATCTTGTTGACCAGCCTTTGGTATGTTGCCCCTATCGGTGATGAACGAGGTTTTCTCTTGATCTCCTTCATGCATTTGGATTTGGTTATACCCTGAAAACGCATCCATGAAGGTGAGGAACTCGTGTCCAGCTGTAGAATCCACCAAGGAGTCAATCCTTGGCAGAGGAAAGCTATCCTTTGGACATGCTTTATTGAGGTCTGTGAAGTCCACACACATCCTCCAATTGCCATTGGCTTTCTTGACCATAACCACGTTGGCTAGCCAATCGGGGTAGAGAACTTCGCGGACGGATTCCGCTTGTATGAGTTTGTCTACCTCTTTGGCTGTAGCTTCGTTTCGTTCTGGAGCGAATGTCCTTTTCTTTTGCTTAACAGGGCGTACCGTGGGATCCACGTTTAGTTTGTGAGATATGACCCTTGGGTCAATTCCTGGGATGTCCTCGTGGGACCATGAAAAGATATCTTTATTATTTCGTAGGAATTGTAGTAGCTCTACCCTTGCTACTGTGCTCAATCCTGCCCCTATCCTCACTGTCTTTTCATGTTGCCTTGGTTCCCGGGGTTCTTCTTCCTCTGGCTCTCCATGTTGGAGCTTTACTTCATCTTGGGTATCGAGGCTCTCTATGTTCATAGTCAGGTTAGCAATTCCCTCTGACGCATGCAATTCCCTCCGGTGTTGGGAACTTTATCATCAAATGATACGTGGAGATTATTGCCCCGATTTTATTCAAAGTTGTCCTCCCCAGTATCGCATTGTATGCTGAAAGACAGTCAACTACTATGAAATTTACCATGCGTGTAATCTGGCTTCCTTCTTTCCCCATAGTGATTGATAGGGCTATTTGTCCAGCTGGATAAACGGGCGTACCTACAAATCCAACCAGTGGTGATGTCATGGGCCTTAGCCTTTCTCGTCCAATCTTTAGTTGGTCATACGCATGGAGGTAGAGGATGTCGGCTGAGCTTCCGCTGTCTATCAATACCCTGCATGTGAGGTAGTTTGCTACGACAATAGTTATAACCAGGGGGTCATCATGAGGGATCTGGACTCCCTTGATATCTTCTTCCGAGAAAATAATGGGTATCTCTTCCTTCTTCTGGAATTTGTTTGGCCGGCCAACTGTGTTGACCTCCAGATATTCCTTTGTCCTCAGTTTTCTGAGGTGAGCTTTTCTAGCGTTGCTAGACTCCCCACCTCCGACGAACCCCCCATGGATTACTTTGATCTCTCCAATGGGGCCTGACCGAGGCGTCGTGCCATCTATACCTTCCTTGCTTGTATTTTCCTTCCTGGATTGTTTCTGGTAATTCTTTGTTACAAAATGTTGAAGTCTTCCTCTTTGAATCAGATCCTCGATCTGTTGCTTTAGGTCAATACAATCATCCGTGTTATGACCGTGGTCTTTGTGGAACATGCAATATTTGTCCTTAGCTCTCCTATTAGGATCAGTCCTCAACTTCCCGGGCCACTTGAGGTCCGGATCATCTTGTAGGTTGCTAAGGATTTGCTCTGTCGTAGCTATGAGCGTAGTGAACTGCTTGTACCGGCCTTGGGGCGGTCCTCCTGTTCCTCCCCTTTTAGGGGAAGACCTTGAGTCCACCTTCTTGTTTTTTGGTTCGCCTCCCATCTTGCGGGTGGATTCTCTTCTTTTCTTGTCAGGTGGAGGAAATTCACCAATGTGTGATGGCCCTGCTTGAGGGTCAAAGCCATCACGATTACGTCTTGCGTAAACAGCTTCCTCTGCATTCATATGTTTCTGCACTCGGAGCATAAGCTCTGCCAGAGTTTTGGGTGGTTCCTGAGATAAGAGGTATAGAAACTGCCCTGAATATAGTCCAGCTATATACGCAGCTATGCTCACACTATCGCCAGCTTCGTCTATTTGAACCACCTCTTTGTTGAATCTGGTAGTGTATTCTCTTAGCGACTCCCATCTTCCTTGTTTCACCGTTAAAAGGTGTGTTGCTGGCTTGCCGTAGCGTTGACCAGCAATAAAGTAGCTAGCTTACAAAGCTCGTGCTAAGCTCTTTGAAACTACGTATGCTTCCTGGAGGGAGTTTATTGAACCATGCTCGAGCACTCCCTTTGAGAGTAACAGGGAATGCCCGACACATGACCTCGTCTGGTACTGCTTGAAGGTGCATCAAAGATTTGTACGTTTCCAAATGATCCAATGGGTCCGTGGAGCCATTGAATGTCTCTAACTGGGGCATATTGAACTTCCTTGGAAGATGCAGCCCCATGACTTCCGGCGTAAAAGGTGAGTCCGTATTCTGCACCAACTCTTCCACCATAGCTGGAGTTTGTGCTTTGATATGTTTCATCAGCCCTTTGATCTGGTCTTGCATCTTGAGCAATGCCTCTTGATCGTGGGGCAACTTTTCTGGGGGTGGCTTGCCATACTTCTTTCGATTTTGGCTCTCCTTCTCACTGGATTCACCTTCTTCCCTATCATTCTCTTCTTCCTTGTAGACACCCCAATTTGGCCTAACGATTATTTCAAGTCCCACCTTGGGGACCATCCCGATGATGAAATGGATACGGTGATTGCTGATTGCCTTCTCGAGAACCTTAGGACTTTCGGTAAGAACTTTGAGCCACTTAGAGGACCCAATCAGAGCCATACAGCCTTTCAAACAGAAAATACAGAAGCCTAGGAGAATCCAACTGTCGGCCGTAACATCGATCTAACGGCCTTAACATCATTTCCTCACCCGAGAAACCTGTTGCTAGAAAATCTCCCTAAGAGATCAATCCCTCGGCCGCAAGATTGTAGACACCCCAATCTGGGCTTCCAGATTAGTTTACTTACGGTTTTTGATTCCCCGATGATGAAATGGATCAAGAACACCTCGGGAATGTCGAGTTTTTGAGCTTTGAGTGTTTGAAAAACCCTTGAACCTAATCTAGCCTAAGCCACTTCCAAAAACCAAAACCCTACTGATGCGTGCCAGGGCGCAACCATTGCGGGCCCGGGCGCACCGTCGCGCGACAGTTTGGAACCCTCGCGTGATGGTAAAAGTCAAAGTTTGACCGTTGACTGTCGCGCGCCAGGGCGCACCCTCGCGCGACAGTCTGGAACCATCGCGCGATGGTCAGTTCCCCACCTACTTTTTCAGAGGCAGAAACTTGGCCACCAATGCAACCTCAGCCAGGCCTCGTGGCTGGCTGAGTTCCTCTCCTGGCACCAACTAGATTCACCATCCATGCCTATAAATACCCCCATGCTTCTTTCATTTGAAGGGTTGGTTTTTGGTGGGTTTTTTTGGTTAGTTCAATACAAGGTTTTGTGAAGGGTCACAACCTAACCTCCCAAGAACATAGCTTGTTATTTCTCCTCCATTACTCAAAATAACTCTCTCATCTCAAACAACCTCAAGCCTCAAACATCAAAGTCCAAGCACTCATTCAAACTCGAAAAGCCAAAGGTATAGCTTACCGTGGTTGCTCTCTATTTTGATCCCTGAGGGGGGTTGGCAGGGTCAAGGCTGGTAATCAATACCAGTCCTGGCCCTAAAGCTGGCAAGGTTTCAAAAACCGTTCTAGTAGGAACCAACGCGCGACGGTCCCAGTCTCGCGCGCGACACTTCGTTGTTGTGCACGATGGACCGCGTGGGGATTGGTGTCCTACTGTTTTATGCTTTACTTTGTATATAGATCACTGTGAAGCATGCTAACAACCAATTTACTGCTTTCCTTTGTTAGAAATGTTAGTTTTACATTTCAATATTTAGTTCTGCTCTGTTGGAGTACCCCTGGGATCATTCTGGACCTGTCCCAAAACCCAGGATGAGCAAAACTAGACACTGGAAAGTTGGCTCGAACCATCGCGCGCTGCACTCAAACCCTCGCGCGATGGTCAAATGGAGCGTTGACCAGCGCGCCAGGGCGCAATCGTCGCGCGCCCGGGCGCACCGTCGCACGACAGTTTGGAACCTTCGCGCGACTGTTTGTCCTCGATCAGTGGCTGGCCTTGCATGGTTAACTTGATTTCAGGCTATTATTTTGTCCCCACACTGTTTATGGGGTGTTTTGTTTATTTGTTAGGATTTTCAGCCTTTAAACTGTATATTATGACTGCATAAACTGCTTGGTTTGTCCTGGGTGTGCACTGGTCCTTCCAGAGCCCAGAGGGTTTGAGAATAAGACCTGTGGGCTTAGGCTTACTGGCGCGCGCAGGTCTTGTAGTAGCGTGCGCAGGTATGATCAGCATGCATTGACTTGATCAGTGCATACTGGTTTCCTCTTGCGTACGACACTCCAAAACAGGGGCTTTCCAGTCTGTTTAAAACTCCCACAGCAGTCTGTTCTCATCCTATTCTAACTGTTTCAATAGAGCAAACATGCCATCTATCACATTGTAGACACCCCAATTTGGCCTAACGATTATTTCAAGTCCCACCTTGGGACAATCCCGATGATGAAATGGATACAATGATTGCTGATTGCTTCTTTGAGGACCTTAGGACTTTCGGTGAGAACTTTGACCACTTAGAGGACCCAATTCAGAGCCATACAGCCTTTCAGACAGAAATACAGAAGCCTAGGAGAATCCATCTGACGGCCGTAACATCGATCTAACGGCCATAACATCAATCCCTCACCCGAGCAACCTGTTGCCAGCAAAATCTCCCTGAGAGATCAATTCCTCGGCCGCAAGATCTATCCTTCAGCCGAGACATCCATTCATCGGCCGTGACATCCTTTGCTCGGCCGCCAGATCGACCTTTTTCCAGACTCTGGAACGTTCTGTCAGACGTTTGGTTTGATCCAACTACACTACCTTTCCGATGCGTTCGGGCTACGTTCGGAGATCACGACGTAGAGTTAGAGATGCATTGCAATTGTAATTGCCATCTCGTGATTTGATTGGCCGGAGTGAGTCATCCCTATGCCTATATAAAGGGGCCTTTGGGTTCCGAAATTGACACACAGAAATTGAGATACCCACACACTCAATCAAACCTCGAAACTCTGCACAAATACTCCCTCAATCCCATACTCCAAAAGCCCTAAACTTCCGAAGGTAGCCGTCAATCCGGCGATCAAACCCCGAAGTTCAAACCCTAACCCTAGGGTTTTCAATCAAGCAATCAATCAATCACACCCAATCCGAAGCAATCAAGCAACTGAGGGATCAAGGTGGTGAGGCCCAACGGCCTCTGGTTTGTCTATATTTACTGTATTTCTAACTAGCCGTAGCATTTCGATTATCGGTTAATCTTTCTGTCTGGTGTGAGGAAGAACACCGACCGGGGCTTCGATCCCTCGGCCGGTACATCAAACCAGGAGGATCCCTCGGCCGTGACATCTATTCACCGGCCGCGAGATCCATCTCCCTGGGACATTTTGTTTGCTTTCTCTGCTTTCTGATGCATGCTTCAATTATCGCACTGGCTCACTTTGCTTACTGTTTAAAGGAATAATTAAACAGACTATGTGTTAGGATTAGACAAAGCACCTATATGTCTTATGTTGAACGATTATGGGCCAGTCTCACGACTGGGCAAAGAGGGGTGCCTAACACCTTCCCCTTATTGTACTTTTGGCTTCCGTATCCAGAATCTCTATCTATTTTTCCAGTTTTAATAAACTGGGTGGCGACTCTATTTGATGATAACCGTTATCATGTGGCGATGTTCCTAGCCATGGGAATGTCCATGATTTTGGTTTATGAAATGAGCAACCAATCGAGCAAACACAAACGTGATCAATCTGTATGGCGATGCCCCGCTTGGGAGGTGTCTACAGTTTTTGGCGACTCCGCTGGGGATTTGAGAGCCATAACCAAAAAGTTCAACATAAGACTAATACATGCCTTATTTAATCCATCTATCATATGCATCGAGCGGGCAACCCGTTGAGTTCACCTGATATCCCGGCATGACACGGGCTATGTTGGGGGTTCCAGCAAACTCCACAGTCACTCGTACCTAGTGGTATATCAAAAAGGGAATCACCCAATCACCGCCTATGATGGGCTGGTGAGAGGATTGGTGCCCTTTGACAACGGAGCACCCTGAAACTACCAAAACCTTGCATGCTTTAGAAAGCCATAGAACTTATCAAACTAAGACAGGAACCTACAGGCTAGGAACCTACTTGCATTCTACTTGCAAAAGTTCTTCCTCACACCTTGTATCATTTGTTGTTGTATTAACTTTTTCTGTGCAGAAGGGTTGGGATTTTCAAACCCAAATCCTAACCCTACACAGGCCGAATACTGACTTCCAGGTATTCTATTTTTCAAGCAGGCACAATAGGTAGGTTAAAGAAGCAACCTCAGCCAGTTTTATACTCTTACAATACCCGAAGTCACGCCAAACAGAGGTCTTTACAGTCATCTCATCAGTCGCCTTCGTCTTCTCATCAGTCGCCTTCGTCTGCCGAGACACCCTCACCGCAACGGTCCCAATCAGTTTCAGGGACTTCGCGGTTTTCTCCTCAACAAAACCGATTATCTACCAGATCCCAAGCCTCACCAAACAATCTCCCTAGCTACATCCCAAAAATGGCAGATAATGATGCTACCATCACCGAGCTCCGAGCCCAAATTGCCTATTTACAAGCTGAGAAAGCAGCAAGAGATGTTGAAGACAAGAAAAACGAGGAGGAAGCAGAAAATCCTCATGAAATTATAGAAAACCCTGAATTGGCCAAACAGGTCAAAGAGATTAAGCACGCTTTGGCTCGCTCACAAGGAGACCAAATTCTAGATTTCGAAGGACTCTGCCTCTTTCCAGAATCTCAGCTGCCTGGACGGTTCAAAATGCCAAACATCGAGAAATTCAACGGGACTGGTAACCCTACCAGCCATGTCCGCCATGTCATCAACACTCTAAAGCCTATGGGCTTGACCGACGAGCTCATCGCTCAATTGTTTCAAAGAACTCTCACTGGAAGCGCCCTCGATTGGTTTCTCACTTTGGAATTTGTGCATTATCAAACTTGGCCTGAAATTGCTAACGCTTTTGTCAAGCAGTATGCGTACAATGTCCAAATTGAGCTTACTACCCGAGATTTGGAGATGACTAAACAAGAATCCAATGAGGATTTTGCTACCTTTGTGGCAAGATGGAGAGAGAAGGCTGCCAAGATGAAAAGCCGCCCTTCCGAGGAAGATCAAGTGAGGATAGTTGTCAAGAACTTACGGCCTAAATACCTCACTCACATTTACACTCAGGCTATCACCGACTTCAAACATTTACACGCCACTGGATTACAAATCGAGGATGGGATCAAGTTGGGCCTCATTGGAAAAGAAGAAAACCCTCCACCCAGAAAAACCTTTCCAAACCGTGCAGCTCCTGCCTCCGTCAACATCCTTGACTCGGTCTTGCCACAAGACCCTTTTCAAACTAGCTCATCTAGAAACACGAATCACCCTCGCCGTAATTTCAGCCCACTCTATATGACTCCATCCCAAGCCTTAGCCATCCTAAGCCGTCAAGGGCGCCTTAGGCTCTTGAATAATCCATCTCCTCAGCCACCTTATGGCCCAAGCTATGATGCCAATAAGCAATGTGCTTACCATCAACACCCTGGACATGAGACAGACCGCTGCATGCGTCTTCGTCATGACATCCAGGATCTCATCGATAGTCAAGCCATAAAACCTCCTAAGCCTAATGTACAAACCAATCCACTTCCCGCTCACAACAGCGAACCACCGCCTCAAAATATCAATCTCATAAGCCTATCCAATAGCCCCACATATAATCCTGCCCTACACATTATTCCAGATACCCGAGCCAAACCATCCCTAATCCTCTCCAAGAACGAGAAATGCTTTGCAACGGAGGGAGAACCCCACATCTATGCCATTGATGATGGGGATTGGTGGTTGGACATGCGTCAAACCCTGCCGAATGATTGGAAGGTTGGAATAATTGAGCCTGTTGACCCTTGGGGTACCCAAGAAGAAGAAGTGGGTCACCTCACCCGAAGCGGAAGGGTGTATAAACCGCCTAAACTGAGTGGGGAAAGTTCAACTTCAACACGAGTAATGGAAGAAGAGGAAGGAGAAGAAAGCCAAAGGACCGAACCTGATGAAGACAGAGTGCTAAGACAACTAAAGAAAATCCAAGCTGATATCTCTATTTGGGGATTGCTCATGTCCTCCTACGAACATCGCAACTCCTTCTTCAAAACCTTGGGGAAAGCCAAAGTTCCCATCGACATCGCCCCCGAAGAACTCGTGGGTTTCATAATGGCGTCAAAAGCTCCAAAACCAACGATAGCTTTCACTGACAAGGATCTACCCCCTGAAGGGCCTGCACACAACAAACCTCTCTACATTTCACTCAAATGTCTCACCAAATGGATCCCGTTGGTCTTGATAGATAATGGGTCTGCTTTAAACGTATGTCCTCAAAGAACCCTCGACAAGCTAGGGGTAAACACCACCGACGTACGCCCTTCAAGCCAAGGAGTAAGGGGATATGACAATTCAAAGAGAAGAGTGATTGGGTGTGTCACACTGCCAGTAGAAGTGGAGAAGATCAAGAGGGATGTGGAGTTCCATGTGATGGATATACCAGCCACCTTCAATCTTTTATTAGGAAGGCCTTGGCTACATGACGCTGGGGCAGTACCTTCCACTTTGCATCAAAAAGTCAAATTCGCGGTAGATGGAAGGGTTATAACCATTCTGGGGGATTCATAAATCCGGGCTCATTCTGATACGCCTGTCCAAGAGGTAGAAACCGAGGAAACCTTCCTCACTGGATTCAGTCTTGAGGAAGCGACTGCTGTGCAAGCCTTAATGGCTGAGAGAAACTTCTATGTAAGCGCCCCCGCCATATGGATGATGAAGAAGCAAGAATACCTCCCTGGGTTGGGTTTAGGCAAAAGATCACAAGGCATCTCGCAAATGATTGATCCTCCGCATAATCAATACGCCTTTGGTCTTGGCTACACCCCGACAGAAGCCGAGGTAAAAAGGAAGAAAAACGTGGAAAAGGCTAAGGCAAAAGGAAGCAGGGTCGAAGAAGAGAAACTCGTGATCCCAAAAACGCTCAATGGCTGGTTTGTGAGAGAAGGAGAAGACTTTCCATTCTGCGGCTTCGCAGAGACGTGGGAAGACGAAGTTACCAAGCAACAGTACCCTGGAATGCAAATCTTCTTTGATCAGGAATGGACCGACAGTGATTTAGAAGAAGAACCAACTAATTCATCTCCTACTCCCAAAGACTGGATTGAAGTGCTAGCTGAATTTGACCTAAGGATTCTGTTTGGCAAAGAGGGTGAAGAAGAGTATAAAACTGCAAAGGGAAAAGGATCCATTCCTGAAACACCGCAGTAAATCACATGACAAAAACATTGCTTTCATTTCCTAAAGACAAGTTAGGACATCTTTTGGGCACCTGTTTGGGCATTATCTATGATTGAATAAATCCCCACTTTATCACTTCTATGCTTAACAAATGATTCCATCTTTAAAATGTGATTGTTATACACTACAATCTCTCTGCCAAAGATAAAAGGATTTCAAGAATCTAATTCTTTATGTTACCAACCAAAAGGAAAAGAGGAGACGAACCCTGGTTACTTAGAACCAGACTTTTTATCAAAATTCAAGAAAAAGACGCTATCTCCGTGAGAACACTTAGGGTTAGCTTACCCATTGTGAAAATACAAACACAACAGGAGATTCATAAAAACATCTCTCCAAACACCTCTTGAGAGAAAAACGCTCGTTGGGTAAAATATACACCCAAGCAAAAGTAAGAGCAAAGCCTGCTAGGACAAAGAAAAAGCGAAAAACGCAGCCTAGGCAAAAGTTAAGGCATTTGAAGGAAAGCTCGCTAGGGACTCAACCTCTATCAGGTAACCTAGGCAAAATCTAGAGCATGAGAGAAAGGAAAATTAAGAGTGAAAACCCAACCCCCAAAGGTGGTAATTTTGGAACTACGTAAAAGGCCTGATTCCCTGATTGGGATACGTAGGCAATCTCACGTCGAAATGCGGCCCAAATATTTGGAGAGAAGAAAGATGATACCAAAAGGGTTTGTATTCAATGATAGGCATAGCTAACCCTGCGTATTGAGCTCACAAAAGATGAGTTAGTCATTTTCCAGGGAATTGACAAAAACAAAGGTATACAAGAATCATCGTTCGTCCTCTCTGACTCAGAAGTCGTCAACATAAGGGACCAAGCATTCTAACAAAAACGTGGCAAAGAGATTGCAGGAATAACAAAAGCAAATAAAAGAGCTTGAATCAAATGCAAGTGTAAGAAGAAAAAGGAAAAAAAAACGTTTGGCTAATAGCAAAAACCTAACTTCTTTAGGAAATAAAGTAGCGGCCGAAGAATGGAACCCTCGGCCGAGTGATCCATTCCTCGGCCCAAGTTTAAATCCAGGCATTCGCGAAACTTTGAAAAATATTGCATAAATATTTAATTTCCCATACATGCTGAGGATGCTTCAAATACAAACAAAAAAATACAAATGTCAAATTATCTGTTTTTAGAACTAACAACTACAGGTACAAGAAAAGAAAGGCTAGCTACTGCCCACGACCCCTCTTGGGCGCAGGACGAAAACGCTCAGGAACTGGGATGCTGATCCTCTGTCCCTCGCCAGTCGCGGCATCTCCATCACCAGCTTCAGTACTCCCACCCTCGCTAACTCCAGCACTCTGGGTGACCGATACTGTCGGTACTCGCTCTGCTTCAAGCTGCAGAGACACAAGGATATAGGCATTTAGTTTCACATGGGACATAGGATGGAAAGGGAAGAGATCAAAGGATGCATACCGCAGCTATTCAACTGCGCTGACGCCGAGCCAAAGCCTCTGCGCTCTGGAAAGCACGCAACCATTCCTGAAACACCCCAGCGGGCACCTACAGAGGAAGCAACTGCATATAGTAAGCAAGGAATGTTGAAGGAAACCAAAACAGAATCTACAAATGTTACCTGCTGGGCCCCGACAGGAAGCACGTAGAACTGCGTAGTACACGGTGTCAGTGGCAAACGCTCATCTTCTCCACTTGCATTGTGGAAGGAAATGAAACTGGGGGCCCGTGGCCAAACAGGAGGAGCAGCAGCAGCAGTAGTGATAGGAAGGGTCAAGGAGGCTAAACGAAAGGCTGAGTAGTCTCCTACTACGAGAAAACTCAGGGCTGGCTGTCTCTCAAGAGCAAGTAGCAAGCTATCCCCGGTAAAAAGATGGGTCGATCTCATGCCAACTGGAGGAGAGAGAGGAACAAGCTGCAACGCCTCGGAACGTGGAAAGTACTGGCTCGCTACCCTCTCTCCGAGATACCAGGCTCTCGAAAATGGCCCCTCCAGAAGGAAATGCTGGCTGTCCAACGCCCGAGCTGAGGTCAACTCTAAAGGAGCCTCATCAAGTAGCACGCCCCATGGGTCAAAACGCACCTATAATAAGGGAAAGAGCATCAAAATGACATAATGGGGAAATTACACAAAAATCAGAGGATAAGGAAGATGTCATACCTGATCCACCGTCAGACGATCCAAAACTCGCCTCCAAGCCAACAAGTCCATGGCAGGCGACCGTGACTTCCGAACTCCTTTCAACCAACGGGCCGCCCGCGGAACGAACCTAGGCTCTCTGTGCCTAGTCGGGGGAGGGAACTGCAACAAGTGCTCAAAAGCCCAGAGCTACAAGCAAAGACGAGGAACATGAATAACAAAGATAGAAACAACAAGAGAATAGCGCAGAAATCAAAATGTATACCTCAAGAATACGATGATGTCCGCCGAGCGACAAACTAACTCCCCGGGAACAAGCACTGAGGTGCCCATACAATGTGGCTAGGGCAGGAGTTCCCCAATCAAACTCTGCTATGGTCTCTAAATGCACCAAAGCAGCCAAAAACTGGACATGTACCGAATTCTCCTTGTTGCAAAACAAAGTTTGCCCAAGGAGATAAAGCAGGAAAGCTCGTACCAGCTGGGAAAGGGGAATCTCCGTCAGGATATCAACTTGATCAAACTCGTCCCGAAGCCAGGTATATGTGATATGGCCACTCTCTGACACAATGGGAATCTTCCCCAAAAGATATCCAAGGGCACCCTTCCGCTCATGGATCCGTGGGTCAATTGGAAGAGGATCGCCGCCTACTCTCAGGCCTGTGAGCAAAGCAAAGTCACCCGGAGTGATCGTCATCTCCCCAGCCTCCGGAAGGTGGAAAGTGTTGGTGGTATCCCACCACCGTTCGACCAAGGATGTGGTCAATCCCAACTCCGCCTTCGGAAGGTGGAAACCAAGTATCAAGGGCTCAAAGCCAGCCAAAGCAACTGCATCCTTGGCTTCCTGAGGGAGCCTCTCATACCACTCAAACACCTGGGGGCAGCTTCCCCACACGCGCAGCCTCTCGTTTACCTGACAAAATACGAAGAAGGAATCAGACACACAAGATATCGCCTATACAGGGGGCAATTTCTAGAACTCAAACTCCCTATCAAAATATCAAATTATCACTCTGCGAAATCTCACATACAAAATCATTTGACAGGATAAAATTCTACCTTCCTGTTGGTGAAGCCAAAGTGCTGCTCTGGCTCCCTGTGTAAGACCTCAGGTGGAATGTCACTAAGGAGAGGACGGTATCGCAAAGAACCACCACGTCCGACCAAATGAACCTGAGGAGCGTAAGTGGCAATGTCAAAAGGGGGAAGAATATCACCACCCACATCAGTAGAACCCTCGGGTTCAGCCCCGGGAGGAATGGGCTGCGAGGAACTCCCCCCAGCAGTGGCCCTGCGCCGACTCGAACGCAAGACACGGGAACTGGAAACCCCGCCAAGAATCTCGGCTTCGACGGCCGGAGCCTTGCCCGTATCTCTAGATGCGGCAGGGATATCGGATGGTGGAGGAGGAGGCGGGCTCGAAGCCATGGCAGCCAAAGCCGTGGTGGTCGGAAGATCGGCGGCGAGAAGGCGGAGAACGACGAGGAGGGAGAGGAGGCGGTGACGACGATCGCTTGAACGGGAGAGGAGGATGAGGGATAGTAGGGGAAGAATGACCCGTGAGATCGATTTAACTAAACTTAAATCGATTTCCTGACTTTTGGCGTTCTCAGGGCCGAGACGTCAATTCCTCGACCGAGACATCAATTCTTCGGCCGAGAGATCGATCTCCTGGCCCCTTAATCAAATTCCCTCAGCAACAACAGATCATGCTCAGTGCACCAATCCAAGCCATCATGAATTCTGGGTCCGTGACCAACAGAACCAACCAAGTAGCCTTGGGGGCACCCCTGAGTCAGACACAACATGTAATCAAAATTAGCCTTGGGGGCATCCCCAAGCATGAGGAAAATCTCTCTCCACAAACTACTGGCTAGCAAAACAAGACATTCAGCAGCCCTGAGCTCAAGACTTCAGCGGCTCCAAGTCCATTATTGGCAGGCTCTACGCCCGTATCAACCCACTCAATGGCTCCACGCCCACTATCCTCACAGCGGCCCTGTGCCCATCATCTCCATACAACTCAGCGGCTCCAAGCCTGCTATCTCAATTGGCTAAAGCCGTAACAAGTCAACTCAACGGCTCCAAGCCCACCGTTTCGACTGGCTCGAGTCTACTTCAGCGGCTCAAAGCCCATCACTTCAACAGGCTCGAAGCCTGTATCTACCATCTGAATTGGCTCGAAGCCATAACAATCAACCAAGCGGCTCGAAGCCCATTTACCTCAACAGGCTTGAAGCCTACGTCTACTATCACCCAACGGCTCGAAGCCCTTTATCTCAGCAGCTCCGTGCTCGCTATCACGGCAATAGGCTCTACGCCTGTAATCACTTAGCTCAGCGGCTCCAAGCCCACCGTTTCAAATGGCTCGAAGCCGTAAACAACCAATCTCAGCGGCTCGAAGCCCGTTATCAAAAGGCTCTACGCCTGTTATCACAACTCAACGGCTCCAAGCCCATTATCTCAACTGGCTCAAAGCCGTAAACAAGCAACAGGCTCTAAGCCGCCCCAACAATCAAGACATCTATTCTCAGGCTCTACGTCTGAATGCTCAAAAATCTAACATTTTTGAATGCTCAAGCTCTACGCTTGGATGCCCAACCACTGTGTACTGGATGCTCAAGTTATACACTTGAATGCTCAAGCTCTACGCTTGGATGCCCAACCACTGTGTACTGGACGCTCAAAGCCTGTACTTTGAATGCTCGGATTCTGCCGTCCGAATGCTCGAGCTCTACGCTCTGAATGCTCAAGTCCGGAACTTGATAGAAGCTCTAAGCTTAAAACAAACACACATGCACGGGCCCGTGCACATTTGCATCAACATTTTCACATCGAGTCTGCATCACATCTATCCACATCTAACAACCATCATCACACATATACACTTTGCATATCTCTCATGAAACAGGTCAACCCTGCAATCAACCGGCACTATGCCTCGATTTTGTTGATCGGCCCAACGCCTCGATCTTTTGGCTCCACGCCAACACTTATGATGGAAAAGCTCCGTGCGCAGACCATCAGAATGCAACCAGCTCTACGCTTCGGTTCAAATCACGTCAAGCTCTAAGCTCCGACAACTTAGGCCCTTGCCTCAAGACTGCATGCAGGCTCCACGCCTCAATCACTTCAGGCTCCGCGCCTCAGTTCCTTCATCTCAGGCCCTTGCCTTATACCAGCTCCGCGCTTCGGTTCATCACGTCAAGCTCAAAGCTCTGACACCTCAGGCTCTCGCCTTATGATCAACACCAGCTCCGCGCTTCGGTCCTAGCAAATCACCTCAGGCTCTCGCCTTATGATCAACACCAGCTCCGCGCTTCGGTCCTATCAATCACCTCAGGCCTTCGCCTCAAGATTGCAGCAGGCTCCACGCCTCAATTCCATCACTCTCCAGGCTCTCGCCTCATGACTACAACCGGCTCCGTGCCTCGGTTCCCTCATCTCCAAAAGCTCCGTGCTCTAGATACTGGCCCTGCGCCCCCCACATCTCAAAAACAAACCGGCGTCCAATTCATCCCCAGTAGATGGTTTGGACTCCACCCCACTACATCAATTCCTTCCAGCTCATTCGCAAGGATAGGCTACTCTACCGAGCTCCTTTCAGTCAAAAGTAAGGATGATCAAGAAAAGCAAACGCGCCTGCAGTGTACTGATCTACCCCAAAATAACTAAGGAAGCTCTCCGCAAAAAAAAAACTCCCCAGGCAGCCCTGCGCTCCTTCAACTATCTTCCGCCAAAACCCTGGCTCAGTCTAGGTACGTCACACTACGGCTTTTTAAGCCCTAAGGTACGTCTTCTGTCTCTAACCCTCTAAACTTTTTACTTTTCTTTTGCCTGAACTACGATTGGTCTGAATTTCCCTTGTGGAATACGTAGGCAGCCTCCGGGCCCGACCATAACAAATCATTTTTTTTGCCTGAACTACGATTGGTCTGAATTTCCCTTGTGGAATACGTAGGCAGCCTCCGGGCCCGACCATAACAAATCATTTTTTTGCCTGAACTACGATTGGTCTGAATTTCCCTTGTGGAATACGTAGGCAGCCTCCGGGCCCGACCATAACAAATCATTTTTTTGCCTGAACTACGATTGGTCTGAATTTCCCTTGTGGAATACGTAGGCAGCCTCCGGGCCCGACCATAACAAATCATTTTTTTGCCCGAACTACGGTTGGTCTGAATTTCCCTTGTGGAATACGTAGGCAGCCTCCCGGCCCGACCATAACAAAACTTTTTCAAAAACCCCTTGGAATAGTGGTTGGACCAAATTGAGTTGCTTTTTACAGCTTTGACTCTTACTCAAACATGTCTCGCGATCCGTCTGAGTTCAGTCAAAGAGGGGCATCTGTAGACACCCCAATTTGGCCTAACGATTATTTCAAGTCCCACCTTGGGACAATCCCGATGATGAAATGGATACAATGATTGCTGATTGCTTCTTTGAGGACCTTAGGACTTTCAGTGAGAACTTTGACCACTTAGAGGACCCAATTCAGAGCCATACAGCCTTTCAGACAGAAATACAGAAGCCTAGGAGAATCCATCTGACGGCCGTAACATCGATCTAACGGCCATAACATCAATCCCTCACCCGAGCAACCTGTTGCCAGCAAAATCTCCCTGAGAGATCAATTCCTCGGCCGCAAGATCTATCCTTCGGCCGAGACATCCATTCCTCGGCCGTGACATCCTTTGCTCGGCCGCCAGATCGACCTTTTTCCAGACTCTGGAACGTTCTGTTAGATGTTTGGTTTGATCCAACTACACTACCTTTCCGATGCGTTCGGGCTACGTTCGGAGATCACGACGTAGAGTTAGAGATGCATTGCAATTGTAATTGCCATCTCGTGATTTGATTGGCCGGAGTGAGTCATCCCTATGCCTATATAAAGGGGCCTTTGGGTTCCGAAATTGACACACAGAAATTGAGATACCCACACACTCAATCAAACCTCGAAACTCTGCACAAATACTCCCTCAATCCCATACTCCAAAAGCCCTAAACTTCCGAAGGTAGCCGTCAATCCGGCGATCAAACCCCGAAGTTCAAACCCTAACCCTAGGGTTTTCAATCAAGCAATCAATCAATCACACCCAATCCGAAGCAATCAAGCAACTGAGGGATCAAGGTGGTGAGGCCCAACGGCCTCTAGTTTGTCTATATTTACTGTATTTCTAACTAGCCGTAGCATTTCGATTATCGGTTAATCTTTCTGTCTGGTGTGAGGAAGAACACCGACCGGGGCTTCGATCCCTCGGCCGGTACATCAAACCAGGAGGATCCCTCGGCCGTGACATCTATTCACCGGCCGCGAGATCCATCTCCCTGGGACATTTTGTTTGCTTTCTCTGCTTTCTGATGCATGCTTCAATTATCGCACTGGCTCACTTTGCTTACTGTTTAAAGGAATAATTAAACAGACTATGTGTTAGGATTAGACAAAGCACCTATATGTCTTATGTTGAACGATTATGGGCCAGTCTCACGACTGGGCAAAGAGGGGTGCCTAACACCTTCCCCTTATTGTACTTTTGGCTCCCGTATCCAGAATCTCTATCTATTTTCCCAGTTTTAATAAACTGGGTGGCGACTCTATTTGATGATAACCGTTATCATGTGGCGATGTTCCTAGCCATGGGAATGTCCATGATTTTGGTTTATGAAATGAGCAACCAATCGAGCAAACACAAACGTGATCAATCTATATGGCGATGCCCCGCTTGGGAGGTGTCTACACACATCCTGCAAACATGTTACAGTTTTAATCCCCGATTAACTGTTCCCCCGCCCTAATTGGCTAAAATTGATTAATAACAGAAGAATCGCAATGTTTTCAAAATGCCTAAGTAGAGACCGATCTCCAGATTGGGCGAGAGGGGTGCCTTAAAACCCTTCCCCTCTCGTAACCTGGCTCCCGAACCTAGATATGGTTATGACGGACTGGTTCCTTCACTTTTTCAAATCAAACAGCGCGGCAGGTGCTTCGAAATACGGTTCCTTGGGTGTCGGACCTTCAAACCCGAGTGGCGACTCTGTATTCCAAGCGCCTCCATTCTCCGCTCGCGCTCCCTCGATCTGGGCCCATTGCCTTGGGAAAGGAACGAAATCCTTCTTCCATATTTATAGGCATGCTGCCCACAGTGGCGACTCTGCTGGGGATGATCGAACTGATATTAATTCATACTTAGAGTTTAATATGCTTGTGAACAATCCCTTAAAAGTCTGTCAAAACGGTGAGATTCGCGCTGCCGAAGGTTGGAATGGTGATTTAACAGGACCTCGTGTCCGGCCATTCTAATCTGGGGCTTTTTCGATTGTTCGCTTGCGTAGTTTCCTCTAAAGATGGACTAAATAAAGTGAGCCAAATTTGAAAAGGCATTTTGTGATTTTGCGATTCTTCTTCTCTTAATCAATTTCTAGCATCTCATTTGCATCGATGTGGGATAAGACTCGTTGGATCGTTTTGGCAATCCGGCACGGTTCACCGGAGCCCGGGGACCCCGAATGACCAACAACCTTCGACAATGATAGGTCATGCTACCATTTGACTGTTGCACTGCGATCACACGGGCAACGGGAGGTATATCTGTGGCCTTAGTCCGAGGAACCTGTTACAAGCCAAAACCAGCCTTTGCATATACAAAGCACTAGAACTCTCCAAACTAGGACAGGTACCCACAGGGTAAAATCTATTTGCATCTAACCCCGTAACTACCTATGTGTTACTGCTTTCCCTATCACATGCACTGTTTTGCGTAGGAGCATGCTTAAGGCTGTTTTGTCTTTCGAGTTTGTCTTGCGCTGTCTAAGACGTTGTTGGACCCGATGAGGAGTCGTTCATTCTGTCGAATGTTCGTTATCAATCGCAAAGTCCTTAGCTCAATGAGACTTTGAGAAATCAAAATTTACTAAGTCCTTGGCTCAAGCCCGTTTAAGGATTCAACCAACAATAAGGAAACAACAAGGTAGTGATGCCGTGTCACTGGCGCCACCCAGGTTGAAGTGCGTTGTCACTATACACCGCTGTGTTCAAGGTTAAGGTGCCATGCCATCAACACCGAGTTGTTCCAAATTCAAAGTTGAATCTTCAAAAGGGACTAGCCAAAGATTTAGTCTATTTTGACAGCTTTTAGGATCTGTCGATCTACTCAGGGACACATCGCCG
The DNA here is from genome assembly GCA_020567845.1 of Rhododendron henanense subsp. lingbaoense. Taxonomy (NCBI): domain Eukaryota; kingdom Viridiplantae; phylum Streptophyta; class Magnoliopsida; order Ericales; family Ericaceae; genus Rhododendron; species Rhododendron henanense. Next base: position 31,321,008 of record CM036313.1, on the reverse strand, counting down.
AAAAGAATTCTGAGGATTCCGGCAACGTCTGAAACTTGTGAGGCAAACTCGTCTCTGGTTCTGTACTGCATGCATACATTCTGTTCTACGTAGGAGCATGTTTAGAGCGGCTTCTAGGTTGTCTCGCTTTCGAGTCTGTCTTATGCTCATTAGGACGCTGCTATAGCCCGATGAAGAGTCGTGCATCTCAATGGTGCACGTTGTTATTATTATTTTTTTTTAAAGAGTCCTAGATCAGCGAGACTTTGAGAAATCAAACCTTATTAAGTCCTTGGCTCATGCCCGATTGAGGATTCAACCGAAAATAAGGAACCATAAGGTATTGATGTCGTGACATTGATATCATTCAGGTTACAAGTGCCTCGTCACTTACAACCACCCCGGCTAAAGCACAGTGTTGCTTACGCCACCTTGGTTAAGGTGTCACACCATCAATACCGAGTTGTTCCAAGTTTGAAGTCGAATCTTCAAAAGGGACTAGTCGAAGACTTAGTCTGTTTTGACATCTCTTAGGATCAGTTTGATCTATTCAAAGGATATACCCTCGAAAAGAAATCTGAGGATTTTGGCAGCGTCCGAACATCATGAGACAAACTCGTCTCTAGTTCTAGAATCTAGGGTTGACACCAACGACGACGTGTGCATTGCATTCTAATTGCTGCAGGAACACCACTGAGCTTTCACTTACTTTACTGTCTAGTTCAAAGCCATTGCGCCGAGCAAGAGAGTACCGAAAAGAAGAGCCAAACCTACTTGGGAACGTCTTCGGAATCCGGTTCAAAGACTTGTCAGGCTCGAAACTCAGTCAGTTGCAACGGAGGCTTCTCCAGGTTCACTGTTGACCGCCCTACAGTCGAGTTCGCCAACAATTTTGCAAAGAGCCACGCCGTCGGTTTCCCCTTCTTAAACATCTTCAAAGCCAGCCATGGCAGATCAACCGCTCACTCTAGAGGCTGTGCTCATAAACCTCCAGAATAGCATCACCGCTATGCAGCAAAGAGCTATCCAGACTGATGCTTCCATCGCCCGTCTGAATGACCTTATCAACACTCGTCTTCCACCTCCTCTCGAATAGGAAGGCGAGGACGATGAGGCCAACCAGGAACAGCCTGTCTTGGTCCCAGATCCGAATCACGAGGGGCGTCTCATTGTTCAGCTCAACCCTAGGGAGGTTCGCGCATCTGCTGCAAACCCGAATCTTGCGGGTGGGGAACCTGTTGTGAACCCTGATATGGCAACTCTCATGGCCAAGATGGCGAAGCTGGAGGAGGCAATCTCCAAATCCGAGAAGATTAGTGCAGGGGGAATTGACTTGGATCGTCTCTGCCTGTACCCTAATGCCAAGCTCCCTGACAAATTCAAGATGCCTGACTTGGTTAAGTTTGACGGGAGCGGTGACCCCAAAACTCATCTCTATGGCTACTATGCCGCAATGAAGCTACTGGGTGTGGAAAGTGAGGCCATGTCTCAACTTTTTCCTCAAACCCTCTCTGGGCCTGCCTTCCATTGGTTTTTGTCGCTCGACATCTCCAAACGAAGCACTTGGGAAGACATAGGGGCTGCCTTTGTCTCTCAGTACAGCTATAACTCTCAGCTCAAGATGACTATTTGAGAGTTGGAATCCACGAAGATGGAGGCGAATGAGTCCTTTGCGGACTTTGTGAAAAGGTGGAGAGCCAAAGCCGCTCTAATGACTGAACGCCCAAGCGAGAGAGATCAATTCCGTATTATCACCCGCAACCTGCATCTCGACTATGCTAAGCATCTTGTGCTGGTTCAACCTTCTGCCAACTTCGAGACCTTCTTTGAATCTGGCCTAGCCATCGAGGATGCGCTGCAAACTGGAATTCTGCCAAGAGGAGCGTCCTCTTCTTCCTCCACTCAAAAAGTTAAGTCGAAGGCTTACTCAAAAAATAATAGTGCGTTGTTTGGTAACAACAACTACTCCAATACAGCTACAAGTGGGAGTGATGCTCCAGCTTTCAACTCCAATCGCGCTGCCGATGTCAATCAAGTTCAAAATGCTCAAAGCTTCTGAGCCCGAACCCAACCCCGGAGTTTCTCTGCCTTCGAGGCATCTCTATCCGCAGTGTTAGAGAAACTTGTCAAGTCTGGGCACCTCAAACCTTTGACCCCAACTTCCCCACCTAAAGTCCTTCATGCCGGTTACAACCCTAACCTCTTCTGTGCCTTTCACCAAATGCCTGGCCATCACACTGACAAGTGCTATCGTCTCCGACATGAGATTCAAGATTTAATTGATGATGGCACGGTTCAAGTTCCGCCAAGGCCCAACGTCATTTCTGACTCCTTGCCTCAACACGGGCCTGACCCTGGTTGGTCAGGTATCTATCACCTCCACTCAAATCAACCCGAGCTCCACCATATTCAACCCTAGCCACTATATCGTCCCAGCAAATCAACCCAAACCCATCGTATCCATCTCGTCCAAACCGGAGGTTAACATGATGGCTGTAGGTGGGGCAACCGAGGTTTTCACTGCCAACATCTGGTTTGACAGTGATGAGGGGCTTACAAAGGGGAGGACCGATTGGCTGAGGTCTAGTGATCAAAGGAGCAATGAGTAGGTTTGGTCGAAGAAGCTAAGGAAGCCGAAGTGCTGTTGCTTGGGCTTGACTCCTGCTGGATCCTACCTCTTTTTGTGGAAGCTATGGGTAGCTTTTTAACAATTGCATTTTCAAAACCGCGTCTAGTTTGCATTGGCGTCTTGTCTAAGTCTGACACAGAGTCTTTTGCGTTTGTCTAAGTCTAGCTCTGAGTCGGAGGTTGTGCCTCTTGGCCCTCCACGTCGTAGCTTTTGTTTCAAATTTTGAGTCTGTTGTACTTGGCAAACCCCAAGGGTTTTTATGATATGCATCATCTTGCTTCTACATGCTTCGCTGGCTTTTATATAAACTGTGTCAACCCTAATGACGAAGGGATAATTTCAATGGGATCATCCCCAAGGAAATGTGTTCCCTCGCCGAAAGGGAAGACAAAAGGCATGCTCAACCTATTAAAAGAAGAAGTAATTTCAAATAAACTTGAAAGACAAGTATAACCTCCCGAAAGGTTCAAAATTGGTCCAAGCACCGCCCCCAGAGGAGCATTGTGCCCAGTCAGCCAGGCTCGAAAGGTTCATCGACGTCTTGGCGTGGTCTCATCAAGTCACGCCTCGCATTGATCCTGAGACAAAGGAGCATCAAATCCCCTGTTATCGGGTGCCAATCCAGAAAGCAGAAGCACAGAAGGCTCCGGGCCTTGTACCATGTTCAAAGCAATGATAGTGGCATTCTGCCAAGCACAAATGAGAAAATGTACAAAACGGCCCGGAGCAAGGCATGCCAACTGAAGCACTCTTGACCCTGCGTCATCAAAGCCATTTTATCTAGGGCTGCAGCCAAAGGTTTTCGACCTCGATGGCAACAAATTCAATACCATGGTCGACTTGGATCAATTCAAAAGCAACTTTCCCCTGAGAGAAGCTCGTTTGGCTGAAAACCCCAAGGGTGGGTAGTTCCAAGCAAAAGTTAGAGCAGCCTGCTAGACCGAAACCTATGAAGGCGGTTTAGGCAAAAGTAAATAGGCAATCAATCAAAGCTCGCTAGACCGAAGACCCGAATGGGCGGTTCTAGGCAAAAGTTAGAGCACAAAAGGTGAGGTTAAAAACTCGAGAGTTAACCCTTAGCCTGAACTACGTTTTGACCTGATTCCCTAGCTTGGGATACGTAGGCAGTCTCTCTTCGAGACTCGGTCACAATCTATCAATTGGATCCATGGTTGACATTTTGGTACACATCAAAGGTCAAAGAGGATCGAAGATCAAGACAAGCTTCCTTGGAGGAACCAGAAGGGGGAAAACCTTCGCCTTTCAATTTTATTACAAACTACTTCTTCAATTTACAGGCTGAGCATAAGTCTTAAAATATTTGAAGCATCAAAAACAGAATGAAATGCTAGAGGCCTTAACAGGCTCACAGTTTATTCTAAGTTCAGCGAAGTCTGGTATAAGCAACCGCAGTGCGTTTGTTCAAAGTGATACGCGTTGGTCTCAAACCTGCGCACGCTTCTTGCAACAAACAGTAGCAGTCTGCTACTGCCCTCAAATGTCGTTCCAGGGGCTTTTGTCAAGTCTTGTCATACCATGCAAGTCATATGGACTTAATGTGACTACACGGGGGTGTCGGTTTCAGTCCGGGCCTATACGAGTCATAATCTGCGTCTTATGTCCGTTTTTGCGACATTTTTCCAGTTTTTCAATCAACTGTCGTGTCGGGATGCTTTTCTCAATTTTGTTTGTCTGTACAGGTCTTTGTGCCTTTTTGCATCTCTCGTAAGTGTCAGTTTCACCTGTTTCAGGAATGTTGTGAGTTTTGGCACATTAATGCCCAAAATTTCATTATGTTCCGTGTGTCTAAGGGTTTGCATTGTACCCTGGGACTCTTTCTCCCTTTTCGTTCGAGCTAGACAAGTCTGTACATATGTGCGCGCGTTTGTGTGTCAATTCAAATTGTTCGTCAATGCAAATTGGATATTAGTGGTTAGTTTTTGCGTTCTCTTCAACGCTTGCAAAAGAGAGTCAATAAACTGGAAAACGCAATTGTTACATTGCTACCCTAGTATCCGTAATCCGCAAGCAGCGGAATCTCTTGAAGCAATAGGGCACGTCAGCCCAGGGCCAAGCAAAGCATCTCTGGGGCACATCTGCCCAAGCATCGCAGAAAGGGCACGCAGGCCCAATTCCAGTGCTCAAGCGTCAACTGGGGCACGCCGGCCCGTTCAACGTCTATCTATCTGGGTGCGCATCTCAGAAGTAACAGACAGTACAGTAATGAGGCTCAGTGGTCGTCCTTAGGCGTCGTTGTCCTCCTAGGAGCCGCCTTTAGCTTGCATCTGCATTTTCAATATATTATACATGTTATTGCATATTGTGTATATTAAATGTTGAAAGCAGGAAGATGGCTAGAATGGTCGCCATCATACAAATTGTCTGCCGAAGGATGCGATGCAATCTCCTACGGTATTGATTCTATTTGGTTAGTAGAGGCGATGGAAATCTCCCTATCTCTTGATTTGTCTGCCGAAGGATGCGATGCAATCTCCTACAGTATTGATTCTATTTGGTTAGTGGAGGCGATGGAAATCTCCCTATCTCTCGATTTGTGTGCCGAAGGATGCGATGCAATCTCCTGCGGAACCGTCAACGACAGCCGGTCCTGTCCAATCTCAATGGCTCGATCACTTTTTATAGCGATCCGCTAGTTCAAATCAACGACAGCCGGTCCTGTCCAATTTCCAATGGCTCGATCACTTTTTATAGCGATCCGCCGTCTCCATCAAGGACAGCCGGTCCTGTCCAACCATCAATGACAGCAAGTCCTGTCCAATGGCTCGATCACTTTATATAGTGATCCGCCCGTTCAAATCAACGACAGCCGGTCCTGTCAAACTTCTCAACGGCTTGATCTTTCAGCACACTGATCTGCCCAGTTCAAATCAACGACAGCCAGTCCTGTCCAATTTCCAATGGCTCGATCACTTTTTATAGCGATCCGCCATCTCCATCAATGACAACCGGTCCTGTCCAACCTCAATGGCTCGATCACTTTGTCTATCATCCATGACGGTCAGCCATATCGGTCATTCAACGATGGTCAGCCATATCATCCATGACGGTCAGCCATATCGGTCATTCAACGATGGTCAGCCATATCATCCATGACGGTCAGCCATATCGGTCATTCAACGATGGTCAGCCATATCATCCATGACGGTCAGCCATATCAGTCATTCAACCGATGGTCAGCCATATCATCAATGACGGTCAGCCATATCAGTCATTCAACGACGGTCAGCCATATCGTCTATCTCCACCAAATCAACGGTTTGATCATTTATACTGATGATCCTTCCATCCATACTTCAACGGTTTGATCATTTATACTGATGATCCTCCCATCCAGACTTCAACGGTTCGATCATTTATACTGATGATCCTTCCATCCAGTTCCCCAACGGTTTGATCATTCCGCACATTGATCTCCCCTTACGCATTCATGACAGCTAGTCCTGTCAAATCCCTCAACGGCTTGATCATTCCGCACACTGATCAGCCCGTCTCCTGTCAAAGTTTCTCAACGGTTTGATCATTCGGCACATTGATCTCCCCGTCCGCCTTCACGACAGCCAGTCCTGTCAAATCCACAGCAACGACCAGAACATCGTTCAATGGTTCGTTCATCCGCAACTGATTGTTCCCCAGGAGAGTCCGTCTTGGCCTGTCCCGAACGACAATCACCCTCAGTCTAGCCGCAAGTGCATCTTCCAGCAGGCTTATTGCTCTGTCTCGGATGGTCTTTGATAAGGAGATTGGCTCTGATTCCCTACAGAAGGAATTCAACCTGCCTGACACGACCTACCCGTGTTTGTTGGAATACTTTATGCCGAGGATAGCTTGATCCCCAACAACGATGGCCGGTCCCGTCAACATCTGCAGCGACATCCTGTCGTGTCCAAATTCAATCAACAAACAGCGATGCAATCGTCCACTTCTACTTCCATCCCCAGCGACGGTCCATCCGTCTACTTTGCTAGTATGTTCTGCTCTGGATTGCCTTGAGGGGTGTCTAGAAACCTTTGACGTTATTTGTACCAAGTCGATGGTGCTCCAAGTGCTGTCAAAGGGGGGCTACTGTAGACACCCCAATCTGGGCTTCCAGATTAGTTTACTTACGGTTTTTGATTCCCCGATGATGAAATGGATCAAGAACGCCTCGGGAATGTCGAGTTTTTGAGCTTTGAGTGTTTGAAAAACCCTTGAACCTAATCTAGCCTAAGCCACTTCCAAAAGCCAAAACCCTACTGATGCGCGCCAGGGCGCAACCATCGCACGCCCGGGCGCACCGTCGCGCGACAGTTTGGAACCCTCACGCGATGGTCAAAGTCAAAGTTTGACCGTTGACCGTCGAGCGCCAGGGCGCACCCTCGCGCGACAGTCTGGAACCATCGCGCGATGGTCAGTTCCCCACCTACTATTTCAGAGGCAGAAACTTGGCCACCAATGCAACCTCAGCCAGGCCTCGTGGCTGGCTGAGTTCCTCTCCTGGCACCAACCAGATTCACCCTCCATGCCTATAAATACCCCCATGCTTCTTCCATTTGAAGGGTTGGTTTTTGATGGGTTTTTTTGGTTAGTTCAATACAAGGTTTTGTGAAGGGTCACAACCTAACCTCCCAAGAACATAGCTTGTTCTTTCTCCTCCATTGCTCAAAATAACTCTCTCATCTCAAACAACCTCAAGCCTCAAACATCAAAGTTCAAGCACTCATTCAAACTCAAAAAGCCAAAGGTATAGCTTACCGTGGTTGCTCTCTATTCTGATCCCTGAGGGGGCTGGCATTGTAACGCCCCCATTTTCGGGTTCGTTAATTAAACATTTTATTGAATTAAAAGGCTAAGAGTCAAGCTCATTATTACAACATAAGTCTTACTAGAGTACTTCTTTTATTACACAAGGATGGAAATTCTAAGGTATTCTATTACTCCGCTTCTTCCTCCATCCTAGCAAGCTCTTCGGCTCCAAAAGCCTCCAATGTGTACTGTTCACCTTGCTCATCAATTAACTCTGACACATTATACCAGCGTCGCCCCCAGTATAATATGTCAGGGTCACCAAAAAGGTAACACCGTGAGCTACAAGCTCAATAGAATAAACCATACCCACTAACTCTTAATTTACAGCAAGGAAGCATATAAACAATTACACATGCTCATTCAACAACATAGATAATTAATGCCACATCCACATTCTCTATCTTTATTAGCGTTGGTGTCATGCCTTTTCTCGAGTTTCTCCTACGTGACTCGTCGTAACCATGTCAACCTTTTCACCTTTACCAAAACCACAATTTCCAAAGTTTCTTTCACAAATTGCTACTACAAGGCTACCAAGTCCGGCTTCATTAGTAACACACACGATGGCTACCAAGTCCGGCCATATCATGGTTTTCAAAACATACTCTTTCAAATCTTGCATTGATTCCTTTTCGCGGAGAACCAAGCCATATTTCCACATGAGACTACCACGTCCGGCCCCATTGGAAATCTTCGCAATGAGCTACCAAGTCCGGCCACATTACGGTTTTCAAACACTTACACAACGACTACCAAGTCCGGTCATTATGAAATTTCAAAATATTTTCGCATGTTAATCCCATCTTTTCTTTAACCACACCCTAGGTGTCATGTTTCTACTTTCTCGGTTTTTGTGTCTCGTTCGCATGCCAAGACTCCGCGGTAATTCTTTTCATACTTTAAGAAATCTTGAAACTAAACTAGTAAGATCATCCAACTCTATATTCGCTATCATGCTCATATTAACACATAATCATGCTCAATCACACTTAAGCATAACGCCACATGTACGGACGCCTTTGGAGTGATAAATCACTTATGCTTAAATCAATAACCACAAGTAATGTAAGTAAACATGTAATCATGCTCATATCATCTTAAGATCAAAATGAAATCACTACAGCTTAATCCAAAAGCATGCTTCCTTAAGTTCAAAACAGCATATGTTTATTGAGTGTTTCTAACGTTATGCTAATCATGCCATGGTTAACCAAGTTAACATCTTATAAACATTTCTAGTCATGCTTAAGGAATGTAGATAAGGTAATCTACGTATACTTAGAATTTTGAAGGTTTAGAATAATCTACAATTATTTCGAAATACGCATACAATACGCTATACTTAGAATTTGGGAAGTATAGGAAAATTATACTATACTTAAAGTTAGGCCGTAAGGAGTATTCTACCGTTCTTCTTGGCGGTAGGCGGCTACGGATTAGGAAAATGGTACGTCGGACGGAGTAACGGCTTAGGAATGGCTTCGATAGCTTCGAAAGAGAAAGGTTTCTCTCGAAACTAAGTCTTGACTAACACTACTAAAACTTTTGGATCGGTAGGGTGGCGGAGTGGCGGCTTAGTGGCGGCACTAGAAGAGTTTCTTGAAGAACTAAGGAAGAACCTCAAGAACAACTAAGAACTAAGCAAGAACAACAAGAACACTAGACTTTCTAGAGAGAAGTTGGAGCAATGCTTGAAGGTGTGAGTTCAAGGCTTGAATGGCTTGCTATTTATAGGCCAAGGTTGGTCTATTATCCAAGAGCCAATCTTTCCCCTAACATTTGTTATCAAATGGTTAATAGATTGACTAGATTTGATGGTACTTAGATTGGGTGAGGTGTTGGGCTAAAGGACATGACTAGGCTTGTTTGTACACTTGCACACATCACACAATCTTTCTCTCCCTCTCTCCCGGCCTCTCTCTCTCTCCCTATCTATCTCTTTCTCTCTCTCTCTCTCTTTGGTCCAATGTACTAAGGTACAAGGGTTGAAAGACTACAAGATTTTCTTTGTTCTTTCTTCTAACCTAGGACAAGGTTTAAGGTTATTCTATGGGGTTTGTGTCTAGTCTAGTACTTTGAAAGAATAAGAAAATTAGATATGGTTGTCCTTAGGGTTGAAAGAATAAGAAACCCTAGATATGGTGGTACATGGTGATGCAATAGGATGACCAATGCTAGATATGGGAGTACACTAGTCACACACATCACACTCTCTCTCCCTCTCTCAACCGGCCATCTCTCTCTCTCTCCCTCTCATCTCTCTCTCGGCTTCTCTCTCCCTCTCTCTCTCTCTCTCTCTCTCTCTCTCTCTTAGTCCAATGGACACCTAAGCATGAAAGGACTAAGGGTTGGTGGTTTGATTTGGAAGAGTAAGGATTTTGTGTAAGTCAATCTAGTACTAATAATCTAATCTATGTCAACCTATTTCTCTTCTTCCATAAGTACAAGTACTTATATATATAGAATTAGGGTTTTGGTAGAGAAAGATCAAGAAGGTACTGTAGACACCCCAATTTGGCCTAACAATTATTTCAAGTCCCACCTTGGGACAATCCCGATGATGAAACGGATACAGTGATTGCTGATTGCTTCCTTGAGAACCTTAGGACTTTCGGTAAGAACTTTGAGCCACTTAGAGGACCCAATTCAGAGCCATACAGCCTTTCAGACAGAAATACAGAAGCCTAGGAGAATCCATCTGTCGGCCGTAACATCGATCTAACGGCCATAACATCAATCCCTCACCCGAGCAACCTGTTGCCAGCAAAATCTCCCTGAGAGATCAATTCCTCGGCCGCAAGATCTATCCTTCGACCGAGACATCCATTCCTCGGCCGCGTGATCTATTACTCGGCCGCCAGATCGACCTTTTTCCAGACTCTCGAACGTTCTGTCAGACGTTTGGTTTGATCCAACTACACTACCTTTCCGATGCGTTCGGGCTACGCTCAGAGATCACGACGTAGAGTTAGAGATGCATTGCAATTGCAATTGCCATCTCGTGATTTGATTGGCCGGAGTGAGTCATCCCTATGCCTATATAAAGGAGCCTTTGGGCTCCGAAATAAAGACAGAAATTGATATACCTACACACTCTCTCAAGCCTCGAAACTCTGCACAAATACTCTCTCAAACCCACTCTTCAAAAGCCCCAACCTCCCGAAGGTAGCCGTCAATCCGACGATCAAACCCCGAAGTTCAAACCCTAACCCTAGGGTTCTCGATCAAGCAATCAATCAATCACGCCCAATCCAAAGCAATCAAGCAACTGAGGGATCAAGGTGGTGAGGCCCAACGGCCTCTGGTTTGCCTTATTTACTGTCCCTTTTTACTAATCGTAACGTTTTGATTTTCTGTTAAATCTTTCTGTCTGGTGTGAGGAAGAACACCGACCGGGGCTTCGATCCCTCGGCCGGTATATCAAACCAGGGAGATCCCTCGACCGTGACATCCATTCACCGGCCGCGAGATCTATCTCCCTGGGACATTTTGTTTGTTTTATCTGCTTTCTGATGCATGCTCATTTATCGCACTGGCTCGCTTTACTTACTGTTTAAAGGAATGAATAAACAGATTATGTGTTGGAATTAAACAAAGCATCTATACGTCTTATGTTGAATGATTATGGGCCAGTCTCACGACTGGGCAAAGAGGGGTGCCTAACACGTTCCCCTTATTGTACTTTTGGCTCACGTATCCAGAATCTCTATCTGTTTTCCCAGTTTTAATAAACTGGGTGGCGACTCTATTTGATGATAACCGTTATCATGTGGCGATGTTCCTAGCCATGGGAATGTCCATGATTTTGGTTTATGAAGTGAGCAACCAATCGAACAAACAACGTGATCAATCTGTATGGCGATGCCCCGCTTGGGAGGTGTCTACAGTTTTTGGCGACTCTGCTGGGGAATATGAGAGCCATAACCAAAAAGTTCAACATAAGACTAATACATGCCTTGTCTAATTCATTTATCATATGCATCGAGCGGGCAACCCGTTGAGTTCACCTGATATCCCGGCATGACACGGGCTATGTTGGGGGTTCCAGCAAACTCCACAGTCACTCGTACCTAGTGGTATATCAAAAAGGAAATCACCCAATCGCCGCCTATGATGGGCTGGTGAGAGGATTGGTGCCCTTTGACAACGGAGCACCCTGAAACTACCAAAACCTTGCATGCTTTGGAAAGCCATAGAACTTATCAAACTAAGACAGGAACCTACAGGCTAGGAACTTACTTGCATTCTACTTGCAAAAGTTCTTCCTCACACCTTGTATCATTTGTTGTTGTATTAACTCTTTCTGTGCAGAAGGGTTGGGATTTTCAACCCAAATCCTAACCCTACACAGGCCGAATACTGACTTCCAGGTATTCTATTTTTCAAGCAGGCACAATAGGTAGGTTAAAGAAGCAACCTCAGCCAGTTTTATACTCTTACAATACCCGAAGCCACGCCAAACAGAGGTCTTTACAGTCATCTCACCGGTCGCCTTCGTCTACCAAGACACTCTCACCGCAACGGTCCCAATCAGTTTCAGGGACTTCGCGGTCGTCTCCTCAACAAAACCGATTATCTACCCGATTCCAAGCCTCACCAAGCAATCTCCCTACCTACATCCCAAAAATGGCAGACAATGATGCTACCATCGCCGAGCTCCGAGCCCAAATTGCCTATTTACAAGCTGAGAAAGCAGCAAGAGATGCTGAAGACAAGAAAAAGGAGGAGGAAGCAGAAAATCCTCATGAAATTATAGAAAATCCTGAATTGGTCAAACAGGTCAAGGAGATCAAGCACGCTTTGGCTCGTTCACAAGGAGACCAAATTCTAGATTTCGAAGGACTCTGTCTCTTTCCAGAATCTCAACTGCCTGGACGGTTCAAAATGCCAAACATCGAGAAATTCAATGGGACTGGTAACCCTACCAGCCACATCCGCCATGTCATCAACACTCTGAAGCCTATGGGCTTGACCGACGAGCTCATCGCTCAATTGTTTCAAAGGACTCTCACTGGAAGCGCCCTCGATTGGTTTCTCACTTTGGAATTTGTGCACTATCAAACTTGGCCTGAAATTGCTAACGCTTTTGTCAAGCAGTATGCGTACAATGTCCAGATTGAGCTAACTACCCGAGACTTGGAGATGACTAAACAAGAATCCAATGAGGACTTTGCTACCTTTGTGGCAAGATGGAGAGAGAAGGCTGCCAAGATGAAAAGCCGCCCTTCCGAGGAAGATCAAGTGAGGATAGTTGTCAAGAACTTACAGCCCAAATACCTCACTCACATTTACACTCAAGCTATCACCGACTTCAAACGTCTACACGCCACTGGATTACAAATCGAGGATGGGATCAAGTTGGGCCTCATTGGAAAAGAAGAAATCCCTCCACCCAGAAAAACCTTTCCAAACCGTGCATCTCCTGCCTCCGTCAACACCCTTGACTCAGTCTTGCCACAAGACCCTTTCCAAACTAGCTCATCTAGAAACACGAATCGCCCTCGCCGCAATTTCAGCCCACTCTATATGACCCCATCCCAAGCCTTAGCCATCCTAAGCCGTCAAGGGCACCTTAGGCTCTTGAATAATCTGCCTCCTCAGCCACCTTATGGCCCAAGCTATGATGCCAATAAGCAATGTGCTTACCATCAACACCCTGGACATGAGACAGACCGCTGCATGCGTCTTCGTCATGACATCCAGGATCTCATTGATAGTCAAGCCATAAAACCTCCTAAGCCTAATGTACAAACCAATCCACTTCCCGCTCACAACAACGAACCACCGCCCCAAAATATCAATCTCATAAGCCTATCCAATAGCCCCACATATAATCCTGCCCTACACATTATTCCAAATACCCGAGCCAAACCACCCCTAATCCTCTCTGAGAACGAGGAATGCTTTGCAACAGAGGGAGAACCCCACATCTATGCCATTGATGATGGAGATTGGTGGTTGGACATGCGTCAAGCCTTGCCAAATGATTGGAAAGTTGGAAGAATTGAGCCTGCTGATCCTTGGGGTACCCAAGAAGAAGAAGTGGGTCACCTCACCCGAAGCGGAATGGTGTATAAGCCTCCTAAACTAAGTGGGGAAAGTTCAACCTCAACGCGAGTAATGGAAGAAGAGGAAAAAGAAGAAAGCCAAAGGACCGAACCTGAGGAAGACAGGGTGCTAAGACAACTAAAGAAAATCCAAGCTGATATCTCTATTTGGGGATTGCTTATGTCCTCCTACGAGCATCGTAACTCCTTCTTCAAAACCTTGGGGAAAGCCAAAGTTCCCATCGACATCACCCCCGAAGAACTCGTGAGTTTCATAATGGCGTCAAAAGCTCCAAAACCAACGATAGCTTTCACTGACAAGGATCTACCTCCTGAAGGGCCTGCACACAACAAACCTCTCTACATTTCACTTAAATGTCTCACCAAATGGATCCCACTGGTCTTGGTAGATAACGGGTCTGCTTTAAACGTATGTCCTCAAAGAACCCTCGACAAACTAGGGGAAAACACCACCGACGTGCGCCCTTCAAGCCAAGGAGTAAAGGGGTATGACAATTCAAAGAGAAGAGTGGTTGGGTGTGTCACACTGCCCGTAGAAGTGGAGAAGATCAAAAGGGATGTGGAGTTCCATGTGATGGATATACCGGCCACCTTCAATCTTTTATTAGGAAGACCTTGGCTACATGACGCTGGGGCAGTACCTTCCACTTTGCATCAAAAAGTCAAATTCGCGGTAGATGGAAGGGTTATAACCATTCTGGGGGATTCATCAATCCGGGCTCATTCTGATACGCCTGTCCAAGAGGTAGAAACCGAGGAAACCTTCCTTACTGGATTCAGCCTTGAGGAAGCAACTGCTGTGCAAGCCTTAATGGCTGAGAGAAACTTCTATGTAAGCACCCCCGCCATATGGATGATGAAGAAGCAAAAATACCTCCCTGGGTTGGGTTTAGGCAAAAGATCACAAGGCATCTCGCAAATGATTGATCCTCCGCATAATCAATACGCCTTTGGTCTTGGCTACACCCCGACAGAAGCCGAGGTAAAAAGGAAGAAAAGCATGGAAAAGGCTAAGGCAAGAGGAAGCAGGGTCAAAGAAGAGAAACTCGTGATCCCAAAAACGCTCAATGGCTAGTTTGTGAGAGAAGGAGAAGACTTTCCATTCTGTGGCTTCGCAGAGACATGGGAAGACGAAGTTACCAAGCAACGGTACCCTGGAATGCAAATCTTCTTTGATCAGGAATGGACCGACAGTGATTTGGAAGAAGAATCAACCAATTCATCTCCTACTCCCGAAGACTGGATTGAAGTGCTGACTGAATTTGACCTAAAGATTCTGTATGGCAAAGAGGGTGAAGAAGAGTATAAAACTGCAAAAGGAAAAGGAACCACTCCTGAAATATCGCAGTAAATCACATGACAAAAACATTGCTTTCATTTCCTAAAGACAAGTTAGGACATGTTTTGGGCCCCTGTTTGGGCATTATCTATGATTGAATAAATCCCCAATTTATCACTTCTATGCTTGACAAATGATTCCATCTTTAAAATGTGATTGTTATACACTACAATCCCTCTACCAAAGATAAAAGGATTTCAAGAATCTAATTCTTTATGTTACCGACCAAAAGGAAAGAGGGGACGAATCCTGGTTACTTAGAACTAGGCTTTTTATCAAAACTCAAGAAAAAGACGCTATCTCCGTGAGAACACTTAGGGTTAGCTTGCCCATTGTGAAAGTACAAACACAACCGGAGATTCATAAAAACATCTCCATCAAATTCCTCTCCAAACACCTCTTGAGAGAAAAATGCTCGTTGGGTAAAATATACACCCAAGCAAAAGTAAGAGCAAAGCCTGCTAGGACAAAGAAAAAGCGAAAAACACAGCCTAGGCAAAAGTTAAGGCATTTGAAGGAAAGCTCGCTAGGGACTCAACCTCTATCAGGTAACCTAGGCAAAATCTAGAGCGTGAGAGAAAGGAAAATTAAGAGTGAAAACCCAACCCCCAAAGGTGGTAATCTTGGAACTACGTAAAAGGCCTGATTCCCTGATTGGGATACGTAGGCAATCTCGCGTCGAGATACGGCCCAAATATTTGGAGAGAAGAAAGATGATACCAAAATGGTTTGTACTCAATGATAGGCATAGCTAACCCTGCGTATTGAGCTCATAAAAGATGAGTTAGTCATTTTCCAGGGAATTGGCAAAAACAAAGGTATACAAGAATCATCGTTCGTCCTCTCTGACTCAAAAGTCATCGACATAAGGGACCAAGCATTCTAACAAAACATGGCAAAGAGATTGCAAGAATAACAAAAGCAAATAAAAAAGCTTGAATCAAATGCAAGTGTAAGAAGGGAAAAACACCGTTTGGCTAATAGCAAAAACCTAACTTCTTTAGGAAATGGAAGTAGCGGCCGAAGAATGGAACCCTCGGCCGAGTGATCCATTCCTCGGCCCAAGTTTAAATCCAGGCATTCACAAAACTTTGAAAGTTATTGCATGAATATCTAATCTCTCATACATGCTGAGGATGCTTCAAATACAAACAAAAAATAATAATAATAATACAAATGTCAAATTATCTGTTTTTAGAACTAACAAATACAAGTACAAGAAAGGAAAGGCTAGCTACTGCCCACGACCCCTCTTGGGCGCGGGATGAAAACGCTCAGGAACTGAGACACTGATCCTCTGTCCCTCGCCAGTCGCGGCATCTCCATCACCAGCTTCAGTACTCCCACCCTCGCTAACTCCAGCACTCTGGGTGACCGACACTGTCGGTACTCGCTCTGCTTCAAGCTGCAGAGACACAGGATATAGGCATTTAGTTTCACATGAAACATAGGATGGAAAAAGAAGAGATCAAAGGATGCATACCGCAGCTATTCGGCCGCGCTATTGCCGAGCCAAAGCCTCTGCGCTCTGGAAAGCACGCAACCATTCCTGAAACACCCCAGCGGGCACCTGCAGAGGAAGCAATTGCATATACAATCAAGTAAGCAAGGAATGCTGAAGGAAACCAAAGCGGAATCTACAAATATTACCTGCTGGATCCCGGCAGGAAGCACGTAGAACTGCGTAGTACACGGTGTCAGTGGCAAACGCTCCTCTTCTCCACTTGCATTGTGGAAAGAAATGAAACTGGGGGCCCGTGGCCAAATAGGAGGAGCAGCAGCAGCAGTAGTGGTAGGAAGGGTCAAGGAGGCCGAACGAAAGGCTGAGTAGTCTCCTACTACAAGAAAACTCAGGGCTGGCTGCCTCTCAAGAGCAAGTAGCAAGCTATCCCCGGTCAAAAGATGGGTCGATCTCATGCCAACAGGAGGAGGGAGAGGAACAAGCTGCAACGCCTCGGAACGTGGAAAGTACTGGCTCGCTACCCTCTCCCCAAGATACCACGCTCTCGAAAATGGCCCCTCCAGAAGGAAGTGCTGGCTGTCCAACGCCCGAGCTGAGGTCAACTCCAAAGGAGCATCGTCAAGTAGCATGCCCCATGGGTCAAAACGCACCTATAACAAGGGAAGTAGCATCAAAATGGCAGAATGAGGAAATTGCACGAAAATCAGAGGATGAAGAAGATGTCATACCTGATCCACCGTTAGGCGATCCAAAACTCGCCTCCAAGCCAGCAAGTCCATGGCGGGCGACCGTGACTTCCGAACACCTTTCAACCAACGGGCTGCCCGCGGAACGAACCTAGGCTCTCTGTGCCCAGTCGGAGGAGGAAACTGCAGCAAGTGCTCAAAAGCCCAAAGCTACAAGCAAAGACGGAGAACATGAATAATAAAGATAGAAGCAACAAGACAATAATGCAGAAATCAAAATGTATACCTCGAGAATACGATGGTGTCCGCCAAGCGACAAACTAACTCCCCGGGAACAAGCACTGAGGTGTCCGTACAACGTGGCTAGGGCAGGAGTTCCCCAATCAAACTCTGCTATGGTCTCTAAGTGCACCAAAGCAGCCAAGAACTGGACATGTACCGAATTCTCCTTGTTGCAAAACAAAGTTTGCCCAAGGAGATAAAGCAGGAAAGCTCGTACCAGCTGAGAAAGGGGAATCTCCGTCAAGATATCAGCTTGATCAAACTCTTCCTGAAGCCAGGTATATGTGATATGGCCACTCTCTGATACGATGGGAACCTTCCCCAAAAGATATCCAAGGGCACCCTTCCGCTCATGGATCCGTGGGTCAATTGGAAGAGGATCGCCGCCAACCCTCAGGCCTGTGAGCAAAGCAAAGTCGCCCGGAGTGATCGTCATCTCCCCAGCCTCCAGAAGGTGGAAAGTGTTGGTGGTATCCCACCACCGCTCAACCAAGGATGTGGTCAATCCCAACTCCGCCTTCGGAAGATGGAAACCAAGTATCAAGGGCTCGAAGCCAGCCAAAGCAACCGCATCCTTGGCTTCCTGAGGAAGCCTCTCATACCACTCAAACACCTGGGGGCAGCTTCCCCACACGCGCAGCCTCTCGTTTGCTTGACAAAATACGAAGAAGGAATCAAATACACAAGACATCGCCTATACAGGGGGCAACTTCTAGAACTCAAACTCCCTATCAAAATATCAAACTATCACTCTGCGAAATCTCACATGTGAAAATCATTTGACAGGATAAAATTCTACCTTCTTGTTGGTGGAACCAAAGTGCTGCTCTGGCTCCCTGTGCAAGACCTCAGGTGGGATGTCACTAAGGGGAGGACGGTATCGCAAAGAACCACCATGCCCGACCAAGTGAACCTGAGGAGCGTAAGTGGCAACGTCAAAACGGGGAAGAATATCACCACCCACATCAGTAGAAATCTCGGGTTCAACCCCGGGAGGAATGGGTTGCGAGGAACTCCCCCCAGCAGCGGCCCTATGCCGACTTGAACGCAAGACGCGGGAACTTGAAACCCCGCCAAGAATCTCGGCCTCAACGGCTGGAGCCTTACCCGTGTCCCTAGGCACGGCAGGAACACTAGACGGCGGAGGAGGAGGCAGAGACGAGGCCATGGCAGCCAAGGGAAGGGATGACCGGAACTGTGGGGTCGAAGGAGAAACGACGGCGGGGGGGGAATGGCAGCGGCCGGCGAGGAGAGAGAGGAGAGAACGGCGGCGATCGTTTAGACGAGAGGAAAGAATGAGGAAAGGAAAGGAAGATATGACCCGCGAGATCGATTTAACTAAACTTAAAATGATTTCCTGGCTTTTGGCGTTCTCACGGCCGAGACATCCATTACTCGGCCGAGACATCAATTCTTCGGCCGAGGGATCGATCTCCTGGCCCCTTAATCAAATTCCCTCAGCAACAGCAGATTTTGCTCGATGCACTAGCTCAAGCCACTACAGACTTCTAAGTCCTCAACCAACCAAGTAGCCTTCGGGGCACCCCTGAGCCAACGCAACATGATCAAAACCAGCCTTGGGGGCATACCCAAGTATGAGGAAAATCTCTCTCCATAGACTACTGACCGAAGCTCCCACTACGGCAAAACAAGACACCTGGCAGCTCTATGCCTATATACACTTGATGAAGCAGTTTTGAGTCCGGCACAGACCTGATCCTGCAAAACAAAGCTGAAGTAAAAGTCACCGGTGTGGTGGCTTGCCAACCACCCTCCGATGCCTAAGTCAGTATTGGACTTGCTATTTTGTAGGAGAATTGAGATTCTCGGTTGTATCTGAGCGTACCTTTATTGGAGTTCTACCGTCGGTTTTATAGGCATTTAATGGGAGGTTGAGTCCTAGTAGGACTGCATTCCGGAGATATTTGGATCACTTCGGCGAGGTGAGTGGAGTCCCACCTTGGTTGGAACTCCACGAGCACCCACCTTCAGGGTGGAATCCTTATCTGACGTTTGTTGATGATTAGGATGAGCACATTGTGCTTATCCTCCTGGTTTTACTCCCTTATCCCGTGGGATTTGGGCTAATGGCATGACGTACTTCGATGGGCTTGGATCAGCTTTGTGTCACAGCTGGTCCTACTTGGACTAGCTTTGTGTCTTAGTTGGTCCTCAGACTCGGCTCCAGCTCTGCCTTTCAGGCGTAGCTGGGGCCCTCTTTACTCGCTGCAGGTGTTGTTCCCCTGGGGAGCTTAGGCAAGGCTGATACCTACTCCCCAGGTCCGTGCCTGCGGCACAGCTGGCCGTACCAGATTTTATCCTACTTACCAGGTACTCCCCTGTTTCTAAGCTCCAACTCGTAGCTGGAGGTTGGAAACATAGTTCAGACCTGAGTGGCGGTTGGCGCTTTTTCCCTTTCTTGGAGGGTTTAAATGCATGCTACGTCGTGGGACAGGTGTCGACATTTCAGTTACTTTGGCGCTCAGAGGTGGACGACGAGGATTTAGGAGTGTTTATCGGGATTGGCGCTGCAACGCTTAAGCTGTTTCAAAGTTCTGATCAAGATTTCTATAGTTCGTGTTCAGATCATCCCAGGCGATATTCTTGCACGAAAACCCTTCTTCTCCGTCCTTCCTTCGTCGTCGTCTTTTAGAGCCCGTCTTTTGTAGGTACGTTCTCTCTTTTCTTGCTGTTCTTTGCTTCTTTTCATGTTCGATCCCTCATCTTCCGGTGTAGAAATTTCCAACCCAGAACGGGGTACTCTAGGGGAGTTCATTCACGCTAGATTAGCTTACTTTGTTTTTGCTAACCCTACTCCTGCCGTTGTAGAAAATTTCGCCCCTGGTTTTGTGGTTCTTCAAGATAGGGTTTTTCGTAGTCTTTTTGCTTTGTTGTCTTCCTTATACTCTCGGTCGTCTTTCGTTTCCCCAATGTCGGGGAATGCTATTGATTTTTCCTCGATTCTTCAAGCTGAAGAATCGACAGTAGACGAAGAGGTCCCATTGCGGCGTGGCAACGTGGTCAGGGCCCCGTCGCATGTGGGTCATTTTGATGGTGTTAGGTCCCTATCTCCTCCGTCATCGTCAACGGGCCCCCGTAGGGTTACAAGTTTTTCTGCTTCCACTATCCCTTCGACAATCACAAATGAGGAGTTGGCTGTGTTGAGGGTTAGGTTTTCAATTCCACCGTCCGTGACTCTTAGGAGACCTTTAGGGTCTGAGCGAGCCTGCTCTTTGGTTGAGAACGAGGTATGTGTTTACGTTGGGGCTTTAGAAGGGGGGCTTCGTTTGCCCTTCCCTACCGTGGTTAGGGAAGTGTTGAGTTTTCTGGGTTTGGCTCCTGGCCAGATCGTTCCCAACTCTTGGCGTTTACTGATCGGCTGTGCTGCTCTTTGGGGAGCCATGTCGGATGGTCTTACGCCTCTGACAAAGGGGGCCTTTCTAAACCAGTTCCAAGTTAAGGAGGCTCCTGGGGGTGTAGGATGGTATTACTTTGCCAAGAGACCTGGCGGAGGAGAGTTGGTCACTGATCTTCCTCACGTCCATAGAAACTGGAAAGATAAGTTTTTCTTTGTTGGTGGAGATGGATGGGAAGTTTTGGACTGGGAGATTGGGTCCTATACACAGCATGTTCCTTCTGAATGGGGGGAGCCCATTGCCAGTTGTAAGCTGTGGCTTTCTTTCATTTTTCTTGACTCTTGCTTGCTCTTAGCACTTTTTATTTTAAAGTTCTCTATTTTATGCTTTTGTGCAGCTCGTGCCTCGTATCCTTCGACCTCAGTCATAGAAGCAGAACTGAAGTTAGCTCGGAGCTACGAATTTCACAGCTGGGACTTGCTTGTGACTCCAGAATCTTTGTCCACCTACCTGCTGGGTCCTGAAACATCTAGTGAGGCTTTAGCTCTTTTGAGAGGTATTTCCAGTTTCTGTTTGAGTATTTTAGGCTGCCTGCTGACTTTTCTTATTTATTCTCCCTTGATTCCTTTTCAGAGGAAGAAGGAGAGAATACAGGGATGGCACCAAAAATGGACAAGAACCTGCTGGCTCAACTGAAGTCTGAGAGGGTAAAGCAGTCGCCTGGAGGTGGAGCTCAAAAAAGGAAGAGCTCACGTCTCCAGAAGGAGCTGAATGTTGAGAGCTTCTTGGATGCTGACTTCTCGAGAGATCCCTCTCTTGACTTAGTGGTTGAACTGCTTGAGGTGGATGGTGGTGAAACTTCAAAGAGGAAGGCAAAAGGTGCAGCCGTAGAAGGTACCCCTGCTTCCAAGAAGGTGAAGACTGTCGCTGGTCCCTCCACTCTGGCTAATTTCCAAGAGGCTTTGGAAAGTGCCTCTGGGTTGCTCTGTGCTGCTGACAAAGATTCACTGGCGGAGATGTCTCTCCAATCTGTGGGGGAGCTTATGTTGGTCGAGATGGCAATGGTAGGCCTTTCTGTTTTTTGTCAGCTAGCTTTTACAAGTGTTCCTTTGTTTAATTCTGTCATCTTTTTTCGCAGGCTACGGCTCGTGGTCGTTTCCTGCTTTCCCAAATCCTTGGTTTGGGGAAACAAATGGCTGCACTTTCTGATACCAACAGTAAGCTTTCCAAGCAGAGTGCTGCCATGATTGCAGAGCTTCGGAAGCTGACAGCTGAGAGGGACAGTGTCCTGAAGTCAAAGAGAGGTTTGGAGGAGGAGAGGGATACTGCTGTAGCTACTGCTCGGAGTTTGGAGCAAAGAATCCTTGGTTGGGATAAGGAGAAAGAGAGGTTCAAGTCTACAAGTTTGGGGATGCTAGAGAAGGTAAAGAATGCCCGTAGAGACGCCATTGAACTCTTCCTTCAGTCCCTTGAGTACCGTCAAGAGATTACCCAGCAATATTTTGATGGGTTTGAAGCCATGAGGAGCCAGGCAGCCTTGGCTTTCCCAGACTTGGATTTCTCCAAGTTTGAGGTTGATGACGAAGAAGGGCCCTCATGTCTTGACGGGGGACAGAAAGGAGGAGAGGAAGGTGATGAAGTAGTATCCAAAGATATATCAATTCCGAGCTCTTCGATTGCTTCCCTTCTTAGCACTCCGGAAAAAGTCTCTCTCCCTCTCGAAGTTCCAATCCAGGCGGTAACATCTCCTGGCCCATCATTTGGTGATGGGCAGGCTATTAACACCCCGAGCCTTTGAATGGCTCTTTAAAACTTTTAACTTCCTTGGGTTTGTAACACACTTTAAATACTTTTCGTACTTTGTGTTTTTGGGGGTGGCCTTGAGTATGGCCCATATACATTTCTGACGTTTGTTGAGAATGATCTTTATAAGATCATGTCTTGAGGGCCTCCCATAGGCTCGTTTTAACAGGTACAGGTACCCGTTTTGAAGAGGTAGAAGATACTCTTCTTATGGTATGGCATTTTCCACTAGTCTTTTGTCTAGCCATTTTGATTTTGCCAATTCCTGTCCTTGCTGCTTTGTTGAGTGCTATGGCTTGTAAGTGGTATGCCTTTTTGCTGTACCAATTTGCTTCTTTTTGTTCGGTTTAGACAGGAATCTGGGAGCTTTGCAGTGCATTGCATTGTAGTGCAGTTGTACTACGTCTCTTACTCCCCTAAGTGGGTTAAATGCTTGCGTCCAAGCAATTAAGACACTTATATAGTTTAACCCTTAGGTTTTTCTTAGTGAGTTGCTTCATTAATAACTTGTGGCTACAAAGCTATGCTTCGTTGTTTGAGCCTGAGAGCACACTTAAGCATGTTCAAATTAATGCATAGCCGTGCTACGTCTTTGAGTTTCGAAAATTTTTCGATGCATAGCTGTGCTACGTCGTTTTAAGTTTTTCAGAATATACTGAGCTTTGTTAAATCAGTGGATAGCTGTGCTACGTCGTTTTTGAGCTCTGAAAATTTTATCAAAGCTGTTAAATCAATGCATAACTGTGCTACGTCGTTTTGAGCTTTGAAAATTTTATAAAGCTGTTAAATCAATGCATAGCTGTGCTACGTCGTTTTTGAGCTTTGAAAACTTTATCAAAAGCTGTTAAAATCAATGCATAGCTGTGCTACGTCGTTTTTGAGCTTTGAAAATTTTATCAAAGCTGTTAAATCAATGCATAGCTGTGCTACGTCGTTTTTGAGCTCTGAAAATTTTATCAAAGCTGTTAAATCAATGCATAGCTGTGCTACGTCGTTTTGAGCTCTGAAAATTTATCAAAGCTGTTAAAATCAATGCATAGCTGTGCTACGTCGTTTTTGAGCTCTGAAAATTTTATCAAAGCTGTTAAATCAATGCATAGCTGTGCTACGTCGTTTTGAGCTCTGAAAATTTATCAAAGCTGTTAAAATCAATGCATAGCTGTGCTACGTCGTTTTTGAGCTCTGAAAATTTTATCAAAGCTGTTAAATCAATGCATAGCTGTGCTACGTCGTTTTGAGCTTTGAAAATTTATTAAAGCTGTTAAATCAATGCACAACTTTATTACTCTGCTGGGTATTCCTTAAGTTGTGTGATCATCATAGCTCTTTTTCAGAGTTAAAGCCGTCAGCATTTAATTACTTGGCTATCGTTTCAACTGCTCGAGGTAGTGGGGTGTGTAACTTCCCATTATCCCAAGCGGTTGAGGTTTGTGATTTTGATTTTGATCATGCTGATTGGTTCAGCAGGCGGTTATTGAACCGCATAATTTTGGCTATAAATATCAGCGGGTTGCAAGGGATGACTCCCATTCCAATTTTAACTTCGAATTCGCCAATGGCAAGTAACGATCGTATCACTGAGTTATGCCAGGAGTTGCAGAATCTGAAGACAGCCATTACTGGGCTGACCTTGAAGATGGAGGCCATGGCGGATTCTATTTCTGTCATGGAGAAGACGGTCCGCATGGTGCTGATAGCCAACTGGGACCAGTTGGAGGCTTTTCGTGGGCAACCGGCGCCACCAGTTCCTTCTCCGCCGAGGGAGGGAGGTAGTGATTAGGTTGCAACTCTGTGGGTTTTGTCCATAGAGTTTTTATGTAAAAGCTGTCCACATTCCTTGGAATGTGGATTATAAATAAAATTTTGATAATTTCATCATTTTGTTTCTCTTATTTCATGCTCAGAGAAGAGTAAATCACGTATAGTGAGAATTTGAAACGATATCCCTCGTGAGGAATTTTATTGGCCACTTGGGCTGATAAACAAAAAGAACACATGGTTCTAACTGGAACTACTGGTTTAATAAAACTTTATTGAACACATAGAGTTTCCTAAAAAACAGAAATAAACTTCCTAAAACTGAAATAAAGTCGGGCTGCAGGTACCTACTTGTAGTACTTTTTCAGATGTTCTGCATTCCATGAGTTGGGTAGCTCTTTTCCCCTTAGGGTTACGAGTCTATATGCCCCAGCTTTGATGTGGTGGAGGACCTGATAGGGCCCTTCCCAGTTTGGGCCTAGTTTGCCCACTTTCCTCCCCGTAGGATCCACCTTTCTTAGGACCAGATCTCCAGCTCGAAAATCTCTTGGTCTAACCTACGCCTCGTGGTATTTAACCATTCTCTGTTGGTAAAGGGCCAGCTTGGCCATGGATGTTTCCCTTGTTTCTTCCAGGAGGTCTAGCTCTGCCCTGAGAGCTTCTTGGTTATCCTGGGGGTCTGGACTTGCAGTCCTGTAGTTGAGGAGTTCGACTTCAATTGGGACTACTGCCTCGGCCCCAAATGCAAGAGAATACGGGGTTTCTCCGGTTGCTGTTCGGGGTGTTGTACGATATGCCCATAGCACATTGTAGAGCTCGTCTGGCCAAGCTCCTTTGGCCTCTCGAAGCCTTTTCTTGATTCCTTTCTTGATTGTCCGATTTGTAACCTCTACCTGGCCGTTGGCCTTCGGATGAGCTTTGGAAGCATAATGTACGTGTATTCCTTTGGAAATACAGTATTCTTTGAGCTGGGCGTTATCAAATTGCTTTCCTCGATCCGTAACTATCACCCTTGGCAGTCCAAAACGACTTATAATGAATTTCCATAGGAAGTCGATTGCTACTTCTGCTGTGATTGTGGCCAATGCCTTGGCTTCGACCCACTTCGTAAAGTAATCAATAGCTACGATGGCATGTTGGACCTGGCCTGCTGCCATTGGAAGTGGGCCAATCAGGTCTACTCCCCACTGGGCAAATGGCCAGGGCCCTTTCATAGGTGTTAAGACAGTGGGGGGCCCATGGATGATGTTTGCAAAGCGTTGGCACTTCTCACATTTTTGGACCATGGATTTGCAATCTTTCTGCATACTTGACCAGTAATATCCTAGTCTGAGGAGTTTGTAGGACAACATTCGGCCACCTTGGTGATCTCCACATGTCCCTTGGTGAACTTCTTCCATAGCCCTTGTGGATTCTGGTGGAATTAAGCACCTGAGGTATGGTAGCGAGAAGCTCCTCCTGTAGAGCACGTCTCCCATGATCAGGTATTTTGCTGCTCTGATTTTCAGTTGCCTAGCCTTGACATTGTCATCTGGTAATGCTCCATTCTGTATATAATCGGCTATGGGGCCCGTCCATGAGTTGCTATAGTCGACAGCTTGTACCTGTATGTCCATGGCAAAGATGCTAGGTAACTCCAAGTATCGTATAGGTGCGTTTGGTGGAATGGCACCTTCTCTGGCCGTGGCCAGCTTTGACAGATAGTCG
This sequence comes from Rhododendron henanense subsp. lingbaoense, assembly GCA_020567845.1. Lineage (NCBI taxonomy): Eukaryota > Viridiplantae > Streptophyta > Magnoliopsida > Ericales > Ericaceae > Rhododendron > Rhododendron henanense. Next base: position 31,295,133 of record CM036313.1, on the reverse strand, counting down.
GCTTCAATGTTCTCTTCCCTTGGGATTCGAACAATGCTGAAGCTTTGCAGCTTCGCAATTTGGGCTTTCACTTTATTCAAGTACTTCTGCATTACTTCTTCCTTCACCGCGTATTCTCCTAGGACTTGTCCTACTACCAGCTGTGAGTCACTTTTTGCCAACACATGGTTGGCAACGACGGCCTTAGCCAGATCTAACCCAACCACGAGAGCTTCGTATTCGGCCTCGTTGTTGGTTGCTTTGAATTCGAATCTGAGCGCGTAGCTTAGGCGTTGCCCCTTCGGGGAGGTTAGCACCAACCCAGCTCCGCTTGCTTCTCTGGTTGTTGACCCATCGACCTGTAGGATCCACGGTTTGGGTTCTTCCTTGGGGGGTTCCTCTAGTTCTGGATAGGTGTACTCCGCAAGAAAATCTGCAAGCACCTGAGCTTTGATAGCGATGCGGGGCTTGTATTCTATGTCAAACTCCCCAAGCTCTATTGACCATTGAATTAAGCGGCCGGAAGTTTCTGGGCAATGGAGGATCCTTCTAAGGGGCTGATCTGTTAATACTTTGATTGAATGAGCTTGGAAATATGGTCGTAACCTTCTAGCAGCTATTACCATGGCAAAGGCCATTTTCTCGGCTCTGGGGTATCTCAGCTCTGCTCCTCGTAAGGCCCTGCTGATGTAGTATACCGGAAGCTGTGCTCCCTGCTCCTCTCTTAGTAAGACTGCGCTGACAGCGTGGGGGGAGACAGCTAGGTATAAAAACAGGGTCTCTCCTTCCTGAGTTCTGCTGAGCAAAGGCGGGGATGTCAGGTACTTTTTTAGCTGGTCAAAAGCTGTTTCTTCCGTAGAGGTCCACTCAAAAGCCTTTTTCAAGACTTTAAAGAACGTCTGGCACTTGTCAGTTGAGCGGGAGATGAACCTGCTCAAGGCTGCGACTCGCCCGGTTAGCTTCTGGACCTCCTTAATGTTCTGGGGTGACTTCATGGTAAGTATGGCCTGAATCTTCTCGGGGTTTGCTTCGATTCCTCTTTGAGAGACCATAAAACCCAGAAATTTCCCTGAGGAGATTCCAAAAGCACATTTTGTCGAGTTGAGCTTCATCTTATATCTTCTGAGAACATGGAAGGTTTCCTCCAAATCTGTTATGTGGTCCCGTGCCTTGGCACTTTTGACCAGCATATCGTCCACATAGACCTCCACGTTGCGTCCAATCTGTTGTTTGAACATCTTGTTGACCAGCCTTTGGTATGTTGCCCCTGCGTTCTTGAGACCGAAGGGCATCACTTTGTAACAATATATCCCTCGATCAGTGATGAACGAGGTCTTCTCCTGGTCTTGTTCATGCATCTGGATCTGGTTATAACCTGAGAACGCGTCCATGAAGGTGAGGAGCTCATGCCCTGCTGTAGAATCTACCAAGGAATCAATCCTAGGCAGTGGAAAACTGTCTTTTGGGCATGCTTTATTGAGATCCGTGAAGTCTACACACATCCTCCAGTTTCCATTGGCCTTTTTCACCATAACCACGTTGGCAAGCCAGTCTGGGTAGAGGACTTCGCGGATGGATTTTGCTTGTACAAGCTTCTCAACTTCTTTGGCTACGGCTTCGTTCCGGTCTGGAGCGAAATTTCTCTTCTTCTGCTTAATAGGTCGGATGGTGGGATCCACGTTGAGCTTGTGAGATATGACCCTTGGGTCAATCCCAGGTATGTCCTCGTGGGACCATGCAAAGATGTCCCTGTTTTTCTTTAAGAATTGCAACAGCTCCGTTCTTGCTACTGAGCTCAAACCTGTCCCGATCCTAACCGTTCTTCCAGGTTTTCCTGGTTCCAGGAGCTCCTCCACTAGTTCCTCTACTGGTTCTCCGTGCTGGAGCTTTTCCTCATCTCGAGTATCCAGATTTTCTATGTTCATGGTAATGTTTGCCCCCTCAGTGAGGTGACGTAACATTCCCGTGCTGCCTTCTGATCTCCTCTAATGCTTACCACCCCTTCTGGTGTTGGGAACTTCATCATCAAATGATGTGTGGAGATTATCGCTCCAATTTTATTCAAAGTTGTTCTCCTTAGTATAGCGTTGTATGCTGAAGGACAGTCAACCACTATGAAATCCACCATGCATGTGATTTGACTACCTTCCTCTCCTATAGTGATAGGTAGGGCTATTTGTCCAGCTGGATAAACGGGCGTGCCTGCAAATCCGACTAGTGGAGACATCATGGGCCTTAGCCTTTCTCGTCCTACTTTCAATTGGTCATACGCGTGGAGGTAGAGGATGTCAGCTGAGCTTCCACTGTCAATAAGTACCCTACGTGTAAGGTAATTTGCTATGACAATGGTGATCACCAATGGGTCATCGTGAGGAAACTGGACGCCCTTGGTGTCTTCTTCTGAAAAGATGATGGGTATCTCCTCCTTTTTCTGGAATTTACTAGGACGGCCAACTGTGTTGACCTCCAAGTATTCCTCCGTTCTCAGTTTCCTGAGGTGCAGTTTTCAAGCGTTGCTAGATTCGCCACCTCCTGCAAATCCTCCGTGGATGACTTTGATCTCTCCAATGTGACCTGATCGGGATGCTGCAGCATTCCTGCCTTCTTTGCTGGCATCTTCCCTTCTAGGTGGTTTTTGGTGCTTTTTCGTTACAAAGCGTTGGAGCCTCCCTCTCTGAATCAAGTCTTCGATTTGCTGCTTTAAATCGATACAATCGTCGGTATTGTGACCGTGGTCTTTATGGAACCTGCAGTATTTGTCCTTAGCTCTTCTGTTGGGATCAGTTCTCAACTTCCCAGGCCATTTGAGGTCTGGGTCGTCCTGCAAATTGCTAAGGATCTGCTCTGCCGTAGCTATGAGTGGTGTAAATTGCTTGTATCGGCCTTGAGGTGGTCCTCCTCCTCGTTTCGGGGAAGATCTTGAATCTGCTTTCTTGCTCTTTGGTTCTCCTCCGGTTTTGCGAGTGGGTTCCCTCCTCTTTCTATCGGGAGGAGGAAATTCACCAATGTGTGACGGCCCTGTTTGGGAATCAAAGCTATCACGTGTGCGTCTTGCATAAACGGCCTCTTCTGCATTCATGTGTTTCTGTGCTCTGAGCATAAGCTCGGCCAAAGTTTTGGGCGGCTCTTGTGATAAGAGGTATAGAAACTGTCCTGAATACAGTCCAGCAATGTATGCTGTTATGCTCACGCTATCATCAGCTTCGTCAATCTGGACCACCTCCTTGTTGAACCTGGTGGTGTACTCTCTCAAGGATTCCCATCTTCCTTGTTTTACCGTCAGTAGATGTGTAGCTAGTTTGCCGTAGCGTTGGCCAGCTATGAAGTAGCTTATGAAGCTTGTGCTAAGCTCTTTGAAACTACTGATACTTCCTGGTGGGAGTTTATTAAACCATGCTCGAGCACTTCCCTTAAGGGTGACAGGGAATGCCCGACACATCACCTCGTCTGGCACTGCTTGTAAATGCATTAAGGATTTATAAGTTTCTAGATGATCCAATGGGTCCGTGGAGCCATTGAATGTTTCCAGATGGGGCATCTTAAATTTTCTAGGGAGTGGCAGCCCCATGACGTCAGATGTGAAGGGTGAATCTGTGTTTTTCACCAACTCTTCCACCGTGGCGGGAGTTTGTGCTTTAACATGTTTCATTAACCCATCAATCTGATCTTGCATTTTGTTCTAAGCTTCTAAATCATGGGAAGTCCTTTCCATGGGTGGCTTTCCACCTTTCTTTCGATTCTGGCTTTCCTTTTCACTGGATTCGCCTTTTTCTTCGTCATCCTCTTCGTCTTGTCGATTGTGTCGTGAATTTAAAATGCTTGGTTCGGAGATTTGCTTTCGCAAGTCCGCGTTTTCCTGCATCGCAGTCTGCAACCCTTGGGTTAACGTCCTTATCTGCTCCTGCATTTGGGCAAATGCCTCGGGGGTCATCTGATCACCCCCACTCCTAAGGGCCGCGGCGGCTTTGGCTGCTTCCGCCGCCTTGGCGGCTTTGTCGGCGGCTAAGGCGGCTTTGGCGGCTTTTGCGGCCTTGGCCGTTTCGGCCGCCTTGGCGGCTTTGGCTGCAGCGGCGGCCTTGGTGGCTTCGTCGACGCCCTGATGTGGGGGGTCTGAAGCCATCGTTGTCTTGTTTGATCGAGTCTCTACCATACAAAACTGTTCACCGTAAGGAAAAAGTCGTTCCCACAGACGGCGCCAGCTGATGAAGCAGTTTTGAGTCCGGCACAGACCTGATCCTGCAAAACAAAGCTGAAGTAAAAGTCACCGGTGTGGTGGCTTGCCAACCACCCTCCGATGCCTAAGTCAGTATTGAACTTGCTATTTTGTAGGAGAATTGAGATTCTCGGTTGTATCTGAGCGTACCTTTATTGGAGTTCTACCGTCGGTTTCATAGGCATTTAATGGGAGGTTGAGTCCTAGTAGGACTGCATTCCGGAGATATTTGGATCACTTCGGCGAGGTGACTGGAGTCCCACCTTGGTTGGAACTCCACGAGCACCCACCTTCAGGGTGGAATCCTTATCTGACGTTTGTTGATGATTAGGATGAGCACATTGTGCTTATCCTCCTGGTTTTACTCCCTTATCCCGTGGGATTTGGGCTAATGGCATGACGTACTTCGATGGGCTTGGATCAGCTTTGTGTCACAGCTGGTCCTACTTGGACTAGCTTTGTGTCTTAGTTGGTCCTCAGACTCGGCTCCAGCTCTTCCTTTGAGGCGTAGCTGGGGCCCTCTTTACTCGCTGCAGGTGTTGTTCCCCTGGGGAGCTTAGGCAAGGCTGATACCTACTCCCCAGGTCCGTGCCTGCGGCACAGCTGGCCGTACCAGATTTTATTCTACTTACCAACACTCATTCAGCGGCTCTACACCTTCAACTCAACGGCTCCACGCTCACTACCCTGACAGGCTCAAAGCCCATCATCTCTATGCAACTCAGTGGCTCTACGCCCCACCTACCAATTCAGCGGCCCTGCGCCCATCGTCTTCACACAACTCAGCAGCTCCAAGCCTGCCATCTGAATTGGCTCGAAGCCATAACAATCAACCAAGCGGCTCGAAGCCCATTTACCTCAACAGGCTTGAAGCCTATGTCTATTATCACCCAGCGGCTCGAAGCCCTTTATCTCAGCAGCTCTGTGCTCGATATCACGGCAATAGGCTCTATGCCTGTAATCACTCAACTCAGCGGCTCCAAGCCCACCGTTTCAAATGGCTCGAAGCCGTAAACAACCAATCTCAGCGGCTCGAAGCCCGTTATCAAAAGGCTCTACGCCTGTTATTACAACTCAGTGGCTAGAAGCCCACTATCCCAACTGGCTCGAAGCCGTAAACAAGCAACAGGCTCTAAGCCGTCCCATCAACCAAGACATTTATTCTCAGGCTCTACGTCTGAATGCTCAAAAATCTAACATTTTTGAATGCTCAAGCTCTACGCTTGGATGCCCAACCACTGTGTACTGGATGCTCAAGTTATACACTTGAATGCTCAAGCTTCACGCTTGGATGCCCAACCACTGAGTACTGGACGCTCAAAGCCTGTACTTTGAATGCTCGGATTCTGCCGTCCGAATGCTCGAGCTCTACGCTCTGAATGCTCAAGTCCGGAACTTGATAGAAGCTCTAAGCTTAAAACAAACACACACGCACGGGCCCGTGCACATTTGCATCAACATTTTCACATCGAGTCTGCATTATATTTGTTCACATCTAACAACCATCATCACACATATACACTCTGCATATCTCTCATGAAACAGGTCAATCCTGCCAATCAACCGGCTCTATACCTCGGTTTTATTGATCGGCCCGACGCCTCGATCCTTTGGCTCCACGTCAACACTTATGATGAGAAAGCTCCGTGCACAGACCATCAGAATACAACCAGCTCTACGCTTCGGTTCATCACGTCAAGCTCAAAGCTCTGACACCTCAGGCTCTTGCCTTATACCAGCTCCGCGCTTCGGTTCATCACGTCAAGCTCAAAGCTCTGACACCTCAGGCTCTCGCCTTATGATCAATACCAGCTCCGCGCTTCGGTCCCATCAAGCTCTAAGCTCACCTCAAGGCCTTCGCCTCATAACCGCAGCAGGCTCCACGCCTCAATCTAGTCACCTCAGGCTCTCGCCTTATAATCAACACCAGCTCCGCGCTTCGGTCCTATCAACCACCTCAGGCTCTCGCCTTATAATCAACACCAGCTCCGCGCTTCGGTCCTATCAACCACCTCAGGCTCTCGCCTTATGATCAACACCAGCTCCGCGCTTCGGTCCTATCCAATCTCCTCAGGCCTTCGCCTCAAGATTACAACAGGCTCCACGCCTCGATTCTGTCACACTCCTCAGGCTCTTGCCTCATGACTACAACCGGCTCCGTGCCTCGGTTCCCTCATCTCCAAAAGCTCCGTGCTCTAGTTACTGGCCCTGCGCCCCCCATCTCTAAAACAAACGGCGTCCAACTCATCCCAGCAGATGGTTTGGATTCCACCCCAATTACATCAATTCCTTCCAGCTCATTCGCAAGGATAGGCTACTCTACCGAGTTCCTTTCAGTCAAAGTAAGGATGATCAAGAAAAGCAGACGCACTTGCAGTGTACTGATCTACCCCAAAATAACTAAGGAAGCTCTCCGCAAAAACTCCCCAGGCAGCCCTGCGCTCCTTCAACTATCTTCCGCCAAAATCCTGGCTCAGTCTAGGTACGTCACACTACGGCTTTTTAAGCCCTAAGGTACGTCTTCTGTCTCTAACCCTCCAAACTTTTTGTTTTTCTTTTATTGCCCGAACTACGATTGGTCTGAATTTCCCTTGTGGAAAACGTAGGCAGCCTCCCGGCCCGACCATAACAAAACCTTTTTCGAAAAGCCCTTGGAATAGTGGTTGGACCAAATTGAGTTGCTTTTTACAGCTTTGACTTTTACTCAAACATGTCTCGCGATCCGTCTGAGCTCAGTCAAAGAGGGGCATCTGTAGACACCCCAATTTGGCCTAACGATTATTTCAAGTCCCACCTTGGGACAATCCCGATGATGAAACAGATACAGTGATTGCTGATTGCTTCCTTGAGAACCTTAGGACTTTCGGTAAGAACTTTGAGCCACTTAGAGGACCCAATTCAGAGCCATACAGCCTTTCAGACAGAAATATAGAAGCCTAGGAGAATCCATCTGTCGGCCGTAACATCGATCTAACGGCCATAACATCAATCCCTCACCCGAGCAACCTGTTGCCAGCAAAATCTCCCTGAGAGATCAATTCCTCGGCCGCAAGATCTATCCTTCGGCCGAGACATCCATTCCTCGGCTGCGTGATCTATTACTCGGCCGCCAGATCGACCTTTTTCCAGACTCTCGAACGTTCTGTCAGACGTTTGGTTTGATCCAACTACACTACCTTTCCGATGCGTTCGGGCTACGCTCAGAGATCACGACGTAGAGTTAGAGATGCATTGCAATTGCAATTGCCATCTCGTGATTTGATTGGCTGGAGTGAGTCATCCCTATGCCTATATAAAGGAGCCTTTGGGCTCCGAAATAAAGACAGAAATTGATATACCTACACACTCTCTCAAGCCTCGAAACTCTGCACAAATACTCTCTCAAACCCACTCTTCAAAAGCCCCAACCTCCCGAAGGTAGCCGTCAATCCGGCGATCAAACCCCGAAGTTCAAACCCTAACCCTAGGGTTCTCGATCAAGCAATCAATCAATCACGCCCAATCCAAAGCAATCAAGCAACTGAGGGATCAAGGTGGTGAGGCCCAATGGCCTCTGGTTTGCCTTATTTACTGTCCCTTTTTACTAATCGTAACGTTTTGATTTTCTGTTAAATCTTTCTGTCTGGTGTGAGGAAGAACACCGACCGGGGCTTCGATCCCTCGGCCGGTATATCAAACCAGGGAGATCCCTCGGCCGTGACATCCATTCACCGGCCGCGAGATCTATCTCCCTGGGACATTTTGTTTGTTTTATCTGCTTTCTGATGCATGCTCATTTATCGCACTGACTCGCTTTACTTACTGTTTAAAGGAATGAATAAACAGATTATGTGTTGGAATTAAACAAAGCATCTATACGTCTTATGTTGAATGATTATGGGCCAGTCTCACGACTGGGCAAAGAGGGGTGCCTAACACCTTCCCCTTATTGTACTTTTGGCTCCCGTATCCAGAATCTCTATCTGTTTTCCCAGTTTTAATAAACTGGGTGGCGACTCTATTTGATGATAACCGTTATCATGTGGCGATGTTCCTAGCCATGGGAATGTCCATGATTTTGGTTTATGAAGTGAGCAACCAATCGAACAAACAACGTGATCAATCTGTATGGCGATGCCCCGCTTGGGAGGTGTCTACAGGTTCAACACTATCTCTCTCTCTTTCTCTCTCTCTCTCGGCCTCTCTCTCTCCCTCCCTCTCCCGAATTCTCTCTCTCTCTCTCTCTCTCTCTCTCTCTCTCTCTTTCTCTTCCTTGGTTAATATATATACATATATGGATGACCAACTACAAGGACAATGTACTACATGATCTTATCCTAGATTTTTTAGTCAAAATTCCCTATTAAACTAAGTCAAATTGCCACCTATGTACTTATAACTATATTCTAATACATAGTATCCTAGGATGACATATACATATCACATACTTTAATTAAATAAGTACATATCATATCTAGGAAGTAATTAACTAATTTTAACCTAGTACTATAGTTTGATTTGGCCTTATTGACCAATGGATTATAATTCCCCTAACTTTTATTATCCAAAGGATAAAGGATGGAAGTACTATACTTATATAATCTATCTATATTAGTACAATGACTCATGGTGAATCTAATTAAACTAATAGATCTTGTACTAGGTAGAAAGACTAACCTATTGTCCAATGGTTAATAATTCTCCTAACTTTTATCGTCCAATGGGTAAAGATGGTAAGTAATATATAATCATATAAAGTGTACCTAGCAATCTAGTCACAATATCCTAGGTGGAAACCTATGGTCCAATGGATAAAGATTATCCTAGCATTTATCGTCCAATGGGTAATAGACCAAAGGTTGACTTTGGTCAAGGTCTCACTTAGGGTTCAAATGGTTCACGAAGATCAAAGGTTCGATTAGGTTACCCTAACGATTAGTTAGAAGCAAGCTAGGTGCTAAATAGGATTCCTTAGGGTTTACTAACTCGCTTGTCTTTAGAAAATGACTAAATCGCATGGCGTAATGAAATTAGATTTTGAATCGAATAAATCTAATTATGACGGATTATTAGAAAACAAGAAATTTATAAAGTCATTAAAATAATCAACGAGATTTTTATTTACTAAAAATCGGAGTTGTTACAGGCAGGGTCAAGGCTGGTAATCAATACTAGTCCTGGCCCTAAAGCCGGCAAGGTTTCAAAAACCATTCTAGTAGGAACCAACGCGCGACGGTCCCAGTCTCGCGCGCGACACTTCGTTGTTGTGCACGATGGACAGCGTGGGGATTGGTGTCCTACTGTTTTATGCTTTACTTTGTATATAGATCACTGTGAAGTATGCTAACAACCAATTTACTGATTTCCTTTGTTAGAAATGTTAGTTTTACATTTCAATATTTAGTTCTGCTCTGTTGGAGTACCCCTGGGATCATTCTGGACCTGTCCCAAAACCCAGGATGAACAAAACCAGACACTGGAAAGTTGGCTCAAACCATCGCGCGCTGCACTCAAACCCTCGCGCGATGGTCAAATGGAGCGTTGACCAGCGCGCCAGGGCGCAACCATCGCGCGACTGTTTGGAACCTTCACGCGACTGTTTGTCCCCGATCAGTGGCTGGCCTTGCATGGTTAACTTGATTTCAGGCTATTATTTTGTCCCCACACTGTTTATGGGGTGTTTTGTTTATTTGTTAGGCTTTTCAGCCTTTAAACTGTATATTATGACTGCATAAACTGCTTGGTTTGTCCTGGGTGTGCACTGGTCCTTCCAGAGCCTAGAGGGTTTGAGAATAAGAGCTGTGGGCTTAGGCTTACTGGTGCGCGCAGGTCTTGTAGTAGCGTGCGCAGGTATGATCAGCATGCATTGACTTGATCAGTGCATACTGGTTTCCTCTTGTGTACGACACTCCAAAACAGGGGCTTTCCAGTCTGTTTAAAACTCCCACATCAGTCTGTTCTCATCCTATTCTAACTGTTTCAATAGAGCAAACATGCCATCTATCACATCCTGCAAACATGTTACAGTTTTAATCCCCGATTAACTGTTCCCCCGCCCTAATTGGCTAAAATTGATTAATAAAAGAAGAATCGCAATGTTTTCAAAATGCCTAAGTAGAGACCGATCTCCGGATTGGGCGAGAGGGGTGCCTTAAAACCCTTCCCCTCTTGTAACCTGGCTCCCGAACCCAGATATGGTAATGAAGGACTGGTTCCTTCACTTTTTCAAATCAAACAGCGCGGCAGGTGCTTCGAAATACGGTTCCTTGGGTGTCGGACCTTCAAACCCGAGTGGCGACTCTGTATTCCGAGCGCCTGCATTCTCCGCTCGCGCTCCCTCGATCCGGGCCCATTGCCTTGGGAAAGGAACGAAATCCTTCTCCCATATTTAAGGGCATGCTGCCCACAAAGATCCATCCTTCGGCCGCAACATCCATTCCTCGGCTGTGTGATCTATTACTCGGCCGCCAGATCGCCCTTTTTCCAGACTCTGGAACGTTCTGTCGATTGTTTGATCCAACTACACTACCTCTCCGATGCGTTCAGGCCACGTTCAGAGATTGCAACAAAGAGTTCGTATTGCATTGCAATTGCAATCATCCCTATGCCTATATAAAGGAGCCTTTGGGCTCCGAAATTGATAAGTGAATTTACTCACCCAAGCTTCGATACTCTGTTAAAATACTCTCTCAAACCCTCTCTTCAAAAGCCCTAACCTCCCGAAGGTAGCCATCCATCCGGCGATCAAACCCCGAGGTTCAAACCCTAACCCTAGGGTTTTCAAAGAGGCAATCAGTCAATCACACTCAATCCGAAGCAATCAAGCAACTGAGGGATCAAGGTGGTGAGGCCCAACGGCCTCTGGTTTGTCTTACTTACTGTATTTATGACTAATCATAGCGTTTTGATTACTCATTAACTTTTCTGTCTGGTGTGAGGAAGAACATCGACCGGGGCTTCGATCCCCCGGCCGATACATCAAACCAGGAGGATCCCTCGGCCGTGATATCCATTCACCGGCCGCGGGATCCATTACCCTTGGACAACTTGTTTTGTTCTGCTTTCTGATGCATGCTTTACTTATCGCATTGGCTCACCTTATTTATTGTTTAAAGGCTTAAATAAACAGGTTATGTGTTGGAATTAAACAAAGCATCTATATATCTTATGTTGAACGATTATGGGCCAGTCTCGCGGCTGGGCAAAGAGGGGTGCCTAACACCTTCCCCTTATTGTACTTTTGGCTCCCGTGCCCAAAATCTCTGTCTATTTTCCTAGTTTTAATAAACTGGGTGGCGACTCTGTTTTGAAGATAACTGCTATCGTGTGGCGATGTTCCTAGCCATGGGAATGTCCACGATCTTGGTTTACGAAGCAAGCAACCAATCGAGCAACAAACGTGATCAATCTGTATGGCAATGCCCCGCTTGGGAGGTGTCTACATTCCTGTCGACTGTGTTGTAAATTTAGGATGCTTGGCTCAGAGATTTGCTTTCGCAGATCTACGTTTTCTTGCATCGCTGTTTGTAACCCTTGGGTCAATGTTTTTATTTGCTCCTGCATCTGAGCAAACGCTTCCGGGGTTAATTGATCGCCCCCAACTTTGTTTGCTGCAGCGGCCTTGGCGGCTACGGCGGCCTTGGCTGTTTCGACGGCTTTGGCAGCCTTGGCTGCAGCGGCGGTCTTGGCGGCGGCGTCGAAGCCCATTTGTGGGGGGTCTGAAACCATTGTCGTTCTGCTCGATCGGGTCTCTACCATACAAAACTATTCACCGTAAGGAAAAAGTCGTTTCCCACAGACGGCGCCAGCTGATGAATCAGCTTTGTGTCTAGCTCCGACCTGGTCCTGCAAAACGAAGCAAGAACTCAAGTCACCGGTGTGGTGCCGTGCCAACCACCCTTCGATGCCTAAGTCAGTAGAGAACTTGCTATAGGGTAGGAGAATTGAGATTCTCGGTTAGGGGTTGCGTGTACCTTTATTGGAGTTCTACCATCGCTTTTATAGGCATTTGATTGGAGGTTGAGTCCTAGTAGGACTGTGTCCCGGGGATTTTGGATCATCTTAATGATGAATGTGGAGTCTTGCCTTAGCTGGGACTCCATACTCACCCTGCCTTGGCGTGGAATCCTTATCCGACTCTGATTGTGTTCATCTTTGGCATTGTATGCTTATCTTATCATCGTCTTTCCATTATCCCTTAGGATTTAGGTTTCTTAGTGTTATACCTTTGGTTGAAATAAGTATATTCCGTGAATATCACTTATCCTGCCTTAGCTTGGGACCAGAGCTGGTCCTCTGATGTCACGAAGCTTCGTCTGGAGAGCGGAGCTGGCACCCCCTGACTTTGTCACGGGTAATACTCCCCGAGGGCCACAGGCATGGCTGGCTTCCACTCCCCAGGTCCGTGTTTCTGGCGATGCTTACCTCCTTAGGTCTATCCTACTTATCACAGGCGATTTTCTCCGTGAGATCCTTCTTCGTCATCCCTCCTTCATCGTCGTGTTAGAGCCCGTTCTTTCTACGTACGTTCCTCTCTCCTTGTTGTTCTTCTTTTTCTTTTCATGTTGGATTCTTTCCCTAGTATAGAAATTTCGGGCCCAAGGTGGGCTGCTCCGGGGGAGTTTATCTGTGCTAGGTTAGCCGATTTCGTTTCCGTCAATCTTTACACTCCCGTTATAGAGGATTTCGCTCCTTATTCCATCGTACTCCAAAACAGGGTTTTTCGAGACCTTTTTTACTTATCAGCTTCCTCATACCCACGATCCTCTGTCGAAACCCTAATGTTAGAGGGTCTCATCAATTTTTCTTCGATTCTTCAGGCCGAAGAGTCGACAATGGATGAAGAGGTCCCAATGCGTTGTAGCAGTGATATCAGGGCTCCGTCTGATATGGGTCAATCGAGCGGTGCCAAACCCTCGTCGCCTCCTGCTTCTTTGTCAAAGGTTTCCCGTAGGGTTCCTGTTTTCTCTGCTTCCAACATTCCTTCTACAATTACAAATGAAGAGTTGGCCGTTCTTAGGGTTAGATATTCAATTCCATCCTCCGTAACCCTTAGTAAGCCCTCTGAATCCGAGCGAGCCTGTTCTTTTATCGAAAATGAAACATGTATCTATGTTGAGGCCTTAGAGGGAGGTCTTCATTTGCCCTTTCCCATCGTGGCTAGGGAAGTGTTGAGTTTCTTGGGTTTAGCGCCAGGCCAAATTGTCCCAAATTCCTAGCGTTTGTTGATTGGCTGCGCTGCTCTTTGGGGAGCCATGTCAGATGGTCTCACTCCCTTATCTAAAGGACCATTTCTCAATCATTTTTCCATAAAAGAAGCTCCTGGGGGTACCGGATGGTATTATTTTACCAAGAGGCCTGGTGGAGAAGAGTTGATTACTGACCTCCCCAACGTCCATAAGAACTGGAAGGATAAATTCTTCTTCGTTGGGGGAGATGGATGGGAGCTCCCAAGTTGGGAGGTTGGGTCCTATACGCAGCGTATTCCCAATAGATGGGGGGTACCTGTTACCAGTTGTAAGCCATAGCTCTTCTTTACCTTTTGAATATCATGGAAAGTTCTTTATTCTCAAGGGTTTCTATTTTTTACTTTTCTGCAGCTCGTGCTCTATTCCCCTTGACCCCTACTACAGAAGCGGACCTCAGATTGGCCCAAAGCTATGAGATCCATAACTGGGGGTTGTTCGTGACATCAGAGTCCTTAGCTACTTATCTGTTGGGTCCAGAAACATCTCGTAAGGCCTTAGCTCTTTCGAGAGGTATTTTCTATTTTTATTTTGGTGCCCAACTGTGCTGGACAATTATCTGGAAGCCCTTGAGCATGCTTCTGGGCTGCTTTGTGAAGCTGATAAAGAGCTAATGGTGGAGATGTCTCTTCAGACAGTCGGGGAGCAAATGTTGGTCGAGCTGGCCATGGTATGTTCCTCTTTTCTGTTTTTGATTATCAATTGTTTCTTCGTTTGATTCTTTCTCTCTTTTTGCAGGCCGCGGCTCGTGGCCGATATCTTACCTCCCAAAGCCATAACCTGGGAAAGCAAGTGGTTACCCTCACAAAAGCCAACGTAAGGCTTACAAAGCAAGGTGCTTCCATGGCTGCAGAGCTCCAGAAAGTGACCAAAGAGAGAGATGTTGTGCTCAAATCGAAGAGAGGTTTGGAGGAAGAGAGAGACACTGCTCTGGCCACTGCTCAGAGTCTGGAGCAGAAGATTTCTGAATGGGACGTGGAGATGGAGAAGTATAGGACCATGAGTCTGGGGATGCTTGAAAAGGTGAAGAATGCTCGTAGGGAAGCCATTGAGCTCTTTCTGTTGTCCCCCGAGTACTATCAAGACATCACCCAGCAATATTTTGATGGGTTCGAAGCTATGAGGAGCCGGGTAGCCTTAGCTTTCCCCAATTTGGACTTCTCCAAATTTGAGGTTGATGATGAAGAGGGGCCCTCATGCCTTGACGGGGGACAGAAGGGGGAGGAGGAAGGCGATGAAGTGGCATCCAAAAGACACATCTATCCCGAGCTCTTCGATTGCATCCCTTCTCCAAACTCCAGAGAAAGTCTCTCTCCCTCTTGAAATTCCAACTCCGGCAGTGACACTTCCTGGCCCATCATCTGGTGATGGGCAGGCTATTGACAGTTCCACCCTGGGCCTTTGAATGGCCTTTGAAACTTTTAATTCACTTAGGTCTGTAACTAAACACTTTTAAATACTTTCGTACTTTGGCTGTGTTCGTTTTGGGAGTGGCCTTTGGTTTGGCCTTAACTCCCACTTGGCTGGGTGACATCAAAACTTTTCTTGATGATTGATGAGGATGATCTCAATGAGATCATATTTTGGGGCCTTTTAGAGGCTGTTATGATAGGTACAGGTGCGGATTGAAAATGAAAGAATGCTTTCACTTCATGCTATGGCATTTTTTCAATAGTCTTTGTGCATGTTGTGTTTATGCGTATAGACATTTTGTACATTTTGTCAATTCCTGCCCTTGTTATTGTTGTGCCAAGCTCTTGAGCTTTAGATTTTTAGCAAAGGGGGCATACCCTTTGCGATACCAAGACTTGAAGCTAGGGATTCTATCCTTCTGTTTTGGAAGTTCTTCCTTTAAGCTTCTTTTCTTTTTCTTTTTGGTCTTCTTTTATTGCATAGTTATACTACGTCTTACTCCCCTAAGTGTGTGAATTGCTTGCATCCAAACAATTGGGACACTTATTTGATTTTCCCATGGGATATCTATTAGTTGAGTTATAATTCCGAAGATTGCGTAGCTGTGCTACGTCTGTGAGCTTGGAACATTTTCCTAAGCTTTATTTCATTGCATAGTTGTGCTACATCTGTGAGCTTGGAAATTTTTCCTAAGCTTGTTGCATAGCTGTGCTACGTCTATGAGCTTGGAAATTTTTCCTAAGCTTCGTTTTATTGCAAAGCTGTGCTACGTCTGTGAGCTTGGAAATTTTTCCTAAGCTTGTTGCATAGCTGTGCTACGTCTATGAGCTTGGAAATTTTTCCTAAGTTTCATTTTATTGCATAGCTGTGCTACGTCTGTGAGCTTGGAAATTTTTCCTAAGCTTGTTGCATAGCTGTGCTACGTCTATGAGCTTGGAAATTTTTCCTAAGCTTTATTTCATTCCATAGCTGTGCTACGTCTATGAGCTTGGAACATTTTCCTAAGCTTTATTTCATTGCATAGCTGTGCTACGTCTGTGAGCTTGGAAATTTTTCCTAAGCTTCGTTTGTAAGAGAGTGGTGGTAGCCGTACTCCCTTAAGTATATAAATTGCTTGTGTCCAAACAATTATAGCCAACTGGTCCCAGTTCGAGGCTTTGAAGATGGAGGCCATGGCAGAATCCATTTCTGTCATGGAGAAGACGGTCCGCATGGTGCTGATAGCCAACTGGGACCAGTTCGAGGCTTTCCAAGGGCAACCAGCACCACCAATTCCTTCCCCTCCAAGGGAGGGAGGTAGTGATTAGGTTGCAACTTTGTGGGTTTTACCCACAAAGTTTTTATGTAAAAGCTGTCCACATCCCATGGGGTGTGGATTTATTAATAAAATTTGAATAGTTTTATTCTTCTGCTTGCCTTTTTCAATATTATGCACACAGGAAATTTGAACAATCGTCCCTCGTGGGGAGTTTTATTGGCCACAGGGGCTAACAAAGAGAACACGTGGTCCTAATGAAAATAACTTTGTTGCTAAAGTTTTATTGAAAACAAAAGTTTCCTAAAAACATAAATAAACTTCCTAAAAACAAGAATAAACCTTCACTGTAAGCACCTACTTGTAATACTTCTTGAGATGTTCTGCGTTCCATGAGTTTGGCAGCTCTTTTCCCCTTAGGGTTGCAAGTCTGTATGCACCAGCTTTGATATGGTGCAAAATCTGATAGGGCCCTTCCCAATTTGGGCCGAGCTTACCGACCTTCTTTCTAGTTGGATCAACTTTCCTTAAGACTAGGTCACCAACTCGAAAATCTCTCGGCCTAACCTTTGCTTCATGGTACTTGACCATTCTTTGCTGGTACACAACCACTTTGGCCTTTGCTGTCTCCCTTGTTTCTTCCAAGAGATCCAGTTCAGCCCTGAGATCTTCCTGGTTGTGCGAGCTTGAGGTCCTGTATTTAAGGAGTTCAATTTCAATTGGGACTACCACTTCAGCCCCAAATGCAAGAGAGTATGGAGTTTCTCCAGTTGCAGTTCGGGGTGTTGTATGATATGCCCATAGCACATTATAAAGTTCGTCTGGCCAAGCTCCTTTGGCCTCTCGCAGCCTCTTCTTAATCCCCTTCTTGATTGTTCGATTTTTGACTTCTACCTGTCCATTGGCTTTTGGGTGAGCCTTGGAGGCATAATGTACATGTATTCCCTTGGAAATACAGTATGCTTTGAACTAAGCATTATCAAATTGCTTTCCTCGATCTGTGACTATCACTCGAGGTAACCCAAATCGGCTTATAATAAATTTCCATAAGAAATCAATAGTAACCTCTGCTGTGATTGTGGCCAGCGCCTTAGCTTCGACCCACTTTGTAAAGTAATCCACAGCTATAATGGCATGCTGGACCTGGCCTGCTGCCATTGAAAGTGGGCCAATCAGGTCTACTCCCCACTGGGCGAATGGCCAAAGTCCTTTCATTGGAGTTAAGACTGTGGGTGATCCATGAAAGATGTTTGCAAAGCGTTGGCACTTCTCACATTTTTGGACCATAGAGTTGCAATCATTTTGCATGCTTGTCCAATAATACCCCAACCTAAGGAGTTTGTAGGCTAACATGCAGCCACCTTGGTGATCCCCACATACTCCTTGGTGGACTTCTTCCGTAGCCCTTGTAGATTCTGCCGTGGTCAAACATCTAAGGTATGGTAGTGAGAAGCTCCTTCTATACAGCACATCTCCCATCATCAGGTATTTTGTAGCTCTGATTTTGAGCTGCCTAGCTTTGACATTATCGTTTGGTAGCATTCCATGAATTGTTGTTGTCGATAGCTTGTACCCGTACATCTAGGGCAAAAATGCTGGGTAACTCCAAATTTCATATTGGTGCATTCCATGGAATAGCATCCTCCTTGGCCGTGGCCAGTTTTGCCAAATAGTCAGCTTCAATGTTCTCCTCCCTTGGGATCCTTACAATGTCAAAGCTTTGCAGCTTGGCAACTTGGGCCTTCACTTTATCCAAGTACTTCTGCATTACCTCTTCTTTCACAGTATATTCTCCTAGGACTTGTCCTACAACTAACTGTGAGTCACATTTGGCCAACACATGGTTAGAACCAACGGCCTTAGCCAACTCCAGTCCAACCACAAGAGCTTCATATTTAGCCTCGTTGTTGGTTGCTTTATATTCAAACCTAAGCGCATAGCTCAGGCGTTGCCCCTTTGGGGATGTTAAAATTAAACCAGCTCTGCTTGCTTCTCTGGTTGTTGATCCATCAACTTGAAGGACCCAAGGTTTAGGTTCTTCCTTGGGGAGCTCTTCTGGTTCTGGATACGTGTATTCTGCAAGGAAATCTATAAGTACTTGTGCTTTGATGGCAATCCGAGGCTTATATTCTATATCAAACTCACCAAGCTCTATTGACCATTGAATTAACCGGCCTGATGTCTCTGGGCAGTGGAGAATTCTTCGAAGTGGTTGATCCGTTAATACTTTGATTGAGTGAGCTTGGAAGTATGGCCGTAGCCTCCTAGCCGCTATCACCATGGCAAAGGCTATCTTTTCAGCTCAGGGATATCTCAGCTCAGCTCCTCGCAGCACCTTGCTAGTGTAGTACACTGGGAGCTGCGTCCCCTGCTCCTCCCTTACCAAGTCTGTGCTAACAGCATGGGGGGAGACAGCAAGGTACAAGAATAGAACTTCTCCTTCTTGAGTCCTACTAAGCAATGGTGGGGATGTCAAATATTCCTTTAATTGGTTAAAAGTTGCTTCTTCTGTAGTAGTCCATTCAAAGGCTTTTTTCAAAACTTTGAAGAACGTTTGACACTTATCAGTTGCTCGTGAGATGAACCTGCTCAAAGCTGCAACTCGTCCTGTCAGCTTCTGGACCTCCTTGATGTTCTGGGGTGATCTCATGGTGAGTATGGCCTGAATCTTTTCAGGGTTTGCTTCGATACCCCTTTGGGATACCATGAAGCCTAGGAACTTCCCTAAGGAGATTCCGAAAGCGCATTTTGTCGAGTTGAGCTTCAACTTGTATTTCTTGAGGACTTGAAAAGTTTCTTCCAAATCTGCTATATGATCTCGTGCCTTGGCACTTTGACCAGCATGTCATCCATGTATACTTCTACGTTGCGCCCAATCTATTGCTTGAACATCTTGTTGACCAGCCTTTGGTATGTTGCCCCTGCGTTCCTAAGACCAAAGGGCATCAGTTTGTAACAATATAATCCCCTATCGGTGATGAACGAGGTTTTCTCTTCATATCCTGAAAATGCATCCATGAAGGTGAGGAGCTCGTGCCCAGCTATAGAATCCACCAAGGAGTCAATCATTAGCAGAGGAAAGCTATCCTTTGGACATGCTTTATTGAGGTCTGTGAAGTCCACACACATCCTCCATTTGCCATTGGCTTTTTTCACCATAACCACGTTGGCTAGCCAATCGGGGTAGAGAACTTCGCGGATGGATTCCGCTTGTATGAGCTTGTCTATCTCTTTGGCTGCAGCTTCATTTCGTTCTGGAGCGAATGTCCTTTTCTTTTGCTTAACAGGGCGTATCGTGGGATCTACGTTTAGTTTGTGAGATATGACCCTTGGGTCAATTCCTGGGATGTCCTCGTGGGACCATGCAAAGATATCTTTGTTCTTTCGTAGGAATTTTAGTAGCTCTGCCCTTGCTACTGTGCTCAATCCTGCTCCCATCCTCACTGTCTTTCCATGTTGCCCTGGTTCCAGGGGTTCTTCTACGAGCTCTTCCACCGGCTCTACATGTTAGAGCTTTTCTTCATCTCGCGTATCGAGGCTCTCTATGTTCATAGTCAGGTTAGCTCCTCTGAGTGAGGTAACATAACATTCCCGTGCTGCTTTCTGATCTCCTCTAACACATGCAATTCCCTCTGGTGTTGAGAACTTTATCATCAAATGATACATGGAGATTGTTGCCCCGATTTTATTCAGAGTTGTTCTCCCCAGTGTTGCATTGTATGCCGATGGACAGTCGACAACTATGAAATCTATCATGCGTGTAATCTGGCTTCCTTCTTCCCCCATAGTGATTGGTAGGGCTATTTGTCCAGCTGGATAAACGGGCTGATGAAGCAGTTTTGAATCCGGCACGGACTTGATCCTGCAAAACAAAGCTGAAGCTAGAGTCACCGGTGTGGTGGCGTGCCAACCACCCTCCGATGCCAAAGTCAGTATAGAACTTGTTATGTGGTATGAGAATTTAGGTTCTCAGTTGTTAGTGGTGCGTACCTTTATTGGAGTTCTACCGTCGCTTTTATAAGCACTTGATAGGAGGTTGAGTCCTAGTAGGACTGCATTCCGGGGATTTCTGGATTGCTTTAACGAGGTGGGTGGAGTCCTGCCTTAGCTGGAATTCCACGAGCACTTTGTTTTAGCATGGAATCCTTATCCGATGGTAATAATGATTAAGATGAGCATTTCATGTTTATCTTATCGGCTCCTCTTCCTTTATCCCGTAGGATTCAGGCTTATTGAGCGGTATCTTGATAGGAATGAGTATATTCCGTGAGTATTACTTATCCTATTTTAGCTTCGTGTCATAGCTGGTCCTTAGACCTTGTTCCAGCTCCGCCTCATGGGCGTAGCTGGCACCCTATTACCTTGCTGCAGGTGTTGCTTTCCTGGGGAGCTTGGGCAAAGCTGACACCTACTCCCCAGGTCCGCACTTCTTACTGAGCTGGCCTTACTAGATTTTATCGTACTTATCAGGTACTCCAATGTTTGCAAGCTCCAGCTCTTGGCTGGAGGTTAGAAACATAGTCCAGACCTGTGTGGCGGTTGCCGCTTTTTCTCTTCCTTTGGGGTTTTAAATGCGCGTTGCATCGTGGGACAGGTGTCGATATCTTTGCTACTCCGGTGCTCAGAGGTGGACGACAAAGATTCATGAGCGTTTATCGGGATTGGTGCTGTGGCGCTTAAGCTTACCCCTGTTCTGATCAAAACTTTCTCAGAGAGGCATCCAAATCATCCCAGGCGATTTCTTGCGTGAAACCCTTCTTCTTCGCTCCTCCTTCATCGTCGTGTTAGAGCCCGTCTCTCGTAGGTACGTTTTCTCCTTCTTGCTGTTCTTTCCTTCTTTTCATGTTAGATTTCCCTTTTCCTGGTGTAGAAATTCCAAGCCCAGAGTGGGCTACTCTAGGGGAGTTCGTTTATGCTAGATTAGCTGATTTTGCCTCTGCCAACCCTATTCCTCCTGTTATAGAAGACTTCGCCCCCTACTCTATTGTTCTTCAAAATAGGGTTTTTCGCAATCTTTTTGGTTCATTGGCTTCCCCACACCCACGATCATCCACTATAACCCTAATGTCGGGGGATACCATCGATTTTTCCTCGATTCTCCAGGTGGAAGAGTCGTCGGTAGACGAAGAGGTCCCGTTGCGTCGTAGTAATGTGGCCAGGGCCTCGTCGCATGTGGGTTATTCTGGCAGTGTTAAGCCCTTATCTCCTCCGTCGTCCTCGAAGGGTCCCCGTAGGGTTCCAAGCTTTTCTGCTTCCATCATTCCTTCGACAATCACGAATGAGGAGTTAGCCGTTCTTAGGGTTTGATTTTCGATTCCATCCTCTGTAACCCTTAGGAAGCCTTTAGGGTCTGAGCGAGCCTGTTCTTTTGTTGAGAACGAAACATGCATTTATGTTGGGGCTTTAGAAGGGGGTCTTCGTTTGCCTTTTCCTGCCGTGGCTAGGGAGGTGTTGAGCTTCCTGGGTTTGGCTCCTGGCCAAGTTGTTCCCAATTCTTGGCGTTTACTGATCAGCTGCGCTGCTCTTTGGGGAGCCATGTCAGATGGTCTTACGCCATTGACAAAAGGGCCCTTTCTTAACCAGTTCCAAGTAAAAGAGGCTCCTGGGGGTGTAGGATGGTATTACTTTACAAAGAGACCTGGCAGAGGAGAGTTGGTCACCGATCTTCCCAACGTTCATAAGAATTGGAAGGATAAATTTTTCTTTGTTGGGGGAGATGGATGGGAACTTTCGGACTGGGAGGTTGGGTCCTATACGCAGCATGCTCCCAATAGATGGGGGGAACCCATTGCCAGTTTTAAGCCATGGCTTTCTTTTACCTTCTTGAATATTGTTTAGAATTTCTTTATTTCTTAAAGGTTTCTGTTTTGTGCTTTTGTGCAGCCCGTGCTTCATATCCTCTGACCCCTGCCGTAGAGGCAGAACTGAAGTTAGCCCGGAGCTACGAGATCCATAGCTGGGGGTTGCTTGTGACTCCGGAGTCTTTGGCTACTTATCTGTTGGGTCCAGAAACATCCCGTGAGGCCTTAGCTCTTTCGAGAGCTATTCCCAGTTTTTGTTTAGGTATCGAATTGCCCGCTGACTTTTCTTATTGTTCTCCTTTCATTTCTTTTCAGAAGAAGAAGGAGAAGACACATAAATGGCACCAAAGATGGACAAAAATTTGCTGGCTCAATTAAAGGCTGAGAGGGTGAAGCAATCATCTGGAGGCGTGGCTCCAAAAAGGAAGAGCTCTCGTCTCCAGAAGGAGCTAAATGTTGATAGTTTCTTAGATGCTGGCCTCTCAAAGGACCCTGCCCTTGACTTAGTGGTTGAGCCGCTTGAGGTGGGTGGTGCTGAGAATTCGAAGAGAAAGGCAAAAGGTACGGCTGTGGAGGGTACCCCTTCCTCCAAGAAAACGAAAGTTGCTGCTGGTCCTTCCACACTGGCTAATTTCCAGGAAGCTTTGGAGCGTGCTTCTGGGTTACTCTGTGCAGCTGATAAGGACTCAATGGCGGAGATGTCTCTCCAGGCAGTGGGGGAACTTATGTGTGTCGAGTTGGCCATGGTGGGTTTTCCCCTTCTATATCTTTTGACAACTTGCTTTTCCAAGTGTTTATTTATTAATTCTTTCTCTCTTTTTGCAGGCTACGGCTCGTGGCCGATATCTTGTTTCCCAAAGCCTTGGTTTGGGGAAACAAGTGGTTACACTCTCAGAGACCAATGTGAGGCTCTCTAAGCAAAGTGCTATCATGGTTGCGGAGCTTCGGAAGGTGACAACCGAGAGGGACACCGCCCTGAAGTCAAAGAGAGGTTTGGAGGAGGAGAGAGATACCGTCGTGGTGACTGCTCGAAGTTTGGAGCTGAAAATTCTCGATTGGGATAAGGAGATGGAGAAGTGTAAAACCACAAGCTTGGGGATGCTGGAGAAGGTGAAGAATGCTCGTAGAGATGCCATCGAACTCTTCCTGCAGTCCCCTGAGTATCATCAAGATATTACCCAGCAATATTTTGATGGGTTCGAGGCCATGAGGATTCGCGCAGCCTTAGCTTATCCAAACTTGGATTTTTCCAAGTTTAAAGTTGATGATGAGGAAGGCCCCTCATGCCTCGATGGGGGACAGAAGGAAGAGGATGAAGGTGATGATGCTGCATCCAAAGACACATCCATTCCGAGCTCTTCCCTTGCATCCCTTCTCCACACTCCTGAAAAAGTCTCCCTTCCTCTTGAAGCTTCAACCCCAGCTGCAACACCCCTTGGCCCATCATCTGGTGATGGGCAAACTGTTGATAATTCCTCCCTGGGCCTTTGAACGGCCTTTCAAAAACTCGTAATTGATTTGGGTCTGTAACTAACACACTTTAAATACTGTTGTACTTTTTAACTGTGCTGTTTGGGAGTGGCCTGCTGTTTTTGGCCTTAAATCCCTTCTTGGTTGGAAAAACTTGTGTTGACAACTGTTGGAAGTGATCTAAGTGAGATCACATTTTTGGGCCTTCTTGAAGCTTATCTGATTGAAACTGTGACAGGTGCAGGTTTTGACAAGAAATGCTTCTTGTTATGGTGTTTTCTGATGGCCCTTGTGCACATTATGCATGCTGGCTTTTATTGGTCTTGCCAATTCTTGCTCTTATTATTGCTGTGTCAGCGTCTTGGTATTTTGCAAGAGGCGTTCCCTTAATTATGTAGCTAGAAATTTTATTCTGAGCTTGTTTGATTTGGGTAGACATGCTACGTCTAATCTGGGAACTTTATTTTTCCCTTTTTCTCTTGTTGTGTCTTTTCTTGCCATAGTTATACTACGTCTCTTACTCCCCTAAGTGTGTTAAATGCTTGCGTCCAAGTACTTAAGACACTTATTTAAGTCTACCCTTAGGTTTGACTGGGTGAGTTACATTCCCGTAGTTTGCATAGTTGTGCTACGTCTGTTCAAGCGTGGAAATTTTTCCCAAGTTGTTTAACAAATGCATAGCCGTGCTACGTCTTTTTGAGCTTGGAAATTTTTCCTAAGCTGTTTAGTTATTGCATAGCTGTGCTACGTCTTTTTGAGCTTGGAAATTTTTCCTAAGCTATTTAGTTATTGCATAGTTGTGCTACGTCTTTTTGAGCTTGGAAATTTTTCCTAAACTGTTTAGTTAATGCGTAGCTGTGCTACGTCTTTTAGAGCTTTGAAATTTTTCCTAAGCTGTTTAGTTAATGCATAGCTGTGCTACGTCTTTTTGAGCTTGGAAATTTTTCCTAAGCTGTTTAGTTATTGCATAGTTGTGCTACGTCTTTCTGTTGTTCGAATAATTAATGTGTTTACTTCGATTACCCCGTAGGATATCTCTCAAGTCTGGTGATTATTTCCTTAGAATATCATTATTTCCCATGACGTGAGAGGTTGGATTGCAGGGTTAAATCGTCTGCATTTACTTGTGAGCTACCGTTTCAACTGCTCGATGTAGTGGGGTTTATAACCTCCCATTATCCCAAGCGGTTGGGGTGGCGGTTTTAATTGCATGTTTGATTGTGATAGTGCTGATTGGTTTAGCAAGCGGTTAGTGAACCGCCCAATTTGGCTATAAATATCAGTAGATGTTTAGGGATTACTCCCCATTCCACAACCAAATTCAAATTGCTAATGGCAAGCAGTGATCGTATCACCGAGTTATGCCAGGAGCTGCAGAGCCTGAAGGCAGCCATCACTGGGCTGACCTTGAAGATGGAGACCATGGCGGATTCCATTTCCGTCATGGAGAAGACGGTCTGCATGGTGCTGATAGCCAATTGGGACCAGTTGGAGGCTTTCCGAGGGCAACCGGCGCCACTAGTTCCTTCCCCTCCGAGGGAGGGGGGTAGTGACTAGGTTGCAACTTTGTGGGTTTACTCACAAAGTTTTTATGTAAAAGCTGTCCACATCCCTTGGGGTGTGGATTAATTAATAAATTTTTTGATAATTTTATCTTTTTGTTGTCTCTCTATTTCATGCATACAGGAAAATCAAACCACATCGTGTACATTGGAAATTTGAAACAAACATCCCTCGTGAGGAATTTTACTGGCCACTAGGGCTGGCAAACGGAAAGAACACATGGTTCTAACTAAAACAACTTGATTGCTAAAGTTTTATTGAAAACAGAGAGTTTCCTAGAAACAGAAATAAACTTCCTAGAAATGGAAATAAATTCGGGCTGCAAGTACCTACTTAAAGTACTTCTTTAGATGTTCTGCATTCCATGAATTTGGTAGCTCTTTTCCCCTTAGGGTTGCGAGTCTATATGCACCAGCTTTGATATGGTGCAAAACCTGGTAGGGTCCTTCCCAATTTGGGCCGAGTTTGCCTACCTTCTTTCCCGTAGGATCAACTTTCCTTAGGACCAGATCACCAGCTCGAAAATCCCTGGGCCTAACCTGTGCCTCATGATACTTGACCATTCTCTGTTGGTAGAGGGCGAGCTTGGCCATGGATGTCTCCCTCGTCTCCTCTAAAAGGTCCAACTCAGCCCTGAGATCTTCTTGGTTCTCCTGGAGATCCGTGCTTATGGTCCTGTAGTTGAGAAGTTCGACTTCGATTGGGACTACTGCTTCGGCCCCAAATGCAAGGGAATATGGAGTTTCTCCAGTTGTGTAGACACCCCAATTTGGCCTAACGATTATTTCAAGTCCCACCTTGGGACCATCCCGATGATGAAATGGATACAATGATTGCTGATTGCTTCCTTGAGGACCTTAGGACATTCGGTGAGAACTTTGAACCACTTAGAGGACCCAATTCAAAGCCATACAGCCTTTCAGACAGAAATACAGGAGCCTAGGAGAATCCATCTGACGGCCGTAACATCGATCTAACGGCCATAACATCAATCCCTCACCCGAGCAACCTGTTGCCAGCAAAATCTCCCTGAGAGATCAATTCCTCGGCCGCAAGATCTATCCTTCGGCCGAGACATCCATTCCTCGGCCGTGTGATCTATTACTCAGCCGCCAGATCGACCTTTTCCAGACTCTGGAACGTTCTGTCAGACGTTTGGTTTGATCCAACTACACTACCTTTCCGATGCGTTCGGGCTACGCTCAGAGATTATGACGTAGAGTTAGAGATGCATTGCAATTGCAATTGCCGTCTCGTGATTTGATTGGCCGGAGTGAGTCATCCCTATGCCTATATAAAGGAGCCTTTGGGCTCCGAAATAAACACACGAAATTGATATACCTACACACTCAATCAAGCCACGAAACTCTGTCAAAATACTCTCTCAATCCCATACTCCAAAAGCCCTAACTTTCCGAAGGTAGCCGTCAATCCGGCGATCAAACCCCGAAGTTCAAACCCTAATTCTAGGGTTCTCGATCAAGCAATCAATCAATCACGCCCAATCCAAAGCAATCAAGCAACTGAGGGATCAAGGTGGTGAGGCCCAACGGCCTCTGGTTTGCCTTATTTACTATCCCTTTTTATTAATCATAACGTTTTGATTTTCTGTTAAATCTTTCTGTCTGGTGTGAGGAAGAACACCGACCGGGGCTTCGATCCCTCGGCCGGTACATCAAACCAGAAGGATCCCTCAGCCGTGACATCAATTCACCGGCCGCGAGATCCGTCTCCCTGGGACATTTTGTTTGCTTTATCTACTTTCCGATGCATGCTCATTTATCGCACTGGCTCAGCTTGCTTACTGTTTAAAGGAATAAATAAACAGACTATGTGTTAGAATTAAACAAAGCATCTATACGTCTTATGTTGAACGATTATGGGCCAGTCTCATGACTGGGCAAAGAGGGGTGCCTAACACCTTCCCCTTATTGTACTTTTGGCTTCCGTATCCAGAATCTCTATCTATTTTCCCAGTTTTAATAAACTGGGTGGCGACTCTATTTGATGATAACCGTTATCATGTGGCGATGTTCCTAGCCATGGGAATGTCCATGATTTTGGTTTATGAAGTGAGCAACCAATCGAGCAAACAAACATGATCAATCTGTATGGCGATGCCCCGTTTGGGAGGTGTCTACAAGTTGCTGTTTGGGGCATTGTACGATATGCCCATAGCACGTTATAAAGCTCGTCTGGCCAAGCTCCTTTGGCCTCTCGAAGCCTTTTCTTGATTCCTTTCTTGATTGTCCGATTTGTAACTTCCACCTGGCCATTTGCCTTTGGGTGAGCCTTGGAGGCATAATGTACATGTATTCCCTTGGAAATACAGTACTCTTTGAGCTGGGCGTTGTCAAATTGCTTCCCTCGATCTGTGACTATCACTCGTGGCAATCCAAATCGGCTTATAATGAATCTCCACAAGAAGTCGATCGTGACCTCTGCTGTGATTGTGGCCAGTGCTTTAGCTTCGACCCATTTTGTAAAGTAATCCACAGCTACAATGGCATGCTGGACCTGGCCTGCTGCCATTGGAAGTGGACCAATTAGGTCTACTCCCCGCTGGGCAAATGGCCAGGGTCCTTTCATGGGAGTTAGGACTGTGGGTGGTCCATGAATGATATTCGCAAAACGCTGGCACTTCTCACATTTTTGGACCATAGACTTGCAGTCCTTCTGCATGCTTGGCCAGTAATATCCCAGCCTAAAGAGTTTGTAGGATAACATGCGGCCACCTTGGTGATCCCCACATACTCCTTGATGAACTTCTTCCATAGCCCTTGTGGATTCCAGCGTAGTCAGGCACCTAAGGTATGGTAATGAAAAGCTTCTTCTATAGAGCACATCTCCCATCATCAGGTATTTTGCAGCTCTGATTTTGAGTTGCCTAGCTTTGACATTATCATCTGGTAACGTCCCATTCGTTATGTAGTCGACTATGGGACCTGTCCACGAGTTGCTGTAGTCGATAGCTTGTACCTGTACGTCCATGGCAAAGATACTGGGCAGCTCTAAGTATCGTATCGGTGCATTTGGTGGAATAGCACCCTCTTTGGCTATGGCCAGCTTTGACAAGTAATCAGCTTCGATGTTCTCTTCCCTTGGGATTCGGACAATGCTAAAGCTTTGTAGCTTTGCAATTTGGACTTTTACCTTATCCAAGTACTTCTGCATTACTTCTTCCTTCACAGTATACTCCCCTAGGACTTGTCCTACTACCAGTTGTGAATCACTTTTAGCCAATACATGGTCAGCGCCGACGGCCTTAGCCAGGTCCAAACCAACCACGAGAGCTTCATATTCGGCCTCGTTGTTGGTCGCTTTGAACTCAAACCTAAGCGCGTAGTTTAGGCGTTGCCCCTTTGGGGAGGTTAGCACTAAACCAGCTCCGCTTGCTTCTCTGGTTGTTGATCCATCCACTTGTAGGATCCAAGGTTTAGGTTCTTCCTTAGGTAGCTCTTCTGGTTCTGGATACGTGTATTCTGCAAGGAAATCTGCAAGTACTTGAGCCTTTATGGCAACTCGTGGCTTGTATTCTATATCGAATTCACCAAGCTCTATTGACCATTGAATTAGCCGGCCTGAAGTTTCTGGACAGTGGAGAATTCTTCGAAGTGGTTGATCTGTTAGTACCTTGATTGAATGAGCTTGGAAGTATGGCCGTAGCCTTCTAGCAGCTATTACCATAGCAAAGGCTATTTTTTCAGCTCTGGGGTATCTCAGCTCTGCTCCTCGCAACGCCCTACTGATGTAGTATACTGGAAGCTGCGTTCCCTGCTCCTCCCTTACCAAGACTGCGCTGACAGCGTGGGGGGAGACAGCAAGGTACATGAATAGGATCTCTCCTTCTTGGGTCCTGCTAAGCAATGGCGGGGACGTCAGGTATTCCTTTAGTTGGTTGAATGCTGCTTCTTCCGTGGTAGTCCATTTAAAGGCTTTTCTCAAGACTTTAAAGAACGTTTGGCACTTATCGGTTGCCCGGGAGATGAACCGGCTTAGAGCTGCAACTCGTCCTGTTAGCTTCTGGACCTCCTTAATAGTCTGGGGCGATCTCATAGTGAGTATGGCCTGAATTTTCTCGGGGTTTGCTTCGATTCCTCTTTGGGACACCATGAAACCTAGGAATTTTCCTGAGGAGATTCCAAAAGCGCATTTTGTTGAGTTGAGTTTCATCTTGTATTTTCTGAGGACATGAAAAGTTTCTTCCAAATCCGTTATATGATCTCGTGCCTTGGCACTTTTGACCAGCATGTCATCCACGTATACTTCTACGTTGCAGCCAATCTGTTGCTTGAACATTTTGTTGACCAGCCTTTGGTATGTCGCCCCTACGTTCTTAAGACCGAAGGGCATCACTTTGTAACAATATAGTCCCTGATCGATGATGAATGAAGTTTTCTCTTGGTCTTCTTCATGCATTTGGATTTGATTATATCTTGAAAATGCATCCATGAAGGTGAGGAGCTCGTGCCCAGCTGTAGAGTCCACCAAGGAGTCAATCCTAGGCAGAGGGAAGCTATCCTTTGGACATGCTTTATTGAGGTCTGTGAAGTCTACACACATTCTCCATTTGCCATTGGCCTTCTTCACCATAACCACGTTGGCTAGCCAATCGGGATAGAGAACTTCGCGGATGGATCTTGCTTGTATGAGCTTTTCTACTTCTTTTGATGTGGCCTCGTTTCGGTCTGGAGCGAAAGTTCTCTTCTTCTGCTTGACAGGGCGAATGGTGGTATCCACGTTGAGCTTGTGAGATATGACCCTTGGGTCAATCCCGGGTATGTCCTCATGGGACCATGCAAAGACATCTTTGTTCTTTCTCAGGAACTGCAACAGCTCTGTTCTTGCCACCGAGCTCAAACCTGTTCCAATCCTTATTGTTTTTCTAGGTTGCCCTGGTTCCAAGAGCTCCTCCACAAGTTCTGCCACTGGCTCTCCGTGTTGGAGCTTCTCTTCATCTCGAGTATCTAGACTTTCTATATTCATGGTAATGTTAGCCCCCCTAAGTGAGGTGACATAACATTCCCGTGCTGCCTTCTGATCTCCTCTGACGCTAGCAACCCCTTCCGGCGTTGGGAACTTTATCATCAAATGATGTGTGGAGATTATCGCTCCGATTTTATTCAGAGTTGTTCTCCCCAGTATTGCGTTGTATGCTGAAGGACAGTCAACTACTATGAAATCCACTATTCGTGTAATTTGACTTCCTTCTTCCCCCATGGTAATTGGCAGGGCTATTTGACCAGCTGGATAAACGGGCGTACCTACAAATCCAACTAGTGGGGATGTCATGGGCCTTAGCCTTTCTCGTCCCACTTTTAGTTGGTCATACGCATGGAGATAGAGGATGTCAGCTGAGCTTCCACTGTCGATCAGTACCCTATGTGTGAGGTAGTTTGCTACGACAATGGTGATAACCAGCGGGTCATCGTGAGGGATCTGGACCCCCTTGATATCTTCCTCTGAGAAAATGATGGGTATTTCCTCCTTTTTCTGGAATTTGTTTGGACGGCCAACCGTATTGACCTCCAGGTATTCCTCCGTTCTCAGTTTTCTGAGGTGCATTTTTCTAGCATTGCTAGATTCCCCTCCTCCGGCGAATCCTCCATGGATGACCTTGATTTCTCCAATGGGACCTGGCCGGTGTGTGGTGCTATCTCTACCCTCTTTACTGGTATCTTCTCTTCTGAATGGTTTTTGGTGCTTCTTCGTTACAAAACGTTGAAGCCACCCTCTTTGAATCAGGTCTTCGATTTGCTGTTTTAGGTCAATACAATCGTCGGTGTTGTGACCGTGGTCTTTGTGGAATCTGCAGTATTTGTCCTTAGCTCTCCTATTGGGATCAGTCCTCAGCTTTCCGGGCCACTTGAGATCTGGATCATCCTGTAGGTTGCTAAGGATTTGCTCTGCCATAGCTATGAGCGGTGTGAACTGCTTGTACCGGCCTTGGGGTGGTCCTCCCGCTCCTCCTCGTTTCGGGGAGGATCTTGAGTCCACTTTCTTGTTCTTTGGTTTCCCTCTTGTCTTGCGAGTGGATTCTCTCCTCTTCCTATCGGGCGGAGGAAACTCACCTACCTGTGATGGCCCTGTTTGGGAATCAAAGCCATCACGTGTGCGCCTTGCGTAAACGGCCTCCTCTGCATTCATGTGCTTCTGTGCCCTGAGCATAAGTTCCGCCAAAGTCTTGGGTGGCTCTTGAGATAAGAGGTATAAAAACTGTCCTGAGTACAGTCCAGCTATATACACAGTTATGCTTACGCTGTCATCAGCTTCGTCAATCTAAACTACTTCTTTGTTGAATCTGGTGGTGTACTCTCTTAACGATTCCCATCTTCCTTATTTCACCGTCAAGAGGTGTGTTGCTGGTTTGCCGTAGCGTTGACCAGCAATGAAGTAGCTTACGAAGCTCGTGCTAAGCTCTTTCAAACTATTGATGCTTCCTGGTGGGAGTTTATTAAACCATGCTCGAGCACTTCCTTTGAGAGTGACAGGGAATGCCCGACACATCACCTCGTCTGGTACTGCCTGTAAATGCATCAGGGATTTATACGTTTCTAGATTATCCAATGGGTCCGTGGAACCATTGAATGTTTCCAGATGGGGCATCTTGAATTTCCTGGGGAGTGGTAACCCCATGACCTCAGATGTAAAAGGTGAATCCGTGTCCTTTACCAACTCTTCTACCGTGGCGGGAGTTTGTGCTTTGATATGTTTCATTAATCCATCAATCTGGTCTTGCATCTTGTGCAATGCTTCTTGGTCATGGGGGGACCTCTCTGTGGGCGGCTTACCACCCTTTCTTCGATTTTGGCTTTCATTTTCGCTGGATTCGCTCTTTTCTCCGTCGTCTTCTTCATCCAGTCGAGTATGTCGTGAATTTAAGATGCTTGGTTCAGAGATCTGCCTTCGCAAGTCCGCATTTTCCTGCATCGCAGTTTGTAACCCTTGGGTTAACGTCTTTATTTGCTCCTGCATCTGAGCAAATGCTTCGGGGGTCATCTGATCAGCCCCGATTCTAAGTGCTGTGGCAGCCTTGGCTGCTTCCGCCGCCTTGGCGGTCTTGTTGGCGGCTAGGGCGGCCTTGGCAGCTTTGGCTGCAGCGGCGGCTTTGGTGGCGTCGTCGATGCCCGGTTGTGGGGGGTCTGAAGCCATCGTCGTTTTGTTCGATCGAGTCTCTACCATACAAAACTGTTCACCGTAAGGAAAAAGTCGTTTCCCACAGACGGCGCCAGCTGATGAAGCAATTTTGAATCTGGCACGGACCTGATCCTGCAAAACAAAGCTGAAGCTAAAGTCACCGGTGTGGTGGCGTGCCAACCACCCTCCGATGCCAAAGTCAGTATAGAACTTGTTATGTGGTATGAGAATTTAGGTTCTCGGTTGTTAGTGGTGCGTACCTTTATTGGAGTTCTACCGTCGCTTTTATAGGCACTTGATAGGAGGTTGAGTCCTAGTAGGACTGCATTCCGGGGATTTCTGGATTGCTTTAACGAGGTGGGTGGAGTCCTGCCTTAGCTGGAATTCCACGAGCACTTTGTTTTAGCATGGAATCCTTATCCGATGGTAATAATGATTAAGATGAGCATTTCATGTTTATCTTATCGGCTCCTCTTCCTTTATCCCATAGGATTCAGGCTTATTGAGTGGTATCTTGATAGAAATGAGTATATTTCGTGAGTATTACTTATCCTGTTTTAGCTTTGTGTCATAGCTGGTCCTTAGACCTTGTTCCAGCTCCCCCTCATGGGCGTAGCTGGCACCCTATTACCTTGCTGCAGGTGTTGCTTTCCTGGGGAGCTTGGGCAAAGCTGACACCTACTCCCCAGGTCCGCACTTCTTACTGAGCTGGCCTTACCAGATTTTATCCTACTTATCACGGGCGTACCTGCAAATCCAACTAGTGGTGATGTCATAGGCCTTAGCCTTTCTCGTCCAACCTTTAGTTGGTCATACGCATGGAGGTAGAGGATGTCGACTGAGTTTCCGCTGTCTATCAGTACCCTGTGGTGAGGTAGTTTGCTAAGACAATGGTTATAACCAAGGGGTCATCATGAGGGATCTCGACTCCCTTGATATCTTCTTCCGAGAAAATAACGGGTATCTCTTCCTTCTTCTGGAATTTGTTTGGCCGGCCAACTGTGTTGACCTCCAGATATTCCTCTGTTCTCAGTTTTCTAATGTGAGCTTTCCTAGCGTTGCTAGACTCCCCACCTCCGGCGAACCCCCCATGGATTACTTTGATCTCTCCAATGGGACCTAACCGAGGCGTCGTGCCATCTCTACCTTCCTTGCTTGTATCCTCCCTCCTGGATTGTTTATGGTACTTCTTTGTTACAAAACCTTGAAGTCTTCCTCTTTGAATCAGATCCTCGATCTGTTACTTTAGGTCAATACAATCATCCGTGTTATGACCGTGGTCTTTGTGGAACTTGCAGTATTTGTCCATAGCTCTTCTATTAGGATCAGTCCTTAACTTCCCGGGCCACTTGAGGTCCGGATCATCTTGTAGGTTGCTAAGGATTTGCTCTGCCATAGCTATGAGCGGAGTGAACTGCTTGTACCGGCCTTGGGGTGGTCCTCCTGTTCCTCCCCTTTTGGGAGAAGACCTTGAGTTCCACCTTCTTGTTTTTTGGTTCGCCTCCCGTCTTACGGGTGGATTCTCTTATTTTCTTGTCAGGTGGAGGAAATTCGCCAATGTGCGATGGCCCTGCTTGGGGATCAAAGCCATCACGCGTACGTCTTGCGTAGACAGCTTCCTTTGCATTCATGTGTTTCTGCACTCGAAGCATAAGCTCTGCTAGAGTTTTGGGTGGTTCTTGAGATAAGAGGTATAGAAACTGTCCTGAATATAGTCCACCTATATACGCAGTTTTGCTCACACTATCGTCAAGCTTCGTCTATTTGAACCACCTCCTTGTTGAATCTGGTTGTGTATTCTCTGAACGACTCCCATCTTCCTTGTTTCACCGTCAAAAGGTGTGTTGCTGGCTTGCTGTAGCGTTGACCAGCAATAAAGTAGCTTACAAAGCTCGCGATAAGTTCTTTGAAACTACGTATGCTTCCTGGAGGGAGTTTATTGAACCATGCTCGAGCACTCCCTTTGAGAGTAACAAGGAATGCCCGACACATGACCTCGTCTGGTACTGCTTGAAGATGCATCAGAGATTTGTACGTTTCCAAATGATCCAATGGGTCCGTGGAGCCATTGAATGTTTCTAACTGGGGCATCTTGAACTTCCTTGGAAGAGGCAGCCCCATGACTTTTGGCATAAAAGGTGAGTCCGTATTCTGCACCAACTCTTCCACCGTAGCTGGAGTTTGTGCTTTGATATGTTTCATCAGCCCTTCGATCTGGTCTTGCATCTTGAGCAATGCCTCTTAGTCGTGGGGCAACTTTTCTGTGGGTGGCTTGCCATACTTCTTTCGATTTTGGCTCTCCTTCTCACTAGATTCACCTTTTTCCCTATCATTCTCTTCTTCCTGTCAACTATGTCGTAAATTTAGGATGCTTGGCTCGGAGATTTGCTTTCGCAGATCTGTGTTTTCTTGCATCGCTGCTTGTAACCCTTAGGTCAATGTTTTTATTTGCTCCTGCATCTGAGCAAACGCTTCCAGGGTTAGCTGATCGCCCCCACTTTTGTTTGCTGCGGCAGCCTTGGCCGCTTCCGCCGCCTTGGCGGCTTTGTCGGCGGCTAGGGCGGCCTTTGCAGCCTTGGACGTTTCGGCAGCTTTGGCAACCTTGGCTGGAGTGGCGGTCTTGGTGGCGTCGTCGACGCCCGTTTGTGGGGGGTCTGAAGCCATTATCGTTCTGCTTGATCGGGTCTCTATCATACAAAACTATTCACCGTAAGGAAAAAGTCGTTTCCCACGGATGGCGCCAGCTAATGAACCAGCTTTGTGCAGTGTCTAGCTCCGACCTGATCCTGCAAAACAAAGCAAGAGCTCAAGTCACCGGTGTGGTGGCATGCCAACCACCCTCCAATGCCAAAGTCAGTAGAGAACTTGCTATATGGTAGGAGAATTAAGATTCTCGGTTATGGGTCGTGTGTACCTTTATTGGAGTTCTACCGTCACTTTTATAGGCATTTGATAGGAGATTGAGTCCTAGTAGGACTGTATCCCGGGGGTTTTGGATCATCTTAATGATGAGTGTGGAGTCCTGCCTTAGCTGGGACTCCATACTCACCATGCCTTGGCATGGAATCCTTTTTTGTCTCTGATTGTGTTTATCGTTGGCAACTTATGCTTATCTTATCGACATCTTTCCTTTATCCCTTGGGATTCAGGTTTCTCATAATGGTATCTTGATTGGAACGGGTATATTTCATGAGTAAGATTGCCAGTTCCATCCCCTTCGCCATAGCTAGGGGCCAGAGCTGGTCCTTGGACCTTGTGGCAGCTCCGTGCAAGCAGCTGAGCTGGGGTACTTTGACCTCGTCATAGGTGAGATTGCTTAGGGAGGTGGAGATAAGACTGCTCTCAACTCCCCAGGTCCGTGCTTTTTGTAGTGTTGACCTGTTTAGTTCAACCATACTTATCAGGCCGTCATTTTTCCTTTGATTTGCTCATCTCATAGTGTACCACTCGATCTATTTAATTTTATCATACTGGAACAGCATTCTTCAATAGATATAGGTAGAATTTGGCTTGTTTGCAGTTCAGGCTTGGATTGCAGAGGTGCGGTTCAAGTGATCGCAACTGTCGGATAGTATTTTTAATAGACCCGGGGATGCTGCCAAGCATCCCTCGCTTGGCAGTGGTGCCGAGCGGCCCATCCGGCCGTTCATCTCGACAATTGACGACTCGGATCTTAATCCGAGCAATGAACTGTCCAGATTTTTATGCACACGATCGAGTTAGATCCAAGTCGTCCACGCCGAGATGAGCAGCCCATCTAGCCGCTCGACACCGTTGCCAATCACGGGTCTCTCATTCTATTTTTAATGATCCAGATTTGTTTACAATTTTTTACCAGTAATAAATCTCAAAATTCATATTCGATTTGCAATTCGCAAAAACAATCAGACTTCTTGCTATATCATGCTCGTGGAAATGCAAGACCCCACTGCGGTAGATTCGACCTCGGAAGTCGAGAAAGGCTGGCAAATAAAAATGATAATCATCGTAGGCCTTTGCCAGCTTGATAATCAATTGCTAGATTTATTACCGGTAAAAGATTGTAAACAAATCTGGACCATTAATTGTGAATATGAACGATTTAGATTGAACATCACTTCCTTCTCTGTAGTTGATTGCAAGAGAAGGCGATCCTATAGGTATATATATCGAAGATGAATGATCATGTACATAGTGTTTCTCCTTTTCGCCTGTGGTGGTTCATTCTGTATGGGGAGTTCAGTTGTTTAAGGATACTTTGGTTGACTTGACTGGGAATTTTAATTAATTTATAATTCTCAATAGTTAAAAAGGTGTTGCATTGTCAAAAATTGTACCCCAAGAAGATCGAGGCATTTTAATCAAATACGGAGTAATTAATAGCCGCCAAAGTTGGCATGCGAATCGATTAGGTCTGACTCTATTTCTCAAGTCAGTATCTATCACTTTCAAACTTGGAAAACGCAAAACTATTTGAAAAAGAAACCTTCTGCATGTTGGCCTATTTTGATTTTTGACTAATAATTCCAAGTTGTTAATAGTAAGAGTTTTCGACAAACTCAGCCTCGTTCAAACTCGGTGGGCCAAAATGTAGGAGTATAATTCAGAGGGCTATTGTCAAACTACGTGATCACCACCAAGCATTGCTTTCGGAAAAAATAAATACACAAGTTAAATCTCTATTTCACAATTACGTGAGGGGTGAGGTGTATAAGAAAAGGAAGCAACCGGTGGGTCCAAATTTTACACAACAAGATAAGTTCAACAAAAACTAACATAACATGGATTTTTGTACCGTTTTTTTTTTTTGGGTAACACTAACTATCATTTATGACGTTTTACTGCGACATTCTCACACATGCACTATAAAAATAAATAAATAAGTCAATGCAAACACACACAAAAAACTTATTATTATGTTCCGAAACCGATAATAAGTCAGTCAAGAGCTGTCAATAAAATACCGTTATACGAAACACATACTTCCGCTTGCATTGTATAGATTCTAAATTCTAGGGGTCAAATGACAAGACTAATAAAATACAAGGGTTCAATCAATAAAATTAAAGAGCCAAAATCGGGAACTTTTCCTATATAACCAACAATAGGAGCCGAGAGTTGGGACACACACTAACTAGCCGGCCACCAAGTCATAGCAAAAACATGGAGTTTTCTTTATACTCTCTCCTCCCTTTTGCCGCCTTCTTCATACTATTTCCTCTTTCATTGGCTTTGATGTTTAAGCCAAAGTCCAAAATCTCCGGTCTTCCTCCGGGGAAGACGGGTTATCCATTCATTGGAGAGAGCTATGACTTCCTTTCCAATGGGTGGAAGGGTCAACCGGAGAAGTTCATCACCGAAAGAATGGCCAAGTTCTCCCCACAGGCCTTCAGAACGTCGTTGTTCGGTGCCCCGACGATTGTCATGTGCAGCGCACCGGGTAACAAGTTTCTCTTTTCCAACGAGAACAGACTAGTCACGGCATGGTGGCCCAGTTCCATTGACAAAGTCTTTCCTTCCTCAACCCAAACTTCTTCCAATGACGAAATGAGAAAAATGAGGAAGCTCCTTCCGCAATTCTTGAGGGCCGAAGCACTTCACAAATATATCGGTATATTCGTTAATTAATATGCTCTATTTACATTCTTGGATTTAATTATGTACAGCAGCTCTACACACGTTAATTACCATGGGTATTTTAGGAATAATACTAGTTCACGACCCTAGGGCTATATTGCTAGACATATACGCTACTAGTATTTTATACTTTAGTTTAATTCACACGTAAATACAAATATTACTATCTTAGCTTATTATTTGGAAAATATCATTTGGACTGAATGATTTGTCTTTCGTAGGTTTCAATTACTTAATTGTTTTTCTTCAAAAACTTTAAAAATACATCTATCTAACTATATTTTAGGATAGGATAGAGAAGGTTGACGATCTTTAGCAAGCTCCCTAGCTAGCCATGATCATACAACTCCAAGTTCACGACAATTCCCATATGAGACGAATCACCCATAGATTTTTACCAACCACAAAGGGCTCGTGACTATTGATCGATCCATAATTAAATCCAATTTTCCATCGTACTTTACCTTTTTCATGTAGTAGTACTATGTTACCTAGCTTCTCTGTTACTAGCATTCTATTCCTAAGCATATACAAGCATGTCACTTTTGTACTGGCAAGATAGCAATCTGATCTATTCTTCATACATATAATCCAACAGGTATCATGGACAGTATAGCACAAAAGCACTTGAACTCGGACTGGGAAAACAAAAAAGTGGTCGAAGTTTTCCCTCTCTCAAAACTATACACCTTCTGGCTCGCTTGTCGCTTGTTCATAAGCGTAGAAGATCCGAAACACGTAGCCGAATTCTTGGAGTCGTTCGAGCTCCTGGCCGCGGGGATTTTCTCGATACCGATCGATTTGCCAGGAACCCCGCTTAACCGCGCGGTCAAGGCATCAAACTTGATAAGGAAACAACTTTTAACGATTATAAAGCAGAGGAAGTTGGATTTGGCCGAGAACAGGGCGTCGCCGACGCAGGATATATTGTCTCACATGTTGTTGACGCCCGATGAGGACGGAAGATTCATGAAAGAGATGGATATAGCGGACAAGATCCTTGGCTTGCTTGTTGGAGGACATGATACTGCTAGTGCTACCATTACTTTTATTATCAAGTACCTGGCCGAGCTACCTGAAGTTTATGAAAAGGTTTACCAAGGTAAAATCAGTACTTCTTTGTACAATTTAATTGTTAGTCCAGACATGCACTTTGAAATTTAATGAAAAAAATTGAAAAGAGTTACTAGTAACTCATGAGAAAAGTATGCTTAATTTGTTCATACAATTACGGTTGTAAGATTAGTTGATTGTTTTCATGAATCACGCATAACGCGAGTCAAAAAGTTCAAATCTTTATAAGTAGACCCACTTCTGAACCGCATGGACCGAAATCAGGGGGGCCGGACATAGGGTATGCCGGGATGTGTTCAAACCTGCACAACTCTAAATATTCGCACAATTAATACTAATCTAATTTAGGAAAACTTTATGGAGTTGGCCCCTGCCCTCCAAGTGTTTTTGGTGGGAAGAAATTCTTAAAATTTCCTTGATATATTTTTGGAAAAAAAATCCAAGTTATCAACCAGCTTTTAGTCACATGTATATGATGAAATATCTCCTAAAAATATGCACATAATCTAGTTTTTTTATCGGACTTAACAAGTACATAGTAATATGTACTTTGTTTTATTAACGTAAAATTACATGTGATCCAGGCCTCACTAGTACAAATTTTACATTTGCCACTAACCAGAATTATCCATGTCACACCGTAGAGATTTTTGTTGAGATTGTGCACGCGCGAGTTCATTTTGTGCTTATGTCAGTTATTATTATTTTATCAAATCTCTGACTCAGGAAAGGTGATTATCAACAAGGTTAGGTAGACTTCCTTCTTTTGCCCTGTTCAGGTGCAAAGCAATTCCTGTCCGGCCTACCTAACCTACCTGGGATCCTGTTTCACTTTTATTCACCATCCTTACAATAATTCTGTCACAACACCGAAAGGGAAAAATACAAAACATATAAAAGCAGCTATAGGTGGAAGTGCAGACACTTGCCATTTTTAGTTAATTACAGTTACACCCTTTGAGACATATTATTCCTGACTCTGTTTTTTCCATTGCTTCTGCAATGAATACTTTAGATGCAAAAATTGTACTCCCTCCGTCCCTTTTTAAATGTCATGCTTCGTAACTCCAACTTATTAAAAAGATATCATCATTATACCTTTCACATCAACTTTTTCCTCCACTTTCCTTACTTACCCATCATCATTACACTTTTATTCACTAACTTTTCAAAATGAAATCTACTTTTAGGGACAAAATAGACAATTCACCAATTTTTACCCACTAACTTTACAAAATGGACACTTATTAAGGGACAGCCCAAAATGAAATACTGGACTGTAATAAAGGGACGGAGGGAGTACATCAGTAACTTCTGTTTGGAACCATTTTCACCCAAATTGGAATTCCATATTATATACTTTATTCTAAATAACTTATTTCATGGATAATTTGTTAAAAATATTTTTTTTTGTGTTTTTTTTGTGTTTTTTTGCATTATAGAACAAATGAAGGTTGCCGAATCAAAAGCTGAGGGAGAGCTCCTGAACTGGGAGGACGTGCAAAAGATGAAGTATTCTTGGAATGTAGCATGCGAAGTACTAAGACTTGCGCCGCCCCTCCCGGGAGCTTTCAGGGAGGCCATTTCGGACTTTATGTATGCCGGTTTCTCTATCCCAAAGGGATGGAAGGTCAGTCGAAATTCTCTGTTAAGTTTTGATTAATTTGTGTCCTACCCAAAGGAAATCACTAACAACATTCATCTTTTAAATATTTTGTAGCTGTACTGGAGTGCACACTCTACCCATAGAAATCATCAGTACTTCCCTGAGCCTGAAAAGTTTGATCCTTCAAGATTTGACGGGAATGGGCCAGCGCCTTACACTTACGTTCCTTTTGGAGGTGGGCCTCGAATGTGTCCTGGGAAAGAATATGCTAGATTGGAAGTACTCGCCTTCATGCACAACTTGGTGAAAAGATTTAGGTGGGAGAAGGTGATTCCGGATGAAAAGATCGTTGTAAATCCAATGCCCGTCCCGGAAAAAGGCCTTCCAATTCGACTTTACCGTCACCAGCGGTAAAATAAACTTTGCAGTACAGCAAAGCCCGTTTGCAGAAGCTTGGTTTTCCAGAGTGCTTGCAATTAAAAAAAAAACATATGCAATTATTTACCTATATATTTATCCCTCAGCATGTTCTTCTTACTGTGTGGTGTTTAGCATAGTAGAATTATACTATATGCTTCCTATTACACTTTCTTACTTTCTTTTGTAACAAAGTACACTTCTTTCTTTCTTTCTTTCTTTTGTTTGTTTGGGTACGTTCTCCTCTTTTGAGAACTTGTTATCTTTCTTTCTCATTTCGATGTACCGTTATCGAGCTCTTAATATATTCCTTCTTCTGTCTAGCTAGCTAGGAGGAGTTAAAGCGCACTTGTTACTTTGTGGTAAGGCTCAAGGTTAAGAATACAAATGTAGCACTTGAAATTAACTTTCCATTTTGAACGCTAGCTGATTTATCCATTTATTAATAGTAACAAAAAGGCCGGTAAGTTAGATACCGGCGACAAGCTAGTTATATCTATATCCATGACACTAAACTGATATATATACCCATTTGGGCAATTCATTCAAGGGAATGGCAAACAAGGTATAACTTTTTCATCAAGACAGGAGTCAAAAGATAGAAGTTGCAATTTGGATGAAGGGCCAGTTTTGTATCCATTGCCGCTTTCAAAATTTAAAAGGGAAATAAACAACTAAGCCAATAAACAGGCCGGTTAATGATAGGAGCGCCAAATCCAATTTAAATGATCGAACAGGTACGAGTTTGTACAAGTTCAAGTCTGAGGATTTAACAATGCTTATCTTTATCTGCATGTACTACTCTCTTCTCTAGCTATTTCAAAGGAGATAGATGAAAGCAAGCGCTTGTGTTTTACGGTTCTTATGCCTCAATGATCATGACTCCTTCGATTTGAATTACTTTCATTCTTATCTGCTGCTACAATTACCTAATGGATTCTAATTGACTGCTACTCCTTCCACTCCTAATTTATGAAAGCTAAAGATCACAATACGAAGAAGTAAAAAATGTAGAGATGTTTTGTATCTAAAATTTGATATATATCGATCCTTACCGCCTCTCCCTTCTGCTAAGTATAAGACCTTATAGTTAGTGACGGGACCTTGGAATTTTCTCATTAAATATATAGCAAATTTCTTTCATATTTCTACGTTGATGAATGAAAGTTACAATAATATTAATTTAGAGGTGATCATATTTGTTCATTCATTGATGAACAAAAAAGACTATGTTTAGAAAAAAGGAGGGCTTATAGTTTATTTCAAGAAAATAAAACCTAAAGAATGCAGAATGGTCCGAATTAAAAGAAATTTAATGTCATTGTACGAGTACTGTAATATAATTACTATGCTGTTTAACAAATATAGTTTTAATAAAATTTTGTTGCCTATCAAAAATAATAATAATACTTAGAATTTCTAAATTTGAGTGGATGGAGAACGTTTACGTGACCCTGCAGGCACCTTGTTAAGTTCACCCGGTAGCGATAGTGATAACTGCCATGGATAACTCGTAACATGCAGGTATTGGAGATGTAGATATAGAATGGGTGGACCAGATCGATTAGTAGCTACTTTACTCCTCATCTAATCAACTTTATGTTGGACATGAAAGACGAAATAAAATATGGATGTGTCATTTCATTAGTTACCTACAAAAAGAGGCGTTAAATGACATTGATTTATGAAGACCATGTTCGGTAGACAGTACTTGTGGTTTATGCATGTGGAAGCAACTCAATTAACCTGAGAAGATGCATGTACACCTGTACTCATGAGGAGATTGCCTTTCTTTTAGGAGAAAGAATCAACCCACCTAACATTTGCTGCTATTCATTATATATATAAAAGTTGCACCAAGTTATTTTTTTGGAACACGTTAGAAATGCATTGATAAATCTAAGGAAAGAATACAACTGTGTTGTTACTGTTACAATAATTAAGACACACCAGCGACAAGCGAAGGCCAAACTAGGGCCTAAAAAATAGAACACAGAGTACAGAACCGCAAAACACAAAAATACACAACTAGATATTAAGACAATGTTTTAACCCAACATTTAACAATCTATCTCAACCATTGGTTTCATGGATGAATAATTTCAAGGTGTGGGAATGCTTAAGGAGAGGGAAGTTGTCATTGTCAAGTTTTAATCTCTGGTGGCAGTAGCAGCAGTTGAATAGGTTTAGGTTTTTTTATTTTATCTGGGTTTGGGCTTAACCCGTTAGGTGTTCGGGCCTTGGCCTTTTAGGTGTGGGCTTATGCTCTTCGGGTATTTTCGGTTGGTTTCTTGTCAATCGAGAGTTTGGGTCTCAGACTGAGCAAATGATTATTTATAGATTTGTTAGGAATATGATGTCGTTTTCTTTGTCATATTGATCTTCGTAACAATTTCAAAGATTAATGAAACCTTTTTGCCTTTAAAAAAAAAAAAATAATTTAATCTGATCAGCCATTAATACCAATAATTGAGATGGAGTGTTCAATGTCACATTAATTGTGTCCATAGAATAAGCAACATATATTTTTGTATCGTAAAAGTGTGTGTGTGTATATAGACACTATAATAATAATTATGGATCTATCATCGATAGATAAATGCAACCACCAGCAATAACATATAGCTAGCTAGTATGAATGTGACCTCCACCGGCCACCAGCACCTTCCAAATTTTGCATGCACTAAATAAGTGTAGGAGCGGCGAAAATCTTGACCGGTCTCCTCGGGGTTCACAATAGAGCCCAAAATATTCATGAAAATAAAATGTGCTGGAGAGGTAAAGAATGGTTAGTGTTTAGAACGAAGGGATGGAGGAGACATAAAGCGTGCGACCGTGCCCGAATCATCAAGGCTGCCTATGTATCCCGGTGTACAGGGAATCAGATCAAACGTAGTTCCATTTTTCTCTCAAGGAGATGGTCTCTCCCTCTCTTTGAAAATCTGTCTTCTTTCTCTAGAGGAGATGACTCTCTCTCTCTCTCTCTCTCTCTCTCTCTCTCTCTCTCTCTCTCTCTCTCTCTCTCTCTCTCTCTCTCTCTCTCTCTCTCTCTCTCTCTCTCTAGAAATCTGTGTGTCTCTCTGTCTGTCTTCTTAAATGAATACCAGCACTGGTATTTATAGGTAGGGAACAAAACTTCCGCTGGACCCATCCTGCCCGTCCGCGGCCCTGTCGCGGCCCTGTCTGTGGGAGTCTGTCGCGGGCCTACCGCAACCTTGTCTATCCACGGGCCTACCGCAACCTTGTCTATCCGCGGGCCTACCGCGGCCTGCATGTCCGCGGGCCTGTCTGTCTATGGGCCTATCACGACACTGTATGTCTGCGGGCCTACTGCGGCCCTGTCGGGGTTCGGCATGTCCGCGGCCCTGTCACGGCCCTATCTGTCCGCGGCCCTGCATGTCCGCAGTCCTGTTTGTCTGCGGCCCTGTCTGTCTGCGGCCTTGCATGTCCACGGGCCTACCGCAGCCCTATCTGCGGCCCTGCATGTCCACGGTAGTCTTGTCTAGTCGCGAGTCTGCTTGGCGCAAGCCTACCAGTGAAAGTTGTTTGCATCTACAATAAGCGCCAGCTTATTTGCCGCAACTCTATATGCCACGTGTCACTCATCTGCAGGTGCCACATGTCTTCTTCCGACAAGGTGGTCAAAACTCTGACCTAGTCAACTAAAATAATTTTCACCT
This sequence comes from Rhododendron henanense subsp. lingbaoense, assembly GCA_020567845.1. Taxonomy (NCBI): domain Eukaryota; kingdom Viridiplantae; phylum Streptophyta; class Magnoliopsida; order Ericales; family Ericaceae; genus Rhododendron; species Rhododendron henanense. Next base: position 31,250,685 of record CM036313.1, on the reverse strand, counting down.
TCCCTACAATAAGCATGTATCATTTTCTTGGAAGTGTGATGATGGAGTATGAAATTTGACATCGACATACATCATATCTAACTATATACATATAATGTAGTTTAAATAAATAAATGTGAAGTGTAAAATTTGACATGGGTATTTTGTGAGTTAACAAGTCATCCATCGCTTTAGTAATTGGAAAACTATTAGTATGATGTTATGACAGTCTAAGGGGCTGTTTGATAAAATTGAAAACTGAAAACTGAAAAATTAAGTACTGAAAGCTGAATGCTAAATTTTTTAAGCTGAAAAGCTATTTGATAAATATATTAAGCACTGAATTAAAAAAATGATGAATTAATTTTAGTTTCGATTCTCTCTTAAATTACTAATAATCACAATGTACTTATGGTAATGGTGAAGTGGTGATTGTGGTGGTGGTGGTGGTGGGTTGGTGGTGATGGAGCGAGGGGGGTGGTGGTGGTGGAGGTGGAGTGGTGAGGGTGGGGATGGAGTGGGAGTGGTGGTGGTGTTGGAGTGGTGGCGGCGATGGTGTAATGGTGGGGTGGCGGTGGAGTGATGGTGGTGTAATGGTGGCAGTGAGTGGTGGCAATGGAGTGGTGGTTGTGCAATGGTGACGTTGTGGTGGTGGTGGTGGCGGTGTGGTGGTGGTGGTAAAGGCAGTGGTAGTGGTGGTGGTGGTTATGCAATGGAGGTGGCGGCGTCATAGTGGTGGTGGTGGTGGGCTGGAGTGATGGTTATGGTGGTGAAGTGCTTAGTCCGAAAAAGACCTTTGCCTTAGATATAAGGCTGGAAACCCCAAGCGTAGGGCTAGATCGTCGATAGCATATTTTCCGGAAGTCCGGGATCGTACCCACAGAGAATCGAATATAGCTTAATCGGATTGTAGGTTTTATGTAACGGATTGTGGCATTTAAGACAGCCAACTTGGTTTTGTTTTGAAAGGTGGAAATGCTAATGAAAAAGACTAGAAACGAGTTTTATAAACTAAAAGAGGCGAGTCTAGGGATCTTCTAACCCTTGACAAAGGCCGTTATCGGTTCTCAATTATAACTCAAACGAGAGTCACGACCGCGTACTCACGCCCGAAAGATTTAGCTTTAATGATTACGTTTATCGAAAGATGTGATTAAACGGAACTAAACCAACCTATTTTTGCTAATGTATCTCACACATAGGAGGCCACGAGCCCTCGGTATGTCACTTGCCAAGACCGCTTGACTGAACAACATACCAAGGAGTTAACACCCCTTGTTTAGACTAAAATGGCTAGGTTAGCTTAATCCCAAAAATCATGCTTTTAAGCCCGAAGGTTTGAGAACCAAATAACCACCTAAGTCCTTGGGAAAAATTACCCCGAGACTTAACCAAATGACTACTCACACATAGCTAAAAGACTAGAAAGCATGCTTAAGGAAGAAAACATGTTCAACCGATAAATCCGAAAATAAACTTGATATATATATATATATATAGATCCAACAAGTGGCTACAACATTAATGAACAAAAAAAATAAGAAATGAACAATACCTTAAGTGGTTCTTGAAGAAAATGACTTAAAAGCTTAAGAGCTTTAATGGAGTTCAAAAAAAACTCTAAAAGGACTTAAAGTGTAAAAGGGTAGGAGAGATCCATAATGAGAGGGAGAGCCCTATTTATACACAAAGGGGCTTTCTCTCTCTACAAAAGTCAGGAAAAACCAATAAAGCTACCTATTAAAAGAAACTTTCCATAAGTGGAAAGTCTAAAAAAGTAAGAAAAATATCTGCTAGGGACAAAGGTTATCAATACCCTAAGCCAAAGTATCGATAACTTCATTCAAAATCTCCCCCGAGAAAAGAGTTATCGATAACTTGGACCAAATGTTATCGATACCCTTGCTTCTGGACAACTGGTGGACCAAAATGGGGTAAATGTTATCGATAACATGCATATTATTATCGATAACAATGCCAAAAATTGCAGGTTTCCGGCTTCTGCTCTGCCAGCCTTGCCATGGCACCTCCGGGCATCTTTCGGGGCATCGTCACTTGACTCGAGGGACTTGGCATCACAGCACCTAGTGGCCTCGGGTACTCGGTTACCCTCGAGGGCAATCCTTGGCGTCAAACTACGCCTTATTCTCGCGTTTAACCTGAAACGCTTACAAAAATACCTTATGCGCAATATTTAACTTAAACAATCATTTAAATATAAAAACGTCACAATTTGGAGGATTTGAGCACCAAGATTATACAATCTTGGGTGCTTATCACACCCCCCAACTTGAACGTTGCTACGCCCCGAGCAACACAAACATACTACTAAAAATAACTACCAATCCTTCCGACAAAATAGTTAAGGCACATGCTCATATCGAAACAGCTAGCAAGAGTTCCAAAAACAAATTTATTCAAACTCGCAACTAACAGCTAAAAACCAAGATAGATAACTAGGTATTGATCGAGCATATTCCAACCAAATTACAAAAGACCATATCCAAAAGAAGAGTGCTCGAAGCTAGGCAATGGGGAACAAAAATACCATGCCTTATATGTGGAGAGCACCGTGAAACAGAATTCAAAATCACAAAGCCATAAGCTAAAGTACTGAAAGAAAGCATGCCACGAACTAAATATGCACAACATCACAAATTGAATCAAAACGGAATAAAGGCATACTACGGATCAACTAAGGACTGAATAGCTTATATTGACCTTGGTTTAACAAAAGAACGGTTAGCAAAATGGGTGGCGGCCATATACTAGCTTGGTTTATCTACCCTTGGTCACCACCGACACTAAACTACCAAGTCAACGGCCACATGCCGGCCTCAACAAAAACTTTCTAAAACTAATATGTAAGAGTTCACCTACTAAAGACAATAAAAAGATAGAAAGGTGGGCTGTCAACCACCACGCACCCCGACCAAGTAGAGGGATTTCATACTACTACTTCTAAAAACCACCGACGCACGTCATCCTCCTTACTAACCACCGATTCAAAACATCCTCTTACTGCCCTCCGGGATCAGCGCCCAGTCCAAACAAAACCTCCTCCACACTTTTAGCTACCTAAACTCTCAGGGGTACCTCGTACTTCTCATCCGTAGTACTCTCAATGTACCGCGTATGCCAATTCAACTCATGTTTAAGCTCCCCGACCTCCCGTGCTAACTTCTTCCTCTCTTTTTTCTCTTTCTGGATGCAATTCCAAATGGCAATGTTTTGGCAACACAACTTCCTCCATATACTCTCTTTCGATGCCTTAGGATCAGGCACCGACCACAGAGATGGCTCGGATGGAACAGAAGGTGCCGACGGGCCTGCTGATGTACCAGCTGCAGCAACCTTGGATTGAGATTTGCTTTTCACAAGCACAGCCTTTGTGATGATTCCCGGGGATGGTTCTTCAAGCTTTTCATACACCCCTTTTGAAATACCTTTCTGCCTTAGAAACGCAGTGATCATGCACGGAAAGGCAAACGGGCAGTGCCAAAAGTATCCCCCTTAAAGTCTACCAATTGCTCAAAAATAAACTTCACCCAATCCGCCCTATAGTCAGTGTCATTCATGAACGCATACATAATCTCCGCACTCCTTTTCGAGGGCTTATTCTCCACCCCACGGAGATAGAGATTGTAATGCACCACCTAGTTCAAAACCCGATAGGTATCCCTAAACTTCCCTGGTTTGTGCGGAGGGACCCTGACATTAGGAACGGTGGAGTAAAGTTCACTGATTATAACATCCGAATCAATTGGCTCGGTACGAGGAAAATTTACCAAATCTCCTTCAGGCCTCTCGTACCGCAAATACTTAGCAATTGCATCAACATCGACCACAATATTCTTACCATTAACTTTCGACTTAATTTTTCCTTTGGTCAGCGCATTGCTAATATCCAAATTCTGATAGAACTCAATAATGCCAATTTCGTTATAACCAAATAGAGCTTTAGTCCAGAAGAGCAAACCTTGATTGTCGAGTTGAATGATGATATCACTATCATTGCCAAAGCTCCTCCTATTGACTTTTGAAACCCCTATTTGGAATCGACTCCACTCAGTCCAATTTAGCGTTCGCCTCCATCTCCTCCGGCGTCCTACGCTTATGGCGTTTCTCACGCTTGCCGGTTCGACTCTCCAAAGGAACGGAGTCCTCATCACTGTCCTCGGCCATGAAATCATCCTCACCCTCCCCTACAATCTCCTCCTCAATCTCCTGACGAGATGAGGAAGCAATGCCTTTGCCCTTGCCCGAATCCTTCCTACGAACCATTTTGGTTTCGAGAGATGGAAATTTTTGGATTTTTTGGCTAGTGGAGATGAAATTGGTGTGTGGAATGGCTTAAGGGAGGTTCATGTGGAGGGAATATGAAGGAATTGATGTGTATATAAGAGAGAATTTCGAAATAAATGGAGAGAGAAGTGAGATTTTCGGAATTTTACCTTGTACCAAGAACTAGGGCTTGAAACCCTTGGAAAACCTTCCAAACCTTTGATTTTGTGGAAAAGTCATGATGAATATGGATAGAGATGGAGGATTTTAGTGGGTTAATGGAAGATATGGTGGAGATTGGAAGTATTTAGTGGCTAGGGTTCGAAGTTCTTGAGTGGTTATGGAGGTGTAGAGAGAGGAAGAGAATTGGGGAATGAAGTAAAATCGTGCCCCTTTAGATTATTAACTGCCCATAAAGCACAAGTATCGATAACTTAACCTAAAGTTATCGATACCCTTCAGGGTGGAATCCCACTGGACACAGAGTTATCGATAACTTCATCAAGGGTATCGATAACATCAGCTTTTTCCTGAAAATTTTGCAACACTTCACCTGTTTCACTTTTGAACACTTGTACCACATCCTCATACCCTCCGAAACACCTCACAACACTGAAGCACACTTCCCAACAACCCTCCGAGCATCCGGTTCCCTAAGTTAATGAACAAAAAGGAAAGACACGGACTAGGATACAAAATAGGACGAGAGGACACGTATGTGGTAAAATTAAACAAAGAATGCCTTGTATCACTTCCTAAGTACGCCATATATTCCTTAACGATTCAATAAAGACATCAAATACACTTAGGCATGAACATGAGAGTATTTACCTAAACTAAGAATGTAAGAGGAACAAAGACAGGATATGGACAAAACTTGATCAAAACACACTCAAACATTGTGAATTCCACCTTAGTCCATTCATGTAAGTTGCGATATACAAAATTTGCGTAAAACGAACTCTTGCCAAATAACACTTAATGAGCATGTGCCAAGCTATTTTAATCCATTAACTTTGTAATAATGGAAGGATTGCAAAACTAAAAACAAAAAATTTCAAAAATTTTGACCGAAAAATTTAACCGAAAACAAATAACCATATATATAGCATATACATATCCCTCCCCCCAACTTGAAATATGCTATGCCCTCATAGCATGGAGAACAACAGTAAAGAAAGGGAACAAAAGATCTTACCAACGGGGGAATGTCAACCCCCTTATACCTCGACCAAGTTGGAGGCTTTTTCGTCACCGGCTCCTTTCGTCATCCGAACGGCTTTCAAGGTCGACTCCTTCGGCTCTTCCAACAGAACCACAGCTAGTCACACAGGGTCATGGCCAAAGCTTTGTTGGACTAACAACCGCGACACATAATCGCACCCATGCTTAGGGCTCCTGAATGCCTCATTCACTTCGACTTTAGACCCAATCCACCAAGGCTGGTGTGGTAGCACGTACACCCTGCAAAAGACTTAAGCTCGAACTACCAACTAAGAGCCAAATGACGTTAGAACCGTCCGGCTCGTGTTATCCGAGCACCAACAAATAGATATATACAAATGAACATGAAAAACACCACCCGATTTTCACGCAATCTTACGAGTCATACTTTTCTTCCCGTGTCTCACCAGGTAAACAAGACACGGGTGGCTATACTAGACCGTCGAAACTTTGTTACATCATGCCCGAAGTAAAATTCACCGCTCGACCTTGCCAAGCAATTAAGCCCAGCGTTCCTTATGATCGAAACAAAGTGAGACGAGACAGAGCCTAGCGCCAAAGCACGGGAATATCAAGTCTCACCCAAAGACCTAAACTGCCCCCAATAGGGACATATCTGGTAAGCATGGATCATTAACAGCAAACTACGACAAAGAGAGCTAATTAAAGCCCGATACAATGATGCATTGGTGAAATCTTCTAATGTGAATATCCCAAAAACATAGTAAACATGCATAAAACATAAACACATACAAACAATATTTACAAATGTACAAGCATAAAAAGATTTAATATCAGAGCTCGGAGCGTCCAAGTCACCGCTGGACTCCGCCAAACAATTAAGTCCAGCGTCCCCTAAGATCGTAACCAGGCAGGCACAAGATAGAGCCAAGTGCGGTAGTGGAGCACGGGAATACCAAGGCCTAACCTAAGATCTATACCGCCCCTGTTGGGGCTAATCTAGAAGACGTGAGTCGTGCACGGTGAATTACTCCTATCAAAAAAGCTAATGAAAGCCCTATGTCACTGATATTAAAATTGCCCTTACTAACCGGAGCTGGGCACACGATCCTTTTTTTAATAGCGGTGTGCGGAGCTATATATACCCAAGTCAATGGTGGGTACCCCCTACCTGGGGGCCGGGTCCGACAAACAATTAAGTTCAGCGGTTACGCTTTCGCTCCCCGTGCAAATTAAAGTAACACAAACTATCCGACAGGGTCATCCGTGTAAACTGGATTGACCAAAACCTCGTCGGGCTCTCTAATTTCGAAGCCACCAAGGAAAGGCTTAAGCCTTTGACCATTCATCTTAAAAGAAGTACTGTTACTCATGCTCGCTACTTCGATTGCCCCATGAGGGAAAACAGTTTTGACAACATAAGGACCGGCCCAACGTGAGCGCAATTTATCGAGGTGAAGATGCAAACGAGAGTTATACAATAAAACCATTTGACCCGGTTCAAAGTTTTTAACCACAATTTTCTTATCATGCCTCGCTTTGACTTTAGATTTATAAGCATCGAAGTGGTCATAAGCGTCATACCTCATTTCCTCGAGTTCCGTCAATTGGAGCTTACGGCGGGCACCTGCAAGGGGCATATTGAAATTGAGTTTCTTGATCGCCCAATAAGCCTTGTGCTCTAATTCCACCGGCAAGTGGCAAGCTTTTCCATAAACGAGTCGATAGGGTGACATGCCCAAAATCGTCTTGTACGCAGTATGATAAGCCCATAAGGCGTCAGTCAAACGAGTTGACCAATCCTTATGGGTAGGATTAACCGTCTTCTCCAAGATATTCTTAATTTCCCGATTCGCCAGCTCCGCTTGACCATTTGTTTGAGGATCGTAAGCCGTTGAAACTTTATGGATAATGGAGTACTTCTTCATAAGTGCCGCAATTGACCGGTTACAAAAATGTGACCCTTGATCACTAATGATAGCCCGTGGCATCCCAAATCTTGACAAAATGTTGTCCCTCAGAAATTCGACCACAATAGAATGATTGTTAGTGCATGTAGGGATTGCCTCTACCCATTTGGAGACGTAATCAACCGCCAACAATATGTAGAGGTACCCAAAGGACAACGGAAAATGGCCCATGAAGTCGATGCCCCAACAATCGAAGACTTCAATGATCAAAATAGGGGTAAGAGGCATCTCATTCCATTGAGTAACACATCCCAAAAGTTGGCACCGTGCACAACCCCGACATAAGGCAAACGTATCCTTGTACAAATTTGGCCAATAAAACCCGCATTGCAAAATCTTCGCGGCGGTCTTTTTAAACGAGAAATGGCCACCACAAGCCTCCGTGTGGCAAAACTTGATAACACTTTGTTGTTCGGAGTCGGGTACACAACGTCGGACGAGTTGATCCGCACAATACTTAAAAAGGTACGGGTCATCAAAAGAAAACCTTTTCACTTCCGCCAAAAATCAACGCCTTTCTTGCACATTCCAATGAGCTAGAGTCAATCCTATCACCAAGTAGTTCACAATGTCCGCATACCATGGGGCCATGGAGATTCCAAACAATTGTTCATCGGGAAAGGAGTCACCGATAGGGATGTGAGAAGTGTGGTATTCGAACTCTAATCGAGACAAGTGGTCGGCCACCACATTCTCGACACCCTTTTTGTCCTTAATTGTGAGGTCAAACTCTTGCAAGAGCAAAATCCACCGAATCAATCGCACCTTGGCCTCTTGTTTGATAAAGAGGTATTTGAGGGCGGAGTGATCGGTGTACACGGTGATCAGAGCTCCCACTAAGTAAGACCAAAACTTGTCCAAAGCAAAAACAATAGCTAGTAGCTCCTTCTCGGTAGTCGAATAGTTCATTTGGGCTTCATTCAACGTCTTACTAGCATAGTAGATTACATATGGCTCTTTCCCTTGGCGTTGTCCCAAAACGGCCCCGACGGCATAGTCGCTTGCATCACACATAAGCTCGAAAGGCAATCCCCAATCCGGAGACCGCACGATAGGTGGTGAGGTGAGGCTTGACTTTAACTTGGCAAAGGCGGCCTCACATGCCGGAGTCCACTCAAAAGGCACATCTTTGGCTAGCAAATGGCATAATGGCTGGGCAATGGCACTAAAATCTTTAATGAACCACCGATAGAAACCGGCATGCCCTAAGAAAGAACGGATGTCCTTTAAACATTTTGGAGTAGGGAGGTTCCCAATTAAGTCAATCTTGGCTCTATCCACTTCGATTCCTTTGGACGACACAATGTGGCCAAGAACGATGCCTTTGGTCACCATAAAGTGACATTTCTCCCAATTTAGCACTAGGTTCTTTTCCTCACACCGGGCTAACACGAGCCCCAAGTTGGTAAGACATGCCTCAAAAGAATCTCCGAACACAGAAAAGTTGTCCATAAAAACTTCCACGATCTTTTCCACCATGTCGCTAAAAATTCTCATAATACACCGAGAGAAGGTGCCGGGGGCATTGCAAAGCCCGAACGGCATACGACGATAAGCAAAGGTCCCGAATGGGCACGTGAAAGTAGTCTTGTCTTGATCCTCCAAAGCCACCTCAATTTGATTATAACCGAAGTACCCATCTAGGAAGCAATAGAACTTGTGGTCGGCCACCCTCTCCAAAATTTGATCTATGAAGGGAAGAGGAAAGTGGTCCTTTCTTGTACTTGCATTCAACTTCTGGTAGTCAATACACACCCTCTAACCGGTTTGAACACGCGTTGGGATTAGCTCGTCCTTGTCATTCCTCACTACCGTCACCCTAGACTTCTTAGGTACCACTTGAATCGGGCTAACCCACTTAGAATCTGCTATCGGGTAAATGATGCCAACGTCCAATAACTTGAGCACCTCCGCTCACACAACGTCCTTCATAATCAGGTTCAAACGCCGTTGAGGTTGACGAGATGGCCTGACATCATCCTCCAAATAAATGTGATGGGAACAAAGAGATGCATCAATTCCCTTGATATCAGCTATGGACCACCTGATCGCCTTGGAATGCTTCTATAACAAGGCAAGCAATTCCAACTCTTGAAGTTCGCTTAGGGTAGAGGAGATTACCACCAGGTATGTTTGGCCTTCGCCAAGGTAAGCATACTTCAGTGTGTCCGGTAGCGGCTTTAACTCAAGCTTCGGGGGTTCCACACTAGATGGAACAGCTCGCTTCTCAATAGGGGGTAACTCCTCAAATTTCAGAATCCACGGGTTGATACCACACGCCTCCTCCTCATCTAGCAAAGAGCACAAATACGCAACCTCGGGGGCATCAAGAAAATCGGCCTCAGCGGAAGTAAGCGCTAATTCCAACTCATCCTTGCAAATGAACTCATCGATATGGTCTTGAACAAGCGAATCAATCATGCTAACTCCGCACACTTCATCATCATCCCCCATTTGGCTCCCTATGTGAAACATGTTGACTTGCATCTTCATATTCCCAAAACTCATGTTAAGCCTCCCATCCCAGCAATGGATCACGGCATCGGATGTTGCTAAGAACAAGCGCCCAAGAATAATCGGAACGGATGCCTGAGCCGCCGGCACTAGACACGTGTCTAAAACCACGAAGTCAACGGGATATACAAATTGGTCAACTTGAACTAGTACATCTTCCACCATCCCCTTAGGAACTCGGATACTCCTATCCGCCAATTGTAAAGTCACCCGAGTTGGCTTCATCTCTCCCAACCCAAGTTGTTCGTATACCGAGAATGGCAAGAGATTCACACTTGCGCCCAAATCAAGAAGAGTTTTTTCCACGACTTTGCCGCCAATTGTGATGGATATCGTAGGACACCCCGGATTGTTATACTTGGGCGGAAGGGTCGACTTGAAAAGAGAACTCACTTGTTCGGTCAAGAACACCTTCTTTTGCACTTGGAGCTTGCGTTTATGAGTACATAAGTCCTTCAAGAATTTGGCATACGACGGAATTTGTTTGATAGCATTGATCAAGGGAAGGTTAACCATCACTTGCTTGAACACATCATAGATATCGGTATTCAAATTAGGTTTGGCCGGCATCCTTAGTCGGTTGGGATATGGTGCGGGAACGGTGAAAGCTTGCGGAGCCGATTGAGGAACGGTGCTTTCCTTTGACTTTCCTTTCTCCTCTTCCGTAGGAGTTTTCCGTAGGAGTTTGCTTGGGAGATTCCCCATTTGGTATTGGTGGCTTTGACAATGCCAGATAAGGTAGCAAGATTGGCGTAACCAGCGGCTCAACTTGAGCATTATCAACCGTCTTCCCACTTCTCAACGAAATAATGGCCTTAGCTTGCTCGGGGATAATCATCGAAGAGCTTTGCACAAAGTGTTGGCCTTGTGGATTTGCCAAAGGTTGAGTAGGAAGCTTTCCTCTTTCTTGTTGTAAAACACCAATTGCTGTATTCAATTTGCCCACTTGATTCCTTATATCATTCATGGCTTGAGCAGTTTGCTCATTGGTGGTCACTTGCATTTGACAGAACGCATTCATAGTATCCTTCAAAGATCGCCGTGGAGGAGGTGCTTGTTGTTGAAACTGATGCTGCCATTGGAATTGGGCGGATGGTTTGAATCCCGGTGGGCCTTGGATTGCAGGGAACCGTGGTGGACCTTGTAACTAAGGTTGTTGCCAAGTCTGATTCTGAATGGGAGGAGGAGCTTGCGAAGTTGACGAAGTCCCTGCTTGTTTTGATTACTCCAACGGAAAGCCAGATTCGACCGCAACCCTGGATTGTAAGTATTGGAATACGGATCCCAACATTGGTTTAATGCACACACCTCTTCCGATGGAAGTTGACTAAAGTGGTGCCGGAGGGCGGGAATAGTATGGCAATTATCGGTCGAATGACCCACCGTTTCACAAATGACACACACTTCCTCCACTTGTCGAACTTCCTTTACTTCCTTCACTTGGAGCGCGTCCAACTTCATCTTGTCCAACTTGGTCAACAATTCTTCCAACTTTGATTCAAAGACATTATGCTCGCTAATCGAGAACTTGCTAGAGCCACCCAAACCTTGATTTCTCATTACTTGATCACCCGGATCTATGTATTGCCAAGTCTGAGCCCTTTCTGCCAAAGCGTCCAAAAATTCCCAAGCGGCATCAGGATCCTTCCCCATGAAGTCGCCACTTCCCATAGTATCAAGGAGCTGCTTGGCCTCCCGGTCGCAACCAAAATAGAAGTAGTTGATCACGAGATACATGGGAAAATTATGGTGTGGAACAGCTGCAAGTAAATCCTTGTAATGTTCCCAATACTTGTAAAAGACCTCCCCATCTTTTTGCTTAAAATTCTGAATTTGGTCCATGAGAAGCTTTGTTCGGCTAACCAGGAAAAACTTCGTGGTGAACACATCCTGAACATCAGCCCAAGTTAGCAAAGATCGGGGCTTCAAAGAATGGAACCACTGCTTGGCCTTATCCTTGAGCAAGAAAGGGAACAACTTCAAGCGAGCTTGGTCTAACTGCTCCGGGCCCGTCACAAAGGTGCTAACAATGGACTTGAATTCCCGAATATGAGCATAAGGATCTTCAAGTTCACACCCCCGAAACTCAGGTATAACCCGGTGATATTCTGGCTTGAAAGCAAACGCATTGGTGGCGATGCAATTTGGAACGGTTATCGGTGACACATGCGGACCTCTTTCCGGAGTTAGGTAATCACGCAAAGTACGAGCCGCCGGTTGATCTGCCATTGGCCTTAACGGAGTTGATAACTCGCACGGTGGAGAATGTGCCTGAATAATATTACGAACCCTCGGAGGAGAAGCAGACTTATGCAGCCGATTTGAAAAAGGACTACGATAAACGTTGAGCATACGCCCTACACAAAACTAGGTAACCAGACTAGAGGGGCTATGTCGCCGCCTCGTTCTCAACACAATTCCGTGGGGTTATGCCATCGCCACGTTATATAGATAAAAAGCAATAAAAGGCAATTGATGCTCAATCTAGCTGCGTTACACCTCAAGTCGAATTGTTGGCTCAGTCAGAGGTTTCCGCTAAATTGAGTTCAAATTACACAAAGGAAAAAATAAATAGAGTACTTACAATGGTTTGTCGATCCTCCTATATAAGCTATAATAAGAATCCCCGGCAACATCGCCAAATGCTTAACCCGAAAAAGTCCTTTGCCTTGGATACAAGGTTGGAAACCCCAAGCGTAGGGCTAGATCGCCGATAGCATATTTTCCGGAAGTCCGGGATCGTACCCACAGAGAATCGAATATAGCTTAATCGGATTGTAGGTTTTATGTAATGGATTGTGGCGTTTAAGACGGCCAACTTGGTTTTGCTTTGAAAGGTGGAAATGCTAATGAAAAAGACTAGAAACGAGTTTTATAAACTAAAAGAGGCGAGTCTAGGGATCTTCTAACCCTTGACAAAGGCCGTTACCGGTTCTCAATTATAACTCAAACGAGAGTCACTACCGCGTGCTCACACCCGAAAGATTTAGCTTTAATGACTACGTTTATCGAAAGATGTGATTAAACGGAACTAAACCAACCTATTTTTGCTAATGTATCTAACAAATAGGAGGCAACGAGCCCTCGGTATGTCGCTTGCCAAGACCGCTTGACTAAACAACATACCAAGGAGTTAACACCCCTCGTTTAGACCAAAATGGCTAGGTTAGCTTAATCCCGAAAATCATGCTTTTAAGCCTGAAGGTTTGAGAACCAAATAACCACCTAAGTCCTTGGGAAAGATTACCATGAGACTTAGCCAAATGACTACTCACACATAGCTAAAAGACTAGAAAGCATGCTTAAGGAAGAAAACATGTTCAATCGATAAATCCATAAATAAACTTGATTTATATATAGATCCAACAAGTGGCTACAACATTAATGAACAAAAAAACAAGAAATGAACAATACCTTAAGTGGTTCTTGAAGAAAATGACTTAAAAGCTTAAGAGCTTTAATGGAGTTCAAACAAAACTCTAAAAAGACTTAAAGTGTAAAAGGGTAGGAGAGATCCATAATGAGAGGGAGTGCCCTATTTATACACAAAGGGGCTTTCTCTCTCTACAAAAGTCAGGAAAAACCAATAAATCTACCTATTAAAAAAAACTTTCCATAAGTGGAAAGTCTAAAAAAGTAAGAAAAATATCTGCTGGGGACAAAGGTTATCGATACCCTAAGCCAAGGTATCGATAACTTCATTCAAAATCTTCCCTGGAGAAAAGAGTTATTGATAACTTGGACCAAATGTTATCGATACCCTTGCTTCTGGACAACTAGTGGACCAAAATGGGGTAAATGTTATCGATACATGCATATTATTATCGAAAACAATGCCAAAAATTGTAGGTTTCAGGCTTCTGCTCTGCCAGCCTTGTCATTGCACCTCTGGGCATCTTCCGGGGCATCGTTACTTGACTCGAGGGACTTGGCATCACAGCACCTGGTGGCCTCGGGCGCTCGATTACCCTCGAGGGCAATCCTTGGCGTCAAACTATGCCTTATTCTCGCGTTTAACCTAAAATGCTTACAAAAATACCTTATGCACATTATTTAACTTAAACAATCATTTAAATATAAAAACGTCACAATTCGGAGGATTTGAGCATCAAGATTATACATTCTTGGGTGCTTATCATGAAGTGGTGGTGGAGTGGTGGTGTTGGTGGTGGTAGTGGTGGTAGAGTGGTGGTGGTGGTGATGGAGTGGTTGTAGGAGTGCTGGTGGTTGTGGTGGTATGGTGGTTGAATGCAAATATATAAAAATTCAGCCATAATTAAGTAGCTCAAAACTACTTAATTTTTTTCAACTTTTTAGCCTACATTTTAAGTAGCACTTAATTTGTTAAGAAATGTAAAATGTGGTTATCAAACCTACTGAATCAATTATTACTTAATTGATTCAATTTTAAGTGTTGAATTTAGATTATCAATCTTTAATTATTTCAAGTACATCCTTGTGAGTGGCTGTTTGATTCCAAGTTTGCTTAATTGACTGTTAAGAACACAACTTTATATTAATACCTACAATTTCTACAGGTATAACTGTACAACTATATATCTACAGAACAGAACCGTATCCACAACTCCACGTGCATCTAACAATTTTAGAGTTGTGTTTTAACATTGTGTTCCTAGCATTGTTTTGGTTGCCGAAATTGATGATGCATATTTTATGAAGATGGATCCATCCATCGGAAATGAAGAATTGTTTTTTTAGAGAACAACTCCTCTCCATGCCAGTTTTTTTTTTTTTTTTCCCTCTCCATGCCAGTTTGACGAAGAATTTCTTTTTCGAGGCAAGTATAATACTGTATACGTCCCCTAACAGATTAATCAGTATTCTTAGCCGGTATCTCTCTCCACAGCTCACAGTATGGAAACAAACAAAAGATCAACATTTGACTTGAACCCCCAAAATTCAAAGGCAGCTGGTAGCAAGTCATCAAGTATATATGAAGAAGGATTTGAACGCATCCTACATTTAAGATTGCTCGGACGAAAAATCATATCATGCATGTGGGCCATGGCTAAACAAAAAGTCAAAACTAGTAATGGACGTTATGCGTTCATGGTCTTAAATAAAAATCAGTTTCTTGTTCAATACTGGAGGCGAGAGTGAGTTTCAGAATCTTAATTAGGAGATCGACATTTCCCTTTTGTCATTTGTCTTCAACTCCAAAAGACAAAAGGGAACGTGAGAAACCACAACGGTAGTGTGCGTTCTTAATTGGAGTTAGAGTGAATAAAGGGAAAATTTTATGAATAGTCCATTCAATTTGTATGAAATCTCTATTTTTTTCTCCCTCTAGCTTAATGAAGTTGATTTTTAACCCCATACTTTACATCTCAATTCCGTTCCTCTAGCTGATAGCTTGATTGGAAAAGACCGAATTCAGGGGTAAAATTGTCATTTCTCCTCCCAAAGGAACAAAATTGAGATTTTATGGAAACTAAAGGGACTATTTCTAGAATTTTAATATCGTATGGAAAAAAAGAAACAAATTATAGCCACACACAATATACTTCTCGTCTCAATTATTTTTGTGCTTCTGAAAAATTAAATAAGTTCTGGAAATTAAATTTTACATTTCAATGCTATTATAAACATATTATGAAATGCAAAAAACAACCCATTTATTAAATGCCTTGATGTCGTATTTTATCAATAGTCTGATCATGATTTTACACTCTCGTTATTTTTTTTTAAGCGATTAATTAAAAGGCAAAAAGTTCAGTAATATTTAGTTATTTTGCAATCTTCTTTGATCAAGAAATAGGGGTAGTACTCTTGAATATTCAAGTGAATGCTTTAAAACTTGGGGATGTCGTTTTAAGCTAAACACACAACACCTGTGCTGCAAGTTTAGATCGGCCTGCTTTGGAATTCATTTTGTTAATATGGCCTGCATTTTTTTGGGGCTCACTCATTTGATCAATCAAGAAATAATACATGATGATCGAATATTGGCACTGCCTGATCGATTTATATTAGTCTTCAAACAATCTAACGTCTAATAGCTAACTAGATAATCGGATTACCTTAAAATTTTCATAGCAAATACTCACACCCTTACAAAGCATCATGAAGTACAAAGCAGCCTCTTCTGAGTATTAATAAATTAGCGGATTAGCTACCTTGCTAAAAGAGGTTCGATCATATCAACGAAATGCAAATCGGGTCAATATAAGCTAATAGAACAAGAGGAGTGAATTGCCTTATGATATCATGCATCCTCAATTCACAATTGCACTTGGTTATTTAATAGTAGGACTATTTCATACTGTTCCACTTCTTAATCATTTGATTAATTACAAGATTAACTCAGGGGTTGCTTTCAAATAAAGATATGTAAAGTCATTGACGAAAAAAAACATGAGACAAAAATATTTGAACTCAGGGGTTGCTTCCAAATTTCTAAAATATATTTATAAAAATTCAAAAAATATATTTTAATTTCCTCAATATTTGTTGACTATTCAATAAATAAATGATTGGCAAGAGACATAATAGGTATCGTGGTTTGTCTTCTTCTTCTTTTTAAATTCAAAAATAAGAGTATAAGGTAAAAGTTTGGAAATAGTCCATTTATTTTGTATGAAATCTCAATTTTATCCTATATAGTAGCAAGAGAAATGACAATTTTACCCAAAAATTACGTATGTTCCAATCATGTCGTCTGTGAGAGAGCAAAATTGAGACGGGATATATAATATATAACCATGTGCACCGATGGGTCACATCGGTGACGAAATTTTTCATCACCAATATAAGAAATCGGTGACGAAATTTTTCGTTGTAAAAGACGTTTTCATATGAAAAAAAAATCCTTCTTTCTTTCTCCTGCAGTTGGTTGGAGCTTGCGCGAAATTTTTCGTTGTAAAAGACGTTTTCATATAAAAGACGTTTTCATATCAAATATCTCTTGAGTTTTTCGCGCAAGCTCCAACCAACTACACCACACATACTTTTCAGTAGATATTTGAAATATCTAATATAACATATATGTTTAACATGAAAATATATTTCGAATGTAATTTTGACCTTTAAACATTAAAATTAGTAATTTTGATAAACATGAAAGTTGTAGGCAATTGAGTTATTGTTCAAACCCAATTTGAATTATCTAAATCGGTGTAACGCCCCGATTTTCGGACACGTTAATTAAATCACTTTTAATTGATTTAATAATCCATAAAACTAATTTAAGAAATGAAATTTTATTAAATAGAGTTTAACAGCGGAAATCTCAAATACCAAATTCAAAACTACCTAATTGTCTTACAACCCAACGAAATAAAACAGAGTTTGACAAATGTGATGACACTTTTGGAAATTCAAATAACAATATTTTAAATTAATGGAGCTTCTAAGGGTAAGGCATCCAAGGCTCAACAAACTCCCCTTCCTCAGCTGGGAGATCCTCACTCTGGTACTGATCATCTTGTAGAGGATTCTGTTCTTCGGTCTCCTGATTACCTGGCATGAAACGCCAGTCCAACGGCACTATATTGAGTTTTGAAACTCAGTAGATAAATCTTACCCATTAACCCTTACTCTACAAGCAATCATATTTATAATAAAAGGAGGTAATAATCGAAGAGTACAAAACTTATTTCATTATATAACCATCAACTTAAGTAAATTCCAAAATCTCAACTTCTACAATCATTCCAACACCGCAGTATTCACCACGTTCCAAACTCAGAATTTCACTAGACATACTTTACAAGTCCTACTAGGCTACTCTCACAATTCTAGGTCCATCAGGCTGCCCTCAAGGTCCTGCTAGGTTACCCTCAATACCTGAGGTCCCGCCAGGCTACCCCTGAGGTCCTGCTTAGTCACCCCCACAATTCTAGGTCCATCAGGCTGCCCTCAAAGTCCTGCTAGGCTACCCCCAATACTTGAGGTCCTGCCAAGCTACCCCTGAGGTCCTGCTTGGCCACCCTAGCTACACCGGGTCTTTCAGGCTACCCTCAAGGTCCTACCAGGCTACCCTCGATCACATGAGGTCCTGTCAAGCTACCCCCAAGGTCCTGCTAAGCCCACAACCTTTCATCTGTTTCCTTTTCCCTTTAACCATGACAACATCTACATAATTTCTCTAAGTCCATAACTCATCAAATGTCTCTAATGACCTTTCTACGTTCTCAGTTCAAAACAAAGCAATTATTTCAAATAAGGAGTAAACAGATCATAATATATCTACAGACACAGGATAACTAAACTACCGTATACCCATCTCCAATGAGCTTAATTCCAAACTAAACTCACAACAATATTCTTGATACATTAATTTTCACAACAGAGTAAACACAAGTAGATAAGTAATATAACCACAGTACTAATTTAAAGTTTCACTTCAAACCGTACAACTTTTATTCGTTAAATTATCACTTCATTTTCTTAACACATCTATTTATTCATGAAATGAGACAAAACTTATTATCCTACTGTATCAGTATTTCTTTTTGTAAATTTGAGTTTGTAATTATCACTAAACTAATTAAAACATACTTTGTACCTTAACATCATTTACATTCTAAGATTAACATTTTATTTAGTTACTAATTTTCTTTATTATAATGAAACTGATACTTTTACATTTAAAAATATATATAAATAGTATTATTTTCTCCAGTAAATGAATTCGATTGATTGTTAGACTTAAGATGCATAGTACTTGTATTAATTAACCTTATTTCAACATGTCACATGCATACTTCACTATTTAAAATCTATAGTACTTAAGTTATATTTTGTAGTATACTATAGTAGTTCATAAATGTTCTTTTGTTACGTGACTCCATACTTGTTAAAAATATTGACACATGACATTATGTGATTTCTAAATACCGACACAAGGTTTAAATTAATTCTAAACTAACATCCAAATACAGAGCATATATAATAGCACCAAGAATCAAACAAGGCCTAACAATATTCATGAGGTAAATTAGTTCTGGAACTAAATCTGGGTTTTGTCCAAAAAGAAAGGTTCACTGGAACAGTACCAAGTATATAATGTTGAACCCGTAGGTTGCGGCGTCGAGTTTTAGTATCCTGAACGTTAGGTGGTAAGGTGGCGGCCGCGACTTCGACAATTTTTCCTAAACTCTATGTTTTGCCGATTTGGCTCATATAAAGCCACTCTAATACATAACAATCACATAATATACTTAGAGTTATGGGGTAAGAAAAATCTACCTTGATCCTTGGAGTTCTAGCTAGGACGAATGAAAATGGTGATTTCGAAAGCGGAGGAGGTGGAAGGAAATGGTGTCCTGCTTCTTCTTCTTTCCCTTTTCCTTTCTTCTTTTTCCTTCTTCTTTTTCCTCCTCCTCTAGCAACCCCTCTCTCTCGGCAAAATAAAAAGAAGAAGAAGAAGAAGATAGTGGAGGATGATGGTGATGACCACACACACACACACTCTCTCTCTCTCTCTCTCTCTCACACACACACACACACATTGTTCTCTGCCAAAAAAAATATGGGAATGGGGAGAGGCTTTGTAATGACCCTGATTTTTGGTAAATAAAAATTTCGTTAAATATTTGAATTTTATTTTAATTACTTGGATTTGCTTTTAAAATTCCTTTTTAATTTCTAATAATCCGTCATAATTAGATTTGAGACTTATAAAATTTTATCTTTTCGCACCGGTCAACATAGTCATTTTCTAAAGACAAGTATGCTTATAAAAGCACTTGTATATTTTTCCAATTAATGGATGGAGGCCTTAAAATTATTTTTTATTATTTTTCTTGACTAGAAATTCTATTTAGCAAGCCTAGTTAGCTTCTAACCAATTAGTTAAAGAAACCTAACTACCAATCCACTTAGTTACATTTTCCTAACCCTAGATGGACCTTTTTGACCATCCTTGAGACTTGTGAACCCCTTCCAACCCCAATTGAACCATTAGGCCATTTGAGGTAATCATTTTACTTCTTGATTAGTCATTCAAGGCCATACCATCTTCAATTTTTTTTTTTTCGTTCTTATCCTTTGGTCAATAATTGCTAGGGAAAATATTATCCCTTGAGTAATAATTATTAGGCATGCCAATGAATACTTATGGACAAGACTAGTCACTTAGGTATCCTTGAACCATAGGAAGCTATCTTTTTGCTTCCAAAAGAAGCAATCATTTTTGCTAGCCTTGCCATGCATGCACTTTCTAGGAATAATATTGCCCATTGAACAATAGTTGTTAGGGTAATTTTTATCCTTTGGGTAATAGAAGTTAGTCTTGCCAAATGAATAACCAAACTTGACTAGACAAGTCAAAGCCCAAATCTCATTATTTTGCTTCCAAAGGAAGTAATCTTAGCCTTGACATGCATGCAACCCTAGCCTAATAGCCCTTAAGCCTAAACCCCATTTGACAACCCATTTTTAGCCAACTTTAAACATAACCTAGCCAATGATTTTGATCTTTCTTACAAGCAAACTCTTTCCAAGCCATGCCTTTCAAAATTGCCCATTGGACAATAATTGCTAGGGAAAAATTTATCCATTGGATAATAAGCCAAGTTTTTGCTATAAATAGCACCCCACCTTGGCCATTCAACTCACACCTTCACCCATTCAACTTCTCTCTCTAAGAAAGTCTAGTATTCTTCCTTTGTTCTTGCTTAGTTCTTAAAGTTCTTGAGTTTTCTTGAAATTCTTCAAGAAACTCATCCTAAGCTGCCACTAAACCACCACTCAACCACCCTTCGATCCATAAAAAGTTAGAAAGTTAGTCAAGAACTAGTTTCGAGAGAAACCTTTCTCTTTCGAAGCTCACCGTAGGAAGTTACTACGTCCGACATACTTACTTTTTCCGCAGCCGTACCTACCGCCAAGAAGAACGGTAGAATATCTCTACTTACTTACTCTAAGTATAAATAGAAATGTGTTTATTACTTGTATTGCTTGAAATGCATGAGAACTTGAAAAGTGTTTTACTAAAGGAAATGAAAAGGAAGGGGAGTATGTTGAAAATATCGACTTTATTTTCCAAATAAATATGTGTTGTTTTGAACTTCCTTAAAAGAAAGAAAGAACGGATTTTCGAAATATGAACTTGATAAGAAGTAATTGTATTTTGATCTTAAGGATGGTTATGAGCATGTATATGTGAATACTTGGATTACTTGTTTAATGTGTGACAAAGTGTAAGTGGTTTTCCACTCCAAAGGTGTCCGTCCATGTGGCACTATGCTTTAGATTGTATGGTAAATGTTTAAGCATGATTACGTGAAATTAAGGGGAAAATGTGCATGCTAAATAATATGGAGTTGGATGATTTTGCTAGTTTAGTTTCAAGATTTCAATTAATAATTTATGTTTACTTATGTGAAAAGTCCTACCGCGGAGTCCAAGCATGAAAACGAGACACGAAAATCGAGAAAGTTAGAAACATGGCACCTAGGATGTGTTAATGACAAGGTGTGTTTGAAATCACAATGTGGCCGGACGTGGTAGCCCATTGTGTAAAAAGATGTTGAGAAACCGCAATGTGGCCGGACTTGGTAGCCCATTGTGTGGTGTGTGTTGCCAATGGGACCGGATGTGGTAGTCTCATTGGAGGTGATTTAAATGTTTGTGAAAACCACGATGTGGCCGGACGTGGTAGCCCATCGTGAAGATTGCCAATATGGCCGGACGTGGTAGTCTCATTGGTAATATGGCTTGGTTATCCGCAAAGAGGAGCCAATGCAGATTTTGTGTGCCAATGGAAACCCGGCGCGGCGGAACCATTGTGAGGATACTCAGGAACCCGGCGCGGCGGAACCGAGGTTGGGTGTGTTAAAATACTTTTCTAAATGTTGATTTGGTAAATGAAAAGTGAAAATGATGACACGGTCTACGAAACGCTGCGTAGGAGAAACTCTGATGTCACGGACACCAACGATAGTTAATAATGAATGTGGATGTGTCATTGTTAACTGTTTTATTTGATAAGCATGTACTGTGTAGATAACGTTATCTGTATGATTCATTGTTTGTAAGTTATGGGTTAGCAGGTATGAAATTATTCTGCTAAGCTTTTGTAGCTCATGGTGTTACCTTTGGTGACCCTGACATATTATATCGGTGGCGACGCTGGTATAATGTGTCAGACTCTGTAGATGATCAAGGTGAGCTGTACACCTTGGAGGCATTTGGAGTGGAAGAGCTGGCTAGGATGGAGGAGCAGGCAGAGCTGTAGTTAGGAACCCTAGTTTCCCTCCCTTGTGTAATTAATGAACTCTTGTGAGAGTTATGATGTAATAATGAGTCAGACTCTACTTAGTTTTATCAATAAAAATTGTCCTTTTAACGTACCCGAAAATTGGGGGCGTTACAGGCTTTGATTTTTTTAAGGGGAGTAACATGGAGAGGTGGGAGTGTGGTGCTTAACCGTAAAACCTTGCCTTCGGAATAAGGTCGGAAACCCCAAGCGTAGGGCTTGATCGTCGGTAGCAAATAAACCGGTAAGACCGGGATCGTACCACAGGGACTCAGAGATAGCTTAATCGGATTGTAGGATTTTTTTGTAAGGTTCTTGGCGTTTAAGACGGCCAACTGTCGGTTTTGCTTTAGAGAATGTAAAACGGTAGTGAAATGACTAGAAAAACGGTTTTCACTTGGTAAAAACAGGCGGCATGGTTTAGGGGCTCAAACCGCCCGATGACTTAGCTAATTCAGCCGTTCCTTTCTAACAACTCCAAGCCAAGGCATAGACAAACTTAGCTTGAAGCACTCAACGCAAAAAGTCGAGCATAACCATGGCATTAGCTCAGAAATGACTTAATCTCATTTGGAAATCACTTAAATCAAACGCCGGTAGCGGTAAAAGCTCCTAGCCTCGTATGCAAGTCGAAGGTATTAGCCCCGGCCAACACACGATCAAAGAAGGTATTAGCCCCTTTGGTTTGGTCGAAAATTAGAGTTTAAGCCTTTCCCTTACTAAAATCATGATCAAGTTATAGAAAAACCACTAAATCAACTAAGCCATGGGAGAGAGATCACCCCATGACCAAGCCTAGAAGACTACTCAACCATTAAGCAAGAGTAAAGCATGCTAGGAAATTGAGACATTAGATTTAACCGTAGGAAATGAAAACAAACTTGATATTAAGAAGGATCTAAACCGTAGCTACAACATTAATGAACAAGAAAACAATAAACGAGAAAGACTTACTAGAGTTCTTTGAAGAAATGACTAGAAAGCTTACAAGACCATTAATGGAGTTCCAAAATTTAAAAAGACTTAAAGTTAATAATGCACTAGATACAAGAGAGAGAGAGAAGGTCCATATTTATACAAAAAACCTTTCTCTCTCCTCAAAAGTCTGAAAAAGAACTCAAAAACTAGCTATAAAAAGAAACTTTCCATAAGTGGAAAGTCTGAAAAAGCAGTCAAAATATCTGCTGACGACCATAGTTATCGATACCTAAGGTAAAGGTATCGATAACTCTCTTCAAAATCATCCCCCGGAACAAACTGGTATCGATAACTTTGGCTGGAGTTATCGATACCCTACAGGCTGGAATCCTTGTGGACCAAGATGAGACAAAAGTTATCGATAACTCCAGGCATGTTATCGATAACAATCTGCTGAAATGCAGATTCCAAACCTTCAAGCTGCCAGCCCTGCCTTGGCACCGTCGGGCGACTTCCGGGCCATCGGTCCTTGACTTTAAGAACTTGATAAAGCAGTTCATGGTGGCCTCGAGCACTCCGATATCCTTGAGGGACTTCCTCGATGCAATTTGGCTCGCTTGCTAAGCTTTGGCACGACCCTCGCCAATTTGGCCACTAAATGAAAACCACGGCTTCGTAGGACGCCGTTAAGCCGTGGTAAAAATGAAATTAGTACCGGCGGCAGATGATCACTTGCTTACATCCCGGAACCTCCTTTGGCACCAAAAACCACATTATTGGCACCTTTCACCTACAAGGCTCAATAACACACCTTACGAGCAAAAATCGACTTTAAACAATAAATAAAACATAGAAACATCACAATTTGGAGGATTTGAGCACCACGATTGTACAATCTTAGGTGCTTATCACACCCCCCAACTTGAACGTTGCTATGCCCCGAGCAACACAAACAACTAAAAACAACTAACAACCCTTCCGGCAAAATAGCTAAGGCACATGCTCATAACCAAACAGCTAGCAAGAGTTCCAAAAACAAATTTATTCAAACTCGCAACAAACAGCTGAAAACTTCGATGAAATTCTAAGTACTGAGCATGATCCATCAAGCTACAAAAAAAACGTATCCAAGATTAAAAAGGAGGGTACGGCTTATTGAGACATATGCACAAGCACGCTACAAACCATATCCCACAAAAGTGCTCGGAGCTAGGCAATGGGAAGCAAAAATACCATGCCTAATACGTGGAGAGCACCATGCGATAGAAACACGATCACCGAAACAAGCTAAAGAAACAAAAGAAAACAAGCCATGAACCAGGTATGCTTAACGTTACAAATTGAATCAAAAAGGAATAAAAGCGTACCACGGATCAACTAAGGACTATATTAAGCTTAAAATGACCTTGGTTTAACAAAGAACGGTTAGCAAAAATGGGTGGCAGCCATATACTGGCTTGGTTTAACTACCCTTGGCCGCCACCAACTCAATTACCAAGTCAACGGCCACAACCGGCCACAACAAAAACTTGTTAAACTTCCAACTAAAAGGTCCAAAAACAAAAGACAATAAAAGATAGAGAGGTGGGCTGTCAACCACCAAGCACCCCGACCAAGTAAAGGGATTTTTGACCTACTCCAACTACCAACCACCTACGCGAATCAACCTCATCACTGTCCTCCGGGAGCAGCCCCCGGACCAAACAAAATCTCCTCCTCACTGTCAGCTTCTTCAACCCTCGGCGGAGCCACATATTTCTCATCCGACGTACTCTCAATGTACTGAGTGTGCCAACGCAGCTCGTCCTTAAGCTCCCCAACTTCCCTTGACAACTTCTTTCTCTCCTTCTTCTCTTTCTGAATACAATTCCAAATAGCAATGTTTTGACAACACATCTTACTCCAAATGCTCTCTTTGGATGCCTTTGGGTCAGGTACCGACCATAGAGATGGCTCGGGTGGAGCAGAAGATGACGGGCCAGCCGATGTACCCGCTGCGGCAGCCTTGGATTGAGACTTGCTCTTGACAAGCACAGCCGGAGTGATAATTCCGGGAGATGGTGCTCAAGCTTCTCATATTCTCCTCTCTCGATGCCCTTTTGCCGAAGGAAGGCAGTGATCATGCAAGGGAAAGTGCATCGAGCCGTGCCAAATGTGTCTCCCTTAAAGTCCACAATCTGCTCAAAAATAAACTTAGCCCAATCAGCCTTGTACTCTGCGTCGTTCATGAAAGCATACAAAATCTCTGCGCTCCTTCTAGATGGCTTATTCTTCGCTCCACGGGGATAGAGGTTGTAGTGCACCACTTGGTTCAACACTCTATAAACATCCTTGAACTTCCCCGGCTTGTGAGGAGGGACCCCGACGTTAGGAATGGTGGTATAAAGGTCATTTAAAATCTCATTGGAATCAATAGGTTCGGCCCTTGGATAGTTCACCAAATCTCCCTCCGGTCTTCCATACTTCAGGTATTGAGCAATTACTTTAGCGTCCACCACAATCTTCTTGTTATTCACTTTTGAACTGATTTTCCCTCTGGCCAATGCCTCACTCGTATCCAAGTTTTGATAGAATTCAATGACACCGGCCACATTGTAACCAAAAAGGGCTCTACACCAGAAAAGCAACCCTTGATTTCCAAGTTGAATGATGATATCGCTGTTATTTCCGAAATTTCTCCGACTGACCTGCCTTTCACTCTTAAACCCCCTGCCTGGTATCGATTCCACCCAATCCAACTTGGCATCTGCTGCCATTTCTTCCCTCGTTCTACGCTTTTGGCGTTTCTCACGTTTGCCCGTTCGACTCTCTAAAGAAGCAGAGTCTTCATCACTATCCATGTCCATCTCCTCCACAATATCTTCCTCAATCTCCTGACGAGATGAGGAAGCAACCGCCTTGCCTTTCCTTGGGACCGAAGCCTTCTTGCGAACCATAGTGAAAAACAGCCACACAACAGAGCAACAAAAACAGCAGAAGCAGATATTCCCAACAATCTACGGAACCCAGACTTTGGAATCAAAATGCAGCCCCAACAATCCTTATCTAACAGTTCTAATCAGATGAAAAACCCCAAATCAGCCCAGAAAACAGACATCACAGAAATGAAGGTTAAAATTCTAATTGATTTTCGGAACTTTGAGTAGGGGTACGAAAAATTTCGGATTTTTGCTTGTGGGGATGAAACTGGTGAGTGAGGGTGGTGATTATAGGTGGAGAATATGGTTATGCAAGAGGGAAAAGAGGGGAAATCGAAATATGGAGGTGGAGAGAGAAAAATTTCGGATTTACCTTGTATTGGAAGGACTAGGGCTTGAAACCCTTCAAAATCCTTCAAAACCCTTGAGAACTTGGAGGAATCATGGTGATTGTTGTTGGAGATGGAGGTTTTATGGAACAAATGGATGAATTTGGTGGATTTTTGGAGTTAGGGGTCGAAGGTTTTGAAAAGGGAGGGTCGGTTATGGAGGAGAAGAGAGAGAGTGGGTTTTGGTTTATGAACCGATTGTCCCTTGCTCTGTCTTTAAAACCGCCCGTAACACACAGGTATCGATAACTCAAGCTTGAGTTATCGATACCCTACAAGCTGGAATCCCACTGGACACAGAGTTATCGATAACTCCGTCATAGGTATCGATAACACTTGCTGTTTTCCTGAAAATTGTGCAGCTCCTCCCCTGTTTTCACTTCTAACACTAGTAACACAGCCTCAAACCCTCCAAAACACCTCACAACACTGAAGCTCAATTTCCAACAACCCTCCAAGCATCCGGTTCCCTAAGTTAATGAACAAAACGGGCGGACATGGACTAGGATACAAAATAGGATAAGGGGACACGCGTGTGGTAATATCAAACAAAGAATGCCTTGTATCACTTCCTAAGTACGCCATATATTCCTTAACGATTCAATAAAGATATCAAACACACCTAAGCATGACAAGAGAGTATTTACCTAACTAAGAATGCACGAAAAATAAAAACGGGATATGGGCAAAGCTTGATCAAAACACACTCAAACTTGTGATTTCCACCTTAGTCCATTCATGCAAGTTGCGAGATACAAAATTTGCGTAACGAACTCTTGCCAAATAACACTTAATGAGCATGTGCCAAGCTATTTTAATCCACTAATTGTACTAACGGAAGGATTGCAAAACGAAAAACGAAAAACTTTAAACAAAAAGCATAAAAACAAAAATTTAAACAAAAAGCATAAAAACAAAAATATCATAGATATATCTCTCCCCCCAACTTGAAATAAGCTATGTCCTCATAGCAAGGAGAACCACAGGAAGGAAAAGGGAACAAAAGATGTTACCTCGGGGGAATGTCAACCCCCGTATACCTCGACCAAGTTGGAGGCTTTTTGTCATTGCCCACTTCGATCCAGAGTTGGATGCTTCCAAGGCTTCACTCCTTCGGTTCGAAACCACCAGCTAGTCACACAAGGCCATGATCGAAGCTTTATTGGCCTAACAACCGCGACACGTAGTCGCACCCATGCTTAGGGCTCCTGAATGCCTCAATCACTTCGACGGTAGACCCAAACCACCAAGGCTGGTGTGGTAGCATGTTAACCCTGCAGAAGCGGAATTGTACGAAGGACCTACCAGCAGGCAAATGACATTAGAACCGCCCGGCTCGTGGTATCCGGGCAACAAACAAACAAAAATAAAAAGAAAAGCATAAAAGAACACCATCCGATTTTCACGCAATCTTACGAGTCATACTTTTCTTCCCGCGTCTCACCGAGTAGACAAGACACGGGTGGCTATACTAGACCGTTGAATTTGTTACATCAAGCCCGAAGTAAAATCTACCGCTTGACCTCGCCAAGCAATTAAGCCCAGCGTTCCCTATGATCGAAACAAAGTGAGACAAGACAGAGCCTAGCGCCAAAGCACGGGAATATCAAGTCTCACCCAAAGACCTAAACTGCCCCCGATAGGGACATATCTGGTGAGTATGGATCATTAACGGCAAACTACCACAAAGAAGGGCTAATTAAAGCCCGATACAATGATGCATTGGTGAAATCTCCGAGTTTGAAAATCCAAAACCGAAACAAACAGGCTAATATGTACAAAACTAAACATTGCCCTTACTAACCGGAGCTGGGCACACGATCCTTATTTTAGTAGCGGCGTGCGAAGCTACAAATACCCAAGTCAATGGTGGGTACCCCCTACCCGGGGGCCGGGTCCGACAAACAGTTAAGTTCAGCGGTTACGCTTTCGCTCCCCGTGCAAATTAAGTTGAACAACAAAAATCAAACTAAACAACAGGATCACCCAAATACATCGGAGCAACCAAGTCCTCCGTGACCTCCTCACTGGCAAAATTCTCCAAAAACGGCTTAAGCCTTTGGCCGTTAACCTTGAAAACATAGCCATCCGAGTTAACCACCTCAATTGCACCATGAGGAAATACTTGGTGCACAATGAAGGGGCCAACCCAACGTGACCTCAACTTACCGGGAAAAAGATGGAGCTTGGAATTGTACAACAACACTTTTTGTCCGACTACAAAATTTTTCCTCTGAATATTCTTGTCATGAAAATCCTTAACTTTGGACTTGTAAATCTTAGTGTTGTCATACGCATCCCTCCGAATTTCTTCAAGTTCATTTAATTGGAGCTTACGATGCGCACCGGCGGCGGGCAATCGAAAATTCAAAGCTTTAATGGCCCAATAGGCCTTATACTCCAACTCTACCGGGAGGTGACATGCCTTACCGTATACAAGCCGATAAGGCGAAGCGCCTAGAACGGTCTTATATGCGGTACGATATGCCCATAAGGCATCGGTCAAACGAAGTGACCAATCCTTCCGATTTGGATTGACGGTTTTCTCTAAAATATGTTTTACCTCTCGGTTAGCAAGCTCGGCCTGGCCATTAGTCTGAGGGTGGTAGGCGGTGGACACCTTGTGAGTGATTCCATATTTCCTCATAAGTGCTTCAAAAGGCCGATTGCAGAAATGAGTGCCTTGATCACTAATAATGGCCCGAGGCGTCCCGAACCTTGACAAGATGTTCTCTTTAAGGAATTCCAGCACCACCTTATGATCGTTGGTCTTGGTTGGAACGGCCTCCACCCATTTGGAGACGTAATCCACTGCTAGGAGAATATAAAGATAGCCATAAGAAACCGGAAACGGCCCCATGAAGTCAATCCCCCAACAATCAAACACTTCAACCACGAGGATATTGGTGAGGGGCATCATATTCCTCCGAGTCACCGCACCCAACTTCTGGCATGCCTCACATGTTTTGCAAAAGGTGAAGGCGTCCTTCATAAGAGTTGGCCAATAAAAGCCAAATTGTAAAACTTTTGCAATGGTCTTGGTATGGGAGAAATGGCCACCGCATTCCTTGGAATGGCAAAATTGCAAAATCCCTTGTTGATCCTCTTCTGGAACACAACGCCTAACAATGAGGTCCGGACAATATTTAAATAGGTAAGGATCATCAAAGACGAATCTTTTCACCTCAATGAGAAACCGCTTCCTGTCTTGTGCATTCCAATGACCCGGTAGTTGCCCCGTTACAAGGTAATTTACAATATCTACGTACACGGGCTAGTAGAAATGCCAAACAATTGCTCATCAGGAAATGTGTCAATAATTGGGAGATTGGAAGTACGATCCTCAAACTCAAGTCGTGACAAATGGTCCGCTACCACATTCTCCACTCCTTTTTTGTCCTTGATAGTGAGGTTGAATTCTTGGAGCAACAAAATCCAACGAATCAACCTTGCTTTCGCATCCTGCTTAGTGAAAAGATACTTGAGAGCAGAATGATCAGTAAAGACTGTAATAGGGACACCCACCAAGTACGAACGGAATTTGTCCAAAGCAAAAATGATAGCCAACAACTCTTTTTCCGTAGTCGAGTAGTTCATTTGCGCTTCATTTAGTGTTTTGCTCGCATAGTAGATAACATAAGGATGCTTGTCCTTTCTTTGCCCAAGCACGGCTCCCACAGCATAGTCACTGTCATCGCACATCAATTCAAACGGGAGCGACCAATCCGGAGTTTGCACTATCGGAGGAGAGGTAAGGCTCGACTTTAACTTCTGAAATGCCTCTTCGCAAGCACTAGTCCATTCAAAAGGTGTATCCTTAGAGAGAAGATGACACAAAGGTCGAGAGATGGCGCTAAAGTCCTTGATGAACCGCCGGTAAAATCCAGCATGGCCTAGGAAAGAACGAATGTCCTTCACACACGTAGGCGTCGGGAGATTAGCAATCAAGTCTATTTTGGCCCTGTCCACCTCTATGCCCTTCTTCGATACGATATGACCCAAAACAATGCCATGTGTAACCATGAAGTGGCATTTTTCCCAATTTAGCACAAGATTCTTCTCTATACATCTTTCCAACACCTTCCCCAGATTAATCAAACACTCATCAAAAGAATCCCCGAAGACTGAGAAGTCGTCCATGAACACTTCGACAATGTGCTCCACCATATCACTGAAAATACCCAACATGCATCGTGAGAAAGTGCCCGGAGCATTGCATAACCCAAAAGGCAACCGCCGATAAGCAAAAGTCCCGTAGGGGCAAGTGAAAGTGGTCTTTTCTTGGTCCTCTAGAGCAACCGCAATTTGATTGTACCCCGAATAGCCGTCGAGGAAACAATAGAAAGCATGACCGGCAACGCGCTCTAAGATTTGATCAATGAACGGAAGAGGGAAATGGTCCTTGCGAGTGCATGAGTTTAGTTTCCGGTAATCGATGCACACTCGCCAACCGGTAGTGACTCGAGTTGGCACAAGTTCATTATTTGCGTTAGCCACCACTGTGACTCCGGACTTCTTAGGAACAACCTGTATTGGGCTAACCCATTTACTGTCGGCAATAGGATAGATAATGCCGACGTCCAACAATTTCAGAACCTCTGCTTTGACCACCTCCTTCATAATTGGATTTAAACGGCGCTGTGGCTGGCGGGACGGTTTGATATCATCCTCAAGATAGATGTGGTGAGTGCACAACGTAGGATCAATCCCTTTTATATCGGCAATGGACCACCCGATAGCCTTTGTATGCCGCTTTAACAATTCAAGAAGTTGAGCTTCTTGGTGATTCTCTAATGAAGCAGAAATCACAACAGGGAACGTTTCGTCGGGCCCAAGGAAAACGTACTTAAGAGTATCAGGCAAAGCTTTCAAGTCAAGCTTTGGAAATTGAACGCTCGAAGGAAGAGTCTCGCTTGGTAAAGGAGGCAATTCTTCAAAAGTAGGAGCCCAAGGGAACACTCCACAAATCTCATCACTTTCCGAGCAAAGCTCCTCGCCATCCAGCAAAGAGTACAAGTAGTTGATTTTCGGTGAATCCATGAATGAAACTTCCTCGGCAGTGAGAACCACCTCCAACGGATCCTGATATAGCACAGTATCGATATGGTCTTGCACCAAAGAATCAATTAAGTTCACCCCACACACATCGTCATCATCCCCCATTTGACTTCCAATGTGGAACATGTTGACTTGCATCTTCATGTTCCCGAAGCTCATATTAAGCGACCCATCCCGGCAATTTATCACGGCATCAGCGGTCGCTAAAAACGGCCGCCCAAGAATGATCGGAACGGAAGCTTGAGACTCCGGCACTGGACAAGTATCAAGAACCACAAAGTCCACCGGATACACAAATTGGTCAACTTGTACAAGGACATCCTCAACCATGCCTTTTGGAACGCGTACACTCTGATCCGCTAATTGAAGGGTCACCCTTGTTGGTTTCATTTCGCCTAAACCAAGTTGTTGATAGACTGAAAAGGGCAATAAGTTCACACTCGCTCCTAGATCAAGGAGGGCCTTCTCGACTACCTTTCCACCGATAGTTATGGTTATTGTGGGGCACCCCGGATCTTTATACTTAGGTGGCAATTCCGATTGGAAAAGGGAACTGACTTGTTCTATTAAAAACACTTTCTTTTGAATGCGAAGCTTGCGCTTTTGCGTACACAAGTCCTTCAAATACTTGGCATAAGATGGTATTTGCTTGATGGCATCTACCAATGGAATGTTGATCTTGACTTGACTGAACAACTCATAGATAGCCGTATGGGAATCCGGTTGCGCCGGCTTCTTTAACCGGTGAGGGTATGGTGCCGGAATTGGTGAAATTTGTTGGGTCTCGCTTTCCTTTGATTTCCCTTTCTCTTCTACCGTAGGAGCTTGATTTGGAGACTCCCCATTCGGTGGATGTGGCTTTGAGGGTGCTTGCAAAGGTAGGAAGATAGGTGCCACCGGCGGCTCCACTTGGGCATTATCCACGGTCTTTCCACTTCTCAAGGAAATAATTGCCTTGGCTTGCTCGGGGATAGGCACCGAAGAGCTACCAATCAGATTTTGACCTTGGGGGTTCGGTTGTGGCTGTGCAGGAAACTTTCCTCTCTCTTGCTGCAATAAGCCCACGGCATTAGTTAGCTTGCCCATTTGGTTCCTCACGTCATTCAAAACTTGAGTAGTCTGCTCATTTGTAGTAATCTGCATTTGGCAAAATGTATTCATCGTATCCTCCAAAGTTCACCGTGGAGGATGCTGGAATTGGCCTTGGCTTTGAGAGGATTGGCCTTGCGAGAAACCAGAAGGATTGAAACCGGGAGGCCCTTGACTTTGAGGAAAACGTGGTGGCCCTTGAAATTGAGGAGATCGCCATGTTTGAGTTTGAAACGGTGGTTGCCCTTGAAATTGACCCCCATCACTAGGTTGGTTCCAACGGAGTGCTGGAGTCTGCCTTTGAGCTTGATTGAAAGCGTTAGGATATGGGTCATACCGTTGAATAGCACTCACCTCTTCCGGAGACATGCTATTTAGGACATTCTTAAGAGCAGGGATGTTAAAGCAATCACTGGTTGAATGGCCACCCATTTCACATATAGCACATACCTCTTCCACCTTGATGACGGCTTTCACCTCGTGAGAACTTTTCAACTCCATTTGTTCCAACTTGCGAGTGAGCTGATCTACCTTAGTCTCGAGAGCATTGGTCATGGGAACCGGTTCAGCCAATGAAAATTTACCGGAGCCGCTCGGGCCTTGGTTTGCCATAGCCCGCTCGCCCACGTCAACAACGTTCCACGATTGATTCTTAACTGCTAATTGCTCCAAATAATCCCATGCATCCCCCGCCGTTTTGTCGAGAAAATCCCCTTCAACCATTGTGTCAATGAGTTGGTAACTCGATTGGGAACAACCATTCCAGAAATGGCTGATCAACTGAGGCATGTCGAGGCCATGATGTGGAAGCGAAGCAACAAAATCCTTGAAACGCTCCCAATATTTATAAAAAGATTCCCCCTCTCGTTGCTTGAAGTTCTGAATTTGCTCTTTGAGGAGTTTCGTCCGATGAACCGGAAAGAACTTCTTATGAAACTCGGCCTTGACAGCAGCCCAGTTTCGCAATGATTGAGGTTTAAGAGAAATGAACCACTGCTTTGCCTTATCCTTTAGGGAGAAAGGGAATAACATCAACCGTCCCACCTCCGATCGCCCGGCATCCGTGGTGAAAGTGGTGATGAGATCTTCAAAATCACGGATATGGCTGTACGTGCTCTCACGGTCCAACCCATGAAATTGTGGGATAAGATTATGATAGCCATGCTTAAAATCAAACGAGTTAGCATTAGTAATAGCCGGGAGGACAATGGGGGATTGTTGAACCGGACTTCCCGGATTCAAAATATCTCTCAAAGTCCTCACCGGCGGTGGTGGATTAGCCATTCTCTTGTTAGGACGGCGACCCCGAGGACGTGAAGGAGATTTTAATCTCGGACGTCCTCTAACAAACGGAGGAGATCTTCCTCTAGGGGTTCCTTGAGGCGATAGCGAGCGACAAAGCCTATTAGAGTTTGGACTCCGATAGAAACCAGTCATGCACTACCAACTCACTCAGAGAAGTAGTAAAAAGGTCCAACCACGCAATAAACCAAAACGCCGAAACTAAAACTCGAGAATATGAACAACAAAGAAAAGAAAACAAGCTATACTTAAGCTAGCTTCGTTACACCTCACGTTGATACGAAGATCGGTTAGAGGTTTCCACTCGAATAAGTATAAGTTGCTTAAAGAAAAAGAAATGGAATACTTACAATGGTTTGCCGAACCTCCAAATAAGCTAAAATAAGAAATCCCCGGCAACGGCGCCAAATGCTTAACCGTAAAACCTTGCCTTCGGAATAA
Organism: Rhododendron henanense subsp. lingbaoense; assembly: GCA_020567845.1. NCBI lineage: Eukaryota > Viridiplantae > Streptophyta > Magnoliopsida > Ericales > Ericaceae > Rhododendron > Rhododendron henanense. The sequence goes on along the minus strand of CM036313.1, from coordinate 31,216,415 downwards.
GGTCGGAAACCCCAAGCATAGGGCTTGATCGTCGGTAGCAAATAAACCGGTAAGACCGGGATCGTACCACAGGGACTCAGAGATAGCTTAATCGGATTGTAGGATTTTTTTGTAAGGTTCTTGGCGTTTAAGTCGGCCAACTGTCGGTTTTGCTTTAGAGAATGTAAAACGGTAGTGAAATGACTAGAAAAACGGTTTTCACTTGGTAAAAACAGGCGGCATGGTTTAGGGGCTCAAACCGCCCGATGACTTAGCTAATTCAGCCGTTCCTTTCTAACAACTCCAAGCCAAGGCATAGACAAACTTAGCTTGAAGCACTCAACGCAAAAAGTCGAGCATAACCAAGGCATTAGCTCAGAAATGACTTAATCTCATTTGGAAATCACTTAAATCAAACGCCGGTAGCGGTAAAAGCTCCTAGCCTCGTATGCAAGTCGAAGGTATTAGCCCCGGCCAACACACGATCAAAGAAGGTATTAGCCCCTTTGGTTTGGTCGAAAATTAGAGTTTAAGCCTTTCCCTTACTAAAATCATGATCAAGTTATAGAAAAACCACTAAATCAACTAAGCCATGGGAGAGAGATCACCCCATGACCAAGCCTAGAAGACTACTCAACCATTAAGAAAGAGTAAAGCATGCTAGGAAATTGAGACATTAGATTTAACCGTAGGAAATGAAAACAAACTTGATATTAAGAAGGATCTAAACCGTAGCTACAACATTAATGAACAAGAAAACAATAAACGAGAAAGACTTACTAGAGTTCTTTGAAGAAATGACTAGAAAGCTTACAAGACCATTAATGGAGTTCCAAAATTTAAAAAGACTTAAAGTTAATAATGCACTAGATACAAGAGAGAGAGAGAAGGTCCATATTTATACAAAAAGCCTTTCTCTCTCCTCAAAAGTCTGAAAAAGAACTCAAAAACTAGCTATAAAAAGAAACTTTCCATAAGTGGAAAGTCTGAAAAAGCAGTCAAAATATCTGCTGACGACCATAGTTATCGATACCTAAGGTAAAGGTATCGATAACTCTCTTCAAAATCATCCCCCTGAACAAACTGGTATCGATAACTTTGGCTGGAGTTATCGATACCCTACAGGCTGGAATCCTTGTGGACCAAGATGAGACAAAAGTTATCGATAACTCCAGGCATGTTATCGATAACAATCTGCTGAAATGCAGATTCCAAACCTTCAAGCTGCCAGCCCTGCCTTGGCACCGTCGGGCGACTTCCGGGCCATCGGTCCTTGACTTTAAGAACTTGATAAAGCAGTTCATGGTGGCCTCGAGCACTCCGATATCCTTGAGGGACTTCCTCGATGCAATTTGGCTCGCTTGCTAAGCTTTGGCACGACCCTCGCCAATTTGGCCACTAAATGAAAACCACGGCTTCGTAGGACGCCGTTAAGCCGTGGTGAAAATGAAATTAGTACCGCCGGCAGATGATCACTTGCTTACATCCCGGAACCTCCTTTGGCACCAAAAACCACGTTATTGGCACCTTTCACCTACAAGGCTCAATAACACACCTTACGAGCAAAAATCGACTTTAAACAATAAATAAAACATAGAAACATCACAATTTGGAGGATTTGAGCACCACGATTGTACAATCTTAGGTGCTTATCATGTGGAAAGATAAGGGTGGAAGTGATGGAGTGTGGGAGAGAAGTGGATGATTTGTTTTGATAGAATTTTGGTTAGAGATGATAAGGAATGAGTATGGATGAATGTATATCTCTAAAGTATAATATATTTCGTATACGATTTTCTAAGTAATATCAATCATACACACAATAATGTATTTTAATTGATTAATCTAACTAATTATTGAATTAGTATTTAATATTTTAAATTTGTATTTAAAAAAAAGTAGGGCAAAAATCCGGGTCGTTACAATCGGAGTTTTTAGTAAAGAGTTATGTCCGAAATACATTTAGTGACAAAGCGCAATTCATAAATTTCGTCACGAAAGGTACTCATTTGATGACGATATATATTTTTCGTCGCTGAAAGCGTTAAAATGGTGACGAAATTATTTTTCGTCACCAAAGTTAAGTATTTGGTGACGAAAGAAATATTTCGTCACTAAATTGGTCTCATTTGGCGACAAAATATATTTTTTGTCACCAAATGATTATTTTTGGTAACGAAAAATAATTTCGTCACCTTTTTTAAGCTTTCGGCGACGAAAAATGTATTTCGTCGCCAAAAAGGTACCTTTGGTGACGAAAATATTTTTTTCGTCGCTAAACAGGTATAATTGGTGACGAAATTATTTCATCACGGAAGTTGTCAAAACAGTGATGAATTTATTTTTTCTTCGCCAAATATACTCATTTAGTGACGAAATTAAATTTCTTCACCACTTTTTCGTCACCAATTTTCATTTTTCTTGTAGTGCACGTAATATCATCTAAAACATTAATAAAAAATGTGGAAGATTAAGCACAAGAATATACAATATTGCGTGCTTATCATTTATTCACATCAAGTGATTGAACCATTGGAGTTCTTGAGGATGAGCCTTAACCATGAAAACTGCTTGAGGAATTTTTATTTTTTTTAATTTTTTGTATGTACATGTCGATGGACTTGAATTTCATTTGGCAAATGCATGCTTGATCTACAGGCTGAGGTAAAATCTGAATAAATCAATAAAAAAACAAAAAAACAAATCAAATAAACCAAACCGGACTAAAATAGAACTTGTTTTGGTCCAGTTTTGATTTCTAAATTTCCAAACCAAATGAACCAATCTGGTTGTAAAATTAGCAAAAAAGACCAAACCAAGCCATGCCGATCAGATATCCCCCTAGATGGAAGGAAAATGAAGTAAGAGAAAACCCAAGTATGCAAGAGTCCCACTTAACAGTTAACATACACTTTTGTACAAAATCAAGAAAAATACAGTAGTATGCTTCAAAGCAATTTAATTTGATGGAGTCAATGAGGCTGCGGCGAATAGGAAATGAGATCGAGGCCCAAGGGGAACGAATTAGTCCCATGGTGATATCAACATGTTATATGTACATACATACATACATATGATATCATAATAATGGAGTAATAATCTGGAGAAGTGTAATGGGCCCATTATCATCTGGCCCAACAAGTTGGTTAGAGTAGAGTTTGTGTCTCCGGGTCCGAGAATGAGATCAACTTCTTCTTCGACTTGGCGTCCACAAAGGGTAATGGGTCAACAAGTCTCACTTACTAATCCATTAGAGCCCAAAAGATCTCCATCTGTTAATCAGTCACTCAGGCTCCCTTCGCCTTAACTTTTTTGCTACTTTTTGCCACCATCTTTTTAGTTCCTTTTTTTTTTTTTTTTTTTTTCCTTGGGAGTAAATTTTACTACTTGATTCAGGTAAAAATTTTACATCAGTTTATTTGTCTCGATGACCATCTATTATGGTCTTTTTCGTCATCTTGTATTAGCTTTTTTCAACTTTCACTTATATTTTTATACTTTTTCAATTCCTTTTGTTAAGCCGAACGATGTGAAGTAACAACTATATACACCAATCTCGTAAAAATTAAGAGAAAATAATAAATTAAAAAAAAAACTGCACTAAAAATTCTGTAATAATTAAGTTGGGACAAGCTAGGGAGCCTCAATATCACCAGAAGCCCCCTAGGTAGGCTGGACAACTACATAGCTAAACAAAAGTTCACTCTCTACATCGATCTCCCATAAAATAAACCCTATCTTTTGATACAAGGTTTGGGGAATGACGTTGGACTCCCAATCCTGTGGAACCCTTGATCGTTTATTTGGTTTCACGAAATAGTCTTGTAACTTTTTAGCAATACGATTCGTAACATTTTCTTCTTATTCATAATCCCACTTCATTGCAAATTCCGATCTCAATCACACCTCATTATCAATCCCTCAAAACTAAACCTCGTATTAAACATGTCAATCATTGGGATTTCTCTAACCATTTTGTTTTGGAATGAGTAACAAAGCATATAGTTTTCCGTTCAAGATTGTAAGCTCGTTTAATTAACAAGTTGAGCTCCAGTAAGTCATAATTTGTTCTGATAAACTCGCAAACGCACAAAGTTTTTTACAAATGTAAATATAATATTTTTATTAATATATTCGGGGACATACGTAATGATTAGGCAACCTCAAGGTTTTGAATAACTCTATTGGATACTCCATATAAATACATTTTATAAAATTCTAGTATGTTATTGGCACCCACACTTTATTTTAGGATGGGAAAATTAATTATAAGTACAGTAAAATAGTTTTCATTTAGGGGAAGGACGTCAGCAAAATAGTTTTCAGTGGATGTCCTTCAACCTTTTGAATTGTTGAGCTATAAGGCCAAAACATGTTTTTATGGACAAAACTACCCTAGAGTAGGGTATCTTAGGGTTTAGGCATTTTTATAGGGTTTTAGAGTGCATTTTTCGATTATAATTAAGGTGTGTTTTAGACACTTTCATATGGTACCCTAGGGTTTTAGGTATTTTCACTAACTTTCAGTTATTAGTGAACTTTCACTAGTTTTACAGAAAGGGTATTTAGTAATCATGTTGCACACTTGTCATAATGTTTGATTACAAAAGATGCATGTCCTTGAGCTCAAAAAAAATTTAAATATGAGGAATTTTTGGCTAAGTCTCCTTTTAATTAATTGAAATATAATATCCTATTACATTTGTCATCTTTTTATATCTCTGGAAACTTTTTAAGCACGAAAACTTTAAAACACCATAATTGTATCATAATTAAAAATTGGTACCCTCGGAAATAAAATCTTGGCTCTGTCTCTCTTAATAGTACCTTAATTAATAAATTTTTTTAGAGCGCTCAATTGACCTCTCGGGCACAACTCGTTTAGCTCGAGCTTAGCTCATTTTTGACAAATACTAACAAGCTCAATCATTTTAGCTTGACTCATGCTTAAACTCAACTAAATTTGAATGAATTGATCGAGCTCAAACATTTTGTGGGATTGTTGATTAAGCTCTCCTGAGCCTGTGGTTTAGCGATTGGGTAATCCTAGCCTTCTGGTCCTAACCTGCATAGGTAGCACACGACTAAAAGCCCCACCAGTCCTCGACTGAAATGACCCTCCAACGGTCTAGTGAGAAAAGTGGAGGAAGAGGATGAGAGTACTAGAGTTGTTGGTGAAGAAGAGTGGTGTACCTCTCTAGGCCTCCATCCTTTCCTTTATATACAGAGTTGCTTGACTTGCACTCTAAGTATATGCACGTGCCACGCCTCGATAACCACCTCGGCTGACGTCACCCTTGACATAGCAGATAAGGTCGTTGTCACCCATGTGCACCAGCTGTCACCATGTGCACTCTTGCTTAACTCATGCAATAACTACCTCGAATGACGTTGCCATCGTCATAATGGATAAGGCAGTTAGCCACACGTGAGCACGCTGGCACGTAGGAATTGGTCAAGCCTCCATGACCGAGACATGGTGGCCGAGCCCAAGAGCATATATAAATCCTTAGAATGGGTCAAACTGTTTGGTTCTGCTAGTCCGAACATCGACCCCAGCTGAGTTAGATTTGGTCGAACCTAAAAGTCCGCTAACTTATCCTAACCGGCCAGGTCAAACAGAATAGAGGGACCTGACCTAACCTTTTGTCGAGCATAGTGACCATGATCAAACTGTCACATTTGGGGATCCGGGGATCCTGCAGGGAGAGAGCCCTACAGGTCGTGCAGTTCCTCCCCAAAACGGCGCCGTTTTGGGGCGCAAGGAGGGAAACCAATTAAAGCCCAAAACGACTGTCGTTTTGGCCCTTGAAGTCCAATTTTTTCCTCTTTTCCCTTTTCGCGCTCAAATTCTGTGTGAAGGAGAGGATTAGGCAGTGAACGATGGCGATGGACTCCTCTCAACAAGGTGCGACTGCAATTCCTCTTTGGCAGGATCAACCACCTTCGGAATTGCCAGAGGATTCGACGGAGAACTTGCCGGAATCATCACCCACCAGGTATTGCAGAACACTGTTTGTTACAGGAGAAAACTTTGATTTTAGAGAAAAGAGGGTAAGGTTTTGTCCTGGAATGGTATCCAATCCTACAAATATTTTGATCTAGCCAAAAAATATTTGGATGTCACAAAGTATCACCCACCTCTTTTGAAAAAAAGTACTCTTTTTCTTCTGTTTGTGGGTTAAAGGTAACCCTGAAATCGAAAGTAAAGTTGGTTCTGTAAAATAATCTATCATGCCGTTAAATAATTAACCAGCCCAATAAATCCAGGAACTAGAACTATCATGTTCTCACAATCATAACATAAGGCGGAAATTAAACATACGAGGAAGCATACCCGGATCCAGTAATGCGGAACTTGAGTGATCCAGTGATTATTGAACCAACCATAACATTGCTAGAGCATTAAGCCCTAGGTGGAAAACGGGTTTCTCTCCCTTGCCTTACTTTCTAGCTGTTTAGTATATAACATTATATTGATGGAACCCTAGACGCTCTTTTATAGGCAGAGAGAGGACCGATTTCCTTATTAAACATTATACTCACTTTCCATCAAAGTAGAGTCTATTTAGGAAACGGCTTCTCTATTTGACCAATACAATAAATAAGGATATGGAGAATCCTATTAAACTCATAATCAATATGTGCCATATAAAATATGTGGGCCACCAAAATGACTAAATTAAAATTTAGTCTTACATTCTCCCACTTGGCCCATATGATAACTTAAATAGAGTTTAATAAGATAAACATAAGGCGCGCCATAAGTCCATATCAAGTTCTTCTTAATTTGGTCACAATCATAATACTATTATTAAACAACCCACTAATGCGAGTCATGGCGGTTCTACATTACAATGACATAGTCCCTTCCATGTACCACAACACTAGCAAACTATTTAACATAGTCTTTAGATGAGAAACGTTTTCATAAGGTCCAATGATAATGTCTTTTGTCAAAGACTATTCCTGTAATCACAAATCATTCACATACATGTACGTACACTATTCATTACAGGAAATTATCAGAAACACATAATTGAGATCTCTCAAAGTGTTTAATAATATTGTCATCATATTGCAGTCCATAAGTACAACTATTATGGGCTATGCTAGACTCATTCTATTAGCATATATCTTAAATGTCCTTGCGTTAACCTCTTCATAAGTGGATCTGCAATCATAAGTGATGTGCTTATGCCTTAAGTGACACTTTTGTTTCTGAAATTTTTCTTAGAAAAGAAAATAGTTGCGGAATCATAAACTCCTAGCGACTTGGTAATGGTGCCGACAACCCCAAGTCCTAAGATAAACTTCCCAACTGCTATCCACGAAGTATGGCCTCAAAGCATGCCACAATTCTATCAACATAATTGATGAAACAATGATAGCTACTTTAAAACTTTTGTTTGCCCCTTTACATAATAGGAACAACTAATTAAAAGTAGACTTTCTACTATCAAAGCTTTAAACAAAAACTAAATCCGAGTAGCTAATAAACTCAAGATCATAAGACTTCCTCAATGTGAGCATATAACCTTTAGTTTAAAAGTTCATGATAAAACTTTTAAGTGCAAACAATAAAGATACCTATAGCAAACAAAATACAGTCAACATACGTATCAAAAATATAAATCAACTCCCGGCCACTAATCTTTGGATTTGTACACTAATTAATAGTATTTTTTCTTAATTCCAAAGAAAGCTATGGTATCAGCAAACATAAGGAACCAATGGCAGGAGCTAATTCACATCCATAAGTTGACTTCTTAAATTTGCAACCAAGTGCTCTTTTACTTTAATTGAGAAGCCTTCATGCTGATTCATATAGACACTACATCTAAACTCTCATTCAAATGGGCTATTTTCACGTTTAAATGTAACTCCAAAACATAAAGAGTTACCTACCAACGCCACAATAATTTTCAGCGAGTTCTTCTCGGATACAAGAGAGAAGGGCTTGTGAAAATGAAATCGGATCAAAAGCATTTGTGTAGATAAATCAAATAAACATTCAAACAGCAAATCTCTTATTCCTTCGAGATATTCTTAATGCTATCTTCTTTGATTGTTCTACAATTTCTTCAGTGGTGTCAATCTTATTATGGAGTGATTGACAACTTACTTTGTTATTCTAAATCATTATGTTGTTTAACAACGGTAAGAATAACAACATTCTAAGTTATGGGTAAAGACACTTATACCCTAGCTTTTAAGTGACCACATTCCATGGTTTATCACTCCCACTGATTTCACCATTCCTAACGAATCTGAATGATCGATTTCTATAATTCTTGTACTATGGTTAAATAGTAAAACTCATACCCTTTGAATCTTCTAAAGCAACCAATAAGGTCACCATAACTCATTCTAAAATTCAAATTATGTCATGTGAATTAAAAATTCTAGTCTCTGCTGGACAACCTTAAACATTCAGGTGTCCTGAGTTTGATTTCTTTTCCATCCACAGTTCAAAAGAAGTATTTGAAACTGTCTTACTAGAAACCTGATTCACATAAATGCAGCAGGCTTAGAAGTATCTATCCACCACATAATGGGTATTTCGGAGTTACAGACATACTTTTAACCATATCCAATAATGTACGATTACCTTTCAGCTATCACATTATGCTAAATGGAACAGACCTCTCATAATATTTATCACATATGTCCTACCTCATGACTTTTACATTATTTTCTATTTGTCTTTTCTATCTCAATAACATACACCTTAGCATTCATTGATTGAGATCTTTATGTAATAGAAAAACTAACATAATAGGAAAAGTCATCTATAGGTGATAAAATAGGTCTCTTAGATGAAATTTTTTACGTCTATATAAATCACTTTAAGAAGCCCGTTATTTCTTGTGACTTACTCCTTACTGAATATGATTTGCTTGTACTTAATGCAAATCACACATATAAGAGATTAATAAAATTTCTGTTATATATCAATCACTTAATATGCTTGATTGAAACATAGTTTCAATCGCCAATGTCACAAGATGAAGTAATTTTCATTCATGAGGCTACTAACCAAACTAACATTATGATGCAGCATATGGAGAGTTCTCAATAAAATGGTCATCAAACTTTAATTCGTTCAAACATAATAAAATACCATAACACAATAATTGGTATTTTAAAATCACCATAAAATTTGGTTTCGAAACATAATACCAAAATCTAGTTTGGACAAAAGAAACTAAATTTGTAAACAAAATACAAAATGATAACCAATTCTTAAATAATAAATGATAAGTCACAAAGCCCTTTTAATAAAACTGTAATCCAAATCTTTAGAACTCAATGGGCTTATGATTTTAATAACTTCAAATCTCTCCGCATCTTGGTTATAAACATAAGTAGTAGCTCATAATTAAAACATTTCATAGTTAGGGGGACTTCAATTAGCTAAGTTTCATTCGAAACATACAAGATATTAACCACTTTCCCTTTTCGAATCATTTCTTCCGTTAATGACAAACTTTTGATAATGTCTCAACTATTTACAGAAGTGACATATATCATTGCCCTTACATTCTTTCGAGTCTAAAATCATTAGCAGACTCATTAGCACACTACATAATGCCAACTACATGTCCCATTTAGGCTTCCTCTACTTTAATTCTCAAGTACTTTAGTTGAGTAGACTAAATATAACATTTCAATGGCATCCTCAAGCATTCTAAGCACAATAAACATAATAGTGCTCACTTTAAACATTCACACAAACATAAGACTTAGTCTATTTCATTTCATTCATACTTCACCAAAATAAAGGAATTTCTCAAAAAACAATAATTTATCAAGATCTAGTTTCAAAAATAAAACTAAACTTGTCCTTTTCAATATGAGAAACTTAATCATTTAAATTAAAACAAAACAGACTAAGCATGTGAATGTGAAACAAATATATTAACAATGCACACATAATATATGCTCACTACAATAATACTTTGAGTTACCAATAAATTGACAAAATAAAATTTGTCCAAACAATAATATATAGTGCAACGGTGATCTGCCTTTGGGTTCATCTAATGTTACACTATTAACAGTTATGGTGATTCCCTTTCACCAATAGGACTAATCGATAAGGATTCACAATTAAGTAGGTTTGTTACCTTTGAGTATCCAAATCCAATCTCAATTATGAATACTTATAAATTATCCTATTCCAATTCACTAATCACTTAGAAGTGGTGCACCTTTGGGCCTACCTAATATCCATGCAACTAGAGAACTGCGATTTGTAAAGTCATTATTCTTAACACTTAAAAATGGGAATAAGTTTCATATATAACTTGATATTTATGAGTCATTCCAGTTGGGCCACTTTGGTGACTGCCAAACTGTATCGTAATATAAATATCAAATAAAATAAGTGTTAAGTTTCAGTAATTTTATTGAAATCTATGATACATTCCAGTTGGGCCACTTTGGTGACTACCGAACCGTGTCTTAATATAGATTTCAATCAAGATAATGACTTTTGCATAGGTGATTTAAAGAAAAAAAAAACTATTTAACACCTAATCATAATAGGTATTAAAATTTCATAATTTGATTAACATCTATCAACATTCCGGTTGGATCGCTTTAGCGACTACCAGACCGTGTCATTATATAGAGTTAAATCAAAATAGTGACCTTTTTATGGACATTAGGTGAATCTTAAATTATTCATCATTCCATAATATGATTTGATATCTATTAGTCATTATGATGGGGTCACTCTGGTGACTACCAAATCTCCCATAATATAGATTCAAATCAGTAACTTTCTTATGGACATAAGGCGAATAATGAAGTATTAACAAACAAAATTGTAATACGACTAATCTACGAACCATTATGATTGTGTCACTTTGGTGACTACCAAATCGATCGTAATGTAGATTATTAGTCGAAACGATAATTTTTCATGTAAACCATATGGTGATCAAAATACATACGATCCATCATAAAGCCCCAACAGATCATAAGAGGCCATAAAACTTTTATCTTTGATCATAATCGGTTCTACACCTCCATATCCTTTACAGATAAAAGCCCAATTTTAAGTAGTAATCATAATCCGCAATTTATATGCTGATAATTCAACGTCATAGAAAAACAGTGCATGAATGTAGAATCATCGAAATTGACGTGAGGGGTCCGGCCAAAATCACATTAGGCACAAATACTACTTTATTCTCTGGCTCCAAGAAATTTAAGGTACTGTAAGGCATCATGGCAGCACATACACCGAAAAAACAAATTAACGAACCCAAGTCGAAACCCCAAAACATAATATGCCACAAAATAGTTAGAATAATTAATTGGGGCTAGTCCAACTCTGAACGTGTCTCTGTTGAAATAAACTTAATACACAGATGACATGAATACATACATCATTCATATCCATTGAGAACAGAAAACTTTGGATACTGGATACATGCATATAAACAATTAATTGGAGACATACATAGCATGCACATATATACATGATACATACCCATTGATCAGAAACAATTTACCAACAGGTAGGATCGAAACCATAAAAGTTAATGGGTAAGCCTCATATATTCTGATTGGACCGAAAAGTATTTAATCAGAAAACCAATTTAGAAACCCACCGAACAGGAGCAATCTGATTATACAAAACATCCATACGGTCGGCAAGCATTAAACAATTAATAATGCTTACAGATTGGATTTGCCGAGACAAGTCTTCGAGTGAAACCGACATTAACAGATTCGATTAATAAGTGACAAATCTTACCGTTAACGTACGTGAAAAGGGTTACGTAAGCCCAAAACCAATTAATCGGAGAACATAATAATTCATAACCATGCTCTGATACCACATGTAAAATAATCTATCATGCCGTTAAATAATTAACCAGCCCAATAAATCCAGGAACTAGAACTATCATGTTCTCACAATCATAACATAAGGCGGAAATTAAACATACGAGGAAGCATACCCGGATCCAGTAATGCGGAACTTGAGTGATCCAGTGATTATTGAACCAACCATAACATTGCTAGAGCATTAAGCCCTAGGTGGAAAACGGGTTTCTCTCCCTTGCCTTACTTTCTAGCTGTTTAGTATATAACATTATATTGATGGAACCCTAGACGCTCTTTTATAGGCAGAGAGAGGACCGATTTCCTTATTAAACATTATACTCACTTTCCATCAAAGTAGAGTCTATTTAGGAAACGGCTTCTCTATTTGACCAATACAATAAATAAGGATATGGAGAATCCTATTAAACTCATAATCAATATGTGCCATATAAAATATGTGGGCCACCAAAATGACTAAATTAAAATTTAGTCTTACAGGTTCCACATTCATGTTAAACTATGATGGTTTTAGCCTTGGGGGAATAGAAGGAAATGTTCCATGTAATTGTAAAATACCTTACTATGGTTCCCATTCAAGGGACCACTGTTGAAAAGTTCGTAAAAAAACTTCCTGTATTTTATTCCTTGGGTTCTTCATTTGTTCATTCCAAGAACACTAATGAAAAGTATTCGTATTTTATTCCTTGGGTTCAATGTTCAATGTTCTTTTTTGAATATAAGCATTAGATTTATCTACTAGTTGTCTTTACTTCTAATTCGAGTGCTATTTTTGATGAATACACTACAACAAAAAAGGTCTATGACGACGAAAAAAATTCCTCGCCAAAGAAGCCAAATTCGTCGCTAAAGCTTTTGGCGACGAAAAATTTCATCGCCCCATTTCGTCGTCTTTTGTTTCACGCGGAAGGGGTGCCACCCTTTAGCGACGAAATTCGTCGTCAAATGTACATTTTGCCGACGAAATTTATTTTCGTCGCCAAAAACACCCAAACTCAAATTTTTTTTTCCACTTTGCTGTTGCACGGACTCGAACTCGTGACCCATGGGTTCTTGAACAACAACTCCAACCACTTGGCCAACCAACCCTTTGTTGATAGTTATGCAAAATCAAATATATATAGACGTTTTTTTGAGAATTTTCAAACTAACCAATGTGTGAAACATATATGTAATATACACAGAAAATAGAATTATTTATTTCAAATAATTTTTTTTTTCTAAATTTTTTTAATTTTTTTTAAGAATTGGCGACGAAAAATTAATTTCGTCTTCAAATTGTACCAATTGGCGACGAAAAATTAATTTCCTCGCAAAAATGTCCCATTTGACGACAAATTTCTTTTTTTCATCGCCAATAGGTATCATTTGGCGACAAAATTCAATTTTCTCGAAAAAAAGTCCCATTTAACGACGAAATTTGTTTTCCTCGCCAAAAAGTACCATTTGGCAACGAATTTTGGATTTCGTCGCCAGTTTTCGTCGTGATAGACCATTTTTGTTGTAGTGATATTATATATTTTGGATGTTAGAATGGAGGATGATGGGCGTGAGGAGGATGTCAAAGAAAATGAGGATTTGTACAAGAGGTATCTTCCATGTGTTAAAATGGAGTTTGAATCAGAGCAAGAGGCATTTGATTTTTACAATGAATATGCAAGGATTAGTGGTTTTTGTGTTAGAAGACATTGGCGTACGTTAAGCAAGATAGATGGTATTTTGATTGCTCGAATGTTTGTATGTAATAAGGAAGGACAAAAGGAAAAAGATAAACGGAGCCTAGTCGTAGAACAACCTCATAAAGAGACGAGAAGTAATTGCCTTGCATCCATGTATGTATCATTGAATCGAAACAAGTCGAAATGGGTTGTGAAAAATTTTGAAGAAAACCACAACCATGTTTTACACCTTCCTGAACATTCTCATTTGCTGAAATCCCATAGAATGGTAAGTGAGGCTCAAGCTATAAATATCGATATTGCTGCTGATATTGGTTTATCGCTTAAGGCATCGCACGATCTCTTAAGTGCCCAAGCAGGGGGAAAGGAATGCTTAGGGTTCACGCGGGAGGACCAAAAAAATTATTTGCGAACAAGAAGACAAAGGAGCTTGAAGTTTGGTGAATCAGGGGCTTTGTTGGGATATTTTCATAATCAAGCTGCTCAAAATCCGTATTTCTACTATGCGGTTCAATTGGATAAAGAAGATATGATTAACAACATTTTTTGGGCTGACCATGAGATGATTACAGATTATGCCCTTTTTGGAGATGCTATATCCTTTGACACAACATTCCGCACAAACAAAGAGTACCGGCCATTTGCTCTTTTTGCTGGCTTTAACCATTTTAGAATGACTTGCATTTTTGGTGCGGCGCTATTATATGATGAAACTGCGGAATCCTTTGAGTGGCTATTTAAGACCTTCTTGCATGCTATGTCTGGAAAAAAGCCGATTACCATTTTCACAGACCAAGATGCTGCAATGGCCAAGGCAATTAAGAGTGTCCTGCCCGATGTTTCTCATGGATTGTGTACTTTTCACCTCAATCAAAATGCTTTGAAGCATTTGGGTCACTTGTTCAATGCAGAATCAGACTTTGGTAAGGAGTTGAATGCTTGTATTTTTGGGTATGAGGAACTCGATGAGTTAAAGAAAGTTTGGGAGACTTTGGTTCAGAAATACAATTTAAAAGATAACACTTGGATGGCAAAAAATTGGGAAATTAAAGAGAAATGGGCGCATGTATACATGAAATGGTCATTCACCACGGGAATGCGGAGCACCCAACTTAGTGAGAGCCTAAATGCAAAACTAAAGAAGTGTTTAAAATCTGATCTCAACATTGTTCAATTCTTTACTCAGTGGGACACAATAGTTTTGGAGAAGCGGTACAAGGAAAGTAAAGCCATATTCAATTCTAGGGAAAAGTTCCAGAGAACGAAGTTGAAGGAGAGTCCTATATTAATCCAGGTTTCGCAAGTGTACTCCCCTCCTCTGTTTGACTTGTTCCATAATGAGGTTGACGCCTCACTTCGTTGTGGGGTCAAGCCGTGTCTTGAGTTTGGAGGACAATTCAATTTTTTTATTAGTAAGTACAGAGAGAAAGTGAAGTATGTGGTGAAAGGTAGTGTTGAAACAGACGAGTTTGGGGAGACTATTTGCCGAGATATATGTTGTAGTTGTCGCAAATTTGAAAGTTTTGGAATTTTATGTTGCCATGCACTTTCGGGCCTTCATCGAATGGGTGTTTTCGAAATTCCCGAAAGGTATCTATTAGGGCGTTGGCGATTAGATGCAAAGGATTGTGAATTGGAGAAGGAAAAAACTAGAGTGGATGAGAATGATCCTAAATTACAAAAAGCGGCTCGTTTTAGGATTATTTGTCCAAAGATGGTAAAGCTAGCAACTCGGTCATGTGAAGTTCAAGAAGCATATGAATTTGTGGAAGAGACGCTGGAATACATGTGTGCAAAAGTGGCCAATATACTTCTTGGAGCGGAAGAGGAAGGATGCACTGATGCGGAAAGTGAAGAATTGGAGAAGGTTGATCCTCAATTCGCACGAGTCAAAGGTTTGAAGAAGAAAAACGGGTTAAAAATTAAGGGTACGAGAAGATTAAAACCTTGGCATGAAAGAGGAAGAAAGAGGAAGAAAGTTGCTTCACAATCTACTACACGCCTTAGTGAGGTAAAAAAAACTACTATGCAACCTTTACTTTTGTATGTACACAGCTTTACTTTTGTAGACAGCTTTACTTTTGTATTGTAGTTCTAACTATTTTGATTTTCCATAGCATATTGATCATGCTGCCACTACTACAATTGTGCACGGTTCATCTTTGAAGCAACCACCGGTTAGTTGTTTTTATTTGTGCTTAAGTATACTTTTGTATTGTATGATTTGTTGGATTTACTTGTGAATATATTTTCGATGATAGGATGTTTATATACCACAAATGGTGAGTTACGAGGATGGTTCCCAATCAATAGCTTCGTCTTCCCAAGCATCACATAATCCACAAACTCTTAAGGTATGTTTAAATTGTGTTAATAGCTTAAACGTGTTCTGTGACCACTGAAAACACAAGTGGGAAGACATATCTAGTGGCTGTATGTAATTAGTGAAGTGTGTGTCTAGAACCTTGTACAGAAATATCTAGTGGCTGTATGTGTCTTTGTTCTTTTGTAAGTAAGAAAAAAAAGAAGAAAAACGTGGACAGAGAGTGAGAAACAGAGAAGAGAAAAAAGTGGCCTTGTGTGTACTCTAGTGTGGTTGTGAAAGAAGGCTTTGTAAAGCTTGAATCAAGTGAAGGAAAATCAGAATTTTTCGGTGCCCAGATAAGTTTGTTCACTGCTGTATTTGTCTGCTCTGTTTTGTGCCGAAAAACTGCATGTTTGTAGCTTGATAGTGTGCTGAAAGCTTGATCTGTTACTGCTGCGTTTCTGCTGCTATTTTACTCAGTTTGTGGCTGTTTTTTTGGTGATATTTGTTTGTGCATTTGGGCTCTTATTTCCCCAACACTATATTCTATTCTAATCATGCCAGAAACCGACCAGTTCCATTTGGATGCCTTTTTTTTTTAGTTTATAATGTGGAGTCTGCATTTGAATATTCAAGAGAAAGTTTTTTTGTTTAGGCATGCTTATTTAAAGTTGAACTTATTCTTTGTATTCTTTTTTCAGGAGATGTCATTTGATCCCACAAGTCACTCTTCATGGGGAGGCAACAACTTCATGGACAATGAAGCTTTTTGGGAAATGTTAAGTTATTTGGGGTGCCCACAAAAAAATTTGAAGTAATGTTAGGACAAATGAGCGGTTAAATTTAAATTAGCAATGACTTTCTTTTTTGGGAGACACTTATTGTGTTAGATGTTACGGATGATGGTTATGTCGTTTTGGTGGATTGAGACTTTGGTATTATGATTTTTAATTTGAATATGAAATTATTTGTTCATGGGCTCCAGTGATGTTTTGAATGACTTGGTGAGTTGTCTCTGCGACTCTGCATTTTTTTTCTCATTGCAATTTGGTGAGGATATGGCACACGGCCTAAGGATTCTTGCTATGTTGTGTCCGTGTCTATGTGTCCTCTCCTTTTTTGTGTCCGTGTCCTTGGGAACCTTGTAGACACACTGTAGCTTTTGGAAAAAATTTGGACAGCACCTCCCCGTTTTTTCATCTTAGCCCGACGTCAAGCGTCTCAACAGACAATAGCAAAAACAGAAACGCAACAATAGTCATATAAGCCCACGTAGGGTAATCCATTCACAATCAATAGCCAAACCAAAAAAGTAGCAGAATTCATATATTACCAAATTGTCTTTACAATAGGGTTATCTTCTACATAATCATCTTGGTTCTTGATTTTTGTTTTTTCGCTTTCTTGACATTGACAAAAGAGATACAAAATGAAAACAGTAAAATGCTTCTTGAACTATAGCACTGATCGCCCAATGGCGTGTTCAAGCCCTTCTTCAAACTTGCATTCGCTCTAATGCTTCATCAACACCATTTCTTTGGAGGTGGCTTCAATGTCGAGTCTTGACGGGGTTGTTTCCTTGAAGTCTTCACAATTCATGTCTACCAGGGCCACATCGTCCGTATCCTCGCTCCTTGTGTACTATGAACCACTGCAAACCAAAGTAACTCATGTATCACGTTCTTCCAAGTAACTCATGTATCACGTTGGAAGAACGGGAGGGAGAAAAAAGAAATCACAATGTTGACATAAGAGATATGCATACTCCCGATATGTAACTCATGAATCATTGAAACAAACCTGGCCTAGTTCTGGGTCCTGGACTACAGTGCCATTGCAGCAAAACAGATCTGGACAACCAGATGACAATCAAATGTTAAAACAAAAATCAACTGAAAACCCCAATGAAGATTTCGATGTACTAATATCATAGTAGCTACTTGTAGACACCCCAATTTGGACTTCTCAAAATTCCTTGATTTGTGGCCCGGAGGCTCCCCGATGATGACTTTGGATTGAAACAAGCCTGGTATCGATCGGAACATTGCTCCTTGAAAGATTTGAAGAAGTATTAAAAATGGAAAAAAAGGCATTTTCAAGCGCTTGGGAGCAATCCCAAGCGCTCAAAACCATCTTCCAAAACCTCTGGCCCGGCTCTTTCTCGAGCGCTCGAGAGTGAGGTCCCTAGCGCTCGGGAGTGATCCCAAGCGCTCGAGACTATTCTGTTGCCCAATGGATGGCAGTATCACCCACTCACCTTGCAAATCATCATTACAGCCATCTTGAGCCCGCCGATGGCTCGGTCCACACTCAACCTCTGGTAGGAAGATATTCAGGTCAAAGATTTACCTATTAAAAAAATGTTTTATCAAAACCATTTGATTTTCAAAAACCATTTGAGGTCTTGGCCTATAAATATAACTGGTTTTTCAGCTAGAAGGGAGAGACGAAATTTTCACTCCAGAAGAACCCTTATTCTCTGCTCCCTCTCTCTCTCTAGCTCAAAACAAAAAACACCCAAAACACACCCTAAGAACTTCAAAGATTTTGCAAATAACCAAGGAAAAGGGCAAGAAATCCAGAATACCCTTCTGATCTCTTGCACTCTCCTCTCTTCATCCACATTTCAAAGCTACACCAAGGAGCAAGGTTCAAGGAAAAGGTAGAATTCTTACCTTTGATCACAACTTAAGGGCTATTCATCCCTTCTGAGGGGGGTCTCTCAGCCTAATCCAGTCTTCAATACTGGGTGCATGGTTGGGAGACCCTAGTGTAAAAACAAGAGCAACGGGGCACAAGAAAACGTTTTCACAAAACCCTCACTGGAACTACTCCCAAGCGCTCGAGAGTATTCCAGAGCGCTCGGGACTGTTCCCAGTTTCATGCATGGTCCCTTGTGACACAGTTGGTTGGGAATGATGTGTAACATTAAAAGAAATGGTTTCATTTTGGCATGCATGCACAGAAAGCCATTTTCCCTAAAACGGAGCCATTTTCTCACAAATATTTCATGTGTGAACAAAGCCCCTTTTGTTTAAAGTTAAAAGAATCATTCATTTCAGAGAAACATAAAAAAACAAGGGTATTTTGCATGCCAAATCAGTGCCATTTCCTGTTTGAGAGTAAGCTGATGTGCAGCTCACTCCCAAGCGCTCCGAACCATTCCAGAGCGCTCGGGGGTACATGCATGCCATTGCTTCCTATTTTCCCACTCTGCTGTGTCATTAGGTCTCTGCATGCATTAGTGTGGCCTGTTGCTTTTTTAAATTCGTAGATTTAGCCTTGTTAAGGCAGGGATGCATGATCTGAAAGATTGAAGGCTTAGCTCAATCTTTCAAGTCCTTTGCTGAGCCAGTATTGTACTTAATATCATTTCAGTTTCCAGTTTTAGCATTGTATCCTGTCTGTGCTAACAAAGCTTGCAGGTTGGGTACCAGAGCTCCCAAGCGCTCGGGACTGCTCTCGAGCGCTCGAGAGTAAAGTCAGTGACAGATCCTCAGTTTTCTGTCATTCATGCAGTCGCTCACCGTTACTCCATCATTTCACTCCCCCCTGTACAACTGCACATGCATGCACTTCTTACCTATTATAACTGTAGATACTTGCTAAATGATCTAATGAAACAAAATTCCTTTTGAAAAATCCCACAAACGTTTAGTAGAGACCGATTTCGAATCGGGCGAGGGGGGTGCCGTAAAACCCTTCCCCCCTCGTAATATGGCTTCCGGACCCTTGAAACTGATCTCTGGTTTTCAACTTCAAATCAATTGGTTTTCCAAATGAAACGGTTTCTCGGGTGATATACCGCAAATCCGGGTGGCGACTCTTCAAACGGCGTATTTCTCTTCAAAGCGGCTAGAAGAACAAAAAGAGCGATCTTCGTTTTTCGGGCAGGTAGCCCACAGTGGCGACTCCGCTGGGGACTAGTTTAATTAATACTTGAGAAAAAATTGGTTTGTTGATAAAACGGCCCGCTTTTCTTGAATATCAATTAAACTTGTGAGCCAGGCTTGAAAAACGTTTGTGGGATTTTCAAAAGGGATTTTGTTTCATTATTTATTTCTTGTATGTATATATCTTGTGCAACCCCGCTGTTGTGTTTCGACAATCCTACCCGGCTTGCCGGTGATGGGAAATCCCGGAATGCTCAGCAACCCTCGACCGTGATGAGTCATCTCTACCGTTTGTACCATTATTGGGTGTACGCTCAATAGTGGGAGGTATACTTTGACTCTAGTCCGGGGAACCCTTTTCAAACCAAAACCGGCCTTTGTACGTGTTTAGAAAGCAATAGAACCTTCCAAACTAGGACAGGAACCTGCAGGGTAGGATTACGTGCTATATCCTGCCTACGTGTTACTGCTTTCTGCATCTCATCCATGTCATGCCGTCATGCTGTCCGTCCAATTTCGTGTCATGTGCTCTTAATCCCGCTTGCACAGTCTGTAGAAGGTTGCCGAGGCCCGATGATGAATCGTGCACCCTAGTATACATTGTCTAAACTACATGAGTCCTTAGAACAAGGAGACTTCGGGAAATCAGGATGTTACTAAGTCCTTGACTAATGCCTAATCGAAATTTCAATGGAGAATAAGGAATAACAAGGAAAACGGCGCCGTGATGCCACTTTACTTACACCACCTTGGCTAATGGCACAGTGTCACTGACACCACGATGGTTGGGGTATCACGCCGTCTATACTAAGTTATCCCAAGTTCAAAATTGAAACTTCGAACGAGGACTAGTTGAATATTTAGTTCATTTTGACATCTCTTAGAATTTGCCGTTCTGAACGAAGGATACACCCTAAAAAGAAATTCTGAGGAATTAGGCAACCTTCGAGAGACCGTAATTTTATCACCCTTGCACGTCACACCTTGCATCTCACGCTTTCTTTTTTGTGTCTCATATAGAACTCTGAGACTCGCTTGCGCAGTCTTCGCGAGGTTGCCAAGACCCAATGAAGAGTCACGCATTCTATGTGCGTGTTGTTTAACTACATGAGTCCTTAGAACAAGGAGACTTCGGGAAATCAGGATGTTACTAAGTCCTTGACTAATGCCTAATCGAAATTTCAACGGAGAATAAGGAATAACAAGGAAAACGGCGCCGTGATGCCACTTTACTTACACCACCTTGGCTAATGGCACAGTGCCACTGACACCACGATGGTTGGGGCATCACGCCGTCTATACTAAGTTATTCCAAGTTCAAAATTGAGACTTCGAACGAGGACTAGTTGAATACTTAGTTCATTTTGACATCTCTTAGAATTTGTCGTTCTAAACGAAGGATACACCCTAAAAGAAATCTGAGGATCAAGGCAACCTCGTGTGGAAGATGCTCGATCATTCTTAGAAAATCAGAGTCGATGGCGGTGACGATGATGCACATTTTCTAAAAACCTATGCATGTATTTCAAAAAATAATAATAATAATAATAAAATAAAAGCAGGAATCGGGTCTGAGCACGGTTTTTGCTTTGCTGTCAGTACTGAGCAATTGGGCCGAAGAAGAAGGACACCATACCCTCCTGGACCAGACCTTTGGGACAGAGATTGGAACGGCTCCAACTTCAAGCAGTTTCTGTCGGTGCATCAGATTTGAGGGAGGAGATGGATCTATTGATAGGCAACCTAAACCCAAACCCCAATCCAAACCCAAACGGGGGCAACCTAAACCCAAATGCCGGCAATCCAAACCCAAACCCAAATGGAGGTAACCCAAACGGGGGCGAACCAAACCCAAATCCTAACCCCATTCCTAATCCTAACCCCATTCCTAACCCCAGTCTGGAAAACTTGTACGGAGGAATGGGACAGATAAGGGAAGGTATCCAACACCTCGGCGAGCGCACTGATAACCAAATCGCTCAGCTTATCATGATGATCACTGGGGTCGCACGACGTCTTCCACCACTGAACCCGAATCCGAATCTGAATCCTAACCCAATCCCGAATCTGGTCCCAAATCCGAATCTTAATCTCAACTTAAATCCTAACCCGAATCCGATGCCGAACCCGGAGCAACTGGCTGTTGAATTGGAAACCCCACAAAACCCCGAGATGGCTGCGGTATTAGCAAAAATCACCCTGTTGGAGGAGTCTGTGGCAAGAAATGAGAAGATAGCATCAACCGGCTTTGACATCAACAAGCTTTGCTTGTTTCCTAATGCAAAGCTTCCGGAAAAATTCAGGCCGATCGACTTCGCTAAATTTGACGGAACAGGAAACCCAAGGGCTCACTTGACCGGATACATTGGGGCACTCTCCATGTGGGGAGTGGAGAGAGATGCTATGGCGCAGATGTTCTCGCAAACTCTAGTGGGGCATGCTTTGCACTGGTTCACCATACTGGATGAAAGAAAGAAACGCTCATGGGAAGACATATGTGCGGCTTTTGTGGCGCAATACGATTACAACATTCAGTTGGAGGTGACTACCCGAGAATTGGAATCAACAAAGATGGAAGCAAAGGAAGCCTTCGCCGAGTTTGTAAAAAGGTGGAGGGCTAAGGCCGCACAGATGAAAGACAGGCCAAGTGATAGGGACCAAATCCGGATGATTGTCCGGAACCTTCAACCGACTCTCGCACGGCACATGATTATGGCTCAAGCATGCTCGGACTTTAAGACATTCTTCGACACAGGCTTAGCCGTCGAAGAGGCAGTTCAATTGGGGATCCTTGACAAAACCGAGCCTACGCCCAAGCCCAGGAAGGTTTTCTCCGGAAGTAGTAACACCCTGTTTGGCAATTCGAACTACACCAACCTCCCGAACACTTTCTTAAACACAGCTCAAGCCGAGCCCGTCAATCAGATTGTGACCCAAGTCAGTCAACCCCGTACCCAATCTCGCGCCTTTGCTCAATTCTCGGCACCCCTCTCTGCTATGCTCGAGAAGTTGGTCAAAGATGGCATGCTTAAACCACTTGCCCCTGCTCCTCTACCACAAAAACTCCCTGCATCCCATAACCCAAACGTATACTGTGCCTTCCACTAGGGCCCGGGCCATTCAACCGACAATTGCTTCCGCCTGCGCCATGCTATCCAAGATCTCATAGACAATAAGACTATCCCCACACCACCACAAAAACCAAACACCGTCTCAAACCCACTCCCAAAACACACTAACGCCCGCACCAACCATATCTCCCTAGACCATCCCTTTGACCCGAGCCTTTACATCCTCCCTACCACCCAACCCAGACCAATTGTCGAATTGCCAACCGAGGATACCGTCTGTGCCCTTGAAACTGTGGATTGGGATTTCCAAAGAGAGTGGGAAGAATTGGCAAATGATTTTCTGGCAGTAGAAAACCGGGCTATCGTAACTGGAATATGGCCTGTAGCTCTCAATGCTCACCAAGTCGCAGAATTAGAACGTGGCAATTGGAGGCAAGAATTCGAAGAGGTGTTGACCGACCCGTTGGACGGGTACTCCCTGTTTGCTCTGCTTTTGGAGCCAGAACCGATAGAAGAAGAGGATGAATGGGCATGGGAGCCCGAACCCAATGGGTGGCTTTGGATGGATGATTCCGACCCGTTAGACGAGACGTCATTGGCATACCTTTTCCTAGAGGAAGAAGTCTGTGAAGAAGTAGACCTCATGAACCCCCGCATGTTTTCGGGGCTCACTGTCAGCGCTATCATCAATATTGCTAGAGGATCCGACGCTCTGGACCATATCATGGATCAAGCCTTCATCCCGCAGGAATACATTATTGGGGAGCACCTTCCGCAGCCCGTAGTTGAAACCCCCGATGAGCCCGCTATCTGTGTACTGAACTCTGAAGAGCTGTGGGGAAAATCTGAATTGGTGAATGTGTGGATTGATGGCGAGGAACTGACCGTCAATAGAGCCATGATAGATGAAGGCTCTCTGCAGATTAACAACGGCAGCAACAACAACAACAACAACAACAACGGTAACAACAACGTCAACTTTTGGAGTTCCCTAGAGGAAGGGAATATGTGGCACGCCCTGGAGATGGAAACCCTCAACGAAACCTTGGAGAAAACTACACTTGACAAAGGAAAACGTAAGGCTGACCCTTGCAACTCTGACTTCTCCGACTTTTGGGAAGGCACTTGGTGGGAGCCCATTCCCAAAACAATCAGCAATCTTACCAGGAGTGGGAGAGTGTACCAACCAACCAACCTTCAGCGGGGAAGCTCGTCCCGAGTCCCTCCGCCGCGGCAGAACAACCCCGTCAACTTGGCAAACCCGAACACCCCTCAAGCTCCACAAAACAACCCTCCTAACTCCACAAACCCGCATGTCCATCTCAACCCTTCCATAAATTCAAACCCTGATGCCTCCCAACAACAAAACCCAGCGACCACCACCGACCCCATAATCCAACAGCTCCAAGAAACCCCCGTTCGTATGTCTATGTGGGGAGTGTTAGCTGCATCCCGCGAGCATCGCCGCAGGCTCGTGAACACTCTCTCTAAATTCAAGGTCCCCTCTGATATAGCCCCGGAAGCTCTCATTGCCCTCATAACCCCAATGAACCTCACCCAGCACACCCTGTCATTCACAGAAAAGGATCTCCCGCCAGAGGGAGCTGACCATAACAAGCCACTGCACGTCACGATGAAGTGTCTCGGAAAATGGGTCCCCGCAATTCTCATCGACAATGGTTCAGCCATCAACGTGTGCCCACTTCGCACCGCTTATTGCTTGGGCCTCAAGAACAAGGACTTTGCACCGTCGAATCTGGGTGTCCGCGCCTATGATAATACGCGCCGCGATGTTTTGGGGACGGTCAACTTGGAACTTGTGACGGGGAAGTTTAAAACCACTGTCGAATTCTGTGTGTTAGAGATACCTGCATTGTTCAACCTCCTGCTGGGGAGGCCGTGGCTGCACAGGTCGGATGTCATGGGTGTGCCCTCAACGCTACATCAGAAACTCATTCTGGGTTTAGATTCTGGAACCCTCATCATCCATGGAGACTCAGGCATCCGTCCACACTCAGAAGACAACTCCCCACTACTAGAGATTATGCATGGAGAGGAAGACATTACCATGGGAGGCTTTGCGGTTATGACTTCGAAAGTGTGCACCATCCGGGCCGAGGACGGCTTCTTGGTAAGTTCCGCAGCGCTGGAAATTATGAAAAAGATGAAATATCTACCGGGCATGGGTTTGGGTCTTTATGGTCAAGGAGTCCCGGAGTTCCCTGACTTTCCCGGAAGTAACGAACGCTTTGGTCTAGGATATGAGGCCAAGAAGAGCGATCCAGCAAAGAAGTGGCGCAACCGTGCCTGGGCTCATGCAGTCGGGATTAAGCCGAAAATGGAAGAAGCGCTGTACCAAGGAGAACCCGAGCCCTTTGTGGATCTTGAAACGAAAATGAAGCACCCGGGGTTTGAAATCTTTGCCAACGACACTTGGGAAGAAGATGAAGTAGTGACCAAGGTAGAAGAGGTATCTGAGGCACTTGACTGGCTAGAGGCTTTTGGAGTGGGCAGTCTCCAACTCCTGTTCGAGGGTGAAGATCCGGAGGGTATGGTCGAAGACGCTGCTGTGCTGGTGCTTGGAGAGGAAGAAGAGGTTGAAGATCCTTCCAAACTCATCGTGGAGGCTGTAGGCGTTTATGATAATTGCACTTTCGTACCACATGTAACTCGCACTCACAGCACCTACACTGAGTCTAAATCCGGGTCCGACACTAGTTCGTCGTCTAGCACAGAGTCGGAGTTTGTGCCTATGGGCCCTCCACGGCGTAGCTTTTTCTTTGAGTTTGAGTCAACCGCTGTATTCCCCCCTTCTGAGGAGGCTGCTTATGAAATGAATGATGCTTTCGCTTACTTGCCGATTTTTGAAATAAATTATTTAGATCCCGATGATGAAGGAATAGACCTCGATGGGGACGTCCCCAAGGAGATCCGTTCCCTCATCGATCGCGAAAACGAAAGGCATGCTCAGCCTTTAAAAGAAGAAATAATCTCTATAAATTTGGGTGATGAGGAGGACTCTCGATTGGTTCAGGTTGGTTCCGGGCTGTCCCCCGATGAGCTTCAAGAGCTCACCGATTTGCTAAAAGAGTTCAAAGAAGTTTTCGCTTGGTCTCACGCGGACATGCCCGGAATCGACCCGGAGATCGTCGAGCACAGAATCCCTCTCTTCCCAGATGCAAAGCCCGTTAAGCAGAAACTGAGAAAAATGCGGCCCGATTGGGTGCTTAAGATAAAAGAAGAGCTCACGAAACAAATTGACGCAGGTTTTCTAATTGTAACAGAGTACCCCACTTGGGTCGCAAACATCGTTCCAGTCCCTAAAAAGGACGGAAAAATTAGAGTGTGTGTCGATTTCAGAGATCTGAACAAAGCAAGCCCTAAAGACGATTTCCCATTGCCACATATAGACATACTTGTTGATAGCACTGCAGGGCATGCTCTACTATCCTTCATGGATGGTTTCTCAGGGTACAATCAGATTCTCCTAGCTCCGGAAGACAGGGAAAAGACAACATTCATCACTGAGTGGGGGACATACTGTTATCGGGTTATGCCATTTGGGTTGAAAAACGCCGGTCCTACATACCAAAGGGGTGCCACGACACTGCTCCACGACATGATTCATAAAGAGGTCGAGGTATACGTCGATGACATGATAGTGAAAGGTAAGGAGCGGAAGGACCATCTCCCAGCATTGAGAAAGTTCTTGGAAAGGATTCAGAAATACAGGATGCGTCTCAACCCACAGAAATGCACGTTCGGAGTCACGGCCGGAAAGATGCTCGGGTTCATGATCACAACCAGGGGGATTGAGGTGGATCCCTCCAAGATCAAAGCCATTCTCGAAATGGAGCCACCCCAATCCGAGAAAGAGGTCCGGTGCTTCTTAGGGAAGATCCAATTCATCAGCCGATTTATCGCCAAGTTGACCTTGACCTGTGAACCACTGTTTCGACTGCTCAAGAAAGATGTGAAATTCGAGTGGAACGACAAGTGTAAGAAGGCCTTTGAAGCAGTGTGGACTTATCTCCAGAATCCTCCAATCTTGATGCCGCCCATCCCGGGAAAACCTTTGATCCTGTACTTGTCTGTCACGCCCTCGTCAATGGGGTGCATGTTGGCACAAGAAGGAGAAGATGGGGTTGAAAGGGCAATCTACTACTTGAGCAAGAAGATGGTGGGAAGCGAAGAACGGTACACTTCATTGGAAAAGACGTGCTGGGCACTGATATGGGCCACAAAGAAATTGAGACACTACATGCTGGCTTACTCGGTGATACTGATTTCTCGAATGGATCCCCTCAAATATCTATTCGAGAAGCCGGCACTTACCGGTAAGTTAGCACGTTGGTTGCTCTTATTGGCCGAGTTCGAAATCAAGTATGTCACTCGCAAGTCAGTGAAAGGAAGAGCAGTGGCAGAGTTCTTGGCGGATTGCCCGGTTGAGGGCCCGGAACACACCGAATTTCAATTTCCCGATGAGGATGTAATGACAGCAATGGACGAAACATGGATGTTGTACTTCGATGGAGCCGCTAATCAAAAGGGCTTTGGGATTGGCATACTGCTAGTCTCGCCTGAGGGGTCGCACATTCCCCTCGCATTCAAGCTAAACTTCGAAGCCACAAACAACGAGGCAGAATACGAAGCATGTATTGTGGGAATGGAAGCTGCATTGGAGATTGGAGTAAAGGTACTGGAAGTTGTCGGAAATGTAGGGAGGTGTTACCGAACAGGTGCAAATAGTAGCCGAACACGTGGTGTTCTAGATCCGTGTAATGAGGAAAGTGAAATGGGACCCCATATAAGGTGGACGGCGGCGATAAGGTCCAGTGCTACGAGGAGGCACCGGATTAGACGATCTGTTCGACTGGGATAAGCCGGTGACATGAGAGGTCATCAGTTGGTACATTCTGTTCGGCCTAGATGGGCCAGTGGCATGAGAAGTCATTTACTTGAGTAGTCTGTTCGGTAGGAGCATACGCCGAACAGATGGAGCTACTTGATGAGACGTTGTCTTAAGAGATAAGGCAATAGGGGTGTCCTGTAAGACGGACCCGATATACGGCAAAGATAAGTCAAGAGACAGTCCTACTAAGGGATAAGTTCTATGGAGAGGAGAGACCCTATGAGGAAGGGATCTCAGTTGATTGGGTAAGAGATTCCCAGAAGAGCTAGGTTTCCTGTACGAGACAGGAGGCCTGGGACGAGAAGGATGCTTGGAAAGCAAGCATGCTCATATCTATAAATACGAGGTAAACCTAGAGGAACGAGGTACGCAATAAGTTGCATTGATTCCACACTTCCTATTGATTTTTAGGGTTTTGAGACAGTACGTGATACTAACTTAGGCATCGGAGGGCCTTTGCCACGAGAGGCAAAGGTGCGCTCACCCCTTGTCTGTTTTACAGGTTAGGGTTCAGGCAAAGGTATTAGGGTTCCGGTTGGGCAGCACGTGAAGGAAGGAGATTCAGCGCTGTTTTAGGTACTATCTATTTTTCTCCACCTACAATTGGCGCCGTCTGTGGGAAACGAAAGAGTTCCCTTTTGAAATACGACCATGGTGGAGGTAGATCCAGTCACACCAATTACCGACAAAAACCAGGCTGGTGGCGGAGGGGATAAGTCCCCACCAGGTGCTCCAAGAAAGCCAACTAGCGGGCATGATAAGAGGACTACGAGCAAGGATCCTCTTACCATCCACGACAACTCCAAGAATAGGGAAGGCAAAACGGCTACAACCTCCACGAGAAGGAGCAAATCCCATCACAGGGGAGAATCAGTTGCACATTCGAGAAGTGTGCACAGCAACAAGGATATCCTCGATAAAAAGAGGCAGGAAGTCGAGGAATATGCTCGACTAATTCGGAAAAGGGAACATGAGATCCGAGAATTAGAGCGGGTCCATAAGCATCCTGAGGACTCTGGGTTATCAGGAAGGAGATCAGGGGGAGACGGACTGGCCATGGTACGATACAAAAAGGCCCCTTCGCGAAGGGGGAGGAGCAGGTCCAGAAGCCCCACTCCTCCCAAGAAGAGAGTTTCTTCACGAAAAAGAAGGAGCAGGAGTCCAAGCAAGCAAAGAACTCCCCCGCGTTACAAGGGAAGCAGGAGCCGAAGCTCCTCGCCTGAGGAAGGCGTGAGAAAACATCCCAGAGACAGGCATGAGAGACCTGCTAGTGATTGGAACAGGGCAGTAACCCACGAATCCAAGAAGCGAGAGGATGGGTCTATGACTGCACGTGAAGCAGCAAGACGGGCCCTGAGTAATATAGCAGCGTCACCTTTTTCAAAAAGGTTACAGGACGCACGTCTGCCGAGCAGAGTGAAGCACGGATCGTTCGTACTTTACGAGACAAGTGCAGATCCCGTCGCTCACATACAACATTACCAACAGGCAATGTTCATGCATGATGGAGATGATGCCATCATGTGCAAGATGTTCCCTTCAAGCTTGGGAAATGTGGCTTTATCATGGTTCCATAAGTTGGAACCGCGTTCCATACGAGGATGGACACAGTTAGCAGAAGAGTTCACTGCTCGGTTCTTAACAAGTAGAAAGGCTCCCAAGACGTTCGAAAGTCTCTCAATGATGAAACAGGAGGATGGCGAGCCGATCAGAGATTATGCAAAGAAATACTGGGAGACCTTTAACGAGATAGACAGTTGCAGTGAGGAGTATGCTATTGCAACCTTCAAAACTGGCTTGCCTGTTCGGGGCGAGTTACGCCGGTCATTGAATAAGCATCCTGTGGCATCGTTGGCCAGGTTAATGGAGTGTATTGAACAACACGCAAGGATGGAGGATGACATACTCCGGGAGGAAGGCAGAGCTGTTGCCGAACAGCCAAAAACTCCAGCAAAGAAGTTTGATAAGCCAGAGCCCAAGACCTATAGAAAAGAGTATGAGCAGGCTAAGAAAGAGCCTTACAAGGAAAAGCAGGCGCCTGATCCTAAATCGTTCTTTTCAATAACCACGGTTTGGAAAGAGCCAATCTACAGGATTCTTTATCGAATAAAGAATCAGCCTTTCTTCAAATGGCCCCCAAGTCTAGGTGGAGATAAAGAAGCAAAACGTGCTACGAATCAGCACTGCAGTTACCACAAGGATTGGGGTCATATGACAGAGGATTATGAGATGTACAAGAAACATCTCGATGATTTGGTCTCTCGTGGTTACCTTAAGGAATTTATTCAGGACGATCCCAAAGATAAAGGGAAAGCAATGGAGTTGGATTACGAGCAGAATCCTAGGGGGGTAATCCATATGATACATGGATTGGCCACACCTTATACGAGGAATGAGGTGAGATTGATGCAGAGGCAGGTCAAGCATGACCAGTATGTTATGCGAGTGGGAAACAAGAGGGGGCGAGAGAATGATATGCCCAATGAAGCTATAGTCTTTACAGATGAAGATCTGAAAGAGGTCCAGGTGCCCCACAACGATGCATTAGTCATAACCCTACGAATTGGGGAATATGACATTGAGAGAATCCTGGTAGATTCTGGGAGCTGTACAGAGGTATTGTATTATGATGCATTCAAGAAATTGGGGCTGAAGCAGACAGATTTGGAACAGTCTATTACGCCTTTGGTTGGATTTGGTGCAAGTGCAGTATGGCCCCTTGGAAAGGTGACAGTGCCCGTTCGAGCAGGAACAGTGGTCCTGAGAATGGATTTTTTAGTTGTAGATGTACCATCCTCCTATAATGCAATCATTGGAAGGACTTGGTTACACAAGATGAGAGCTGTTTCTTCCACCTATCACCAGATGGTGAAATTCCCAGGATCCCACGGGATCGAAAAGATAAAAGGGAACCAAAAATCAGCACAACAGTGCTTGATTTCGATCATCAAGAAAGTTCCGAAGGCCCATCAAGTTCATACAGTAGAGGCAGATCAGCCAACTGTTGAAGACGTTGGGAGAAATCCAACAGACAAAGTAGTGGAGGGCCTAAAGAAAATACAGATCAACGAAACTGATCCCGAAAGGTATTTTCTGATTGGAGAGTCACTACCGGATGAGGAAGAGTCCAAATTGATAGGTTTTTTGAGAGAACATGTTGATGTGTTTGCATGGGTACCAGAGGAGATGCCTGGAGTGGATGCAGATGTGATCTGTCACCACCTAAATGTCGACCCGCAGCACAAGCCCGTTATTCAGAAGAAAAGAAGGGCAGCAGTACAACATATTGATGCTGTTATTGAAGAGGTGGATCGTCTGCTAGAGGCTAAAGCAATACGAGAGGTGTATTACCCAGAGTGGCTGTCCAACACAGTGGTTGTAAAGAAGAAGAATGGGAAGTGGCGTGTCTGTGTAGACTTCACAGACTTGAATAAAGCTTGTCCTAAGGATAGCTTCCCTCTCCCAAGGATTGATCAGTTGGTTGACGCCACTGCTGGGTATGAACGAATGAGTTTCCTCGACGCATATCGAGGATACCATCAGATTGCCATGTTTGGGCCTGATCAGGAGAAGACCTCTTTCATTACACCACGAGGATTGTATTGCTACAGCGTTATGCCTTTTGGGCTAAGAAATGCAGGAGCAACTTACCAAAGGCTGGCTACAATCATGTTTAGGAAACTTCTTGGCCAGACTATGGAGGTATACATAGACGATATGGTAGTCAAGAGCAGGACCAGGCAGGGGCACATTCAGGACTTAAAAGAAGCCTTTGGAATTCTGAGGAAGTACAAATTAAAACTCAACGCCTCGAAATGTGCGTTTGGAGTTGGCTCTGGGAAATTCCTGGGCCACCTAGTGACTTTGAGAGGAATCGAGGCAAATCCTGATCAGATAACGGCCTTACAAAAGCTCCAAAGTCCTAAGACTACGAAAGAAGTCCAGAGGCTGACAGGGATGGCTGCGGCCCTAAACAGGTTCATCAGCCGTTCAAGTGACAAATGTAGGCCTTTCTTCCAGTTGCTCAAGAAAAGAGAGGGATTCGAATGGGGAGCAGAATGTGAGCAGGCATTCCAAGACTTAAAGAAGTATTTAGCTCAAGCTCCCCTCTTATCAACTCCAGACCCAGGTGAGATTTTGGTTTTATATCTGGCAGTTTCTGAACATGCTGTAAGTGCGGTTCTCTTAAGGGACAAGGGACCCGAACAGATCCCAGTTTATTATGTAAGTAAAACACTTCTAGACGCAGAAACGAGGTATCTACCCCTTGAGAAACTAGTCCTTGCGTTAAGGACGGCAACACGAAAGCTGCCCCATTATTTCCAAAGCCACAAAGTTGTGGTTTATACGGAGTTTCCCTTAAGATCACTGCTACGAAAGGCAGATTTCTCTGGACGGATCTCAACTTGGTCTGTTGAGTTAAGTCAGTATGATATTGACTACCAGCCGCGCACTGCAATCAAGGGTCAAGTATTGGCTGACTTTGTGGCAGAATTTTCACCGGCTGTAGCACCTCGGCCTCCTACGAGACAGGAGCAGAAAGTTGAACTATCTAAGAGGAAAGGGAAGGCCCCTGCCGAACAGGATCCTTTAGAATGGAAATTATTTGTCGATGGTTCTGCCTGTAACACTGGTTCAGGTATTGGCATTGTTTTGTTCCCTCCTGAGGGTGTTATGTTGGAACAATCCGTTCGGCTGGGCTTCAGTGCATCAAACAATGTAGCAGAGTATGAGGCTCTTCTAGTCGGCTTGAACAGTGCCAAATCTCTGAAGGTTAAGAGAATTAGAGTTTACTGTGATTCACAACTGGTGGTGAACCAACTGTCCGGCGAGTATGAAGCTCGAAATGAGAAGATGGCAGCCTACGTAGAGGCAGCCAAAAGTCTACTTAATACCTTCGAAAGGGTGTGTATAGAACAGATAAGTTCCGGACAGAATTCTCATGCAGATTCCTTAGCTTGGCTGGCTGCAGCCGTTCCAACTGAGTTCAAGCGTAAGGTAGCCGTGGACTACTTAGCCGAGCCGAGCATCGGAAGAAGTATGAACTTGGTCCTGGACGTGAACCAAGGACCAAGTTGGATGGATCCAATCGTAGAGTTTTTACGAGATGAAACTCTCCCTACGGATAAAAAGGAGGCACACAAAATCAAAACCAAGTCTGCAAGGTTTTGGCTGTCCCCTGATGGAAAGTTATATAAGAAATCTTTCACCGGGCCATATTTGCTGTGTGTGCACCCCGAAATGGTACAGAAGTTCTTACATGAGATACACGAGGGAACATGTGGAAGTCATGCTGGGGGCAGATCCATTGCCCACCGAGCAATTTCTCAAGGTTATTGGTGGCCACACATGCAGGAAGATGCCAAGGTCTATGTTAAAATTTGTGAGAAGTGCCAGAAGTTCTCACCCATGATAAAGACACCAGCCAAGGATCTGGTACCATTAACTAGCCCTTGGCCATTTGCCCAGTGGGGAATGGACATCGTGGGTCCACTGCATAAAGCAACAGGGAATCGAAAGTTCTTGTTGGTGGCCACTGATTACTTCACCAAGTGGATTGAGGCAGAACCATTGGCCAAAATCACTGAACCTATGATAGAAAGGTTTGTGTGGAAGAGCATTACCACTCGATTTGGGGTCCCTTACTCTTTGATTACAGATAATGGGGCACTGTTCCAGAAAAAGTTCAAAACTTTTTGTTCCCAATATGTGATAAGGAACTATTACTCAACCCCTGCCTACCCTCAGAGCAATGGGCAAGCAGAAGCTTCCAACAAAACCATTCTTGATGGGATCAAGAAGAGGCTAGACAAGGCAAAAGGCAAATGGCCTGATGAATTACCTTTAGTATTGTGGGCACACCGAACAACGCCTAGAAGGTCTACGGGAGAGACCCCTTATTCATTAGCGTATGGTACAGAGGCAGTCATACCCTTGGAAGTTGGACTTCCAACCAATAGGACTACATTGGTTGAAAGTGGGGGGAATGACAGGGCTTTAGAAATTGAGCTTGATCTGGCCGAAGAGAGGAGAGAAGGGCCCTGGTCCACCTGGCCTCATACCAGGAACAGCTAATGAAAGGCTACAACAAATATGTCCACCCCCGAGAATTTGGTATTGGGGACCTCGTGCTACGAAAAGTACTTGGCAATACCAAAGTAGCTAATGAAGGAAAGCTGGGAGCAAATTGGGAAGGACCGTATCGAGTAACCGAAATTGCGGGTATTGGGGCTTATAGATTGGCTGACCTGGACGGGAACCCGGTACCAAGGCCTTGGAATGTCCACAATTTGAGAAAGTTCTTTGTTTAAAAGACTTTTTTGCTTTTGAATTCTGTTTTAGGATTATGTTACTATGTGGGAATTACGAAGACAATTCCTTTGTTTTCAAATTCTGTTTTAGGATTATGTTACTGTGTGGGAATTACGAAGACAATTCCTTTGTTTTCAAATTCTATTTTTAGAATTATGTTATTTTGCGGGGATTACGAAGAAAATTCCATCGTTTTCTCCTTTTAGTTGCAAGGTGTACGCATAACGACTCCTTGAGTTTCATAATCATGAATAAAGTAGCAATTTTTGTGCAATTCTGTTTCTTCTAGTTTATGGATGTTTTTTAAATTGTGAATCCGAACAATGGCCAAACTGTCCCTCCTTCGTATTGGGGAGCAGGTAATGGGCATGAACGCCTTAGAACGTGACTTTGCATATTAGAAGTACGAGACACTCAAAGATCTTTAAAAAGTATGAGAAACTTGATGATCCTAAGTACGAGACACTCAAAGATCTTTTTAAGTATGAGAAACTTGACGACCCTAAGTACGAGCCACTCAAAGATCTTTTTAAGTATGCGAAACTAAGTACGAGACACTCAAAGATCTTTTCAAGTATGAGAAACTTAAAATCAATCCCAAAGTATGAAACACTTAGGGAAATAAGGCATAACGAGTTTCTCCAAGTTTGAAAACACTTGGCAGTAACATGTTGAAACCCAATCATGTACGAGTTACTTAAGTACCTTGCTTACATGATTTACTGAGTATGAAAGACTTAGAAGCAAACGGCTAAGTACGAATACACTTACGAGTTTCTCCAAACGCCTAGAAACTTTGGGGAACATACGAGAAAATGCATATTTTTCCAAGTATGAGTAAAGCTTAGAAGGCTCACTTAGAATATAAATCCAAGTATGAACACACTTGGTAGATGCAAGAATGAGTACGAAGAACTGGCTAAGTATGAAAAAACTTAGTAAATTTAACCCGAAACCTTTAGGCCACGAGGGGCTAAGTGCAGTATCAACGAATAAAAGAGAGCCACGAAAGGGCCGAGCAAACCAGTGTACTGCCACAAAGGGCCAAAATACCTATGTTAAAAGTATTCAAAAGAGTACTGATGCCACGCAGGACTAAAGATCGTGGTCACGCAGGACCAGAAAAAATTTTACTAAGTGGTCAGAGGAATAGGCCAAGGCTTACCAAGTTAGTCCAGATTCTGGATCTCAGGCGTAGTGTTGCTCGGATCAACAGGAGCATTACTATCTCCAACTGGTTGTTCTTCCAGGTTGACGGTCTCCACAGCTGCTCCCTCTATGGTTGGCTGCTCATCATGGGCTTCTTGGGATCCAAGATGGGCAGCCTGTGTCTCCATCTCTATCTCTTCATCCGCATCAGCAAAGTCGTCAATTTGCTCTTCAATATCATCAAGAGCAGGCTCCACGGAGCCATGAGATGGCTGGGCACGTTTGCTAGGCAAATCATTGTCAACCCAAAGGGTGGAATCATCAGGGGCCTTGATCTTAATCAAGCACGCCTCCCATCCAGCAGCCCAGATGTGATCCTGGATACCAGGCATCTGCTCCACATAACTTGCTGTAGCAGCATCAAACCCTTTCTTAAAACCGTCATCATATGCTATCTTTTTGGTGCTGTCAATTTCAGACAGCGCTTGACGAAGGTTTTCTTCAGCAGCACCCAGCTTCCCGTTCATCTCATCAGCATCCAGTTTCGCTTTGTCTCTCTCCCTTTCCACCCTTGTGACTGATCGAATCAGACGAGTGTTCTCGTTCATCAGTCTGATTCTTTCGGCATCTGCTTCCTGAAACCTTTGTCCCAGGGTGACCATCTTTTGGATAAACTAAAAGGACAAACCAACAAGTTCTTTAATATGCTGATAAAGAAATCATGTACCTCGAATACGGTGCAAACAAAAATTAGAAAAGATAAATGAAAATTACCTTGATTCCGCTAACAAGACCAGTGGAGACAAGCCGATCAGAAGTAGAGGAGGACTCCTTCTGCATATCCACGGGAAGCAGCAGACTTTGAGCAAGGGCCAATGCGGTTTCCGAAGAGCTCGCACTGTCCCCAACATTTACTGGACGGTCCCCCCTCACGAGTCGAGGGGCCCAAGCCTCATGAACAACCTGGGTAACCGATGAAGGAGTCTCCAGGGTTGGTATAGGGGTTTGTGTGTCTGAAGCACCGGCTTCTTGATGCCTTGGGCGTTTGTCCCGATGGGTATCAGAAGCCTCTTAGGAAACATCTTGTCCCCGAGGAGAGGAGGACGATCGAGGTCCTGGCCCTCTGGAGCGTCGAGGTGCAGGGGGGGCAAGGCCAGTAGAGGCCACCCTGACCGAGGCACCGCGTCCCCGGGGAGAGATGGTAAGTAAGGTGCTGAGATTAAGAGGTTGATGAGACATGGTACCTGAAACTGGTGGGGACGGAGAGTATCCTGCCGAGGATGATTGACTGGTGTCTTGTTGAATAACTAATTGCTCGGGCTGTTGCTGAATGGGCTCCTGATGACGAGAAGATCTTCTTAGATTTAAACGAGGAAGAGGGACCCCTTCAGAGATTGGAACCTCTCCTGGCTGACTGGCGACTATTACTCCAGCACCTGGCCTCGAACTCCTAGGTGGGGGTGCAGTCGAGGTTGATGCACCGCTGGTGCTTGGGTTCGCAAGTCTCCTATCGATGAACCCCCTGTAGGCTGGATCGTAGCCTAGTAAGACATTTGCATCACGCCCCCGTCCAGCAGTACGTGTACCTGGAACACCTTTGTATCTTAGAACTGTGTTGACCTCCCCTTCTCGAATATAGCTTGGTTCCCTC
Organism: Rhododendron henanense subsp. lingbaoense; assembly: GCA_020567845.1. Taxonomy (NCBI): domain Eukaryota; kingdom Viridiplantae; phylum Streptophyta; class Magnoliopsida; order Ericales; family Ericaceae; genus Rhododendron; species Rhododendron henanense. Next base: position 31,179,605 of record CM036313.1, on the reverse strand, counting down.
CTCGGGCGTCTATTAGCGTTTTCGGCTGAAACAACAAAAAATGGAACTCTCAGTGAGAAACTTCGATGTGAGAGGAAAAAGTGATTAAACTTAAAAGAACAGAAAGCAGAGGCGTACGTGGGAAACCCCATTCGTGGGGGACGTGGACACCCACCACCTGGCCATCTTCCCCCATGGGCTCGAAAGCTCCAGTAACGTAGAGGAAGTCCATCTCGTGGTCCCGAGCAGAGTCTGGCAGGTTAAGCACGAAACGCTTCTCTGCCTTTCTCACTTTAAGGTAGTAAGTATTGTATTCTCGATTCAATACAATGTTATACCACCACTGGATATCCCAGATTCCTAAATTGGTCCCCAATATTTTGTTTAAAGCTACAACCCCCATTACTAATCTGAAAACATTAGTAGATACTTGCATGGGATTGAGCCGATACCAGTTAAGAGTTCGACGAAGTAGTGGGTCGAGGGGGAAACGAACTCCACCCTCGACGATAGCCACTATTGGGATACATGTTCTGTCCCATTTACAGGCATTTCTAATCTCACCCAGAGGGGCGAGTTCTAAACCAACGGTTTCTGGAATGTTGTATTTAGTCCTAAACGCCGCCATTGCGGCGGGCGTCTCGCAGAGTTTTCTGAATTTTCCTGGCTTAACGCCACTATCAGCTTCATCCGCCATGGATGAATCAGAGAAAACTAAGACAGAATGAAATCTGGAAATGGGATCGAAACCCTAAACGAAGAGGAGACTGAGAACGAAGTCTCGAGACGAAATGAAAACAGAGATAAGAATGAGAGATCTTACAGGAATATAGAAACGATTTCCTAGGTTGAAATCGATTACGCAGACGGCGGCGATGGCAGATTGGAGATGAACAGTTCTCGTCTGGTTTCAGAGAGAGAAGACAGAGTCTTTAAACTTTTGTGGTGTGAAAACCCGTAAAACTCCCCTTTTTTGGAGTTAAGGGAAAGAGATGGATTCGAACCGTCTCCCCTCACGACCGTTACATAAGAGGTAACGGAAAAGGAATCAACGAGAACAACGTTCTGAACGCCGTTACACGGAACGTTAGTTCAAATTTAATGCGAGGTGTACGAAACACGCCACGTGGAGTCATTATTTCGAGGAAATTATGACTAAACCGCCAAAAAACATCAATGGAAGCCCGATGACTATATCTGCACGGGATCTTGTCTGTTCGGCTATAAATTCACTTTTGAAGCTTTACTCATCATCTTCGAACGGTGATAATGAGCGAAAGCTGGGGAGCAATTGTAGGGAGGTGTTACCGAACAGGTGCAAATAGTAGCCGAACACGTGGTGTTCTAGATCCGTGTAATGAGGAAAGTGAAATGGGACCCCATATAAGGTGGATGGCGGCGATAAGGTCCAGTGCTACGAGGAGGCACCGGATTAGACGATCTGTTCGGCTGGGATAAGCCGGTGACATGAGAGGTCATCAGTTGGTACATTCTGTTCGGCCTAGATGGGCCAGTGGCATGAGAAGTCATTTACTTGAGTAGTCTGTTCGGTAGGAGCATACGCCGAACAGATGGAGCTACTTGATGAGACGTTGTCTTAAGAGATAAGGCAATAGGGGTGTCCTGTAAGACGGACTCGATATACGGCAAAGATAAGTCAAGAGACAGTCCTACTAAGGGATAAGTTCTATGGAGAGGAGAGACCCTATGAGGAAGGGATCTCAGTTGATTGGGTAAGAGATTCCCAGAAGAGCTAGGTTTCCTGTACGAGACAGGAGGCCTGGGACGAGAAGGATGCTTGGAAAGCAAGCATGCTCATATCTATAAATACGAGGTAAACCTAGAGGAACGAGGTACGCAATAAGTTGCATTGATTCCACACTTCCTATTGATTTTTAGGGTTTTGAGACAGTACGTGATACTAACTTAGGCATCGGAGGGCCTTTGCCACGAGAGGCAAAGGTGCGCTCACCCCTTGTCTGTTTTACAGGTTAGGGTTCAGGCAAAGGTATTAGGGTTCCGGTTGGGCAGCACGTGAAGGAAGGAGATTCAGCGCTGTTTTAGGTACTATCTATTTTTCTCCACCTACAGGAGATTCCAACTTGGTCGTATCACAAGCAAATGGGGAATGGAAAGTAAGGGATGAGAAAATGAAGCCGTATCATCAGCAACTCGACGAACTTATCCCGAACTTTCAGAAGGTGACCTTCACGCACGTGCCAAGAATGAAGAATCGCTTCGCGGACGCGCTGGCTACTTTAGCATCCATGCTGGAACTTCCAATCGGGGTAAAGCTAAGACCCGTCATGATTGAGCAGAGGGAGAAACGCGTGTACGACTATGTTATGAACATCGACGAACCAGATGATGGTCTCCCTTGGTTCCATGATATTTGGAATCTCGTCGAGAAGGGTGAATTTCCCGCGGATTCAACTAAGAAGGATCGGATCGCTTTGCAGCGGCTCGCATCTCAATACATCATCTGCGGTGGGAAATTGTACCGACGATCTCTGTGCGGAGTTCACAAGTTGTGTGTTCACGACGATGAGTCAAGAGCAGTAATGGAAGAAGTACATGAAGGTGTTTGTGGACCCCACATGAACGGAATGATGCTGGCAAAGAAGATTCTGAGGTTGGGATACTATTGGTCAACCATGGAAACAGATTGCATCGAGTACGTGCGCCGATGTCATAAGTGCCAGACTCATGCCAATCTTATCCATGTCCCGCCCTCAGAGTTACACTCAATGGCGACACCTTGGCCATTCTCCGCCTGGGGCGTCGATGTTATCGGAAAAATCACTCCCGCGGCTTCCAATGGTCACAGGTTCATTCTGGTAGCGGTGGATTACTTCACCAAGTGGGTCGAGGCAGCCTCGTATAAGACATTGACAGCCGTTCAAGTGGCTCATTTTATCAGGCAAAACATCATTTATCGGTATGGAGTCCCTCAAGCCTTCGTGTCTGATAATGGAGTTCACTTCAAGGGAAGAGTTTTGGAACTCTTCGACGAGTTCAAGATCCAAGTGCATCATTCGACCACCTACCGGCCACAAACGAATGGGGCAGTTGAGGCAGCGAACAAGACGATCAAGACGATCCTCGAAAGGACCACTCAGTCAGCTAGGAATTGGCACGAACAATTACCGCTAGCTCTGTGGGGATACCGGACATCTATTCGTACACCGACGGGGGCAACACCCTATTCTTTGGTGTACGGCATGGAAGCCGTTCTCCCTATCAAGCTAGAAGTTCCATCGCTGAGAGTCATGACTGAGAGCGGAGTGAACGAGGCTGAATGGATCAGTGGGAGATTTGAAGAACTCATGTTATTCGACGAAAGAAGGCTACGAGCGTTATACCACATTCAGGGATACCAACGAAGGATAGCCCGGGCGTTCAACAAGAAAGTGAAGCCAAGGGACCTGCAGGAGGGGGATATGGTAGTTAAGGAAATTCGCGCGCCGGTGTTTGATCTGCGAGGAAAGTTCCGACCTAAATGGGCAGGGCCATACATCATCAAGACCATTCTCTCTGGAGGAGCAGCCTCAATCATCGACCTTGACGGCAACGAGTTCTCTAATCTGGTCAATTTGGATCAACTTAAACGGTATTACCCCTGAGAGAGCTCGCTGGATCGAAAACCGCAAGGGCGGGCGGTCCCAGGCAAAATTTAGAGCAAGCCTGCTAGGTCGAAAACCCGAAAGGGCGGCTTAGGCAAAAGTTAAGGCAAAAAAAAACTGAAAAAGAGCTCGCTAGGCCGAAAACCCGAAAGGGCGGCCCTAGGCAAAATTCAGAGCGCAAAAGGAGAGCGTTAATACCCGAGCGAACCCTAGCCCGAACTACGTGTGGGCCTGATTCCCTTTCATGAGGGATACGTAGGCAATCTCACGCTGAGGTTCGGTCCTAAATGTCTCTAAAATCAAAATCCAAATTGACGAATCAAAACGTTTTCTCAGAGGCGCATGCGATTAGCCAACCAAAAGGGGGAAACCCTTAATCAGCCGATTTTATTCAAATTATTTCTTTATTACAAACTGAGCATGAAAACAAAAAACACACATTTTTAATACACGCCTTTTTATTCCAAAAAGCGGCAAAGTAAGTGGTCAACCCATCCTTACTTCCACATCTCTCCTCAACCATCTGCGATACCTTCCAGTCGTAGCAATAGAGAAAAGTGAATCACTTGGTTCAGTCCTGCGAGCTTCCCACGACCGAACATAACTCCGAAGGCCCGGAATGGTGAAGGGAGGGAGACGAAGCACTTCAGAACCCGACGACGGCACTTCTTGATTGAGTCCAAATTGACGGAGGATGCGGAACGGTGAATAGAAAGAGAAGCCGGTCAAGCCAGCCACAAGGACATGCGTTGAGCCCATGTTACCAGCAGTCATGGCAGGGAGCCTCAGCCAATGACACCGCCAAACGATGTCATCTTCCTCGGCAGAAGCAAAGAAATCGGCCCAGTCATCCTCGTTGCTGTACGTCGCTAGAAAAGGGCGGTTCCATCCACTTGCACGATACCACTAGTCATTCGCCGGAGGCGTCAACAGGCTCAACTTGTCACAAAGCCACATCTTCCCGAAAAGAGAGAAAACAAGTAAGGAGTCAGAATAAGGCCTAAACCGAGCGGTGAGGTAAAATGAATGAGAGAAATAGAAAAAGGAGAGCTGAGTGAGGTCCCTAACCTGCAGCAACAGCGGGCTACCACCAAAAACCCTTGTCCGACCGACGTTGACCGCGTCTAAACCCATCAAAGTCTCGGCAAGGACTAAGGGCGCGACATCTTTGCGAGCCTCGATCTGAGAAGCGACGCCCACCAATAGAGAACTGGGCTGACCAACTGGAGGAACCAACAGAAAAGCCGCCAAGAGACAAATGCAACAGGCCGCCATTCGTCGGCCTTGGTATTCAAAGTCTGTCAAATCCCCGGGGGGGCTGAATCTCTCGTACAGTTGCACGATGTTGATGGCATTACCCCGAGTAAGAAACTCAGCGACGTTTCCGCTAACACCCAGCTTAGCTTTCAGAATATTCTTCATACTCTCTCTAAGCATCGGACAATGGGCTCCGTGGAGTCGTGACTGCCAAGGTAAGCATGGAACTCCTCGACAGTAGGGCATAGCTCTTGAGAACCAAAGCGAAAGACGTGCGCTTCAGAATCCCAAAAGCGCACCGCCGCGTGTAACAAGACAGGACGGATGGCATTCTCCCGAAGATGCCTAAGAGCGTAAAGACGGTGACCGCGGAAGTTCAGCCAATCGATGCCTTCGAGGCTGTCCAATCAGGGACGGAGCAAGGCTTGGTTTAGCAAGGCCATGAGAGGAATGGATTTTTGGAAGGAAAAAGGATTTGGGAGGAGAAGAATGAAATGAAGTGTGAAGGAATGGCCAAGGCAGAAGCTCTCTATTTATAGAGGTCTGGAGAATGCAATGCCAGCCCACATAAGCCTTGGAACTCTTCAATGCTCAACATTTCCAAGACAATTTCAAAATTTCAAACTTTGGAAATTTGAAAAAAGGGTGGGAAAGCCCAAGTCTTGCTTTGGGAAATTACTTCTGTTGGGAAACAGATAGTGCAAAGTTACGAGACGTCTTGGAAGGATGCATCCAGAAGAAAACGACATGGGAATAGCTAGTGAGTGGCATTGGGAAACAACTCTGAATCTGCCAATGACAGAAGTCCCGAGCGCTCGGGAGTGAAGACCCAAGCGCTCGAGACCTCTCCCAAGCGCTCGAGGGTTTTACTATTTTACAAAGGATTCTGATCCCAGTGTCCCAGCCTCAGTTCGACACCACAAATGCGCCCAACTCCAATCAGAAAGTTCTCAACGTATTTTCGGGGGATACAGCGGTTTCCGTTACATGTTTTCTTGCATATCTGTTCTCGTTCTTTGAAAAATGTTAAAATTCCCAAGATTTTCGTCTCTCGAGTACCACGTAAAGCATGTTTCATTGAACCCAACGATAAGTCGCAATGTGCATTATTGATTGTGAGTCGGTGTCAGATTTTCGTTCTCACTTTGAGAGTATCGGTTGAAATTCGCGTGCTCTCTACTTTATTGCAGGCTAGACGTACATATTTCATAAAATACAATTCTTAAAAAGAGTGTGAAACGAATACCGAAGGGCGAAAGGAAAGCTTTCATAAACAAGTGCAGTATTTACAATGAGTAAGGAAGGAAGTACAAAAGCTGGGGCAAGCACCGCCCAATCCTAACTACCGGGGCACGTAGACCCAAACAAATCAAGGCACGCAGGCCTAGAAATTACGACTACCTCAGCGCTCGGGTCTATGTATGAGCAAGCTAGCAAGGCAAAAATCTAAGGCTCAGACACGACGAATCCCTCTCCGCTGTTGGCCCTCGGGCCCTCTTTCGTCGCTCTCGTCATTGTCATCACCCTTCATCCCCGGTTTCCTCTTCCGCCGCCATATATTTGGCACCCATCTTGTCTGCCATAGATTTGGCACCCCTCTTCCGCCGCCATATATTTGGCACCCATCTTGTCTGCCATAGATTTGGCACCCTTCATCCCCGGTTTTCTCCTTCATCCGCAGCCATATATTTGGCACCCTACTTGTCTGCCATAGATTTGGCACCCTCCTTCCGCCGCCATATATTTGGCACCCATCTTGTCTGCCATAGATTTGGCACCCCTCCTTTCCGCCGCCATATATTTGGCACCCATCTTGTCTGCCATAGATTTGGCACCCCTCCTTTCCGCCGCCATATATTTGGCACCCTACTTGTCTGCCATAGATTTGGCACCCTTCATCCCCGGTTTTCTCCTTCATCCGCAGCCATATATTTGGCACCCTACTTGTCTGCCATAGATTTGGCACCCCTCCTTTCCGTCGCCATATATTTGGCACCCTACTTGTCTGCCATAGATTTGGCACCCCTCCTTTCCGTCGCCATATATTTGGCACCCATCTTGTCTGCCATAGATTTGGCACCCCTCCTTTCCGCCGCCATATATTTGGCACCCTACTTGTCTGCCATAGATTTGGCACCCTTCCTTTTCTTGTTTGCCATAGATTTGGCACCCCTCCTTTCCGCCGCCATATATTTGGCACCCTACTTGTCTGCCATAGATTTGGCACCCTTCCTTTCCGCCGCCATATATTTGGCACCCATCTTGTCTGCCATAGATTTGGCACCCCTCCTTCCGCCGCCATAGATTTGGCACCCTTCATCCCTGGTTTTACCCTTCCGCCGCCATATATTTGGCATCCATCTTGTCTGCCATAGATTTGGCACCCCTCCTTTCCGCCGCCATATATTTGGCACCCATCTTGTCTGCCATAGATTTGGCACCCTCCTTCCGCCGCCATAGATTTGGCACCCTTCATCCCCGGTTTTACCCTTCCGTCGCCGCCATAGATTTGGCGCTGTCCTGAGGGACTTCTTTCTATCATTTGCTTGCGTGTCTGCATGTCTGCATTTTTGCATTTGCCCCAAAGAACTACGCTGGTCTGATCCTTGCAGAAAAGGGTACGTAGGCAGTCTGAAAAGACGCGACCACATGCATCGAATGTTTGTATCTTTACTTGCATTTGATTTTGAATCGAGGATTTGATTTGGCTCGAATTGGGCTGTCTCAATCTTTGGACGGCACTCGTATCTAGATATGATGCTGAGCGTCGCCCAAAGAGGGGCAACTGTAGACACCCCAATTTGGACTTCTCAAAATTCCTTGATTTGTGGCCCGGAGGCTCCCCGATGATGACTTTGGATTGAAACAAGCCTGGTATCGATCGGAACATTGCTCCTTGAAAGATTTGAAGAAGTATTAAAAATGGTAAAAAAGGCATTTTCAAGCGCTTGGGAGCAATCCCAAGCGCTCAAAACCATCTTCCAAAACCTCTGGCCCGGCTCTTTCTCGAGCGCTCGAGAGTGAGGTCCCTAGCGCTCGGGAGTGATCCCAAGCGCTCGAGACTATTCTGTTGCCCAATGGATGGCAGTATCACCCACTCACCTTGCAAATCATCATTACAGCCATCTTGAGCCCGCCGATGGCTCGGTCCACACTCAACCTCTGGTAGGAAGATATTCAGGCCAAAGATTTACCTATTAAAAAAATGTTTTATCAAAACCATTTGATTTTCAAAAACCATTTGAGGTCTTGGCCTATAAATGTAACTGGTTTTTCAGCTAGAAGGGAGAGACGAAATTTTCACTCCAGAAGAACCCTTATTCTCTGCTCCCTCTCTCTCTCTAGCTCAAAACAAAAAACACCCAAAACACACCCTAAGAACTTCAAAGATTTTGCAAATAACCAAGGAAAAGGGCAAGAAATCCAGAATACCCTTCTGATCTCTTGCACTCTCCTCTCTTCATCCACATTTCAAAGCTACACCAAGGAGTAAGGTTCAAGGAAAAGGTAGAATTCTTACCTTTGATCACAACTTAAGGGCTATTCATCCCTTCTGAGGGGGGTCTCTCAGCCTGATCCAGTCTTCAATACTGGGTGCATGGTTGGGAGACCCTAGTGTAAAAACAAGAGCAATGGGGCACAAGAAAACGTTTTCACAAAACCCTCACTGGAACTACTCCCAAGCGCTCGAGAGTATTCCAGAGCGCTCGGGACTGTTCCCAGTTTCATGCATGGTCCCTTGTGACACAGTTGGTTGGGAATGATGTGTAACATTAAAAGAAATGGTTTCATTTTGGCATGCATGCACAGAAAGCCATTTTCCCTAAAACGGAGCCATTTTCTCACAAAGATTTCATGTGTGAACAAAGCCCCTTTTGTTTAAAGTTAAAAGAATCATTCATTTCAGAGAAACATAAAAAAACAAGGGTATTTTGCATGCCAAATCAGTGCCATTTCCTGTTTGAGAGTAAGCTGATGTGCAACTCACTCCCAAGCGCTCCGAACCATTCCAGAGCGCTCGGGGGTACATGCATGCCATTGCTTCCTATTTTCCCACTCTGCTGTGTCATTAGGTCTCTGCATGCATTAGTGTGGCCTGTTGCTCTTTTAAATTCGTAGATTTAGCCTTGTTAAGGCAGGGATGCATGATCTGAAAGATTGAAGGCTTAGCTCAATCTTTCAAGTCCTCTGCTGAGCCAGTATTGTACTTAATATCATTTCAGTTTCCAGTTTTAGCATTGTATCCTGTCTGTGCTAACAAAGCTTGCAGGTTGGGTACCAGAGCTCCCAAGCGCTCGGGACTGCTCTCGAGCGCTCGAGAGTAAAGTCAGTGACAGATCCTCAGTTTTCTGTCATTCATGCAGTCGCTCACCGTTACTCCATCATTTCACTCCCCCCCTGTACAACTGCACATGCATGCACTTCTTACCTGTTATAACTGTAGATACTTGCTAAATGATCTAATAAAACAAAATCCCTTTTGAAAAATCCCACAAACGTTTAGTAGAGACCGATTTCGAATCGGGCGAGGGGGGTGCCGTAAAACCCTTCCCCCCTCGTAATATGGCTTCCGGACCCTTGAAACTGATCTCTGGTTTTCAACTTCAAGTCAATTGGTTTTCCAAATGAAACGGTTTCTCGGGTGATATACCGCAAATCCGGGTGGTGACTCTTCAAACGGCGTATTTCTCTTCAAAGTGGCTAGAAGAACAAAAAGAGCGATCTTCGTTTTTCGGGCAGGTAGCCCACACTACTATTGGCTATACCTCTCCATCTTCTTCCTCATCTACCTCAGACTTCGACTTGTCAGACTCCTCATCATCGGCCGGTCCCTCAGCCTATCATTGCATTCAGCAAGTCAAAAAATAGATTTTCCCAAATTAATAGCTAGATCAAGGCAAATGAACTAAACCCATAAGAATACTGAAGAGAAACCATCCGCTGGAAAATAAAGTGCGAAAAGATCTATACCAATTTCTTATTGTAAGCCTCAATGTTCTTGTTGTATTCAGTTTTCCTCTTCTCCGCCTTTGCAACGAAGGGTGCTTTCTCCTAATTTTAACAACATATAATCTATCAATCAAAAACAATTCTAGTCTAGAAGGTAAAATAGCTCAAAAACAATTCTTGTTGTATTTGAACAGATGCAAACCCAAAAATTTCAAGCGATGAAGTCCAATACTCAGACCTGGATGAGGGTGAAAGCCAAATTAGCATATGAAACAAAGAATGCTATTCAAATTCATCCACAAAGAGCAACAGTAAAACAATTTAGGCATTAAAGCCTTGTAGTTGTTGACCTTCTTACGATAATCCCCTTCTTACTCCCCTGTGATTAACATACAACATGAATAACATATACTCGTACACACGTGTGAGTCATGACTAGCATGCCAATTCCGACCAAAGTTCTAAACATTCACAAGCCTTTTCTGCAAAGAGGTTCCATGTTTCTCGAATTCTAACGCTAGCTCCCTTTCTCAGCAACCAAACACGCACAAAAAACGAAACCCTAGAAATCGAGCTACCAAATTACAGAAAAATTAAAACTCACTCACGTGGAAGAACTCGAGCTGGTCCTCGAGGCTCTCGAGCACCGCACGAATCGCGTTGAGGCTCTAATTTTTTAGGGCTCGAACCACCAAATCCCACAAATTCTCAAGTCCAGAAGACACAGAGACAGAGAGAACCTTGGTGGGTCGGCAAGCGTGGATGGTGGCGTCGCTGGGCTTTTCGCCGGAGCCACAGGTCGCCGACGTGGAGGGTGGTGAGAGGAGTCCATCGCGTGAAAGCTTCATCGTGTTAATCGCTTCTCTTCACTGAAAGCTCCATCGTGTTTTCTTTGAGAAGAAGGGTTTTGAGTTTTGAAGGGCCAAAACGACAGTCGTTTTGGGCTTTAATTGGTTTCCCCCCTTGCGCCCCAAAACGGCGACGTTTTGGGGAGGAACTGCACGACCTGCAGGGCTCTCTCCCTGCAGGATCCCCGGATCCCACATTTGGCCCACTACACATTTCAAGGCTCAGGTTTGCCTTAGCAGTTTGCTATTCTAATTCCAAACCGTTCATATGTTCTTAGAGCATTCACAATGTGTAGTGGGCCGAAATATCCGAAGGATCAGAGGGTTCAATTGGGTGACCTTGTGGACCCACTATTCAGTTGTCTCAGTTCGTCTGTATGAGAGAAATCAACTTGACACGTCACCCCGATCGTCTACCGAACGATAAGTGGACCTGCGGCTGCTCACCGAGCTTCGGCTACACCTCCGAACGTAAAGCTATGGTCTTGTTCGGTGCCGCGCACTTTTACTCGGTTGGGTATCTTCCCCATTTGGACCAATGGCTATTTGACAAACGAGCCTTACGTTCGGTAAACTCTTATGCTCGGAAGGACTCTCCGGATGTGGTTGTTGGGAAACATTCTAGAAGCTCTTGTTGATAAGACCGATGATAGGCACGTTCACCTCTCTGATAACTGATGTAACATCTCTGACATTGACCCACATGGGTCTGCAGATCTGGAAGGGCGGCATTCATTAAATGCTCCTGACATGTGACGTCATCCGAGCGTGGCAACGCGCGTGTAGTGCACATTCACCTTGTCCAGCACTCCAAGTCTCTACCTATAAATAGAGGAGTACCCCTTCTAGGGCAAGGGTCAGAAAAATCTCTCCCCTAACTCAATTCCTACTAAACTTCTTCTTCTTATTCTTCTTCTTCTTATTCTTCCTCCATATTCTAACTAGATCGTTGGAGCTTCTACCCAGAGGAACACCCCCCTCCGGTCTGCAGGTACACGACGTTCCCTTTTCAGATCACCTCAGTTCAAGCAACAAGAAGGAATAAAGGTTCAGAAGGCCCAATGATAAATCAGCCCCCCACAATTGGCGACTCTGCTGGGGAAGCTCGGATTGCTAAAGAGGAAGAATTTGTTGAGTGGAGTAATCCTCCACCCGAGTCTCTTCGTGCTCGGTTCACTTTGGGCACGAAGAAACCAGGGAAAGAATGGAAGCTATTTTCCGGAGACGCTTGGAGGATGACGGTTGATGGATCTTCGAACATCCATGGGGCTAGGGCTGGAATTGTTCTCGTCTCTCCTGCTGGGACGGTTCACAAAAGTTCTGTTTCCATTGGCTACCCCGCAACGAATAACGAAGCCGAATACGAAGCTCTCATTGCCGGACTGAAGCTTGCTCTTCGGATGGAAGCAGATTCAGTTCATATCTTTTGTGATTCCTGGCTGATTGTGGGTCACCTCAACAATGATTATCAAGCTAAGGACGAACGGATGAATGCTTACGTCAGTCATGTTCTCTCTCTGCTCACACAGTTTGGCCGCGTGAAGATAGAGTGGATCGCTCGGGAACATAATGCACATGCCGATGCTCTGGCAGGTCTCGCTTCGGTATATCGGGCCTCGGGGAGTCGCACAATAGTTTTCGACGAGGTAGAATCACCGAGCTTCGAGCCCGTTACTCGTTCGGTAAATGTAATCACTCTCGGTCCAAGTCAGATGAACCTCATTTATCGCCTACCTGAAGCATCAGACCCTCCCAGAAAACAGGAAGGAAGCCCGTAAGATTCGCTGCCGAGCAGCAAATTATCTCCTTGATCCGAATGGCAACCTGTATCGCCGAACGTTCACCGGGCTAGATTTACGCGTCGTACACAAGGATCAAGTCCAAAGCATCTTGGACGAGCTTCATTCTGGAAGCTGTGGTGGCCACTCGGGTGGACGAACAATGGCCCAATGAGCATTGACACAAGGCTATTGGTGGCTTAAGATGGTAAAGCAATCCGAGGAGTATGTGAAGCGCTGCGTTCGGTGTCAGAAGCATGCATCCATCCCTCACCAACCTGCATTTCCTCTCAAGATGATCACCAATCCTTGGCCATTTGCCGTCTGGGGCTTCGATATCGTGGGCAAGTTACCGAAGGCACTCGGGGGATTTGAGTATATGCTTACTGCAACCGACCTGTTCACAAAATGGGTTGAAGCCTCTCCACTAGTGAAGACTACGGCCGGGGATGTCGAGCGCTTAATCTGGAAAAATATCATCTCCAGGTTCGGTGTACCGTATGCTATTCTTTCGGATAATGGCTCTCAATTTGTTGCCACCGCTATCAAGAATCTCTACCGGGAGCATCATATCACGATCCATACTTCGTCTGTAGCGTATCCCCAGGGTAATGGTCAAGCCGAGGCATCGAATAAGGCTATTACTCGGGGTCTTAAGCGTCGTTTGGATCGCAAGCTCGGCAAATGGGTCGACGAACTTCCCCAGGTTTTGTGGAGCTACCGAATGACCCCTCGACGTTCCACAGGCCGAACTCCTTTCTCCATGGTCTATGGCATGGAGGCAATCTTACCCCTCTCTACCCTGATACCAACTGTTCGGTCTGAGAACTTCAATCCGGTGGATAACAATGCTCTGGTTGGAGCGGAATTGGACTTTGCTGAAGAGCTTCGAGACAACGCCAATCTTCGTCATGCAGCCTATCAGCAAGAAGTGGCCCGAGGATACAACAAGAATGTTCGGGCTCGGCCGTTCAACGTCGATGATTTGGTCCTTCGGATGGTTGTCGAGGCAAGCAAGTTGACCAAGTTCAAGGACCCCTACGAAGGCCCCTACCGAGTGGTGTAGAAGATTGGCCACGGTGTCTATAAGCTCGCCGAGATGGATGGAACGCCGATCGCAAACCCATGGAACGCCCAAAAACTTTGGAAATTCCATGGGTAACCTCGGCGTTCTCTACTCTCCTTGTTTTTGTTCGTTTTGTTTTTGTTCGGGTTGTAAGCCTTCGGGCGTTTTGTTAATGGAAGTTTCTTTTTCTTGCGTTATTAATTCTTCGGCTCAACGTTCGGTCTGATGGGTATTCTATCTCGCCCGGTTTTTTTGCTTTGGGACTTGGCACTTCCACCCTATCTTTCGTTCGGATACTCGGTTTGCCTTCGGAATATGGCATGTCATTTTGGGCAAAATTCTCGAAGCCTTTCAGTTTTTTCCCGTCGGTGGGGCTCGGCACTATTTCTCTCTTTGTTTACCCACTCTCCTGCCTTAGTGTCTTCCTGCTCTTAATATGGTAACACACTAAGGCAGGGGGGCTCCTATGGGTAAACATAGACTGGACAAATGTCCAAGGAAACTAAACAGAGCAAGTGGCATCCATCGTTCGGACCACTTAATACTCTCAGTTGGACGAATAATTGTATTTGTTCAATTTTATACAATTTGAAACATACGTTTAGGCATGCGAGGTCGATAAACATTCAAGCAGGCAGAACGTATACCGAACAACAAGATTACTTGGGAATTTTAACTGAGCAAAATTACTTGCAAAATTTTTAAACATGTCACCAGGGCATGACGAATGGTGTATCGTTCGATGCCGTCCCTGATATTGGAAAACCTTACCGAGGAATGGCCGTGGTAAATCGTTCGTGGCCATCCCCAACCTGAATTACTTACATAACTACGGTTCGGCAAAGCCCATTGTTCGGCGCCGACCGTTCCGAATAAGTCTTCCAAATTCAAAAATAAAAACAAAAACAGATCTAAAAAGTTCTAAGTTTTATGCTTCGGGAGTAGGAGTGGCCGAGGGAAGAAGGATGGGATCTTTTGCAGGAATCGCAGCAGACTCTTGCTCGGCTGGGCTGGTGACTGGCTCGCCAATGGCTGTTGCTTCGGCTTTAGCTTCATCAACAACCAGAGGAGGCACTTCTATAAGGCTCCTTCTGTCATCATTCAGTTCCACCCCAGCTTCGTCCAAACCTCTGTTGAAGCCGAGCATAAAGCTTTCCTTGTGCTGTGCCTCCTTCATTTCCGTCCGCAAAGCCAGCAGTTGATCGGCAGCATCCTCCTCGGCCTGGTAGTACCCTTTGTCATATTCCTCTTGGAGCTGCTTCTTCATCTCCTCCTCCATCTCTTTCCTCCCCAGGGCTCGTCCCTCGGCCAGACCTTCGTCCTTGCCCTCAGCCCTCGTTCGCTCGGCAGCCTCTTGGAGGCCCTTGACCAAATCACTAAGATTGGTAATCTGAACCTCTTGGGCTTGACGAAGGCCTTCAGATTGTTCGAGGCTCTTCTTGTACTCGTCAATCGTCGCTTGGCCGAGCTCCACCTTTTGCTTTAGCAGCTTTGACTGCTTGTCATGCTTGGTCAAGTAGCACTGGGCACTCATTATCGACTGCGTGGCCTGCAAAGAACAAGTGCATGATGCCCAAGTGAGATCGCAAAGGAAATTGAACAAAACAAACAAGTAATTTTGTATTGAAAGTTACTTACCCTTCCTACGTAAAAGTAGTAGTCATTCAGTGCTGCTTTCAGAGATTGGGGAGCGACGATGTCCTTCGGGAGCATAAGCCCGGATTGCAGTGTGAAAGCAAGAGAAGGGTCCTCCTAAAGACTGTCGGATTTGAGGATTCGTTTCTTGTCGGGCGTGACGAAGTTCGGAACCCACCGCACGTCGAGATCCGAGGGGGCTTTTGTCTCGCCTTCTGCAGCTTTCTTTTTCTCCGTCTCCTTCTCCTCAACCCTCGGTAGGCTGCCGCCGACTCCAGATGCCTTTGAGGCGTGGGACTTGACCCTCTTCGTGGACGGAACATCTTCGGAGGAGTGGGTGGTGGAGGGGGGCCACTTTTGTGACTGGGACGGAGGAAGAACCACTTTGCTTGGGGCCGAGCCAGAAGCCCCGAGTGCACCAGATTTCTTCTGTTCGGCCAGCTCTCTCTCTCTTTTTCCTCCAACTTCTTCTGTAGCACTACCTTCATTCCTCGGGGAGGCATAGCTTCATCTTGTTGGAAAGGCTCTCCTTCGGATGGTAGCCGAAACTTCCCTCGGAGTGGTTTATCCTTGCTCGGAAGAAGCTCTTCGGGGAGCTTAACTGGGGCTGCCTCGGGAGCTTTGTCTACCACCTTACTCCGGATCCTACCACCATATGTAGCGTCGTAACGAAGGATTGTCGGGGCGTCTCTTTCTTCACTCGGGATCGTAAGTAGTGACGAAGCTAGCCCACACCCTTTTGCTAGTTTCAACAGATCCTTGTTGAGCTTCGGTGTATCTGCCGGAACCAAATAGATGAAAGAAAATTAGCGATGACAGTTTCATGATGGAAAACACTACAAGAAGAAATGAATTAAACAATGCAAAATGCTTACAAGGTTCTCCCCTACGGGTTGCAACCTCAAAATTCCCATACTCGTGTGGCGGGTATTGAAAGTTTCCTCGGACTTCAACGTAGTCCGAGGCCCATTTCTCCAAGTCGTACATGCCCTCGGGAATGATCTTTTCCATGTTTCTCCGAGAACACAGGTAATACCGGGAAAATCTAACGTTCCGTGACACCATGTAATTCTCGAAGATGTGGTGGGCCTCACTACAACACGAAAGGGCTATAGCAAGGATTTAGTTTCCTCGCAAAAGCACCTGATTTCCTCGCAAAATGTATTAGCGAGGAAAATTTTCGTCGCCAGTTTTTGTTGCTAAAACCTTGTCGCAAAAAGTATTAGCAAGGAAAAAAAATTCCTCGCCTATTTTTGACATGTTGCGAGGAATTAATCGAACCTTGGTCCTCTCCCATAAGACGCGTAGCAACTACCAACCACACTACATTGTACTTTCTGTGAAATTGGTGAAACTTTATTTATATATTATCTCTTTCACCACTCCAAATTAATTTTTTCGACATTAATTTTGGCCTTTCTACTTTTTGTAGTCTTATAGTGTCTGAACTTTATTTGAACAAGTTAATTTTTTGCTAGCACAACAATTTTATCTAACTAACAACTTTTGAAGGACTAATAATATGTGTTATTATTCTCATTTTTTGATGGGATAATCCTAGCTTTTATGGAATGAGATTTTTTTCGTCATAAACTTGAGATATATTTCAACGAAAAAGTTAGGGACAAAGAAAATTTACCTTAGAGTGCCCCGAAAAGAGCAACTAGTGGTTGAGATTCAGTTTGATGTGTGGGACCCTATATATCAAAGTGAATCTCAACTACTAATTGCTTTTTTGGGGTAAGTTTTCTTTGTACCTAGTACTAATATTTTAATATCAGATTATGAATAACAAGAGGCATCACCCCCATTTTCTAATTTTAAAAGTGAGTTTGACCTTCTTTTTTGCCAAATACAAAGGGTAATATAGACTCGTAGTTTTTTTCCTCATCGTTATAATAATATGAACAAAATTTATAAATATTCATATAAGATCATCCTAAAAGCACTAAAGACTATACTTTTTAAATTTTTAATCTTTAACAATTTTTTTAAAATTTTAAATTGCCCTCTCTCTCTCTCTCTCTCTCTCTCTCTCTCACACACACACACACACATATACAATATGTATATGTATAAATAAAAGTATCCATGATACTTACAAAATTGCATTTGAAATAAATACTTAACATATTTATCTGGTTATAAAGGAATGCCATTAGAATCACCTAAGTTGGTTTAAATAAAAATCAACAAACTGTTTACGGAAAAAAAAATTACAGTATGAATGCACAATACATATGAAAGAGTGTATTTTTTGTGAAATAGTGCATTTTTATGTAGATGTTCTGAAAATAGAATTGTGATGATCCAATTTTGAGATATTTTAAATACGACATCAGTACTTTAAGATGTTTTCAACTTTATCTTCTGTTGAGTTTTTCACTATTATGGAAAAAATCATCGATATCGACACTTCAAGATATCTTTCATTGCTAATTAGAATAAGAAAAGTGACAAATATGAGGTTTTTTCACCAATTCAATGCGATTGGTGATGAAAACTATTTGTTCCCTTTTAACACTTTTTTTATTTTAATAAATTTCATAATGGTATAGTTTATTATGTCATACCGTCGTGATATTACAAAATACATAGGAATATAATTAATAATAACTTATGTATAAAAAAAGAATGAATCCTAAAAAAGGTAACGAAATATTTTCTCATCAAAAAGTTACATTTGGCGAGGAAAATGATTTCCTCGCAAAAAGGTTACATTTGGCAAGGAAAATCTGTTTTCCTCGCCAAATGTAACCTTTTGGCGAGGAAAACTATTTTCCTTGCTAGAAAAGGCTTTTTGGCAAGGAAACATCGCTGGAAAAGGCAACGAAATTGAATTTCCTCGCAAATAATATACTTTTAGCAAGGAAATTCAATTTCCTCGCTATAGCCCTTTCGTGTTGTAGTGCCTCTAGGGGAAACCTTCACTTCGGCGAGCTTTACCACCGAGTGGATGATGCGGTAGGAGTTCACGCTCAGTTGGCACAGAGTGAGGCTGAAACGAAACAGGATCTCCCTCAAGACCCTGCGCATTGGGAACCGAAGCCCACCTTCGGTAATTGCCATCAGAGGAACCGTGACGTGTTCGTCACTGAACAATATTCGATTCCCTTCAACGGGTGAGATCACTACGTCGTTTGGGATTTCGTAGGTCCACCGAAAGAGGTCTATCCCTTCTTGATCCTCAAAACACTCCCAGTAGGGACAGGGGTCCTTTCCCGTTCGATCTGGGATTACGTCAGGGTCCAGGGGTATGATCTTTCTCTTCACTTTCTTCGGTGGCTTGGAGGACGATTCACTGAGGGACACGGCTTCTCCTTCTAGCCGACTAGACGAGGCAGCGGGCGTGTCTTTCTCGGATTGGCCCTCGTCGTCCCCATCGGCTGCATCTTCTTCCACCTCCTCCTCGTCGTTCGGATCTTCGCCCCTTTTCTCCGAAGAGTCGTCGTCGATATCTACGATCTCACTTTCGGGGCCCATTGAACGAAGAGGCGTTACATTGGAGGGGAAGTCAATCCCCTCGATTCCAGCGTACGGGGATTTGGTTCCCCGTACTCGGTACTTCCGAGCCTCAGCTCTAATCGCTTCGGCAATTCGGGGGTCCATTTCACCGAAGCCCGAGGCACTGGAGTCAGTCGAGCGATACGATTCTCCCGAGGAAGTTGACGACGATTCCATACCTAAAACACAAGTGCACAGGATGAGACCGTTAGCGAAAGGCGAGGTCATTAATCCTACAGTACCTATGTTCAGTGTTCTAAGTTAGCCGAGCGAACCTCAACACTCCCGAGCGACTATGTGTCGAATGGGGATTCCGAGCGCGGTTGTGCGTCAGAAGCCATTAAGGCTATGTATGTTCAGATACGTTATTCGGTAACTTTCAGATACTTTTCTTCGGAGGAACCAAGGTTTGGTGTTTGTTAATGTTCGGAAGAACACGGGTTGAAGATGTACATGGGCTCGGAAGAACACATGAACATCTTCAACCTGTTCTTCAGCGCCCAGAAATGAAACCAGTCGAGGCGAGTTGAAAAACCCAATTTTTTGGGTCGAAACATGCATAAAAACAACCGAAATACGGAGAAATATGAAGAGAATCAAGAAATACCTGGAAAACAAAGGAAATTTGTGATCAAAATGCAGCAGGATTCGAGATTTGGTTGATCGTTGATGATGAACAGCGTCTGGCAGTTGGAACGATCGAAAGTCGAGAGAGAGAAAATCACTTTCTCTCTCCCCCCTTCACCTTTTATACCTGGGGTGGAATTTGAAGCGGCGCCGAGCCCCCAGCCGTTAGATTGGAGCAGGATATTGATGTGCCGTACAATGACTGACACGTGGTGAGTGATGTGAAACGCCGTACCCCTACCCAGTGACTAGATGACACGTGAAAAAATTTGAAATCGACGGTTTCAGGAGCATTAATTGCGAGTCCAGTTTTTGTCTGCTTCGAAGTTCGTATCCATCTTACGTTCGGGATTCACTCGCGTTCGGAATGTGTGTTAACGTGAGAATTGTCGAGATCAAGTTAACTTTGTTCGGCCACTACTTTCAACTCCTCCTTTCCTACCGAACACATAAAGCAGGAGTTGAGGGGCTATTGTAGTGGGCCGAAATATCCGAAGGTTCAGAGGGTTCAATTGGGTGACCTTGTGGACCCACTATTCAGTTGTCTCAGTTCGTCTGTATGAGAGAAATCAACTTGACACGTCACCCCGGTCATCTACCGAACGATAAGTGGACCTGCGGCTGCTCACCGAGCTTCGGCTACACCTCCGAACGTAAAGCTATGGTCTTGTTCGGTGCCACACACTTTTACTCGGTTGGGTATCTTCCCCATTTGGACCAATGGCTGTTCGACGAACGAGCCTTACGTTCGGTAA
Organism: Rhododendron henanense subsp. lingbaoense; assembly: GCA_020567845.1. NCBI lineage: Eukaryota > Viridiplantae > Streptophyta > Magnoliopsida > Ericales > Ericaceae > Rhododendron > Rhododendron henanense. The sequence goes on along the minus strand of CM036313.1, from coordinate 31,159,583 downwards.
ACTCTTATGCTCGGAAGGACTCTCCGGATGTGGTTGTTGGGAAACATTCTAGAAGCTCTTGTTGATAAGACCGATGATAGGCAGTTCACCTCTCTGATAACTGATGTGACATCTCTGACATTGACCCACATGGGTCTGCAGATCTGGAAGGGCAGCATTCATTAAATGCTCCTGACATGTGACGTCATCCGAGCGTGGCAACGCGCGTGTAGTGCACCTTCACCTTGTCCAGCACTCCAAGTCTCTGCCTATAAATAGAGGAGTACCCCTTCTAGGGCAAGGGTCAGAAAAATCTCTCCCCTAACTCAATTCCTACTAAACTTCTTCTTCTTCTTCCTCCATATTCTAACTAGATCGTCGGAGCTTCTACCCGGAGGAACACCCCCCTCCGGTCTGCAGGTACACGATGTTCCCTTTTCAGATCACCTCAGTTCAAGCAACAAGAAGGAAGAAAGGTTCAGAAGGCCCAAGGATAAATCAGCCCCCCACACAATGGGTTTAATAACTAATGTTTTAATTGTGTGTATTAAGACTTAGTAAATAAAAATATATTTTTTGTGCCACAATGCTTGTAATTATTTTGTGTGCTAGAGTATGGTAAATCTAGTAGTGTGTTAGCACGTGTGTCAAGTTTGGCAAAGAATGTAGCAAATAATAAGTGGGTCCCATCTATATAAATACAAACACTAACAATAAAACATAAATGCCCACTACTCCTAATACACAGTACTTGTTGGGTTCATTTTTATCCTAATACACATTTTAACACACAAATATACCAAACCCATTGTGAATGCTCTAACACACTCCCAAGTTAGCAATGTCTAACACACACTTATGGGACCCATTTTTATCCTAATACACACTATAACAAATATTTTAACACACAAATATATCAAACCCATTGTGGAGGCTCTTATGTGTTACGAATATCGAGTGTTGCCTTGAAAATAATATTCAATATTCTTCGAATATCGTCACGTAGTCCCACAATCACCTCCACAACACACAAATTTATATGGAATCACTGCATGACGATGCTTCATAAATATCGCCAAGGGCAGAAGAAGGAATTTATTCTGCCCTGAGCTAATCCAAAATTTATATATATGAACCAAAAAGAGGCAAACTTTACATAAATATGAAAATGTTGCATCTTTTTTAGGGGAAAATGCTAACCAAGGAAATTGTTGAACCAAGAGGATTGAAATTGACAATATTGATTTCCTGACTTGGACCATGGAAACTCTGCAAAATTAGGTTGATATAGCCCCGCATTGATAAAAGCTCATCAAATTGTATCATGTTGATTAACGGGATGTTCCCATATCGGAAAACGTAACCCTGGCTCCCATACAAGAGAAGTATCATCAAATTCGACTATTTGAATTCTAGGAGGAGGTTGTTCATTGGTAATTGAAGTATCAATGATGAACTGAGAAGGAGCATCACTTTCCGATAGATTCACTCTTGGTTTGAAGAACGACAAAAGTGTATTTTCTCCCCCTTTCTTTTGCTATTCCATTATAATTTAAACTTAAAAGAGTAAGATCGTAAGAACCAATATTTTAAACTAATTTAAGCACATCAGTCAGTGCTCTGTATTATCTAAATCAATAAAAATCTAAGCACACTAGTTAGTGCTCTACATTTAACAACACAAGAGCAAATTTTAAGCACATCAGCCAGTGCTCTGCATTTAATAACATAAGTATAAATCTAAACTCACCAACCATGGCTCTGCATAATAAGGGAATACTTACGGATCTAAACCCCTGCGATGAGAAAAGAGCTTAATAAGTAACTGAGACCCATTCCACAATCGATTTCGTCCAAGAGAATACTGAGTTTAGTCATCAAATAGAGCCAAGAGGGGTCGACTAGGGCTTACGAGCTGCCGATTGGTAGACTGAGATGATGAGACCCATCCTTGAAATTATTTGGAGCTACCGATTGGGAGAGGACTGAGACCCGAATGGGCTCACTACAAGAAAACATGTAATTGGCGATGAAAATTTTTTGTCGTCAAAGGTTAGATTTCGTCGCTAAATAAATTGACGACGAAAAAATACGTCGCCCAAATTCATTGGCGAAGTTTGGTTGGGAAAGAGATTGGCGACGAAAAAAATAAATTCATCTCCAATTATTCCTTTTGGCAACGAAAAAAATCGTCACCAAAAGCTGACCATTGGTGACGAAAAATTCGTTGCCAAATGTAGCAATTTGGCGACGAAAAATTTCATCACCAATTGTTACTAATTGGCAAGCCAAAAATAAAAATTCGTCGCTAATTCCATTTTTCGTATGGGGAAAAAATTCACTTCTTGCGCTTCCTGGGTTTCGAACCTAGGCCTTTCAACTAACCACACCCTTACGCGCGCTACACTAGTCACTAGTCATACTTTTCTAAATATTGGGAATGTCTAATATATAACATATATGTTCAATATTTATTTTTTGATTTCATTACTATCATACGTGATAACTAAGAGGAAATCTATTATTCTTTTATTTGTTATATTTTTAATTAAATTTAAAACATAAAATTTATTTATTAAATCTCATTATCTTGCTAGTACAAAATTAATATTGGTGCAATACACGTTAGGGAAAAAAATACACACTAAACAAAAAAATTAACTTACAATAAATTGTTTTTGACTAAATAATAAAAAATTCAACTATATTCGCACTTGGGTTTGGAAAAATGAGAAGAAATTGACCCATTAAAGGCTGAGTAACTGTGATAACTAAGAGGAAATCTATTATTCTTTTCTATTCGTTTCGTTGGGTAACTGTGTCTCTTAACTTATAGTAATTTTTTATATGCAACCTTTCAATAAACTTTGCGGTCATAAATTATATGTATTCATGAATAACATGGTAAGTTAATTGTGTCACAAATAGTACACATTGGCAAAAAAATTAATTTTGTGTACAATTTCGTCGCAAAATAGTTACAAAATTAAGGTGACGAAAAAGTAATTTCGTCACCAATTTGGTTACCAAAAGGCAACAAAAAAGTAATTTCGTCGCCAATTTTGTTAAAAAGACTACAAAATTAGTTTTTCGTCACCAATGTGTACTATTTGCAACGAAAATTATTTTTCGTCACCTTTTACCTGATTTCTTGTAGTGCGCTTAGGAGCTGTTGATTGGGTGAGGTCTTAGGTGCTGCCAGTTTGGCTGGATGTGATAGTGGATTGGGCTAAAATTATTTGAATTAAAATTTTACGTATAATTTTTTTTTTAGTAAACTTGGCATACAGCCCAACCCAGCCTCTCTGTAATTATTTACCGCTAAATGGAGTATTTTAACAACTTGGTGAGCATCCGCACCAACCTCTTCAAATTTCAGATAAAATTACACCTTAAAATATCACTTTATTACTTTAGCTAGTCACTTTTAAAATGCATACTGCATCAAACTATCTATTCTAACTTGTGGTTTATTAATATATTATTTCCTTCTTCTTCCAAAATAATATTGAGTTGTTATTTTTTTTATTTTTTCTCAAATGTAACACTCTATAGCTGTTTATTAAAAAAATTAAGTGCTTCAATTTTCAATCTTTTTGAATCGGTGCAAATTTTTTATTTTTCTAATCATATCTATAATACATATCGCGATGGTGTGGTGGCCCACACATTTTTCTATATAAATCTTGACCGTTGGCTTAACACACATATCCCTGCACAAATCTCCACCCTTCATTCAACCCTTGGCATTTTGGTAAATACCTTACATTTTCTAGAATAAAACAAAGCAGTAAATGGAAAGTTTATATGGAATCAACATCTAATTTGGCTGGGATTGAATTTCTAATTTGACCCTACGGACGTGATTCTCACCCAAAGACAATGTTCAGTAAAAAAAGGACGATAAACCCTAAAAAGGAGAGTAAAGGGTTCGAGGGGTAATCGCTGATGGTGAACAACTTGCCACAATCGACACCCCCTTGCCCTTCTCTAGCTTTTGCTCATGGTTCGAATCTAGCAGGGGTGTGTTCCCGTTGAAGTATGTGGTTATTTGAATAATGGCGTGAAGTGTTTGCTGAAATGCAGGTCAAATTTTATTTTGGGCCATTTTCTGAACTGAAGATGTATTGCTACCTGAAAATTGAAGATTGCGTGTAGTACCAGCCCAATCATAGCCCTCTCCCCTGACATTCTTGGTTGTGTGAGTCAACTATGTCTCTTCCTCATAGTCAAGCCGCGATTATTTTTTTTTTGCTTTTTTCCGATAAGGTTTCTATTTTTTCCGGTGCCCATACCCCCAATGAATGAAGACTAGGTGGGTTTTGTTATTATTATTGTTGTTGTTTTTGTTGTGCAATAAATTTGCTTTCGTATGTTTTGTCCTTTGAAGACATTGCATTTATTTTTTCACAACGGTTTGCCTACAAAATCGTTGGATTTACTTTATGCCGGCTTTATTCTTTGCATATAAATTAGTAGTATTTGACAAAATGCCTAAAAAATAGAATGCGGTGGATAATTAGACATTAGTATTTTTGCTCATAAAATGTTGGTCAAAATATACAGATTAGGTTGTTTTCGGTGTTTCAGATCAACTATGCTCCTTCGATATTACACAATTACCATGCCATTAATTGTCAGTCTTGCCCAACTGAGTTGCACCAAAAAAAGAGGAGGAGGTGAAAATGGTGGAGTTGTTTCATTTTCTACTTCTAAAAACATAACTAGATGCCCATTTAGGTTCTTCGTGCATTTGGCCTGAGTGTACGAAAGACTATGTCTGTACGAGAATAAATAGTTCATTCTTAGATTTTTGCATAGGGTTACTTTTTGGTTTTTGAAAAGGGAACACAATGAGACTTCGGTTGGTTTTAGAATACATGGGTCAATGAATCTTGAGATGGGTTCTTAGCTACAAGCAAAAAATAAGAGACTTTTGAGACACAATGTTGATTCTAACAGGCCAGTCTTGAGATGGGTTCTTAGTTATTCTTTGAGCTACCTTTTCCTATTTTGTTTCCTCAACAGGCCAGTCTCTCCTATTGTGTGGTTGGGCTATATCAATTTTTTCCTTGGTTGCTCTCTGTTGTGCAGGAAGTTGCTCCTTTATTGAATAGGAAGATTTGGTGGGATGAAGGAGGTGGAGGTTTGAATGTTACTTGCTCCAAGTGGTAAACTGTTGACTGTCTGTAGACACCTTATTCTGGACGGTCCAGATTAGTTTACTTACGGTCTTTGATTCCCCGATGATGATTAAGGTCAAGAACATCCCGAGTTCGTGAATGAGTCTGAGCTTTGAGCGTCCCGAACCTCATCCGAACCCATTTCAAACCCTTGTCGAACCTTCAAGCCAGAACCAAATGACCTCAACAAAACCCTACTGGAGTACGCTGGTGAGGGACTAGCGTGCGCAGGAACCTTTGCCACGTGTCAGTCATCGCCAGTTTCTGGTGCACGCCACTCAACAAGTGGCGCACGCCAGTCAATGCCAGTCAAATCAACCTTTTTCAGCCAGATGGGCGGGAGTTTTTGCAGCCGCCTGACGTCAGTGGCAGGCTCCTGATCATTGCTCTCGGCCAGGGCTGTCCCCTTCTCTCTCCTACACCCTCCATCAAGGCAAGTCCCATGCATTAAATGCATGGGAGGCTCCCTCTTCCACCACCCTCCTAACAAGCCTTAAGGCCCCAACTGATTTCAGTCCCCCTTCTCCATAAATACCCCCCTTGCATTCATTTGCAAGGGGTTAGCTCCATTAAGACAAATAATCCTTTGTCTTCTTCTCCTTCATTGCTTCTTTGTTTCCTTTCTCTTCCATAGAAAGAGCAAGCAAAGGGGGTATTCTCCACAGTCTATAAACCCCGCCACATCCATCCTCCATCCCTCTCCCTCAAGCTCAAAGCTCAAGCTTTCTCTCAAAACTCACAAGCAAAGGTATAATACCTTCTGCTTCTGTCTTCTGTTCTGACCCCTGAGGGGGGCTGGCAGGGTCAAGGCTGGTAATCTATACCAGTCCTGGCCCTAATGCTAGCAAGGTTTCAAAACCGTGCACAATGATAAGTGGCGCACGCCAGTTCTGAGTGCCGTACGCCAGTAATGGTGGTATGTGCAAAACTGGCGTGGGGATCATGGATCATTGTTTTTCTGCTTTATTTACATTCTGATCACCTGGCTGCATGTTAAAACCAGTTTACAATTTTCTGTATTTAGAACTGCTTTCTCTTCCATCTGTATTTATTGCTTAGTTTGGCCTCTGGGAGCCTTCTGGTCTTGTTCCAGAGCCCAGATGATGCAAAGCCAAAGCATTGGAACAAAGTGATAACTGGCGTACGTTCCTTTATAAGTGGCGTACGGTAGTAGTCTATATTCCAGTGGCTTGGCCCTTGCATGGATCTTACATCCAGGCCTTTGATCATCCTCCCCTCTTTGTTTAAGGGGTTTTCTGTCTATTTGGTGGCTTTTAGGCCCTTTGATCTGTCTGTAATAGCTTAGTAACCTTTGTAAACTGCATGGTTTGTCCTGGGTGTGCACTGGTCCTTTCCAGAGCCCAGAGGGTTGAGAACAGAAGCTGTGGGTTTAAGTCTACCGGCGCACGCCAGTAGTGGAGTGGCGCACGCAGGACATGGCTGCACGCAGTGGCCTGGCCAGTGCATGCAGGCTTGATTCTGTGTGCAACATTCCACTGCCAGTGTGTTCTAGTCTACTAAAAATGCCCACAAAAACTTGTTCTCAATCTATTATATGTGCTTAGATTAAACGTCAAACATCCGTAAACATTTTGTCACATCTTTGTACATAAATGCAAACGTGTTACAGCTTTAATCCCTATTAACTGTTTCCCCGCCCTAACTGGTTAAAAGAATGATCAAATAAAGAGAGAAATGCAAATGTTTTACAAAACGCCTGAGTAGAGACCGGTCTCCGGACTGGGCGAGGGGGGGTGCCATAAAACCCTTCCCCTCTCGTAATCTGGCTCCCGAACCTCAAGATCGAAGGTGACGACGGTCCAGTCTACAAAAGCCTTTTTCAAAATCAAACAAACGTGGTCCAAACGTTTTCAAAAGAACGGTTTCTTGGGTATTAACCGCAAAACCCGAGTGGCGACTCTCTGATTTGCGAAGCGTTTCGCCGCGCTTTCCAAAAGGGGCGCACCCGGAATTTTCTCACATCATGAAACGCGGGGATTTTTGGGGCGTGTGCCCATAGTGGCGACTCTGCTGGGGACCATTACATTAATCAACATTTGGAAATCAATACATGAACGAACAATTTTCAAAAGTCTGTCAAAATAGTACGCTCCGCGCTGCTGAAGAACGGAATGGTAACGTAACAGGATTCTACATCCGACCACTCCGAACTGGGGCTTTTACTATTGTTCACTTGTGTAGTTTTTTCCAAGTGACGATTAATGAAGTGAGCCAAGCTTCAAAAGGTGTTTTTTTTTTTTCAAAAAGCATTAGCATTTTCTCTCTCTCGATCATTCTTTCGACACGCGTCCATTTGCATCGGTGTTCTATCAGCCCCGTTGAGGTGTTTTGGGTAACCGGCACAGTTTACTGGAGCCCGGGGTCCTCAAATGCCCAACAACCTTGGTCGATGATGAGTCGCATTACTGTTCGACCATTGCTCTGCTGCACGCGTTGCAATGGGAGGTATACCGCGGCTCTAGTCTGAGGAACCCCTCTAAACCAAAACCGGCCTCGCCATGCGTACAAAGCAATAGAACCTTTCAAACTAAGACAGGAACCCACAGGGTAGGATTACTTGCATCTAACCCCCATATACTGTCTATGTGTTACTGCTTTCCATATCGCATGCCTGTACATACATCCATACCGTTCTGCGTAGGAGCATGCTAGGGCGGCTTTTAGGGTTTCTCTTTCAAACCCGTTTTATGCCTATTGAGGCGCTGCTTGGACCGATGACGAGTCGTGCATCGCGAGGGTACACGTTGTCAACTTTCCAATTCCTTGGGTCAACGAGACTTTGGGAAATCGAGACTTTCTAACTCCTTGCCTAAACCCGTTCGAGGTTTCAAACAGAAAACTAGGAACAACGGGAGACATGACATGATGCTTACACCACCCAGGTTAAAAGTGCTAAACACTTACACCGTTCAAGGCTCCGGCACAGTGCTGCTTACGCCCTTTTGGTGACAGTATCATGTCGTCAACACCAAGTTGTTCCATTCCAACACTGAAACTTCGAGAGCGGGATAGTCAAAGACTTAGGCTGTTTCGACATCTCTTAGTGTTAGTCGATCCCTTCAAGGTACACCGTCGAAAAGAAATCCGAGGACCTAGGCAGCGTCTCGCTGTCATGAAACGATTTTGTCTGTTAGTTCTAGAGTCTAGGGTGACACCGACGACGCTCTTTCAAGCATTTTCATTTTCTTCTTCAAAATAAAATTGCTGCAGGCTGTCACTGAGCCCTTCTACTTTACTGTCTAGCCATCGCACCGTACAGATCCAAAATCAAGAGCCAAACCTACTTGGGAACGTCCGCCGGGTCTGTCTGTAAGAAGATTTGGGTGGGTCTGTCTCTGGGTCTGCCACGACGGAAGCTCCGGGTTGTTTTCTGTTGGGAGAGGCTTCGCCACTGACACCTTTCACTCCGTTCCCTGCACCTCAGAAGCTCGTCCAAGTCAAAACCGAACCTCTCGACATGGCTGAAACTCCAAACCTTGCTCAGGTTCTCGCCGACATCCAACGCAATCTGGCCATCATGCAACAGAGGGCCGATCAAGCTGATGCCTCTACGGCCAATCTCCGTGCTTTGATTGAGGAACGCCTCCCTCCGGCAGCTGCAGCTGGAGGAGGTGGTGGAGAACGTGAACTAGTGGTCGAAGAAGACCGTCAAGGAGAAAACCCTGCTCCAAATCCGGAAATGGCCGCTCTGATCGCCAAGATGGCTAAACTCGAGGAAACAGTTTCCAAGGCTGAGAAGATAGGCGCTGGTGGTTTGGACATGGATCGTCTTTGCCCTTTTCCTAATGCTAGGCTGCCCGAAAGGTTTAAGATGCCTGATTTTGTAAAGTTTGATGGTTCTGGGGATCCTAAAACCCATCTGTTGGCATACCACAGCGCAATGAAATTGCATGGGATTGAGGAGGAAACCATGGCTCAACTCTTTCCCCAAACTCTCACTGGTCCTGCATTTCAATGGTTTCTATCACTGGACCTTTCCAAGAGAAAGACATGGGTCGATATTGGGGCTGCTTTCAATTCCCAATATAGCTACAACGTCCAGCTTAAGATGACCACGCGAGAGTTGGAATCAACCAAGATGGGCACGAAGGAGCCCTTTGCCGACTTCATTCAGCGATGGAGGGCAAAGGCGGCCAAAATGACGGATCGTCCCAGCGAAAAGGATCAGATTCGCATTATCTCCCGCAATCTGCAGCCGGACTTTGCCAAGAACCTTGTGCTGGTCCAAGGGGCCAATTGGGAAACCTTCTTCGATTCCGGTCTCGCCATAGAGGAAGCTCTCCAGAACGGGGTCATCCCGAGAACCGAGTCTGCTCCTGCCTCCTCAACATCGAAACCCAAGCCTCGTGCATACACCGGAAGCAGCACCGCTCTCTTCGGCGGTAGCAGCTATGCCAATGCTGCTACTGCTAGCAACACTGCCACAACCCAGAGTTCGAACCACATTGCTGATGTAAACCAAGTGCAAGCACCACAGAAACCTCGGAACCGTAACCAACCCCGTGTCTTCGCCAACTTTGAGGCACCTCTATCTGCTGTCCTCGAGAAGCTGGCCAAGACTGGTCACCTCAAGCCTCTTACCCCTACTCCACTCCCTCAAAATCCGCCACCTAGCCACAACCCCAATGCCTTCTGCGCATACCATCAAATGCCCGGCCACTACACCGACTCTTGTTATCGTCTCCGTCATGCGATACAAGATTTGGTCGACAATGGAACTCTTCCTAACCCGCCGTCTAAACCCAACGTCATCTCTAACTCCCTCCCGAAGCACCATAACCAAATTGGCCAGATATCCCTCAGCTCCACCATAACTTCCCCTACCTCCACTATATTCAACCCCACTGACTATATAACCTCAGACGCTCACCCAAGGCCCGTCGTGGTGTTCCCGACCGAACTCGATGTCAACATGGTGTTTGCCAGCAGGGAGATGGAAGAAAGGATGAGAGAATGGACGGAACTAGCCCACGACTGGAATGAGCAGTACCATTTGGGTTTCCCTGTACCTCCACAAGTTTATCAGGCATGGTTAGACCAATTGGAAGAGGAGTGGGTTGCAGTGCAGTCCGACCCGCTTGATGGCATGTCCTTACGCACGTTATTCTATCAGGTCGAACCTACCCCTCCCGAGGAGGAAGAACCGTACTTTTGGGACCCCGAACCAGCGTGGCAGTTCCCGGCCGACTATGATCTCGAGGCCGTCGTGCCCAACTACGAAGCACTCTACACTGAGGAAAACTTCCAACAAGAAGAGCCCCTAGATTCGGCGGCCGATGAAGAGTTTGATCCAGCCTCCTACATAATTGACGAAGAGCTTCCGCGGCCCGACGTGCCTCTGTCCCGTGACGAATGCAGCATCATGACCCTGGATGCCGTACCCAACGATCTGTGGGAAGTCGACGAGATTGTTGACCTTAACACAAACCCGCTGCCGTCCGATTTCTGGGATGAAGAAAAGGTGGTCGACATACAAATGGGCGATGAGGTATGGACCGTCAACTCCGCTCTGGTCGATGCAGGTTTCTGGGATACGCCTTTTGTGACCAACCCGGGAGCACCGTTTGAAGAATCTGCTGCACAGGATCCGCTGTTTTGGGAAGATTTGGTGATGCAGAACTTGGAACAGGATCTGGCTCTGGGACAGGACTCGTCTACAACTGTGGCGGCAACCGATAAGGGGAAGCGCAAGGTGGATGACATTCCTGCGGATTTCTGGGATTTCGACGATTCAACCTCTTGGTGGGATATCGCCAATGTTACAAGGAGTGGCCGAATCTTTCAGCCCTCTAACTTACAAGCAGGGAGCTCATCCAATCCTCCCGTTTTACAACCCGCCAACCCGGTCGTTCAAAGGGGTGCTCCGAACATCCTTAGTGGAGTCCCAGAAGAGGACATGATTCAGAAGCAACTGGAGAAGATACCTGCTGCCATCTCAGTCTGGGGTCTGGTCGCGTCTTCAAAGGAGCATCGCGATAAGCTATCTTCATCTCTCTCTCGACTCAAGGTAACCACCGACATCACTCCCGAGGCCATGGTCGCCCTCATCTTACCTTTGCTCGCCAAGCACTCTGTCACTTTTACCGAGCGGGACCTGCCTGTTGAAGGGACTGACCACAACCGCCCGCTGCATATCACTGTCAAGTGCAAGGGGCTGTGGGTGCCAACCGTGCTCATTGATAATGGCTCTGCCATTAATGTCTGCCCGCTGAGGGTCGCTTACCGCTTGGGGCTTGCAAAGAAGGATTTCACACCGTCTAACCTGGCGGTCAAGGCCTATGACAGTACCCGTCGTGTGGTGGAAGGCACCATCATGCTCAAGCTCGACGCTGAGGGCTTTGAGATGGATGTGGAATTCCATGTGGTTGACATCCCGGCCACTTTCAATCTGTTGCTAGGAAGACCGTGGCTGCACAGGTCCGACATCATGGCAGTTCCCTCGACCCTACACCAGAAGGTCATGCTGGCATTGCCAACGGGGACGCTTACTATCTGCGGAGACTCTGGGATCCGCCCACTCAAGGAGGATGAGCCTGTTCTGGGGATCGCGCACGGAGAAGAAGACTCTGACTTCGGGGGGTTTTCGTTTGACACCGCGGGTTCCGTTCTTACCGTTGCAGTAGACGAGGACTTCTACGTCAGCTCTGCCGCAATCGACATCATGCGGAAGATGGGTCACATGCCTGGCTTTGGACTCGGGATCAACCAACAGGGGGTCGCTGAGTTCCCTATCTTTCCCTCTTCCGAAAGCCAATCTGGCTTTGGGTACGCACCTCCGGCCAAGAAGGCTAAAAGGGGGAAAGGTGCGGGAAAACTTCGAAGCCTCTATGGTAACCCCGACAGCTACTTTATTCGTGAAGGTGGGAGCATCGTATATGGGGGGCAACCAGAGCCATTCTGGGATCCGGAAACTGGCACTTGGCTTCCAGGGTTCGAGATCTTTGCTGCGGACACCTGGTCCGATGATGAAGAGGAGATAGCCAAGGATAAGCTGGCAGAAGAGAAGTTCGAGAAGCAGCTGGTCCGGGCTAAGGAAGAGACTGACTGGGTGCTGACAGTTGATCAAGAGAGCTTGGAGATGCTGTTCTCTCAAGTAGGTTTGGTTGGCAAGGAAGAAGAGGCTGAAGTGCTGATGCTTGGGCCCGACTCTCCGGACATCCTCAAGGATCCAACCTCCCTCATCGTGGAAGCTAAGGGTAGTTTAAATAATTGCTTTTTCACTCCACGCTTGACATGCATTGACAATGTGACTGAGTCTGACACAGAGTCTGTCCAGTCTAGGTCTAGCTCAAAGTCGGAGTTTGTGCCTCTTGGCCCTCCACGTCATAGCTTCTACTTCGAGTTCGATTCCCATGTACTTGGCAACCCGCTGGGGTTTTATGAAATGAATGATCCTGCTTCTGATTACTTTGCTGGATTTTATATAAACTGTGTCGACCCCGACGATGAGAGAACAGACTTCGATGGGAACATCCCCGCTGAGTTGCGTTCCCTCATCGAAAGGGAAGACGAAAGGCATGCTCAGCCTCTAAAAAAAGAAGTGATTTCTATAAATTTGAAAGACGAGGATAACCCTCGGATGATGCAAATTGGTTCAACTCTGTCCCCCGAGGATCGTGATGCACTAATCGACCTGCTCAAGGAATACTTCGAGGTTTTCGCATGGTCTCACAAAGACATGCCCGGTATCGATCCTGAAATCGTGCAGCACCGAATTCCGTTAGCTCCAGGGGCTGTTCCAGTCAAGCAGAAGCTCCGCCGAATGAGACCGGATTGGGTCGAGAAGATCAAAGAGGAAGTCACCAAGCAGATTGACGCCGGATTCCTGAGGGTTGCTGAATATCCGAAATGGGTGGCTAACATCGTGCCAGTTCCTAAGAAGGATGGAAGGATCCGAGTTTGTGTCGACTTTAGGGACTTAAACAAAGCAAGCCCCAAAGATAGTTTTCCCTTGCCTCACATTGACGTGCTTGTGGACAACACGGCGGGGCATGCTTTGCTCTCTTTTGTCGACGGATTCTCAGGTTACAATCAAATCTTTGTGGCGCCAGAAGATCAAGAGAAGACTACCTTCGTCACCGAATGGGGTACTTACTGCTATGTGATGATGCCGTTTGGGTTGAAGAACGCCGGGTGTACTTTCCAGCGGGCCCAGACCACTTTGTTACACGATCTGATCCACAAGACAGTTGAAGTCTACGTCGACGACATGATTGTCAAAGCCAAGGAGAAGGAGGATTTCATCCCAGCGCTCAGACAGTTTCTCGAAAGGCTCCGCAAATACAACGTGCGTCTTAATCCGCAGAAGTGCACATTTGGGGTCACAGCAGGCAAGATGTTGGGGTTCCTGATCACCGCGAGGGGAATTGAGGTCGATCCCTCCAAGATTACAGCAATTCTCGAGATGGAACCGCCACGGTCAGAAAAGGGAGTGCGAAGCTTCCTGGGTAAGGTTCAGTTCATCAGCCGATTCATGGCCAAGCTCACACTGACTTGCGAACCACTGTTCCGTTTGCTCAAGAAGGATGTTCGTTTCGAATGGACGGAGAAGTGCCAAGCTGCTTTCGAATCTATCAAGGCGTATCTAAGGAATCCGCCAGTCTTAATGCCGCCTACACCGGGTCGACCTTTGATCTTGTATTTGTCCGTCACCCCTACGTCTATGGGATGTTTGCTAGCGCAGGAAGGAGATAACGGAGTCGAGAAAGCCATTTACTATCTGAGCAAGAAGATGGTGGGGAGTGAGGAACGTTACACCCCTCTGGAAAAGACGTGTTGGGCGCTAGTTTGGGCTACCAAAAAGCTTAGACACTACATGCTAGCCTATTCGGTGAAGCTGATTTCTTGGATGGATCCTATCAAGTATCTCTTCGAGAAGCCGGCGCTCACCCATAAGCTAGCACGTTGGTTGCTTCTGCTGGCTGAGTTCGATCTCCAATATGTCACAAGGAAGTCAGTGAAAGGCCGTGCTGTAGCAGAATTCTTGGCCGACCACCCGATCGACGGACCTGAAGACGTGGATTTCAATTTCCCGGACGAGGATGTGTTGACAGTTGTCGAGGAAGTTTGGACGCTCTACTTTGATGGGGCTGCAAATCAACGAGGATTTGGAGTTGGGGTACTGCTTATCACGCCCGCTGGGGCTCATATCCCGATCGCCTTCAAGTTAAACTTCGACGTCACCAACAATCAAGCCGAGTATGAGGCCTGCATCGTCGGAATGGAAGCTGCCATTGCACTGGGAGTTGAGAGACTTGAGATAATTGGGGATTCGAACCTGGTGATTTCTCAGGCTAATGGAGACTGGAAGGTGCGTGAGGAAAAGCTGAAGCCTTATCACCAAGATTTGGAAGAACTAATTCCTCGCTTCAACAGGGTGACTTTCACCCACATTCCACGCTTGAAGAATCAGTTCGCCGATGCTTTGGCGACTTTGCCTTCAATGATCGAACTTCCAGTAGGGGTCCGGATGCGACCGATTGTGATTGAACAGAGGAACTTGCCCGCATATGAATATGTCAACGCCATTGATGATGTCGATGATGGCCTACCCTGGTACCATGATATCTGGAATTTTGTCGAACGAGGGGAGTTCCCTGCGGGAGCCTCGAGGAAGGATCGGGTTGCTCTGCAAAGGTTGGCCGCTCAGTACATCATGTGTGGAGGGAAACTGTATCGAAGGTCTCACTGTGGAATGCACAAGCTGTGTGTCAACGGGGCCGAAGCGACAAGGATAATGGAAGAGATTCACGAAGGGGTCTGCGGTCCCCACATGAGTGGAGTCATGCTTGCACGGAAGATCCTTAGGCAAGGCTACTACTGGTCAACAATGGAATCTCAATGCATCGATTATGTGCGGCGTTGTTTCAAGTGTCAAATCCATGCCAACCTACAGCATGTTCCACCGTCTAAATTATATGGCATGACCTCGCCGTGGCCGTTCTCGGTGTGGGGAATCGACGTTATTGGGATGATCTCGCCTCCTGCTTCCAATGGTCACAGGTTCATACTAGTGGCAATAGATTACTTCACTAAGTGGGTCGAGGCTGAATCTTACAAGACTCTGACAACGGTTCAAGTGGCCCAATTCATCCGAAAGAACATCATTTACCGGTATGGTGTTCCTCAGGCATTCGTCTCAGACAATGGGAGTCATTTCAAAGGAAGGGTTCTGGACCTCTTCGAGGAATTCGGCATCGAGATCCACCGATCAACAACCTATCGCCCGCAAACAAACGGAGCAGTCGAGGCCGCTAACAAGAACATCGAGGTGATCATCAAGAAGACTATTGAGTCTGCAAGGGATTGGCACAAGCAGCTACCTCTGGCGCTATGGGGGTACAGGACGTCGATTCGAACTTCAACTGGCGCAACTCCTTTCTCCCTGGTCTATGGAATGGAAGCAGTACTCCCTATCGAACTAGAGGTTCCCTCTCTAAGAATCATGGTCGAAAGCGGTCTCGAAGAATCTGAATGGCTCAGCGGAAGGTTTGTCGAGCTAATGCTATTTGATGAAAGGAGACTCCGGGCTCTGTATCATGTTCAAGGTTACCAGCGTCGAATCGCCCGGGCATTTGATAAGAAGGTGAAATCCAGGGGCTTAATCGAAGGAGATATGGTCACAAAGGAAATACGGGCTCCAGTATTCGACGCCCGCGGAAAGTTTCGACCGAAGCGATCCGGGCCTTTCATTATCAAGACCATCCTATCCGGGGGTGCTGCTCAACTCATCGATCTTGACGGCAACGAATTCAACACTTTGGTCAATCTGGATCAACTCAAACGCTTCTACCCCTGAGAGATGCTCGTTGGACCGAAAACCACAAGGGTGGGCGGTGCCAAGCAAAAGTTAGAGCAGCCTGCTAGACCGAAAACCTGTGAAGGCGGTCTAGGCAAAAATAAATAGGCAAAAGTCGAAAGCTCGCTAGGCCGAAAACCTGATAAGGCGGCGCTAGGCAAAAGTTAGAGCGTAAAAGGAGAGGTAAAATACACGAGCGAACCTTGGCCTGAACTACGTTCTGACCTGATTCCTTGAAAAGGGATACGTAGGCAGTCTCACCACGAGACCCGGTCACATTCTATCAAAGCAATCCAGTGTTCGACATTCCGTTTCCATGTCAAGATCCAAGCAAGGTTGAGGGACGAGCCGAAATTTCATTAAGGAATCAGAAGGGGGAAACCCTCCGTCTTTCAGCTTTATTTATAAAATTACTATTTCTGATACACAAGCTGAGCATAAAAGCCTTAAAACAACTAAGCATAAAAACAGAACAAATGCTCGAGAAGCCTAACGGCTCACAGTTTATTCTAAGCACAGCAAAGTAGTCCGGAGTCAGTCGACGTTTTCTCTTGCTGCAACATCTGCTCTTAGCCATTGTCGATAAACGTTCCGAAGCCTTGGAGTAAAGTCTGGAGACTCTGCTTGAAGGGCCCTGTGGCCCCAGCGCCTTTTGTACCCATTCAGAGTCTGAGCATTAAAGTTAGGGACTCGGAAGTCCCCGGCAGTGATACGAACATTCCCCTGAGGGATGCCCAGTTGACGAAGGATGCGGCCCGGGATGTAGAAAGTGAACCGCGTCAAACCTGCAATCACAACCCTGTCAAACCCCTCTGAGTAAACCACCATTTCCTCCAATCCCAGCCATGGGCACCTCCAAGCAATTTCATCCGGCTGAACCTCCTGCAGGAAAGCAAACCACTCCTCCTCATTCATCTCGGGGTACCTCATTCCCCGCTGGTGAATTCTCTTCGGGAAAAGATCCCAGCCAGCTTCAGGAGGATGCAACAGGTTCATTTTGTCTGATAGCCACAGCTGTGAGAGTGAAAAGACAAGTCAGAAACCAGATAAAAGCCTGAGCGAAAAAGACAAGTAAGTAGCCAGCAAACAGCCTAAGCCGAGTGTCGAGGTAAAATGAGAAAGTGCGAAAAGCCAGAAAAAGGTGAGCTGAGTGAGTTGTACCTGAAGGAGCAACGGACTGCCGCTGAAGGTGCGCGACACCCCAGAATATACCAAGTCTAGACCGATAAGTGTCTCGGCCAGAACCAGAGGAATAACATTCTGACGGTCCGGGCCACCCATCTGGAGGGCAACACTCACAAGTAGGGAGCTGACCCGCCCGTCCACAGGGATAAGCAAATAGCCGGCTAAGAGACAGATCACCAGGGCCAAACGGCGCCGCGCCTGCCAAGCCGTGTCCTCCAAGTCACCCTCAGGACTATATCGCTCGATCAGTTGCAGGATATGGACCTGACCACCCTCCAGCATGGAGTTGGCCAAACCCCTAGGAACGTCAAGTGCGGTGGCCAGCAGCCTGGGCATGCTCACTTGGTAGGGAGGAACGACGAGCGTCGGAGATGAGTAAGTCCGGAGGTATGCTTGGAATTCCTCGACTGTCGGACATATCTCGTCGTCACCGAAACGAAAAACATGGACATCCGGGTCCCAGAACCGGAGTGTAGCCCTCAGGAGGGCCGGACGAAGCGGCACATGCCGCAAGTATCGGAACGAGGCAAGGCCATGGTATTGAAAGTTCAACCAATCAACGCTTATCATTTCCGCCAACCAAGGTTTGATCAGAGTTGGAATTGGGTTTGCCATTTGGGACCAGCAATTCAATTGGCTGAATGTGGGAGTGGGATGTATCAGTGTGGCTTCAATATGTGCAAACATTCCATCTTATACCAAGCCACGAATCTTACTTCCTATTCTAAAGTTCAAAACCAAAGGCTAGCATCCAAACCCTCCTTACAATGAAGGACACTGTCTTCTGAAAGCCAGAAACCGTGTGCAAACCGTGTGGGGATGAAGACAAGGTGTAGCCAGAAAAAGGACAGACAGGCAGACAAGTGGCTCTGTACCACATTTTACTGGCGCACGCCAGTCATCAACCGGCGCACGCAGGACACCTTCCTCCACTGGCGTGCGTAGCTCAACTACTGGCGCACGCCAGTGAAACCTGCACCAGACAGCAGCAACAGCAGCAACTGTCGTCGAGCAACAATTTTCAATTCGGGGGCTTGTTTGGCAAATTTGTTGATTTGTACAAGTCATAAAAGCTGTTTGGGACCGTGCGGAAGCACCGGTTCGGAAATGTCGCGCTTAACGAAGAATTCGGACCTCCGGCGGCCCGTATCCTCCTAAATTTAGGATACGGAGACTCAAAACTCGTATCGAGGGTTCCGTGCCAAGTTTTCTCATACTGTACACGTCATGTAGGCCTTATGTGACTGTGCGGGGGTGTCGGTTTCAGTCCGGGACCATATCGAGTCATTTTTGGCGTCTTATGTCCATTTTATAACATTTCCAAGCATTTGGCGGCTTATTTTTCTTGTCAGTTCGTTTTTCCCGAGTCTTGCCACTCGTACAGGTCATTGTACATCTATTTGGTCTTACAAAAGTGTCAGTTTCCCTTTCAGAGGAGGATTGGGCTTTTCAGCCCGCCTATACCAAATTTCCGTATCCTCCGCGTGTCTTAAAGATACGCAACGTATCTTGGGACTTTCCGTCCCTTTTAATCGAGCTAGGTCAGTCCCGCACGTGTCCTAGCGTTTGTCGATCGATTCAGAGCGTTTGTCAATGCATGTCAGATGTTAGTGGTTGTTTCGTTTGCTTCTATATCATCGATTTGGAAGTCGAATAAACAGAAAAAGCAACTATTATACTATCCAAAGCATGTATCTGTAAACGTAAGAAAGGTGGAAATGTATCAAACGGCACAACGGCCCGAGCAAGGCAAACAAAAGTCGTGTAGCAGGCACAACTGCCTATAAATCAACGGGCACGCAGGCCCCCCCATCTCAAAAAAATCGAATCAAGTCAAGTCAACAGTCAAAAGGGCAAAAGACAGTAAAGTAGCTGAGGCTCCGTGGTAGCCCTCACTCGAAGAGCTCGCGAGTGTCGTCGCTATCATCCTCGCTCTCCTCAGCTGCAGCTACGTCTCTCTGAGTAATCTTGAACCCAGGATCGCTCGCGGAGCCAGAGCCGCTGCTGAGGGACGCGGACTCCTCGTCCTCGTCCTCCTCCTCCTCTCTCCTCTTCTTCTGCGCAGGCCCCTCTGCCGGCTGCTTTTGAGCAGCCCTCTTCCGCAGCTCTCTCTGAGGCGGTGGCGACCCTCTGTCAGGAGCTATCGCCACCCCTCTGGCCTCGCGCCGCGTAGTCCTCGCCGGTCGCTGGACTGTAGCAGGGGCCTTTCCCTTCCCCTTGCCCTTCTGAGGGGCTAGCCTTCTGAGGGGCTGGCCTCGCCGTCTGCCGCCTGAAAGCCACCCTAGCGTGTCCCTGCATTGTCAATTCAAATTCAATATCAATGTTGTGCATAGTATATATGTAAATGCTGAAACAGGAATCAAGAGCAGGTACTTCTAACATGCATTGTAACAGACATGCACAACTATTCTAAGTATCGAATTCAGAATTCTGGGTATACCTGAGGCTGCGCAGTAGGCGCTGGAGCCGCTGGCGGGTAGTGCAACTGCAAGGGAGTACCACTGGCTATCTGGTGGAACTTCTTCTCCATAGCAAGCATCAAGCGCATGGACTCCCTCGCCCACTCTAGCGGCACCTGAATCACAAGTATTGCAAGTCAAGAGTAGTTCAAACACAAGGCAAGTATGATACAGGAAACAGGAAATACACAGAAGCTGAAAGTACATCATACCGGCCCTGTGACCTCTGCCGGCTCTGTCCGGGCAGGCTCGAAACGAACCTCCGCAACCTCTCCCTGAGGATCACGGACAGACAGCGTCCAGGAAAGCTGGGTGAGTCCCGTCGACTCCGCGTACTCGCTCCTCTCCTCAGGCCTCCTCCTACGACCCCGCCTCTCCTCACCAGCAACCAGAGCCTCCGCCCGCACTGCTCTGTGCTCCATCACCCCCAGCGCTCCTGCCAAGTATCGCCTCTGGTAGACGGCGTAGTCTCGCTCCCGCCTCAGAAAAGGAGCCGCCGGAGCAGGAACGGTGAACCTCCTCAGCTCTCTCAGAGTGTACCTCCCAGTGTGTGAAGCACGAAGCGGAAGTGGCCCAGGGACGAGGAACTCAGACGAGTCGAGTGACTGTCGCGTCACCCGATCGCCCAAGTACCACTGCCACCCGAAAGCCGACTCCAGCAGCACCCGGCTCGCTGTCACCGCCCTGCTCCGCGCAAGGTACTCGGGCTCAGGCCCTGCAGGCCTCCACGGGTCCCACTCCACCTGCAAAGCAATCAAAGCATCAGCGACAGCATTAAAGCAATTCAAAGGTTCAAACTACCGAAAAAGAAAGGCAGGTCTCGCCTGAGAGTCTGTCAAGTGGTCAAGGTACAGTCGGAAGTCCGCCAGTGTCTTTTTCGTCTTCTTCCTCCCAACGCGAAGTGGTCCCCAGACCATCGCTTAAGGAAGCACCCTCGGGTCCGGACTCCTATTCTCCGGAGGGTACATCCTCAGCACCTCGTAGGCCCACAACTGCAAGGTTTTCAAACAATCAAACAATCAAGGCGTCAGAAATACAGTATATGCAAGATAAAGTGCAAGTATGGAACAGAATTGAAAGACAGTATTGATTCTTTACCTCCCAGACTCTCCAGTACCCAGCAGCCGCCCTGCTCCCTCTGGAGAACTCGCCCAGGAAGCAGTAACACGTGCCCAAGGCCGCTCCTCCCCAGTCGAACCGAGAAGCCGACCTCAAGTCAAACAGGGCCGGCAGGTAAGACAGGTGCACCGTGGACCTCTTGTTCGGGTACAGAGTAGCCCCGAACAAGTACAACAAGTAGACCCGGGCCAGCCGCGCCAACTCTAACTCAGGGATCGGCCCTTCTGCCAACTCCAACGCCGGGACCGTCAGCTCCACGTGTCTCGCAAACTGGTCGTACGAGACCGTCTCCGACGTACCCGCGGGCACCATGCCCAAGAACCACTGCAGCGCCTCCCTGTCTCTGTGGATCCCCGAGTCAAACGGGATCGGGTCACCTCCTACCCTCAGGCCCGTAATGGCCGCAAAGTCTGTCGGAGTCACTGTCATCTCCCCAATCGGGAAGTGGAAGGAGTTCGACGTATCCCACCACCTCTCCGCCAGGGCAGATAACACGCCGTGGTCGCTCCTCACCGCTGTCAGCGTCGGGATGAACGCACCAAACCCCGCCGCGTCCACCAGCTCTCGTGCCCCTAAAGGCAAACTCAAGTACAGCTCAAGCGAGCGTGCCGGACCACCATGCCCCCGCGAGCTAACCACTCTCTCTGCACATCACAAACAACCAAAGCAACAGAAACAGCATCAGTACAGCAGTTCAAATTCAATGGATAGTCGAACCAAGGATCTAAAAGCACCAACACATTCATTCAATCGATTCAAGTTTCAAAGGCATTCGTTCAGTCGATTATCGTTTTCAACACATTCATTCAGTCGATTCAAGTTTCAAAGGCATTCGTTCAGTCGATTATCGTTTTCAAGGCATTCATTCAGTCGATTCAAGTTTCAAAGGCATTCATTCAGTCGAAGGCATTTATTCAGTCGATTATCGTTTCAAAGGCACCCTATCAGTCGATTCAAGTCAGTCGAGCACCCTACCAAGTCAAGTCAAAATTCAAGGCAATCTAACGGTCGAGTTACGCTACAGGGCATCCTACGGGTTGATGTCAGTTATCTACAGGCATTCTATGGTCGAATTATGAAGTCGAGGCACTCTACAGTCAATCCAGTCTATTGCAAGTCGAGATATCACTAGTTCTACACAGTCAATCAAGTACATAGGTTCGAAAATCATACAACACAAGTGCGAAATGGAACCTTAAAGCAAAGTTCAAAGGTATACCTCAGTCCAGCCCCTGGACAAGTGCTGCTCGCGGTCCCTCAGTACCAGCTCCACGTCGTAGTCTCTCTGTAGAGGGACGTAGCTCTCAGTGCCCGACGCCACAAACACGTGCGGCTCTGGAGGAACGTATGTCTCAGCCACAAACGGGGTACGGGTGGCCTGCCGCCTTGGTCTCTGCTAAGTCCACGGCCACCTCGTACGCCCCGGGACCCTCCTCCTGCTCCCGCTCAGCCTCCTCGGCCTCCCGCACCAACTCCTCCTGGTCTCTCTGCGCCTCCTCGGCCTCTCGCCTCAGTCTCTCTGCCTCGTCGGACAGGGCTATCTCCCTCAGCCGCTCCTCGCGCGCCCTCTCAACTACCGCAACCACCTCAGGGTTCTCTCTCATCAACTGGGCCAGCACAAACTCACCCACAAACTCTGCCAAGTCACGGCTCATGATCGGTTCGTGACTGGACGAGCCCGCAGGCGCCATGAACTCAATCCGCTCAGCGTGGTCTGCCCTTGGCACATACCCCTCCTCCTCTACCACCGCCGGAGCCTTGCCGCTCGTCGGATCTCTCGGAGGAGACCCCGGTCGGTCCTCACCAACACCAACACCGCTGCCGCTGCTACTGGCTCCGACCAAAACACCGCCAGTCACCACCGAACCCTCTACACTACTCCGGGGATCCAGCCGTTCAACCCGTGGACCTTCTGAACCAACCACCACTGGCGTACGCCCCAGATCAACTGGCGCACGCCGCTCATCGCCGTCACCCGCCGTCGCTGCATGGCCTTCGCCACCCCCGTTGGTCCCTCTAACCTCTGCACCAGTGCCCGTGGGAGCCTCGCCTGCGGTCTGATCGTCGATTCGAAGCCCCTCGGCCTCGGCCTCAACCACCACCGGTCGATCACCACCGTCGCCGCCTCCATTGCCACCACTGTCGCCACCCGGTTCCGCCATGAATGTGGTTGGGAGGATGAGTGTAGAAGAGGGATGGAGGAGATTGAGATTTGGGAGAGATTTGGGAGTTCTCGGAAGTTTTGAACCAAAGAATGGCGGTTTCAAGCGTCGCCTGGAAGTTTAATCAACGTAATGCAACACTGGGCCGGGTCTGGGCTGGATCTGGGCCTGGGTATCTTGATATAAGTGGCGTACGGTACAATGTCATTGGCGCACGCTAGTAGTTCTTGGGCCTGGAGCCCATTTCACAGTCCGTGGCCAGAACCAAGGCCCATGGTCATCAAATCGATGCCATCACTTCGGATGGGCACTCCCCAAGCAGAATCCGTCCAATATCAATTCAAACGACGATCTATCCGTCCAGTTTCAAGTCAAACAAGTGGCCCTGAGTTGCTTTCAATGGATTATCTTCCCCAGGAGAGTCCCCCAATAAGTGACGGCCGGTTCTGTCCAAATTCAAATCAACGACGATCTATCCGTCCAATTTCAATTCAAACGACGATCTATCCATCCAGTTTCAAGTCAAACAAGTAGCCCTGAGTTGCTTTCAAATAGATTCTTCCCCAGGAGAATCCCCAAACAAATGACGGCCTGCTCTGTCCATCTCGAATCAACGACGATCTATCCGTCCAAATTCAATCAACGACGGTCCATCCATAGGACTGTATCTTTTTCAACAGAGCCGATTCACGGCTCATCACTCCCCAGCTAAATCAACCGCCCCGGCCGCGCTATCAAGAGCCAACGCCAGCATCGGCTCAGCCAAGCGTATTATCTCCAAACGGCGATTCATCCGCTCCAATCAATCTAGCCAGTCAGGTTATTTAAATTTATGCTCTCATCGATTCGTATGACTTGCTCTGGATGGCCTGGAGGGGTGTCTAGAAAACCTTTGACGTTACTTACGCCAAAGCAATGGTGCTCTAAGTGCCGTCAAAGGGGGGCTACTGTAGACACCTTATTCTGGACGGTCCAGATTAGTTTACTTACGGTCTTTGATTCCCCGATGATGATTAAGGTCAAGAACATCCCGAGTTCGTGAATGAGTCTGAGCTTTGAGCGTCCCGAACCTCATCCGAACCCATTTCAAACCCTTGTCGAACCTTCAAGCCAGAACCAAATGACCTCAACAAAACCCTACTGGAGTACGCTGGTGAGGGACTAGCGTGCGCAGGAACCTTTGCCACGTGTCAGTCATCGCCAGTTTCTGGCGCACGCCACTCAACAAGTGGCGCACGCCAGTCAATGCCAGTCAAATCAACCTTTTTCAGCCAGATGGGCGGGAGTTTTTGCAGCCGCCTGACGTCAGTGGCAGGCTCCTGATCATTGCTCTCGGCCAAGGCTGTCCCCTTCTCTCTCCTACACCCTCCATCAAGGCAAGTCCCATGCATTAAATGCATGGGAGGCTCCCTCTTCCACCACCCTCCTAACAAGCCTTAAGGCCCCAACTGATTTCAGTCCCCCTTCTCCATAAATACCCCCCTTGCATTCATTTGCAAGGGGTTAGCTCCATTAAGACAAATAATCCTTTGTCTTCTTCTCCTTCATTGCTTCTTTGTTTCCTTTCTCTTCCATAGAAAGAGCAAGCAAAGGGGGTATTCTCCACAGTCTATAAACCCCGCCACATCCATCCTCCATCCCTCTCCCTCAAGCTCAAAGCTCAAGCTTTCTCTCAAAACTCACAAGCAAAGGTATAATACCTTCTGCTTCTGTCTTCTGTTCTGACCCCTGAGGGGGGCTGGCAGGGTCAAGGCTGGTAATCTATACCAGTCCTGGCCCTAATGCTAGCAAGGTTTCAAAACCGTGCACAATGATAAGTGGCGCACGCCAGTTATGAGTGCCGTACGCCAGTAATGGTGGTATGTGCAAAACTGGCGTGGGGATCATGGATCATTGTTTTTCTGCTTTATTTACATTCTGATCACCTGGCTGCATGTTAAAACCAGTTTACAATTTTCTGTATTTAGAACTGCTTTCTCTTCCATCTGTATTTATTGCTTAGTTTGGCCTCTGGGAGCCTTCTGGTCTTGTTCCAGAGCCCAGATGATGCAAAGCCAAAGCATTGGAACAAAGTGATAACTGGCGTACGTTCCTTTATAAGTGGCGTACGGTAGTAGTCTATATTCCAGTGGCTTGGCCCTTGCATGGATCTTACATCCAGGCCTTTGATCATCCTCCCCTCTTTGTTTAAGGGGTTTTCTGTCTATTTGGTGGCTTTTAGGCCCTTTGATCTGTCTGTAATAGCTTAGTAACCTTTGTAAACTGCATGGTTTGTCCTGGGTGTGCACTGGTCCTTTCCAGAGCCCAGAGGGTTGAGAACAGAAGCTGTGGGTTTAAGTCTACCGGCGCACGCCAGTAGTGGAGTGGCGCACGCAGGACATGGCTGCACGCAGTGGCCTGGCCAGTGCATGCAGGCTTGATTCTGTGTGCAACATTCCACTGCCAGTGTGTTCTAGTCTACTAAAAATGCCCACAAAAACTTGTTCTCAATCTATTATATGTGCTTAGATTAAACGTCAAACATCCGTAAACATTTTGTCACATCTTTGTACATAAATGCAAACGTGTTACAGCTTTAATCCCTATTAACTGTTTCCCCGCCCTAACTGGTTAAAAGAATGATCAAATAAAGAGAGAAATGCAAATGTTTTACAAAACGCCTGAGTAGAGACCGGTCTCCGGACTGGGCGAGGGGGGTGCCATAAAACCCTTCCCCTCTCGTAATCTGGCTCCCGAACCTCAAGATCGAAGGTGACGACGGTCCAGTCTACAAAAGCCTTTTTCAAAATCAAACAAACGTGGTCCAAACGTTTTCAAAAGAACGGTTTCTTGGGTATTAACCGCAAAACCCGAGTGGCGACTCTCTGATTTGCGAAGCGTTTCGCCGCGCTTTCCAAAAGGGGCGCACCCAGAATTTTCTCACATCATGAAACGCAGGGATTTTTGGGGCGTGTGCCCACACTGTCTATTAACTAAAAACTCATTACTCATCATTTTTTGATTTTGGCAAGATGTTGGTTTGGGATTGAATATTGTTGAAGTTTTTGACCTCTTAAATACCTTTGCATCTCTTGAAGAAATGTCAGTGTCGTGATGAGTGCGATCTTAATGGTTTTTGCTAACGTTGGATGAGCCAATTAGTTTAACTGCGAAGGGGATTGCTAGGAGAAGTGAGCTAACTATCATGGATGGGAAAAGGCTGTGACACCACCTTGCCATCCACAACAGTTAGTGGTTCTGCGCTGCTATTGTTGCTCTACCTTGCAAACGAGTGAGTTAGCTTACAGATTATGATTGTTGCTCTGCTAGATTAGGATTCATTTAGTTGGGGTTCTTATTATAATTCGACCAGTTCTCGATTCCAAGGATTAGGAACTAATCTTTTTTTGTGAAAGGAGATGTTAATTGTGAAGTTTTTGCAAAAGAACCTTCTAATGGAATCATAGTTGTCGTAAGTGCCTAGCCATGCTACTAAGTTTGTTTTCCGGCAAGGGTTTATCACACTCCGAGGAATCATAGAGGTCATTTTTGTGGGAGTGCCGTAGGCATGGGTAAGATAAAGTCTGTAGACACCCCAATTTGACCTAACGATTATTTCAAGTCCCACCTTGGAGACCATCCCGATGATTATATGGATACAGTGATTGCTGATTGGCTTCTTGTAAACCTTAGAACTTTCGGTAAGAACTTTTAGCCACTAAGAGGACCGACCCAATCCAGAGCCAAATAGCCTTTCAGACAGAAGTACAAAATCCCAGGAGAATCCATCTGTCGGTGTAGACACCCCAATCCGAACCTCGAATGGTCTTTGTCCACCCCGATGATGAAATAAAGGAAACGGTGCCTTAACGAGCTTGAATGAGGGATTCCCTTGGCCCTAAACAAATCCTCAGCCCAAGTAAACCAAAAACCCGAAAGCCCAGAAAAAGCCCAAAAGCCTTGGACTGGACCTGGAACGCCGCACGTGACACCTCTACACCGCACGGCATATTAAAAATCAATACGCCGCACGCGATCATGAGGTTAGCCGCACGGCATTTCATGAAAAGTTCTGACTGGCTCAGAAAGCTGTCGGCCACGTCTATTTGAGCCACAGCTACAAAACGGCTCAGCCGAAAGCACACTTCTGGCCCGCCCAGAAAATACCTCCAACATTTGAAATTCAAAATCCATGGCTCTTGCCTATAAATACACCCCTCCACTCAAGAGAAAAGGCCGCTTGATCATTATTCTACCATTTCTCTCTCTTCTTGCTTTTACAACCAATTCCCATTTCCAAGTCTTGAGAATGTTGCCCTCAAAAGACATTCTCTAGACCTCTTACTCCATTTTTCTCTTCACTATCAAAGTTAGTCTCTCACTAACTTTGAGACCCCAACTACCTAACATACCCATCTATTATACATATCCA
Organism: Rhododendron henanense subsp. lingbaoense; assembly: GCA_020567845.1. NCBI lineage: Eukaryota > Viridiplantae > Streptophyta > Magnoliopsida > Ericales > Ericaceae > Rhododendron > Rhododendron henanense. The sequence continues at coordinate 31,132,266 of CM036313.1, read as the reverse complement.
TCTTCCTCTTTTCTTTATCAACCTCACCGACGCTCATTCATCATCTTCCAACACACCCATCCATCACCATCCTCGTTCAAGCTCGAGATCAAAGGTAAAAACTAAGTTTCCTTGGGCTAGGCTCTGTCCTGGCCCTGAAGGGACTCTCATGTTGACAGGCTTAACCCCTTTTGGTTAAGATCTGATCTAAAACCATTTTTTTACAAAGCAAAACAAGTCCTCTGTGCTGAGTAAGCTACGCCGTGCGGCGCTTTGAAGCGTCGCACGGCATAGTAGACTCACACGCACGGCATTTCAGTTAACTGCTGTTTTCTTGTTCAAACTGTCTGGATTATGATCGTCTGTTGCTGGATTTGTTTCTGTGCACCAATAGTAGTCTCGGAACGAGACCATATCTACAAGCCATGTTTTATCATCTTGAGTAAACTCTATCAATCTTTTTGAATGAACAAACGTATTAAAAGTGGTTTTCTACTCGTGGCTTGGTGGAATGGTACGGTTCTGAGATGATCTAACGGCTGTGAGTCTTCTGATGTTTTGAAGGAACACCATGCGTTGTACTGGGTACACCGCGCGATGTTGTGAAAACAATAAAAGCCAGATGACAGGATCAGAACCACGCATGGCATATCATAAGGCCGTGCGTCATATATCAGTATGCCGTGAAGCAGAAGATGGTGATCCAGACAGCATGTTTAAAAGCTTTCCTTATTTATATCTTCGTCACATCATCCTTCATCATTTCTGTACAGTAAGCACCACGCGCACGACAAAGTGATATATTTCCTCTTGTTCCCCTTTCCCGTATATTTTTTCTTTTTTTGAGGTTTTCCAAATAGTATTAAATCCCCCATTTAAAATGCTTAGTAGAGACCGATTTTCGCCGGGCGAGCGGGGTGCTTTTTCAACAAAACCTTCCCCGTTCGTAACGTGGCTCCCGGATCCAAAATCTCAACGTTTTCGTTAGACCAAAAGCCTTTTTCTCTCAAACAAACTCTCGGTTTCTCGGATCATCCATCTCAAAAATCCGGGATGGCGACTCATCAAGCGCTTCGGGCGCGGGAGCCCACAGTGGCGACTCTGCTGAGGACTTTTTTTTTTTTATTCAATACATTACTTGTGCTTTAAATAAAAAAAAGGATCCTTTGCCACATATTGATGTGCTAGTTGACAACACCGCGGGACACGCTTTGCTTTCTTTCATGGATGGTTTTTCAGGGTATAACCAGATTCTCATGGCCCCGGAAGACCGAGAGAAGACCACGTTTGTCACTGAGTGGGGAACTTATTGCTATCGGGTCATGCCTTTCGGGTTGAAGAACGCCGGTTCCACCTATCAACGAGCTGCTACAACCTTGTTGCATGACATGATTCATAAAGAGGTGGAGGTTTACATTGATGACATGATTGTTAAAGCAAAGGAGCGAGAAGGCCACTTACCCGCACTCAGAAAATTCTTCGAAAGAATAAGGAAATACAGGATGCGCCTTAATCCAGCTAAGTGCACGCACGGAGTCACTACAGGGAAAATGCTTGAGTTTATGATCACCACTCGTGGCATCGAAGTCGATCCATCAAAGATTAAGGCCATTCTGGAAATGGAACCACCGAGGACAGAGAAAGATGTAAGGAGTTTTCTCGGCAAAGTACAGTTCATCAGCAGGTTTATTGCAAAATTGACTTCAACATGTGAACCCATATTTCGCCTGCTTAAGAAGGGAATACCATTTGTATGGGACGGCAGATGTCAGCAAGCCTTCGAGGCCATCAAAGCTTATCTACGGAATCCACCAGTACCAGGAAAACCTTTGATCTTATACTTGTCAGTCACTCCGTCTTCCATGGGGTGTATGCTGGCATAGGAAGGAGACGATGGGGTTGAAGGAGCTGTCTACTATCTTAGCAAAAAGATGATCGGATCCGAAGAACGCTATACTCCATTAGAAAAGACGTGTTGGGCGCTCGTTTGGGCTTCCAGAAAGTTGAGACATTACATGCTGGCCTACTCGGTAAAGTTGATATCCCGAATGGATCCTTTGAAGTACTTATTCGAGAAGCCGGCGCTCATAGGAAGAATGGCACGATGGCTACTGATGCTGGCAGAATTTGAATTAAAGTACGTCACCAGAAAGTCGGTAAAGGGAAGAGCCGTCGCGGAGTTCTTGGCCAACTGTCCAGTCGAGGGAGGGGAAGACGCTGAATTCAAGTTCCCTGATGAAGACATAATGATCATGGCCGAAGATGTGTGGCGTTTGTATTTTGATGGAGCGGCCAACCAGAAAGGATTTGGGATCGGTGTCCTATTGATTTCACCGGATGGGTCGCATATCCCACTTGCATTCAAGCTTAACTTTGAGGTTACCAACAATCAGGCAGAATACGAAGCTTGTATTGTAGGCATGGAAGCAGCCATTGAGATTGGCATAGAAAAATTGGAAGTCGTGGGGGACTCAAACCTAGTCGTCTCTCAAGCAAACGGTGATTAGAAGGTCAAGGAAGAAAAGTTAAAGCCATACCATCAAGATCTCAAAGATCTCATTCCCCATTTCAGTAAAGTAACTTTCACTCATGTCCCGAGACTTAGAAATCAATTCGCTGATGCCTTGGTGACATTGGCCTCCATGGTCGAAATCCCTGTCGGTGTAAAGTTAAGGCCAATTGTGATCGAGCAAAGAGATACCCTAGTATACCAGCATGTCATGGTTGTCAACGAGCCTGATGATGGTCACCCTTGGTTTTATGATATCTGGAGATTCGTGGAAAGGGGAGAGTATCCTGCTGAAGCTAGTAAGAAAGATAGAATCGCTCTTCAGAAGATGGCAACTCAATACATCATCTGTGGAGGAAATCTATATCGAAGGTCTCGCTGTGGCACGCATAAGCTATGTATTCATGGTGTGGAAGCAAAAAGGGTAATGGAGGATATCCACGAAGGCGTGTGCGGTCCTCACATGAATGGTATAATGCTTGCCAAAAAGATTTTGAGACAGGGCTACTTTTGGTCTGTAGACACCCCAATTTGGCCTAACGATTATTTCAAGTCCCACCTTGGGACCATCCCGATGATGAAATGGATACAATGATTGCTGATTGCTTCCTTGAGGACCTTAAGACTCTCGGTGAGAACTTTGACCACTTAGAGGACCCAATTCAAAGCCATACAGCCTTTCAGACAGAAATACAGAAGCCTAGGAGAATCCATCTGACAGGCCGTAACATCGATCTAACGGCCATAACATCAATCCCTCACCCGAGCAACCTGTTGCCAGCAAAATCTCCTGAGAGATCAATTCCTCGGCCGCAAGATCTATCCTTCGGCCGAGATATCCATTCCACGGCCGTGTGATCTATTGCTCGGCCGCCAGATCGACCTTTTTCCAGACTCTGGAACGTTCTGTCAGACGTTTGGTTTGATCCAACTACACTACCTTTCCGATGCGTTCGGGCTACGTTCGGAGATCACGACGTAGAGTTAGAGATGCATTGCAATTGCAATTGCCATCTCGTGATTTGATTGGCCGGAGTGAGTCATCCCTATGCCTATATAAAGGGGCCTTTGGGCTCCAAAATAAACACAGAAATTGAGATACCCACACACTCAATCAAACCTCGAAACTCTGCAGAAATACTCCCTCAATCCCATACTCCAAAAGCCCTAATCTCCCGAAGGTAGCCGTCAATCCGGCGATCAAACCCCGAAGTTCAAACCCTAACTCTAGGGTTCTCGATCAAGCAATCAATCAATCACGCCCAATCCAAAGCAATCAAGCAACTGAGGGATCAAGGTGGTGAGGCCCAACGGCCTCTGGTTTGCCTTATTTACTGTTTCTTCTTACTAATCGTAGCATTTTGATTAACTATTAATCTTTATGTCTGGTGTGAGGAAGAACACCGACCGGGGCTTCGATCCCTCGGCCGGTACATCAAACCAGGAGGATCTCTCGGCCGTGAGATCTATTCACCGGCCGCGAGATCCATCTCCCTGGGACATTTTGTTTGCCTTTCTGCTTTCTAATGCATGCTTCAATTATCGCACTGGCTCACTTTGCTTACTGTTTAAAGGAATAACTAAACAGACTATGTGTTAGAATTAAACAAAGCATCTATACGTCTTATGTTGAACGATTATGGGCCAGTCTCACGACTGGGCAAAGAGGGGTGCCTAACACCTTCCCCTTATTGTACCTTTGGCTCCCGTATCCAGAATCTCTATCTATTTTCCCAGTTTTAATAAACTGGGTGGCGACTCTATTTGATGATAACCGTTATCATGTGGCGATGTTCCTAGCCATGGGAATGTCCATGGTTTTGGTTTATGAAATGAGCAACCAATCGAGCAAACATAACGTGATCAATCTGTATGGCGATGCCCCGTTTGGGAGGTGTCTACATGGTCCACCATGGAGACAGAATGTGTGAAGTACGTACGACGGTGTCGTAAATGTCAGATTCACGCTAATCTCACGCACGTTCCGCCGCATGAGTTACAACAAATGACCTCGCCGTGGCCTTTCTCGACATGGGGTATTGATGTCATCGGAAGAATTGTGCCAGCAGCCTCCAATGGCCATAAGTTCATCTTGGTGGCTGTTGACTACTTCACGAAGTGGGTGGAAGCCGCCTCGTATGCAACTCTGACCACAGTTCAATTTGCGCACTTCATCAAGCAAAACGTCATTTATCGATATGGGGTCCCGCAAGCATTCGTGTCCGACAACGGTGTTCATTTTAAGGGTCAAGCCAGAGAAGTCTTAGATGAGTTCCAGATCCAAGTACACAAGTCAACAACTTACCGACCGCAGACTAATGGGGCCGTGGAAGCAGCCAACAAAACAATCAAAACCATCCTGGAAAAGACCATTCAATCCGCGAGAAATTGGCACGAGCAGCTGCCATTGGCATTATGGGGATATCGCACGTCCGTACGTACACCAACAAGGGCAACTCCGTATTCCTTGGTTTATGGTATGGAAGCCGTACTTCCCATTGAGCTGGAGGTTCCATCCCTTCGAACTATGAACGAATGCAATGTCCAAGAGGCAGACTGGCTAAGCAACCGATTCGAAGAACTTATGCTATTCGATGAACGCCGTTTGAGAGCACTTTACCATATTCAAGGATATCAAAGGAGAATTGCGTGTGCGTTCAACAAGAAGGTAAAGTCTAGGGATTTGGCAGAAGGCGACATGGTGTTGAAGGAAATCCGAGCACCAGTCTACGATCCACAGGGAAAATTCCGACCAAAGTGGTCTGGACCTTACATCATCAAGACCATCCTATCTGGAGGAGCTACGCAACTCATTGATCTGGACGGGAACGAATTCTCAACTTTGGTCAACCTGGATCAACTCAAGCGCTACTACCCCTGAGAGAAGCTCGCTGGGCTGAAAACCGCAAGGGCGGCCAGTTCCAGGCAAAAGTTAGAACAAAAGCCTGCCAAGATGAAAACCCGCAAGGGCGTCTTAGGCAAAAGTTAAGGCATGCAATAAAAGAGCTCGCTAGGCCGAAAACACGAAAGGGCGGTACTAGGCAAAAGTTAGAGCACAAAAGGAGAGTGTTAAAACCAGAGTGAACCCTATCCTTGAACTATGTTATGACCTGATTCCTTCATCAAAAAGGATACATAGGCAGTCTCACTCTGAGACTCGGTCACAATCAATCAAAGCAAAAATCCAGGTTGACAGAATCCAGAAAGGCAGAATCAGAGATGGGGAGACCCTCTGCAACTCACTTTATTAAAATAACCACTTCTAGTACATAAGGCTGAACATGATTTTCAAAAATAAAAGTGCAACACAATAAAAGCGGGTCCTTGATTTATTCAATGGTCAGGATGGTAGGGTTGAGTCAGTTTCCTTGTGCCCCAGCTCTTGCAGCAATGTCTCTCCTACGCCACTTCCTATAGCTTCCACGCACCGCCACGGATGGGTAAGGGTGAGCGTCAGTCACCTCACGGGTCCTCCAGAATCGCTGGTAGTTGCAAAGAACCGAATGGCGGAAGAAAGGCAGAACTACATCCACCAGAACCTCTGCAGGAGCCTCCTGTCTCAGACCAAGTTGACGCTGAATCCGATAGGGGATGTAGAAAGTGAAAGCCTCCAAACCGGCAAGAACCACCCACTGAGGGCCCATATAGTGTACAGTCATAGGCGGAAGGTCGAGCCACGAGCATCTCCAGGAAATAGTCTCAGCACGCTGACGCTTGAAGAAGTTGACCCACTCGGAATCTCGCCTGTCTGCAAACTCAAAACACCGAGAAGACAATAACCTAGCCTCATACACCAAGTTGCCAGGAGGGAGAGTCAGCACATTCACCTTATCACAAAGCCAAATCTACCAAAAAGAGAGAAAACAAGTGAGAAACCATAGAAAACCAAGCCAAACGTTGAGGAAAAATGAGAATGAATGAAAAGCTCGAAAAGAAGGAAGGCGAGTGGGAAACCAACCTGTAAAAGGAGAGGACTGCCTCCAAAAGTCTCGATCTCTCCAGAACGAATCTTGTCCAAGCCCATCAATGTCTCAGCCAATACCATCGGGATCACGTCCTTTCGAGCCTCAATTTGCACAGCAATGCAGACCAATGCCAAGCTAACATGACCGGTGGACGGAACCAGGAAGTAGGCAGCAAGTAAGCACATGCAAAGAGCGGTCATGCGTCGAGATTGGTAGGTTGTGTCCGTCAGATTGCCAAAAGGAGAGAACATCTCAATGAGGCGCATTACGTTGAGGTGACCGTTGCTAACCAAGTAACGAGCAAGACCGTCATTCAATCCGAGGGAGGCAGCCAGAACCTTGGAGATATTCTCGCGCACAGGAGGGACAATGACCTCTCCAGAGCCGAAGCCGCCAAGATAGGCGCGGAACTCTTCTATTGTGGGACAAAGTTCTTGTCCGCCAAAGCGGAACACATGCACCTCCGGATCCCAAAAACTCGCGGCTGCCCTCAAAAGCTCGGGACAAAGGCGGATGTTGCGAAGGTATCTCATGGAGTAGAGACCATGTGCCTAGAAGTTGAGCCAATCGATGCCTTCCATAGAAATCAACCACGGGCGAAGTGAGCCGGTGAGAGAAAGAGCCATTAGGAGAAAGGAAGAGTTTAAGTTGAAAGGGGCGAGGAAAAGATTGAGGTTCAAGATTTGAATTTATAGGAAGAGTGGAGGGGACAACTTCAACTTTCAAAAGAGCTTCGGGTTCCAAAAGTGTAAATTTCCTATGAGTCTTGCATAGGGAAAAGCTTGGTCATGCCCTAAAAGAACAAAGCAGACATGCACTGGCTCGAAAATGCCATTGAATAGGTCAAACTTCAACCATCGTGCAATCTGTCTTGGGAAGCAGCAAATGGCAGGCTGTCAGGAAAAAAGTACCGCACGGCATATTGGAGTAACGCGCGGTATAACAAATCCGAGGAAACACCACGGCATAACAGGGATACGCCGCGGGATCGGATGTAACCCCGCACGGCATTTTGAAGCCCCGCACGGCGTAGTAAGTCTGCATTTCTGCAGATTTTGACAGTAGAGGGTAAGAATCAATTCAGGGTACTTTCAGGCATGACCAACCCCTAGCACACATTCCAGTGGATATTTGGGACTTCGGGGATGTCTCGCTTCGGGTCAACTCTCAAAATTCGCGGTCGTGGTACGAAAAGTCGATAAAATTCAATTCTTAGGCCATACCGGGGTATCAAAACTTGTTTCAAGTCATTTCAAGTTGATATTTTGAGTCTCACAGGTCATAATGGTCAAAAGTGACCTGGTCCAAGTTCCGTTTCGTGTTCAAAGCCAAAATTTGAGGATGTCACCTTCTAAAATCAACATTTCCTTGCTTTTCAAGCGGTTTTCCAGCACGAGGTCAAGATTTCTAGCCACGTGTCAAGTCTTGAAGGTCGCCATTGTCATGTGGGGTCTTATGAGAGTCGGTAATAAGGGCATTCATGCAAATCCTTGTGTTTAGCATCAATTCTTCAGAATTATTCATTTACTTTCTTTGATTTCTATTTCATCGTCAACATACTGATTACTGTAAATCTTGAGTCCATGACTAGTTGTGCACTCTGGTTAATGTTTTAGCTACTCAATCTTCTTTATACAAATAGCAACAAAAAGGAATTGAATGGCGTAAACATTGAAAGAACAAATTCTTATGTATATAATTACAAAACATCCATGAGTCGAAGTACATATCAAAAAGGCGTGCAAGCCCGATATTCAAAGGACCTATCTACTGAGTGTAAAACAGACACCCTCCCAAAAAGAAGCACGCAGGCTCCACTAAAAGGCAAAAGCAAAAACAAATAAAAGAAGGAGCTCAACTCTCATCCTCATCCTCATCCTCGTCCTCCTCGTCCTCCTCAGATACCTCCTCCGCCTGGGAGCTGGCCACCTCCTGAGTACCTGTCGCCCCAGGCATAGTACCCCCTGAAGTGTCCCCCAGGTCAACGTCTGTAGGCTCGCCGCTCTCGTCGGAGACGTCGATAGGCTCATCCTCCGTCTCCCCAGAAAGTCGTGGCCTCTTCGACGACGGTTCCTCCCGAGAACCAGTGGAGGAAGCCTGTTGCGCTGACATGCGAACAGACTTCCTGCGCAACCCTCGTGAAGCCCCTCCTCCAACCTGCATTAGCATGACATTCATCATTTACATTGTAATCATGATATAGGCAATAAGAAGTAAAGCAAATAGTCAGAGTTTGAGAGCCTTACCATCGTCCCGCCAGCACGAAGGAGCACCTCTGGGACATGGCCCATGGCGTACTGCCTCACCAGCAGCTCGAGGCCCATCATGGCCTCCGCCATCTCCTTCACGTACTCTGGAGTCGCCTGCACAATGGGAAGAACCAATTAGAGTATGCAATGACAATAAGCAGGTACATGCAAAGATGAAGAAAGATGAATCATACCCGAGCAAGAAACTCCGTAGCCGCAGCTATGGGACATGGCACCACTACTACACCAGAAGCCCCCTGGGCAGTCGTCACATCCACAGTCCAGGTGAGTCGGGGCAAGCTGACCCCGCTCGGGCCCGCACCGTCACCCTGACCACCACCACCACCTTCGCGTCCTCTTCCTCTCCCTCTCCTTCCTCTTCCACCTCTACCGCCTAACGCTCGTAGCGTCGCCTCCCAGGCAGCAGCTCGCACCCCAAAGCTCGGCATCAAATACCGAGCCCCGGTACTCGGAGTAGTCAGCGTCTGCCTGAAAAAGCTGCTCCAGCTCAAGGTCCGGTCGCACAAGAGAAGGAAGTGGCCCAGGGACTCGAAATACGTCCAGCCTCAACGACTGACGTGACACCCGGTCACCCAGGTACCACTGCCAACCGTAAGGGGACTCGAGAAGCGCCCTCCCCCTCATCACCTCCCTGCTCTGGACCATGTAAGGGAGCTCGAAGCGGTCCCATACACGCCAACGAACCTGCAATCAAGAATATGCAACATCAGCATGAAGTACGAATAAAAGTGGACTAGATGATCAAAAGCTAGAAGCATGTAAGGTGTAGTCGCACCCTGTCAGGACGCAGCTCGTCTAGGAAGAGGCGGTAGGCGTTCAGATCGCCCTTCCCCTTCTTCACCCCCCGGAACTCCTTGGACCAACGCAGGGCCCGAGGAAGTACTGTGTCACTGGGGCAGGAGGTCTCAGGAGGGTACATGTCAACCACCTCGTACGTCCACAGCTGCAGAATCAAACATCAATGATTAGCGCAGGATATGCAATAAAGTGAATAGAAAGGCAAAAAGCACAAGAAAATTTGAAATATACCTCCTAGACTCTCCAGTAACCGCCGAGGCTCTTCCCCGCTCCCCGGGAAAGAGACCCCATGAAGGCGTAGCACGCCCCCAAAGCCACACTGCCCCAGTCAAAACGGGCAATATCCTCTATGTTCCTCAACGCCGGCAGCAGTGAAAGATGTACTCGGTTGCGCCTGTTTGGAAACAGGGATGCACCGAGCACATACAACAAAAAGCACCTCGTCAACTGCTCCAGCTGCACTCTGTCAGTAGGGACCTCCCCCGTCCAAAACCCTAACAACTGGGCGTACTGGGCATCCTCCTTCTCCGCCCTCAGCACGTACCCCAGCATCTCCCGCTGGAACGCCGCACTCCTCCCCGTAGTGGCGTCGTAAGGGACAAGGTCACCTCCGACCCTCAGACCAGTGATCGCCGAAAAGTCCAACGGCGTCACTGTCATCTCACCGAAAGAGAAGTGGAATGAGTTTGTCATGTCCCACCACCTCTCGGTGAGTGCCCTCACCACCTGGCAGTCATTGCTCGCCCGAGTCAACACGCTCACAAACGCCCTGAAGCCAGACTGCCTCACCATCTCCCTCGCAGCCTCGGGGAGCCTCTCCTAGAACTTCGGCACGTCGGCCGCACCCCCGTAGCACGAGATCGTGATCCCCTATTGCAGAGAATTAGTAATGTTCAGCAAGCAAGCTCAGTATACAAGGCAGGTATAATATTCAAAGCAATGGATTGAAAACATCATATGATTGAATTGAAATGCAAGTATCTAAAAGTATACCTCGTCTCGGCGCGTAGAAAGGTGCTGCTGCGGGTCTCTCAAGACTAGGGACTCGTCGTACGTAGGCCTCTCCGGCCTGTAGGCGTCCAGAAGAGTAGGCACCACTACATACTGGAACGGCACGTAGGTCGCCTCCACGTAAGCTCCTCTCCCCCTCAGAGCCTCCGTCGCCTCCTCTACCACGCTCCTCGGGAAACTACCTCACCCCTAGCCTCCTCCTCTACTCCCTGTGGCCCTCTAGTGGCCCCCGCCTCAAGCTCGGCCTGGAGCTCTGTCTCCCGAACCTCAAGTAGGGTTGCTGCCAACCCAAGTACTCCCCGTAGGGTCTCAACTAGGTCGTCAAGGGACGCCACCTCCAAGTAGTCACTCAACCCTATGGGTCGTGAAGACCCAGCGCCCTCACCACTACCGCCGAACATATCCGGTGTCTCCTTCTCCTCCACCAACTCCTCCTCGACAATGGGGGCCTTCCCCAAATCGACCCGAGGCTCTCTCGTGGGAGAGGCCTCTGTCTCCACCTCTACCCGGTCTGAACCACCGCCACCGTGACTCTCCGTGGTCCTCTCCTCTAAACCGGCAGTGGCCTCCAATCAGCCCGAGGCCTCATCATCACCCCTTGACTCCATTGCACCCGGAGTCTCTGTCTCTTGGCCGTAGCCGGCCAACACCCCACTGCCACCGTCACCACCATCACTGCCGTCCACCATGGCAGCCGAGGCTATGGTCTCCTCGGCCAAGGCTGCCAAAATCGGGACCTCCATAGTCCCCGAAACATCCCCGATCACCGAGCCGCTCTCCGGAGGGACCGAAGGCGGTATAGCCTCAACCCTTGGTGGTTGATCACCACCGGGTGTATCGCTCCGATCCATATCAAATGTAAAAGAGACAAAGAGAGCAACGGGAGAGAGAGAGAGAGAGAGAAGGCAGCCGAGAGAGAGAGAGAGAATCGTGAGAGAGAGAGAGAGTCGAGAGAGAGCAGAAAGACGAGAGAGAGGAGGGAATTTTCGAACGGTGGGGCGTATCGTATACGCCTCACCCGTATATACTCCTCTCGAACCGGTTCGTCTGGAATTAAATTGGACCGGGTTTGAAGTAAGATGTGCCGCACGGCATATTGGGATGAGCGCGCGGCATAATAACTCGACTGCATGAAATTTTTCGAGTTGCCACGGCGCACGGCACTTCACATGCCACGCACGGCATACTGGGCTACCTCGACAGTTTGAATTCTGAAAGCGATTCCTGACAATCGAAGCAATGACGCTTGACACACACACAAAAAAAAAGGGAAAAACAAAAATAGGAAAATCCTACTGCTCTTCTTCTTCTTCTTCTTTCGGACCATTCATCCTCAGTCGCTCCCTCCGTCGGACGCGTCGTTTGCCCCGTCCAAACGGTCGTCGAAACCATTCGCATTCCCTTTGAAATCCTCTGCGGTATCGCTAGACAAGCACTCCGGTGCGAACCACGGATCGTTCTTGTCGTCCTGTTGGTCGTACGCGAAGTCCTGCAGGTTGGACACTGCACGGCGGAGGGTGCAGATAGTAGATATCAACCTCGAGATTTGATCGTTGAGTTGCTCAATCTCCTCTCGATAAAAGGCCATCTCAGCCTCTAACGAAACCATGCGCGCAGCGAGGTCGTTGTTTGCCATACTCGAATCTGTTTTGAACAAGGAAGGAGATGAAAAGACTTGAGGGATTTGAGAGTAATGCATGGAATGGGGCACCACAATCCCTTAAAAAGCAGTTCCAGCAGACGAAAGGGCATGCCTATATTAATGGGCACTCTTAAACCAGCCAACTGTTCTCGAAAATCGAAGAGGTGCATAGAAATTTGAAATGCCGCACGCCATACTGAATGCCCGCACGGCATTATGGCTCCAGAGGATTAAATTTGTTTTCTCGGAAATTGATCAGCTAGCCCCCAAAATCTCCTAGGAAATCAAAAACCCCCGCCGTCCTGCAGCAGAAATCTTCTAGGATGTTGCGTTTTGATTAAGAGGTTCCTTGATTCTTGTCCTCCGGGACTCGCGAAATTTCTCATCCCCCGAGGACTCGCTGTATTCGCATTTTTTGTAGTATTCGTCCTCCGGGACTCGTCATAATTTACCTCCGGATTTCACTATAATATTTTTGACTCACAATGTTCTCGTCTCGAATTTTTAGTCCCCCGAAGACTCGTCTCGAATTTTCAAAGCCTCCCAAAGGCTCGTCTCGAATTTTTAGTCTCCCGAAGACTCGTCTCGAATTTTCAAAGCCTCCCAAAGGCTCGTCTCTAATTTTTAGTCTCCTGAAGACTCGTCTCGAATTTTCAAAGCCTCCCGAAGGCTCGTCTCGAATTTTTAGTCTCCCGAAGGCTCGTCTCGATTTTTTTTTTAAGCCTCCCAAAGGCTCGTCTCTAATTTTTAGTCTCCCGAAGACTCGTCCCGAATTTTTAGCCTCCTGAAGGCTCGTTTTGCATTTTTCACAACTCCCTACTAGCACTCAATCTTCTCGAGTTTATGGCGTGGTTTTACTTGTTATCCTCCGGGACCTGTTACGCATGCATCGTCCCAACTGAACTACGTTGGTCTGATCCCTACAAACGGGGTACGTAGGCAGCTCCACGAGCGCGACCACCAATGTCATTTACTTGCATTTTCAAGCATTTTGTTCAAAGACTTTAGAGCAACGGATCGGGATGCCTATTCTTTAAGCGTCACTCGTATCAAACCAATGATATCCGAGTTACGTTAAAGAGGGACTACTGTAGACACCCCAATCCGAACCTCGAAGGGTCTTTGTCCACCCCGATGATGAAATAAAGGAAACGGTGCCTTAACGAGCTTGAATGAGGGATTCTCTTGGCCCTAAACAAATCCTCAGCCCAAGTAAAACAAAAACCCGAAAGCCCAGAAAAAGCCCAAAAGCCCTGGACTGGACCTGGAACGCCGCACGTGACACCTCTACACCGCACGGCATATCAAAAATCAATACTCCGCACGCGATCATGAGGTTAGTCGCACGGCATTTCATGAAAAGTTCTGACTGGCTCAGAAAGCTGTCGGCCACGTCTATTTGAGCCACAGCTACAAAACGGCTCAACCGAAAGCACACTTCTGGCCCACCCAGAAAATACCTCCAACATTTGAAATTCAAAATCCATGGCTCTTGCCTATAAATACACCCCTCCACTCAAGAGAAAAGGCCGCTTGATCATTATTCTACCATTTCTCTCTCTTCTTGCTTTTACAACCAATTCCCATTTCCAAGTCTTGAGAATGTTGCCCTCAAAAGACATTCTCTAGATCCATTTTTCTCTTCACCATCAAAGTTAGTCTCTCACTAACTTTGAGACCCCAACTACCTAACATACCCATCTATTATACATATCCATCTTCCTCTTTTCTTTATCAACCTCACCGACGCTCATTCATCATCTTCCAACACACCCATCCATCACCATCCTCGTTCAAGCTCGAGATCAAAGGTAAAAACTAAGTTTCCTTTGGCTAGGCTTTGTCCTGGCCCTGAGGGGACTCTCCTGTTGATAGGCTTAACCCCTTTTGGTTAAGATCTGATCTAAAACCATTTTTTTACAAAGCAAAACAAGTCCTATGTGCTGAGTAAGCTACGCCGTGCGGCGCTTTGAAGCGTCGCACGGCATAGTAGACTCACACGTACGTCATTTCAGTTAATTGCTGTTTTCATGTTCAAACTGTCTGGATCATGATCGTCTGTTGCTGGATTTGTTTCTGTGCACCAATAGTAGTCTCGGAACGAGACCATATCTACAAGCCATGTTTTATCATCTTGAGTAAACTCTATCAATCTTTTTGAATGAACAAACGTATTAAAAGTGGTTTTCTACTCGTGGCCTGGTGGAATGGTACGGTTCTGAGATGATCTGACGGCTGTGAGTCTTCTGATGTTTTGAAGGAACACCGTGCGTTGTACTGGGTACACCGCGCGATGTTGTGAAAACAATAAAAGCCAGATGACAGGATCAGAACCACGCACGACATATCATAAGGCCGTGCGTCATATATCAGTATGCCGTGAAGCAGAAGATGGTGATCCAGACAGCATGTTTAAAAGCTTTCCTTATTTATATCTTCGTCACATCATCCTTCATCATTTCTGTACAGTAAGCACCACGCGCACGACAAAGTGGTATATTTCCTCTTGTTCCCCTTTCCCATATATATATATTTTTTTGAGGTTTTCCAAATAGTATTAAATCCCCCATTTAAAATGCTTAGTAGAGACCGGTTTTCGCCGGGCGAGCGGGGTGCTTTTTCAACAAAACCTTCCCCGTTCGTAACGTGGCTCCCGGATCCAAAATCTCAACGTTTTCGTTAGACCAAAAGCCTTTTTCTCTCAAACAAACTCTCGGTTTCTCGGATCATCCATCTCAAAAATCCAGGTGGCGACTCATCAAGCGCGCTTCGGGCGCGGGATCCCACAGTCGGCCGTGACATTGTTCCCACGGCCTCAACATCATTTCTTCACCTGTGAAGCCTGTTGCTTGAAAATCTCCCTGAGAGATCGATTAGCCGACCGCCAAGTCTATTCCTCGGCCGCAACATCATTTCCTCGACCGCCAGATCGTCTATTTTCCAGATTCTGGAACGTTCTGTCAATCGTTCGATCCGTTCACAAAACCCTAGCAGCCAAATCTCGATGCGTTCGGGCTACGTTAGAGGATTGTCTTGAAGAGTTTGTATCACCCTATAACTCCAATTCCAATCGTGTGTTTTGATTGGTTGAGTTGTGTCATCCCTATGCCTATATAAAGGGACCTTTGGGTTCTGAAATTAAGTTCACACACCCTCTCAAGCCACGAAATTCTGCAAAAATACACTCTCAAATCCCCTCTACAAAAGCCCCAACCTCCCGAAGGCAGCCACTAATCCGACGATCAAACCCCAAAGTTCAAACCCTAACCCTAGGGTTTTCAAGAAGCAATCAGTCAATCCCCTCAATCCGAAGCAATCAAGCCACTGAGGGATCAAGGTGGCGAGGCTCAGGGGCCTCTGGTTCAATTTATTTTCTGCCTTTACGCTTAAATCGTAGCTTTCTGATTATCTATTAGTTGTAAAGTCTGGTGTGAGGAAGAACATCGGTCGGATCTTCGATCCATCGGCCGGTACATCAAACCAGGAGGATCCCTCGGCCGTGACATCCATTCACCGGCCGCGAGATCCATCTCCCTAGGACAGTCTGTTTTATTCCTGCTTTCTGATGCATGCTTTACTTATCGTCTCGGCTCACCTTATTCACTGCTTAAGGCTTAATTAAATAGATTACATGTTAGAATTTAACAATGCATGCGCTAATCTTATGTCGAATAATTAAGGGCCAGTCTAACGGCTGGGCAGAGAGGAGTGCTTAACACCTTCCCCTCATTGTATCTTTGGCTCCCGTACCCAGAATCTCTATCTATTTTTCCTAGTTTTCTTAAACTAGGTGGCGACTCTATTTTGATGATAACCATTATCGCGTGGCGATGTTCCTAGCCATGGGAATGTCCGCGATCTTGGTTTATGAAGCAAACAACCAAACAAACAGCAACGATCAAACTATATGGCGATGCCCCGCTTTCGGGAGGTGTCTACAAAGTCATACTAATGGAGTTAGCGTAATGCCTATTTTTTGGGGTTTCTTGCTACAATCCCAATTGCTCAACCATAGATGCATTTAGTAGCCAACAAGTTTGAAATACAATTGATTGTTCGGTAGGAGAGAAGGCCAATTTTTTATATCTCTCTTTTTTGTGTGTAATGTATTACTATAGGTATTTTTAATATTTCTTTCCATCGTTTTTGCGAACTCATTTTTTTTGGAATCCTCCTTTAAAAAATATCACCTTTTTTGGCAATTGGCAATCCATGGCGAACATACCATGCTAACTGTAGATTATGTGGGAAGTCTAAATAGGTGGTTGTCTTCTCGACAGTTGATGGCTAGCTAAAGCAAAATCAAGACCTGGGGTTTGAAAGTGTGGGCACATGCCCCTGAAAATCGGGAGCGCCCTTTTTGGAAAAGCGCGGCGAAAAGCTACAATTCAAAGTCACCACTTGGGTTTTAGCGGTGAATCACCCAAGGAACCGAACTTGAAACGTTTGCTACGTTTTGATTGGAAAAGGTTTGTAGACTGGTCCGTCGTCACCTTTGATATCTGAGGTTCGGGAGCCAGATTACGAGAGGGGAAGGGTTTTAAGGCACCCCTCACGCCCAATCCGGAGATCGGTCTCTACTCGGGCATTTGTAAAACATTTGCATTTTTCTCTCTTTAATCATTTTTTAGCCAATTAGGGCGGAGGAACAGTTAAAGGGGATTAAAACTATAACAAGTTGGTAGGATGCGACAAAATGGCATGCTTGCTTATTGAAACAGTTAGAAAAGACTGAAAACAGACTCCTGTGGGAATTTTAGACAGACTAGAAGACACCGTTTCGGAGTGACGTGCGCAGGAAGAAACCAGCATGCACTGCCCAAGTCACTGCATGCTAACCTGACCTGCGTACGCCATTCCATCACCAGTGTGCGCCAGTAAGCCTAAGCCCACAGCTCTTATTTTCAACCCTCTGGGCTCTGGAAATGACCAGTTCACACCCAGGACAAACCAAGCAGTTTATAAAGCAGTTAATATACAGATATAAGTAGTTTAAAAGGGCTTTAGAGCCACAAAATGAACAGAATACCCCTTAAACAGTGAGGGGACAAAAGCATAGGCCAATGTCTAGTTGCCATGCAAGGGCCAGCCACTGGACAAGGACTTACTGGCGCAAGCAGGTGTAAGGATACCGTACGCCAGTTAAAGCCACTTGATCAGTGCTTGGCTTTGCATTTTTTGGGTTCTGGAACAAGACCAGAAGGACCCCAGAGGCATTCCAAAGTAGAAGAAATGACTGCAGAACAATAAAACTAGCAGAACTAACTATGGAAAGCAGTAGACTGGTTCTATCATGCATACAGGTGATGAGAATAGAAAGAAATACATAAAATAGTTGGACACTGACCCCCACGCCAGTACTGAACATACCACCATAACTGGCGTACGCATACTTGCGACCGACGTGCGCCAGTTCCAACCACACACGGCTTTGAAACCTTACTAGCTTTAGGGCCAGGACTGGTATTGATTACCAGCCTTGACCCTGCCAGCCCCCTCAGGGATCAGAACAGAGAGTTTTCAAAGGTGGTATACGTTTGGTTTCTTTGAGCTTGTAAGTGTGTTTGAGCTTTTATCTTGTGATTTTGATGGATGGATGAAGGATGTATGTGTGTAGAAGTATGTAATGGAGGCTTGTTTATCACTTTCCTTAGTTAGGAAATAATGAACAAGAGGTTAAAGGAGTTGAAACTTTAACCTTGGCTCTTGAAGTTGGTAACCCCTTGCATATAAATGCAAGGGGGGTATTTATAAGGGAGAGGGGGAGAGATAACCAGCTGCAAAGGGGCTGGTTGGGATGGAGTGGAAGTCTCTCATGCATTAAATGCATGGGACAAGGTGATGGGAGTTGTAGGAGAGAAGGGGGAACATCCCCTGCCTGAGCCCACTCATCAGACGGCTGCACAGTGTACTGGGGTGCCCCAAAAGTCCTGTGAACGTGGCTGAATAAAGGTGATGGGACTACCTTTGACCGGCGTACGCCACTCCATGACCAGCGTGTGCGGGTCTCTGCCTAGTCAAAGGTCAAAGCTGACCGATGACTGACACGTGGCAAAGGACCAGCGTACGCCAGTGGGGTACCAGCGTGCACAGGTAAGGTTTTGCTGTGGTTTTCTGGCTCTGGTTTAAAGGGCTTGAAAGGGATCTGAAAGGGTTTTAGAACACTCAAAGCTCAAACACACTAACATTCTCGAGGTGTTCTTGATCTTACTCATCATCGGGGAATTAAAGACCGTAAGTAAACTAACCTGGACAGTCAAGAATAGGGTGTCTACAGAAAGTGCAAAGAGTACAATCAGATTAATGCCATGAAACAATAGCCGCTAAACATATAATACAGTAATGGATCTTATTTTTTTTATTCTTGTATCTTCTTCTATGTATAAGAGTTTCTCTATGCACATTCGAGGTGGTTACCAAGCTATGATGTTACGTTTGTATACTCTATAATGTCACATTCATTGAGATTCCGACCTACGATGTTATGTTTATATACTATTAGGCACAATTTGTTTGCTCACACCTAACTAAGGTCACTCAAAATCATATTGAATAACGAATTCTTCGATATTGACTTGGATTTTGGTAAATACTTTGGATTTTGGCTACTCCGATCTTGGATCTAATCTAACTTTAAAAAAAATATTATATTCAAGTTAGGCTTTTGATTGGAAAGCTAGGTTTTGGGTATTTATAGGGTGTTGACAAATTAGATGTAAATGTAAGCTATAAAATCCCTTCTGGATTAGGGGACTTTAAGTTCAAGTTGCCTGAGTAACGCTATAGTTTTTGTAATTTTTTACCATCTTCCTAATGAGTGACAATATTGGAGAGAAGTTAGCTTCTGAGAGAAAATCAATGCAATGATTGAAGGTTTTTTACCGCCAATCAACTGATTGTGTGGTGCCCTAATTTTAGATTATGTGTGAATGATGGTTTATATATCTAGAGAGCCATTGATGGTGTATTTGGATGCCTCTGCAAGCTTGGTAAGGTAATTTCATTTGTTGCAGTCATTTACTTTTGTAAACTATCTCACTTTTTTAGTAAAGTCTCTCAACTTTTTTTGGGATCTTCAAGTATGTTGTCTTAGACGTCTAACTACTTATTGATTGGCATTTGATTCAGGCATTGTTCTCGGTAACAAGTTTACGTAGAGATGGAGGTTGAAGGACCTTATCTTTCTCTTCATGTCGAAGTGGGGGAGGGCAAGTTGCTGTATGGGATTAAGCCACAAATATGGCACGGTCCACCAGGATAGAGCAGCTCAACTCATCATTTGTCTCCCTTTGTGAAAGCATTGATTTTAATTTCTATTTTTGGCCACACCAAATAACTTTCTTTCGTAATGTACCCTTTCCTATTAACAATTTTTTTCATTGGGGTTGGACATTGTTTTTTTTTCCTTTCGGTTGATTAGATATAGAAGATTTGTTTCTCCTTTCAAAGTAGAGAAAGGGAGCGTGCATTTTGATTCCCGTCTATGCTATGTTCATTTCGTTGGTGTTGAACCTGTGGGTGGCTGTAACTTTTGTTTTAACTATTTCATTTTAGCCAAAATTACACACACCTCGACCAAGAAAGAAAATTACACACTCCTCGATAATTCATTTTAATCATGTTCAAAAACGTGTTGCGTCGTGCCTTCAAGCACGGGAAATTTCTAGTTATTCTAAAGGGTCATAATTAATTGGAATATTTAAATATTCATCCTCTTTTTCCATGCCATGTAAGAAATCATCCCTCCCTTTTTTCATGCTTATGTTTTCATCCTTGCAATATGTAAATTACCTTTATTACCATTTATACTATTTTATATATTTAGAGAGGGGGGGGGGACTTTACTGTTTCCTAAATTAATGAGATTTGGATGAATATGGAAGCATATTAAATGAGATATAAGAGGGGAAGAGAGGAGGATTTTCAAATTTTCAAATATCCAACAAACAAATCCCACTAATTTCTCGTTCCATTTAGTGCGGATGTTATCTTATGTTAAACCCGGTATATAAGGTCCCACGTATGGAGTTTAATAACCATTGCAGTTATGATGGTTTTAGTTTTATAGTAAATTATTTGTATCATTTACCATGAATCGGATTTTAATATTTTTCCCATTTCATGCTAAATCACTTGCACCATCACCATGAAATGTTTGTTCAAGTCATGATTTTAATGTTCACGATGAAAAGGTCTTTGGCCATCAGCTTCGTGGATTATAGGTATTGGCCAACCAAACATGATAAAGTGACCATGTTTTATGAAATTAACATGATAAGTTGACCACATTTTTGCATGTATTAATCATGTTAAAATGCTCACGTATTATTCAAAAAGGTCACATTTTTAATTGATCTTATTCCATGAAACATGGTTAAATTACCATCAAAACAGGTATTATCATGATCAGCATTTCATGGTTAAATTACCATGTCGATTTCAATGTTTTAAGTTTAATTCTTACAAAGCTTACAGACAAACTCGTTTCATGGTAATTTACCATGAATTGGAATAAAACTAAAATAAACCAAAATCAAGTTTTCTTGGTGAAACCCAAATCAGAATACCTGAGGATTGGCATGAACCCACAATGGACAATACATAATTCATGATTTCTCAGAGAACCGACCAAGATTCAGTGGGGAGCCGCCCTATATATAATCTCAACTTTATGCATACATACTTCTCGATTTGTAAAAACAAAGTAAGACCGGAAAAGTCCAATTTTTACAGTTCGTGATTGGAGAAACAATACTAAATGAAGACATAATAAGAAATTAAAAGACCATAGTTGAAGCAACAGTATTTTCCAGAAGGAGAGCCGTCGGTGATGGGACTGAGATCGGCCGGGCACCGCCGGTTTCCTCGCCGCCGTCCAGGACTCCAGATGGGTTGCGTCACCCTGACGAAATCTGTAAAGCGCCCCGATTTTGCCGCCTCGCCGATTGTGGCATCAGTTGCGGTGGGGACCAGTGGGGGGAGCCGTCGACGATGCGGAGTGGTCCATATTGAGAGCCGCCGGTGATGGGGACTGTGATGGGTAGAGTGGAGGAAATTTTGGGAGGAAGAATTTGGGATTGGAAGTCGGAATTTATGGGGAAGGATTGGGGGAGGAATTTTCGGGATATACACGCGAGATTTTTGAAGGTCTAGTAGTCGGAGGTGTCGAGATTCTCGCAAGGGCGAAATGGGTTAGGATTTCGTCCCAAAATTCAACGCTACATATATATATATATCAACAACAAAAGGGCAATAATTGGATAAAAACTAGTACGAGGACAAAATCATAATTAGTTCAAACCGGGAGGGCGAAATCTTAATTCTCTTATGCTTCTAGGATGAATAATTAAGCCTCCCTAATTAATTTTTATTTCTGGGGCATCATAATTAAGTATCTGCTCTTTATTTAGGACCTTGTAGAGTAGAAATTTGATTATGAGAGTTCTAGAGATAAAAATTAATTATGACCCTTTACAATAAAATGATCAGAAAAATAAAATTTTTGCACCGGTTCAAAAAGATTAAAAATTGGACTACTTAATTTTTTAACCATATTTTTTACTATAGAAACAGTCTAAAAAAATTAAGTGCTCCAATTTTCAATCCGTTTGAACCGGTGTGAAGATCTTATTTTTTTGATCATTTTATCCTAAAATGTCATAGTTAAGTTTTGTCTTTAAGACATTCATAATCAAATTTCTTGTAACGCCCCCAATTTCCGAGTACGTTAAAAGGACAATTTTATTGAAAATCTAGATAGAGTCTGGCTCATTATTACATCATAATTCTCACAAGAGTACTATTATTCAACAACAGGAGGGTAACTAAGGTTCCTAACTACTGCTCCGCCTGCTCCTCCATTCTAGCCAGCTCCTCTGCTCCAAAGGCCTCCAAGGTGTACAGCTCACCTTGATCATCTACAAAGTCTGACATATTATACCAACGTCGCCACCGATATAATATGTCAGGGTCACCAAAGGTAACACCATGAGCTACAAAAGCTCAGTAGAATAATCTCATACCCGCTAACCCATAACTTACAAACAACGAATCATACAGATAACGTTATCTGCACAGTGCATGCTTATCTAATAAAATAGTTAACAAGGACACATCCACATTCATTATTAACTATCGTTGGTGTCCGTGTCATCAGAGTTTCTCCTACGCAGCATTTCGTAGACCGTGTCACCATTTCACTTTTTATTTCCAAATCAACATTTCGAAAATCACATTTAACACACCCAGTCTCGGTTCCGCCGCTCCGGGTTCCCGAGTATCCGCACAATGGTTCCGCCGCTCCGGGTTCCCATTGACACACAAACTTTACATTGGCTCCTCTCCACGGATAACCAAGCCATTCCTCGGATCCGCCGCTCCGGGTTCCCGAGTATCCTCACCATGGTTCCGCCGCTCCGGGTTCCCATTGACACACAAACTTTACATTGGCTCCTCTCCACGGATAACCAAGCCATTCCTCGGATCCGCCGCTCCGGGTTCCCATGGGACACACACACACACACAACTCACATAATGACTACCACAATCGGTCATTATGTAATTTCAAAAATATTTTACCAAGTCATTGCCTTTAATCACACCCTAGGTGTCATGTCTCTAATTTTCTCGATTTTCGTGTCTCGTATTCATGCTTAGACTCCACGGTGGAACTTTTCCACATAATTAACATAAATCATTTAATTTGAAATCTTGAAACTAAACTAGCAAGATCATCCAACTCTATTTTATTTAGCATGCTCATTTTATCCTTAATTTCACATAATCATGCTCAAGCAATTAACACACAATCTAAGGCATAGTGTCACATGGACGGGACACCTTTGGAGTGGAAAACCACTTATGCCTTATCACATATTAAGACAAGTAAATCTAATAATCCTATAATCATGCTTATCCTTCTAAAAAAATTTACTAACTACCATGCATTGGATCATAAAAATAAATACTATCTGTCTTCTTTTTTTTATACGAGGGATAGAGTAGAGGTATTCTACCTTTCTTCTTGGCGGTGGGTACGGCTACGGAAAAAGTAAGTACGTCGGATGGAGTAACTTCCTACAGTGGCTTCCGGTAGCTTCGAAAGAGAAAGGTTTCTCTCGAAACTAATTCTTGACTAACTTCCTAACTTTTTATGGATCGAAGGGTGGTTGAGTGGCGGTCTAGTGGCGGCTTAGGATGAGTTTCTTGAAGAACTCAAGAACAAAGGAAGAACTTCAAGAACAAAGTAAGAATACTAGATTTTCTAGAGAGAGAAGTTGAATGGGTGAAGGTGTGAGTTGAATGGCAAAGGTGGGGTGCTATTTATAGCAAAAACTTGGCTTATTATCCAAGGGATAAATTTTTCCCTAACAATTATTGTCCAAGGGACAATTTTTGAAAGGTATGGCTTTGAAAGCATGCCATGACTTGTCATGTCCAACCCTTTAGGCTTAAGGCTAAAACCTAGGTTATTATGAAGGTTTTCTAGCCTAACCTTGTCCTTGGTTAGCTTACTTGCAAGAAGAAACAAAATGATTAGCTAGTTTTATGTTTAAAGTAACCTAAACATGGGTTGGCAATTGGTTATTAGGCTTAAGGCTAAAGGTAGCTTGTACAAGAGTACAAGTACAAGCATGCACCTCACTCCTCCTCTCTCCCCTCCAACCGGCCTCTCTCTCCCTCTCCTTTCTTCTTTTTTTTTTTTTTTTTTGGTATCTTATGTGCCTATGTGTATAACCTAAGTACACTAAAGTATCAAGTAGGTTTATGAGTCTAAGGAAAGAGGAAATGATTATGGTGAGGTTCTAAATGGTAAAAACTTTGTCCCATGGATAATCTTTCTCCTAGAAAGCAAACCTAGGTTTATTTAGGCATGCTTAAGTACTAAGTAGTCTTATTAGGCCTAAAAGAAGTAATGACATGGCTAAGGCTTTCAAGTGATAAGCATTGACCAAAGGTTAAAATTTTCCTAGGAAACTTTTATCCAAGGGGCATACTAATATAAGCTTAAAGAAAAATTAGAAATGTAATTAGGTTGGCCAATTTAGGGTTAAGGCTATTGTTCTTAGACCTGCATGTGGCAAGACTAGTTTACCTCTTTTTGAAACACTATAATGGCTTCCTATATTTTTTTCAATACCTAATTGACTAGCCTTATCAATTTAAGTCTTTTATTAGCAAGACTAGTTTTTATTACCCAAGGGATAACTTTTCCCCTAACAATTATTAACCAAAGGTCCACATAAGGCTTTGAAATGACAAAACATAAGGTCAAATGATTGTTTCTAATGGTCTATTGTTTTAATTAGGCTTAGGAGGGTTCACAAGGCTCAAAGATGGTCAAAAAGGTCCACCTAAGGTTAGGGAAATGTAACTAGTTGAATCGGTAGTTTGGTTCCCTCAACTAATCGGTTGGAAACTAATTCTACATGCCACGTAGGATTTCTAGCCAAGAAATATAATTTTAAGACCTTATTTCAAATACTAGGAAAATATACAAGTGTTTTTATAAGCATACTTGTCTTTAGAAAATGACTAGATTGTCCGGTGTTAAAAGATATAATTTTAAAAGTCTCAAATCTAATTATGACGGATTATTAGAGATTAAAAGGAAATTTTAAAAGAAATCCAAGTAATTAAAATAAAATTCAAATATTTAACGAAATTTTTATTTACCAAAAATCAGGGTCGTTACATTTCTGCTCTCTAGGATTCTAAATAAATAATAAAATAATAAATAGTTGGATGAACAATGCCGCGTTTTTTTACCATGGGACACTGTAGCAAAGTTAAGGAAATTGTAAAATAGCGAGGGAAGGGAAGAGGCTGATGCAAGAGAGAATTTGCTAGTGAGGATGTGGGGCTTATCTTTCAAATCTGTTGGACAATCTAGAAGGAAAGGAATAGATGTGTTTCCAATGACAAGAACCCAAGACCAGAAGTGGTGATTGAGCAGGCACGAGGAGCTAATGTGGACTATGTACAAGCTGTTTGTGATCAAGTGCAGAGGAGTTCTACTACACTACCACAGGTGGAAAGGTGGTCCCCGCCTCCTCCATCGGTGTTGAAAATTAATTGTGATGGAGCGTTTAAAATCTTCCTGCAGCCTTGATATCTTTGACATAATTGTTAGAGATAGTGGTGGATCAGCTCACGGTTGGCCTTGTGGCAGAGTTATGGTATCTTCGGTTTTGGAAATTGAAGCTTGGGCCCTTAGAATTGCCTGCAGTATGGCAAAGGAGCAGAGCTTCCCTGAGGTGATCTTTGAATCTGATTGCAAGGCTCTTATCAACTGCTTCAACAAGCCCAAAGTGAAGTGCCATGGGAGATTGTTACGGTTGTAGTAGACATCAAAGATTGGGCGAAATCGAGGAAATGGTCATTCAGCTGGCGTGGTCGTGCCTCAAACAAAGCTGCCCATTGGATTGCATCGCGATGTATAGATAGGAAGATTCTGATTTTTACAGGTTATATTTCGCCCGAATTACAATCTATCTTGTACGCTGACTTGATCTGAGTTTTTAATCCAAGTGACATATTAAAAAAAAAAAAACATTTAACGAGAATTGAAGTAGCGTTTTTTATGCGGATGTTCTTATTGTGCCCATGTGCTATAATTGTACGCTTCGTACGTTACTTCTTCCAGCCTATGTGCGCAAACCCGGGCCCTATGGGCCATGGCTGCTTCTTCCTTAGAAATTGCAACATATTTTTTTTTTTAGGAAGAAATTGCAACATTAAAAACAGGTTCTAGATCTGCAGCCAAAAGTGACAAAAGGAAGCTTCGGTTTGGAATTGGGTAAATTTCACTTACCTCCCCTGAAATTTCTAACAATGAGAGATAAATCCCCTCACGTTTCTGAAATTGCACTTAGCTCCTTTGTCAAACTTGTTGGCTAATAGACGATAATAGAGCACATGAATGTACAATTTAACCTTTTTATTGACCTCCCATGGGGTTTCTAACAATAGCAGGTACTTCTTCTTCTTCTTCCTCCCTCTTTTTCTCTCTCTCTCTCCCTTATATAAATTAAGCTATAATTTAATTAAGTTATTTGAGTTACTGCAATAGTTATTTAGTTTAGAATTTAGGGCAAAGTTTACTTTGACCCCATGTGGTTATCGCTATGTGCGGATGCCTCCCTCATGGTTTAAAGGTGAACACATAACTTAATTGTGGTCTGTAAAAATGAGCAAATAGACACTTTTCCGTCAATTTTAACGTGAAGTGTTATACACGCGCCTTACAAACGTGTGAGGCAGTGAAAATATATAGATTTATGACCATTTTGCCCTCAAATGTCTAAAAAATCCACTCTCTTCTCCATTTCCTCCGCCCACCACGGTTTCCACCATTTTTTCCGGCGAACCTTTAGCTTCACCACAAATCCAGATGGCGAACCTCCTGTACTCTTCGTCGTTGAAAAACCCCAACGCCCAAACCCCGTTCGAGACGAAATCGATGCGCCTCTGGTCCCCGAACATCTTCAACTGCATATCGATCGAAACCGTAGCTCTAATCTTGGACCCCACTTTCAAAACCCAGTGATTATTACCCTTGTTATAGTCGTCGGCATCAGCATTCTTTGTGTGAACACAGAGAATTTGGGTTTGTTTCGATTCTTTGCATTGAGATTTTTGGCTGCAATTTGTTTTTGATCCACTCAATTTGTTTCTCTTTGATTTCCTCGTATTTCCCCACCTGGGTTTGTTTCAATTTCTCAATTGTAAAACATAATTTCGACCATTTGGGTTTCTTGATTTGGTTTTCTATTCATCTGGGTTTTTATTGCAATTTGCTCCCGGAAACAACTAGATTAGCATCCATCAAGTTCGTTTATTCTTGTTTTTATCTTTTTGTTTCCACCTGGGTTTGTTTGAATTTGACTACTCCGTATTTTGTATTTTGTAGGTTTTTAACGGTTGTTGACAGATTGTAAAGGGATTTAGATTCATTTGTATTTGGTTTGTGATGCAACAGCCGTTTCAAAACAAAAATGGGAACCGCCGAGAAGAGATAGAGAGAGGATGAATGAGATTGGGTTGGAAGGGGAGTCAACTCGGTGGAGGGCGAGGGGAGTCATTGCAAAGCCCTCGTTTTGGGGCGCAGCAGAACCCAAGCTGTGACCAGCTCACAACATAGTTATATATACAAGGGTATTTTAGACATTTTGATGTTTCCGTTAACGGCGTAAGCGCTGAACCCCCTTTTTAAACCACGGATAGGTTATGTGTTCACTTTTGAACCATGAGGGGGTATCTGCACATGGCAATAACCATAGGAAGTCAAAATATACTTTGCCCTAGAATTTAATTTAGTTATCCCAAAAAATGAAACTTTACATCATTATATCTCTAATTTCTTATGAAAATAAACTTAAAAATTATATTTTTAGCCTATTTTTGTAAATATTTAAATTTCTAGTTTGAGATTCCTAGTTTCATTGAAGTTGTGAAAATTTAATTCCGAAAAAATTCTAAAGATATTTGTTACTGATTGAGAACCTGTTACCTTTTTTCCAAATATGATATTGTTGCTTTATAAATTGAATTGAATTTTATTAGGACATCCTAGTCAAAATCATTATTGTAAAAAAAAAAGAGGGATGTACCTAAGTCCTTTTCTGAAAAATATGAGAGTAATTTTGACATGTGTACTACTAATTTAAACCAGCCTCGATTAGCAACTAGATTCTTTATCCATAGAATTTTTTAACACCATGAAACTCTTAATCTTTTACTCACAAATTTGTCGTACAAGATCCAAAAGTTTGGAAAAAATGCGGTTGGGGAAAAATGATGGTTTGGCTAAGAAACTATATAAAGAGTTTTACTCTAATCATTTTTTTTTCAAACTTTTGGATGACATATAATCTTAATTTAAAGCTATATATTTTAGAGAAAAAAAATTCTTTGTAAGAACATTAAAAATTGAAGCTTCATGAAAATTGAAAGAAACTGTAATTTCTTTGTAGTTATGCCTATATATGCATTTGACTTCAAAAATTCAAATGTTTTTTCAAGTTTTGTAAAAAAAAATGCTCATACATGCATATTTAAAATCAAAGCAAATATGCGTTTAATTTTGAAGACACGCGTGCATGTAAGATAACTTGATCTCTTTTAAATAGTTTTGATTAGGAACATAAACGTCTTTTAAATTGAGTCTGGAAGGGCATTCATGTCATACCATCATTCTAAAAGGGTAAAATTGGTAATGACATGAATTTAATAGCTAATGTAAGCAATTTTCGTTATCTAGTAACGGTCTTCTAACAGCAAGGTGAAAATCTGCCGCTGAAAACTAAAGCAGAGGGGAGGTATGCAATTTTAAAAACATGAAGGGAGGTAAGTGAAATTTACAAAACAAGCAACAAGTTGTCTACTTTATATAGGGGTGTCCACGGTCCGGATCGGATCGGATTCGTATGAATCCAATCCTAATCCGTATCTCACGTTTTTTAGAAAATACAATCCAATCATAATCCAAAAGTCTTACGATTCGGTTTGGATTTTGAACCGTGAGTTACGGTTCGGTCCCGATTTTATCCACGGATTTCCTTCCATAAACATTAAACTCTAAAAAACGCAAAATTACTTCAACTACTATATTACATATCATTCCAAATTTCTAGTTCAAAATTCAGTCCAGGTTTCATCAGCCATTGTTACATCCACGGAGCAGCAGGAGGTTCTATTTACACAGTGGTAGTAGCTGACTACAAGTTATATATCAGAGAGGGAAGGCAGGTGAAGTAAAAGTAAGGAATTTCATATAAGGAGCAGATTTCCTTCGATCATTGTTATGAACTTAAAATTGTTAAAAAAAATTCATAACAAGTAGTAGAATTATAATTATTTATAAATATTACACACACACATATATATTTTTTAATTTTTTAAATATCTCACGGTTCGGTTCGGTTAATTCACGGATTTGAAATAAAAATCCAATCCTAATCCGTATCTCACGGTTTTTTAATTTTCAAATCCGTGTCCGGACCATTAATCTACGGACAAAATCCAAAAGGCACGGATCGGTTCGGTCCGGACCGGACCGGTTTCACGGTTCTCGATTTTTCTTGGACAGCCCTAACTTTATATAGGAAAATGATTTTGTCACACCTTTTTTTGCTAATGCCACTCCCCTGCAAGTGTATTTTTGCACCAAAAAATACACTTATAGATGAGCGACGTTAAAAAAAAAAGTGATAAAATCAGGAGCCTTTATATATACTCCACTATACTGGTAAGTGCATTGTCATTGTCAGCTTTATATATAGGGAATTGATGAGATCCTAATTCCAAAACAAGCAACAAGTTGTCTACTTTACTGGTTCATCAACTTGGAGAGAGAGAGAGAGAGAAGATGCCTTGTCTTGACATCTCTACAAACGTGAGCTTGGACGGGGTTGACACTGATTCAATCTTCTCTGAAGCCACAAAAGCTGTTGCTTCTATCATTGGAAAGCCAGAAACTGTAAGTCTCTCTCTCTCTCTCTCTCTCTCTCTCTCTCTCTCTCTCTCTCTCTCTCTCTCTCTCTCTCTCTCAAATTGACAAAATAAGCACCTAGTCAATGGCCTCGATCGATCAAATAAGCACATGGATTACAGGTGGCGCATTGAGTTTGGGAGCTTTATCGATGATGGTGGATTTCGAAATTAATGGCCATGTAGTAGAATAGAAATAGAAATGATACGAAATTTTACACGCGTTAGGAATTGTAGTTATACAAAAAACAAAGATCTAAACAAAAAATAGATGTTATGTAGCTAGGGTTTAATCCGTGTTTCACTCTATTTTCAACAAAACCATTCATATTGGACCATTGGTGTTTAATTGAACATACCTTCATTTATACTAACATCTATAGAAGTGAATTAAGCATTTAATTTCATTTTTATCAAGTGTTTTCCACTGGGGGAGGGGTACTCTCTTTAACCAATATTTTCGCTTTGAAAGAGGGCAAGAGGGTAATTCCACATACCAACTCACCTAGGCAATTGTTGACTACACTACTACAAAAACCTTAAAAGATGACACTCAAAAAATTGAAACAATGACAGTTTTTGTAAAACTGTCATCGAAAATATGATGGTAGACTTTTGATGACAGTCCATCTTACAAACTGTCATCTTTGCGATATATGATGACGGTTTAGAATAAAAGTGACATTATTATCTTTTTCTTTAATGTCAGTTTTTGCTTAAAACTGACATTAAAACATGGCGCTTCCGGAAGCCCATATGGGAAACCTTTTAATGACAGTTTTCCTTAAAAGCGACATTGAAACTAAGCCCTTTTAATGACAGTTTTAATTAGAACTGACATTGCAGTTGACCATAAAAGATGACAGTCAAAAAGAGTCATAAAAACATATAAGATGATAGTTTAAAACTGTCATCTTATACTTTCAATGTCTACGATGACAGTTTCATCCAAAACTGACATTAAAAGTGCTCATCTTAAAATTTTTGAAAATATAGTATACATATTTTTGTTTGTCTTTTGTTAACAATAAGCGTGCCAGCTCAGTTGGTAACATGCGCGCGAGGAACTTAAGTTCTTGAGTTCAAGTCCTGGGGCAAGCAAATATTTGCTGGCCACACAAGTGCCACTGGGCCACCATGCGAGAGGCACGTGGGTGCCACGTGAGTGACCACACATTCGAAATAGAATTGGTTTTTTTTTTCTTGAATGGAGAACAAATAAGATGACAGTTTAAATCCGTCATCTTTGCGATTAAAGATGATGGATTAAAACTATCATCTTTTATCACAAAGATGACAGGTTTAAACTGGCATCTTATATGTTTAATGACAGTTTTTTATTGTCATAACAAATCTAGACTTTTAATGACAGCTCCATAGATGACAGTTTCAAAACTGTCATCTTTCACATTTAATGACACTTTTAAACTGTCATCTTTTGCGATTATTGTAGTAGTGCTAGGGAGAGGCATAATGGACCCTTTAAACACACACACATAATACCCAAACTCCCGATGTTTTGGAATAACGTCGATCTATAACAATTTGTAACATGTACAACTTACCTATTCACCCATAGCTAGAATAATATGCAACTTATAATGTAGAAAGTCGTGAGATGGAACTGGGGGGTCTAGTGGCGGCGGCCGCCACTACAAGAATTTTAAAAAATGCAATTATTATATGTGAATATTTTTTTTATCTCCAACTTATATAGTCTCGCCACTGCTAGGTTTTTTTCCTTATTTTTTTTATTATATACTAGTCATAAATCTTCTATTTTTTTTTTCAAGAAATGAGACCCAAAAAAGTATTCCAAAACTAAATTCAATGGGCCAAAGTGAAATAATATAAATGATAATGTGTAATTAAGAAAAAAAAATTCCACACTCTAACCCTAAAACAACTTAACCTAAAAAAATTAAGGGAATTTAATTATTATGCCATTATTGATGCCCAAAATTAAAATTAGTCTTTTTTCGTACTCCATGTGTAAATGAAAAACATCATTTAGTTTAGTTTTTGTTATGTTATTTTAATTTTTTCTGGAGCCGATGACTATTAATAATATTGTAATGCATTTTTTTTATTTTTTTAGTATACATTTCGCCACTGATAGGGTAAAATTCTGGTTCCGTCATTGACTCGTAACAAATGATCCAAAATGCTACGAAACAAATTCAACCATAAAAATGTCTACCACGTGAATCATAGAATTTGGAACCAACCAGAAAATGCATGAATTCATATTTTAATTACACCCCATTTATCTCACAAAAATACGTGGCCAACAAGTACACATTTGTATACACAAATTTCTCTCTCTGATATTAATTCCACTGCTCCATCATGAGAAGGATTGAATATAGTTTTAAACTTCACCCTATATTTTTTACTTTTTAAATTTCTCATGTCAATATAAATCCAAATGGTCAAATATTTTGAGCAAGAGATTTGTGAAAAATGTTTTACTAGCCATAAAAATAAATTATTCTCAAGAATAAATAATTAAATTGAACGACTCTAGAATTTAATCTTCCAACTACTTCAGTGAAGGGATTTTTAGTTTTTTTTTTTTTTCACAAGCTAGGGGAGGTGAGGGACAGAACAAAAGAAAAACAATAATGCCAAATACTGTATAATAAAGCAACTAGCCGATTAAGGTGCGTGCCAGTGCCACCGGCCCACCACCTTTTGTCCTTGAAGTGCTAATCAATAAAGTTGAAAGCAAACCGTCAACAATAAAAGAAGAAATATGGGGTAAGTTCATGTCCCGTTTCTTATGGCCCACTCACACAGCTGTTCATAATTATTTTGATGGTAAAAAAAAAAAATTTGAAGGACCTAAATAAATTATTGAGTTTTTTTCGTTTATATCCCCCTAAATTATACTCCTTCCGTCCCAGTTTGTTTGTCCCTTTTTTTACTTTTTTACAACGTTTGACCTCTCAAAGAATTGTCTATAATTTTTAATTCGTAATGTTTTTAATATGCAATATGGATCTTGTTTGATAGATTTCAATTAGTTTTATTATAAAAAATCTTCAAAATCATAAAAGAAAAAATATTATAAAATGTAAGATATAAGTATATTTTTGAAAGACACGAATTTCGATAATTGGACAAACAAATTGGGACGGATGGAGTATGAATTTGGGGATGGTGTTATGCAGTAGTGTGCCCAGTATCGTGCTCATATGCATCTCTGAGCAGTCAGATCGTGCATCTGACAGCTCGGATCTCATCTCGATAATGAGCGGCTCTCGATCGTTGGTTGCCGAGATAATATCCGAGCTGTCGGATGCACGATCCAACAGCTCGGAAGTACGCAACACGGTGCTGCACAGCACCAACCCGAAGTTTTATTTTTCTACTTCTCCTCAAATCACGAACCCATAAGATAACATCTAAAGAATAATCTACGGTTTGAATCATTTTTGCAGGACCATAGTGGTCCACACAAATTGGGGTGATATCAGTTCGGTCGGTTCGATTATTTGACATTTTCTCCACCGAACCGACTAGTTCGGTTTTCCCATTTCAAGAACTGAAACCGACCGACAAAGTCATCGGAACCGACTGGTTCGGTTTCGGTCGGTTTCCGTTAGTTTCTCGGTTTAAGTTTGCGGATCTAAGAAAATACTAGAAAAAGAGGAAACAAAAACAATCTAAGACTGTGAAATGATGAACAGAAACAGATCTTTCATTGATCGCATTTCGTAATCCAAAAAAGAAGAAGTAAATACCCTCAAAATCTGAAACCTTAGGCTTTAGAACTCAACCACAAGATCTATAATCAAGGTGCGCGAGAGAGAGACGGACGACAGTCTTCAGAGATGGAGTTGTTGATCGACCTTCAGAGATGGAGTCGATCGGCGAGATGCTGCTTGGTTTTCGTAGAGGGAGTGAAACAAGGGAGAGAGAAGAGGAGTTGAAGAAGACAGCTCACGCCTCACCAGTCACTGCTGTATTGGACTGGACTATTGGGTATAAAGTGAATGACAATGCTACTCACACAACAATTCAAACACAACAACTTACACAACCTCTCACATACATGTGGGGCCCACGCATAGTAGTGTGTGTGGAGCCCACATGTATGTGAAAGGTTGTGTAAATTGTTGTGTTTGGATTGTTGTGTGAGTATCATTTTTGTAAAGTGAATAGGGTTAGAAGATGTTGAATGGTTGAGATTTTATAAGATATCAACGGTGGAGATCAAACATGTAATGGATATTATGTCATAGTCGGTTCGGTTTTAACCGAACGTCCACCCCTCAAACCGAATTGAAAATTATTTTGAGACTCTTAGAAAATCGAACCGAACCGAACCAAACTTATACCCAAAACCCAACCGAACCGACTACTTCGGTCGGTTTTTTCGGTTTTTCGTACCACCCCTACACACAAATATAAAAAAATTACTCCCTCCGTCCCTTTATTACAGTCCAGTATTCCATTTTGGGCTGTCCCTTAATAAATGTCCATTTTATAAAGTTAGTGGGTAAAAGTTGGTGAATTGTCTATTTTGTCCCTAAAAGTAGATTCCATTTTGAAAAGTTAGTGAGTAAAAGTGTAATGATGATGGGTAAGTAGGAAAAGTGGAGGAAAAAGTTGATGTGAAAGGTATAATGATGATATCTTTTTAATAAGTTGGAGTTACGAAGCAGGACATTTAAAAAGGGACGGAGGGAGTAATTAATTTCTTGCCCATTTAATGGATATTAATGATTTTTTCCCTTTTTGAGGGGCCCATTACAGGTTCTACAAAAATGATTCAAACAGCAAGTTATTCTTAAAAAAAAAATTATGGGTTCCTGAAAAAAATTAGTTCAATCCGGCTGAAAAAAATTAGTTCAATCCGGCTGTTTCAGAATTCGTAGGGTGCTTTTTGAAACAACCTTTACCGATTCAATCCGGCTGTTTCAGAATTCGTAGGGTGCTTTTTGAAACAACCTTTACCGATATCGAATTGTGTTAATTTTTTTCAGAAAGCCATAAAAAATATTTTAAGAACAATTTGCAATTTAAATCATCTTTGTAGGATCCGTAAGGGGCCCCAAAAAAACAAAAATAAATAACATGAGTTTTTTTTTTCATTTGATTTGTTGTTAATTAACAGATGTTAGGAATTAGACTTAATAGGTTGCAATGTTGGAGGACAAAGTAAACGATTTTTTTAATTTGAGGACGAAAAAGAAAAAAAAACGGTGTTCAATTTAGGGGATATAATAAAAAAAAAACTCATAATTATTTTCAAGATTTTAAAAGGCCGAGAACACTAATTTAAACATAAGTGTCAAAACGTACGTACATGAAAAAAAATGAGTTTATGTAAAAAGTTCAGGAGTCGTGCCTACCAAAGCATGCACCTACTTTTCTACCGAAGCATGCACCTGCTTGTGTCCGTCAGTACTGTAGATGAGTACATTAATCCTTGTATTTTCCATACTAAATGTCTTTCTCGTCATTAGCATTTGATTATTGTGTCATGTCGTATTGTATCTTGCCCTTTAAAAATATTAAGTCCATTCTAACTCCTGGCAATTCGTATGGTACCACATTTTTCCCGTACCCTTGTTAGAGTCTAATTTGGTCTTACAAGTTTTAAAGACATCTAACCATAACTCATAAATTTATGCATATAATTAAACAAGAATTGATATGGAGCACTCTTGTGTACCTACTTAAATATAAAGATAAAGTTAAGTAAAAGCTTCATTCTGGCCATTAGATTAAAAAAAATGAAAAAAAATAGTATAAAATACGGAGTAAAATAGTAAATGAGAGAGAGAGAGAGAGAGAGAGAGAGAGAGAGAGGCACACGAAACAAGAGATCTAGTTGAATCCTTTGTTAAATGTGAGTTAAACATCACCCAAGACTTCACAAACGCATTCGTTGGCTAGGAGGGATTTTTCAGTGCCGATCGTATATCCTACGTGGTACCCGCTCAGCGCATCTCAGCCGACCGATACACTTTTAGACGGCTCGGATTGAAATCCTCTCTCTCCTCTCACCCCAACACTTTCTCTCTCATTTTTCTCTCTCCAAATCTGAGCCGTTCAAACACGCAATGGATGGTGTACCTGCACGGCACTGGAAAAAAATTCGTTGGCTAGAGATCCATTACGCCAATGAATTTTGTTTCTTTTTTTCCAATTTTTTCGCATATCTTCCCTGAATATTGCATTATAGGAATGGCAAGAGATGGACATATATGCTTCAACATTATATTGCAGACACTAGCTTATAGTATTATTAGCAATTTTAATTGCAGTATGTGATGGTGGTACTAAAAGGTTCAGTGCAAATATCATTTGGTGGAAACAAAGAACCAGCTGCTTTTGCAGAGATAGTATCAATGGGCGGCATCAACTCTGAAGTAAAGAAGAATCTGATCCTCACCATTGGCACAATCTTACAGGACAAGCTTTCGATTTCAAGGTCACGATTTTTTCTCAAAGTTTATGATACGACTGCAGGGCGTCACCCTTCGAAAATATGATTCTTTCAATGTGTTTCATCAGAATGGCTAAATACAAGTTTTAATACTCACACATTGTGTGGTAATATGATCTTGTAAATTCTAATGGAGATGCTCTTAGACAAATATTGATGTCCAATCAAATTAAATTTGTTGCAATGAATTCTCTACTGAATTGCTCATACAAGTGAACATTGAGGTACGACCTGTGAGGGAGCACATTCTATTGCAAATTGCACCATTGGCGTTTGAGAATCGACATCCAATGTCTAACTACTTTTCATAAAAATGAGCTTATGCATATTACAAAAGGAAAACAAAAGAAAATAAGTTAATGCCATGGAAATTCTGCCAAATAAGTGATTCATTTATTTTGTTTTGACAGGAGTGCGAACAAAAGAATGTATTACAATCCTAGATGAAGAAACCAAATGAAATAAACTGATATAGCCCTGTATACACATTCAATGAATTAATGAAATACAATGAAAAGAATCCCAAAAATAGCCTAAGTTCTATTACCACTGTGTGTACTAATGTTGCAATCCTGTCTTGTAAGAAATACTTTAGTCTCCTCCAGCAGCTTTGTCACCATCATCAACTGAAACTGCAGCCATCTCGGGCTTAATCTCCTCCAGCTGCTGAAGAACTTGCTGAGCTTCAGGCCGAGCTGATGGAGTAGGGTCGACACAGTGCAAAGCTAACTTCAATGTATTAAGCAACTCGTCCCCTGAATTGAACGCATCGTCTCTCATAAGCTCCACATCAAACACTTCATTAGTCCACTCCTCTTTCACAATCGATGCCACCCACTGAGGCAAGTCAACACCGTCTGTTGTTGCCTCACCGGGGGATTTCCCTGTTAGGAGCTCTAGTATGATCACTCCCAGGCTGTAGATATCAGACTTTGTGTTGGCATTTTTGAGCTTTGAGAGCTCGGGTGCACGGTAGCCCTGTGTGCCTGCAGTTGCAATCACGTTGGCGTTGGCAGCACTAGTCATGAGCCGGGAGAGGCCAACGTCTGAGATCTTGGGGTTTGTTTGTTCGTCGAGAAGTACATTGCTTGATGTTAGATTCCCATGGATTATATTCTCCTCGTTGTGAAGATAGCACAGTCCTCTTGTGATGCCCATTGCTATGTTCATCCTTGTTGGCCAATTTACAACTGTTTCAGGGCCTCTGGCTGCATACAAAAAATCACAGGCGTATTAGACTTGAATGTTGCTTCAATAGTATAAAAGTATGAGAATCAAACAGCTTATATAATGGTTTAAAGAAC
Source organism: Rhododendron henanense subsp. lingbaoense (assembly GCA_020567845.1). Classification (NCBI taxonomy): domain Eukaryota; kingdom Viridiplantae; phylum Streptophyta; class Magnoliopsida; order Ericales; family Ericaceae; genus Rhododendron; species Rhododendron henanense. Next base: position 31,094,838 of record CM036313.1, on the reverse strand, counting down.
TGTGCATGAAGTATCCTAGTTATAGGACCCTTCACTAAAAAAAGTTTTACTTCTTGCAGTACCACCGTATCAGACTTTTGAGACAGTCAAGAATTGGTAAATCAAGCCGTTTGACTGTAATTTTAAGTACTCCAGAATGTACATCAGAACTCTAATCCTTAAGGAAGAAAAAATTTCTAATTTTTGACAGTGTCATTGTTCCAAACGGCTCCTATAATATCAGACAATCAAGCATAAAGAGTTTCCAAATGTTTAACTGATGTTCATTGCCATGGAAACAACTCTTATTGTCAACCTCTTGGTTTTCATTTTTCTGTCCAACTCACAAGTGTTCAAAACATATATACAACCGAACTATTTCAAACACCAAGTGCATCGCGATTTCGAAATATATCAGTAATCATTCAAGAAAGTAATTTTAGGTCTAGATTGCTTACCATGGAGGAAGGATGCAAGACTCCCATTAGGCATATAATCAAAGACAAGAAGCTTCTCTCCTTTAGGTCCCAAGTAATATGCTCTAAGGGCTAACACATTCAGATGCCTAATCTTTCCAATGGCAACCACTTCAGTTTCAAACTCCTTCTGTCCTTTTGCCACCTTCTCCCTCAGCCTTTTCACCGCAACCTGATTCCCGTCTTCCAAAGTTGCCTTGTATATTGTCCCGTAAGTACTCTTCCCCATTATCTCCGCGGTTGCACAGAGCAAATCGTCAGCTGCAAACACAAATGGCCCGTCGAAATGGACTAACTTACCCCCAACCTCACCTCCAGATTCAACTTCGCCCCCACTTGCAGGGACTGCCATCTCAACCCGCCCGGCATTCTTGCCATTCTTTGTTTTTTTAGCCCTTTTCCTGATCAAACAACAAAGCAAAAGAAAGCACAGTAGGAGTAAAACCAGTAAAAGGGCTCCAGCTGCTATGAGAATTATGTCTTTCGTACTTAATTTTCGATGGCTATGTTGTAAGCCCTCCGGTGAAGGGGATGGAGAAACTTGTGGTGGGGGAGAAGAAGGACATGGGGAGGAACTACTATACCCACACAGCTGCAAATTACCCACGAAAGAGCTCGAATTGAATTTTTCGGAAAGGAGGGTCGGAACAATGCCGGAAAGGTTGTTGTAGGAGACATTGAAATAAGTGAGGTTGTGTAAATTGGATAGTGAAATTGGGATTAGCCCAGTAAAATTGTTGTAGGAAAAATCAAGTTGGGTGATTCCAGAGATGTTCCCAATAGTTTCCGGAATAGAACCATTGAGGTGGTTGTGATCGAGGGTCAAGACTTGAAGTTGATATACTTTACCCCCTTGTCCACCCCATGAATCTGGAACAGAACCAGAGAGGTTATTGTATTGGAGAGACAGAAAGGTTAGCGAAGGGGATTGAGTGAGACTACCCGGTATCGAACCCGAAAACGAGTTGAAGCTGAGATTGAGTCTGTAAATTCTGGTGGAGTTTGAAAGAGTAGGTGGGATTGTGCCACTGAGTTTATTGTTGCTGAGATGTAGAGTCTGGAGACCAGAGGATTGGGCAATCGAAAGAGGGATCGAGCCGGAAAGCCGGTTGTTGAAGAGATAAACCGCTCTGAGATAGGGGAGTAATCCAAGGGAATCAGGAATCGGACCGGTGAGATAATTGTCGTGGAGGCTTAGTCTTCGAAGGGATTGAAGTTGTCCGATTTTGTCGGAGATTTTCCCACCCAATCCTTTCCACGGAAGGCTGATGGAAACGACTTCCCCTTTTAAACAAGTGATGCCGACCCATTCACCAGAGCAAGATCCGTTGATAGAACCATTCCAGCTCTTCAAAACTCGTCTCGGATCGATCAAGTCTTGTTCGATGGCTTTGAGGGCTTGGAAATCTGATTGTGTCATGACCACTCCGTCCCCATCTTGCCCTGAAACAAAACCAATAGCGAAAAACAGGAGCAGAAGGAAAACCCAACTAGAAATGCTGGTTCTTTCTAGAATGAAATGCATGTAATGAAATGGGTTTTTGCCCAATTGATTCATTAGCTAAATACTACTACTGATAGTCTGATATGCTTATGGACACTACAATAAACTAAGTATATGAGAAAACTAAAACCAGATGATTTAGGAAGAACACCACTGGTCTCGGTTGTGCTTTTTCAGAATGGAAAGCCTGGCATAGGAGTATGGAAAAATGAGAGAGAGAGAGAGAGAGAGAGAGAGAGAGAGAGAGAGAGAGAGAGAGAGAGAGAGAGAGAGAGAGAGAGAGAAATTCAGGAGGTAAAGGGGGTGAGGATAGTATAAGAAGGGGGCTTCGTTTTGGGATAATGGTAATCGTAACGGCTAGTTTTGTTTATTTTTGTGCAGAATGCATGTTATACTACTACAGTAGTTATAATAACTGTTGGGTTTGGGTTGAAATCAAGGTCCTTTCTTCTTCTTCTTCTTCTTTTTTAGCTTTGGTTGATTGATTGATAGGGACTTATTAGTTCCCCAACGGCTACATTATTAAGGCACTATGCATGGTGGGGCATCGCATCGAGCTTGTTACTAGAGTATTTCTTCGCTGCGGCATAGACGGCGCCAAAGATTGCAGGAGGGGTTTTTTCCAATAAAGAAATCACATGGGTTTTGGCATTTACAAAAATGACCGTTACTGTCTTTGACTCCGTCGGTGCTTCTCGTTTTGACAACACCACCACCGCCTGGGGTATATTAATTAATACAGTAATAACAATAATGTCTATTTGGAAGAGAGAGTGGACCCACGTAAACGAATATACCTATTTCATTTCTTTTTGTGAATTTAAGTCTTTATTATATAGTCACGATATGTAACTTATTTTGTACCAAAAATGAGGTTGACCTAATATTGATATTCATCTAATCTGAACAACTCGTATTTCTTATGATCCACCCGTTCATTTTTCTTTAGACAAATAAGATTGGATGGATCTATTCTTATTAAACGTTCGACTAACATGATTTTTTTTGCCAATGATTTATACGTTAAGACTTAAAATTTTTGGCGGACCCCACCGTTCCAATCATAACAACTCAAATAAAAGGATGGAGCCACCAATGTACACTGCACCCCATACAATATTGTGGCGCGCAGAACCCTTTACAAAGTACCCATTCTTCTGAGTATATATTAAAAGAATATTTAGACTCGTTGGTTTTGTGAAAAAGTAAATTTTTTGAAGATGAAGAAATGAATTTCTCATACTCTAATTTATTTAACTTTTTTAACAACAAAGAAAATTTATTAAACAAAAGTTAAAAAGATAGAAAGTACAAAGCATCATAACGAACCTCCTACTCTAATTTTGTTTCGGCCAAGTTTGTCGAATATGGTATATATTGCATCCACTTTGAATATTTTTTGGCGGAAAGTTGAGTTAAAAATTCTAGAGACGTCAAAGTTTTCAAAATAAAAAAGAAAATGTAACAGGGTGATAAAACACTAGAATCAAAACCATATGCAGCGTTGGATTCAAAAACTAAAAAATAAATAAAAAGAGCGTGAACTGAAATCAGGAATTGTTTGGCTTGGTATACAGTATTGTATTAGTAGCACTGCAACTTATTCAATAGTTGTTTACTTGTTTTGTTTTTTTGAATGGCACTTATTCAGTAGTTGGGTTCGGATAAATGGCATGCAGTTATTCAAATTTCAGGTGTTGTTTTTTCATTTGAATGGCACTCAGTGTTGCTTTTTCATTTGTCAAGTTTTAAACTTAACTCTAGGCAGTACCGTCCAAATTTGGACCATAGATAGGTGTAATCAATAGTTCTAATTTGCTCAGATTTGAACTGTTCCGTCTAGTCCAAATTAAAAAACTCAAGAAGAGAGAGAGATACAAAAACAGATGTGAACCATCTTTGTTTAACCACCCATCTACCTAATAAAACATAAGGATGTGGGGACCACACAAACTCATTCTCTGGAGCAGTTTGCTGGAAGGCAAAGCCCTTTTGGAAAAGGGGCTCCGATGGAATATTGATAATGGGGAAAGTATCAAGTTCTGGGGAGACAATTGTATACCAAATTGGGCTGATGGAAAACCTATGACAACACCACCTACAGATTGCCCGTGGTCCTCAGTTTCAGACTTTGTATGTCAGCAAAGGAAAGTTTGGGACGTGGGGAAATTACAAAGCTGTGTGTCAAGAGAAGAGGTGAAGGCCATTAAGAAAATCCCAATTAGTGTAACGAATGCTGGGGATAACATCATTTGGAGCCACACAAAGAATGGAAACTACACGGTTAAGACGGGATATGCCCAAGCCTTTAAAGCCAAGCTCAGAGCCAAAAGCTATCGCCCTTCCTCTTCACGAAGCTTTCCAAACAATTTATGGGTTAAACTCTGGACAGTCCCTACTATTCCCAAGGTACTTAACTTCGTTTGGAGAGTGATTAAGAATTGGATAGCATGCAAAGAAAATTTGTGCAGGAAAAAATGCTCCCAGTCACCGATGTGTCCTATTTGTGGGAAAGAACAGGAATCTATTGAGCATGTGTTATTCCGTTGTAGCTGGACTGAGGCGGTTTGGTTTGGATATGGCCTTTCATATTGGATTAAGGAGAAACCCATTAATTCAGCAGATAAGTGGGTGGAGGATTTGCTTTGTGGTGATCTTGCTAAAGAAACGAGTAAAGAACAAGTTGGATTCATCTTCCAAGTCTGCTGGGCTATATGGAAGGCCAGAAATAACCATGTTTTTAATGGAACTCCTCCAAACACAGAAAGAACAGCGGAGAGGGCAAGAGTTACAAACTCTGATTACCTAATGGCTACCTTCAATGGAACTAGGACAACTACGGAGAGAGTTTACAGAGAAAAGAAATGGAATCACCCCCCCCCCCCCCCCCCCCCCCTTCTATTAAATTCAATTTGTGATGGTGCTTATTCCTCCTCCCGCAGCTCTGCTGCCTTTGGTTGTTTAGCCAGGGATAATGGTGGAGGAATGCAATGTTACAGAGCTGGTAGGATTGTTGCTTCATCAGCCTTAGCTACGGAAGCTTGGGCATTACGGATAGCTTGCGGTATGGCGGTGGACATGAACCTAACTAATGCAGTTTTTGAGTCGGATAGCAAAGAGTTGGTCGACTGTATCAGCAACAAGAACAGTAGACCACCGTGGGAAATTAAAGCAATGGTGGAAGACATCAAGCAGTGGGCTCAGCAGAGGAACTAGAAAATCAGCTGGATCTGCAAAGAACAAAATTCTGTTGCACACTGGCTAGCAAGCCACGCTTTAGATAGAAGCTTTATTTGTAATCCAAATTGTATCCCAACTGGGCTTAGCCGCCTTCTTATGAAGGATAGGCCTTCTTGAGTTTTAATGAGAAATTGAATTATCAAAAAAAAAAAAACAAGTTGAAAGAAGGGTTGAGATTCATTTAATCCAAGGGTTGACAATGAACTTTGCAAATGTAATGTAAGTGCCCACATTCTTTGTAGTAATTGCGCAAAGAAACTTTGCAAATGTAATATAAGTGCCCACATTCTTTGTAGTAATTGCACAAATGCCACCGATCTTCCAATTCCAAAACCCTATACGCAAATTGATAGTTCTTTGTAGCTAGCTTAAAAGTTTAGTTGGGAAGTGCCGTAAGCACGGGTAATTCTCTTTCGTGCCACTAAGAATAGGATCACATATTACACACTAATGAATCGATAGTGTTTGAGTGCCTTGGGCACGAACAATTTCAATCGGAGTGCATAGTGCTATAGGCACAGACAAACACTATACACTAATGAATCAATTTAGTGTTTGAGCCACTAGCTAGCAAGTGCCTTAGGCACGCAATTCCAACCGGGGTGCATAATGCCGTAGGCACGGGCAAGCAGTGTCTACCTAATAAAACACAAGGGTGTGGGAACCACACAAACACAAGTTGAAAGAAAGACTAAAATTCATTTGATCTAAGAGCCGATGTGTGCTCTCCAACTCTCTTAAGAAAACACCCACACTCTTACAAATATATTACAAAAATGTCATCGGTTCTTTTTACCCACTACTCAGCTTCTAACATTGGCATAAAAAAACAAAAATATATTACAAAAATGCCCGTGCCTACGGCACTACCGGGGTGCGTAGTGCCGTAGGCATGGGCAAACACTAGTTTGTATATAAAGAGTAATCATCATAAATAAAAAGCTCAATAAGAGTCACTCCCATTTGAATAAAATGATTTCCCAGTAGAGTTTTCCATGAATGATAGCACAGCAGTTCCAACATAGTAAATGAATTGGCCACCATAAAAAATAAAACAGGTGACGAAAAACTAGTACAGGATAAATGCAAAAGAACATAATGATAACTCATGGTGTCCGGGTCAGCTTATGCGCATCACGACTATGAAAAGGTCTTTAAGTTGGACGGTCATAAATCAAGTGAGATACCAACAACCTGAGTCTGCAGTTAGGTATCGTCACCGTACTAAACAAACCCTGCACAAACCACAAAACGCGTACTAGAATGATGAATCCAGCTGTTGATAACTTTAATCACGCATCTAATACAAAACCTTCCCAAGCCTATCTCCAAAGCACATAGCCAGATTGTAGAACTACAATGCATAGAAAGGCTATCTCCAAAGCAAATAGCCAGATTTTAGAACTACAATGAGCTAGAGATGATATTAACTGTTCAGTTACTATCTGCATTAGAGAACTACAACGGTTTACTATTCAGGTTATATGTTACTCAAAACTAATACAAGAATCCATATTATTTTCATCGACTTCAGAAGTTGAAACCATAAACCACAAGTACAAGTTGAATTTACAAACTTTGGATTCTTTTCTTTTTCTTTTTTTTTGAACGGAAAAACTTTGGATTCAATGTCATCAACTTTGGCAACCTCGTAAAATGGACTTTGATCTCTCCTCCGTATGACAAGACCATCAAAGCCAATGAGCCACTTCGCACCCAAATCTGAGCAGCCTCTTAATTTCTTCAGGATTCCAATGTAGACCTTTTCATCCATTGTCGCTCAACAAAAATACATCAAAGAATTACGATATTGACTAGCCAAAAATAATCCAATTACCATCGACTCCGTATACTAAAACCATCTCATTACCAGCAACAAGATGATGAATCCCAGTTGTTAAAAAATTGCGCATCTAGTAAAAACCTACGCAAGCCTATCTCCAGAGTTCAGAGCACATAACCAGATGGTAAACTACAATGCATTAGAGAAGATGCACTGTTCAGATTGGAGGGGGGAAGGTTTCCTCATGCCATTCAGGTTTTGGTAGTCAACTCAAATCCTAATTCAAGAGTCCATCAAAGCCAATGAGCCACCTATGTCAAGTTTGGCTTCCACTCCAACCCTTTCCATCCATTGTCTCTTAACAACAATAACATCTCGTGATCTCAGCATACTACGCTCAACTATTCTGCTATGGCAGTGATAAAACTGGATACTGAAACATAATCTCATTACTCCATATCTGCAGCTATTACGCCACTCGTTTTAAGAGACACTATCGCTTTTTTTTTTTATAAGTAAGAGAGATATTATCGCATATGAAAAGCTAGTCAGTAAAAACAACATATACCCGCTCATTGGCCACAGTGATGGGCATATAAGTCAGCATCAGTTGCCTCTTTCTCCTATATAAGTACAATCCATTTAGACCTTGCCGTTTATTGTCTCACCGGTCACCTTTAATCCATCTTAACATATCACTCTATACTAATATACCGTAAAATAGGCAAGCTGTACACTAGCAAAACATATTCCAACCATCATTCCTAGGCTTACTAAAACTATGTTATCATCATCAGCCAAAAACCAGAAGGTCCAGACTCAAAACCCAAATGTCATAATATACTGGGGCATAGTTGTTAATAAACTACAACACAGGATGCGTGTTCTAGGATTTGTATCATCTCCTTCAAAAAACGATATGTATCACACCCCGTATGTTTATTGTGTAGAAATCCCATGACACGATGGCGTACCCTACATGCGGTACGTATCCTAGGATTATTTATTGGGTAAAAATATGATCTTATTATAAGAAGCAGGAGCCCAGCTGGGGTAAAAAGATTAAGCAAACGGAAACCCTATGTACTCTTCAGCAGAGGTGACTCAGGCTATTCAAATTATGACAATTAAATTAGGACTAAATGACGAAAGCAAATCAGATCTACAATAAATTTGAAGATGAGATACATCATGGGCGGGGGGGTGTGGTTTAGAGAACGAACGAACAATTCAGCATCGATTCTCACTTTCCCCTATTTCAAGTACAGAACATCAAAGTGAAGATTAAGAAATTCAGTAATCCATTACCAAAACATACAAGCATCATCCTAAGAGAACCTACACGTATCCCAAATTATTTCAATTTCTATCATTGTCCCTACCAAAACATATGCATCAATTAAAAGTAATGCCATAGACACGGATGAATGTGCACAGATTGATGTATACAGAACCGCCCGATGCCCGTGGATCCCGCACAGTATATAGAACCCACACGCTTCGTACGGTTCCAGACACATCTGTGTCCAGATCTGTGCACATACACATGTGTCCGCAGCATTAACGGATCAATTAAATACGACTACGAATTTACCCAAACAACCCAGCTCTTAGACGCGCGCCGCGACCGTGGAAGCGTTCGAGGCAGGACCGGAGAGGAAGGAGAGGAATCCGGCGGCAGGAGCTCCTTCCGGCTCGTCGAGGAACAGGTCCTCGGGAGCCCTAAAAGCGCCGTGAGCGCAAATTATAGCGATTCCAACCATGAGGGCGGAGATGAGTACGGATCCGACGCTGGTGAGGAAGAGCACGACGACGCTGGAGAGGATAAGGAGGCCTAGGGTTTCGGTGTCGGAGAAGGCGCGGCCGAGGATGACGAGGGGGGAATCGGAGGGGCGGAAGAGGTAGAGGAAGATCCAGGCGGCGAGGAGGGTGAGGAGGGCTAGGAGGGCGAAGGGGTTGGTGAGGAGGGAGACGGCGAGGACGGCGGCGAGACAGGAGAGGTAGTTGACGCGGAAGTAGGAGTAGTTCTTGCGGATGCGGTGGGTGGCGTCGGAGAGGGAGTCGGGCTTGGAGAAAGCGGAGCGGTCGACGAGTTCGTACCAGGGGCGGCGCTGGGAGAAGCCGTGGCGGACGGTGTCGGTGATGTTGGAGATGAAGGCGCGGAAGGCTGGGGTGGCGATGGGGGCGGTGGTGGTGGTGGTGGTGGTTTGGGGGTTTGAGATTGGGAGGATTGCTGGGGAGGAGGAAGCCATCCGTTATTGGTTTGGAGAAGGGATTTGAGAGACGATATGAGAGATCTAGAGAGAGAGAGGGAGAGATCTGGAGGAAATTTGAGGGAGGGTGGGGGGATTTTGCGTACAGAGAGGAAAGTTTAGAGGGAATTATTGTAGTATTAGTAGTATACAGAGGATCTGCAATAGTAACAATCAAAATCAATAATCGAAAATGTAATGTTTCGGTGTCTCCACTCGTTTTGGAGACACTGTAATTTTGGCGTAACAAAATCATTATTGGCATAATCCAGACCCCTTATAGGCATAACCAAACCATAACAAGGCATAACAAAACCACTAAATAGCATAACCAAACGAATGGACGAGATTTCGCCACATCACAAGGTTGACCAAAAATGACCGGTCAAAGCGGTAACTTCAACAGGTCAAAAGTTGAGGTATAACAAAAACCATAAAATGGCATAACAAGAAACCAAAGAAGCATAACACATGAACTGAATGGCATAACATAGGGTATAATAATCCGTAAAATGGTGTAACATAAACCCCAGGACTAATAACAAAACCATTAAATAGCATAACTGAAAGAGTTATGCCAACATGGGCATAACTACACCATTGAAAAGCATAACAATTACCACGGTTGGCATAACAAAAACCACAGAAGGCATAAGCATAATAATACCACAAAATAGCATAACAGAACCCCTAAATGGCATGACCATAACCTCATGCGAGCATAACTGTACGAAACCTGACGACACACTTGCCCTGGTCCCACCTGTCTCCCGACTGTCTGCTTTTTGTATTTTATTTTTTAAAAATTTTAACATGTTTAACCGTGGGTTAAGTGGAAAAAATTTGAAATTTTTTTAAAATGTAAACGTGTGTTGCGATTATGTTGACCAGTAAAATGTAACGAATTTCAGTAAATCATTTATTTTAATAATCAAGGCCGTTGATTTGGTTGTTATTGGTTATTTAGTTGTTCTTGAAAATTTTGGGCTTCATCTAGTTTATTTTTATTTATGAAACTCTTTGATTTGTACAAAAATTCAACATAAGAATGATAACTTATGTCCGATAAAGCTTGTAACGATAAGCAATTTACTTTATTTTTGGTAGCAATAATGTAATCTCTCTTACGCACAAGATAGACGGTTCTGATTTTGAAGAAATAGATAAAGCGGTCATCGAGTTGTGAACTATAGGACTTTAATACCTACGTAAGCATATAATGTGTTCCGATCATGTGGTTGCTGACATCCGATTATCATAGAAGTTGGTGACAAACATAGAATCGATAAGATGTGTAATCTTAACGGTTTAGATCAGTCATCAGGAAAAAATATTGAACAACTTCCTTTAAAATCTATACGTTGAACTTTATTATTTCTAACTAAGGTCTTGTGCTTTCATATAATGTACAATACTCATACGATTGCAACACAATGATGACGATCGATACTGTCCATTTTGTTTTGCTTGGTGTATTAATTGTTCTCGTAAATTTTTAGGTCTACCGGGTTTAGAATGCCCTTTTATTGGGACGTAGATTCATTATTAGAATGACATTTTACATCTGATCAAGTGTGTATTGATAAGAGATTTAATTCATTTTTGGCAGAAGTATTCAAATCTTTGTTACGTAAGACATAGACGGTCCCGATTCGAAAAAAATAGCCGAGGCGGCCGAAGATTGGTGCAGTATGGGACTTTAACGCTTTTGGAAACACCAAATGTGTTCCGATTATGTGGTTGCCGATATCTGATTATCACCGAATTTGGTGACAATGATTAAATCAACAATATGTTGAATCTCATTGGTTTAGACCAAGCATTTGAACCAATGCAAAGATCAAAGCAAAAAATGCTGCCGTTTTGTGTGCACAGAGAATGCACCCACTGAAACTTACTCCATCCGTCTCTTTTTAAATGTCCTGCTTCGTAACTCCAACTTATTAAAAAGACATCATCATTATACCTTTCACATCAACTTTTTCCTCTACTTTCCCTACTTACCCATCATCATTATACTTTTACTCACTAACTTTTCAAAATGGAATCTACTTTTAGGGACAAAATAGACAATTCACCAACTTTTACACACTAACTTTATAAAATGGACACTTATTAAGGGACAGCCCAAAATGAAATACTGGATTGTAATAAAGGGACGGAGGGAGTATATATTATCTTCAGAACTTATATATTAAAAACTTCTCATACCAGAACAAATGATTGACTTGTTGCCGTGGTCATGTAAGTTGCTCAAATACCAAGTGGACCAGGTTCGATTCCTGGCCCTTCTGCCCCCTCCTTTTTATTTATTTATTTTATATCTTTTGATCAACCACTTTAGCTACTGTGTTCTGGTGACCTTAACTTAAATTTAAATTAAATTTCAGAATTTTTTCCTTATTTGAATTTTTTTTTCGCATTTGTAAGTTTCGCGCCAAACTTTTTTCGCATTTATTTGAAAATATTTAATAGTGGTTAAGTGGGAAAAATTGGGGAAAATTTTAAAATGTAAACGTGTTTTGCGATTATGTTCAACAGTAAAATGTAACGGACCTCAGTAAATCATTTATTTTAATAATCAAGGTCGTTGATTTGGTTGTTATTGTTGATTTAGTTGTTTTTGGAAATTTTGGGCTCCATCCGGTTTATGAAGCTCTTTGATTGGTACAAAAATTCAACATAAGAATGATAACTTATGTTCGATAAAATTTGTAACGATAATCAATTTACTTCATTTTTTTGCAAGAATTATCTAATCTCTCTTACGCAAAAGATAGACGATTCTAATTTTGAAAAAATAGATAAAGCGGTCACCGAGTTGTGAATTATAGGACTTTAATACCTACGTAAGCATCGAATGTGTTCCGATCATGTGATTGCCGACATTCGATTATCACTGAAGTTGGCAACAAATACAGAATTGATAAGATGTGCAATTTTTTAACGGTTTAGATCGGTCATCAGAAAAAAATATTGAACAACTTCCTTTAAAATCTATACGTTGAACCTTATTGTTTCTAAACTAAGGTCTTGTTCTTTTGTCTAATGTACAATACTCATACGATCGCAACACAATCACGATGATCGATATCGTCCATTTTGTTTTACTTGGTGTTTTAATTGTTCTCGTAAATTTTCAAATCAATAAATTAGGGCAAAAAACGCTGCCGTTTTGTGTGCACGGAGAATGCACCTATCGAAACTTATATATTAAAAGCTTCTCATCCCCCCCTGCCGTTTTGTGTGCACGAAGAATGCACCTATCGAAACTTATATATTCAAGATTTACTATATGAACCCTGTTATTAATTAAATAATATACACACACACATATATTTTACAATCACCAATACTAAAGATCATTAGAATATAGTAGGAGTAAATTTGAGTACAATAAAATCTACTTTTGTACAAAAACTCATGGTTTCTTTATTTAACTTAACATAAAAAATTAAAGTGATATAATTGTTACTTTTTATACCCAATTGATATTACACAGTAATAAAAATAATATCATGTTAGTCGTGTGTCAGATTAATAATATCATAAGGTATATAGTTAATATCATAAGGGCCATCGTCTTTGTAAATAATATCACATAGAGTGTCGGGATCAAAAATAATATCAGAATGGCAAAAAACACAGAAAATACATGTAAGCTATTTTTCGTTTGGATTCATTTCAAGCCCTGTTAACTAGTCAAAACTACTCTATTATACTTAGAGAGAGTGAGAAAATAGTTGTCTACCTCGGGTTCGGTCGAAAAAGCTTAAAATAGGTTTTTCAAAGTTTTCGATTTCGCGGGGAGATGATGAGAACATGGGTTTGGGCTCGATTCAGGGCAGTTGGTGGCGGTTTTGGTAGGATTTTGGTGGGTAAGGAAGTTTGGAAGTGGTAATTCGGAGTTTGGGGTGGTGTAGGTGAGAAACCCACTTTTCTCTCTCTATGGTTTCTCTCACTAAATCTCCATGGCCGGAGCTCGGTTTTGTAACGCCCCGATTTTTCAAGGAATTTCGAGCGCATTACTCTTAAAATATGCTGAATTTTACAAACTTCTAGACCCCTATTTATCCTTATACAAAAATTACAATATCATAATAATACAAAAAAAAATCTATTTACATTTATTTAACAAAAGCAACTCCAGAGCGACTCTAATTTGACACGAATTCCAAGCAACGTTGGCCCAGACTCCGTTCCAGGGTTCCACCTGTATCAACTGCTCCACTGTGGAATCCTGCACGCTCTGGCAAATTGATCGCCGAAGCAAACGATTTGCCAGGATACAAACGTATCCTGAGTGATAATTCACAAAGTAGAAATCCTAAAACCCAATACCACAATATGCAGATCAACAATATAACAATTCACAGGAGATACAGAATAACAACACATCATCATTTTCTTTACTATCCATTAACTTACATGAAATCTAAGGATACTCTCCACGAGATCCTTTCCTCCCACATCCACTAACTATAACCGTCTCATGGGTCCACCATTCCTCTTGCTTGTCCTGCACCAGGGTCCTAGGTGAGCGCACCTAAGTTATGTACCGAGTATGTTCTCACTTAAGACCATAACAGGAGGATCGAGTCATCCCATGACGCATCGTACATTAGGGTCGGACATCACCTACCACTAACTATAACCGTCTCATGGGACCTATTCCCTCTCGAACAAAAGAAGCGAATTTTCCCATGACGCATTATACATTAGCGTCACAACATCTCTCAACACAGGGCCCCATTGGTTACCCATTTCAACACAGGGCCCCATTGGTTACCCTTGCCATAGCCATGGCTCAAATCACAATCCACAACCTCAAACCTCAACACTTTATCAATTTCCATTTACTTAACATCGTCTACATGAATCACTACTCGTAACCATCCCGGGAACCTATTTGTCCAATCTACAACCACAATAAAACATCACACGGTTCAACATTTCAACTAAAAGTACTAACATGCTAACAACTCATAACCATACGGTAAAATTAATTATGCGAGAAAATTAATCCTATCATAGAATTAATCATGCGAGTAACAAAATAAATATTCAGTCAAACAATTAATTACTACATTTAAAATTAAGTCTATTTCTAGAAATTTTATAAAACATTTCTTCTATTCAAACATTATTTTTAACTCTCATACTCCCTCCGTTCCAAATTAATAGTCCGGTTCGGTCTTCAATGTATTTTTTAAAATGTTAATATCTTTCAATCTATAATAAATTTTATGTGCAATATGGATCTCATATGATAGATCTCAATTAGTTCTATTATACAAAGTTTTTAAAATCTTTTAAGACATTATAGATTGAAAGATATTAACAATTTAAAAGTTGCGTTGGAGACCGAACCGGACTATTAATTTGGAACGGAGGGAGTATTATTCATAGATTTTACAAACAAATTTTTATTGAAAAACACTTATTGCTAAATTTAGTATTTACTAACTCTATTAAATATTAATATGAGATTTTCATAACAACAAAATTATGCGAGGCTATTCTAGTCAATATTTATTGGGATTAAATATTGACTAATATATAATCTTAAATAAATCTAAATAACTATATGGCGAAGGGAATTGAATAATTATCCTTGGTGAACATATTTTCTTTTATAAGAAGTTTTTCCTATTTTACTCAATGCTATCTTCTGATTTAAAATCCTCTTTTGTTTTATATAATCTATTGATTCAATAAACCTGCACTTGTCCTCTTGTACACAATTGAACTACTTACCTCTGCCATTTATTCACCATGATCTCGCAAATGATCCTCAATTTACGAATAAAACGTTTTCAGGCCTTACCACTGATTTTCTATCACAAATAGGACTAAATATTAATGAAAACAGGACTAGACAGTAATTAATTAACTCCTGGAATTAAAAACAGGTTATCATCTACAACAGGAATTAAATTTTAGTCCTAAACTCCATTAAAACGCAGATTGAGTTACGGGTTTCCGGAAAACTACCTCAAACGCGATTCTAAGCTCGGGTAAATGTTGTACGGGGTCCAGAGATCGCCGTGGTGGTTCTGAAATCTAGAGGCGGCGTCCGGCGGCACTCCGTCGGGGCCCGCGGCGGCGGCGTACACCGAAACAATTGGCGTGCCCACTGTGCACACACCCACGGCTGAAATGACGGGTCACGGAAGGCGAGGTGGTGGTGGGTACAGGCTGGACTCGGTGGAGGAGTCCGGTGGTGGGGGAGGAGGTGGCTGCCGTGAGAGGTGGTGGCGGTTGGTCTTGGTGGTGGTGGTCCGTTTGAAGGAAATGATGATGGTGAGAGGTGGTGGAGTTCAGTTGTGGCCGGAGGAGACCGGTGTAGGTGGTGGCAGGAGGAGGAGCCGAGAGTGGTGGTGGCGGTAGGAGGTGGTGGGGGCCGAGAGGTGTTCTCTCTCTCTCTCTAAAATGCAAGGATACAAGTGTGTGCGTAAAATTTCGTGGGTGAATGAGGTGTGTATGGAGTGTATATGTATATACTGGGAGGGAGGGAATATTGGAGTATTATTTGAGTGGGGGAGTGGAGTTAATGGTGGGGTGGGGTGGGGTGGGTTGTTGGCTGACACGGGGGAGTGGGAGATGGGGTGGAGTAGTGGGCGAAAAAAATGGAGTAGGGGGTTGGTGGTTCGGCAGAGAGAAAGGGGAGGGAGAATTATTATCGTGGGCGCGGAACATATCATGCGGTGTACGGCGGTCCGTTTTTTTGAGTTTGGAAAAATTAGAAAATATTACTATAGACTAACAAAAAAATATTTTTAGAATAATCTCGGTCTCGGTTTACAGAACAGAAATCTCGACAACGAATAAAATATTTTTCGTGGATATTAATACATCCAAATTGAATTTAAATGGAAATTAACTAATTAAATCAAAATTTATTAACTAGCAAATCAGAAAACAATGAAAATGATTTTTGAAATAATATCACGAAATTTTTATTTATTAAAAATTTTGGGATATTACAGGTTTCACCTATTCCTCTACTGGATTTGGACGTGTTGAGGGTGAGAGAGGTGTGTGTTTGCTGTGGTTTCGGAGGTGAGGGAAGAGGTGGTATTTATAGTGGAGTTTGAAGGGAGAGGAATGGAGAGAGATGACCGGAGGTGATGGTGGCCGGCTGGAATAAAGATGAGAGATTGGAAGAAAAGCGAACTTCATATGTTGTCAATCAAAATAAAGATAAGATGTTAAAGGAGTTGTAAAGATGAGAGGTAGAGAATAAAATTCTTAACAGTGGTTAATGGGGTGGGGGTAAAGTTTTTTTTTCCACCAATGACCGGTTCTATGGGTACCAAGTTCTTTTGTTATGCCTTAGTTATACATTTTAATGGTTTTAGTTATACTTCAATTGGTTTTGTTATGCCATTTCTTACGGTGTCTCCGGAGACACCGAAGTCATTACCTAATCGAAATGTGTCATGTCAACATTTGATTATTCATTTAACGAGTGTAATTTTTTTCACCCTCCTTAAAAGAGGGTGAACATTACCCTTTCTCTTATTAGTTGAAATGGTGTGAACCCCACCACAAAGTGATGTCATGTTTATCATGCAATACACTTTTTGGTAAGCATGACATCACTTTGTGGTGGGATCCACACCATTTCAACCAATATGAAGGAGGGTAATGTTCACCCTCTTAAGTGGAAGGTGAACAAAACTCAACTCTTCATTTAATTCATAATCAAATTTAATAATCTTTACCTCCACATTGATTATTTTTGCGGAAAATGATAATGCCAAAACTATTTTTGTTGGTACCAAAATTCTAGTCAACAAAAGACTTGTACCATGTGCAATGTACAAGACTTATTATATGCATTGGAGTTTTGGCACCAACAAAAATAGTTTTGGCATTATCACTACTCATTTTTGCACCTCTAACAAAAAAAAAAACCCCCCACAATACACAATGTATATTTGTCCAATCACAAACAAGTTTCAATCATGCACCGACCACACCAAATTATTTGTCTGGATGAGACGATTCCAATGTGGGATATTTTTGAGTTATTGAGTTTTAGTTATTGGTAGAAGTTGTTAAGTTTGGTTATGAAATGAGTGGAATTTGGTGATTTGCTAAAAAACTTATAACTTTGCTTAATACAATATGGGGTATTTTTTTAGTATTGTTGTTAAATTTGTTTATCCACCCCCATTTGTGCGATGCTCTTAGTATTATTAATTAATTAATTAGGGAGTATTATTAGGGGAGAGAGGACGCGTTTGGTCTGGTGTGCGTAAGATTTTGCAGTGGACGGTGGATTAATTGGGCCGATTACTTCAACCGATAGGGGTAAACTCTATGACTCGGTTCTCAAAAAGAAAGGTCAACTTAATACTCCGTAAACCGTTGAGTGGATCAGCTGCGTACACTTCTCATAAATTTCGAGAAAACTAAAGATACTACCGAAGGCACACGGGGCTCATTCCCGACCCCACACGGATGATCCAAGTTGTTCAATAATTTTAAAATAAAAAACCAAACGGACCCATGAAAAATCAACTCCATCCAATATGTTTAGGTGTTTAATCCAATCTTCTCATTTTTGAAAAATCAGAAAAAATAAAAAGATTTGATGAAAAATGGAAAGATTGGATCGAGTACCTAAATATATCGGATGTAACTAATTTTTCATGAGCCCACTCAGTTTTTTATTTTAAAAATATTGAACGGATTGGATCATCTGTACGGAGCTTGAAGTAGACCCCGCATGTCGTTGGTACGCACAGTTGGTGCGTACCGTCGATTTCCGTAGCAAAGTTCTAACAAAATGAACAGCATATTAGTCTAAAGTTCAAATGAAACAACCCCATAGGAGCTTTAGAGCATCACCATTGTAATAAGCAAATGGGTGTGAATAAGCAAAATTAACAACAATACTCAAAAAATACCCCACATTGTAATAAGCAAAATTACAAGTTTTTTAGCAAATAACCAAATTTCACTCATTCCATAACCAAACTTAACAACTTTTACCAATAACCAAAACTCAATAACCAAACTCAATAACTCAAAAACACCCCACATTGGAATCGTCTCATCAAGACGAATAATTTGATGTGGTTGGGTGCGTGATTGGAACTCGTTTGCGATTGGACAAAAATAACCAATGTGGAGGTAAAGATTGTTAAGCTTGATTATGGACTAAATGGATAATTAAATGCTAACGTAGCACATTTTGGTTATTGGTTTTAAGCTACGTAATTTTGGTTGAACTCATGAAAACTTGCATTCAACCATTTCTATCATTGCCACCACCACCTCCTACCACCGCCGCCGCCGCCACAATCACCACTCCACCACCGCCACCACAATCACTATTCCACCACAGTCACCACCACCACCGCCCCCACAACTACCACAACCACACCACCACCGCGACCACAATCACCACACTACCACTACAAATCACAACTCCACCAACCTCATCGCTCCACCACCACCATCACTCCAACACAAACCCACCACCACTATCGCCACCACACCACTAACCACACCACTACCCCCACCCCCATGGCCATTTCACCACCATCACTCCAACGCAAATCCACCACCACTCCCGCCACTCCAACACAAACGCACCACCCTTCCTGCCACCACCACCACCACTGCCACCACCACCACTATCACTTCACCACCACAGTTGCCCCCGTAATCACCATGCCACCACCACAATCACCACTCTACCACAGTCGCCCCCGTAATCACCATGCCACCACCACAATCACCACTCTATCAAAATCATATCAAAGGATAATTGATCAACTTGATTTTTGACATGCTTGATGCTCTCAATGAGGTCAAAATATGAATGGTCCCAATCATTGATGTGGGATCGTTGTAGACACCCCGAACTACCTTAGATCTCCGATGATGATACAGGACAAAATTATAAATTTGAAGGCTTGATCAATGACTTTTGAGCATCCCAGAACCTGAACCCATTTTCTTTCATTGTCAATTTTATTTCATTGAACCAAACTTGCCCTAAAAGTTAATTTACATCAGCTAGTTCTGTTGTACAACATGCAAACACGGTGCGTGGTCTTGACTTTGGTGAACCAATACAAACAAGAAGAATACACAAGTGCATGGCAATATATAACTCATCCTCATAAAAACATAGAAAGTAGACACGGCTTACCTTAGATTCGTAGAATTTCAGGAAGAATCGTGACTTGGGAATAAATAACTTCGTTTCAAGTATCGTGGAAATAACAGCGCTTAGCTTCTTGTTTAAATCTGGGTCGAGGCTCCCAATGGACACCAACTCATCATAAGAAATTGCTACAGAACTTTCAACAGGATCATGCTTTGTTTGTAGATATATCAAATAAGATCACCCCAAGCGTAGGGTAAAAACGTCCAATTGAAGCATAATAATCCGGAAGATCGGGATCGTACCCATGGGAATAATTAATACGGCTTGATTGGATTTGTAGAAGTAAGCAAGGGTTTTCGGCTTTTAGACAGCCAACTTTGTTTTACTTTGCGGTGGAAATAAAAAGGGCTAAATTAAAAGCGAATTAACTAGGATAAAAAACAGGTTAGGTCTAGGAATAACTAACACCCACGACTCGAGTAAAATTACGTTTTTCACCCGATTACACGGTTTAAGATACTCAACTAAGGTTCTTAACCTGGAAGATAAGATGGTTCGATTACCAAGCTAGCTCTAGAATTTATTTAGCAAACATCTCGAGCGACAGAGCTCCAAGCATCATGTGTGGCAAGTAGGCGATGCTCTTGCCTACACATGATCAAGGAGGTTAACACCTTAGCAATTTGATAAACAAACCCGAACTACACATCGATTTTCGAACCAAAAATTCAAACTTTACGGTGAAAAATGCAATTTTTACTCGAGCCATGAGGTCCTAATCACCCCATGACCTAATCTTAGAAAACTACTCACACATATCTAAAAAGATAAGAGCAAACAAAAATCTAGCTAACATTTTTGAAATAGCAACACTTGAAGAAAACTAGATAATAAGATAGATCGGGAGATTGCCTACAACTTTAATGAAGGAGATAATAGCAAAAACTAATTACTTTAAGCAGAAAATGAAAGATTCAAGAGTTGAAAATGAAGAACAATGAAGAACATCAAGAACAATTCAAAATCTAGATCTAAGAAAATGCAATAAAAAATCCGTTTGTACAAGTGACATCACGCCTATTTATAGGCTCCAAGATACGCGCACGGAATATCCCAAAAGATGCTCCAAAGATACCCTCCGAAGGCCTCGGTACCAATAGAGAACATGATATGCTATTGTGATAATCACCTCTGTACCGATAGGAGAAAAACCATGGTACCGATACCGAGACAGTTAAGTGTTGTCGCTAAGGTTCTGCAAAGACTTCGGTACCGATAGACAATGTGGCACGGTACCGATACCGAGAGGTTAAGGGGTGGCAGTCTTGAGTTGCTCTTCAATCCTATCCTTGCCTTGCCTTTGCGAGCCGTCGGGTTGCCTTCGGCTCTTCCCGGCCTAAGCTTTGGGCCTTGATTATTCCGTTCTTGGTCACTCTTGAGCCTTAGATATCACTACGCCAAATTATGCTTTTTCCGGCATTTCATAAATACCGGTAAAGATGAAATTAATGCCGGTAATAGTATTCCCGGCATTTGTTGACGAAAAAAAAAATGCCGATTTGTTGTTGGTTTTCCCGGCATTTATAAACCGCCGGCAATAGAATAGCCGAAAATGCATTTATTACCGACAGTTGGTGCAAATGCCGGAAAAAGTAGTATTACCGGCATTTTATAAGTGCCGTAATTCTTATCGCTAACAAATTATCCTAATATGGTACTACCATTTTTTACAACACAATATATGCCGCTTACGAAATTGTAATTGCCCATAATAATATGAAGTTAAAAAAAGAAAAGAAAATCAGGGCTAAATTACCCATCCAGCCATCTTCCACTGTTGCGCACCAAATTAATAAGAACATTATATTATACACTAAGATTTCAATACAAGGAGAGCATGTGCAGACATAGCATCAGTTCAATATGCTAGACAAAATCAAAGAAATCAAATCTTAACACTAAAATTGAGATCACGAAGAAGCTTGAATACAGTCGACTTAAACATCTCACTAAGAACTTGTTCTAAGGAACGTCTCATGGCCATTAGGAGCTACCGAGAAGTTCATCAAAGGATTATACTGCACAAGACAAGAGATTGAAACCAGGTTTAATAAAACTTGAAGTGAACTTATCATCAACAAAGAGAGAATTGAACATATGAACATCAATGTAGGCATGCTCTTTTTTCATAAAAACCATAAATCACATCCAACACGATCTCGTAATACGAATGTCAAATGCCGCACATCTGAATCTTCATCCTCTACTAGCTTAGTTGTTACAAAGCGTAAATAGTACTCACAATTTTAGCAACTTAACTAATACCGAGAGTTCCTTACAAAGAGTAAATATGAATGTCAAATGTTGCACCTATTATTTTCCTTTTGCCTATCAAACCAAGGGGGAGCAATGCCAATTATAGTTACACATCATGACTTGTTCCTGAATAGAAAACGTTAGGAAACTCATCATCTCTTGACAAAGAAAGATAACTAAATACATGCAGCCCTGTTTAACTTACAACAAGAGTCTATCACATTACAAATGAGTGGAGTTTACATTACAAAATTGCTAAAGAAAGATCAACTTCACTAGACTACAAGAGAATGTGCTCTAAACTGCTCTCAAGAAAAAAATCTAAGTTTGAAATTGAAAAAGAAACTAGACTATAGGAACTTAATCAAAACATTTCAAAAATAGCAGCCTATAATACTAACCCAAAAGAATAGCTAAAACATGTTAAAGAATAAAAATAGCACGTCAGTAAAAATATAACAAAGAAAAAATGTTAAGCTTACCCAAGAAATGCATTTTGATTGAATGGAGCTCTTCACAACGATGACCTTGATCTCACTTCCAACTAGCACAGTAAAGACAAATCATTGTTTGAAGGTCGATGCCCATATGCCAAACCAAAATAGGAAAATATGTCTAGAGTCTGATGATAAGGTATGTATAAGAGGTTAGTAGCTAGTTGCTACTCATCATAAAAAGAAGTAAAAACACGTTCCAAACTAACAAGAATGGTCTAAAATGGTGCCAAGTATTCATGGCTGAACTCTAGATTTTGAACAATAACCCATGCAGAATTGTACATGCATATGCATTATGGTAGAGATCACAAAAATTCCAACCAGTAAACGAATTTGGTAGAGATCACCAAGGAAAAAAGGTAGACTTTTAATGCATCTTGGGTTCTGAACCAATTTGCAAAGGGAAAGAAAAACAAAGGGTAAAGAGAAAAACAATGTGTTTCCCGATAATGAACTAATTTTCAACAATCCTGGAGGACTTAAAAGTGCATATCACTAACTAAGTGTAGCTAATGGTAGAAGGTGGGAGATTTAACACGGCCTTAGGATGAGGGATTATAAGCTGGTAAAGAAGTTAAAGTGGATATGAATCAATTTGCAACAATAAGAGGGAGATAACTTAGATATGTTAGTGACAGAGGCTCATGTTATATAAGAGAGTTAGCATATGGTGAAGTACCTCACATAGTCAAATGTTTGGCATGAACTGCACCATATTTTCTACATGACTTAGCTTCGAAGCAGATTAATACATCAGCCTCGATCATCATGGCTCAACCTCATACTTTGAGTATCCATTAGCATAGATGTAAAACAAATACATGAAATATGTCAATTAAAAGATATAATCATTTGCAGTATCTTAAATTAGCAATATAATCTGTAAACCTCTATAAGACAACGACACGAGACATCCCGTTGGGCATGTTTTTTATTAGTAAGGCGATATTAAAACAGAAATGAACCAAATCAGACTTACTCTTGCTTGTTCAAACTTTCACTTCATAAAAAGACTTCATTTTAAGTTTCACTCTCTACAAAAAGACGTGATTGAACACCTTCTACCTACACCGTGTACACACTATATCCACTGGTCCTTTTGAGGAACCACAGATAGAGTTAACATACCAATAATAGGAAATTGAAATACTGCAAACCTTGCAATTTATCAGAAGGTCCAGGAACATCAACCCAATCAAATGATTTCACATGCATTGTGTCATATTGAAGCTTGCCAACACATTCAATCTGGGATGATTGTGAACGAGGTATAACTAGTGAAGATTCCATCTTGCCAAAAAACTAAAAGGATTTCCATCATTTAGTCACCCAAAATCCAATTTTTAAGGGGAAAGAAATTGTAGGAATGGTAAACAACTTTGTGAACACGTAAAACAAATAAATACCGTTTCCTCAATTCGCGCTCTTTCTATGCTTGTAGAAGAGGGGATGTTATTTCAAAGGCGCTGTGGGCTACCACAGCCCCGGGTGTCGAGAATCGGGGCGACCCGTTTCGGAAAATCGCGCGCCTCGTGCCGTTTTTGGAATCGACTTTTGAAAAGATTGTTTTGATTTGAAGAGTCGCCACCCGGATTTGTGGTATGTCACCCGAGGAACCGTTTAGTTCGAAAACAATTGATTTGAATTGAAAACCAGAGATCGTTTGAGGGTCCGGAAGCCATGTTACGAGGGGGGAAGGGTTTTACGGCACCCCCTTCGCCCGATTCGAGATCGGTCTCTACTAAACGTTTGTGGGATTTTTAAAAGGGATTTTGTTTCATTAACAGCTAGAAATTATCCACAAGTACATCAAATAAGCAGTGTTTGCATGTGCATGTGTACAGGAGGGTAACAAAACTGTGAAGTAATAAGATGCATGGCAGTAGAAGCTGAGAGACTGCCAATGACTTCACTCTCGAGCGCTCGGGAGTGGTCCCGAGCGCTTGGGAGTTCTGATGCCCAACCTGCAAGCTTGTTAGTACAGACAGGATGTAATGCTAAATAGGGAATTGGAATGCCGTAATTTACACTACTGGCTCAGCAGAGGATTTGAAAGATTGAACTGAGCCTCCAATCTTTCAGATCGTGCATCCCTGCCCTGACAAGATTAGATCTACAAATTTTAAATAACAAGTGGGTACCCTTATGCATGCAGCAACTAAGAAACACAGCAGACTGGGGAGATAAGAGGAAATAGCATGGCTGTACTCCCGAGCGCTCGGGAACGGTCCAGAGCGCTTGGTAGTGAGATGCACAACAGCTTTGCTTTAAACAGGAAAAGGTACTGACATGCAAAAAATCCTCACTTAGATGTTTCCCAATGGGAAATCATCATTTAACTTTGGAAAAACCTTATTTTACATGAAGACATGTGAGGCATGTTTCTGTTTTAGAGGAAACTGATTTATGCTTGCATGCCATGATAAAAACATCTCACTTAATGATGCACCTCACCCCCAGCCTTTTATGTGCCAAAATGCCAAACGAAAGGAAAATGGGGCTGGAGGAACTCTCGAGCGCTTCAGAATACTCCCGAGCGCTCGGGAGTGCTTCCAGTGAGTTATTGCAGGAAATGCTTTTGTGCCTCTTTGCTCTTGTTGTAACACCTAGATCTCCCAACCTCACACTCAGTATTAAGAACTGAGGTGGGCGGGGAGACCTCCCTCAGAAAGGAAGTACAGCCCTTTGATTTGAACCAAAAGAAATAGAAATCTTTCTACCTTTTGAGAGACTTTGCTTCTTGAGTGACTTTTAAAACTGAAAGAACAAGGAGAAATACAAGAAATCAGAGAGCAAGTATGTTCTCAACTTCCTGCATTTTGCTTGATGATTCTTGAAAGCTTTTGAAGTTTGAAGTTCAAGTTTGAGTTTGAAGATTTTTCTTGCAAGAGAGAGATTGAGCAGAGGAGAGTGGTTCTAGAGAGAGGAATTTCGTAGCCTCCAAGCTCAGCCTGTCAAGCCCAGCCCCCCCTTTGCCTCAGCTGAAATCAGGCCTTTTTATAGGCAAAATAACCTATGGTTTTTATAAAATCATATTAATTTAAATAAAACATTTTTAATTGGTAAAAATCCTTTAGCCTGAAGATCTTTGACTGTTATGAGTGCCTGAAACAAACCTCAGCCGGCTCAAGGCGACCGCAATGATGGATTGCATGGGTAATGAGGAACCCTGCCATCCATTGGGCAGCGCAGGAGACACGAGCGCTCGAGAGTGGTCTCGAGCGCTTGGGACTTAACTCCCGAGCGCTCGAGAGTGAGCCAGGCCAGAGGTTTTGAAAAATGGTTCGGAGCGCTCGGGACTTCTCCCAAGCGCTTGGAAATGATTTTGACCATTTTTAATTTCCCTTTCAAAATCCCTCAAGGAGCAAAGTTTCACATGGTTCGAGGCTTTGTTTAATCCAAATTCATCATCGGGGAGCCTCCGGGCCACAAATTAAGGAAATCTGAAGAGTCCAAATTGGGGTGTCTACAGTTGCCCCTCTTTGGGCGACGCTCAGCATCATGTCTGGATACGAGTGCCGTCCAAAGATTGAGACAGCCCAATTCAAGCCAGATCAAATCCTCAACTCAAAATCAAATGCAAGTAAAGACACAAACATTTGATGCATGCGGTCGTGTCCTTTCAGACTGCCTACGTACCCTTTTCTGCAGGGATCAGACCAGCGTAGTTCTTTGGGGCAAATGCAAACATGTAGACATGCAGACATGCAAGCAAATGATAGAAAGGTGTCCCTCAGGACAGCGCCAAATCTATGGCGGCGGAGAACCTGGAGAAAACCGGGGAGATGTTCCTTAGGACGGTGCCAAATCTATGGCAGAAGATGAAAGGGTGCCAAATCTATGGCTGGAGACGATTGAAGGGTGCCAAATCTATGGCGGGAGACGATTGAAGGGTGCCAAATCTATGGCTGGAGACGATTGAAGGGTGCCAAGTCTATGGCGGGAGACGATTGAAGGGTGCCAAATCTATGGCTGGAGACGATTGAAGGGTGCCAAATCTATGGCGGGAGACGATTGAAGGGTGGCGAAGGAAGCTTGAATTTTGAAGAAAGCTTGAATCTGAAAAGCTTGAATTTTTGGAAGAAGCTTGAATTTTGAAGAAAGCTTGAATATGAAAAGCTTGAATTTTGAAAGAAGCTTGAATTTTGAAGGAAGCTTGAATCTGAAAAGCTTGAATTTTGAAAGAAGCTTGAATTTTGAAGGAAGCTTGAATCTGAAATTAAAGTGTGTCTCTCAGGACAGCGCCAAATCTGTGGCAGCATATGAAAGGTGCCAAATCTATGGCAGCGGATGATTGAAGGGTGTCCCTCAGGACGATGCCAAATCTATGGAAGCAGATGAGCAGTCATGTTGACGAATATGAAGGAAGAAGGTGACCGTGAGAGGTCGAGATTAGAAAGTGAGACCCGTGTTTCGACTTGTGACAACAACGATGGTATTTTTTTACTTTTATTTTTTGAAAAACAAAGGACATGTCTAAGTATCCCCTCTGCTTTACTGCTTTTGATCAGCGGGCTGGTATTTTCAGGACCTTGGGAACTGGGACGGAATCTGTCTTTGGATGGAAGTCGGGTTTGAGCTGGAGCCAGGGCTTGTGTTGAAGCTGGTTTGAGGTTGACTTTGATCAGGGCTTGAGCTTTGAGCATGCATGCCCCAGTCTTGAGGTCGGCTGTACGCTTGCAGTGATTGATGGCATTGTGCTGATGTGCCCCAGTGAGTGACAGATCTTAGTTCTGATATCTTTTCCTTGATTCCACTGATAGTTTCGGCAACGAGTTTTGTCATGAGCACAAGTGCGGGTTCTTCCATGTACTGGAGTTTCTCTCACGAGTTGGGGCCTCAATGACCTTGTGTGAATTTGGACAAGGCCCAGATGACTCGAAGGACAAGAAAGACCTTTTATCCGAGGACTGACTCAATGATGAACCGGACTGGACGAGGAGTTTGATTATTTGAGGATTTAATGTTTGAAATTGTCATGATAAAATCAAGTTTCGATGATTTTCCCATTCGAGGCTTTGAAATTGTTTTAGCAAAACACGAGGATTTTTATTAGGAATCATGCCCCAGGTTGGATTTTTGTAAGATTCACAAAACGCCTTGGCGCTCCTTCTTGTTTTCTCCTATTGTCCAGGATTTTTGTTATCAAGTTGTGTTTTTCAATCTGACAGGACTTTATTCGGGTCGTAACGTGGCCAAGGTTTTGGCTTAACAAAGAAAGGATAATAGGCTCAAAAGTTTTTATTGTCTTTGGGTTTCGAGAGCTAGCAGCCATCTTGAATATTTTTGTGCCCTCTTTGCTTTTGATAGGCGCATTCTTTTACTTGCTTTGCTTCGCCTTTTGTTGTGCTGATGTGTTCGGCACTCTCGTTGATTCTGAGTTTTCTCTGATTTTTCTTCGATGTTTTGCATCCCAATGCGCGTATGCATTTGGCACTTTCATACTTTGGATTCTGATGCGCCGATGATAACCAGGTGTTTGGCACACTTGTCCTCCTCATTTCATCCCTGTGTAGGGGATAGCTGCCTAGCTGGGTTCTTTCAAAGAAATCAATTTAAGCTCAAAGGGGGTTATCAATGGATATATATCTTCAAGCGTGTGATGGAGGAAAAGAATGCATTTCTTCATTTTGAATTGCACAACTCGACAACTGGATCCTAGATGCAAGTTAAGAGATATGTGTGCTCTAACTTTTGCCTAGATCAGATTTTGAGGTTTTGATCTAGCGAGCTTTTTCTTGGGCCAAGGTGCTGCTTCTTGACGGCGTCAGGGTGTGGTCCCATGAAATTCTTCTTCTTGCAAGGGCAAAGTATCTCGTGTTTTGATTTCTCAATTGATGGTGAAAAACAATTCCAAGTTAAGGGATTATCACAAAACGCGAGTTTATTATCACAATTTCGACTCAAGAAGCTCGACATTGACTTGAAAGATCGTGACCGAATTTTGGAATCGACTCAAATGAACATGACCGGGCCTCGGGATAAGGCTGCCTACGTATCCTTCTTGCAAAGGAAATCAGGTCATAACGTAGTTCAGGCTTACGAAACTGACACTCTTTTTGGTTTTTCTTCTTTTTTTTTTTTTGACTACAAACTTGAAGACATACAGACACGAAAGCATGAAAGACTCGAGATACAAACTGACTCGAAATTGAAAGACAAAGACTTGACTCGAAACTCAAAAGTTTCCCAAACTCGTGAGTAATTCCATTCATGCTTTGCTGCACTCAAAAACCTCCTCCCGATCTGAAGTCCGGCACTGGGATGGTTCCGTCATCGATTAAGTCTTGGATCTTGTGACGGAGACGGTGACAGTTATTGGTAACGTGACCGGGCATTTGATGGAAGGCGCAGAAGGCACTTGGGTCGTGGTAGGTCGGGAGCTTTTGAGGTAGGGGAGTTGACAGGAGTGGCTTGACGGTTCCGCTTTCGACAAGTCTTTCGAATACCATGGATAGTGGTACAGAAAACTCAGAAAAGACGCGAGGTTGTTTAGGCTTGGTGGCTTGAGCAACGATCTGGCTAACGGGCTCGGTCCGGACATGGTCGGTATGTGTAGGGTCAGATGGCAAGTCGGTGTAACCATACAACATGTTGCTGCTGTCGGGGTCTACATTTTCTGTCTTTGGGAAGGAATCAGCATTTTCGAGGATGCCCAACTGAACAGCTTCTTCGACGGCCAGGCCTGTTTCGAAGAATGTCTTGAAGTCGGAAGAGGCTTGAGCTAGGATCATGTGTCTGGCAAGTGCGGGCTGGAGGTTTCGGACAATCATCCGAATTTGATCTTTCTCCGAGGGTTTGTCCTTCATCTGAACAGCCTTTGCTCTCCATCTTCGAATAAAATCCATAAAAGACTCCTTCGGTTCCATCTTTATTGATTCCAACTCTCGAGTGGTGACCTCAAGTTGGATGTTATAGTCAAACTGGGCCACGAAAGCCTCACAGATGTCTTCCCAAGATTTCTTCTTTGTCACTTCCAAGGCAGTGAACCAGCGCAAGGCATGTCCAACCAGTGTTTGAGAAAACATTTGGGCCATGGCGTCTTTCTCCAAGCCCCACATGGAAAGTACCCCAATGTAACTGGTCAAGTGTGCTTTTGGATCACCGGTTCCGTCAAACTTAGCAAAGTCGATTAGCTTGAATTTCTTGGGTAGTCTGGCATTCGGGAAAAGGCAGAGTTCGTCGAAGTCGAAACCAATTGAGCTGATTCTTTCGCTTCTGGCTAAGGACAGCTCAAGTTGGGATAATTTGGCTTCGATGGTGGCCATTTCTGGACTTTGGGAGTTTGGTTCAGAGGGTGGTTCATGATTATTTTCGAGGGGTGTTTCTGGGTTTTGTGGAGGTGGAAGTCGTCTGGCAACCCCGGTTATCATGAGCATCAACTGGGTAATCTGGTTGTCTGTTCGTTCACCCATCTGTCGGATAGAGGTTCGAATTTGATCCAACTCGTTCAGATTTCCTGTTGGCAGTTCCCCGTTCGGATGCTCCCCATTCAAATTTTCCACCGGCTGTTCCATATCTTCCCACAAATTCTGAGTTTATGAGGGTATGGTTTTGTTGTAGGATGGGTGGCCCAGTGCTGACAGTAAAGCAAAAAGCGAGCTCAGAACGTGCCCCTGTTGTGGTTTATTGAAAAATGCATGTTGAATAAAAGAATTGTTATTGACGTGTTGTCATCGTCGACTCAAGGGATCGCACTTTACGGAAAGTTCCAACAGTCACGGGTAAGTCGGTGTCAGGCAGGTTAAATTCCTCACGTTGGGAATCAGAGCCAATCTCCTTATCTAAGACCATCCGAGACAGAGCAATAAGACTGCTGGAAGATGCACTTAAGGCTAGATTAAACTAGAGGGAGCCGTTCGGGCACGGCGAACACCGGAGTTATCCCAAACTCCATGGATTTATGGTCTCCTAGACCCTGACTCAAGAAATGACATCCTATGAAGGATTGCCTTAGTCCTCAGAGATTCTTTTGAATGTGTATCCTTTGATTAGGAATGACAAGGTTTGAGAGATATCAAGAGAAATTAAGCCTTCAACATTTTTCACTTGAAATTTCTGTTCTGGTTTCAAAAACCGTTTAGCGTAAATGACATGATACCGTAACCGGGGCGGCGTAAGTGGCACGGCGCCATTAGCCTAAGTGGTGTAAAGTGACTTTGCACTATAACCTGGGTGGTGTGGGTATCATGACATTGTAGCCTAATTGTTTTGTTAATTTTCATTGCATCCATGTATTGAAAACTTGTATTGAAGACTTAATGAATTTCGATATCCCAAAAACCTCGTCGTTCCAAGGACTAATTAATTTCAACAACGTGCCTTTAAAAAGCACGACTCATCATCGGTCCAGGCAATCCTAAACAAGCCGCGTGAGCGAGTCTAAGAGTTCTATATGAGACACGAAAGCAAGCGTAAGATGCAAGGTGCGATGTGCAAGCGGGATAAGATCACGGTCTTTCGAAGGTTGCCTAATCCTCAGAATTTCTTTAGGGTTGTATCCTTTGTTTAAAACGACAAATTCTAAGAGATGTCAAAAGAACTAAGTATTCAACTAGTCCTCATTCGAAGTTTCAATTTTGAACATGGAATAACTTAGTATAGACGGCGTGATACCCCAACCATCGTGGTGTCAGTGACACGGTGCCATTAGCCAAGGTGGTGTAAGTAAAGTGACATCACGGCATCGTTTTCCTTGTTATTCCTTATTCTCCGTTGAAATTTCGATTAGGCATTAGTCAAGGACTTAGTATATTCTGATTTCCCAAAGTCTCCTTGTTCTAAGGACTCATGTAGTTTAGACAACGTACACCAGAGTGCACGACTCATCAT
This sequence comes from Rhododendron henanense subsp. lingbaoense, assembly GCA_020567845.1. NCBI lineage: Eukaryota > Viridiplantae > Streptophyta > Magnoliopsida > Ericales > Ericaceae > Rhododendron > Rhododendron henanense. The sequence continues at coordinate 31,063,830 of CM036313.1, read as the reverse complement.
CGGGCCTCGGCAACCTTCTACAGACTGTGTGAGCGAGATTAAGAACACATGAATAGATCGACAGCATGATGGGATGACATGGATGAGATGCAGAAAGCAGTAACATGTAGGCATGATATAGCATATAATCCTACCCTGCGGGTCTCTGTCCTAGTTTGGAAGGATCTATGGCTTGCTAAGCATGTACAAAGGCTGGTTTTGGCTTGAAGAGGGTTCCCCGGACTAGAGTCAAAGTATACCTCCCACTATCGAGCGTACACCCCATAATGGTACAAACGGTAGGGATGACTCATCACGGTCGAGGGTTGCTGAGCATTCCGGGATTCCCCATCACCGGCAAGCCGGGTAGGATTGCCGAAACACAACAGCGAGGCTGCACAAGATATATACAAGAAATAGACAATGAAACAAAATCCCTTTGAAAATCCCACAAACGTTTTTCAAGCTTGGCTCACAAGTTTAATTGATATTCAAAGAAAGCAGGCCGTTTTATCAACAAACCAACTTTTTCTCAAGTATCAATTAGACATCCCCAGCAGAGTCGCCACTGTGGGCTACCACAGCCCCGGGTGTCGAGAATCGGGGCGACCCGTTTCGGAAAATCGCGCGCCTCGTGCCGTTTTTGGAATCGACTTTTGAAAAGATTGTTTTGATTTGAAGAGTCGCCACCCGGATTTGTGGTATGTCACCCGAGGAACCGTTTAGTTCGAAAACAATTGATTTGAATTGAAAACCAGAGATCGTTTGAGGGTCCGGAAGCCATGTTACGAGGGGGGAAGGGTTTTACGGCACCCCCCTCGCCCGATTCGAGATCGGTCTCTACTAAACGTTTGTGGGATTTTTAAAAGGGATTTTGTTTCATTAACAGCTAGAAATTATCCACAAGTACATCAAATAAGCAGTGTTTGCATGTGCATGTGTACAGGAGGGTAACAAAACTGTGAAGTAATAAGATGCATGGCAGTAGAAGCTGAGAGACTGCCAATGACTTCACTCTCGAGCGCTCGGGAGTGGTCCCGAGCGCTTGGGAGTTCTGATGCCCAACCTGCAAGCTTGTTAGTACAGACAGGATGTAATGCTAAATAGGGAATTGGAATGCCGTAATTTACACTACTGGCTCAGCAGAGGATTTGAAAGATTGAACTGAGCCTCCAATCTTTCAGATCGTGCATCCCTGCCCTGACAAGATTAGATCTACAAATTTTAAATAACAAGTGGGTACCCTTATGCATGCAGCAACTAAGAAACACAGCAGACTGGGGAGATAAGAGGAAATAGCATGGCTGTACTCCCGAGCGCTCGGGAACGGTCCAGAGCGCTTGGTAGTGAGATGCACAACAGCTTTGCTTTAAACAGGAAAAGGTACTGACATGCAAAAAATCCTCACTTAGATGTTTCCCAATGGGAAATCATCATTTAACTTTGGAAAAACCTTATTTTACATGAAGACATGTGAGGCATGTTTCTGTTTTAGAGGAAACTGATTTATGCTTGCATGCCATGATAAAAACATCTCACTTAATGATGCACCTCACCCCCAGCCTTTTATGTGCCAAAATGCCAAACGAAAGGAAAATGGGGCTGGAGGAACTCTCGAGCGCTTCAGAATACTCCCGAGCGCTCGGGAGTGCTTCCAGTGAGTTATTGCAGGAAATGCTTTTGTGCCTCTTTGCTCTTGTTGTAACACCTAGATCTCCCAACCTCACACTCAGTATTAAGAACTGAGGTGGGCGGGGAGACCTCCCTCAGAAAGGAAGTACAGCCCTTTGATTTGAACCAAAAGAAATAGAAATCTTTCTACCTTTTGAGAGACTTTGCTTCTTGAGTGACTTTTAAAACTGAAAGAACAAGGAGAAATACAAGAAATCAGAGAGCAAGTATGTTCTCAACTTCCTGCATTTTGCTTGATGATTCTTGAAAGCTTTTGAAGTTTGAAGTTCAAGTTTGAGTTTGAAGATTTTTCTTGCAAGAGAGAGATTGAGCAGAGGAGAGTGGTTCTAGAGAGAGGAATTTCGTAGCCTCCAAGCTCAGCCTGTCAAGCCCAGCCCCCCCTTTGCCTCAGCTGAAATCAGGCCTTTTTATAGGCAAAATAACCTATGGTTTTTATAAAATCATATTAATTTAAATAAAACATTTTTAATTGGTAAAAATCCTTTAGCCTGAAGATCTTTGACTGTTATGAGTGCCTGAAACAAACCTCAGCCGGCTCAAGGCGACCGCAATGATGGATTGCATGGGTAATGAGGAACCCTGCCATCCATTGGGCAGCGCAGGAGACACGAGCGCTCGAGAGTGGTCTCGAGCGCTTGGGACTTAACTCCCGAGCGCTCGAGAGTGAGCCAGGCCAGAGGTTTTGAAAAATGGTTCGGAGCGCTCGGGACTTCTCCCAAGCGCTTGGAAATGATTTTGACCATTTTTAATTTCCCTTTCAAAATCCCTCAAGGAGCAAAGTTTCACATGGTTCGAGGCTTTGTTTAATCCAAATTCATCATCGGGGAGCCTCCGGGCCACAAATTAAGGAAATCTGAAGAGTCCAAATTGGGGTGTCTACAGGCGCAGAAAAGCTCAGTGTTGTAGCCTACTCTGCGTAACTCAATCAAGTGCCTACGGCCCAAGAACTGTAGATGCAATTGCCAAGAACCATTAAAGAAAAAGAAAGAGCAACCAATAAGTCAAAACCAAAGGCAACCCCTTCCATTGATCCACAAAGAACCCCTGCAGCTTCTGTGATTAATTATGCCAAACAATCTTCTATATTGAACAATTGTATGAGAAACCAAGAGAAGTTAGATGAACAAAGCAATTAAGTGATTTCATACTAGTTTCGGTTGAAGGTTATTCCTTCGATTCATGACCAGCATAAACCAACAAAACAAAACCAGAGTTGATCACTTATATGCAAGAAGGGCCACTTAATAATACTGATGTTTTCCCAAAAAGCCCGTTATAGTTGATACAGGGCCTATCCAATGAAGCCAAAAGGATAACCGAACAGATAGGAACGTAATTGTTCTTTTACACATTTTATCAAACACTTGGAAGGCTTCCAAAACAACTTAGTTTAAAAGCAAAAAAACAATTCAAATTCGAGTCAAATTATAAGCAAAATATGCCAACAAATAGAGGGTTATACTATAAAGCACTTCACCTCTATATAATCTAGAAGAAACATGGTGCTAGTCCAATTTTCTGTTATAGAAAGTAAGAATTGGAGAAGGACTTTCCATTAAATTTTCCTAAAAAGCAATATCACTGGGAGTAAACAAGGAATGCCCTTCACAGGTAGTAATCAATCTCTGAAGTGCTAATTTCTCCATCTATCACGTAACACAACAAATTCAATGAAGAAAATAGGGCTTACATTCATTCCCATCTATCTACCTATAGATCTCTAAATGTATGTATAAACCTTGATGCAAATGTAGAATATATACATGTATATGTGTATAAATGAGAGACACACATACAGATTTTGTAGTGATCCTTATGGAACGAGGTCACCGACAGATCCCAATCCACAAATTCATAGCCACAGGAAAACGACCCCGGCCTTCACTGGCCCCCACCAAACGTGGGCCTCGCAATCTCCCGCAAGCCCAGAAAACTCTGTCTGAAAGCAGTCGTTCTTATGCTGCGTGTACGCAACGAACTTCGAATTGATAGAGGAAGAGGAAGGGTTTCCCTTTGTTTACCAAAAACAAAAACAAAAAAAATGATAAAGGAAGAGTGACGACATCTAGAAACAACAGGGAAATCTCGAAACCCATAAATATAAATAGAGGGGGGATTTGATGTTCAGAGAGATTGAAACCCAAAACTTGATCTAAACCGAACTCTGTGCCTGTGTGTGCTCCAAATCGCGTGACGACCACACAGAGAGATCGATCAGGAAGATATCGAGTGTACCTGTGATGATGGTGAGAGATCGACGACCAGTGAAGATGCCGATGAGAGATCGACGGCTATCAAGAAGAAATAAAGACTTGGGGCTTTTCGATTGGGGGTTTGTACTGCAGTAGGGTTAGGGAGAATGGAGGAAAAATTAGGAGGTTAGTTCAAAAGAAAGGGAAAAAATAGGTGGGAAATAAGCGGAAGATTTTGGGTATACAAGAGAGACGACGTCGTTTTACGAGTGATGAAATTTTGCGGGTGTTTCTAGAACAAGTGACGTGCAAAATCAGACTAAAAACGGCATTTGTTTTCAGAAAAGCCGGTTTTAAGTACTTTTTACTGGCATTTGATACCTAATGCCGTTTTTAAGATAATTTTACCAGCAGTAATATTAATGCCGAAAATAACCAGTTTTACCGAATTTTTATGAAGTGCCGGTAATAAAAATGCTGTTAAAGCCACATTTTCTTGTAGTGTATCTTTGACAAGCTTTGGCTTTAAAAGTCCTGAATTGAACGATTTCTCTACAAAACATAACTAAAATACCTTACGAGCAAAAACAACTAAATTAACGATTAACTTAAACTAATCTAGAGATTTAGCGCACCCTAATTGCAATGTCGGGTGCTTATCAAATCATCACATACTGTAATATTTTTGTTAATAATAAAAGAATAAGCGATTGAAGCTGACAGTCACATGTGTCATTTCAACTTTATTTGAGGCAAGAATAAACATGAACATTTATAACTACCAGCTGAATTAAATTTGAAAGCTATATGATTGAAATATAGAAAATAAGTGGTTTTTATGCGATCTTCAAAAGAACTAGAACAATATGTTAAGTAGCAATAGAAAATCAGCTCAATTGAGTAATCTGGTAACTGTAAGTAGTGTTTGATGCAATGTTTATACTTACTATTATTTAGCATTCTGGATCTTGAATTCTGAATGAAGTTTGAAGAAAAATTGGACAATTAAATTAAGCACTTAAAATTATCCAATTGAGCTGATTTTTTATCAGAGAATTTGAAAAATCATTTAAAACTAATAATTGGCTCAGATGATTTGTATGAAATCTTGGAGTGGTCCCTACACACCAATCTTTGTTACCAATAATATCTCATACAACAAGCAGGTGTGAGAACAAAATATAATCTAGTTTTACAAGGAAAATGCACACAGAAGAACATTTCATAGATACAAGCACATACTCGTACACACAATAAACATATAAAAATGTGGAGAGAGATAGAGAGAGAGAGAGAGATACAGCCTCAGGTTTGCCGAGGATGTTGGCAACGGAGCAAGTCGATCGCCTCCTTAAGGATGTCAGAGGTGGCAACGCCATCTAGGTTCACGTTAGTCGACAGGTTCAAGATAGGCATCTTCTTCATTGTTCTAATCCCACACTACCCCTCAGAAAATCCTAATTTGTCCCTCCCAGGTCTCTATTCTCTCTCTTCATTTTTTTCGGTTTCCCCCTCTCTCACATGTCGATACCTATTCGAGGGCTGAACTATGAACTTATAACCACTCCCTCTCTCCCTAGTTGCACGAGAAAACTAGCGCCAAGCGTTGACAGAGCATTTCATTCTTCATTATTCTATTTAAATAAGTTTATAAAGTTATAATCGGTATGTTTAAGGCAACTATATTAATATTATCTAATTGTATTCAATATAATATACACCTCCTAAAATTTTTTGCCGTCCATATGACTACTTATAGAAATTAATGCTAAATTGAAGTTAATATTTTTATTTTGAAAGTTTCAAGGTTTGACTAGCTCCCCTTCTTTCATGGTACTCCCTCAATTACTTTTTAAGTATCTAGCTTCGTAACTCCAATTTATTAAAGAGACATTATCATTACCATTTTCATATCAACTTTTACCTCTACTTTCCTTACTTACCCTCCATGGAGACGGAATGGGCGGCTCTGCTGTCCCAATTGAGGGACAACACCTATTGTCCCGGCCAAGCGGGGCCCATTCCGGTCTCGCTTCGATAATCGGAAACGTTAACTTCGTAGAGTTCGTCGAGTAGAACAACTCTGCAAAAAATCAGCTCGATCGGATATCATTAAGTGCCTAATCGAGACATTTTTATCATGAAAAGAATGGATCCGAAACATTGAATCAAATCCATTAGAACCCATTATTGGGGAAGTTATATGTGTTTTGATCAGGCGCTTAATAATATCAGATCGAGCTAATTTTTTGCAAAGTTGTTTTACTCGACGAGTTCTATGAAATGAACGTTTTTTTATTATCGGAGTAAGACCGAAGCGGGCTCTCTTCGGCCAGGACAACAGGTGTTGTCCCACCACAGTCCCTATGGAGATATCATTGTTATACTTTTTACTCACTAACTTTTCAAAATAGAATATACTTTTAGGGACAATGAAAAATATACAAACTTTTACCTACTAACTTTACAAAATGGATACTTATTAAGGGACAGTTCAAAATGAAATACTGTATACTCTAAAAAAGGGGACAGAGGGTAGGGCTGTTCGCGGTTCGGTTTTGGGCGAATCGGTTTGGTTCCTAGGCGGATTTGTTTTCTCCATTTGCAACCATCCACGAGTGTTTCACGGTTTGGTTGGTTTGGTTTGCGGTTTAGGTGGTTCGGCTTGGTCGATTTGGGCGGATTTAAAACAGCATTAAGTACTTTGAAAAAATCTAAAAAGCTTCCAAAACTTTGCTTCTGTAAAAATGTTACATTACTCAAGTAACATTTTTTAAAATAAAGCACGTTCATATATGCTCTAAAAAGCTCTTTGAAACCCAAAAATCAGATAGCAAAACACACACATTCATACTTACCTCATCCACCACCCGTTCGTGAGCGTTATTCGGTCAGATTGATTTGGATGTGATTTGGGCGGATTTAAGCTTTTAATTTATTTTTTATAAATACCAAAAATTTAAAAAGTATAGTTGCACAATAAAACATCATATCACTCCATATTGCCCCAAGACTAGCCAATAATTTTTCGTATTAACATAATGTTGAAACTATGTCAATAACAAACAGCATGGTATATGGAGTATTGTCGAATTTACCAGTACTATTTTGCTGGGGCTAATAGTTTATTGTGAATGGCTTAACTCTTTCTCATATATTTTTTTTATTTTTTACTTTGGGCGGTTTGAGTGGATTGGGCAGATCCAATCCGCATCCGATCCGCTCGTGACGGATTATTGTTTTTTTCATCCGCATCCATCCATTACATACCTCGGTTTGGTTCACAGACGAATCGGTTTCGGCGGTTCGGTTAATCCGTTGGGCAACCCTAATGGAGGGAGTATCATTTACTAGTTTATTTATTCAAAAAAAGTATCTCTATTAAATAAATTAAGGAAAATTTATAGAAATGGTCCTCTTAGTTTCACCCAAATCTCATTTTCATCCTCCAAATATTAATTACAATTTTTTTGACCTTCAAGTTTGGTTTGTTACCAAATTGGTCCAATTGATAACTTCTATCAGCCAAACTAGACGAAAAAAATCTAATTGATGACAGTTTGTACGTTGCAGTTCGTACTAAGTTGGTCCAATTGATGACATTTGCCCTCAATCTGATTTTTTCCATCCAATTTGGCTAACAGACGTTATCAATTAGATCAACTTAGTACAAAAACCAAACTTGAAGGTCAAAAGAGTTGCAATTGATGTTTGGAGGACGAAAATGAGATTCGGGTGTAACTAGGAGGACCATTTCTATAAATGTCCCATAAATTAATACATAATGGCCTTTGTCCGTGACAATTCTTTACATTTAGGCTCCATTTGTTTCGATGTAAAATGTTTTTTCAAAAAATAAATTTTAAAATTTTATTTTCTGGTGTTTGATTGGTAGTTGAAAATATTTTCAAAAATTGACAAAATAGTGTAGAGAGATAGAGGGGGCTTCAACGGTGGAGAGATCTAAGAATATTGGAATTGAACGTGAGTCAGGACTAACGATCGAAGAAACTGAGTAGTGAGAATTGCAGTAGAAAACAACGGGTTCATTTTGTAAAATATTTACGGAAGATTTAAATGTAAGTCATTTTCATCCAATTAATAGAAAATGTTTTACATGTAAAATGTTTTCCTCATTTTTTACACAACCAAACATCGAAAAATAGGTAAAACATTTTACCGAAAAATATTTTACACCCAAACAAACGGAGTCTTAACGCTCCATCAGAATAATTGAAATTTTGAGGTCACATTTGATTTTCAAAATAAAAGCCTATAGAATCTGACTAGATGGCTAAGGAGTAAGGACGATACGTCCGATTTTTTCATAAAATATAATAAATCAACAAAAAGAAGAATTAATTACAAAATCTTTTCCCACTCCGTACTCTCAACTAAAGATATACTCCTGTGGGCTCCCGCGCCCGTTGGTGCGATTTATGACAGAGTCGCCACCCGGATTTTTGAGATGGATGATCCGAGGAACCAAGAGTTTTGTTTTGAAAAGAAAAAGGCCTTTTGATCTAGCGAAACTGTTTGAGATTTTGGATCCGGGAGCCAGGTTACGAACGGGGAAGGTTTTGTTGAAAAGCACCCCGCTCGCCCGGTGAACACCGGTCTCTACTAAGCATTTTAAATGGGGGGATTAATACGATTCGGAAAACCTCAAAAACATGTAAAAGGGGAAAGGGAACAAGATAAATCATAACACGTTGTCGTGCTAGTGGTGCTTGCTGTACAGAGATGATAAAGATGGCATGGCGATGATATAAACAGGAAAGGTACAAACAGACTGTCTGAATCACTGCCCTCCGTCAGACGGCATATCGGCTTATAACGCGCGGCTTACCAATATGCCGTGCGTAGTTCCGATCTCGATACCAAACTTTTATCGTTTTGTAAAGCTTCGCACGGTGTACCCATTACATTGAACGATTTTATTTTAAAGCTTCAAACAACTCACAGCCGTCAGATCATCTCAGATCTGCACCATTCTTTCAAACCATGAAGAGAAAGCCATTTTTGATACGTTTACTTGTTTTGGAAAGATCTATGGAGTTTAAAACATGGCTTGTAGAAATGGTCTCATTCTGAGACAGCTTTTGGTATACAGAAAAGACCCAACAACGGACGATCGCGATCCAGACAGTTTGATCAAGAAAACAGTGTCCTTTCGAAATGCCGTGCATGCAAGTCGACTACGCCGTGCGACGCTCCGAAGAGCCGCGCGGCGTAGCACACCTTTACACAGAGCACTGGTTTTGTTTTGTAAAAGAGATTTTGGGTCAGATCTCAAACAAAAGGGTTAAGCCTGAAAACAAAAAGGTCCCCTCAGGGCCAGGACAGAGCCTAGCCCAAGGAAACTTGGTTTTTACCTTAGATCTGGAGCTTGAATGAGCTTTGATGAAGGCGGATGGACGTCGGAAGGTTTGAAAAAGAGAGTAGAAGTATGGATGTGTGTAATAGATGGGTATATTGGGTAGTTGGGACCTCAAAGTTAGTAAGGAACTAACTTCTATGGTGAAGAGAAAAATGGAGTAAAAGGCCTAGAGAATGTCTTTTAAGAACAACATTCTCAAGGCTTGGAAATGGGAAAGTGGGTGTGAAAGCAAGAAGAGAGAGAAAGGGTATAATGGTGATCAAGGGCCCTTTTCCCTTGAGTGGAGGGGTGTATTTATAGGCAAGAGCCTTGGATTTTGAATTTCAAAAGTTGGAGGTATTTTTTGGGCGGGCCAGAAGTGTGCTTTCGGCTGAGCCGTATTGCAGCTGTGGCTCAAATGGGCGTGGCCGACAGCTTCCTGAGCCAGTTAGAACTTTATCCAAAATGTCGTGCGGTTAACCTCATGACTGCGTACGGCATATTAAATTTCGATACGCCGCGCGGTGTAGAAGTGTCGCGCACGGTACTTTAGGTTCGTTCCAGGGCTTTTTGGGCTTTCTCTGGTCTTTTGGGCTTTTTTGGGTTTTTCTGGGCTGATGGTTGGTTTGGGCTACGGATGTTGGAGGAATACTTCATTCAAGCTCGCAAAGGCTTTGTTTCCTTCATTTCATCATCGGGGAGGTCAAAGACCATTCGAGGTCCGGATTGGGGTGTCTACAGTAGTCCCTCTTTAACGTAACTCGGATACCATTGTTTTGATACGAGTGACGCTTAAAGAATAGGCATCCCGATCTGTTTTGCTCTAAAGTCTTTGAACAAAAAATAGAAAACAAAATGCTCGAAAATGCAAGTAAATGACAATGGTGGTCGCGTTCGTGGAACTGCCTACGTACCCCGTTTGTAGGGATCAGACCAACGTAGTTCAATTGGGATGATGCAAACGTAGCAAACAATGCGAAAAATTCGAAGTAAGCCCTTTTGAAAAATTGAGACGAGCCTTCGGGAGGCGAATTTTTGAAATTGATTTGAGACTTGAATTGAGACTTGAGACTTGAATTGAGACGAGCCTTCGGGAGGCGAATTTTGAAATTGATTTGAGACTTGAATTGAGACTTGAGACTTGAATTGAGACGAGCCTTCAGGAGGCGAATTTTGAAATTGATTTGAGACTTGAATTGAGACGAGCCTTCGGGAGACGAATTTTTGAAATTGATTTGAGACTTGAATTGAGACGAGCCTTCGGGAGACGAATTTTTGAAATTGATTTGAGACTTGAGACTTGAATTGAGACGAGCCTTCGGGAGGCGAATTTTGAAATTGATTTGAGACTGAGACGGGGAGCGCGAATCTAGCAAATACTGCGAGCAACGTAAACACGACCAGTCCTCGGGGGACGGGGAGTTTTTGCGAGTTCCGGGGGACTAGGATCAAATAATCCTATCATTAATGCACGATATTCCAAAGGATTTCTTGCTACAAAACGGCTGGAGTTTTTCGTTTTCGAGATGATTTTGGTGGCTAGGGTGCTCAATTTTCGAGAAAATACATTTATTCTTCTGAAGTCATAATGCCATGCGGGCGTTCGATGTGGCGCGCGGCCTTTCGTTTTCCCATGCACCTCTTCGATTTCTGAGATCAGTTGGCTGGTTTAAGGGTGCTCATTAATACAGGCGTGCCCTTTCGTCGGTCAGGACCTCTTTTAAAGGGATGGGGGTGCCTCATTCTATGCACCCTTCTCCCAAATCCCTCTAGATTCCCAAATTCGTGCATTACTCTCAGGACATGGCGGAAGGCGACTTGACAGCGCGGGTGATCTCTTTGGAAGCAGAAATGGGTTTTTACCGCGAGGAGATTGAACAACTGAACCGTCAGATTGCGAGGCTCATATTGACGATCCGTACTCTTTGTCGCGCGGTGTCCAACCTTCAAGACTTTGCTTTTGATCAGATGGACAGCAAACATGACCCGGAGTATGCGCCGGGGAGCGATTCGGACGGGACTGCAGAGGACTCGGAGGGGAATCCGAATGGCTTGGATGACCGTTCCGGCGAAGGGGATGGTGCGTCCGGCGGAGGAAGCGACTGATTGAGGAAGAAGAAAGGGGGACAGTAGGATTTTTCTCTCTTTTTTTTTTTGTTTGTTTGTTTTTTTGTTTGTTTTTTTTGAACAATGTAATGCAATTCCCGGGGATTTCCTCGGGTTTGATGAAATGAAAAAGTCCCTTCCTTGTCATCGCTTGTCTGCTTTTTCATTGCTTATGCTATTCATGAACGAGACCGAATGTGAATGCCATTGTCAGAAGACTGCTTTCAGAATCTGAACTGTCGAATTAACCCAGTATGCCGTGCGCAGCATGGGTAATGCCGTGCGTCGTGGTAACTCGAGAATCCTCATCCGGTTAAGCTATTATGCCGCGCGCTTCTATCCATTATGCCGTGCGGTGCGCCTCTCTTCGAACCCGGTCCATTTAAAGTCCAAACGAACCGGTTCAGGGGATATATATATATACGGGGCATACACAGTACGCCCCGTTCGTTCGAACTTCCCTCCTCTCTCTGCTGTCTCTCTCTCTGGTCTCTCTCTCTGGTCTCTCTCTCTCTCTCTCTCTCTCTCTCTCTCTCGCTGTTCTCTCTCTCTCACTGCTCTCTCTCTCTCCCGTCTCTCTCTCTCTCCCACGCTACGATCATGGATCCCAGCGACATACCTGGCGATGATCAATCGCCCCAGGTCGAGGTTACACCATCTCCCATTCCTCCGGGAAGTGGTTCGACGATTGGGGGTGCTCCGGAGACCGTGGGGGTCTCGGTCCGGTCGGCATTGGCCGAGGAGGCCACGGCCTCGGCCGTCGCGGGGGCTGGCAGTGGTGGTGGCGATGGCGGTGGTGAGGTACTGGCCGGTTACGGCCAAGGTACGGAGAGTTCGGGTGCAATGGCCCGGGGGAGTGAGGAGGAGGCCACGGGCCGGACAGAGGGTGCAGTTGGTTTGGAGAAGAGGGTTACGGAGACTCACGGTGGTGACAGGCCTGACGGAGCGGAGGTGGTGACAGAGGCCTCCCCTATGAGAGAGCCTTGGACTGACCTGGGGAAGGGTCCTGTCGTCGAGGAGGAGTTGGTGGAGGAGAGGGAGACGCCGGCTATGTTTGTTGGCAGCGGCGAGGGTGCAGGGTCGTCGCGACCCATAGGTTTAGGCGACTACCTTGAGGAGGCGTCCCTTGAGGACTTGGTTGAGACCTTACGGAGGGGTGCCTGGACTGGCTGCGGCTTTACTTGAGGCTCAGGAGAGGGTGCTCCAGGTTGAGCTTGAGACGGGGGCCGCTGGAGGGTCACAGGGAGCAGAGGAGGAGGCTGCCGGAGGTGAGACAGGCCCTCGGAGAAGTGTTATGGAGGAGGCGACGGTGGCCCTAAAGGGGCGCGGACCTTACGAGGCGGAGTCTTACGTGCCCTTTCAGCACGTGGTGGTTCCTACACTTTTGGACGCCTACAGGCCAGCGCGGCCCACGTACGACGAGGCTCTGGTCCTGAGGGACCCACAGCAGCACCTTTCTTTGCGCCGAGACGAGGTATACCTTGAACACTTGCACTTCAAATTCCAATGTATCGTACTTTCATTTCTTTATCTGAATGTTGTATTTGCCTTGAATAGTATACATGTTTACTGAATGTTATCGACTTATTGCAACAGGCGATCACCATCTCGTGCTACGGTGGTGCGGCCGACGTGCCGACGTTCTGGGAGAGACTCCCTGAGGCTGTGAGGGAGATCGTGAGACAGGCGGGCTTCGGGGAGTTTGTAAGCGTGCTGACGAGGGCGAGCAACGATCGCCAGGTGGTGAGGGCACTAGCTGAGAGGTGGTGGGACACGACGAACACGTTCCACTTCCTTTTTGGCGAGCTGACGGTGACGCCGCTGGACTTTGCGGCGATCACTGGTCTGAGGGTCGGGGGTGACCCTATCCCCTACGACGCTGCTACAGGGAGGAGTGCGGTGCTCCAGCGAGAGACGCTGGGGTACGTGTTGAGGGCGGAGAAGGAGGACGCCCAGTACGCTCAGCTGTTGGGGTTTTGGACAGAGGAGCTCCCGACTGACAGGGTGCAGGAGGAGCAGATGGCGCGGTGCTTTCTGTTGTACTTGCCCCGTGCGTCCCTGTTTCCCAACAGGCGCAACTGGGTACACCTTTCGCTCCTACCGGCCTTGAGGGATGTCGGGGAGATAGCCCGTTTCGACTGGGGCGGTGCAGCTTTGGGGGCGTGCTACGCCTTCATGGGGTCTCTTTCCCGAGGAGCGGGGAAGAGCCTCGGCGGTTACTGGAGGGTCTGGGAGGTACATTTCGAACTTCTCTTGCATTCCATTTGTCTTTCTATTTGCTTATTGCATATCCTGTGCTAATCCTTGATGTTTGATTCTGCAGCTGTGGACGTACGAGGTACTGGATATGTACCCTCCCGAGACCTCCTGCCCTAGCGACACAGTGCTTCCCCGGGCCCTACACTGGTCCAAGGAGTTCCGGGGAGTGAAGAAGGGGAAGGGCGACTTGAACGCCTACCGCCTTTTCTTAGACGAGCTTCGTCTTGACCGGGTATGATTATATCTTGCATGCTTTCATTTGTTTGATAGTTCTTATTCAAATCTCATGCTGATGTCATTCATCTTTGATTGCAAGTTCGCTGGCGTGTGTGGGACCGCTGCGAGCTTCCTTACTTGGTCCGGAGTAGAGAGGTGACGAGGGGGAGAGTGCTGCTCGAGTCCCCTTACGGCTGGCAGTGGTACCTAGGTGACCGGGTATCACGTGAGTCGTTGAGGTTGGACGCCTTTAGAGTCCTTGGTCTCCTTCCTGCTTTGGTGCAGCGGACGAGCTTGTACACCAGGGGAGAGGTCGAGCGGTTCGTATGACCGGACCTTGAGCTGGACCCGCTCTTCCAGGCGGGCGTGGACTACTCTGAGTACCGGGCTCGGTACTTGATGCCGAGTTTCAGGGTACGGGCTGCTGCTCGGGAGGCGACGCTTCGAGCGTCAGGTGGTGCAGGTGGTAGAGGCGGACGAGGACAGAGAGGAGGGAGAGGTAGAGGACGCGAGGGTAGCGTTGGAGGTCGAGGTGACGGCGCAGGTCCGAGCGGGGCCAGCTTGCCTCGACTCTCCTGGACCGTGGATGTGACGATTGCCCAGGGGGTTTCTGGTGTAGTGGTGGTGCCACGTCCCACGGTTGCAGCTCCGGAGTTCCTTGCTCAGGTATAACTTGCACTTCTTCGCCCATTCATATGCACTTGTTAGTATCACTGTACGTTCTAAACAATTGACCTATTGTGCAGGCGACTCCGGAGTACGTGAGAGAGATGGCCGAGGCCATGATGGGCCTGGAGCAGCTGGTGAGTCAGTACGCCATGGGGCGTGCCCCAGAGGTGCTTCCTCGTGCTGGTGGGACTATGGTAAAGCTTTCGAACCCTTTGCTTTTATTTCCTATTGCTTATACCATGATTACAATGCAAATGATGAATACCATGTTATTGCAGGCTGGAGGAGGGGCTTCGCGTGGGCTGCGCAGGAAGTCTGTGCGCATGCAGGCGCCACAGGCTTCCTCTGCAGGTTCGCGGGAGGAGCCTCCGTCGAAGAGGCAGCGGCTGTCTGGGGGGACAGAGGACGAGCCGGTCGACGTCTCTGACGAGACTGAGGAGCCGACAGACGTTGACCTCTTAGACACCTCGGGGAGTACAGTGCCTAGAGCGTCAGGTACTCAGGAGGTAGCCAGCTCTCAGGTAGAGGAGGCCTCTGGGGAGGACGGCGAGGAGGGTGAGGACGATGACAAGGATGAGGATGAGAGTTGAATTCCCTTTTATTTTGCTTTTTGACTGGAGCCTGCGTGCTTCTTTTGGAAGGGTGCCTGTTTACCCTCAGTAGATAGGATTTTGAGGCTTGCACGCCTTTTGGTACTTCGACTCATGGATATTTTGGAGATTATATATATAGAGAAGTTTTATTTCTGTCGTTGTTTTCGTCATTCAACTTCCCTTATTGTCATTTGCTTAAGAAAGATTAAATAACAGAAACACTAACCAATGCATGCAACTAGTCTTTTGAGCCATAATCTGAAGCGAACTTGAGTTTTATAATGAGCAGCATGTTAGGGCAAAGATTTATCGACATTGGAATAGAAATCAAAGAAGATAAATGAATAACTCTGAAAAACTGATCCCTTTGTGCAAGACTTTACGAAACTACCCCTGTCGCGGACTCTTGTTTATCAACGATGACCCTGGATACTTGACACGTGATTATGATACTCAAAAACCGAAAACCGCTTGAAAACATGCCTTAAAAGCAAGAAAACCTTGACTTTGGAGGGTGACATTCTCAGATTTTGACATTAACCACGAAACGGAACTTGGACCAGGTCACCTTTGGCCATTATGACCTGTAGGACCCGAAAGACCAACTTGAAATGGCTTGAAGCAGACTCAAATACCTTGACATGACCTAGGAAATGGGTTTCATTGACTTTTTGATGTCCTTACGTCGAATTTTGAGAGTTGGCTTAAAGCGGGAGTGCCTTGAAGTCCCAAATACCCATTGAAACATGTTCTGAGGGTTGGTGATGCTTGCGAGTGCCTTGAATAGGTTTCAAACCTCTGCTGTCAAAGTCTGCAGAAATGCAGACTTAATATGCCGTGCGGGGCTACAAAGCGTCGTGCGTAGCTTCATATGATCCCACGGCGTATCCGTGCTATGCCGTGGTTTTCTTCTGGTCTTGGTATGCCGTGCGCTATCTCTTTACACCGCGCGGCACTTTTGTCCTGACATTCTACCATTTTGCTGCTTCCCAAGACAGATTGCACGAGGTTTAAAGTTTGACCTGTTCTATAACATATCCGGGCCAATGCATGTCTACTTTGTTCTTTTAGAGCATGACCAAGCTTTTTCCCTATGCAAGACTCATGGAAAACCTACACTTTTGAAACCCAAGGCTCTTTTTGGAAGTTGAAGTTGTCTCCTCTATCCTTCTATAAATTCAGGCCTTAGGCCTCATTTTAACCATATCTTTTCTTCTTCAAATCTTCATCTCCTCCTAATGGCTCTTTCTCTCACCGGTTCGCTATGGCCGTGGTTGATTTCCATGGAAGGGGTCGATTGGCTCAACTTTCGGGCGCACGGTCTCTACTGTATGAGATATCTTCGTAACATCCGCCTTCGCCCTGAGCTCCTAAAGGCTGCCATAAGTCTCTGGGATCCGGAGGTGCATGTATTCCGTTTTGGTGGACAGGAGCTTTGCCCTACAATTGAGGAGTTTCGTGCCTATCTTGGCGGTTTCGGCTCTGGAGATGTCATTGTCCCTCCCGTGCGCAAGAACATGTCCAAGGTTCTGGCTGCCTCTCTTGGTTTGAACGACGGTGTTGCTCGTTACTTGGTTGGCAATGGTCGTCTCAACGTGATGTGCCTCATTGAGATATTCTCTCCTCTTGGCAACCTAGCGGACGTAACCTACCACTCTTGGCGCATGACCGCTCTTTGCATGTGCTTACTTGCCGCCTGCTTCTTGGTTCCCTCCACTGGTCATGCCAGCTCGGCACTGGTCAGCATTGCAGTGCAGATTGAGGCTCGGAAGGATGTGATTCCAATGGTATTGGTTGAGACACTGATGGGTTTAGACAGGGTTCGTTCTGGAGAGACTGAGACTTTTGGAGGCAGCCCCCTTCTCTTGTAGGTTAGTTTTCGCCTCATCTTCCCTCTTTTCAGCTCTTCCTATTTTCTTTAACGTTGGGCTTGGCTTTCTATGATTTCTCACTTGTTTTCTCTCTTTGGCAGATTTGGCTGTGTGACAAGGTGAACATACTGACTCTCCCTCCTGGCAACTTGGCGTATGGAGCTAGGTTACTTTCCTCTCGGTGCTTTGAATTTGCGGACAGGCGAGTTTCCGAGTGGGTCACCTTCTTCAAGCATCAACAGGCTGATACTATTTCCTGGAGAAGCTCTTGGCTTGATCTTCCGCCCATGACTGTGCATTATATGGGTTCCCAGTGGGTGGTTCTTCCCGGGCTGGAGGCTTTTACCTTCTACATCCCCTATCGGATTCAGCATCAGCTTGGTTTGAGACAGGAGGTTCCTGCAGAGATCTTGGTGGATGTAGTTCTGCCTTTCTTCCGCCATTCTGTTCTTTGCAACTACCAGCGATTCTGGAGGTCTCGTGAGGTGACCGACGCTCATCCTTACCCTTCTGTTGCAGTGCGTGGGAGTTACAGGAAATGGCTCAAGAGGGACATTGCTGCGAGGGCGGGCGCCCAAGGGAACTGACTCGACCTTACTACCCTGATCATTGAATAAATCGTGGACCTCCTTTTATTGTATTGCCTTTTATTTTCGAAGATCATGCTCAGCCTTATGTATTAGAAGCAGTTATCTTAATAAAATGAGTTATAGAGGGTCTCCCCCTCTCTGATTCTGCCTTTCTGGATTCCGTCAACCTGGATTTTTGTTTTGATTGATCATGACCGAGTCCCATAGTGAGACTGCCTACGTATCCTTTTGATGAAGGAATCAGGTCATGACGTAGTTCAAGGATAGGGTTCGCTCTGGTTTTGGCACTCTCCTTTTGCGCTCTAATTTTTGCCTAGTACCGCCCTTTCGGGTTTTCGGCCTAGCGAGCTCGTTCATTGTATGCCTTAACTTTTGCCTAAGATGCCCTTGTGGGTTTTCATCCTAGCAGGCATTTTGCTCTAATTTTTGCCTGGGACTGACTGCCCTTGCGGTTTTCAGCCCAGCGAGCTTCTCTCAGGGGTAGTAGCGTTTGAGTTGATCCAGGTTGACTAGAGTTGAAAATTCGTTTCCGTCCAGATCGATGAGTTGTGTAGCTCCTCCAGATAGGATAGTCTTGATAATATACGGCCCAGACCATTTTGGTCGGAACTTTCCTCGTGGATCATAGATTGGTGCTCGTATCTCCTTCAGAATCATGTCGCCTTCTGCTAGGTCCCTGGGCTTCACTTTCTTATTAAATGCACGTGCAATTCTCCTTTGATATCCTTGAATGTGGTAAAGTACCCTTAAACGACGTTCATCAAACAACATAAGTTCTTCAAACCGGTTGCTCAGCCAATCTGCCTCTTGTACATTGCATTCGATCATAGTCCGGAGGGATGGAACCTCTAATTCTATGGGAAGTACGGCCTCCATGCCATAAACCAAAGAGTACAGAGTTGCCCCTGTTGGTGTACGCACAGACGTGCGGTATCCCCACAACGCCAAAGGTAGTCGTTCATGCTAATCCCTTGCAGATTGAATGGTCTTTTCCAGGATGGTTTTGATTGTTTTGTTGGCCGCCTCCACGGCCCCATTGGTCTGCGGTCAGTAAGTCGTTGACTTGTGTATTTGAATCTGAAATTCTTCCAAGACTTCCCTTGCTCGGCCTGAAATGAACCCCATTGTCGGATACGAATGCCTGTGGGACCCCATATCGATAAATAACGTTTTGCTTGATAAAGTGCGCGACTTGAACCGCGGTCAGGGTTGCATACGAGGCTGCTTCCACCCACTTTGTGAAGTAATCGATGGCCACCAGGATAAACTTATGGCCATTGGAGGTTGCTGGCACGATCCTTCCGATGACATCAATACCCCACGTCGAGAAAGGCCATGGCGAGGTCGTTTGCTGCAACTCATGTGGTGGAACATGCGTGAGGTTAGCGTGAATTTGGCACTTATGGCAACGTCGTACGTATTCCACACATTCCGTCTCCATGGTGGACCAGAAGTAGCCTTGTCTCAAAACCTTTTTGGCAAGCATCATGCCGTTCATGTGAGGACCGCATACTCCTTCGTGGACTTCCTCCATCACCCTTTTTGCCTCCTCACCATGAATACACAGTTTGTGGGTTCCACAGTGAGACCTTCGGTATAGATTTCCTCCACAAATGATGTACTGGGCTGCCATTCTCCGAAGGGCGATCCTGTCTTTCTTGCTTGCTTCAGAGGGGTACTCTCCTCTTTCCACGAATCTCCAGATATCGTAGAACCAAGGGTGACCATCCTCGGGCTCATTGATGGTCATGACATGTTGGTAAACTGGGGTGTCCCTTTGCTCGATCATAATCGGCCTTAGCTTCACACCGATAGGGATTTCGACCATGGAGGCTAATGTTGTCAGGGCATCAGCGAATTGATTCTTGAGTCTCGGGACATGAGTGAAAGTTACTTTGTTAAAATGGGGAATGAGATCTTCGAGATCTTGATGGTACGGCTTTAACTTCTCTTCCCTGACTTTCCAATCACCGTTTGCTTGAGAAACGACCAAGTTTGAATCTCCCACAACTTCCAACTTTTCTATACCGATTTCAATGGCTGCTTCCATACCAACAATGCAAGCTTCGTATTCCGCTTGATTGTTGGTGACTTCGAAGTTAAGTTTGAATGCAAGCGGGATATGCGACCCATCCGGTGAAATTAGTAGCACACCAATTCCGAATCCTCTCTGATTGGCTGCTCCGTCGAAATACAACTGCCACACGTCCTCAACTATGGTCAACATGCCTTCATCTGGGAACTCAAATTCGGCATCTTCTTTTCCTTCGACTGGACAGTCGGCCAAAAATTCAGCGACAGCTCTTTCTTTTACCGACTTTCTGCTGACGTACTTTAATTCAAATTCTGCCAGCATCAATAACCATGGTGCCATTCTTCCTGTGAGTGCTGGCTTTTCGAACAAGTACTTCAGAGGATCCATTCGGGATATCAATCTCACTGAATAGGCCAGCATGTAATGTCTTAACTTTCTGGAAGCCCAAACAAGTGCCCAACATGTCTTTTCTAATGGAGTATAGCGTTCTTCAGACCCAACCATCTTTTTGCTGAGGTAATAGACAGCCCTTTCAACCCCATCGTCTCCTTCCTGTGCCAGCATGCACCCCATGGAAGATGGAGTGACTGACAAGTATAGGATCAAAGGTTTTCCTGGTTCCGGCGGCATTAAGACTGGCGGATTCCTTAGATAGGCTTTGATGGCCTCGAAAGCTTGCTGACATCTGTCATTCCATGCAAATGGTGTTCCTTTCTTGAGCAAACGGAATATGGGCTCGCATGTTGAAGTCAGTTTTGCGATAAACTGGCTGATGAACTGTATTTTGCCAAGGAAACTCCTCACGTCTTTCTCTGTCCGTGGTGGCTCCATTTCCAGAATGGCCTTAATCTTTGATGGATCGATTTCGATGCCACGAGTGGTGATCATGAATCCGAGCATTTTCCCGGTAGTGACTCCGAACGTACATTTAGCCGGGTTGAGGCGCATCCTGTACTTCCTTATCCTTTCGAAGAACTTTCTCAACGCGGGTAAGTGACCTTCTCGCTCTTTCGCCTTAACGATCATGTCGTCAACGTAAACCTCCACCTCTCTATGAATCATATCATGCAACAAGGTTATAGCAGCTCGTTGATAAGTAGAGCCAGCGTTTTTCAGTCCGAAAGGCATGACCCGATAGCAGTAGGTTCCCCACTCAGTAATGAACGTGGTCTTCTCTCGGTCTTTCGGGGCCATGAGAATCTGGTTATATCCTGAGAAGCCATCCATGAAGGAAAGTAAGGCATGTCCCGTGGTGTTATCAACTAGTACGTCAATGTGGGGCAAAGGGAAGTCGTCCTTGGGGCTAGCTTTGTTTAAGTCCCTGAAGTCCACACAGACCCTGATTTTGCCATCCTTCTTTGGAACGGGAACGATGTTAGCAACCCACTGAGGGTATTTAGTTACCATTAAGAACCCAGCATTGATTTGCTTAGTTACTTCCTCTTTTATTTTAAGCACCCAGTCGGGCCTCATGCGTCTCAGTTTTTGTTTTACTGGTTTCGCGTCAGGGTGAAGGGGAATCCGATGTTCCACGATTTCAGGATCAATTCCGGGCATATCAGCGTGCGACCATGCAAAAATATCTTCGAATTCTTTTAACAACTCCACAAGAGCCTGACGCTCTTCTTCTGACAGCGCGGAACCGATCTGGACCATTCGGGGATTCCCTTCGTCCCTCAAATTTATTGAAACAACTTCTTCTTTTACAGGCTGAGCATGCCTTTCGTCTTCCCTTTCGATTAGGGACCGAATTTCTTCAGGGATTTCCCCCTCGAAATCGATCTCTTCATCATTGGGGTCGACACAATTTATTTCAAAATCAGGAAAGTAAGCGGAATCAGATTCATTTATTTCATCATTAGCAGAGGCCTCGAGGGCACCGTATACACGGGTAGACTCAAACTCAAAATACAGACTCTGAGGAGTTGGGCTAAGAGGCACCGACTCAGACTCAACAGATTCAGAAGACTCAGAAGACTCAGATGACTCAGAAGACTCAGATGACTCAGAAGACTCAGAAGACTTAGATGACTCAGAAGACTCAAAGGACTCAGCTTCAGATTCAGACTCATGACTGGTTGCGCTTGGTATGAAAGTCCAATTCTTATAATCTCCAGCGGCATCCATGATGAGTGAAGTTGGATCTTCGGGGGCCTCCTGCCCCAGCATCTGCACTTCTGCTTCCACGACTGTACCCAATGGTTCGTCCTCCCCGAATAAGGCTACTAGGCTACCCACGGCAAGAGTTTCAACCCAATCTGTCGTCTTTACTAGCTTGATCACCGCTTCTAGTTCTTCATCACTTTCAGGCCAGACATCATTGGCGAATATCTCAAATCCTGGTAGGAAGGTATTGGTTTCTTTGTCCCAAAATGGTTCCGGCTGCCCTTGATAAATCTGCTTTGCCTTTTCTTTGACAAAATAATCTTCCAACCTATCCCCTTTCTTCTCCCCCTATCCTTGGAAGGGTGGTATCCCACACCTGTTATGCGGGTTAAAGTTCCTGGCTCTTCAAACTGTGCTGGCCCCTGAAGATTCTTTCCTAGCCCCAATCCTGGCATGTAGGACATTTTCTTCATTATCTTTATGGCAACATTACTAACGACGAAGTCGTCATCAATCTTGACAGTGAAAACAGAATGAGAGGTGTCAAGAGAGAAACCGCCTAGAGCAACGTCCTCTTCCCCATGTTGTATCTCCAAAAGTGGGGCATTGTCTTCCACAGGGGCGCAGATCCCAGAATCGCCATGAATGGTGAGCATCCCAGTTTCTAGTCCCAGTCTAACTTTCTGGTGGAGTGTTGAAGGAACTGCCATGATATCAGGTCGATGCATCCAAGGTCTACCCAGCAGTAGGTTGAAGGATGCAGGAATGTTTACCACATGGAACTCCACATCTGTTTGGTAAGGCCCAAAGGTCATAGGAAGCATGAGAGTGCCAGTCACATCCCGACGGGTGTTGTCATATGCCCGAACTTTGACTTCTGATGGAGAGAAGTCACTATTCTTGTATCCCAAGCAATAAGCAACACGGAGTGGACAAACATTGATTGCCGACCCGTTGTCAATGAGGATTACCGGTACCCATTTTCCGTGGCATTTCAGAGTGATATGGAGTGGCCGATTGTGATCAATTCCATCAGCGGGCAAATCTCGATCAGTGAAGGTGATAGCATGTTTGACGGGTATGATTTTGATGAGTGCCACAAGTTCATCAGGGGTTATGGCGGAGAGGACTTTTAGGTGAGAGAGGGCTTGGATGAATCCTTCGCGATGATGGGTGGAATGAACAAGTACGTCCCAAACAGACATTTTGGCTGGAGTTTGTTCAAGCTGGCGCTTGATCATTCTTTCTGGGTCTTTCTCAGGGCGTGAAGGCTATTTAATTGGTGGGGCAAAGGGTTGGAAAGTATCTTTGATTGGGGTAACGAACGGGTTAGAAGGTTCTTTGGTCAGTGGAGCTGGAGGATTGGAAGATTCTCCGATTCTCCGATTTGGGGGTTGATATATTCGACCACTCCTGGTTAATTGACCAATCTGTTGGTACTTGGACTCTTCATTCCACAAATCCGCAAGGGCCTTGCGCTTGTTTCCAATGGTAGTGTCTTGGAGGTTGGCAGCCAGGTCAGCGACAACCAGGTCTTCCCACAGATCCTCGGGCTTCCATTTCTCAGCTTCTACTACTGCCCTATTAACAGTCCATTCTTCGTTCCCCACTTTTATGTTGATGATTTTCGTATTACCCCACAGGTTTGTCTTAGCACCTGGTTCATCTTCCCACAAGTTCATCATGGCAACATCAGCATCTTTTGGGAATGTGACAGATGACTCTGACTTAACTTCATCGACCAGGTAGTCCATTGGGTTAAACTCATTACTAGCCACATCTTCTTCGGGACTCGGCGGTTCTGGGTATGGATCAAGACCCACGTTGTTGTATGGGTCGTTGGCTATGAGATCGTGGAGGTAGGAGGAGAGGTCTGGTCGAAATGGAACAGGTTCAGGCCAATCGTAGATCACTGTCGGCGATTGGTATTCTTCTGCAAACAACATGGGTATAGAGAAGGTATCCAAAGGATCATTCCAGGCCAAGAGTTGGTATTCATCCAGAATTGGATTCCATTTCCATTCAGGCATTTCGGGCAGGTTGAACATCATATTCAAAGAAAATCCGTCAAGAGGGTCAGCATAAATGTTTTGCCAATCAACTTCCCATCCTGGCTCAAAGAACGGATTTACATCTTCTTGGAAATTAGCGACTTCAAACTCTTTCCAATCGGCAATCAAGTCTCCCCAATCCCAAAGGTAACAGAGGGCAATTTCTTCGGGAACTTCCACGACAGGCTTCGGTTTGGTATCAGGGATGATGAAAGAGGTAGGATCAAAGTCTTGGCCTTTGTCTTGGGTGATTTGGTTGATATGGAATGGGATATTATGCTGTGGCAAGGGATTTGTCATGGTGTTTGGTTTGTCAGAAGGAGGGGTATCAATGACTTTATTGTCAATGAGGTTTTGAATCTCATGACGGAGACGGATACAGTTATTAGTGGTATGGCCATGCATTTGGTGGAAATCGCAGTAGACGTTTTGGTTTAGGTTGGGTGGAATGTTTTGTGGTGGCTGAAGGGGACTCAACACTCCTACTTCAGTAAGCTTTTTGAGCAAGGTGGATCGAAGAGTGCTGAATTGGGTAAAAGCTCTTTGTTGGGATTTTGATTTTTCCGAAATTTGGTTCACTTCTGCCGGTTTGGCGGATGAGGTTCCAGCCTGATTGGAATTCCCGAAGAGGACATTACTGTTCCCTGAGTATATCCTTTTGGGCTTTGTTGCTGATTCCTTTCTTTCCAATGTTCCGTCTCGCAGTGCTTCCTCTACGGCCAGGCCCGAGTCGTAGAAAGTTTCGAAATTTGGGGCTGCTTGGGAGAGAACCATGTATGGGGCAAAAGAGTTTGGCAGATTCTTGGTGATGGTCCTTATTTGTTCTTTTAAGTCTGGTTTGCTTTGCATCTGAGTGGCTTTAGCCCTCCAACGTTTCACAAAGTCAACGAAGCCTTCTTTCTCACCCATCTTGGTGCTTTCTAGCTCCCTCGTGGTCATCTTTAGATCGACATTGAAATCGTATTGAGCCACAAATGCCGTCCCAATATCTTCCCAAGTCCTTTTCTTAGAGGGTTCCAGGGTAAGAAATCATTGCAAAGCGGGCCCTGACAAAGATTCGTGGAATAGTTGGGCCATGGCTTCCTTCTCGATTCCTCTCATGGTGAGTGACCCGACATACCCTTGGAGGTGAGCTTTTGGATCTCCGGTACCGTCAAACTTTGTGAAATCCACACCTTTAAACTTTTCTGGTAACTTCGCGTTGGGGAACAGGCACAATTTGTTCATGTCAATCTCTCCTCTCCCTAATTGCTTATTTTCTTGCATTGATTCTTCCAACTTCCCAATTTTAACCATAAGGGCGGCCAGATTAGGATCAATTGCCGGCGTGTCTTTGGCTGGCGTTTCCTCATTGGGTATGTCAGTTTTAACCAAAAGCTTGTCGCAAACCTCTTGCATGGTTTCCATTATCATATTCATGTTGCCTTTTATGGATGCAACCGAGGCTCTGAGTTGCGTATCCATCCCTGCAAGGGATTGCCTAAACTAAGTATCCATGGTAGCCATGTTCTGCCTAAGCTCTTCTACCCCGTTTCCTTGGTCAGCCATGGGTAAGAGATTTTCAAGTGACGGGGGTTCCAGTATTGCTGGGCTTAGCGAAACTGCTAATAACGACTGGCCTTCTTGTTCTATGTGGACCTCAACCAGTTGGGTTTCTTTCAGGGTATCTACGCGAACCAATCTTCGAGACGGACGAAACCAATTGGGTAAAGCCTCTTCTTTTTGCAGGTGTCCAATGTTTCTGAACTTGTAGCAAAGCAAAAGGGAACAACTCAAAATACGCCCCGAGTGTCTGTCCTACCTTCTACGTGCCTTTTAAGTCCTAGAACCTACCGTGACTTGAGTTTCACTTGGGGCATTTGTACAGAAGATTTATGACGATCCGGGTAGGTACTGTCAGGCAGGTTAAATTCTGATCGTTTTCGGAACCAAAGCCAATCTCCTTATCTTGACCATCCGAGACAGAGCAATGTGACCGTCAGAATCCAAATACGCACACCTCCAAGGTTAATCCCATGTCAAGGGAGCCGTTCGGGCACGGCAAACACCGGAGGTATCGCAACCTCCATGGATTTATAGTCTCCTAGACTGACCGAAAAGCCCTAAAGAATTCTAAGGGAGCCTAATCCTCTAGCCTGCAGGATGTAATGATGCGTGAATGATATGTATGTACAAAGAAATACACATAAACAAGATATATCACATAAGTCCTAGCCATGGGTTCCTGTCCTAGTTGGGAAAGTTCTATAGTTATGTACAGGTGCAAAGGCCGATTTTGGTTTGAGAGGGATTCCCCGGACTAGAGCCAAGATGTACTACCCCATGTCGAGTGTATTGCAAGACAATGGTCGAACAACACGATGGCCCATCATAGTCGAGGGTTGCTAGGCATTTCGGGAGAGCTTGTCACCGGTAAACCGGGCAAGATAGCCAAAACACGCTAACGCGGCTTGTGCGGTGCATAGTGTAAAAAAAAGTTAAGTTCTCCAAATTGCATTAAGTCCCCCAAGTAAAATGCCTTTCAAGTTTGGCCCTCTTGATTATCCAACACTTCTTTATGTATATTTTTTTTTATATAAAAAAAAGAAGTTTTGAATAAAAGTCCCCAGCAGAGTCGCCACTGTGGGCTCCCGCGCCTGTTGGTGCGATTTATGACAGAGTCGCCACCCGGGTTTTTGAGATAGATGATCCGAGAAATCGAGAGTTTTGTTTTGAAAAGAAAAAGGCCTTTTGATCTAGCGAAACTGTTTGAGATTTTGGATCCGGGAGCCAGGTTACGAACGGGGAAGGTTTTGTTGAAAAGCACCCCGCTCGCCCAGTGAACACCGGTCTCTACTAAGCATTTTAAATGGGGGGATTAATACGATTCGGAAAACCTCAAAAACATGTAAAAGGGGAAAGGGAACAAGATAAATCATAACACGTTGTCGTGCTAGTGGTGCTTGCTGTACAGAGATGATAAAGATGGCATGGCGATGATATAAACAGGAAAGGTACAAACAGACTGTCTGAATCACTGCCCTCCGTCAGACGGCATATCGGCTTATAACGCGCGGCTTACCAATATGCCGTGCGTGGTTCCGATCTCGATACCAAACTTTTATCGTTTTGTAAAGTTTCGCACGGTGTACCCATTACATCGCATGGTTTTATTTTAAAGCTTCAGACAACTCACAGCCGTCAGATCATCTCAGATCTGCACCATTCTTTCAAACCATGAAGAGAAAGCCATTTTTGATACGTTTGCTTGTTTTGGAAAGATTTATGGAGTTTAAAACATGGCTTGTAGAAATGGTCTCATTTCTGAGACAGCTTTTGGTATACAGAAAAGACCCAACAACGGACGATCGCGATCCAGACAGTTTGATCAAGAAAACAGTGTCCTTTCGAAATGCCGTGCGTGCAAGTCGACTACGCCGTGCGACGCTCCGAAGAGCCGCGCGGCGTAGCACACCTTTACACAGAGCACTGGTTTTGTTTTGTAAAAGAGATTTTGGGTCAGATCTCAAACAAAAGGGTTAAGCCTGAAAACAAAAAGGTCCCCTCAGGACCAGGACAGAGCCTAGCCCAAGGAAACTTGATTTTTACCTTAGATCTGGAGCTTGAATGAGCTTTGATGAAGGCGGATGGACGTCGGAAGGTTTGAAAAAGAGAGTAGAAGTATGGATGTGTGTAATAGATGGGTATATTGGGTAGTTGGGACCTCAAAGTTAGTAAGGAACTAACTTCAATGGTGAAGAGAAAAATGGAGTAAAAGGCCTAGAGAATGTCTTTTAAGAACAACATTCTCAAGGCTTGGAAATGGGAAAGTGGGTGTGAAAGCAAGAAGAGAGAGAAATGGTATAATGGTGATCAAGGGCCCTTTTCCCTTGAGTGGAGGGGTGTATTTATAGGCAAGAGCCTTGGATTTTGAATTTCAAAAGTTGGAGGTATTTTCTGGGCGGGCCAGAAGTGTGCTTTCGGCTGAGCCGTATTGCAGCTGTGGCTCAAATGGGCGTGGCCGACAGCTTTCTGAGCCAGTTAGAACTTTATCCAAAATGCCGTGCGGATAACCTCATGACTGCGTACGGCGTATTAAATTTCGATACGCCGCGCGGTGTAGAAGTGTCGCGCACGGTACTTTAGATTCGTTCCAGAGATTTTTGGGCTTTCTCTGGTCTTTTGGGCTTTTTTGGATTTTTCTGGGCTGATGGTTGGTTTGGGCTGCGGATGTTGGAGGAATACTTCATTCAAGCTCGCAAAGGCTTTGTTTCCTTCATTTCATCATCGGGGAGGTCAAAGACCATTCGAGGTCCGGATTGGGGTGTCTACAACTCCGTAGAATTGCAAAACTTCTATGATGCTCCCAAGTGGTATGGGAGCATCATACTCCCAATGAATCTGGACCATTGGATTGAAAATTAGTAAAATTATAGCCCTTGGATCAAAACCAGAAATCAAAAGTAGAGTAATTTTGTTAAAAACGAGGTGGTTTTGACCAAAAAAACGGAGGATTACTTACCACAGAACATGCAACGCATACCATTCACTAAGGCAACACATACCATTCACTAAGGCAACACTTACCAAACAAACATGCAACACTTATTACAACTAGTTGGTCAGGTAACAAGTTACCATTAAGTAATAAATAAATAAATAATAGAGTACCCGATTTTTTGGCGAGAAAATTTTAGATTTTAGGGATTTATATATTAGAAGAATTATCTAAAAAATGGTGTTCATTTATAAATCTAGTTTAAAATTTTAATTTGTTATGAAAATATAAAAATTTGAAAAATATTTTCCATAATTTCCAAATGACATTGTAAATTTATTTAATTAATTAATTTTTAAATAATCATTTATTATAGATATATTTAAGTAACTTAGTTTTAAATATTATGGAAAAAATAAGATATTTATTAATATTTTGATAGCTTACAAATTTAGTTAATATATATTATAAAATAACGCTACAAGTTGATTGTCACAACAAAATTGAACGATAAATATATTTTTGTTTAATAGCTATTGAATAATTTTGTAGGATTCTCAATTGAATTTATGGTAGTATTTTAATGAAATTAGGCTATTCAATTTCATTAATATAGTTTATAGTGATCAATATGATATATTTTGTAAATCTAACAACTAATAGTGTTGATACTAATATACCTGGCTGCGATCAATCAACGAGAATTGATTCATTTGTAATTGATTGATCTGGTTATATGTTCAGCCAATTGATCAAATTATTTGAATCCATTAAGATCATATTTGGCAAATGTGATAGTTAACAATGATATTGATTGATAGTGATTAGTGAAAATTAATATAATATTGGCTAAAGTAGACTGACTAATTTGTTTAATTGCTTAACCACAGACTTATCTATTTCAATCCTTCAAGTTACACAATTAGCAAATTTCAAAAATGGTTATTTGATGGTTAACATTGATCACTTAGCAAATGAATAAGTAACAGTCTTTGTGGTTAACTGATGAGCACCCAATATTGTAGATATTTGGTGCGACTAGTCCCGTTTTATGTTGGTTTAACTTATGCTTATTTAGCTTTTATAGCGTTATTGCACGTAAGGTAGGTTTTTATGTATTTCAGGTAAAACGTGCTAATAAGGCGGTTTTGAACGCCCAGGAATACTCCGGATGCAACCAAGTGCTCAAGGCCATATGCCACCATGTTGTGGTACCCGAGGAGTCATGAAGAGGTGGTTTGGAGGTTGCTCGGGTTGCCCAAGGGTCAAGGGAATCGAAGGGGAAGTGAGAATTTTACCAAAGCTACTCATCTTCCGACCAGCTGAGGGTAGAATTGTCATATCTTTTGATGTACAAATGATATTGGATCCAAACCACTTGGGTTAGAAAGTAGACTCGACGAGCTTTCCAACGGTCCAAAGAACGTCATAATCCGAGTTCGGGAGTGTCCGGAGCGAGCCCGCGAAGTTTGCCCAAAAATCTGTCAACCATGAACCGGTACGGGAAAAAGTGTGTACCGGTTCACCAAGTCCAGATTTTGTGTTTTGGAAGATTTTTCAAGGCCATGAACCGGTATTGGGAAAAGTGTGTACCGGTTCATGCTGTGTAAATTTGCCCGAATCTGCTACCTTTTTCACCTTTTTGCTTTTGGGATATTTTCCTTTTCTAGCAACTTTTAGGATATTTTAGGATATTTTGTGAGAGATTAGGCCACCTTGTATATATAGTCCTCTCTCTCTCTCTCCCTAGGATATTATGTTCCATTTTTACTTTAAGTCTTTTATGTTCTAGTCTTTTTCCATTAAAGCTCTTTCAAGCTTTTAAGTCTTTTCCTTCAAGAACCTTGGTAAGTATTTGTCATTTATTGTTTTTCCGTTTATTAATGTTGTGGTCGTGGATTAGATCTTTCATAATCTTAAGTTTATTTTCGTTTTCATCGGTTAAAAGTTATGTCTCGTTTTTATACTTTAGCTTTTGCTTTAGTTATGTGTGAGTAGTCTTTTGGCTAAGTCTCGGGATAATCTTTCTCGAGGACTTAGGTTGTTATTTGGTTCTCGAGCCATCGAGCTTTTAAGCATGATTTCCGGAATAGAGCTTAACTTGCATTTTTGGTCTAAACTAGGGGTGTTAACCCCTTGGTAAGGAGCTTAGTCAAGCGGTCTTGGCAAGTAGCTTACCGAGGCCTCGTGGCCTCCTATGTGTTCGATAAATATTAAAAACAAGTTGGTTCGCCTCCGGAAAATCACACCTTTCGTTAAACGTAGTCTTTTAAAGTGAAATCTTCCGGGCGTGAGCACGCGGTCGTAGCTCTCGCCTGAGTTATAATCGAGAACCGGTAACGGCCTTTGTTAAGGGTTAGATAATCCCTAGACTTGCCTCTTTTAGTTCATAAAGTTCATTTCTAGTCTTTTTACTTAGCACTTCTATCGTTTAAAGCAAAGCCAAGTTGGCCGTCTTAAACGCCGAAATCCATTACTTACAAAACCTACAATCCGATTAAGCTATATTCGATTCTCTGTGGGTACGATCCCGGACTTTCCGGTTATTATGCTATCGACGACCTAACCCTACGCTTCGGGTTTCTATCAACCTTATATTTGAAGGCAAGGTTCAGACGTAAGCATTAACATTGATCACTTGACCAATGTAGGAGTAACCACTAATGAACCAATAAATTGGCTAAAGTAGGCTGACTAATTTGTTTAATTGCTTAACCACAGACTTATCTATTTCAATCCTTCAAGTTACACAATTAACAAATTTCAAAAATAGTTATTTGATGGTTAACATTGATCACTTAGCAAATGAATGAGTAACAGTCTTTGTGGTTAACATTGATCACTTGGCCAATGTAGGAGTAACCACTAATGAACTGGTAAATTGAAATATCTCATTTATTTGATCCTTTTTTAAAAATAATTTTATTAATATAAATGTTTTTATGTAATTTATCATAAAAGTAATACAAGTAGATCCAAATAAAATTTAATGTGGTAGGTACTATGACATTAATGATGATACATAAATGTATACCTACCCGTCATTAATGTCATACTTACAATAAAATAAGACTTACTTACCAAAGCATAAGGTTAGAGATACCACAAAAGCTGAATTTTTACGATGGACTAATATTCGTTGATAACACTTACTAAGTAGTTGACAATACTTACCATGAAATAAGGGCAAAACGACTATATGCTTAAACTAGTCTTACCACGCAAACTGATCACGTTTTACCAATTGCCTTGTTTACCTACCACCAATTATGGCATTAATGGTACTAGGTTTCTCCATACCTACCTTAAACCCTGCAAACTTATCCACTCTAACTCCTCAAGCTCTCATTCATCTATCCTTTCGTCCAAAAAAAACGAAGATTTAAAAAGAGGCTCCATAACAAGTTGAAGAAGCTCACCAAATAAGTTTTTTTCAAGAACAAACTGAATTTAGTTATGATTATTACTTCGTACCAACTTACCGAAAGATCATAAGTTGAAGAATCTCGAATAAGTGTTTCACAATCTTTTTGTGGTATGCATATCCAGATTTTAGTAAGAGAACCCAGTATTTGTGGTAAGTATGGTTATGAAAATAATAGGTACTCCCCGTTCATGCCTTACCCACTACAATGGATGTACAATCTTTTTCCCTTTTTTCGTGGTAAGTATGCCCAGGTTTTAGTTAGCACACCCTGTTTATATGGTAAGTACGGAAATTGAAATGACAAGTACAACTTGGTCATGACGCACCCAATAACACCACCACAAAAGGCACATCACAACATGTTCAGTATTGATCAAACAACAATAGCTACCAGGGCACATCACATTCATCAACATTTGATCGAACAACAAGAGCCATCTATCATTGTTTGTCTCCATGAATCATACAAAAAGGCAGCATATGCCAATTAATGTTTACATGAGCCATATCAAATTTACATGAGCCATTTACTGTTTACATAACACGTCAAGTTTAATGTTAACATGAGCTGTATATCAAAAAAGACAGCATTTGCACTTTAAACCCAACTAAAAGAGACATCTATCATTCTTTGTCTCCCCAACTGTCATCAAATGTTCCATCCATTACAAGGATGCTTAGCAACAGCTTTATGGTCTTCTTCAACCATTTTTCAACTCTTAAAAGAAATAAACCTGTCAACAGGAAAACTTAGATCAGCTAAGGAAAAGTTCTATGCAAACATGTAATGTAACAATATAACGACTTAAAGAAAATCAAATGCCATCGAAGTCTATGGACCCAAAAGTTAGGACAATATGACAACTAGAATGGAGCTGTGAAGCTACAGGTCCTACACCCATTACCACACTAATGCCATCGAAGTCTATGGACTCAAAAGTTAGGATAATATGACAACTAGCTAGAATGCAGCCGTGAACCTAAACGGGCTAAACCCATCACCACTCAGTAGATTATTGCCAATCAAATTTCACACAGAGGCCTTGGTAATGGTATCCAATGACACCAAATTTGCAGTTTAAACTGTCAATCGTATGAAAGGGACTACCGACAAGGTGTGTACTGCTACACAATATTCGGCAAAGCTTCAAATTTTCATTTCAACTTCAACCAATTTTTCACGATTCAAACCATTGTAAAGTGTCTCAAACTGAGGAGTGTCTCAATGAGTAGTTTAGTGTCAAGATGAAAACTTATATTGCTCGTGCTATTCTTTTCCAGTACAATAATAATTCCAAAACTCAAAGCTATAATACATAACTCACATAAAGGTGTCGAGTGCTGACATGCATTTAAGTGTTGGATTCATATAATTGTCATATCGAAAGACATGAGAACATGTCTGAATTTCACGTTTGTTGGATACATCGATAGGTCACTACATTTTTTTTTTCCTATAGCAAGATATTATTATAAGGGACCAAGCCCAAAAACCTCAAGGATATGGCCTTGAGAAAGGGGGAAAAAAGTGACTGTTCTCAAACTTGAACCCATAATTAAACACATATCGTGCAGTTCAGCTGAACATGAAATAAGAAAATAATTACTTTTCTCATCAAGTCATGGAACAACCACCACTAAAGATGTTGATGAATAAACCTAGAAATTACCCCCCAAAAAATGTAGCTTTAAGTTGCAGAATACTAATAGCATCGATACCCGTTAAGGAAAAACCAATATTCCCAATTGGGTATCCTAGTATTGATCGAAAAATGGAAATAGGCAAGAAACCCATCAAATCATCCACAAAAATAACATTTTCACAGCATAAAAAATGGATTTTGTATATATATGGAGAGAGAGAGAGAGTTACCTCGTCGTTGGCAAAAGATTACGGCTTAGGGGTTGTGGAGTTCAGGAGGTGTAGGAGCTGTGGAGGTTTCCACCATTGTTCAGAGGAGCAGAGGAGGAAGAGATGAAAGGTGTCTGGGACTCTGCGTTAGGGAGCTTTGGAGGAGCTGTGGAGCTGCGTTTGGGAGCCATGGAGTTTTCAATTGTGGAGGCGTGAGGAGAGAGAGGCGGAGGGAGGAGGGGCAAAAGATTAGGGCTTTCAAATTTTCACCTGATTTTCAGTCAAAGGTAACCGAGGGTAGGAGGTAAATAAGAGAGAGGGGAAGTTTTCTACTGATGGTTGAGATTAAACCCATAGCATTCAACGGCTCAGAAACAATGGGAGTATGATACTCCCAAATCGCTTGGGAGCATCATAGCCGGACGCGTAGAATTGGGTTGGAAACTTGGAGATGCACTAAACCTTGCCTTGGTGACGTTTTTCGACGAACAAACTCATACTAGCATTAAAAGCCCTTTGGGCATTATCTGACGTTCAAAAATTATTATTATTTTTATTATACTACAGTATTAAACTAAACAGATAGGAGTATTGCATTTCTCTCTCTCTCTCTCTCAATGGACGATCTTCCACTGCACCGGATACAAATCTCAAGCCCAACACTCTCCTCCCTCTTACAACGCTTCTCCTCCTCTCCCGGTGACCTCTCCGGCCTCCTCTTTGGCCACATCTCCCTCTCCACCCCCCTCCCCCTTCTCCGACGACACTCCCTCCACCACACCTCCTCCTCCTCCTCCTCCCCTGCCCCCACTCTCACCGCCACCATCACCTCCTTCCTCTCCTCCCCCTGCTCCTCCTCCCCCTTCTTCTTCTCCCCCACCGCCCAAATCACCCCTCCCTCCCTTTCCTCGGCTGCTTCTCCGCCCGCCGCAAAACCCCCCTCCGCGAGTCCTCCCTCACCTTCTCTCTCTCCTCCTCCACCACCCACAACCACACTTTCCCTCCTTCCATCCTCCTCCTCCTCCTCCTCACGACGCCGTTTCAAGACCAAACCATCTACACCCATGAGTACAGAGCCTACCAGTACAGATTATCCACTCACTCGTTCGAGCCCAGAACCCTAGATGTCGTCAACCTCGGCCCCGATTTTTGCTCCCATTACGACTCCTTTTTCCCTAATAATTCTCCTTTCCCGATGTTGTCGTGCGGGGCCAAGGGCGAGGGGGAGGGTTTGGCGGCGTCGAGGAGGGTGTCTAAGGATCAAAAAGAGCTGGATATGTGTGCGGAGGGGTTTGACATGGGGCGGTTGGGTCGGTTGGTGGGACAGGATGCCGCGGGTTATAAGAGGGAGATTGAGGAATTGTATAGGAAGATGTTGGATGACATAGATGGATTGGCTAGGCTTGTGGAGGAGAGTTCGGCTAGGGTTTTAGAGCAGGTAAGGATGTTTCATTTTTTCGTAGTTCTTGTGATCAACTTTGTTAATTGAATTGTTGTTGTTTGTCAGAGTGATGCTTTTTGAGTGTTGAAGCTTCATTGAAGAACTTTGAATGGACTAACTAAGCTTTAAGGTGTAAACTTTGTAGGAAAATCACAACATGAAGCTGAGGTACAAAGTTGCTGGCTTGGAATAGAAGGTTGTTACTTGGCCATGTTCTTTTCAGATTTTTAGGGTAAGTTTTCATTCCTTCTGTAATAGTATATTTCTTAGTTTGTTGTTCCTTCCTTTAACAATAGCCATGCATGTATAGTTCTCTATGAAAATACTAGTAGGGCTTTATGAAAATAGATGACGTGGAAGATGCGTGATTTTACTCTAAAAAATGGAGTGTTAGGACAGGTTCCTATGGAACCGGGTAATGTACTGGTGTTTGGAGAATCTAAAGAGTATGATACTAGTAGAAAACAACAGTCTTGATGCTTTTCAGCTGTGTTGTACTGCAAATTAATCTGTTTTTGTTCAATATATGAGGAGGTTTTTTTTATGTAGAATGCATTTTATATTTTTTTATTCAAAAATTGAACATTTTTTTCGTAGGAGACCGTAATTTAGGGACATAGGGAGTATAAATTTTGTGTATATATTCTACTCATTAACAAAGATAATAGAGTTAACAGCATCTTAAATTGGAGACGATTATGGAGTACTTGTTTATCTAAGGGAGTAGGAATTACTCCACTCAACAATAAATGCTTGCTTGGGGAGCAATCAACATGCTGCTTCCAAACAACAGCTGCCTGAAAGGGAAGAATTTGAATTCGTAAACAAGACCTTATGGATTCTTCTGAAATTTAGTAATCCAATGGGGTCAAATCACAAATAACGAGACTCATGAGGAAAAGGCAAAGATCTATCTTCTTGGCCACCACTCAAACGCCAGGTTGGCACACCAATTGCATTATCCCACGTGTCAGAATAAATGCGCCACGTCAGCGCGTACATCCGTTTCCCCGAAATCAAGAAAGCTGTTAATCCAAAATACGGCTCGCAAAACAAAATGCCTTTTTAAAACCTTTCCTACTCCAATTCAAATACGTTTACTTAGCCCCCAAGTGTACACTAAAAGATTAGAACAAGACCCGGCCCGTACTGTATAAATACAAAAATCCGTACACAAAAACGAGAGAGAGAGAGAGATTTCAAGAATTCACCAAATCATTGTGCGCAAAGATATCCATCCAAGAGTACTGTATAGAAGAAGGAAACTTGGAGGACAAGGATTTTGAAAGTCGAAAAGTATTTGAAAAGGACAGAGAGAGAGAGAGAGAGAGAGAGAGGGAGAGAGAAAGCAAGACCAATATCCCTTATGAAGCGAATGTCGTCTCAAAACGTTGAAAGGTGAGTCACATCTTACCCCAATCTTTAACTTGTTTTTATGAAGCACAAAAAAGGAAATTAACCCAGTTTCTTGTTTTCCGGAAGAGGCTTCTTCTTTTTCTTGCATTGTGTACCCAATATATAAGTCACAACCCTCTCCCATGCACAATGGAGTAGCTTCCTCAACTGGGTTGTTCTTTGTTTTTGCTTATAATGCTTACATCTCATCTTTCCCCTAGTACTGTTCGAGTGAAATTAAAGGTTCTGTGTATCTGACTCTTGCGCGCCCAGACTTCCATTCGCCATTGCATGAATCTTGTCCACTTGAATACAGTTTGATGTGACTAGAAATAATGGGTTACTATAATATATGCACTTCTTCATTCTCTATACGGTTTAGGACTTCAATTCCTATGACCGAATTGCAAAAGTGGGGGGCCGATTCATCATATCCTGTGTGTTTTTGGGTTTCTTTATGCAGAATTGTACATGTATTATGAGAATAATTCGACATTCTCAAAAATGATATTTGTTCTAGCCAAATAGCTCGGCATTCTTTTGTTGAAATTGTTACAAGCTCACACAACTTTTGTTCAGTAAGTTGTATATATAGTCAGAGTCTTGATTTCATGGATTGCCTTGACACCAGGAAATTGCGAAAGAGGGGCAATGGAGGTGAAATGATAAAGGAGACTCTGCTCAAGTGGCAAAACTATCACAACAACCAATTTGATTGCAGCGACGATGGAGCAAAAAATAGAATAAGAAGGGCCCCATCGAAGGGATCGAGAAAGGGTTGTATGAGAGGGAAAGGAGGGCCTCAGAACTCTGGCTGCGTATACAGAGGAGTTAGACAGAGGACTTGGGGTAAGTGGGTTGCTGAGATTCGAGAACCAAATATCCTTGCTTCAAACACCCAGAAAAAGACGGGAGAAAGACTCTGGCTTGGCACTTTTTCGACGGCTGTCGAGGCTGCTCGTTCTTATGACAAGGCTGCTAGAATTATGTACGGTCCTGATGCAATTCTGAACTTTCCCGGCTGTTATACCGATTCAATGAAATTGTCTAACAAGTCGTATTCAATTACTACGCGTCCCGTATCCACACCCGAGTCTAGGTCAATATCAGGCGACTGTGAGGAGGTCGCCAAGGAATTGAATACTACGAGTCCCGTATCCACACCCGAGTCCAGGTCAATATCAGGCGACATCGCAGTCGCCAAGGAATCGAAGGAGAACGAATGCTGGAGGGATGAGGACATGACGATTACTCAGAGTGAGCTATGTAGAGATATTCAGGTACTGACTCCCGGAATAAGAGAAGTGCCGAAAGACAATAATTTAGAAGCTACGGATTCAAATACTCTTTATAATGACATAGAAGAACCCGATTACATGCAAAATTTGGAAGACAAAACAAAAACAACTGATTATGAGAGTTCAGGAGGCAGTGGTGTATGTGAACACAGAAAAGATGGGAATTGGGATTCAGGTCAATTGATTATGATCCAAGCAACTGATTTTGAGAGTTCAGGAGGCCCCGGGGTATGTGGACACAGAGAAGATGGGATTTGCAATTCCGGTCAATTGATTAATGGAGAAAATTTGCAATGTGATAGGATATCTGACGAGATCTGCCAGTTGCAGAACCAAGAGCATAATAGTTTCCAGAATCTGTTGAAAGATGAATCGTTGGACATTGAACCTTCTAGCGCTTTTGGTGTCGAGGAGTATGCATTTAGACAAGATGGAGACAATGGAAATGACCAATTGTGGCCCTCTTATGACCCTTTGCAATACGAAGATCAACTTGCTTACATAGAGAAGATTTTAATGGATGAGGATTTTGACATCCAGTCTCAGTTGGAGAATGCCAAGGCATGCGAAGTTGTCCAGAAATTGTTAACAGCAGAAATATGTGACACTGAACCTTTGCAGATAGATAGCACCGATGATGGACCTAAACTGAGACAAGAATTCTTCGATGAAAGCTGTGAAACGCCATATGATCTGTCTGACC
Source organism: Rhododendron henanense subsp. lingbaoense (assembly GCA_020567845.1). Taxonomy (NCBI): domain Eukaryota; kingdom Viridiplantae; phylum Streptophyta; class Magnoliopsida; order Ericales; family Ericaceae; genus Rhododendron; species Rhododendron henanense. The sequence continues at coordinate 31,025,519 of CM036313.1, read as the reverse complement.
AGATTCAAAACCTGGAAATGCAAAAATATACGGGTTATAACTATAATGGTTTAACCAATGAAACGTGTGATGTGAAGCCTTCTGGAGATTCTGATATCCCTAAACTGCAACAAGAAGGTTTTGGAAACGAAACGACTTCAGAAAGTATGGAGGGCAATGACTCCTTTTTTGATGTGAAGCCTTCTGGAGATTCTGCTTCGGATATCCCTAAACTGCAACAAGAAGGTTTTGGAAACGAAACGACTTCAGAAAGTATGGAGGGCAATTACTTCTTTTTAGGCTTTTCGAATGACGAAGATTATGGTTTTCTTGATTCATGGTTCCCTGAATTCCTTGATTCTGGAAGAAATTGATGATGACAGTACGATGACGGATGGAGGACCTGAATTTTTGGTGGATTAAATTGACGGACAGACTAGGAGACTATAATAGTTCAATTAGAAGACAGAGATCAAGATGCAATACGTTTTTTGAACAGTCAAGATGCAATAGGTTGGAAACATCAGATAGATCTACACTTGTAAATAGACTTATTGAGTTTTTTTTTGCAAGTTGTTGTGATTACTCAGTTATGATTCTGTTTGGTGACTAAATACCTCATTTAGTCAGTCGTCTTTTGAAAGAAATTACTAGTAATACAATTTGAGAGAGCAAATTTCCTGTGCCAATTAGGAGATTATATTTCCCGTTGTCTTCATTTTTGTTTTGATGCTTTCAACAAGTTCTCCTTCTGGTGCATTCTGGGAGAAGATTATAATTCTTCTGTTGTTATTTTCGTAGGTTAAGGCTTTGACTCTTCTTGGCCCTTTCTGAGACTCTCTTTAGGATTGTTTTTGTGATTATGGTGTGTTTGTTGGATTATGTGGCTCGTGGAGGACTTTGAACTTTGATATCAGATCAAATGTCCAGTGTGCCATTCTAAAAGAAAAAAAGAAGAAAGAGAGAGACAAACTTCAAGCTGATAAAAAAGAAGAAGACAAACTTCAAATTTAGCACCTATCAGTTCAAAAAAGGAAAAAAAACATATTAGTGTGAAAATAGACATGGCAAAAATAATGTGTAATCCAAGAACCAGCTCCAAAAGGACTGCATTAGATATTGCTTCACTCCTCCATGGGTTTCTTCATGCCATTATTTATGCAAATATTCGAGATCTTATACATCAACTCGTCATAGATTTGTTTAAGCCGAAGTTGTCGTTTATCAGATGGTGAACAAGACTTCGAATCATCACCATAATCAGCTTTACGTGGTATCATTGATGAAGATATCAAGCAACCCTTGCCAAGGGAAATTACTTCGATCTTGAGCTTAATAAACACTTCTCTTCAAAGGGAATCTTTTTTGGACCATGGCGTTAGAATCTTGTACTTGGTTTTACATAGAACTCCAACGAAGTTTACGACATATGTAGTTCTTGTAAGTGTGGAAGTCAGGGAAGTAACCTCTGAACCATTACCTCATGATGTTAATTTGTTTTCCAAGTTACTGTGTAAGTAACCATTTTTGGCTTGCTGAAATCTGTGAATGCCACTTGCTCCAAGGAAGTATCTACTTTGTGGAAATTACCTCCCAATACCAACTTCTCGCTTCGATTCATGTCACTGATCCAATGTGAAGATATAAAATTCACCAGTATGTGCAGAGAGATGGAAATACTGAACATACAACTTTCATCAAACCTCAAGTATTTTCCTGCTCCATCTCAGACCAAAGAAATTTCCAAGGTCCTGCTTTTGTGCCCAACCTGAGAAGCAGAAGTTCATGAGTGAGAAAGGTGCAGAAGAGAAATCGGTTGATTGCCTCAGGTGCATAATATTGAATGTGTCACAACCCAGAAATATACCAAACAACAGTATAAGACTCCTAAGCCTAATGGTGGGGCATTGGGCTGTCATTGGGTTTGACTCCCTCTACTTCCATCATAATCAAAACAACATAGACATTTGAGGCGCCTAAATTCAGAAAGAAACAAATCATGAGACACATGTACTCGGTCTTCTCTCCAAGGCCTAATCCCATCTAAAACCAGGTGATGATGTCAAAGGTGCAGCCCCATATTCTGTTTTCCTGACAATTAAGCAGCCCTATTGTTGAGCTAAAAAATGGAGCGATATAATACGTCTTACATAGGGAACAAAGTAAGTGGTGGCTCCAGTTAGACATGGTGTTGGAAATGGATCTTTTTACTAACAAGAATGACAAACTGTAGAGTTTCACCTCCATATTCCAGCTACTACACGCAAAGTCATAAACAGAAAGAGCCCTGTCCAGACTCCAGCAAGACCATACAGAGGAGCAGCAATAACTAGGAACACCGAAGAGATCATTCCAACCAGCACCTGCTTAATCAAAATCATGCTCTTAGAAGGAATAGAAAAATCGAAATAACTATTTACTTTTAATGCATAAAGACATACCATGGAGTAAGCTGCATATCCAAAGTCGGAGACTCCATAGTAAAGCCCATCAAGAACAAAAGCAAGAGCGTTAATTGGCTGAGATCCAGCAACAAACTGCAGAAAATATGAATCCAGTATGTCACGATCTAAACGTATGGGAAGAAACCGTAACCCCAAGCTCATAATAATTACTTATGGATTCCAGTTTGGAAAAGTTCTTGCTAAAATATCACCAGAATATAAAACTACTGTGTGCGTTCTGTACTTGAGATCGCCCAAAAGTAACATAGAAATGGAGAAAGGAGATAGGAGAGAGGCCAAATCTGAAACAAAATAACAATCGCTACTATTAATTTCTCCTTTGTCTGTGAGGTGCTTATAATCTGCTCACATAGCTCCATGATTTATTCATAAGTTAACCTCCGCTATCCTGTGAAATTCCTCCTGAAAAACAACATAGTGACTCTGTACAATATGTACTCGCACTGTTGCAATTGCATATCCTTTCTACCATACATAAGTGGAGATAATACTTCTAATTTAGATTGTCGCCCAGCAATGTAACAAATAGTAGAATGATATGCATCCCCAAACCCTATGGTCATCACTCATCAGGTACCATCATAAGAGATGGTGATAATATGGACCAGCAATTTGCTACACTGGACCAGAATGACGAATATACTACAAAGAAACATCCGCACCTGTCTTCCAACTTCATGGGCCTAAACAGGTTTAATCCTGCCCAGTTGATACGTAGTTCCTCTATGTAATTTACATAAAAACAAGTGAACTGGCTAAAGGTTCTATCTGCTGCTCAATGTGAGAATGTTCAATTCAGTCACTAAGATGTCTATATGGAGGAATTTATTAAGTACATCAACCAGTCCAAGTTTTGAAATGGATCTCACACATCCCATTTGCATGATAAGAACAAATAAAGAAGGAAAACACAATTGTTTATTGGATGCTCCCTCTGACATATATCTAGAAAGCACAAAGATCCTCAACAAAAAAAGATCGCCAAAACGTGTAGTTTTGTACTGTTAAAGCATCCAACTCAAAGCCAATCGGCAGTTCAACTTCCGCAGGTTCACTCTTTCGAACTTGTGTGACATTCATATACTAGTTTTGGAGGCGTACTGTTAAAGCATCCAACTCAAAGCCAATCGGCAGTGCGACAAACTCATATACTAGTTTTGGAGGAGATAATTAACCGATGTGCGACAAACTCCAATACTTACCAAGATACCAGACAGCGCGATTCCCAGAACTTCTGAATCATTGCTAAATAAGTTAGAGAGAGCTCCAAACCCAAGAAACAAAGTGACAGCTAACGAAACTCCTGTTATTGAACCAATCTGATTCATACAAAAGGAAGAAAAATAGAACTGGTAAGTTATGAGTGCCACTGCCACCTGACCAAAATCCTGAAAGCCAAGTTGGAATGACAAATACACAAAGAGCCAACCTGTATTATTCTATTCACCACTTGGCGTGCCTTACCGTAATCCCCTTGGGAGTAATCACCAGCAAGAAGAGCCTGTAAGAAAAACATCGATGCAGTATCAGAAGAGAAACAATGAAAATACGAAAAAAAGAAACCCTAAGACTCAGCCATTGGGAATATGTTTCAAAATACTAGTGAAACGAGTAAAAGGAACAGAGTAAAAGCAAGATGTGGAAGCAGCAGCAGACGCACTCATAAGTTCACTCGTATCCATTATAAACATTGTTTCATTTGTGCAATGCTGCTCAATGTATTGTAAAGCATAATCTATAACAATATAAATGCATTGTCAAACTAATAGTAGTATCAAAAATTGTAGTGAACCAATTATTGTCATAATGCTAGCTAACTTTAGCTCCACTCCTCCTCCAACCTTAGTATTAACTCATGGTCCATTGACTTCGGTATGGGAGTTGGATCTGAGTATTATTAAGTGTCATGTTTCTCTTATAAAAAAAAGTGTCATCATGTAATTCTTATGTTAAGTTTCATATTTCCTACACAACTCTTTCATTCGATTTGCATAAGATGTGTTTACGAACTCATATAAAACATTTTAAGCATAGATTGAGAGCTTTATCCAGAGTTCCATAGTACCCTCCAAATCTCTAATATATTTGTTCGGCGCTTGTCAAACTAGACATGCTGGACATGTAACCCATATCCAAGCATCAGGAGTTCGACATGGGTATCCACCATCCACAAACTCAGAAAGAGAAGAAAACAATGTAGAAGAAATCAAAATATACCATACTAAAGTGTTCTTTAGCTTGGGGAGCCAGGCCCTGTGAACCACCTCTAAGTCTTCCCCTAGAATGGGGTTAAACGAAAATGCTTTTCCATCCAGCCCGTTTGGGTGCTAATACTTTAATCGAGTACACACACCTCCACTAGACAAGTGAGTTCCTCTCCTTTATGTAGTACCTAATATTTATGCAGCTATTGTAATTTAATGTGTTTCTTTCCTGCATAGGGTCTCAAGGCTAAGGGCCCATCTACCTTACAGTTTGGGGACAATGCAGCCACTCGTCTGCTATTTATCTAAAAATTCACCTAAGTTCCCACATACTCTTCAACCATGTATCTTTTATTGCTCATAAATAAAATTTCACCTAATTGTCAAAGAATCATTAAGCATATCTAAAGTGGTTTCTAATTTTTGGTTTCTTCTATTCCAAAAATAACTAAAAATGTCATAAATACGAAGAGATCAAAAAGGGTTAGAAGCAAATTTCTACATGTATTAACCTAATGCAAAGAAAAACTAAAAAACCCACTACAGCAAAGAAAAAAAGTATCCAGTATCAAGGTGGTCATGCTTGGTCTTAAGCACTGATGATAAGCTATAAACATAACCTTGTGTTCAGAATAATTCTTGTACTGCATAGCACAATACGGCATCATATCACCCACAAATGATACGGAGGACCGGTATAAACAGAAACTTTATGACCATGTTCGTTTTGGGATTTTGGTGGTCTCTAATAAATTTTCTTCCAATTATTACTCTCATTTCTCTATCTCTCTCCACTCATTACCCAAAATTCCAAAACCAAAATCCCAAAACGAACATGGTCTAAGTGCACCCGCAATGCTGAAATGCACAGTGCAAAGATATGAAGACTTCATTGAGTACCTGTCCCGCTAGTGCTAAAGCATCGGTAAGTAAAGATACCGCCAACCAAACTTGTAAGCAGATTTGATGACCAGCCATAGCTATGGGTCCCTCTCTTGCTGCCATTGACGTAGCTAGTGTCATGGTAACAAGCACTGCTAAGCTTCTAGTAATTAGAAGCCCACCTGCAAAACAAGATGAGATCATATCTACGATGAATTGCCTGGGCCGTTCCTATACTTTTGGAGGCCCGAGGTCTACTCACAACGTGGGGCCCTGTCTATTTTTTTAATTAAAGTTGAAACCAAATCATGGAGAATGTACATATATATAAATATTACTAGTTTTAGCATGTAAAAAAAACTTAAATGAAACATAAGGTAAAATATAACCAAATGAATAGATACCAAGCATATCTGTAATTTTGCGTGAAAAGTGTTTCTATGAATCTTCGTTTGTGTAGCAATTAGCATGCAGTAAGTCTATGGGTACAACAAATTGGTACAGATTTTGTGTACATATTTTCTGTGGGGCCCACTACGGGTCCCACACAAATGATTCGAGCCGTTCACTAAATGTAAAATATTTTTTTGAGGGCCCTCGCAAAAATTCAACTCAATCTGATACTTATAGATATTCGATCCAATCATCTAACTTTTTCATATCCTGAAATCTAAATGAAAAATTAGATGATTAGATTGAACATCTATAAGTATCGGATTGAGCTGAATTTTTGCGGGAGCCCTTGAATTTTTTTTTTTACATTTAATGATTGGCTCGAATCATTTGTGTGGAACCCATAGTGGGCCCCACAAAAACTCTGTGCACAAAATCTGTACCAATCTACTGTACCTATACACTTACTGATTAGCATGTTGCGTGTGGTGGTTGTCGTACGTTGGAGCCCTATTTTGGCCCGAAAAATGAGGCCCTAGGCGGCAGCCCCAGCCTGTACATTTCAATTAATATATGCAACCCTGCAAGCCAAATAGCATACTATGAAGCACCGACACTCCTACAAGCCGGCGTGTCCCCGTGTCCGACACGGGAACACGTAGGGGACAAAGCAAAATACTTATGGGACATGCCACGCGTCCAATAAATTTAATTAATTTTTTTAAGGCGGACAGGGCGGGGACGCAGGAGGGAAACTGCAGGGACAATATGCAATTTTAAAAAAAAAAATTGGGTTGTCAATTTTTATTATTTAAAATTGTTGGGTTAAAAGTTTAATATGATGTATATATGATGCTTGTTTGTATATACTGAAGCTTCATACTTATACATCTAACTATATTTCTACTGGTATAAAATAAATATTATGTATTAATTTATTTTTGTCCTGTCTGTGTCCCCATTTTTTAAGAAATCCCGTGTCTCATGTCCGTGTCTGTATCCGTGCTACATAGCATATCAGTTTACCACTGCTCTTACAGGCCAAATAGAATATGGTTGAATTCTAAACCTCATGTTAGGGCTCAAGTACAGATACAACAGCAAATACAAAGAAAAGGATCGTGTAACTCTTGTTACACCAGCAACTACAGAAATTATGATCACAATGTTCAATTATATAAAAGGTGCATACACTTTAATAAGTTGAGGGAATCATTTGACCAGGAAACAATTGTGTTTCCTGTCATACAAAAGAAAATCTAAGTCATGTCTTTCGTTGAACTAATTGACACATAAAGACACGCTAAGACAAAGGCATATATAGTAATCACATCAGAGTATCCCTCATGGAAATAAAATATTTCATTTCCCTGTTAAACATAGATTTGTGGCAAACACATTTACTTGCACCCAATGCTTAAGCTAGCCTTTCCTTCCTAGCCAAATGTTAGGCCATCAGTTAACAACGTCCTAACAAGATCTAATTAGGCAGATTGTGTGCATGAGATACTGAACAAATAACTTCCTTAACCAAGTTGGAGTTTCTATTCCCTGCCAAGAAGAGGACACTGTGATATTTTGCTGTCATGCATCCGTGTCTACCAATGATAAGTAAGAGGTTGCTGGGTATAGTCTTTGTAAATAGATTATAATGATGGTTTCTAGCAGCAACTCTTAATTTCAACAAAACTGAGTTGAACATTCACAATAACAATGCAATAGCGTCTTATGAAGTTCTCTTTTGTGCATCCTATCTTCAGCATTTTACGAAGGACTGATGATTCCAAATCTTGTTACATGATTTTAAGTAACACTCAAAATCACTATAAATGTGTAAGTGGTAGAAATTATCCAACAACGTTAGCCTCTGTTGCAAATTTTGAACTTAACTCAGGTAGTCAGGTGTGAATATATGTGGTGTCTTTCACTCGTTATCATGTTCAATTGTTTTCACATCTTTACTTCCACGTTGGACCTATCAATCAATTGAAACTTCCTGCCATTATCCAGATTAGAAAATGTCTGTTTAAATCTGCGACGGTGGCACATTCACCTAGACACTGCACTTTTCACATTTTTTGCCCAACTGATAGAGAAAAAGAGTGAAAGCCAATCGTCAACTTCAAGAGACTTACCAGATTTTAGATATCGGAAAACTCTTCCCCCATCAATCTTTGGAGAAACAAGTAACACTTTGCTATTCAACTTCCACAGAAGGATAACAGCAATCAAATATCTGATAAAGACAACACAAGAAAAATCCATGAGGAGAAGAAATATAGCTGAAGTCCTGCGTTTCTTGAGGAATGTTGAGTATATGCATTAGTTTTACCACATCATGGACGTACTCAGAAATCACAGTAGCAATTGCAGCACCACCAATGCCAAGACCAAAGATAAAAATGAGAATTGGATCTAGTATTGCATTTAATAAATTTCCAGCAGCTGAAATCCAGAGTAGGCAATTGTCAAATACTAAAAAAGCTATTTCACTTGACGGAAGATAGAATCCACAGATCTTGACACATCTATAATTAAATTCGATAAAGCGAGTTAAATGGAGGTATCACTGGTTTCCAATAAGATGCTAAGTCGTATTGCAGGTAACAGTCAACTTGATTTACTCTTTCAAATAGCAGTCAATTTTTTCAAAGTAGGTTCACATCTAGTCTTTAGCAATTGGGCAACTCCATTGATCAAGCAACCTAGTCTGCATCACACCTGTGGATATGAATATGTAAAGCCCAAACGACCCCACAATAAAAGATATGCAAACTTTTTCTTGTTTGTTTTTGGGTAAAGCTTCAGCTTGCCTGTTGTTCAATAGCTTGTTTAACATTTCTATGTGGGCTTTTGGAAAGACCTTGGCAAAGCTTGTTAATGGCATCCCAGAGGAATATTACTTCGAACAGCCGGAAGCAGATCGAATGCAGTAGCTTTAGCCAAACTCAAGAATCTAGAGTCTGCTTTGAATAAAATCCTTGTGCTGCGAGGTCTTAACTTTACCCGTGCTATGCAATTACAAGTAGGCAAACTATCCCAATAAGTCATTTGACAAATTTATTGACTATGCTTTTGCATGTTAATTTCTATTTACGCATAAATTGTGTGACTATCTTTCTTTTATTAGACAATACCTGGGCCATTTGTTCTAGACCCAAATCTTTGTAGGTGCAATGGTGACATAATACCTCGCTAAAAATACGTGCTTTGGGCTCTTGGCATCCCATCTGATTGTGCCTGGACCTGGAGAAAACTTATCAATCTGAGGGGTACAACTAGGCTCTTTCGTGGGCATTCTATTCGAATGGCAAAGTTCGCGTCTTCACATGCAAGACGGAATTGCAAGTGAGGAAGCATGTTCAATAGCTTGATCTACATTCTTGGGCCTATTTCCTAATTGCTTAAGCTTTTGGGACACCTGGTAACCAAGGGAGGTCTTTGGGTCAAGTCTCTTTGTTTGTATTTGTTCCACACTTGCATGTACAAGAAGAGGTAGCATGTGAGGGTGTTGGATAGCTTAATATACTTTGTTGGGCCTATTTGCTACTTATTTAATGTGCTTGAGACAGCAGGTAAAATTAATAGAAGGTACTTTTCCTCTGTATGAGTATTTTAGCCCCAAGCCATCTCCTCTTCCAGGATTCCTCTAACAGCCAAGTGTATTCGATATACAATACATAACTGTCGACAAGGCCCTTCACCGCTTCTTGCAGCCCTCTTTACTACCTAACTGCTCTATAAATGATAAAGTCTTACGGCTGTCTCTCCTTCTTCTACCTATATGCTGCAGCAACTTGGGATGCCATCATACCTCAAATTTCTACTATTCACTGCCACAAGCTTGTTTGGTTCCCTAAACGCACTCCTATAAAGTTCTATCAATTGGATGGCTATGGAAAGAAAGCTCAGAACTAAAGGGAGACACGTCATTAGGGACTTACTCTTCTTCTTCCTCCATGTGTTCTCTCTTCTTTAATTGCCTTATTCCGGAAATATATGGAAATAAGTTTGTCACCTATGTGGCATATCTAAGTTCAACAATTATGCATGGCTTATTAGGAAGTCCTTGCATAACACAGTTAGAAGACTTGCTTGGGTTGCATGGGGAGGGCTACTACATTTGGCAAGAAAGTAAGTGCAGAATTTTCAAAGCCATTCACAGGCCTTTCTCCACTGTCCTAGAGAAGACTTGCTTTGATGTTTGCATAAAAAGCCCTGAACAACACTGTGATTTGTAGTTGTAGCCTTTGGTGAAACCCTCATTGGATATCAGTTCATCCTAGTTGAATTTTTTTGTATGTGGAAAGTAGGCCAGCCTTTTTGTTTTTTTGTTTTAAAGAGATATCTCCTTTTCAAAGCAATTCTAGTGTAACGACCCTGATTTTTGGTAAGTAAAAATTTCGTTAAATATTTGAATTCTTGGCTAGGAATCCTACCTTTCCTAGGATAATTTATTCGAACTAATTAGTTAGCCAAATCAATTGGATTCTAAGCCTAGTTAAACCTCCCTAGCCATTTTTGAACCTTATGACCCTTATAAATCCTCCTAATTCCTAGGTGAACCCTTTCACCTTATGACCCTTTCTACATCCTAGTTGAACCTTTCCAACCCTAGACTAGAAAAATCATTGCACTTACATGACTAGTCATTTCAAGACTTATTTACTTCTTCCAAGTATATCTTTTCTCATCATAACCTCATTACCCATTGAATAATAATCCGTAGGGTAATTTGTGTCCTTTGGGCAATAGAAGTAAGACTTCCTAACCAAGACCAAGTTTGTTCTTCCAAGCAACCATGATTATGTATTGTCACATCAAGTAGCCCATAATCCATCATTATGCTTTCTAAGTCAAATCACTTTCCTAGAAAGTGCATTGTTCTTTCCCTCCATTGAAAGATCACTTTCAAAAAAATATTTCTTCCAAAAATATCTTTTCCCATCCTTTACCCATTGGACAATAGTTTGTAGGGTAATTCTTATCCTTTGAATAATAGAATTAGTTTCCAATCAATTAGTTAGGAAAGCCTAAGTACCATTTAACTTAGTTACTTTTCCCGAACATTTATAAACCATTGGACCATAAGAAACCATCATTATGCTTCCAAAAGAGGAAGAACTAGCCTTGCCATGCATGCACACCTAATATAATCATGACTATTGTGCCTGGGTTTACTTTCTAGGAATTCATTATCCATTGGTCCATAGATTACCTTTGAAAGCCTAACTTTAATCATTACCTCCCTTGGACCTATTAGGACTACTTAGGCCTAAGTATAATTAGCTATATATATATATATATAGATACATATATACTTTCTAGGGGAAGTATTAACCATTGGGTATTGTCTAGCACTTGAATGCCTTAACCTTTAATCATTACTCCTTCCTAGCCTTAGTAAGCCACTTGGACCTAATCATGATTTGTCTTACACACACACACACACACATATATATATATATACATAGTACAAGAGAGAGAGAGAAATGCCGAGAGGAGAGAGAGAGAGAGAGAGAGGCCGAGAGTGAGAGAGAGATGGTGAGGTGTGTGCATGTGTTTGTACACTTACACAAGCTACCTTGTAGCCTTAAGCCTAACTACCATTTGACAACTCATTTTTAGTCTACTTAAAGCACAAAATCCTAGCCTTAAACACCCTAGATTTACTTACACAATCTAGCCTTTAATCATCCTAGAACCTAGCCTTAATTACCCTAGATTTTGACTACAACCTAGACCTAGGAATGACTAAACATGGAAGGCTAATCTTTAGACTTGTAAGACTAGTAACCTAGGTTATTATCACCTAGAATTGACCTAAAAGCCTTAGAAAATCTCCATGGTTACTTAGCCTTACACCTAAGTTGGATTGACAAGACTTGGCATGCTTTCAAGCATGATTTGACAACACAATGAGAGCAAGAGAGAGAGAGAGAGGGAGGCCGGCCATGAGGAGGGGAGAGAGAGCCAACATTTTGCTATAAATAGGACCCCCCTCATGCCATTCAACTCACACCTTCATCCTTCAACTTCTCTCTCTAGAATTTCTAGTGTTCTTGCCTTGTTCTTGCTTTGTTCTTCATTGTTCTTGAGTTCTTCAAGAAACTCATCCAAGGCCGCCACTAAACTACCACTCGACCACCCTTTCGATCCAAAAAGTTTAGTAGTTTAGTCAAGAACTAGTTTCGAGAGAAACCTTTTCTCTTACGAAACTACCAAAAGCTTACCGTAGGAAGTTACTCCGTCCGATAGCCGACTTACCTTCCGTAGCCGCCCTACCGCCAAGAAGAACGGTAGAATATTCTTATACACTCTAACTCTAAGTATAGTAGATTATCCTTACACTCTAATCCTAAGTATAGATAGTATATTGTATGTTGAAATGCATGTGAACTTGAAATGTGTTTTACTAAAGATTTGAAAAGGAAGGGGAGTATGTTGAGTATTTCGACTTTATTTTCCGGAAAAACATATGTTGTTTTGAACTTTTCCCTAAAAGGGAGAAAGAACGGATTTTCGAAATATAAACTTAAATGAAAGTATTCGTATTTTGATCTTAAAGATGGTTATGAGCATGTATACGTGTTTACATGAGTTGCTTGTTTGATGTATGATAAAGCATATGTGGTTTCCACTCCAAAGGTGTCCGTCCATGTGACACTATGCTTATTATTGTGTGCTAAATGTTGGAGCATGACTATGTGAAAATAGGAAGTTATGACATGGTATCAAAGATATAGAATTGGATGATCTTGCTAGTTTAGTTTCAAGATTTCAATGAATGATTTATGAATAGTCCTACCGCGGAGTCTATGCATGTAACGAGACACGGAAATTGAGAAAGTAGGAACATGACACCTAGGGTGTGTTAAAGACAAGGTGTGTTTTGAAAAAGGAAAGTGTTTTGAAAACCGCAATGTGGCCGGACGTGGTAGCCCATTGTGTGGTGTATGTGTGTGTGTGTGTTCCAATGGGAACCCGGAGCGGCGGAACCATTGTGAGGATACTCGGGAACCTGGAGCGGCGGAACCGAGGTTTGAAATATGGCTTGGTTATCCGCGGAGAGGAGCCAATGCAACTTTTGTGTACCAATGGGAACCCGGAGCGGCGGAACCATTGTGAGGATACTCGGGAATCCGGAGCAGCGGAACCGAGGTTGGGTGTGTAAAAGAAAATGCTTTTGGAAATGTTGATTTGGTAAATGAAAGGTGCAAATGGTGACACGATCTACGAAATGTCGCGTAGGAGAAACTCATATCTCACGGACACCAACGTTAGTTAATTAGTGAATGTGGATGTGTCATTGTTATTTGTTTCTATCGAATATGTATGTGCTATGTGACTTGCTACTTGTAAGTTAAGGGTTAGTGGGTATAGGATTATTTTGCCGAGCTCTTGTAGCTCATGGTGTTACCTTTGGTGACCCTGACATATTATATCGGTGGCGACGCTGGTATAATGTGTCAGACTTTGTAAATGATCAAGGTGAGCTGTACACCATGGAGGCTTTCGGAGCTGGCTAGGATGGAAGAACAGGCGGAGCTGTAGTTAGGAAACCTTAGTTTCCCTTCCCTTTGTGAAATAAATGTACCCTTGTGAGAATTATGTTGTAATACTGAGCTAGACTCTATTTAAGTTTTCAAATTAAAAAAATGTCTATTTAACGTACCCAAAAATCGGGGCGTTACATCTAGTTCACTACCAAAACAAAAAAATATTCACAATTTTGACATGCAGTACTTGCCGACAGCAAACAGAGGTGTCTTCGTGTCCTTAAATCCCCGAAAAGTGCCTTGTGCAGCAAGTGCAATTACGATTGGTGGAGCACCAAAGGCTCTCAAGGAAAGAAATTGCTCAGCTGGTACACGCATTGGTGAATCCTGCAAACACAACAAACCTCAGTGAATACAGGCATACCATGTCATCAATCACTATAAGATATATGCAACGCCACAAGTACAACTCATAGAAGGCACGGTGGCACTAATGGTACGATGAAAGATTTTTCTATGGAGCTTCCCTCTAATTGCAGAAAACAACAATGGAGTCACTGGCGGAGGGAGCCCATGCCCGTACTGCCATTTGCTATTTCTTATTCCATTTTTAACATTAGCCTTCATTCTCCAAAGCATAGAAGGTTGGTAACGAGGAAGAAGCATTTTCCTAGAAGTAGACCTAGCATTTATTAATGAGGACACGCTTGCTCAGTATTTGTTTATTGGCCCTTTTTCAAATGACCCAATTTCATTACTTTCCATAAGACAACACAAAGGGACATCTTTGTTTAAACTTAGTTTCAGTGCACATTATTTTCCAATCTTATCATTCTCTGTTGCAACAAAACAAAAAAAAAAGGTTGTTGAAGCTGTATTTTACAATTGCCCCACTGATGTTAATTCCTGGATTCATCACTAAATAGCATCATGATATGTAATATCGATGCAATACTAGAACCACACTGATGGTCAGTTTTATAGATACTCAATTCTACATCACCATGTAGGGTTATGATATGGTCACAAACTTAATCACATTTCATAACTGTAACTCCAAAGAGCGCATTCTCTCTGCATCTCACATTTGGAAACTAAAATCCAATATAAATTCAAATAATGGAACAAAGCCAGAATGAAAAAGTCATCTAAGAGGCTTTGATCAAGTTCAATAGAAAGGGACTGAACTCTGAAGTAGATCAGGATGAAGAAGAATCCCAATGGGGTTGAGGGACCTGAGAGTCTAGGAGATGTTGTCCTGATGGTGCTTGAGTGCAGCCAATCCAAGCACAAGAGACATGAGGCTTTTATAAGTTCAATGAACAACCTTAACCTCATTCATACATAGTTGCTAGTTCAGACATTTAAAATCATTACAAGAGAAATGATGTAGTTTAAGTAGACAACAAGCTTAGTAATTTTCTGAACCCACTTATACTTCGAAGTCTTAATCATATCATTTTCATTGCAGGTAATCAAACTCATAGGCATCCTCTAAATGAGAAATGAGTAAAAATAACTAATAGTAAATATTCCTACAAAGTGATTAATGCTTCTATAGGAGCTATGGAAAGGCTAGAAATATCGCTGCAGTAGGCTGTGGATGATATGATTGCATAGATGTTAACAGTCTATATGACTCTAATTTGATAGAATTTGTCAAAAAGGCATCATAAAGGCTATATAACACATAGGTGGGACATTTTTTAACATATATGAGGTTATCAATTGGGTTTGTGAAAAGGATTGCAACGATGCATTAGGATTTTCCCATAACAAGAACAACCACAGTAAAACATAAGCAAAAATGTAAGGATCCTAGAAAACTTATGGGGAAATAAAGTAGTCTCTTGAGTATGCAATCAAGAACTAGCTATGAAAGACGTACAGCAGGTATACCCATGGTATTCATCAAGAACCCGGAGCCAACAAAAAGGGCTAGAGCTTCTGCAACACCAATGCCTGCAGCTAGTGCTAAAGAAGTCGACACGGAAGGAAGGATTTTCTTGCTTTTGTGGTCAGTCACGTCATCTCAACAAACACAAACATAATCGAAATCTTATTAGACAATGGAAAAGAGGATTCTGCCTGTATACCATTGAAAACTAAACAATGGATAGACTAATCACAATAGCACGCTACAGGATGAACCTTGGTCAATTTGATGAGATTCATCACGACTCTTGGGAACCAATGCTTGCTCTTCAGCAACGAAGGACGTGGTAATGTTGAGCAAAGGAACATTAAACAATTTCGAAACCAGATTGAAAACTGAAACTGATACCCCTACGGCTGCCAATTCAACCGATCCTGCACAACCAAGAGTCATATGACTCATACCTTATAAATTACTAAGCTCATTTCAACTAATTGGGTTATAAAGCAACAAAGTTAGATACAAAACTTGGACTAGCCATTATCATCACCACCATCTTATTCAAGTATGCTTATAACAATTAATCATTCACATGGCTAGTTTAGAGTTCCACTATATTGATAAGCATGGTCCAAGTGTCCAACCAATAGACCCTAACAGCTTAAGTAACCGTCAATAATTCAGTATACCTATCAGGATTGTAACTAACAAGACAGAACACAGACTAGAGTTAATTGCTAGCTAGTTGTACAACAAAGCGACAATATTAAAGGGCTACACTAGCCTTTGGCTGATAGGGTAATAAGTCGACCCCATCAGGTTGTTTAATTTCTTAACAAAATGATTTTAGCACGTTAAAACATTCCCACCTATTAAGCTCCCTCCCTATTTCAGATTCACAATGTTTGCAGTTCTTAAAATTTTCAAACGAATATTTAACCCCATTTCTAAGACATACCCACCTATTAAGCTCCCTCCTTTTTTCAGATTCACAATGTTACAAGCTTATTTCTCATCTGTCTCTCAGCAAAACTACCATTGTAGATTCACTTCTCTTCTCTTCTTCTCTCTCACTGACAAGAAGAGAATGATTGTGTGACTGAATGGAGGCTTGAATGGATATGTTTGATACTATTGCAAAATAAATTGTTACACAATAATTTCCAAACAAACCAGTGTTCATTGGAAATAGATAATACCCTGTTGAATAGTATAGTTTTTGGAGCTTGTAATGACCCAATAAGTCAGGATTTGAATCACAATAAGAATAACCATAAAAGAAATCAAATTTAGTACCCAAACGGCCAACAAATGCGGTATCCACCAGTGAAGTGAGTGGGTCAGCAGCAAGAGCCAATGCAACTGGCAATGCTATTGACAAAATCTCCAATCCAAGTTGATCAACCTTAAGCCCATCCCTTAAAATTCAAAAAGGAACACAAACGAAGAAAAACTAAGAAACATAATATCCTCATTATCTAAGCCACGCCTTGTATAAATGTGGATTTCAAATCTAGGAACTCGACATTATTAGTAAACGAGAACACATATACACCTTGAAATTGAGTATGGAGGTGGAATTGAAGTGACTATTTGGTAGAATTGATTTGAAATCCTTCATTGTCAAAATTTGTAGCATTACAACCATCCCAACTGATACTTCTTTTCTTCTTCCTTTAATCCACCATTGAAACTGGTTTCATGCGCCACCTACATCTAAAACTCATATCTACTTTTTGAGTCCTTCTATTGACAGCCCAGCCCACTGGATTGTGAATAATCTTACCAACATTCATTATACAACCACACCCATTTTTAAACACCCAAGGGTGCACACACAAGTGTGTGTGGGTCCCAACACTTATGTGAGTGTGTGTGCACTTGGGTGTGTAAAAGTGGGTGTGGTTGTAGATTGATTCATCTTAACAAAATGACCAAAAAAAACACATACTCCAAATTTGAGTCTCCAACACACTTCTTACATCTTCAACACAATTTCAAATACTTCCATACACTTTTCACACATTTTCAACCTTAACAATACCCCAGTGGGTTATTTTTAGCATTTTCCATACTTTTTACCGAAAGTGAACTGCAAATCCCTTGCTTTAAAATCCACGTCAATCCAAACAGAGCCTAAAACTCAAACTAAACTGCAATCGCAAGTAACTAAATTATAGTACCTTAATGGGCGAAGAAGAAGAGAAATTGAATCCAACGATGAATTAGAACCCGGGCTCGGGTCCGGGCTCTTGACCCGGTTACTGGAGATTGGGGTTTCGGGTTCCTGGGCCGAGCGTTCAAGTGAGGTGCTGGGACTTTCGCGAGGTGCTGATTTGGTACGAAGACGAAGTGAAAGGTTAGGGTTTGGTAGTAGAATTGAAGCTTTACATGGGGGAGTGGTCGAGTAGTAGGAACACCGGAATTGATGATGCAGGGACTGGATACAGAACAGGTGGTGTGTGAGACCACTCGCCATCTTCAATTCTTAGAGAGAAGAGAGAGAGAGAGAGGGTTGAAGGATTTTTGGTGGTGGGAAATTCCTAGAACCATATGTGGGTTTGTTTTATCTTCTTGGTATACATCAACTAATTTAACGGTTTAGAATGCAAGTTCTGCTGAAATATCTCCACGCGTGGTACCGTACTTTTGTGTGTGTGGTACGTTACGTACGTACTAGGGGTGGGCACGGGGCGGATTTCGCCCAGACTCGTCACCCGGCCCGATGAGTCGGCTTGAGAATTTTCAGAACCGAAACCGACCCGTGTAACTAGAATAACCGTCCGGGAAACCGATTCTTTTCATTGGGGCGGGTTGGTCCAGTAAAGGTAGAAGGCGCCGAACAAAATGCAAAACAGAGGAGAACCAAGAAATTGCAGAAAATTTACCAATTGCGAGGTGGAGTCGTGGACGCCAGGAGTTTGGACGCTGGACGATGTGTGTCTGTGCGAGAGAGAGACGGTGGATTGGATCACTGGACGGCTCACGGCGGCGACATCACATCTGGAGTGGAGCGGAGGAGCGTAGGGGCGACATCAGATTTGGCGAAAGAGAGAGAGAGCAAGATAGAGGGTGAGAGAGAAAGAGCGAGAGCGAGCAGAGATGACGATGGACATTTCTCAGATCTGGAGTGACGACTGACGAGGCTGCGTGGCTTTTGGGCCAGATGTAACAACTCCGATTTTTAGTAAATAAAAATCTCGTTTAAATATTTGGAAATTCTTTAATTTCTTAAAAGTTTCTTTTTAACCTTAATAATCCGTCATAATTAGATTAAGACGATCAAAATCAAATCTTTTAGCATCGGACAATCTAGTCCTTTTCCAAAGACAAGTATGCTTGTAAAAACACTTGTATATTTTCCTAGTAAGTAAATAGCATCTTTAAATTATATTTCTTGGCTAGAAATCCTATTTGGCAAGTAGAATTAGTTTCCAACAAATTGGTCAGAGAAACCTAGTTACCATTTAACTTAGTTACCTTTCTCTAACATTTATAAACCATTGGACCATAAGAAGCCATCATTATGCTTCCAAAAGAAGAAAGACTAGCTTTGCCATGCATGCACACCTAATATAATCATACCTATTATGCCTAGGTGCACTTTCTAGAAAACTAATACCCAATGGACAATGTTCTTGTCATTGAAAGCCACCTTTAATCATTACCCTTTCCTCCTAGGCCTAATAGAACTAATTGGTACCTAAGTATGCCTAGCTGAGTATATGTGTATATATACTTTCTAGGGGAAATATTGACCATTGGGTATTGACTAGCACTTGAATGCCTCAACCTTTAATCATTACTCCTTCCTAGCCTTAGTAAGCTACTTGGACCTAATCATGATTAGTCTTACACACACACACACACATAGGACAAGAGAGAGAGAGAGAGAGAGAGAGAGAGAGAGAAAGGTGCATGTGTGTGCTTTTATTTGTACACTTACACAAGCTACCATTTAGCCTTAAGCCTAATGACCATTTGACAACCCATCCCTAGACTATTTCAAGCACCAAATCTAGCCTTTAATCATCCTACAACTTAGCCCTTAATCACCCTAGATTTTGACTACAACCTAGACCTAGGATTGACTAAACATGGAAGGCTAATCCTTAGACTTGTAAGTCTTGCACCCTAGACTATAATCACCTAGGATTGACCTAAAAGCCTTAGAAAATCTCCATGATTACTTAGCCTTACACCTAAGTTGGATTGACAAGGCATGGTGTGCTTGAAAGGCTTGATTTGACAACACAATGGAACAAATCCATGGGAGAGACAGAGAGAGAGAGAGAGGGCTGGCCAAGAGAGGGGAGGGAGAGCCCAACATTTTGCTATAATTAGGACCCCCCCCTCATGCCATTCAACTAACACCTTCAACCCTTTCAACTTCTCTCTCTAGAAATCCTTGTGTTCTTACTTTGTTTTTTTTGTTCTTCATTGTTCTTGAAGTTGTTCTTGAGTTCTTCAAGAAACTCATCCAAGGCCGCCACTAAACCACCACTCGACCACCCTCTCGATCCAAAAAGTTTAGTAGTTTAGTCAAGAACTAGTTTCGAGAGAAACCTCTTCTCTTTCAAAGCTACCGTAAGCTTACCGTAGGAAGTCATTCCGTTCGATAGCCGACGTGCTTATCTTTTTCCGTAGTCGTCACTACCGCCAAGAAGAACGGTAGAATATCCTTATCCCTATCCCTAAGTATAAATAGAAATGTGTATATTGTATGTTACTTGCATGTTTGAAATACAAGAATAACTAGTAGACTTATTTTCGAAAGGAAATATAAGCATGTTGAATATTTCGACTCATTTTCCAGAAAAACATATGTTGTTTTGAACTTCCCTAAAAGGGAGAAAGAACGGATTTTCGAAATAAAACTTAAATGAAGGTATTCGTATTTTGATCTTAAAGATGGTTATGAGCATGTATACGTGTTTACTTGAATTACTTGTTTGATGTATGATAAAGCATAAGTGGTTTCCACTCCAAAGGTGTCCGTCTATGAGACACTATGCTTTATATTGTGTGCTAAATGTTTGAGCATGACTATGTGAAAATAGGAAGTTATAACATGGTATCAATGATATAGAGTTGGATGATCTTGGTAGTTTAGTTTCAAGATTACAATGAATGATTTGTGTGTACTTGCGTATAAAGTCCTACCGCAGAGTCTATGTATGAAAACGAGACACAGAAATTGAGAAAGTTAGAGACATAACACCTAGGGTGTGTAAATGACAAGATATGTTTTGAAACCGCAATGTGGCCGGACGTGGTAGCCCATTGTGTGTATGAAAACCCGCGATATGGCCGGACTTGGTAGCCCATCATGTGGATTGTGAAAATCACAATGTGGCCGGACGTGGTAGCCCATTGTGTGTATGAAAACCCGCAATGTGGCCGGACTTGGTAGCCCCTTGTGTGGACTTGCGAAAACCGCAATGTGGCCGGACTTGGTTGCCCATTGTGAAGATTGCCAATGGGGCCGGATGTGGTAGCCTCCTTGGTAATATGGCTTGGTTATCCGTGGAGAGGAGCCAATGCAACTTTTGTGTGCCAATGGGAACCCGGAGCGGCGGAACCGAGGTTGGGTGTGTTAAAATACATTTCAAAATATTGATTTGGTAAATGAAAAGTGAAATTGAGACACGGTCTATGATGAGACGCGTTGGAGAAACTCAGATATCATATACACCAACGTTAGAATAGTGAATGTGGATGTGTCATTGTTATTTGCCTTGTCAAACATGCTTGTGCTATTTGAAAACTATGAATTGTATCCTATTACTATGACCTATTGTTTGTAAGTTATGGGTTAGTGGGTATGGAATTATTCTGCTGAGCTTTTGTAGCTCATGGTGTTACCTTGACATATTATACCGGGGGCGACGCTGGTATAATGTGTCAGACTTTGTAGATGAGCAGGGTGAACTCTACACCTTGGAGGCTTTCAGAGCTGAGAAGCTGGCTAGGGTGGAGGAGTAGGGGGAGCAGTAGTTAGGAACCCTAGTTTTCCCTTCCCTTGTTTAAAAAATGTACTCTTGAGAGAATTACATTGTAATAATGGGCTAGACTCTATTCAGATTTTCAATGAAAATGTTTATTTAACGTTCCCAAAATTCGGGGCGTTACACCAGAAGTTTAACTTTTTACCTTTTATACCTAGGGCAAGCCGAAGGGTATGTATATATCTATGTAATATGGTCGAGCGGGTCGGACCCGACGGGTCCGTTTGGCAAGGATCCGAACCCTGAACCGATACCCCATTTTTTACCAGAACCCAACCCGTGATCGTCCGATATACCTGTTCGAAACCGACCGAGACCCTTCGAGTTGGGTCGAGTCTGACCTGCGGGTTCGCGGTTTTTTTTCACAGGCCTAGTACATACTTCTACTTGGGCACAACTATATAGGACACTCAATAGGAAGGACAAGGGGAATAGGGGATCTCTCGGATGGTGTTTGCTCCATATCTGTTATTTTTCTTTTTTCTGTCGATTGGGTGACACGTGGCTGTTTATGCCCATTTTTGGCACATAATCTCAGACCAGCGCTGGAGGGCCATTTAATTAATTATTAAATAAATTGGGCCGATATTCAAGAGGGCTAAAAATTAATGGGCTGCATTAATTTTAGGATTTGGAGCAAAGTCCGATAAATTGAAGCCCAAGTGAAGCGAAATGAACCGAATAATTATCCGAGGGAGATCGGTTTATTCAAAGAAAGTTGGGGCCCACTTCAAATGAGGACACGTGGAGGCAGTTATAGATGGGTTTAGTTAATTTTTGAAGTAAAAATGGGCAACCCATTATGCCCATTATCAGAATCCAGAAGCTAGTTTTCCATTTGTTTGTTTATTTTTGCGGCACATGATCGAAAAATGCAGGAGAATGGCCTGACTTCATGGGACTTTCAGGACACATGGCAGCTAATGGGAAAACATTAGCCCATGATCTCCAACTGCTACAAACCGAGATGCATGGCCAACGTGGGAGGACACTTGGCATCCAAAGAACAAAGGAAGGGAGTTATTTTGCCAAGACATGGGACACTTGTCAACATACAAGAGACCCACTCCCCATGATCTCAATTTATTCGGCCATTCTTCCACAATTCGGGCTGCTGCTTTACTCTTTTCTGCACAACCTTGGAGCCTATAAATAGCAGAATCGAAGATGGGAAAAAGGGTCCAACACCAATCAAAGCTCAACGCTTACAAAATTTTCCTACTTTCAACAAAGTAGATTATCGAGTACTATGTGCTCAAACCCCATTCAAACACACTTCATCAAGTTGTTTGGATCTTTTATTTTCCTTGTAATCCAACTTTATTATCCCGGAGTAATAAAGTTCACGTCTTTTTACATTTCTACGTCCATTTCCTATACGACTAGGAGATTTCAAGTCCACAACCGTGTGGCAAACCACGAACCACTTTGTGATCTTTAACCTTTGGATCACACACGATCGCTCTTACGTTAGAAGTCAAGATTCACGGGAATCTTCACCAAAAGTTAGGCGCTACAAGTCTTGGCACGCCTGCGTTCATCGCACTCACGCCTTTGCCAAAAATGAGAGTTTTCAATGGCACGCCCGGTGGGACCCTAGTCGTTTCAAGGGTTATTACGCTGATTCATTCACATGTCAATTCGATACGTTGAATTGGATGTTGAGATTCGGCGATTTCAAGAAGAAATTCGTTGGCGCGATGATAAGGTTGACGAACTTGAAGACGAAATCTACCGCCTTGATTGTGAGAGGCGTCGACTCAATTCTATGGAGGATTGGTTTCTTGAAGCACAAAATCGCTATAACGATGAAATTCAAAGGCTTGAAGAAGACGAAGTTGACAGGCTTGAAGAGGAGGATCTCCAATTACACCGTGAGGTAAACGGTCTCTTTACTGCCAAGTCACATGGCAATTCACATATCATGTATTCAGCCCTGCCCAAACAGCTTGAAGTTCAAAATGGTGGGCTTGATGATCCTCCTATTCAGACCTTTGAGGGCCAAGTTGAAGAAAATATGGGCATTCAGTCTTGTACTATTGCATCCAACGAAGGACTCTCACAGGAATTCATTGATCCTTGGGATGAATGTAGGCGTACAGTTGAAGAATGCCTAATCAAATCCAAAAAGATCATTGAAGACATGAAGTCAACTCCAACTCTTACTCCACCATCGGTGTCACCATTTAGCACTTTAGGCCAAGCTTTAGGCCTGAATGTGTCTAAACAAGCTTCTAGCAAGCCCTCCAGGCTTCTCTCAACCCTTAGCATCCAACAACCCTACACTCGGGGGGCAAAGAGGCCAAGGAATTGGACTCGGGAGGCAAGAGTCTCAACAAGCTTCCAACAACCCTGCACTTGGGGGGCAAGGAGGCCAAGGACTTCGACTCGGGGGACAAACATCCCAGTTCAGGCCTTTAAGGATTCATGAACAGCAGCAAGGCCTGGATGATACAGATCGTGGCAACAGTTTCAGGCCTGATCGCAGCAGCCAACATTCAGGAGTTTTTCAAAAAAAATTGGATGGTAAGCTATTTCCATGCCTAGAAGAGCGAGAAGATAGGTCTGTTTCAACGCAAAGGGAGCAAGATTTTAGACCTGAGATAAGCCAGAACATAGAAAGTCCTATTATGAGGCAAGATCAGCTCATTCTCTCATCTCAAGAGTTTTCTCAAGAGTTTGAAGAGCCATCACATCCAGATTCAGTCCTAAGTAGTGAGCAGATAACAGATACAAGTCAGGAAGGATCCAGACCTGCCATCAGTCCTATGGCCAGGTCTGAATTGCAAGCCGCATCTGTTCTAGAACAGGAGGAACTGAATGAAGATGAGGAAACCGACAACACTCCAGGACTTGATCTTGATTCATTTATAATCAGAGATCCCCCTCCTCCCCCGGTTAATGAAGGCCTTTTTGGCATTGTCCAAACTGCTAAAAGGCATTACAAGCATAGGCCAACTTTAGGCCTTAAGTGTGTAGAATTACGCCCACATTGGATTTGTGGGGCACATCAAAAGTGGATCTTATTCACTTGGCTTACGCAAAAACGTCGTGGTTGTAAAAAGGGCTAAGTAGCCAATGAAAAGTCCTTCTTCATAGGCCGAACAAGCATCTCTAAAATGTTCGGCCAAGGCCTATCAATCATTGAATAGGCCCTATCAGAGTTTTACTAGGCCTTTTCCGCAGAGGGAGAGGCCTTTTCATTTCATCGAGTAGGCCTGAAAGTTCAAAAGCAGAGATTCAGGCCTTCAATCTATTTTCAGTCCTTCCCAGGCCTTTTCAAGGTTCAATTGTTTCTCTACAACCAGGCCTGGACATAGGACTCTCTTGGTGTAAAAAGGCCTTTTTGCTGGTATGAAGGCCCTTTGAGCTCTTTCTCTAGGCCTGAACCACATTTATAAGCGTTCCAAGAAGAAGTTTAGGCCTTTCAACGTATTTCTAGGCCTTTTTGACAGGTCTTTCATGGTTCAGGCCTGAAGACAAATCTCATATATTCAGAGGCCTGAATGGAGCTTAGAAGATGCCTAATGCCTACTATCCATAGGCAAGGCAAGCAAAAGAAGTCATGCTACAACAAGAGTCAAAGACTGTTTGGATGCCAAAAATGGCTTTACTTTCTATTCACTCCTTGATCCTAAAAGTAAAGAATCAAGGCGTGGGGGGGCAATGTTTATGCCCATTTTTGGCACATAATCTCAGACCAGCGCTGGAGGGCCATTTAATTAATTATTAATTAAATTGGGCAGATATTCAAGAGTTTCTCGGGCTAAAAATTAATGGGCTGCATTAATTTTAGGATTTGGAGCAAAGCCCGATAAATTGAAGCCCAAGTGAAGCGAAATGAACCGAATAATTATCCGAGGGAGATTGCTTTATTCAAAGAAAGTTGGGGCCCGCTTCAAATGAGGACACGTGGAGGCAGTTATAGATGGGTTTAGTTAATTTTTGAAGTAAAAATGGGCAACCCATTATGCCCATTATCAGAATCCAGAAGCTAGTTTTCCATTTGTTTGTTTATTTTTGCGGCACATGATCGAAAAATGCAGGAGAATGGCCTGACTTCATGGGACTTTCAGGACACATGGCAGCTAATGGGAAAACATTAGCCCATGATCTCCAACTGCTACAAACCGAGATGCATGGCCAACGTGGGAGGACACTTGGCATCCAAAGAACAAAGGAAGGGAGTTATTTTGCCAAGACATGGGACACTTGTCAACATACAAGAGACCCACTCCCCATGATCTCAATTTATTCGGCCATTCTTCCACAATTCGGGCTGCTGCTTTGCTCTTTTCTGCAAAACCTTGGAGCCTATAAATAGCAGAATCGAAGATGGGAAAAAGGGTCCAACACCAATCAAAGCTTAACGCTTACAAAATTTTCCTACTTTCAACAAAGTAGATTATCGAGTACTATGTGCTCAAACCCCATTCAAACACACTTCATCAAGTTGTTTGGATCTTTTATTTTCCTTGTAATCCAACTTTATTATCCCGGAGTAATAAAGTTCACGTCTTTTTACATTTCTACGTCCATTTCCTATACGACTAGGAGATTTCAAGTCCACGACCGTGTGGCAAACCACGAACCACTTTGTGATCTTTAACCTTTGGATCACACACGATCGCTCTTACGTTAGAAGTCAAGATTCACGGGAATCTTCACCAAAAGTTAGGCGCTACAAGTCTTGGCACACCCGCATTCATCGCACTCACGCCTTTGCCAAAAACGAGAGTTTTCAGTGGCATAAATTGAAGGGTATTATTGGAAAATTGAAGGGACTTATGGTTGATTAATAAATATGATTGATCATGATAAAGCCATAATAAGGCTTTACGAATTGATTAATTGTCGATCAGTTAACATGTAATTTGTTTCCTATGTCGAATGACTAATATATGATAGGTTTTCTCTGTCGATTGAATTACAGGTGGCAAAAGAAGGTGTGTCCAAGCATCCCATGATAAAAGGAGGAGTTATACAACGTGTTTACATGTTCCTTCATGAAAGTTATTTGCACGTCTCCTTCATGGAAGTTATTTGCAAATGCATGAAAGGAAGAATAACTGTCACCTTGGATTGGAGGGAAGATTCAAATTCAACTTAGGAAGGCCTATTTAAGCATAAGTTAGTAGCAGTTTCAAGGACACACAACAATGCCAACAGATCTTTATCTTTTCTTTTCTAGGAGTAGAAGTAACTACTAAGTAAAACTGTACTCTGTCGATTAGGCTATACCCTGTCAATTCTGTGCTTCTACTTGGAGATCAATAAAAGTCTCTTTTATTAGTCTTCAATTCCATCCCCATTCATTCCATATTACTACGTTTATTTCCAAAGAAGTCCTGAAATACGGCAAGGAAACAATCACCATCTCACAAATCACCCATATTCCAGCAACAACTACATATATTACTCTGTCGATTGGCATTTCTCTGTCGATTCGATAGAAACCAGAAAATTTGATAACAGGCGGGCTATCCTACAGGGCTGTAGATAGCCAATTCGGCCGTCTTTTCGGCAATAGACAACTGAGATTTTAATTCGAACAATGGACGGTTCGGATTAAATCCGAGCCGTCGGCTTCAAAATGGACGGCTGGATCAGCCGCCCTATAGCCCTTGTAGAGGCTGCACTACAGGATTTTCAAAATGCCATTGTTAGATCTTTTTTGGATAGCGTGTCATTTCCAATTGCTCTTGCAATGTGAATGTTAAAAAATATGCAATATGGATCTTGTTTGATAAATTTCAAATAATTCTATTAAGCAAAGTTTTTCAAAATCACATAAAATTTTATAAATCAAATTTTATTTCAAAAATTGAGAAGATATATTAATAATTGCCCAGCGACACTTACATAAACGTAATTCATTACAAATATTTTGGACAAGTCAAACTAATCATCTAACTATTGTAACATGAGAAAATAACAAGGCAATCATTTTCTTTCATTCCGACTCAAATGTTGAGCCTAACGCAAACAGCGACACTCGCTGTAACAATCCAGATTTTCGTCCCAATTTTTTTTTATAAGATTTACAAATTTTATTCCGTGTATGATTATTTTTAGTAAATTAGTTATAAATATTTTATTATAATATAGATTCCATGTGTGTATTGTGTGCCACATGCACCATAACTTTTTTTCAAAACAATTTTTTTTACTCTCTCATCTCTCAGCCGTGTGCCTCTCTCTCTCTCTCTTACTTGCTCTCCACACCAAGTGAACCATCCCCCCTATTTCTATTTTTTTTGGCAAAACCTTTTTATCTTTTCCAACCATTCAATTGCCACCCTTATCCTCTTCCATTCCTTGCACCCCACTCCACTCCATCTCTATAAATACCTCTCTCCCTCTCCAATATTCAGAACACAAAAACACAACAAAGTACACACACACCCCGCTTAAATCAATAGGAGGAAAGAAAGAAAGAGAAAGCTTGGAAGCTCCAATAATGGAGGTCTAGAAACGGAAACCCGAGCGGTTCGGCTCCACACTAGCCGGACACCAATTCAGGTAACCTATTCGCAGCCAGAACATCTTAGAACCGTACCTCAATAATTCTGATCCATTCCCGAGGTCCTGCGTTCCGTCGTCTTCTCCGATTGTCCGAAAATCGTCCAAAACAATTATTCGCTTTTTCGGCCGGAACCGAGGTTGATTAATCGCTCCCCTACTTTCCCTAAGTATATTAATATACTAAGAGGTTAGTTTTTATAATTAGAATCAAAATTGGAATTGAACGTACGAAATTCAGATTTTTTGAAAAGACACTGTGCACTGTTTATAGCCGTGATTACTAATCACGTTTTTGGAACTATTCACCCGCTGGAAGTTTTAAAAAAAATTGACACTGTAATTACACTTATCCCCCTACTCATTTTGAATTTAATATTTCAGCCCAGATCATTAAATATAAGTAGTTATCTTATTGCAGTTACACCCCTTATGTTGTTTAGTATAGAAATTTGGCCCAATTGAGTCATTGACTTAAAACGATTAGGCCCTTAGATTACTTAAGTGTCCAGTTTTGACCCCATTGTTATATTATCACTAATATGATAGTCTAATTTCATAGAGTAAACTAATACAAGCCTAGACTTACTAGAAATTGAACAAAATAAATTTTCCTTATTAATAAAGATTTTCGTTAATAATATTTACTTCATGGCCATACAAGATTAAGGGCAACGTTCATAAAAAGTTACGTGATTGCCTCGCTTATTATTTATTTCAATCATCATTTTGATTGTTTGTTTGTTATCCCAACTTTTGATTGATATGTTAGATTGGATCCTAGAGATATGGGGCAGTATGCGAACAGAATTCACCTAGACGAAGCTAGATAATGGATAAATTGGAAAGTTTTATGATGTTAGAGATGGCCTGTAGGCGGGTTTTTGAGATGTGAATTGAGATGGGTGCTAACGGAGGCCCAGTCTCCAAACTGGCAGGAAGTCCAGTGATGATTCAAAACTGGCGGGAGTCCAGTGGTGATTGTGAAGTGGTGATAGACGAACCCTAGTTATGATTCGGGCATGATAAGCTTTCCCTTTGTTTGTATTGAGAGGGATACACGCCAGGTACATAACTTGGGTGCAATCCGCGACAGCAAAAGGAAGTGAACTCATGGGACAGGACATGATTAGTGGTTGATCTTGTGGAAAGATCTTAGAATACATGAACCCTAGTTATGGTTCGGGCATGATAAGCTTTCCTTGTTTGTAATGAGAGGGATACACTCTGAGTACATAACTTGGTGCAATCCGCGACAACAAGTGAAAGTGAGCTCATGGGACAAGACATGGCTAGCGGTTGGGGAGGAAAGATCTCGCGGTTGAGATCTTAGATCACACATCAGGCTAATGAATAGTAATAAATTTGTTATGTGTGAAATTTCTGTTTAATTCTTCTGCATCGATATTATATTGTTTGCTTGCTAGCTGTAAAGTAAGAGGGGTAGTTGGGTTGGATTATTTTACTGGGTGATTTATCACTCACGGATACGTCTGTATCTTGGTAAATCGGTTGCTTCGGCAATCAATTCGCCAAAGGGTGCAGGATTCAATGGAGGAGCAGTTGAACACAAGAGGAATACCAAGGGCAGATATTGAGTATGCTTGGGATACGTATCAAGACTAGAGTCGCACTGGAGTTATTTCAATAAAAATTTATTATTAAATGCCTCCGAAATTTATTTGAAAAATCGGGGCGTTACAAATGGTATCAGAGCCTAGGTTCAACACTCGGCCTTGAGTAGATTGGGTAGACCACATTCTGAGAGCGTAAATTTGTGTAGCAAAACGTTTACCGTACCTGTTACCACAAGAGATCCTACCTAAGTATATCATATAAATATTTATTTACTTGTTGCAACTCAGACTCCGAGGAGTTATGAAATCAACGTTGATTCCGATCAGATGGAAGCGATAGAGGAACCGTTCCTTTTATAATTGGTTGTCCGATTGAATGAAACGAAGAATCTCAGTATGAAACAGACAAAGAGACGAACCTTGACAATAAAGGATAAGGTACTGTCAAAGGAGGCTACTCAATAAATAGAGTACATGTCGAAGAAGAAATTCCTTTCTCAAGGTAGATAATGTTCGAAAATAGGTCAAATAGGGTAGGACCAGTGTGAGAACTTTGTTGCACGCACTCCCTTTTGAGAACTAGGTATTTAGAAACCCTCAAAACCCTAAACCTAACTTTGTGGAGTAGTCGTTACAAGATTGGTACAAAAGGTCATGACGTCAATTTCTACGGTCATTTTGTCAACCCTACCAGTAAGGACAAAATACGTAGCCCTGATGCCAACGACAATGGTGCCTATGTCGACAACAATGCTTGCATGAATTTCAAGATCAATGCCAACTTAAGCCTCAACGTAAAATGGAGTATCAACTAGGTTGTGCAACTCATACGAGCGATGACCGCCACGACTACACCTACACTCCAAATCCCAAGTTCCGTATGCCCCTCGTCCCTAAAGATGGATAGATCATACTAGAAGGAGTCATAGGCCTACGTTTGGCTTGTGATTCTTAGGTCACAAAGAGGATTGACTTTGACGTCAAGGGACGGCCATTAGCCCATTGCGCTATTATCAATTGTGATAAGAGAAGAGAAAAATCATTTTCCGCGAGTGAGGTCTCACTCATTTAAGGGAAGGGGGGGGGGGGGGGGGGGGGGGGGGGGGGGGTTAGTAAAGACCCTTCTATACCTAACATGCACAAAGCAAGGTGGCGTGATAAGCCCTTTGAATGGTTAGCAAGCCTCAAGTTGAAAGAAACGGATTATGGGCTCCCCGCGCCCGTTGGTGCGATTTATGACAGAGTCGCCACCCGGATTTTTGAGATGGATGATCCGAGGAACCGAGAGTTTTGTTTTGAAAAGAAAAAGGCCTTTTGATCTAGCGAAACTGTTTGAGATTTTGGATCCGGGAGCCAGGTTACGAACGGGGAAGGTTTTGTTGAAAAACACCCCGCTCGCCCGGTGAAAACCGGTCTCTACTAAGCATTTTAAATGGGGGATTAATATGATTCGGAAAACCTTAAAAACACGTAAATGGGAAAAGGGAACAAGATAAATCATAACACGTTGTCGTGCTAGTGGTGCTTGCTGTACAGAGATGATAAAGATGGCATGGCGATGATATAAGCAAGAAAGGTACAAACAGACTGTCTGAATCACTGCCCTCCGTCAGACGGCATATCGGCTTATAACGCGCGGCTTACCAATATGCCGTGCGTGGTTCCGATCTCGATACCAAACTTTTGTCGTTCTGTAAAGCTTCGCACGGTGTACCATTACATCGCACGGTTTTATTTTAAAGCTTCAAACAACTCACAACCGTCAGATCATCTCAGATCTGCACCATTCTTTCAAACCATGAAGAGAAAGCCATTTTTGATACGTTTGCTTGTTTTGAAAAGATCTAAGAAGTTTAAAACATGGCTTGTAGAAATGGTCTCATTATGAGACAGCTTTTGGTATACAGAAAAGACCCAACAACGGACGATCGCGATCCAGACAGTTTGATCAAGAAAATAGTATTCTTTGAAAATGCCGTGCGTGCGAGTTTGCTACGCCGTGCGACGCTCTAGAGAGCCGCGCGGCATAGCACGCCTTTGCACAGAACACTGGTTTTGTTTTGTAAAAGAGATTTTGGGTCAGATCTCAACCAAAAGGGTCAAGCCTGAAAACAGAAAGGTCCCCTCATGGCCAGGACAGAGTCTAGCCCAAGGAAACTTGGTTTTTACCTTAGATCTGGAGCTTGAATGAGCTTTGATGAAGGCGGATGGACGTCGGAAGGTTGAAAAGGAGAGTAGAAGTATGGATGTGTGTAATAGATGGGTATATTGAGTAGTTGAGACCTCAAAGTTAGTAAGAAACTAACTTCAATGGTGAAGAGAAAAATGGAGTAAAAGGCCTAGAGAATGTCTTTTAAGAACAACATTCTCAAGGCTTGGAAATGGGAAAGTGGGTGTGAAAGCAAGAAGAGAGAGAAAGGGTATAATGGTGATCAAGGGCCCTTTTCCCTTGAGTGGAGGGGTGTATTTATAGGCAAGAGCCTTGGATTTTGAATTTCAAAAGTTGGAGGTATTTTCTGGGCGGGCCAGAAGTGTGCTTTCGGCTGAGCCGTATTGCAGCTGTGGCTCAAATGGGCGTGGCCGACAGCTTTCTGAGCCAGTCAGAACTTTATCCAAAATGCCGTGCGGTTAACCTCATGACTGCGTGCGGCGTATTAAATTTCGATACGTCGCGCGGTGTAGAAGTGTCGCGCACGGTACTTTAGGTTCGGTCAGGGCTTTTTGGGCTTTCTCTGGGCTTTTTGGGTTGATGGTTGGTTTGGGCTGTGGATGTTGGAGGAATACTTCATTCAAGCTCGCAAAGGCTTTGTTTCCTGTATTTCATCATCGGGGAGGTCAAAGACCCTTCGAGGTCCGGATTGGGTTGTCTATAGTAGTCCCTCTTTAACGTAACTCGGATACCATTATTTGATACGAGTGACGTTTAAAGAATAGGCATCCCGATCCGTTTGCTCTAAAGTCTTTGAACAAAAAACAAAATGCTCGAAAATGCAAGTAAATGACAATGGTGGTCGCGTCCGTGGAACTGCCTACGTACCCCGTTTGTGGGGATCAGACCAACGTAGTTCAATTGGGACGATGCAAACGTAGCAAACAATGCGAAAAATTCGAAGTAAGCCCTTTTGAAAATTTGAGAAGAGCCTTTGGGAGGCGAATTTTTGAAATCGATTTGAGACTTGAGTTGAATTGAGACGAGCCTTCGGGAGGCGAATTTTTGAAATTGATTTGAGACTTGAATTGAGACTTGAGACTTGATTTGAGACGAGCCTTTGGGAGGCGAATTTTTTTTTTTTTTTGAAATTGATTTGAGACTTGAGACTTGAATTGAGACGAGCCTTCGGGAGGCGAATTTTTGAAATTGATTTGAGACTTGAATTGAGACGAGCCTTCGGGAGGCGAAATTTTTTTTTGAAATTGATTTGAGACTTGAATTGAGACTTGAGACTTGAATTGAGACTTGAGTTGAATTGAGACGAGCCTTCGGGAGGCGAATTTTTGAAATCGATTTGAGACTGAGACGGGGAGCGCGAATCGAGCAAACGTAAATACGACCAGTCCTCGGGGGACGGGGAATTTTTGCGAGTCCCGGGGGACTAGGATCAAATAATCCTATCATTAATGCACGCTATTCCAAAGGATTTCTGCTGCAAAACGGCTGGAGCTTTTGGTTTCCGAGATGATTTTGGTGGCTAGGGTGCTCAATTTCCGAGAAAACACATTTATTCCTCTGAAGCCATAATGCCGTGCGGGCGTTCAATGTGGCGCGCGGTATTTCGTTTTCCCATGCACCTCTTCGATTTTCGAGATCAGTTGGCTGGTTTAAGTGTGCCCATTAATACAGGCGTGCCCTTTCGTTGGTCAGGACCTCTTTTAAAGGGATAGTGGTGCCTCATTCTATGCACCCTTCTCCCAAATCCCTCTAGATTCCCAAATTCGTGCATTACTCTCAGGACATGGCGGAAGGCGACTTGACAGCACGGGTGATCTCTTTGGAAGCAGAGATGGGTTTTTACCGCGAGGAGATTGAGCAACTGAACCGTCAGATCGTGAGGCTCATATCAACGATCCGCACTCTTCGTCGCGCGGTGTCCAATCTTCAAGACTTTGCTTTTGATCAGATCGACAGCAAACATGACCCGGAGTACGCGCCGGGGCACGATTCGGACGGGACTGCAGAGGACTCGGAGGGGAATCCGAATGGCTCGGATGACCGTTCCGGCGAGGGGGATGGTGCGTCTGGTGGAGGGAGCGACTGAAGGTGAAGATTTTGAGGAAGAAGAAAGGGGGCCAGTAGGATTTCTTTTTCTGTTTTGATTTTCCTCTTTTCTTCTTTTTTTTTTTTGAACAATGTAATGCAAATCCCGGGGATTTCCTCGGGTTTGATGAAATGAAAAGTCTCCCTTCCTTGTTATTGCTCGTCTGCTTTTTCATTGCTCATACTGCTCATGAACGAAACTGAATGTGAATGCCACTGTCAGGAGACTGCTTTCAGAATCTGAACCGTCGAATTAACCCAGTATGCCGTGCGTCGCGGTAACTCGAGAATCCTCATCCGGTTAAGCTATTATGCCGCGCGCTTCTATCCAGTATGCCGTACGGTGCACCTCTCTTCGAACCCGGTCCATTTAAAGTCCAAACGAACCGGTTCAGGGGGTATATATATATATACGGGGGCGTACACAGTACGCCCCGTTCGTTCGAACTTCCCTCCTCTCTCTCCTGTCTCTCTCTCTCTCGTCTCTCCCGATCATCTCTCTCTCTCACTGCCTCTCTCTCTCCGTTTCTCTCTCTCTCCCACGCTACGATCATGGATCCCAGCGACGTACCTGGCGATGATCAATCGCCCCAGGTTGAGGTTACACCATCTCCCATTCCTCCGGGAAGTGGTTCGACGATTGGGGGTGCTTCGGAGACCGTGGGGGTCTTGGTCCGGTCGGCATTGGCTGAGGAGGCCACGGCCTCGGCCGCCGCGGGGGCTGGCAGTGGTGGTGGCGATGGCGGTGGTGAGGTATTGGCCGGTTACGGCCAAGGTACGGAGAGTTCGGGTGCAATGGCCCGGGGGAGTGAGGAGGAGGCCACAGGCCGACAGAGGGTGCAGTTGGTTTGGAGAGAGGGTTACGGAGACTCACGGTGGTGACAGGCCTGACAGAGCGGAGGTGGTGACAGAGGCCTCCCCTGTGAGAGAGCCTCGGACTGACCTGGGGAAGGGTCCTGTTGTTGAGGAGGAGTTGGTGGAGGAGAGGGAGATGCCGGCCATGTTTGTTGGCAGCGGCGAGGGTGCAGGGTCATCGCGGCCCATAGGTTTAGGCGACTACCTCGAGGAGGCGTCCCTTGAGGACTTGGTTGAGACCTTACGGGGGGTGCCTGGACTGGCTGCGGCTTTACTTGAGGCTCAGGAGAGGGTGCTCCAGGTTGAGCTTGAGACAGGGGCCACTGGAGGGTCACAGGGAGTAGAGGAGGAGGCTGCCGGAGGTGAGACAGCTCCTCGGAAGAGTGTGGTGGAGGAGGCGACGGTGACCCTGAAGGGGCGCGGACCTTACGAGGCGGAGTCTTACGTGCCCTTTCAGCACGTAGTGGTTCCTACACTTTTGGACGCCTACAGACCGGCGCGGCCCATGTACGACGAGGCTCTGGTCCTGAGGGACCCACAGCAGCACCTTTCTTTGCGCCGAGACGAGGTATGCCTTGAACACTTGCACTTCAAATTCCAATGTATCGTACTTTCATTTCTTTATCTGAATGCTGTATTTGCTTTGAATAGTATACCTGTTTACTGAATGTTATCAACTTATTGCAACAAGCGATCACCATCTCATGCTACGGTGGTGCGGCCGATGTGCCGACGTTCTGGGAGAGACTCCCCGAGGCTGTGAGGGAGATCGTGAGGCAGGCGGGTTTTGGGGAGTTTGTGAGCGTGCTGACGAGGGCGAGCAACGATCGCCAGGTGGTGAGGGCACTAGCTGAGAGGTGGTGGGACACTACGAACACGTTCCACTTCCTTTTTGGCGAGCTGACGGTGACACCGCTGGACTTTGCGGCGATCACTGGTCTGAGGGTCGGGGGTGACCCTATCCCCTACGACACTGTTACAGGGAGGAGCGTGGTGCTCCAGCGGGAGACACTGGGGTACGTGCTGAGGGCGGAGAGGGAGGACGCCCAGTACGCTCAGTTGTTGGGTTTTTGGACGGAGGAGCTCCCGACTGACAGGGTGCAGGAGGAGCAGATGGCGCGGTGCTTTCTGTTGTACTTGCTCGGTGCGTCCCTGTTTCCCAACAGGCGCAACCGAGTACACCTTTCGCTCCTACCGGCCTTGAGGGATGTCGGGGAGATAGCCCGCTTTGACTGGGGCGATGCAGCTTTGGGGGCGTGCTACGCCTTCATGGGGTCTCTTTCCCAAGGAGCGGGGAAGAGCCTCGGCGGTTACTGGAGGGTCTGGGAGGTACATTTCGAACTTCTCTTGCATTCCATTTGTCTTTCTATTTGCTTATTGCATATCCTGTACTGATCCTTGATATTTGATTCTGCAGCTGTGGACGTACGAGGTACTGGATATGTACCCTCCCGAGACCTCCTGCCCTAGTGACGCAGTGCTTCCCCGGGCCCTACGTTGGTCCAAGGAGTTCGGGGAGTGAAGAAGGGGAAGGGCGACCTGAACGCCTACTACCTCTTCCTAGACGAGCTCCGTCCTGACAGGGTATGATTATACCTCGCATGCTTTCATTTGCCTGACGGTTCTTATTCAAATCTCATGCTGATGTCATTCATCTTTGATTGCAGGTTCGCTGGCGTGTGTGGGACCGTTGCGAGCTTCCTTACTTGGTCCGAAGTAGGGAGGTGACAAGGGGGAGAGTGCTGCTCGAGTCCCCTTACGGCTGGCAGTGGTACCTGGGTGACCGGGTATCACGTCAGTCGTTGAGGTTGGATGCCTTTAGAGTCCCTGGTCTCCTTCCTGCTCTGGTGCAGCGGACGAGCTTGTACACCAGAGGAGAGGTTGAGCGGTTCGTACGACCGGACCTTGAGCTGGAGCCGCTCTTCCAGGCGGGCGTGGACTACTCTGAGTACCAGGCTCGGTACTTGATGCTGAGTTTCGGGGTACAGGCTGCTGCTCGGGAGGCGACACTTCGAGCGTCAGGTGGTGCCGGTGGTAGAGGCGGACGAGTACAGAGAGAGGGAGAGGCAGAGGCAGAGGACGCGAGGGTAGCGTTGGAGGTCGAGGTGACGGCGCAGGTCCGAACGGCGCCAGCTTGCCTCGACTCTCTTGGACCGTGGACGTGACGACCGCCCAGGGGGGTCCTGGTGTGGTGGTGGTGCCGCGTCCCACGGTCGCAGCTCCGGAGTTCCTTGCTCAGGTATAACTTGCACTCTTTTGCCCATTTATATGCACTTGCTAGTATCACTGTACGTTCTAAACAATTGACCTATTGTGCAGGCGACTACGGAGTACGTGAGAGAGATGGCCGAGGCCATGATGGGCCTGGAGCAGCTGGTGAGGCAGTACGCCATGGGGCGTGCCCCAGAGATGCTTCCTCGTGCTGGTGGGACTATGGTAAGGCTCTCGAACCCTTTGCTTTTATTTCCTATTGCTTATACCATGATTTACAATGCAAATGATGAATACCATGTTATTGCAGGCTGGAGGAGGGGCTTCGCGTGGGCTGCGCAGGAAGTCTGTGCGCATGCAGGTGCCACAGGCTTCCTCTGCAGGTTCGCGAGAGGGGCCTCTGTCGAAGAGGCAGCGGCTTTCTGGGGGGACAGAGGACGAGCCGGTCGACGTCTCTGACGAGACTGAGGAGCCGACAGACGTTGACCTCTCGGACACCTCGGGGAGTACAGTGCCTAGAGCGTCAGGTACTCAGGAGGTAGCCAGTCCTCAGGCAGAGGAGGCCTCTGGGGAGGACAGCGAGGAGGGTGAGGATGACGACGAGGATGAGGATGAGAGTTGAGTTCCCTTTTATTTTGCTTTTTTGACTGGAGCCTGCGTGCTTCTTTTGGAAGGGTGCCTGTTTACCCTCAGTAGATAGGATTTTGAGGCTTGCACGCCTTTTGGTACTTCAACTCATGGATATTTTGGAGATTATATATATAGAGAAGTTTATTTCTGTCATTGTTTTCGTCATTCAACTTCCCTTATTGTCGTTTGCTTAAGAAAGATTGAATAACATAAACACTAACCAATGCATGCAACTAGTCTTTCGAGCCATAATCTGAAGCGAACTTTGAGTTTTGCAATGAGCAGCATGTTAGGGCAGAGATTTATCGACATTTGAATAGAAATCAAAGAAGATAAATGAACAACTCCGAAAAAAACCGATCCCTTTGTGCAAGACCTTACGAAAATACCCCTGCTGCGAACTTTTGTTTATCGACAATGACCTTGGATACTTGACACGTGATTATGATACTCAAACAAGAAAACCTTGACTTTGGAGGGTGACATTCTCAGATTTTGACATTAACCACGAAACGAAACTTGGACCAGGTCACCTTTGGCCATTATGACTTGTAGGACCTGAAAGACCGACTTGAAACGGCTTGAAGCGGACTCCGATACCTTGTCATGACCTAGGAAATGGGTTTTATTGACTTTTTGGTGTCCTCACGTCGAATTTCGAGAGTTGGCTTGAAGCGGGAGTGCCTTGAAGTCCTAAATACCCATTGAAACATGTTCTGAGGGTTGGTGATGCTTGCGAGTGTCTTGAATTGATTTCAAAACTCTGTTGTCAAAGTCTGCAGAAATGCAGACTCAATATGCCGTGCGGGGCTACAAAGCGCCGTGCGTGGCTTCATATTATCCCACGGCGTATCCGTGTTATGCCGTGGTTTTCTCCTGGTCTTGGTATGCCGTGCGCTACCTCTTTACACCGCGCGGCACTTTTTTCCTGACATTCTGCCATTTGCTGCTTCCCAAGACAGATTGCACGAGGTTTAAAGTTTGACCTGTCCTATATCATATCCGAGCCAATGCATGCCTGTTTTGTTCTTTTGGAGCATGACCAAGCTTTTCCCTATGCAAGGCTCATGGAAAATCTACACTTTTGGAACCCAAGGCTCTTTTTGGAAGTTGAAGTTGTTTCCTCTATCCTTCTATAAATTCAGGCCTTAGGCCTCATATTAACCATATCTTTTCTTCCTCAAATCTTCATCTCCTCCTAATGGCTCTTTCTCTCACCGGTTCGCTACGGCCATGGTTGATTTCCATGGAAGGGGTCGATTGGCTTGTAGACACCTCCCAAACGGGGCATCGCCATAGAGATTGATCACGTTGTTTGTTCGATTGGTTGCTCACTTCATAAACCAAAATCATGGACATTCCCATGGCTAGGAACATCGCCACATGATAACGGTTATCATCAAATAGAGTCGCCACCCAGTTTATTAAAACTGGGAAAACAGATAGAGATTCTGGATACGGGAGCCAAAAGTACAATAAGGGGAAGGTGTTAGGCACCCCTCTTTGCCTAGTCGTGAGACTGGCCCATAATCATTCAACATAAGACATATAAATGCTTTATCTAATTCCAACACATAGTCTGTTTATTTATTCCTTTAAACAGTAAGTAAAGTGAGCCAGTGCGATAAATAAGCATGCATCAGAAAGCAGATGAAGCAAACATAATGTCCCAGGGAGATGGATCTCGCGGCCGGTGAATTGATGTCACGGCCGAGGGATCCTCCTGGTTTGATGTACCGGCCGAGGGATCGAAGCCCCGGTCGGTGTTCTTCCTCACACCAGACAAAAAGATTTAACAGGAAATCAAAACGCTGCGATTAGTAAAGAGGGACAGTAAATAAGGCAAACCAGAGGCCGTTGGGCCTCACCACCTTGATCCCTCAGTTGCTTGATTGCTTTGGATTGGGCGTGATTAACTGATTGCTTGATCGAGAACCCTAGGGTTAGGGTTTGAACTTCGGGGTTTGATCGCCGGATTGACGGCTACCTTCGGGAGGTTGGGGCTTTTGAAGAGTGGGTTTGAGAGAGTATTTGTGCAGAGTTTCGAGGCTGGAGAGAGTGTGTACTCTGATAATTTCGTGTTTATTTCGGAGCCCAAAGGCTCCTTTATATAGGCATAGGGGTGACTCACTCCGGCCTATCAAATCACGAGATGGCAATTGCAATTGCAATGCATCTCAAACTCTACGTCGTAATCTCTGAGCGTAGCCCGAACGCATCGGAAAGGTAGTGTAGTTGGATCAAACCAAACGTCTGACAGAACGTTCCAGAGTCTGGAAAAAGGTCGATCTGGCGGCCGAGCAAAGGATGTCGCGGCCGTGGAATGGTTGTCTCGGCCGAAGGATAGATCTTACGGCTGAGGAATTGATCTCTCAGAGAGATTTTGCTGGCAACAGGTTGCTCGGGTGAGGGATTGATGTTGGGGCCGTGAGATCGATGTCACGGCCGACAGATGGATTCTCCTAGGCTTCTGTATTTCTGTCTGAAAGGCTGTATGGCTCTGAATTGGGTCCTCTAAGTGGCTCAAAGTTCTTACCGAAAGTCCTAAGGTTCTCAAGGAGGCAATCAGCAATCACTGTATCCATTTCATCATCGGGATTGTCCCAAGGTGGGACTTGAAATAATCGTTAGGCCAAATTGGGGTGTCTACAGATGCCCCTCTTTGACTGAACTCAGACGGATCGCGAGACATGTTTGAGTAAGAGTCAAAGCTGTAAAAAGCAACTCAATTTGGTCCAACCACTATTCCAAGGGGTTTTCGAAAAAGGTTTTGTTATGGTCGGGCCGGGAGGCTGCCTACGTATTCCACAAGGGAAATTCAGACCAATCGTAGTTCGGGCAATAAAAGAAAAACAAAAAGTTTGGAGGGTTAGAGACAGAAGACGTACCTTAGGGCTTAAAAAGCCGTAGTGTGACGTACCTAGACTGAGCCAGGGTTTTGGCGGAAGATAGTTGAAGGAGCGCAGGGCTGCCTGGGGAGTTTTTGCGGAGAGCTTCCTTAGTTATTTTGGGGTAGATCAGTACACTGCAAGTGCGTCTGCTTTTCTTGATCATCCTTACTTTGACTGAAAGGAACTCGGTAGAGTAGCCTATCCTTGCGAATGAGCTGGAAGGAATTGATGTAATGGGGTGGAATCCAAACCATCTGCTGGAGATGAGTTGGACGCCGGCTTGTTTTTGAGATGTAGGGGAGGCGCAGGGCCAATAGCTGGAGCACGGAGCTTTGGTGATGAGGGAACCGAGGCACGGAGCCGGTTGTAGTCATGAGGCAAGAGCCTGAGGAGTGTGACAGAATCGAGGCGTGGAGCCTGTTGTAATCTTGAGGTGAAGGCCTGAGGAGATTGGATAGGACCGAAGCGCGGAGCTGGTGTTGATCATAAGGCGAGAGCCTGAGGTGATTGATAGGACCGAAGCGCGGAGCTGGTGTTGATTATAAGGCGAGAGCCTGAGGTGGTTGATAGGACCGAAGCGCGGAGCTGGTGTTGATTATAAGGCGAGAGCCTGAGGTGACTAGATTGAGGCGTGGAGCCTGCTGCGGTTATGAGGCGAAGGCCTTGAGGTGAGCTTAGAGCTTGATGGGACCGAAGCGCGGAGCTGGTATTGATCATAAGGCGAGAGCCTAAGGTGTCAGAGCTTTGATCTTGACGTGATGAACCGAAGCGCGGAGCTGGTATAAGGCAAGAGCCTGAGGTGTCAGAGCTTTGAGCTTGACGTGACGAACCGAAGCGTAGAGCTGGTTGTATTCTGATGGTCTGTGCACGGAGCTTTCTCATCATAAGTGTTGACGTGGAGCCAAAGGATCGAGGCGTTGGGCCGATCAATAAAACCGAGGCATAGAGCCGGTTGATTGGCAGGATTGACCTGTTTCATGAGAGATATGCAGAGTGTATATGTGTGATGATGGTTGTTAGATGTGAACAAATATGATGCAGACTCGATGTGAAAATGTTGATGCAAATGTGCATGGGCCCGTGCGTGTGTGTTTGTTTTAAGCTTAGAGCTTCTATCAAGTTCCGGACTTGAGTATTCAGAGTGTAGAGCTCGAGCATTCGGACGGCAGAATCCAAGCATTCAAAGTACAGGCTTTGAGCGTCCAGTACGCAGTGGTTGGGCATCCAAGCGTAGAGCTTGAGCATTCAAGTGTATAACTT
The DNA here is from genome assembly GCA_020567845.1 of Rhododendron henanense subsp. lingbaoense. Lineage (NCBI taxonomy): Eukaryota > Viridiplantae > Streptophyta > Magnoliopsida > Ericales > Ericaceae > Rhododendron > Rhododendron henanense. The sequence continues at coordinate 30,984,012 of CM036313.1, read as the reverse complement.
GAGCATCCAGTACACAGTGGTTGGGCATCCAAGCGTAAAGCTTGAGCATTCAAAAATGTTAGATTTTTGAGCATTCAGGCGTAGAGCCTGAGAATAAATGTCTTGATTGTTGGGGCGGCTTAGAGCCTGTTGCTTGTTTACGGCTTCGAGCCAGTTGAGATATTGGGCTTCGAGCCGCTGAGTTGTGATAACAGGCGTAGAGCCTTTTGATAACGGGCTTCGAGCCGCTGAGTGGGTTGCTATGGCTTTGAGCCAGCTGAGACGATAGATACAGGCTTCGAGCCTGTTGGAGTAATGGGCTTCCAGCCGCTGAGATTGTGATAGCGAGCGTAGAGCTGCTGAATAAGTACAGGCGTAGAGCTTGTCGATAATGGGCCTCGAGCCGCTGAGTTGATTGCTATGGCTTCGAGCCAGTTGAAACGGTGGGCTTGGAGCCGCTGAGATGGTAGACATAGGCTTTGAGCCTGTTGAGGTAATGGGCTTCGAGCCGCTGAGTTGTGATAACGGGCGTAGAGCCTGTTGCTGTGATAGCGAGCGTAGAGCTGCTGGGATGGTAAACATAGGCTTCGAGCCTGTTGAGGTGATGGCTTGGAGCCATTTGAGATAATAGGCTTTGAGCCACTGAGTTGTGATAAAGGGCGTAGAGCCTGTCGATAATGGGCTTCGAGCCGCTAAGGTGGCAGAGACGGTAGGCACAGGGCCGCTGATTTGATACGGGCATAGAGCCGCTGAGTTTGCTTGAATATAGGCATAGAGCCTACTGGGATGGTAGACATAGGCTTCGAGCCTGTTGAAGCAATGGGCATAGAGCCGCTGAGATTGGTTGTCATGGCTTCGAGCCTGTTGAAATGGTGGGCTGGGAGCCGCTGAGCTAGTAGGTGGAGGCGTAGAGCTGCCAGGTGTCTTGTTTTGCCGTAGTAGGAGCTTCGGCCAGCAGTTTGTGGAGAGAGATTTTCCTCATGCTTGGGTATGCCCCCAAGGCTGGTTTTGATCATGTTGCATTGGCTTGGGGATGCCCTCAAGGCTACTTGGTTGGTTGAGGACTTAGAAGTCAATGATGACTTGAGTTAGTGTACTGAGCAGAATCTGTTTTTTTTTGGCGAAGGAAATTGATTAGGAGGCCAGGAGATCGATCTCTCGGCCGAAGAATTGATGTCTCGGTCGAGGAATGGATGTCTCGGCCGTGAGAACGCCAAAAGCCAGGAAATCGATTTAAGTTCAGTTAAATCGATCTCACGGCCCATTTAATCTTTCCTTCTCCTCCTCTCTCATTCTCCTTCGTTCCTCTCGTTCGACGACCACCACACGCCGCCGTCTTCCTCCACCACCGTCGGCCATCATCATCTCCGGCGACCATCCTCTCCGACCATCGCCGCCGCTGTCGTCGCTGCTAGCCTCAGTTGTTTGAAACCGTTGGTTTTCCTCCCATCTTGTTTTAGACGTGATGGCCACACCATCTTCAGGCGTCGCGGGTTCGTCCTCGCATCCTCCATGTAGGTGCGAGCACCCGTCTTCCGATGAGGAGGCGATTGAGGAGCCCGGTTTGTTTGATGCTACCACCTACGTTCTTCCTTCGCGTAGGCTGGGTTATGGCGGTTTCCTGCAGTACCATCCTCCTGTTGGTGGCCCAGGGGCCGAGATAGTTCGCAGAGAGCCTGAGCATCATCTGAGCATTCTGAACGTGCCGGTGAGTTTCCTGAAAAAGTAAAAAGTTTACTTTAATTCAGAGTTTTAGAAATCCTTGTATTTAGAATAAAATTTTTTGCTTGCGGGACGAAAATCCCTTTTGGCTAGGAGCGTGAATGTGAGGAACCCATGTTCGGGTTGAATTTATCTTTGTTTAAGGAAACTAAAATAACTATGCCCCCTGTCTAGGCAATGCATGCTTTTAGATGTTAATTTGACGCCCCTTAGCATTTTCTTTGTTTATGTAATCATGAGATTAACTCCCTTTTGTCTTTGGCAGAGAAATAGGAGGCTGGAAGCTCGCGGTGGAGGCAAAGAGGTGCACAGATGGTTCTTGAAGCTGCCAGAGCAGGCTCGGGAATTAGTACGTGCTGCAGGCTTCGAGACATTCGTTCTGGGCCTCGATCTTCCGAAGATGGATTGGTCACTGATGACCTCGCTGGTTGAGAGGTGGTGGGATACCACCAATACCTTCCACTTTCCTGCTGCTGGTGAGATGACCGTCACTCCGGGCGACTTTTCTTTGTTGACTGGCCTGCGGATAGGCGAGGTTGCTCTTCGAGTTGACCCTCGGCTTTGGGAGCGAGAGGGTGCTTTGAGGTGGTTTCTGGGCAAGGTGCCCCCTGTTCGTTCCCGGGGTCATATAGATCTTGTTTGGCTAAGCAAGACTTTTATGGTGGCTGACATTCTGACCCAGGTGAGTGCCGAGCAGTTGACGAGAGCCTTCCTTCTCTACCTCCTTGGGCAAACTTTGTTTGCCAACAAGGATGGTTCGGTACATACGCAGTTTTTGGCCCCTCTGCAGTACTTGGGAACCATTCGGGAGTTTGACTGGGGCTCGTCTGCTTTGGCCACTTTGTATGGCAGTCTTGGAGCTTGTTCGCGGGACAAGAGTCCCATTCTTTACGGCCACTTTCGAGTGCTTGAGGTACGTATCATTCCTTTGTACTTTTGTTTTCAGCTCTGGGCTTTTGAGCACCTTCTCCAGTTTCCTCCTGAGACTAGGCACAGTGATGCGAACTGCGTACCTCGTTACAAGCGATGGTTGATGGGGCAACGGAGGCCACGGTCACCAGTTTTGAGCCTTCCCGAGTGGCGGCGAGTTTTGGACCGACTGACGGTTGATCAGGTACCTTTTCTTTTGTACCTCTTGTCCTTTAGGTTTCCATATTCTTGTGTCGAGACTGATTTGTCCTTGCTCTTACAGGTACAGTTTGACCCTTGGGGTGGTGTACCAGAGGACGCCCCTCTTGCTCGTTGTAGAGTCCTAGATCGGACCCGTAGCTTGCTCGAGGGTCCATTTTGCCGAGCCTGGTACTTAGGTGATCGAGTGGCCAGCCAGTGGCGGTCACGCGCCGAGGCTCTTCAGCTTGTCCCTCCTTCTCCTCCAGTATCCATGAGGTCCACTTCCTTGATGTCGAAGGAAGATCTGAAGAATGCCCGGATCCGAGATTGGGCAGGTTTACTCCTCCAGACAGGTGACTATACGGAGTACTGCCGTCTTTTCTTGACTCCCTCTGTTGAGGCTCCTCCCGTTGCTCCTGTCTGGCCACGGGCTCCTTCGTTTGTCTCCTTCCACTCAGACGATGGGGAGGAGGAGCGCCTGACGCTGACTCCTTGCACGACCCTGCTCTATACTTTGCCAGTCGGGGCTTCACAGGTATTTTTAGCTTCCTATGTTAGCTTTCATCACTTCGCATTGTATCCTTGCTTTAGATGTTTGTAATGCTTGATTGTTCCACAGGTGCCTGCCGAGATAGTGCAGGAATGGCTTCACGCCTATCAGAGTACAGAGGTTTTGGTTCGGAGACAGCGCCGTAGGATCCTCGAGGTATGACTTTCTTCATGAGCTTTATCTGCTATGCATTATCCTTTGAGTCTGAATGTTTATATCTTCCTTGACTGAGCTTGAGGCTGAGAGAGTACCGGCTGCTGAGGGAAATGTGGGGACCAGTGAGCAGCCTTTGCCTTCTTCTCAGAGATCGCCTAGTTTTTAGGGCTTTTCTTTTCCCTGTTCATAGTTAGTAGATGATAGGCAGAAACTATATTTTGTATAGCAGAAGCAATCACAGCAACGGTTTTGTAAACAAGTTTTTGTTTGAGAAATGAGAAATGCCTTTCATGCCCCTAAATGTTTTGAGTTTGCATGCGATAGTCAGAACATGGCTCTTTGAACAAGTTTTTGCCGATAGACAAGTTATTTTGAAAAATATTCGGCTGAAGAATCGATCACTCGGCCGAAGGATCTTTGTTGCGGCCGAGGTATTGATTGTCCGGCCGTTACATCTATTTTCCCAAGGAAGATAGGTTTTGCTTTAGCCAAGTGGCATCCTGTTTCACATCATTTCCTATGCTTAGTCTTTGATTTTGCTGTCTCTTGCCTTTGCCATGCTTTTCAGTCTGATTGCCGAACTTAAGAGTCTTTTGAAGGATCATATCCATTGCATTTGACGACTTTTGGTTTAGAAGAGATGAACTGTAATCCTTAAGTGTCTTTGTTTTTGCCAATTCCTTGGAAAATGACTAACTTATCTTTTGTGAGCTCAATACGCAGGGTTAGCTATGCCTATCATTGAGTACAAACATGTTGATGTTTTCTTCTCTCCAAATGTTTGGGCCGTATCTCGATGCGAGACTGCCTACGTATCCCAATCAAGGAATCAGGCCTTTTACGTAGTTCCAAGATCACCACCTTTGGGGGTTAGGTTTTCACTCTTGGTTTTTTCTTTCTTTCATGCGCTAAATTTTGCCTAGGTTACCTGATAGAGGTTGAGTCCCTAGCGAGCTTTCCTTCAAATGCCTTAACTTTTGCCTAGGCCGCGTTTTTCACTTTTTCTTGTCCTAGCAGGTTCTGCTCTTACTTTTGCTTGGGTGAATTGGTTGCCCAACGAGCATTCTTCTCTCAAGAGGGTTTGTGTTTTGGAGAGGAATCTGATGGAGATGTTTTTATGAATCTCCTTGTTGCATTTGTACTTTCACAATGGGCAAGCTAATCCTAAATGTTCTCACGGAGATAGCGTCTTCTTCCTGGGTTTTGATAAAAACCTAGTCCTAAGTAATTAGAGTTCATCCTTTCCTTCCTTTTGTCGGGGACACAAAGATTTTGATCCCTTCGAAATCTTCCTTTGTTTTGGCAATGAGAGTATAGCGCATGGCAATTGCAATTCGGATTTAGATAAGCATAATCTGGAAGATGAAAAAGGAATTCTCTTTGCGGAAATAAAATGCCCAAACAGGGGCCCAAAACTCGTTCTAGTTTATTTAAAGCAAAAACAATGTTTTAACGTTTCTTATTTGCCATGTTGTGACTTCTCAGCTATTGCAGCATGTCGGGGTCATTTCCCTTGTCTTTTGCAACTTTGTACTCTTTCCCATCCTCTTCTTTGCCAAACAGAGCCTTTGAACCGGGTTCTTCTTTTGCATGATGGCTACCTCCTTGAGCCATGAGTAATCCCCAGATGGATGTGTCAGCAGGAAACTCCCTTTCTCTTTCCTCATTGATCGCGTGGCTATCAGTTATTTCCTCCTGATTGAATAGCGATGCTAAGGAGGTTTCATCGAGCGGATCATTGCACTCTTCTTCCATTTCATCAAAGTCGTTTTCCCCTGTTTTATAGGGTTCTGTGCACATAAAATCTAGATCTTCTCTTTCCTCTATCCATTGACTATAGTCGCACTCATAGTAAGGGTTGACCCATGGTTGCATTTGAAACTCCTCTACTTTCTCAATGAGATTGATTGTTTCCCAAACAATGGGCGGTGTTGGAATTTTGGACGGTTGATGCGTACCACTATTTGGGTAGGCTCGAAGCGAGCGTGCCTTCTCATCATGATGACCCTTTCTTTTTTCTTCTTCCTTTTCTCAAGCCAGATAAGAAGCCACTCGTCATCTTCTACAAGTGGAATGTCTGGATCCTCCAAATTGTGTTTCGCCCAAGAGTGTTCCTTCCACTTCCTTAGCTTTTCCTCCTCTACCTGATCTTTGCTGCTTATGTCGGACATATCAATGTCAATTACTTCTGACTGATCAAAATTATCATCCTCCTCCTCCTCTATCATGAAACATTCGTCCTCCTCGGGGAAGGTTAAGGTAGGTTTGGTTTGGTTGTCTTGGACAATGTATTGGCTGGGATTGTATGTGGGGTTATGAGAGAGATTTATGAGATTGATGCTTCGAGGTGGTGGTTCGGCATTATGAGTAGGGAGTGGGTTAGCTTGCCCATCAGGTTTTGGTGGTTTTATGGTTCGACTATCAATAAGATCTTGAATGTCGTGACGAAGACGCATACAATTGTCTGTTTCGTGCCCAGGATGTTGGTGATAGGCGCATTGCTTGTTTGGATCATGGTTTGGACCGTAGGGCGGCGGAGGAAGTGGCTTGTTTAGAGGTTTAAAATGCCCTTGACAGCTAAGGATGGTCAAGGCTTGGGATAAGGTCATATAGAGAGGATCAAAATTGCGACGAGGTCGATTTGAGCTTCGGGATGGGCTAGTTTGTAAAGGGTCTTGAGACAAAGAGCCAAGGGCATTCACGGAGGCGTGAGATGTACGGCTAGAGAAGGTTTTCTTAAGTGGAGGAGTGGCCTCTTCTTTCCCAATGAGTCCTAGCTTGATTCCATCTTCGATTTGCAACCCAGTGGCATGCAAGCGCTTGAAATCGGTGATAGCCTGTGTATAAATATGCCTGAGATATTTGGGTTGTAAATTTTTGACAACTATCCTCACTTGGTCTTCCTCGGAGGGATGATTCTTCATCTTGGCAGCCTTTTCCCTCCATCTTGCCACAAAGGTGGCGAAGTCCTCATTGGAATCCTGTTTGGTCATTTCCAAGTCTCGAGTTGTTAGTTCAATTTGGACGTTGTATGCATATTGCTTGACGAAAGCATTGGCAATTTCTGGCCAAATTTGATAATGTACAAACTCCAAAGTGAGGAACCAGTCGAGAGCACTTCCGGTGAGGGTTCGTTGGAACAACTGGGCGATGAGCTCGTCATTCAAGCCCATCGGCTTCAGGGTGTTGATAACATGGCGAACATGACTGGTAGGGTTGCCAGTTCCATTGAACTTCTCAATGTTGGTGTAGACACCCCAATTTGGACTTCTCAAAATTCCTTGATTTGTGGCCCGGAGGCTCCCCGATGATGACTTTGGATTGAAACAAGCCTGGTATCGATCGGAACATTGCTCCTTGAAAGATTTGAAGAAGTATTAAAAATGGTAAAAAAGGCATTTTCAAGCGCTTGGGAGCAATCCCAAGCGCTCAAAACGATCTTCCAAAACCTCTGGCCCGGCTCTTTCTCGAGCGCTCGAGAGTGAGGTCCCTAGCGCTCGGGAGTGATCCCAAGCGCTCGAGACTATTCTGTTGCCCAATGGATGGCAGTATCACCCACTCACCTTGCAAATCATCATTACAGCCATCTTGAGCCCGCCGATGGCTCGGTCCACACTCAACCTCTGGTAGGAAGATATTCAGGCCAAAGATTTACCTATTAAAAAAATATTTTATCAAAACCATTTGATTTTCAAAAATCATTTGAGGTCTTGGCCTATAAATATAACTGGTTTTTCAGCTAGAAGGGGGATACGAAATTTTCACTCCAGAAGAACCCTTATTCTCTGCTCCCTCTCTCTCTCTAGCTCAAAACAAAAAACACCCAAAACACACCCTAAGAACTTCAAAGATTTTGCAAATCACCAAGGAAAAGGGCAAGAAATCCAGAATACCTTTCTGATCTCTTGCACTCTCCTCTCTTCATCCACATTTCAAAGCTACACCAAGGAACAAGGTTCAAGGAAAAGGTAGAATTCTTACCTTTGATCACAACTTAAGGGCTATTCATCCCTTCTGAGGAGGGTCTCTCAGCCTGATCCAGTCTTCAATACTGGGTGCATGGTTGGGAGACCCTAGTGTAAAAACAAGAGCAATGGGGCACAAGAAAACGTTTTCACAAAACCTTCACTGGAACTACTCCCAAGCGCTCGAGAGTATTCCAGAGCGCTCGGGACTGTTCCCAGTTTCATGCATGGTCCCTTGTGACACAGTTGGTTGGGAATGATGTGTAACATTAAAAGAAATGGTTTCATTTTGGCATGCATGCACAGAAAGCCATTTTCCCTAAAACGGAGCCATTTTCTCACAAAGATTTCATGTGTAACAAAGCCCCTTTTGTTTAAAGTTAAAAGAATCATTCATTTCAGAGAAACATAAAAAAACAAGGGTATTTTGCATGCCAAATCAGTGCCATTTCCTGTTTGAGAGTAAGCTGATGTGCAGCTCACTCCCAAGCGCTCCGAACCATTCCAGAGCGCTCGGGGGTACATGCATGCCATTGCTTCCTATTTTCCCACTCTGCTGTGTCATTAGGTCTCTGCATGCATTAGTGTGGCCTGTTGCTCTTTTAAATTCGTAGATTTAGCCTTGTTAAGACAGGGATGCATGATTTGAAAGATTGAAGGCTTAGCTCAATCTTTCAAGTCCTCTGCTGAGCCAGTATTGTACTTAATATCATTTCAGTTTCCAGTTTTAGCATTGTATCCTGTCTGTGCTAACAAAGCTTGCAGGTTGGGTACCAGAGCTCCCAAGCGCTCGGGACTGCTCTCGAGCGCTCGAGAGTAAAGTCAGTGACAGATCCTCAGTTTTCTGTCATTCATGCAGTCGCTCACCATTACTCCATCATTTCACTCCCCCCCTGTACAACTGCACATGCATGCACTTCTTACCTGTTATAACTGTAGATACTTGCTAAATGATCTAATGAAACAAAATCCCTTTTGAAAAATCCCACAAACGTTTAGTAGAGACCGATTTCGAATCGGGCGAGGGGGGTGCCGTAAAACCCTTCCCCCCTCGTAATATGGCTTCCGAACCCTTGAAACTGATCTCTGGTTTTCAACTTCAAATCAATTGGTTTTCCAAATAAAACGGTTTCTCGGGTGATATACCGCAAATCCGGGTGGCGACTCTTCAAACGGCGTATTTCTCTTCAAAGCGGCTAGAACAACAAAAAGAGTGATCTTCGTTTTTCGGGCAGGTAGCCCACAGTTGGGCATCTTGAAATTCTTAGGCAGCTTGGATTCTGGGAAGAGGCAAAGTCCCTCGAAATCCAGGATTTGATCCCCTTGCGAACGGGCCAAGGCTTGTTTGATTTCCTTGACTTGTTTGGTCAACTCAGGACTTTCTGCCAATATCACTTTATGGGGATTCTCGCCTTCCATTGATCTTTCCTCATCTTCAGCATCTCTAGTTGCCTTTTCTGCCAGTAGTGCAGCGATTTGAGCTTGGAGGTCGGCAATAGTGGCGTCGTTGTCTGCCATGAAGGTAGAAGGGTTGCTTGATGAAGCTTGAGATTTAGTAAATGATGGGGTCCGTTGAGGGGATGACCGGAAAGTTTCTGAGAGCGGTTGGGAACTGTTGTGGTGAGGGTGTTTTGTCAGATGAAGATGATAGACGGGAGGGTTGCAGAGACCTTTGTTTGGCGTAGTTTCGGGTGTTATAAGAGTACAAAGTTGGCTATGGTTGCTTCTTTGATTTACCTATTGTGCCTGCTTAAAAGTAGAATACCTGGAAGTCAGTACTTTGCTTGTGTAGGGTTAGGATTTGGGCTGAAAATCCCAACCCTTCTGCACAGAAAGAGTTAATTACAACAACAGATGGTACAAGGTGTGAGGAAGAACTTTTGCAAGTAGAATGCAAGTAGGTTCCTAGCCTGTAGGTTCCTGTCTTAGTTTGATAAGTTCTATGGCTTTCTAAAGCATGCAAGGTTTTTGGTAGTTTCAGGGTGCTCCGTTGTCAAAGGGCACCAATCCTCTCACCAGCCCATCATAGGCGGTGATTGGGTGATTTCCTTTTTGATATACCACTAGGTACGAGTGACTGTGGAGTTTGCTGGAACCCCCAACATAGCCCGTGTCATGCCGGGATATCAGGTGAACTCAACGGGTTGCCCGCTCGATGCACATGATAAAGGAATTAAACAAGGCATGTATTAGTCTTATGTTGAACTTTCTGGTTATGGCTCTCACGTCCCCAGCAGAGTCGCCAAAAACTGTAGACACCTCCCAAACGGGGCATTGCCATACAGATTGATCACGTTGTTTGTTCGATTGGTTGCTCACTTCATAAACCAAAATCATGGACATTTCCATGGCTAGGAACATCGCCACATGATAACGGTTATCATCAAATAGAGTCGCCACCCAGTTTATTAAAACTGGGAAAACAGATAGAGATTCTGGATACGGGAGCCAAAAGTACAATAAGGGGAATGTGTTAGGCACCCCTCTTTGCCCAGTCGTGAGACTGACCCATAATCATTCAATATAAGACATATAAATGCTTTATCTAATTCCAACACATAGTCTGTTTATTTATTCCTTTAAACAGTAAGTAAAGTGAGCCAGTGTGATAAATAAGCATGCATCAGAAAGCAGATGAAGCAAACATAATGTCCCAGGGAGATGGATCTCGCGGCCGGTGAATTGATGTCACGGCCGAGGGATCCTCCTGGTTTGATGTACCGGCCGAGGGATCGAAGCCCCGGTCGGTGTTCTTCCTCACACCAGACAGAAAGATTTAACAGGAAATCAAAACGCTGCGATTAGTAAAGAGGGACAGTAAATAAGGCAAACCAGAGGCCGTTGGGCCTCACCACCTTGATCCCTCAGTTGCTTGATTGCTTTGGATTGGGCGTGATTAACTGATTGCTTGATCGAGAACCCTAGGGTTAGGGTTTGAACTTCGGGGTTTGATCGCCGATTGACGGCTACCTTCGGGAGGTTGGGGCTTTTGAAGAGTGGGTTTGAGAGAGTATTTGTGCAGAGTTTCGAGGCTTGAGAGAGTGTGTACTCTGATAATTTCGTGTTTATTTCGGAGCCCAAAGGCTCCTTTATATAGGCATAGGGGTGACTCACTCCGGCTAATCAAATCACGAGATGGCAATTGCAATTGCAATGCATTTCTAACTCTACGTCGTAATCTCTGAGCGTAGCCCGAACGCATCGGAAAGGTAGTGTAGTTGGATCAAACCAAACGTCTGACAGAACGTTCCAGAGTCTGGAAAAAGGTCGATCTGGCGGCCGAGCAAAGGATGTCGCGGCCGTGGAATGGTTGTCTCGGCCGAAGGATAGATCTTGCGGCCGAGGAATTGATCTCTCAGGGAGATTTTGCTGGCAACAGGTTGCTCGGGTGAGGGATTGATGTTGGGGCCGTGAGATCGATGTCACGGCCGACAGATGGATTCTCCTAGGCTTCTGTATTTCTGTCTGAAAGGCTGTATGGCTCTGAATTGGGTCCTCTAAGTGGCTCAAAGTTCTTACCGAAAGTCCTAAGGTTCTCAAGGAGGCAATCAGCAATCACTGTATCCATTTCATCATCGGGATTGTCCCAAGGTGGGACTTGAAATAATCGTTAGGCCAAATTGGGGTGTCTACATGGCTCAACTTTCGGGCGCACGGTCTCTACTCTATGAGATACCTTCGTAACATCCGCCTTCGCCCTGAGCTCTAAGGGCTGCCACAAGTCTTTGGGATCCGGAGGTGCATGTATTCCGCTTTGGTGGACAAGAGCTTTGCCCAACAATCGAGGAGTTTCGCGCCTATCTTGGCGGTTTTGGCTCTGGAGATGTCATTGTCCCTCCCGTGCGCGAGAACATGTCCAAGGTTCTTGCTGCCTCTCTTGGTTTGAACGACGGTGTTGCTCGTTACTTGGTTGGCAATGGTCGTCTCAACGTGATGCGCCTCATTGAGATGTTCTCTCCTATTGGCAACCTAGCGGACGTAACCTACCACTCTCGGCGCATGACCGCTCTTTGCATGTGCTTACTTGCCGCCTACTTCTTGGTTCCCTCCATTGGTCATGCCAGCTCGGCACTGGTCAGTATTGCAGTGCAGATTGGAGCTCGGAAGGATGTGATTCCAATGGTGTTGGCTGAGACACTGATGGGTTTAGACAGGGTTCGTTCTGGAGAGACCGAGACTTTTGGAGGCTGCCCCCTTCTTTTGCAGGTTAATTTTCGCCTCATCTTCCCTCTTTTCAGCTCTTCCTATTTTCTTTAATGTTGGGCTTGGCTTTCTATGGTTTCTCACTTGTTTTCTCTCTTTGGCAGATTTGGCTGTGTGATAAGGTGAACATACTGACTCTCCCTCCTGGCAGCTTGGCGTATGGGGCTAGGTTACTTTCCTCTCGGTGCTTTGAATTTGCGGACAGGCGAGTTTCCGAGTGGGTCAACTTCTTCAAGCGTCAACGGGCTGAGACTATTTCCTGGAGAAGCTCTTGGCTTGATCTTCCGCCCATGACTGTGCATTATATGGGTTCCCAGTGGGTGGTTCTTCCCGGGCTGGAGGCTTTTACCTTCTACATCCCCTATCGGATTCAGCGTCAGCTTGGTTTGAGACAGGAGGTTCCTGCAGAGATCCTGGTGGATGTAGTTCTGCCTTTCTTCCGCCATTCGGTTCTTTACAACTACCAGCGATTCTGGAGGTCTCGTGAGGTGACTGATGCTCATCCTTACCCCTCTGTTGCAGCGCGTGGGAGTTACAGGAAATGGCTCAAGAGGGACATTGCTGCGAGAGCGAGTGCCCAAGGAAACTGACTCGATCTTACTGCCCTGATCATTGAATAAATCGTGGACCTCCTTTTATTGTATTGCCTTTTTATTTTCGAAAATCATGCTCAGCCTTATGCATTAGAAGCAGTTATCTTAATAAAGTGAGTTATAGAGGGCCTCCCCCTCTCTGATTTCGCCTTTCTGGATTCTGTCAACCTGGATTTTTGTTTTGATTGATCGTGACCGAGTCCCATAGTGAGACTGCCTACGTATCCTTTTGATGAAGGAATCAGGTCATGACGTAGTTCAAAGATAGGGTTCGCTCTGGTTTTGGCACTCTCCTTTTGCGCTCTAATTTTTTGCCTAGTACCGCCCTTTCGGGTTTTCGGCCTAGCGAGCTTGTTCATTGTATGCCTTAACTTTTGCCTAAGATGCCCTTGCGGGTTTTAATCCTAGCAGGCCTTTTGCTCTAATTTTTGTCTGGAACTGACTGCCCTTGCAGTTTTCAGCCCAGCGAGCTTCTCTCAGGGGTAGTAGCGCTTGAGTTGATCCAGGTTGACTAGAGTTGAGAATTCGTTTCCGTCCAGATCGATGAGTTGCGTAGCTCCTCCAGATGGGATAGTCTTGATGATATACGGCCCAGACCATTTTGGTTAGAACTTCCCTTGTGGATCATAGATTGGTGCTCGTATCTCCTTCAGAATCATGTCGCCTTCTGCCAGGTCCCTGGGCCTCACCTTTTTATTGAATGCGCGCGCAATTCTCCTTTGATATCCTTGAATGTGGTAAAGTGCCCTTAAACGACGTTCATCGAATAACATAAGTTCTTCAAACCGGTTGCTCAGCCAATCTGCCTCTTGTACATTGCATTCGATCATAGTCCGGAGGGATGGAACCTCTAATTCTATGGGGAGTACGGCCTCCATGCCATACACCAAAGAGTACGGAGTTGCCCCTGTTGGTGTACGCACAGACGTGCGGTATCCCCACAACGCTAAAGGTAGTCGTTCATGCCAATCCCTTGCAGATTGAATGGTCTTTTCCAGGATGGTTTTGATTGTTTTGTTGGCCGCCTCCACGGCCCCATTGGTCTGCGGTCGGTAAGTCGTTGACTTGTGTATTTGAATCTGAAATTCTTCTAAGACTTCCTTGCTCGGCCTTTGAAATGAACCCCATTATCGGATACGAATGCATGTGGGACCCCATACCGATAAATAACATTTTGCTTGATAAAGTGCGCGACTTGAACCGCGGTCAGGGTCACATACGAGGCTGCTTCCACCCACTTTGTGAAGTAATCGATGGCCACCAGGATAAACTTATGGCCATTGGAGGCTGCTGGCACAATCCTTCCGATGACATCAATACCCCATGTCGAGAAAGGCCACGGCGAGGTCGTTTGCTGCAACTCGTGTGGTGGAACATGCCTGAGGTTAGCGTGAATTTGGCACTTATGACAACGTCGTACGTATTCCACACATTCCATCTCCATGGTGGACCAGAAGTAGCCTTGTCTCAAAACCTTTTTGGCAAGCATCATGCCGTTCACGTGAGGACCGCATACTCCTTCGTGGACTTCCTCCATTACTCTTTTTGCCTCATCACCATGAATACACAGCTTGTGGGTTCCACAGTGAGACCTTCGGTATAGATTTCCTCCACAAATGATGTACTGGGCTGCCATCCTCCGAAGGGCGATCCTGTCTTTCTTGCTTGCTTCAGAGGGGTACTCTCCTCTTTCCACGAATCTCCAGATGTCGTAAAACCAAGGGTAACCATCTTCGGGCTCGTTGATGGCCATGACATGTTGGTATACTGGGGTATCCCTTTGCTCGATCATAATTGGCCTTAGCTTCACACCGACAGGGATTTCGACCATAGAGGCTAGTGTTGCCAAGGCATCAGCGAATTGATTCCTGAGTCTCGGGACATGAGTGAAAGTTACTTTGTTAAAATGGGGAATGAGATCTTCGAGATCTTGATGGTACGGTTTTAACTTCTCTTTCCTGACTTTCCAATCACCGTTCGCTTGAGAAACGACCAAGTTGGAATCTCCCACGACTTCCAACTTTTCTACACCGATTTCAATGGCTGCTTCCATGCCGACAATGCAAGCTTCGTATTCCGCTTGATTGTTGGTGACTTCGAAGTTGAGCTTGAATGCAAGCGGGATATGCGGCCCATCCGGTGAAATTAATAGCACACCAATTCCGAATCCTCTCTGATTGGCTGCTCCATCGAAATACAACCGCCACATGTCCTCAACTATGGTCATTATGCCTTCATCTGGGAACTCGAATTCGGCATCCTCCTACCCTTCGACCGGGCAGTCGGCCAAAAATTCAGCGACTGCTCTTCCTTTTACCGACTTTCTGCTGACGTACTTCAGTTCAAATTCTGCCAGCATCAATAGCCATCGTGCCATTCTTCCTGTGAGTGCTGGCTTTTCGAACAAGTACTTCAGAGGATCCATTCGGGATATCAATCTTACCGAATAAGCCTACATGTAATGTCTTAACTTTCTGGAAGCCCAAACAAGTGCCCAGCACGTCTTTTCTAATGGAGTGTAGCGTTCTTCAGACCCAATCATCTTTTTGCTGAGGTAATAGACAGCCCTTTCAACCCCATCGTCTCCTTCCTGTGCCAGCATACACCCCATGGAAGACGGGGTGACTGACAAGTATAGGATCAAAGGTTTTCCTGGTTCTGGCGGCATTAAGACTGGCGGATTCCTTAGATAGGCTTTGATGGCTTCGAAGGCTTGCTGACATCTATCGTTCCACACAAATGGTGTTCCTTTCTTGAGCAAGCGAAATATGGGTTCGCATGTTGAAGTCAGTTTTGCAATAAACCGGCTGATGAACTGTATTTTGCCAAGGAAACTCCTTACGTCTTTCTCCGTCCGTGGTGGTTCCATTTCCAGAACAGCCTTAATATTTGATGGATCGATTTCGATGCCGCGAGTGGTGATCATGAATCCGAGCATCTTCCCTGTAGTGACTCAGAATGTGCATTTAGCCGGATTGAGGCGCATCCTGTACTTCCTTATCCTTTCGAAGAACTTCCTCAACGCGGGTAAGTGACCTTCTCGCTCTTTCGCCTTAACGATCATATCGTCAACGTAAACCTCCACCTCTCTATGAATCATATCATGCAACAGGGTTATGGCAGCTCGTTGATAGGTAGAGCCAGCGTTTTTTAGCCCGAAAGGCATGACCCGATAGCAATAAGTTCCCCACTCAGTAATGAACGTGGTCTTCTCTCGGTCTTCCGGGGCCATGAGAATCTGGTTATATCCTGAGAAGCCATCCATGAAGGAAAGTAAGGCATGTCCCGCGGTGTTATCAACTAGCACGTCAATGTGGGGCAGAGGGAAGTCATCCTTGGGGCTAGCTTTGTTTAAGTCCCTGAAGTCCACACAGACCATGATTTTGCCATCCTTCTTTGGAACGGGAACGATGTTAGCAACCCACTGAGGGTATTTAGTTACCATTAAGAACCCAGCATTGATTTATTTAGTTACTTCCTCTTTTATTTTAAGCACCCAGTCGGGCCTCATGCGTCTCAGTTTTTGTTTTACTGGTTTCGCGTCAGGGTGAAGGGGAATCCGATGTTCCACGATTTCAGGATCAATTCCAGGCATATCAGCGTGCGACCATGCAAAAACGTCTTCGAATTCTTTTAACAACTCCACAAGAGCCTGACGCTCTTCTTCTGACAGCGCGGAACCGATCTGGACCGTTCGGGGATTCCCTTCGTCCCTCAAATTTATTGAAACAACTTCTTCTTTTACAGGCTGAGCATGCCTTTCGTCTTCCCTTTCGATTAGGGACCGAATTTCTTCAGGGATTTCCCCCTCGAAATCGATCTCTTCATCATTGGGGTCGACACAATTTATTTCAAAATCAGGAAAGTAAGCGGAATCAGATTCATTTATTTCATCATTAGCAGAGGCCTCGAGGGCACCATACATACGGGTAGACTCAAACTCAAAATACAGACTCTGAGGAATTGGGCTAAGAGGCACCGACTCAGACTCAACAGATTCAGAAGACTCGGATGACTTAGAAGACTGAAAGGACTCAGAAGACTCAAAGGACTCAGCTTCAGATTCAGACTCATGACTGGTTGCGCTTGGTATGAAAGTCCAATTCTTATAACCTCCAGCGGCATCCATGATGAGTGAAGTTGGATCTTCGGGGGCCTCCTGCCCTAGCATCTGCACCTCTGCTTCCACAGCTATACCCAATGGTTCGTCCTCCCCGAATAAGGTTGCTAGGCTACCCACGGCAAGAGTTTCAACCCAGTCTGCCATCTTTGTTGGTTTGATTGCTACTTCCAATTCTTCATCACTTTCAGGCCAGACATCATTGGCGAATATCTCAAATCCTGGTAGGAAGGTATTGGTTTCTTTGTCCCAAAATGGTTCCGGCTGCCCTTGATAAATCTGCTTTGCCTTTTCTTTGACAAAATAATCTTCCAACCTATCTCCTTTCTTCTCCCTCCTATCCTTGGAAGGGTGGTATCCCACACCTGTTATGCGGGTTAAAGTTCCTGGCTCTTCAAACTGTGCTGGCCCTTGGAGATTCTTTCCTAGCCCCAATCCTGGCATGTATGACATTTTCTTCATTATCTTTATGGCCACATTACTAACGACAAAGTCGTCATCAATCTTGACAGTGAAAACAGAATGAGAGGTGTCAAGAGAGAAACCGCCCAGAGCAACGTCCTCTTCCCCATGTTGTATCTCCAAAAGCGGGGCATTGTCTTCCACAGGAGCACGAATCCCAGAATCGCCATGAATGGTGAGCATCCCAGTTTCTAGTCCCAGTCTGACTTTCTGGTGGAGCGTTGAAGGAACTGCCATGATGTCAGGTCGATGCATCCAAGGTCTACCCAGCAGTAGGTTGAAGGACGCGGGAATGTTTACCACATGGAACTCCACATCTGTTTGGTAGGGCCCAAAAGTCATAGGAAGCATGAGGGTGCCAGTCACATCCCGACGGGTGTTGTCATATGCCCGAACTTTGACTTCTGATGGAGAGAAGTCACTATTTTTGTATCCCAAGCAATAAGCGACACGGAGTGGACAGACATTGATCGCTGACCCGTTGTCAATGAGGATTACCGGTACCCATTTTCTGTGGCATTTCAGAGTGATATGGAGTGGTCGATTGTGATCAGTTCCATCAGCGGGCAAATCTCGATCAGTGAAGGTGATAGCATGTTTGACGGGTATGGTTTTGAGGAGTGCCACAAGTTCGTCAGGGGTTATGGCGGAGAGGACTTTTAGGTGAGAGAGGGCTTGGATGAATCCTTCGCGATGGCGGGTGGAATGAACTAACACGTCCCAAACAGACATTTTGGCTGGAGTCTGTTCAAGCTGGCGCTTGATCATTCTTTCTGGGTCTTTCTCAGGGCGTGAAGGCTCTTTAACTGGTGGGGCAAAGGGTTGGAAAGTATCTTTGATTGGGGTGACGAACGGGTTAGAAGGTTCTTTGGTCAGTGGAGCTGGAGGGTTGGAAGATTCTCCGATTTGAAGATTTGGGGGTTGATATATTCGACCACTCCTGGTTAATTGACCAATCTGTTGGTACTTGGACTCTTCATTCCACAAATCCGCAAGGGCCTTGCGCTTGTTTCCAATGGTAGTATCTTGGAGGTTGGCAGCCAGGTCAGCGACAACCAGGTCTTCCCACAGATCCTCGGGCTTCCATTTCTCAGCTTCTACTACTGCCCTATTTAAAGTCCATTCTTCGTTCCCTACCTTTATGTTGATGATTTCCGTATTACCCCACAGGTTTGTCTTAGCACCTGGTTCATCTTCCCACAAGTTCATCATGGCAACATCAGCATCTTTTGGGAAAGTGGCAGATGACTCCGACTTAACTTCATCGACCAGGTAGTCCATTGGATTGAACTCATTACTAGCCACATCTTCTTCGGGACCTGGCGGTTCTGGGTATGGAGCAAGACCCACATTGTTGTATGGGTCGTTAGCTATGAGATCGTGGAGGTAGGAGGAGAGGTCTGGTCTAAACGGAACCGGTTCAGGCCAGTCGTAGATCACCGTCGGTGGTTGGTATTCTTCTGCAAACAACATGGGTATAGAGAAAGTATCCAAAGGATCATTCCAGGCCAAGAGTTGGTATTCATCCGGAATTGGATTCCACTCCCATTCAGGCATTTCAGGCAGGTTGAACATCATATTCAAAGAAAATCCGTCAAGAGGGTCAGCATAAATGTTTTGCCAATCAACTTTCCATCCTGGCTCAAAGAACGGATTTACATCTTCTTGGAAATTAGCGACTTCAAATTCTTTCCAATCGGCAATCAAATCTCCCCAATCCCAAAGGTAACAGAGGGCAGTTTCTTCGGGAATTTCCACAATAGGCTCTGGTTCGGTATCAGGGATGATGAAAGAGGTGGGATCAAAGTCTTGGCTTTTGTCTTGGGTGATTTGGTTGATATGGAATGGGGTATTATGTTGTGGCAAGGGATTTGTCATGGTGTTTGGTTTGTCAGAAGGAGGGGTATCAATGACTTTATTGTCAATGAGGTTTTGAATCTCATGATGGAGACGGATACAGTTATCAGTGGTATGGCCATGCATTTGGTGGAAATCGCAGTAGACGTTTTGGTTTAGGTTGGGTGGAATGTTCTGTGGTGGCTGAAGAGGATTCAGCACTCCTACTTCAGTAAGCTTTTTGAGCAAGGCGGATCTAGGAGTGCTGAATTGGGTAAAGGTTCTTTGTTGGGATTTTGGTTTTTCTGAAATTTGGTTCACTTCTGCCGGTTTGGCGGACGAGGTTCCAGGCTGATTGGAATTCCCGAAGAGGACATTACTGTTCCCTGAGTATATCCTTTTGGGCTTTGTTGCTGGTTCCTTCCTTTCCAATGTTCCGTCTCGCAGTGCTTCCTCCACAGCTAGGCCTGAGTCGTAGAAAGTTTCGAAATTTGGGGCTGCCTGGGAGAGAACCATATATGGGGAAAAAGAGTTTGGCAGATTCTTGGTGATGATCCTTATTTGTTCTTTTAAGTCTGGTTTGCTTTGAATCTGAGTGGCTTTAGCCCTCCAACGTTTCACAAAGTCGGCGAAGCCTTCTTTCTCACCCATCTTGGTGCTTTCCAGTTCCCTCGTGGTCATCTTTAGATCGACATTGAAATCGTATTGAGCCACAAATGCCGTCCCAATATCTTCCCAAGTCCTTTTCTTAGAGGGTTCCAGGGTAAGGAACCATTGCAAAGCGGGTCCTGACAGAGATTCGTGGAATAGTTGGGCCATGGCTTCCTTCTCGATTCCTCTCATGGTGAGTGAACCAACATACCCTTGGAGGTGAGCTTTTGGATCTCCGGTACCATCAAACTTTGCGAAATCCACGCCTTTAAACTTTTCTGGTAACTTCGCGTTGGGGAACAGGCACAATTTGTTCATGTCAATCTCTCCTCTCCTTAATCGCTTATTTTCTTGCATTGATTCTTCCAACTTCCCAATTTTAACCATAAGGGCGGCCAGATTAGGATCGATTGTTGGCGTGTCTTTGGCTGGCGTCTCCTCCTTGGGTATGTCAGTTTTAACCAAAAGTTTGTCGCAAACCTCTTGCATGGTTTCCATTATCATATTCATGTCGCCTTTCATGGATGCAACCGAAGCTTTGAGTTGCGTATCCATCCCTGCAAGAGATTGCCTAAACTGAGTATCCATGGTAGCCATGTTCTGCCTAAGCTCTTCTATCCCGTTTCCTTGGTCAGCCATGGGTAAGAGATTTTCAAGTGACGGAGGCTCCTGTATTGCTGGGCTTAGCGAAACTGCTAATGGCGACTGGCCTTCCTGTTCTATGTGGACCTCAACTAGTTGGGTTTCTTCCAGGGTATCTATGCGAACCAATCTTCGAGACGGACGAAACCAATTGGGTAAAGCCTCTTCTTTTTGCAGGTGTCCAATGTTTCTGAACTTGTAGCAAAGCAAAAGGGAACAACTCAAAATCCTCATCGAGTGCCTGTCCTACCTTCTACGTGCCTTCTAGGTCCTAGAACCTACCGTGACTTGAGTTTCACTTGGGGCATTTGTACAGAAGATTTCTGACGATCCGGGTAGGTACTGTCAGGCAGGTTAAATTCCGATCGTTTTCGGAACCAGAGCCAATCTCCTTATCTTGACCATCCGAGACAGAGCAATGTGACCGTCAGAATCCAAATACGCACACCTCCAAGGTTAATCCCATGTCAAGGGAGCCGTTCGGGCACGGCAAACACCGGAGGTATCGCAACCTCCATGGATTTATAGTCTCCTAGACTGGCCGAAAAGTCCTAAAGAATTCTAAGGGAGCCTAATCCTCTAGCCTGCAAGATGCAATGATGCGTGAATGATATGTATGTACAAAGAAATACACATAAACATGATATATCACATAAGTCCTAGCCATGGGTTCATGTCCTAGTTGGGAAAGTTCTATGGTTATGTACAAGTGCAAAGGCCGATTTTGGTTTGAGAGGGGTTCCCCGACTAGAGCCAAGATGTACTACCCCATGTCGAGTGTATTGCTAGACAATGGTCGAACAGCACGATGGCTCATCATAGTCGAGGGTTGCTAGGAGTTTCGGGAGAGCTTGTCAGCGGTAAACCGGGCAAGATAGCCGAAACACACTAGCGAGGCTTGTGCGGTGCATAGTATAAAAGAAAGTTAAGTTCCCCAAATTGCATTAAGTCCCCCAAGTAAAATGCTTTTCAAGTTTGGCCCTCTTGATTATCCAGCACTTCTTTATGTATTTTTTTTTTTTTTTAAAAAAAAAGAAGTTTTGAATAAAAGTCCCCAGCAGAGTCGCCACTGTGGGCTCTCGCGCCCGTTGGTGCGATTTATGACAGAGTCGCCACCCGGATTTTTGAGATGGATGATCCGAGGAACCGAGAGTTTTGTTTTGAAAAGAAAAAGGCCTTTTGATCTAGCGAAACTGTTTGAGATTTTGGATCCGGGAGCCAGGTTACGAACGTGGAAGGTTTTGTTGAAAAGCACCCCGCTCGCCCGGTGAAAACCGGTCTCTACTAAGCATTTTAAATGGGGGGATTAATATGATTCGGAAAACCTTAAAAACACGTAAATAGGAAAGGGGAACAAGATAAATCATAACACGTTGTCGTGCTAGTGGTGCTTGCTGTACAGAGATGATAAAGATGGCATGGCGATGATATAAGCAAGAAAGGTACAAACAGACTGTCTGAATCACTGCCCTCCGTCAGACGGCATATCGGCTTATAACGCGCGGCTTACCAATATGCCGTGCGTGGTTCCGATCTCGATACCAAACTTTTGTCGTTCTGTAAAGCTTCGCACGGTGTACCATTACATCGCACGGTTTTATTTTAAAGCTTCAGACAACTCACAGCCGTCAAATCATCTCAGATCTGCACCATTCTTTCAAACCATGAAGAGAAAGCCATTTTTGATACGTTTGCTTGTTTTGAAAAGATCTAAGAAGTTTAAAACATGGCTTGTAGAAATGGTCTCATTCTGAGACAGCTTTTGGTATACAGAAAAGACCCAACAACGGACGATCGCGATCCAGACAGTTTGATCAAGAAAACAGTATTCTTTGAAAATGCCGTGCGTGCAAGTTTGCTACGCCGTGCGACGCTCTAGAGAGCCGCGCGGCGTAGCACGCCTTTGCACAGAACACTGGTTTTGTTTTGTAAAATAGATTTTGGGTCAGATCTCAACCAAAAGGGTTAAGCCTGAAAACATAAAGGTCCCCTCAGGGCCAAGACAGAATCTAGCCCAAGGAAACTTGGTTTTTACCTTAGATCTGGAGCTTGAATGAGCTTTGATGAAGGCGGATGGACGTCGGAAGGTTGAAAAGGAGAGTAGAAGTATGGATGTGTGTAATAGATGGGTATATTGAGTAGTTGGGACCTCAAAGTTAGTAAGGAACTAACTTCAATGGTGAAGAGAAAAATGGAGTAAAAGGCCTAGAGAATGTCTTTTAAGAACAACATTCTCAAGGCTTGGAAATGGAAAAGTGGGTGTGAAAGCAAGAAGAGAGAGAAAGGGTATAATGGTGATCAAGGGCCCTTTTCCCTTGAGTGGAGGGGTGTATTTATAGGCAAGAGCCTTGGATTTTGAATTTCAAAAGTTGGAGGTATTTTCTGGGCGGGCCAAAAGTGTGCTTTCGGCTGAGCCGTATTGCAGCTGTGGCTCAAATGGGCGTGGCCGACAGCTTTCTGAGCCAGTCAGAACTTTATCCAAAATGTCGTGCGGTTAACCTCATGACTGCGTGCGGCGTATTAAATTTCGATACGTCGCGCGGTGTAGAAGTGTCGCGCACGGTACTTTAGGTTCGGTTCAGGGCTTTTTGGGCTTTCTCTGGGCTTTTTGGGTTGATGGTTGGTTTGGGCTGTGGATGTTGGAGGAATACTTTATTCAAGCTCGCAAAGGCTTTGTTTCCTGTATTTCATCATCGGGGAGGTCAAAGACCCTTCGAGGTCCGGATTGGGGTGTCTACACGGATTGTATGGAGTTGGGCCTTCCTCACATTGTCTGCGAATACGAGGACGTGTTTCCTGAGGAATTACCAAGATTACCGCCACCAAGGGAAATGGATTTCACCATCGAGCTACAGCCCGATACGGCCCTAATTTCTATGGCCCCGTATCGGATGGCTCTGGCAGAGCTACCAGAGTTGAAAACGCAACTTCATGAACTTTTAGAAAAGGGTTTTATCCAACCCAGTACCTCACCATGGGGAGCCCCTACCCTATTTGTCAAGAAGAAATAGGGAACGCTCCGACTTTGTATCGACTACCGCCAACTCAACAAAGTCACAATCAAAAACCGATACCCTCTACCGAGAATAGACGACTTGTTTGACCAATTGAGAGGGTCAACTTGTTTCTCGAAGATTGATCTAAGATCCGGATACCACCAATTGCGAATCAGAGATTGTGATATATCTAAGACGGCGTTCCGCACATGTTACGGACACTACGAGTTTGTAGTCATGCCGTTCGGTCTAACCAATGCTCTTGCCATTTTCATGTGTCTAATGAACTAGTTTTTCACGCTATACTTGGACAAGTTTGTAGTAGTATTCATCGATGACATTCTTGTATACTCCCTAACGGAGAAAGAACACGAAGACCACTTGAGAATTGTCCTACAAGTACTCCGAGACAATCATTTGTATGCAAAGGCCAACAAGTGCGAATTCTGGATGAAGGAAGTCAAATTCCTAGGACACGTAGTGTCAGAGAAAGGAATCTCAGTCAATGACAGCAAAGTAGAGGCAGTCATGGACTAGAAAAGAGCCTCAATGATGTTCGAGATAAGAAGTTTCTTGGGATTAGCTGGCTACTACAGAAGTTTCATTCAAGACTTCTCCATCTTGGGTAAACCATTGAAGCGAATGACCCAAAAGGGGGTTAAGTTCGAGTGGAACGAAGCATGTGAGAAATCGTTCCAAGAACTTAAGAAGAGATTAACTAGCGCCCCTATATTAATCATTCCCGATCGAGATGTAGGGTATACTGTGTACTGCGATGCATCCAAGGATGGGTTGAGAGTGATACTCATGCAAAATGGAAAGGTAGTCGCTTATGGATCCCGACAAATGAGGCCGCATGAAAGGAACTTTACAACTCACGATTTAGAGCTGGCGGCAGTAGTGTTCGCCCTAAAGTCATGGTGGCATTATGTATACAGAGAGCAGTTTGAGGAAAGACAAATGTGGTCGCTGATGCGCTTAAAAGCAAGAACCGAGAACAAGTGGCTAGTTTAGCTACTAGAGAATGAGAGACGATGGAAAGCCATCAGCGGATTCAAGTTGCAGCCAATCATAGAAGATATCAACTATTAACTGGAAAAGCAGCAGCCGGATAGGCAATCCACGTTGATAAAAGCCTTCGCTTCTAGGAAATAATTTTCTTTTTACCAGACATTGGTACCCTTTAGGAAGCAGTACTTAAGGGGTTTCATCATTCTAATTTTGCCGTCCACCCAGGGAGCACCAAGATGTACCAAGACCTCCGTCGACAATACTGGTGGGGTGAAATCAAGAAGGACGTGGCCGAATACGTTTCGACACGTCTCACCTATCAACAAGTAAAAGCAGAACATCAGAAGCCCGGTGGGACCCTACAACCATTACCTATACCAGGATGGAAGTGGGAACACATCACCATGGATTTTGTGATAGGACTGCCTAGGTCTCCACAATTGAACACCACCATTTGGGTGATAGTCGACCGTTTGACTAGATTCGCACACTTTTTACCAATGCGGATGACGGACTCGATGGACACTCTCAACCGACTTTATATTTAAGAGATCGTGCGGTTACACGGTGTACTCGTATCCATTATATGCGATCGTGACTCGCGATTTACGTCAACCTTTTGGGATAGCCTGCAGAAAGCATTGGGAACCGATCTTCGTCTCAGCACTGCCTTCCATCCGCAAACAGACAGACAATCCGAAGGAAAGATCCAAATGTTAGAAGACATGCTCTGTGCCTGCGTTTTGGACTTTTAGGGAAGCTGGGAAGGACATCTGCCTCTAGTTGAGTTTGCCTACAATAATAGCTATCAATCCAACATAGAGATGGCACAATATGAAGCTTTGTATGGGCAACCCTGTCGATCGCCAATTTGTTGGACAAAATTGGGAGAAGTAAGCCTATTAGGACCAGAGTTAGTTTGAGAGACAAAAAAAAAAAGGGGGACGGGGGGTGGTCAAGATCATTCGCTAACGACTTCTGGCTGCGTAAAGTCAACAAAAGAGCTATGCCAACAAAAAGGATCAGACCACTGACTCTTTAGACTGGAAAAAGGTTGAACTTAACGAAGACAACACTTTCGAAGAACAACCAGTAGAGATTCAGGACTATATTGAGAAGTGCATCCGAGGAAAAATCATTTATCTCGTCCGAATCTTTTGGCGACATCGAGGAATCAACTTGGGAACGACAAGATACTATGCATGCCAACTACCCTCGTCTGTTTCCACCAGAACTTACACCCTAATTTTGAGGACGAAATTATTTTAAAGGGGGTAGGTTGCAACAACCCAGATTTTCGGCCCAAATTTTTTTTATAAGATTTACAAATTTTATTCCGGTATGATTGTTTTTAGTAAATTAGTTATAAAGATTTTACTATAATATAGATTCCATGGGAGTATTGTGTGCCACATGCACCATAACTTTTTTCCAGAACAATTTTTTTTACTCTATTATCTCTCAACCGTGTGCCTCTCTCTCTCTCTTACTTGCTCTCCACACCAAGTGAACCATCCCCCTATTTCTATATTTTTTTGGCTAAACCTTTTTATCTTTTCCAACAATTCAATTGCCACCCTTATCCTCTTCCATTCCTTGCACCCCACTCCACTCCATCTCTATAAATACCTCTCTCCCTCTCCAATATTCAGAACACGAAAACAAAACAAAGTACACACACACCCCGCTGAAATCCGTAGGAGGAAAGAAAGAAAGAAAGAGAAAGCTTGGAAGCTCCATTAATGGAGGTCTAGAAAGAGAAACCCGAGCGGTTCGGATCCACACTAGCCAGACACCAATTCGAGTAACCTATTCGCAGCCCAGAACATCTCAGAACCGTACCTCAATAATTCTGATCCATTCCCGAGGTCCCGCGTTCCGTCGTCTTCTCCGATTGTCCGAAAATCGTCCGAAACCATTATCCGCTTTTTCGGCCCAAACCGAGGTAGATTAATCGCTACCCTACTTTCCATAAGTATATTAATATACTAAGAGGTTAGTTTTTATAATTAGAATCGAAAAGAATTGAAATTGGAATTGAATGAAAGAAACCCAGATTTTCCGAAAAGACACTGTGCACTGTTTATAGCCGTGATTACTAATCACGTTTTTGGAAATATTCACCCGTCACGTTTTTTGAACTATTCACCCGCTGGAAGTTTTAAAAAAAATTGACACTGTAATTACACTTATCCCCCTGCTCATTTTGAATTTAATATTTTAGCCTAGATCATTAAATATAAGTAGTTATCTTATTGCAGTTACACCCCTGATGTTGGTTAGTATAGAAATTTGGCCTAATTGAGTTATTGACTTAAAACGGTTAGGCCCTTAGGTTACTTAAGTGCCCAGTTTCGACCCCATTGTTATATTATCACTAATATGATAGTCTAATTTCATAGAGTAAACTAATACAAGCCTAGACTTACTAGAAATTGAAGAAAATAAATTTTCTTTATTAATAAAGATTTTCGTTAATAATATTTACTTCATGGCCATACAAGATTAAGGGCAACGGCCCATTCATAAAAAGTTACGTGATTGCCTCGTTCATTATTTATTTCAATCATCATTTTGATTGTTTGTTTGTTATCCCAACTTTTGATTGATATGTTAGATTGGACCCTAGAGACATGGGGCGGTATGCGAATAGAATTCTCCTAGATGATGCTAGGTAATGGATAAATTGGAAAGTTTTATTTATGATGTTAGAGATGGCCTGCAGGCGGGTTTTTGAGATGTGAATTGAGATGGGTGCTAACAGAGGCCCAGTCTCCAAACTGGCGGGAAGTCCATTGATGATTCGAAAATAGCGGAAGTCCAGTGGTGATTGTGAAGTGGTGATAGGCGAATCCTAGTTATGATCCGGGCATGATAAGCTTTCCCTTTGTTTGTATTGAGAGGGATACACGCCAGGTACATAACTTGGGTGCAATCCGCGACAGCAAAAGGAAGTGAACTCATGGGACATGACATGATTAGCGGTTGATCTTGTGGAAAGATCTTAGAATACGTGAACCCTAGTTATGGTTCGGGCATGATAAGTTTTCCTTGTTTGTAATGAGAAGGATACACTCTGAATACATAACTTGGGTGCAATCCGCGACAGCAAGTGAAAGTGAGCTCATGGGACAGGACATGGCTAGCGGTTGGGGAGGAAAGATCTCGCGGTTGAGATCTTAGATCACACGTCAGGCTAATGAATAGTAATAAATTTGTTATGTGTGAAATTTCTGTTTAATTCTTCCGCATTGATGAGCACCCAACATTGTTGATATTTGGTGCGACTAGTCCCGTTTTATGTTGTTTTATCTTGCGTTTATTTAGCTTTGGTAGCGATATTGCACTTAAGGTGTATTTTTAGTGTTTTCAGGTAAAACGTGCAAATAAGGCGTATTTTGACGCCATGGATGGCCCAAGTTCTTCCAAGTACCCGAAGACCCTGTCGGTCCCTTAAAATCTGTCTAAGTATGGAAAAATGACTTTCTGAAAATGTATCGATTTTCGAGATAAAAAATGGCGGTAATTGATCCTTGAATTTTTCTAAGAGTAACTACAAAGTTGTAAGGTTTTATTTGAAGAGCAAGGTCATGTTTCGAGCCTTTTTCTCTTGAGAAAAATGTGCAGTTTTCCATTTTACACTAAAAGTGGGGGGTTGACATTTTGATTTAATTGTAATCTTGAAATTCTGGTAATGCCATTATTTCCAAATGGGGGGTACTTTCTTATTTTCATTAAATAAATTAAAGTAAATAAAAGATAAAAGAAGTGTTTAAAATGTAGTCTTTATTTAAGTTTAGGGAATGAAAATAAGATGCTGAGAAGCTGGAAGTTGCTGGGAGCTGTTTGCTGAAGCTGAAGCCTCAACCTGAAATCTGCAGTTTTACAGATTGTTATCGATAACTCAGCAATTGGTATCGATACCAATTGTCCCATTCTGGTCCAGAAGTTGTCCAGCCGCAAGGGTATCGATACCTTTTTCTAATGGTATCGATACCAGTCAGCTCCGGGGGAATTTTTCAAGGGTGTTATCGATACCTTTTCTTATGGTATCGATAACATTTGTCTTCTGCAGATATTTTTGTTGCTTTTTGGACTTTCCATTTACGGAATACTTGCCACTTTTGGCAAGTTCAGAGATATTTTGTGGAGAGAAAAGGCTGAGTTGTATAAATACCCCTCTCTCTCCCCCTTAGAATATATCTACTTTATGTTCTAGTTTTAGTTCTCTCTCTAGGAGAGAACTCCATTAACCTTTCAAGCTTTTGAGTTGTTTTCTTCAAGAACTCCTTAAGGTATTAGTCGTTTGTTATTTTCTCGTTTATTAATGTTGTAGCTACGGTTGAGATCCTTACTAATATCAAGTTTATTTCCGTTTTTATCGGTTAATCATGTTTTCTTTCTCTAGCATGCTTTCTAGTCTTTTAGCCATGTGTGAGTAGTTACTTGGCTAAGTCTTGGGCTAATCTATTCCAATGACTTAGGTGGTTATTTGGTTCTCAAACCTTCGGGCTTAAAATCATGGTTTTCGGAATTGGATTAACCAAGCCATTTTGGTCTAAGTGAGGGGTGTTAACTCCTTGATATGTAGTTTAGTCAAGCGGTCTTGGCAAGTGCATACCGAGGGCTTGTGGCCTCCTACATGTTAGGTACATTAGCAAAAATAGGTTGGTTTGGTTCCGATTAATCACATCTTTTGATAAACGTAGTCTTTAAAGCTAAATCTTCCGGGCGTGAGCACGCGGTCGTGACTCTCGCTTGAGTTATAGTTGAGAATCGGTGATGGCCTTTGTCAAGGAATAGACGATCCTTAGACTTGCCTCTTTTAAGTTCATTAAGTCTTTCTAGTCTCTTGTTTTAGTTTTTTCACCTTTTAAAGCAAAATCAAGTTGGCCGTCTTAAATGCTGCAAACCACCGTTTAACACCTACAATCCGATTAAGCTACATTCGATTCTCTGTGGGAACGATCCCGGTCTTGCCGATTTATTATGCTACCAACGATCTAGCCCTACGCTTGGGGTTTTCCAACCTTATTTGAAGGCGAGGTTGTGGCGTAAGCACGCATCGATATTATATTGTTTGCTTGCTTGCTAGCTGGTAAATCGGTTCTTCGGCGATCAATTTGCCAGAGGGTGCTGGATTCAATGGAGGAGCAGTTGAACACAAGAGGAATACCAGGGGCAGAGATTGAGTATGCTTGGGATACGTATCAAGACTAGAGTCGCACTGGAGTTATTTCGATAAAATTTTATTATTAAATGCCTCCGAAATTTATTTGAAAAATCTGGGCGTTACACTGGCAATCTACTGTATATTCATACCTAGAATCAGTAGTCTCAAAAGAGATAAAGTGTTAGCCAAAGATAAAAGACAACAAATACCTAGACGATCAAGTAGACTCCAACCAAGTATGGATGTATCAATGAACTTCCAAAAAACTACAGATTTGACAAACGTCCACAAGTTGCCCCATCAAAAACATCATGTAGGGTAAGAGCACTATTGGCACGAATATCATTGTGAAGCAACATCGTCTCTGAAAGAACCTGATCTACAAACAAATATTCATCCAAAGACGAAACTAAACTCTCGAGAAAATGAGAAACAAAATTCTTACAGATCAAACGACAAGTCGTTGATTTGAAGAGACGAAAGGAAAACAAAACAAAGAAAAAAAATATAGAGGCTTTCCCCTCCCACCGTCGTCTAAGGGTATGAACCCTAGGGGGGAAGGGAAGGGAGAAGAAGGATATTGGTGACAACTAGGATTTGAGAGAGAGAGAGAGGGGGAAACTTTCTTGGGGAAGGCTAAATCGAAATATATAAGCAATCTAAAATGACACGCAATCCCAAAACAATCAAAAGCAACATCGTCTCTGAAAGAACCTGATCTCCAAACAAATATTCATCCAAAGACGAAACTAAACTCTCGAGAAAATGAGAAACAAAATTCTTACAGATCAAACGACAAGTCGTTGATTTGAAGAGACGAAAGGAAAACAAAACAAATAAAAAAAATATAGAGGCTTTCCCCTCCCACCGCCGTCTAAGGGTATGAACCCTAGGGGGGAAGGGAAGGGAGAAGAAGGATATTGGTGACAACTAGGATTTGAGAGAGAGAGAGAGAGAGAGAGAGAGGAAACTTTCTTGGGGAAGTCTAAATCGAAATATATAAGCAATCTAAAATGACACGCAATCCCAAAACAATCAAACATTTTGGGACTGAAGAAGTATATACATGTTCGATGCATGTGAATCTAGGTATATTAAATGACTGCGAAGTTTTGTTGTAAAGTTGTTCCTAGACTTTTTGAAGCGCATGTGGATAACAATTGACTTTAACTACATGCAACAAAACAGAAAACTTGAGGAACGACCACGTTAGGGGCCTTCTCCACCACATATTAATTTGGGCTCCACCAAGCTCTTGGGCAGTGGCGACTCTAGAAATTTCGGAGCATGGGGTCATCCATAAACGTCAATACTTTTGCCAATTGTAAGACCGAAAAAATATAACATAATAATGACAATTAATAACCTACTTCCAACAAAATCACATTTAAAGCTCGACAAGTGTTTTAACTTGTGCAAAAAAAATATCAAAATACATATACTAATAATCTTTCTTATAAGTTCTCGACAAAAAAAAAGCTACACGAGCTTCTACAATTGCATTCGATGCGATTTCATATTTTGAAATCATTGCATTGTGAATAGCGTCAAAGTCTATATATATGTTTTCCCAAAAAATCAAACAACCCATATCAAGCTTGAGTATATACAAATTTCAAAGGGAAAGCTTATAAAATTATTTACCGGTAATTGGTCGAATCGAAGACTCAAAGCTAATAGAGGTGGTGAACACGTTTTGCTTTTCGTTTTGTACATTGTCGCCTATGGTTTTGTATCGACTATGAAGAAAAAATTATCCTGTGTGGTGTCGCCATAAATATCCAAGGAGTCAATCTATTAATTTTAGAAAATTTCAATATGGTAATAGTAAAAAAAAATATTTCCATGGGGTTGCCGGACCCCGCAACCGTGGCTGTGGCGTCGCCACTGCTCTTGGGGCACTCCGTGATGGTGCTCCAGAAACAATTAATAATTTTCCCATTTCTCATAAGGATTGAGCGATGTGAGAATTGAGACAGATTCACTAGTAGCGGTTCAATGGATCAACTAAGGAAATCCAAATGGACATCCTCAACAAGCGCTTGTAGCTGATGCACAAATTCTCATGGCTCGCATCGGAGCCATTCTAAGCCACAAGCCATATCTACAGGCAAGCCAACCAAAGCGCAGATCACTAGCTTACCAAGGATTGGAGCGGAGCAAATGGAGAACTTGGTGTAGGTGGAGAAAAATAGATGGTACCTAGAACAGCGCTGAATCTCCTTCCTTCACGTGCTGTCCAACCGGAACCCTAATACCTTCGCCTGAACCCTAACCTGTAAAACAGACAAGGGGTGAGCGCACCTCTGCCTCTCGTGGCAAAGGCCCTCCGATGCCTAAGTTAGTATCTCGTACTGTATCAAAACCCTAATTATCAGTAGGAAAGTGTAGAATGAATGCAACTTATTGCGTACCTTTTTCCCTCAGGTTTACCTCGTCTTTATAGATATGAGCTTGCTTGCTTCTTAAGCATCCTCCTCGTCCCAGGTCTCCTGCTTCGTACAGGAAACCTGGCTCTTCTGGGAATCTCTTGCCCAATCAACTAAGATCCTTTCCTCATAGGGTCTCTTCTCACCATAGAACTCATCCCTTAGTAGGACTGTCTTTTGACTTATCTTTACCGTATATCGGGTCCGTCTTACAGGACACCCCTATTGCCTTATCTCTTAAGACAATGTTTCATCAAGTAACTCTATCTGTTCGGCATATGCTCCTACCGAACAGACAGCACAACCGGATGATTTACTATGTCATTGGCCCCTCTTGGCCGAACAGGCTGTACCAACTAACGACTTCTCATGTCGTTAGTCCCTTTCAGCCGAACAGACAATCTAATCTGGTGCCCTCTGGATGCACCGGACCTTTCCGCCGCTCATCTTATACGGAATCCCATATCACTTTCCTCATTACACGGATCTAGAACACCACGTGTTCGGCTACTATTTGCACCTGTTCGGTAACACCTCCCTACAATTGCTCCCCAGCTTTCGCTCATTTTCTCTGTTCGAAGATGATGAGTAAAGCTCAAAAGTGAACTCAGAGCCGAACAGACAAGATCCCGTGCAGATACAGTCATTGGGCTTCTATTGATATTTTTTGGCGGTTTAGTCATTATACCATCTCGAGGTACTAAATCCACGTGGCGCACCTCGTACGCTACGCATTTAATTCGAACTAACGTTGCGCCTAACGGCGTTTAGAACGCTTATTCTCTTTGATTCTTTTTCCGTTACTTTTCATGTAACGGGCTTTAACGGAGACGTTCCGTCTCCGTTTCTTTCCCTTAAACTCAAAAATACGAAGGGTTTTGGATTTTTTTACATAAAACCTTCCAATCTCAACCCTTTCTCTCTCTAAAACCAATCGCAACTGTTCATTTTTAGTCCGCCATCGCCGCCGTCTGCAAACTCAAATCCATCTCAGGAAATCTTCACAAATCCTTTGTAAGACTCTCATTTCCACTCTGTTTTCGTTTTTACTCTGAGATTCTCGTTCCCAGTTCTCTCCTCATTTAGGGTTTTTCGTCGTTATTCCCAGACTTCAGTTTTAGTATTCCTCCAGTTCATCCATGGCAGATGAAGCTGACAGCGGCATTAAGCCAGGAAAATTCAGAAAACTTTGCGAGACACCCGCTGCAATGGCGGCATTTAGGACTAAATACAACATACCAGAAACTGTTGGTTTAGAACTCGCCCCTCTAGGTGCGATTAGAAATGCCTGTAAATGGGATAGAACGTGTATCCCAATCGTGGCTATCGTTGAGGGTGGAGTTCGTTTCCCCCTCGACCCACTACTTCGTCGAACTCTCAATTGGTATCGACTCAATCCCATGCAAGTATCTACTAATTTTTTCAGATTAGTAATGGGGGTTGTAGCTTTGAACAAAATCTTGGGGACCAATTTAGGAATCTGGGATATCCAGTGGTGGTATAGCATTGTATTGAATTGAGAATACAATACTTACTACCTTAAAGTGAGAAAGGCAGAGAAGCGTTTCGTGCTTAACCTGCCAGACTCTGCTCGGGACCATGAGATGGACTTCCTCTACGTTACTGGAGCTTTCGAGCCCATGGGGGAAGATGGCCAGGTGATGGGTGTCCACGTCCCCCACGAATGGGGCTTCCCACGTACGCCTCTGCTTTCTGTTCTTTTAAGCTTAATCACTTTTTTCTCTCATATCGAAGTTTCTCACTGAGAGTTCCATTTTTTTTGTTTTTTCAGCCGAAAACGCCAATAGACGCCCAAGGAGGGAACCAAGCTATATTCGAGAAGGGGAGATCAACACAGTTTTAAAGTACAAAGGTGTTCCAGGTACACGCACTGCTGGACGAGGGCGTGATGCAAATGTTTTACTAGGCTACGATCCAGCCTACAAGGGGTTCATTGATAGGAGACTTGCGAACCCAAGTACCAGCGGTGCATCAACCTCGACTGCACCCCCACCTAGGAGTTCGAGGCCTAGTGCTGGGGTAACAGTCGCCGGTCAGCCAGGAGAGATTCCAATCTCTGAAGGGGTCCCTCTTCCTCGCCTAAACCTAAGAAGGTCTTCTCGTCATCAGGAGCCCATCCAGCAACAGCCCGAACAATTAGTCATTCAGCAAGACACCAGTCAATCATCCTCGGCAGGATACTCTCCATCCCCACCAGTCTCAGGTACCATGTCTCATCAACCTCTTAATCTCAGCACCTTACTTACCATCTCTCCTCGGGGGCGCGGTGCCCCGGTCAGGGCGGCCTCTACTGGCCTTGCCCCTCCTGCG
This sequence comes from Rhododendron henanense subsp. lingbaoense, assembly GCA_020567845.1. NCBI lineage: Eukaryota > Viridiplantae > Streptophyta > Magnoliopsida > Ericales > Ericaceae > Rhododendron > Rhododendron henanense. The sequence goes on along the minus strand of CM036313.1, from coordinate 30,950,083 downwards.
CCTCGACGCTCCAGAGGGCCAGGACCTCGATCGTCCTCCTCTCCTCAGGAACAAGATGGTTCCCAAGAGGCTTCTGATACCCATCGGGACAAACGCCCAAGGCATCAAGAAGCCGGTGCTTCTGACACACAAACTCCTATACCAACCCTGGAGACTCCTTCATCGGTTACCCAGGTTGTTCATGAGGCTTGGGCCCCTCGACTCGTGAGGGGGGACCGTCCAGTAACTGTTGGGGACAGTGCGAGCTCTTCGGAAACCGCATTGGCCCTTGCTCAAAGTCTGCTGCTTCCCGTGGATATGCAGAAGGAGTCCTCATCTACTTCTGATCGGCTTGTTTCCACTGGTCTCGTTAGTGGAATCAAGGTAATTTTATTTATCTTTTCCAACTTTTGTTGCACCGTATTCGAGGTACATAATTTCTTTATCTGCATACTAAAGAATTTGTTGGTTTGTCCTTTTAGTTTATCCAAAAGATGGTTACCCTGGGACAAAGGTTTCAGGAAGCAGATGCTGAAAGAATCAGACTGATGAACGAGAACACTCGTCTGATTCGATCAGTCACAAGGGTGGAAAGGGAGAGAGACAAAGCGAAGCTGGAAGCTGATGAGATGAACGGGAAGCTGGGTGCTGCTGAAGAAAACCTTCGCCAAGCGCTGTTTGAAATTGACAGCACAAAAAAGGTAGCATATGATGACGGTTTAAAGAAAGGGTTGATGCTGCTACAGCAAGTTATGTGGAGCAGATGCCTGGTATCCAGGATCACATCTGGGCTGCTGGATGGGAGGCATGCTTGATTAAGATCAAGGCCCCTGATGATTCCACCCTTTGGGTCGACAATGATTTGCCTAGCAAACGTGTCCAGCCATCTCATGGCTCCGCGGAGCCTGCTCTTGATGATATTGACGAGCAAATTGACGACTTTGCTGATGTGGATGAAGAGATGGAGATGGAGACACAGGCTGCCCAACTTGGATCCCAAGAAGCCCATGATGAGCAACCAACCACAGAAGGAGCAGCTACTGAGACCGTCAACCTGGAAGAACAACCAGCCGGAGATAGTAATGCTCCTGTTGATCCGAGCAACACTACCCTGAGGTCCAGAATCTGGACTAACTTGGTAAGCCTTGGCCTATTCCTCTGATTATTAGTAAACACTTTGCTGGTCCTGCGTGACCATGATCTTTAGTCCTGCGTGGCATCAGTACTCTTGAATACTTTTAACACATGTATTTTGGCCCTTTGTGGCAGTACATTGGTTTGCTCGGCCCTTTCGTGGCTCTCTTTTTTTTGATACTGCACTTAGCCCCTCGTGGCCAAAGGTTTCGGGTTAAGTTTACTAAGTTATTTCATACTTAGCCATTTCTTCGTACATGTTTTTGCATCTACCAAGTGTGTTCATACTTGGATTTTCATTCTAAGTGAGCTTTCTAGCTTTTCAAGTACTAAGCTATACTAGGATAAATATGCATTTTCTCGTATGCTGCCCAAGTTCTATGCGTTTGGAGAAACTCGTAAGTGTATTCGTACTTGGCTGTTTGTATCTAAGTCTTTCATACTCAGTAAATCGTGTAAGCAAGGAACTTAAGTAATTCGTACTCAATTAGGTTCCAAGATGTTACTGCCAAGTGTTTTCAGACTTGGAAAAGAGGCAAGGTTTGCTCATAGTTTTGAGTTTTATCATACTCAAAAGGAATCCATGTATCTAAATAACATGTTTAGACAAACTTTCGTTATGTCTTATTTCCCTAAGTGTTTCATACTTTGGGATTGATTTTAAGTTTCTCATACTTAAAAAGATCATTTAAGTTTCTCATATTTAAAAAGATTTTTTGAGTATCTCGTACTTAGGATCGTTAAGTTTCTCATACTTAAAAAGATCTTTGAGTGTCTCGTACTTACAAAGATCATTTTAAGTTTCTCATACTTATTGATTTGTGCATACAAGTGTCTCTTGTAGGTTAATAGGTGTTTCGTACCTATTCTAAGTTTTTTCGTACTTCTAATATACAAAGTCATACGTTCTAAGGCGTTCATGCCCATTACCTGCTCCCCAATACGAAGGAGGGACAGTTTGGCCATTGTTCGGATTCACAAGTTAAAAAACATCCATATATCGGAGGTAACAAAATTTATGAAAAAAAACAAGTATGCTGTAAAAACATAATTTTTATTCATAATTGTGAAACTCAAGGAGTCGTTATGCGTACACCTTGCAACTAAAAGGAGAAAACGATGGAATTTTCGTCGTAATCCCCGCAAAATGACATAATTCTAAAACAGAATTTGAAAACAAAGGAATTGTCTTCGTAATTCCCATACAGTAACATAATCCTAAAACAGAATTTAAAAGTAAAAAAGTCTTTTAAACAAAGAACTTTCTCAAATTGTGGACATTCCAAGGCCTTGGTACCGGGTTCCCGTCCAGGTCAGCCAATCTATAAGCCCCAATGCCCGCAATTTCGGTTACTCGATACGGTCCCTCCCAATTTGCTCCCAGCTTTCCTTCATTAGCTACTTTGGTATTGCCAAGTACTTTTCGTAGCACAAGGTCCCCAATACCAAATTCTCGGGGGTGGACACGTTTATTGTAGCCTTTCATTAGCTGTTCCTGGTATGAGGCCAAATGGATCAAAGCCCTTTCCCTCCTCTCTTCGGCCAGATCAAGCTCGATTTCTAGAGCCCTATCATTACCCCCACTCTCAACCAATGCAGTCCTATTGGTTGGAAGTCCAACTTCCAAGGGTATGACTGCCTCTGTACCATATGCCAATGAATAGGGGGTCTCTCCCGTAGACCTCCTAGGTGTTGTTCGGTAGGCCCATAGGACCAGGGGCAACTCATCAGGCCACTTGCCTTTTGCCTTGTCCAACCTCTTCTTGATTCCATCAAGAATTGTTTTGTTGGAAGCTTCCGCTTGCCCATTACTCTGAGGGTAGGCAGGGGTTGAGTAATAGTTCCTTATCCCATATTGGGAACAAAAAGTCTTGAACTTTTTCTGGAACTGTGCCCCATTATCTGTGATCAAAGAGTAAGGGACCCCAAATCGAATGATAATGCTTTTCCACACAAACCTTTCTATCATAGGTTCAGTGATTTTGGCCAAAGGTTCTGCCTCAATCCACTTGGTGAAGTAATCAGTGGCCACCAACAAGAACTTTCGATTTCCTATTACTTTATGCAGTGGACCCACGATGTCCATTCCCCACTGGGCAAATGGCCAAGGGCTAGTTAAGGGTACCAGATCTTCGGCCGGTGTCTTTATCATGGGCGAGAACTTCTGGCACTTCTAACAAATTTTAACATAGACCTTGGCATCTTCCTGCATGTGTGGTCACCAATATCCTTGAGAAATTGCTCGGTGGGCAATGGATCTGCCCCCAGCATGGCTTCCACATGTTCCCTCATGTATCTCATGTAGGAACTTCTGTACCATTTCGGGGTGTACACAAAGCAAATATGGCCCAGTGAAGGATTTCTTATACAATTTCCCATCAGGGGACAACCAAAACCTTGCAGACTTGGTTTTGATTTTGTGTGCCTCTTTTTTATCCGTAGGGAGAGTTTCGTCTCGTAAAAACTCTACGATTGGATCCATCCAATTTGGTCATTGGTTCACGTCCAGGATCAAGTCCACATTTCTGCCGATGCTCGGTTCGGCTAAGTAGTCAACTGCTACCTTCCGTTTAAACTCAGTTGGGACAGTTGCGGCCAACCATGCTAAAGAATCTGCATGAGAATTCTGTCCAGAGCTTATCTGTTCTATAGATACCCTTTCGAAGGTGTTCAGTAAAATTCTGGCTGCCTCCACGTAGGCTGCTATCTTCTCATTTCGAGCTTCATACTCGCCGGACAGTTGGTTTACCACCAGCTGTGAATCACAGTAAATCCTGATTCTCTTAACCTTCAGAGTTTTGGCACTGTTCAAGCCAACCAGAAGAGCCTCATACTCTGCTACATTGTTTGATGCACTGAAGCCCAGCCGAACAGACTGTTCCAACATAACACCCTCAGGAGGAACAAAACAATGCCAATACCTGAACCAGTGTTACAGGCAGAACCGTCGACAAATAGTTTCCATTCTAAAGGATCCTGTTCGGCAGGAGCCTTTCCTTTCCTCTTAGATAGTTCAACTTTCTGCTCTTGTCTCGTAGGAGGCCGAGGTGCTACAGTTGGTGAAAATTCCGCCACAAAATCAGCCAACACTTGACCTTTGATTGCAGTGTGCGGCTGGTAGTCAATATCATATTGACTTAACTCAACAGACCAAGTTGAGATACGCCCAGAGAAATCCGTCTTTCGTAGCAGTGATCTTAATGGAAACTCAGTGTAGACCACGACCTTATGGCTTTGAAAATAATGGGGCAACTTTCGTGTTGCTGTTCTTAACGCAAGGACCAGTTTTTCAAGGGGCAGATACCTCGTTTCTGCGTCTAGAAGTGTTTTACTTACGTAATAAACCGGGATCTGTTCGGGTCCCTTGTCCCTTAACAGAACCGCACTTACAGCATGCTCAGAAACTGCTAGATATAAAATCAAAATCTCACCTGGGTCTAGAGTCGACAAGAGGGGAGCTTGAGCCAAATATTTCTTCAAGTCTTGAAATGCTTGGTCACATTCTGCTCCCCATTCGAACCCTTCTCTTTTCTTGAGTAACTGGAAGAAAGGCCTACATTTATCACTTGAACGGCTAATGAACCTGTTTAGGGCTGCAGCCATCCCGGTCAGTCTCTGGACTTCTTTCGTAGTCTTAGGACTTTGGAGCCTTTGTAAGGCCGTTATCTGATCAGGATTTGCCTCGATTCCTCTCAGAGTCACTAGGTGGCCCAGGAATTTCCCAGAGCCAACTCCAAACGCACATTTCGAGGCGTTGAGTTTCAACTTGTACTTTCTCAAGATTCCAAAGGCCTCTTTTAGGTCCAGAATGTGCCCCTGCCTGGTCCTACTCTTGACTACCATATCGTCTATGTATACCTCCATAGTTTGGCCAAGAAGTTTCCTAAACATGATTGTAGCCAGCCTTTGGTAAGTTGCTCCTGCATTTCTCAGCCCAAAAGGCATAACGCTGTAGCAGTACAACCCTCGTGGTGTAATGAAAGAAGTTTTCTCCTGATCAGGCCCAAACATGGCAATCTGATGGTATCCTCGATATGCGTTGAGGAAACTCATTCGTTCATACCCAGCAGTGGCATTAACCAACTGATCAATCCTTGGGAGAGGGAAGCTATCCTTAGGACAAGCTTTATTCAAGTCTGTGAAGTCTACACAGACACGCCATTTTTCATTCTTCTTCTTCACAACGACAGTGTTGGACAGCCACTCTGGGTAATAGACCTCTCGTATTGCTTTAGCCTCTAGCAAACGATCCACCTCTTCAATAACAGCGTCAACATGCTGTACTGCTGCCCTTCTTTTCTTCTGAATAACGGGTTTATGCTGCGGGTCGACATTTAGGTGGTGACAGATCACATCTGCATCCACTCCAGGCATCTCCTCTGGTACCCATGCAAACACATCAACATGTTATTTCAAGAAACCTATCAATTCGGACTCTTCCTCATCCGGTAGTGACTCCCCAATCAAAAAATACCTCTCGGGATCAGTTTCGTTGATCTGTATTTTCTTCAGGCCTTCCACTACTTTGTCCGCTGGACTTCTTCCAACATCCTCAACAGTTGGTTGATCTGCCTCTACTGTATGAACTTGATGGGCCTTCGGAACTTTCTTGATGATGGAAATCAAGCACTGTTGTGCTGATTTTTGGTTCCCTTTTATCTTCTCGATCCCGTCAGACCCTGGGAATTTCACCATCTGGTGATAAGTAGAAGAAACAGCCCTCATCTTATGTAACCAGGTTCTTCCTATAATTGCATTATAGGAGGATGGGACGTCGACTACCAAGAAGTCTGTCCTTAGGACCATTGTCCCTGCCCGAACAGACAGAGTTACCTTCCCTAGGGGCCAGACGGCACTTGCACCAAATCCAACCAAAGGCGTAATAGATTGTTCCAAATCTGTTTGCTTCAATCCCAGCTTTTTGAATGTATCGTAATACAACACCTCTGTGCAGCTCCCTGAATCTACCAGGATTCTCTCAATGTCATATTCCCCAATTCGTAGGGTTATAACTAATGCATCGTTGTGAGGCACCTGAATCTCTCCCAGGTCCTCATCTGTAAAAACTATAACATCGTTGGGCATGTCATTATCTCGTCCTCTTTTGTTCCCCACTCGCATAACATACTGGTCATGTTTGACCTGCCTCTGCATCAGTCTTACCTCATTCCTCGTATAAGGTGTGGCCAATCCATGTATCATATGGATTACGCCCCTACGATTCTGTTCGTAATCCAGCTCCATCGTTTTTCCTTTATCTTTGGGATCCTCCTGAATGAATTCCTTAAGATAACCTCGAGAGACCAAATCGTCGAGATGTTTTTTGTACATCTCGCAATCCTCTGTCATATGACCCCAATCCTTGTGGTAACTGCAGTACTGATTCGTAGCACGTTTTGCTTCCTTATCTCCACCTAGACTTGGGGGCCATTTGAAGAATGGCTGATTCTTTATTCGATAAAGAATCCTGTAGATTGGCTCTTTCCAAACCGTGGTTATCGAAAAGAACGACTTAGGATCAGGCGCCTGCTTTTCCTTGTAAGGCTCTTTCTTAGCCTGCCCATACTCTTTCCGATAAGTCTTGGGCTCTGGCTTATCTGCCCTCTTTGCTGGAGTCTTTGGTTGTTCGGTAACAACCCTGCCTTCCTCCCGGAGTATGTCATCCTCCATTCTTGCGTGTTGTTCGATTCGCTCCATTAGCCTTGCCAATGATGCCACAGGATGCCTATTCAATGACCGGCGTAACTCACCCCAAACAGGCAGGCCAGTTTTGAAGGTAGCAATGGCATACTCCTCACTGCAACTGTCTATCTCATTAAAGGTCTCCCAGTATTTCTTTGCGTAGTCTCTGATCGGCTCGCTATCCTCCTGCCTCATCATTGAGAGACTTTCGAACGTCTTGGGAGCCTTTCTACTCGTTAAGAACCGAGCAGTGAACTCTTCTGCCAACTGCGTCCATCCTCGTATGGAACGTGGTTCCAACTTATGAAACCACGATAAAGCCACCTTTCCCAAGCTTGAAGGGAACATCTTGCACATGATGGCATCATCTCCATCATGCATGAACATTGCCTGTTGGTAATGTTGCACATGAGCAACGGGATCTGCATTTGTCTCGTAAAGCACGAACGACCCGTGCTTCACTCTGCTCGGCAGACGGGCGTCCTGTAGCCTTTTTGAAAAAGGTGATGCTGCTATATTACTCAGGGCCCGCCTTGCTGCCTCTTGTGCAGTCATAGACCCATCTTCTCGCTTTTTGGATTCGTGGGTCACTGCCCTGTTCCAATCACTATCAGGTCTCTCATACCTGTCCCTGGGGTGTTTTCTCACGCCTTCCTCGGGCGAGGAGCTTCGGCTCCTGCTTCCCCTGTAACGTGGGGGAGTTCTTTGCTTGCTTGGACTCCTGCTCCTTCTTTTTTGTGAAGAAACTCTCTTCTTGGGAGGAGTGGGGCTTCTGGACCTGCTCCTCCTCCTTCGTGAAGGGGCCTTTTTGTATCGTACCATGGCCAGTCCGTCTCCCCCGGATCTCCTCCCTGATAACCCAGAGTCCTCAGGATGTTTATGGACCCGCTCTAATTCTCGGATCTCATGTTCCCTTTTCCGAATTAGTCGAGCATATTCCTCGACTTCCTGCCTCTTTTTATCGAGGATATCCTCGTTGCTGTGCACACTTCTCGAATGTGCAACTGATTCTCCCCTATGATGGGATTTGCTCCTTCTCGTGGAGGTTGTAGCCGTTTTGCCCTCCCTATCCTTGGAGTTGTCGTGGATGGTAAGAGGATCCTTGCTTGTTGTCCTCTTATCATGCCCGCCGGTTGGCTTTCTCGGAGCACCTGGTGGGGATTTATTTCCTTCCCCACCAGGTTGGTTTTTATCGGTGATCGGTGTAACTGGATCTACCTCCACCATGGTCGTATTTCAAAAGGGAACTCTATCGTTTCCCACAGACGGCGCCAATTGTAGGTGGAGAAAAATAGATGGTACCTAGAACAGCGCTGAATCTCCTTCCTTCACGTGCTGTCCAACCGGAACCCTAATACCTTCGCCTGAACCCTAACCTGTAAAACAGACAAGGGGTGAGCGCACCTCTGCCTCTCGTGGCAAAAGCCCTCCGATGCCTAAGTTAGTATCTCGTACTGTATCAAAACCCTAATTATCAGTAGGAAAGTGTAGAATGAATGTAACTTATTGCGTACCTTTTTCCCTCAGGTTTACCTCGTCTTTATAAATATGAGCTTGCTTGCTTCTTAAGCATCCTCCTCGTCCCAGGTCTCCTGCTTCGTACAGGAAACCTGGCTCTTCTGGGAATCTCTTACCCAATCAACTGAGATCCTTTCCTCATAGGGTCTCTTCTCACCATAGAACTCATCCCTTAGTAGGACTGTCTTTTGACTTATCTTTACCGTATATCGGGTCCGTCTTACAGGACACCCCTATTGCCTTATCTCTTAAGACAATGTTTCATCAAGTAACTCTATCTGTTCGGCATATGCTCCTACCGAACAGACAGCACAACCGGATGATTTACTATGTCATTGGCCCCTCTTGGCCGAACAGGCTGTACCAACTAACGACTTCTCATGTCGTTAGTCTCTTTCAGCCGAACAGACAATCTAATCTGGTGCCCTCTGGATGCACCGGACCTTTCTGCCGCCGTTCATCTTATACGGAATCCCATATCACTTTCCTCATTACACGGATCTAGAACACCACGTGTTCGGTTACTATTTGCACCTGTTCAGTAACACCTCCCTACACTTGGTGGTCATGGAGGAGCCATCCCCAAATATCCGGCACTTGTTTAGGAGACGGCTTGGGAATTGGGCGGCTCAGATATTAGGCTAGGGTCTTTATGTTATTTGTTTAATGTTTGAACGGTTAAACTATCTTTTCTTTCTGTTTTGAATGGTTAATTTTCGAAGTACCAAAAAAAAGAGTTCAAATCTTTTTTTCACTCAAATTTTTAGTTCATTTCTAGCTAATGGATCACATGAGAATTTTCTTTTCTTTACAATGGCCATAAGATCCAATGACTAATAATTGGCCGGATCACTGATACATAGAGATTTAAGAGTGAGATATATATGTTAAAAACAGCATAAGTGTACGGCAACGTCGGCAAATCTCTCTCAATAAGAATTTTTTTTATTGCACTTCAAATTCAAATAAAAAAATAACCAAATTGGCTCTTGGCCATCAGGTCAGACGCTCGAGTCTATAGAAGGACCTCAAACTCTATTTAGTTGTTGTTGTTTTTTTTTGCCACAACGATAACAGGTAATATTATAGATCAAGAGAACAGAACATCAGGAGAACTCAATCCCTAAACAAGGATCAAGAAATCAAAAGGAGGGGACTCCGTCCAAAGACTACACCCAACTCCAACTAAACCCTCAACTCCAAACAGGCGGAGCACAGCAGAAAGTAACAGAACCACCCACGCAGGGATGAGAGAAGCCCCACAAATGAGGAGAAATCTGGAGATACCAAAGAAAAGAACCAAAAGACCAAAAAGAAAAATCAACCCAAACCCAACCCTAACAGAAAACAAGACACCACTCCACAGAAATGCCGAGCAACATCGGCGATGGCGATGTCTGCAGATGCTCTGCCCCCAGTGCCGAAATATGAGAAACGTCAGAGGAGCCGAACCGACTTTGGATCAACATGCCTTGCACCATGTTAACGCCAGATCGAGCTCCAAACGGAACCAGAGAATCCAAAAACGTCCGCCTCTGTCTCTACCAAAGACCGCCGCAGCCTCACCACCATAGCCACCATCGAACCCATCCACCACCACACGCGTAGTAGGAACTTCGGATTTGGGAAAAAAGTGAAAAGAACGAGCTTTGAATAACCAGAACAAAGGAGGTAGGAAGAATCTGTGCACAAAAACACCCAAGAAAAAGCTCCAAATCAAAAGATTGGGAGAGAAAAACCCCACAGGGGAGAAATCCCTCCCCTCCTACCGCCAAAAATGAATGTAAAATCCATTGGGGAGGAGGGGAAGGAGGGGGCTGTTGTGGCTTTTGAGATAACCTAGCAGAGAGAAAAGTTTAGAGAGAGAAAATGGGCTGCCGTCTCCCAATCCAAAGATTCAGAAACACACAAACTCATAAACAAGGACAAAGAAAGAGATTAAAAAAATTGCCGGACCGTCAGTGCTAGCATTCAACATTTTTAGCAAAATCTATTTAGTTGTTAACTCACTAATTTTCTACTAACCCCCACTAATTTATACAATATTAGTAAAAAAAAAAAAAATCATTATCATGTCGTTTTATGAATTCTACTGATAAAATCTTATTATCTCATCCTCAAAAGATTAGTCGTAACTCGTAACTGTAAGAAGTGAAGAACATCGCGGAAGATAAAGTTCTGAAATACGGATTGGGGCGCCATAGTATTTCCCTTTGATCTGTCCGTCTTAATTTTCTCCTTTTATAACTTTTCAATGTTCATTGTAAATAATAAATATTGACAAAGCAATGATTCATTCTAGGGATCGATCTACATGTATCAAAAAAAAAAAAAAAAAGGGATCGAGTGTAATTCCCAAAGTATGTTATACATTTCTGCCAACAATAAGAATGCTATATATGCGTTATTCAAAAATTTGGTAAGACTAATAAAAATCATAAAATAGTTTTAATTTCACCAAAAACAACAGTAAATGAGCACAAGAAAGCTAATAAGTGTTTGTACTCCATGAGGTCGCATATTCGAATCCACGGAGGCCAAACATTCCGAACCTTTCAGCCACTAGAGGATTTGCCCAATTATTAACTTCAAGGTCTCAAAATTAATCGAGTTGAGCACAAGATAGCCCGAACATCCGTTTATAAAAAACGAAGAGAGATCAACATTTGACGCTAATGAGAGCAACACCACTCAATCCTAGGAGAACAGACTAGTTAGATAACACTTGCAAAATGGACATTAATTCTTGGTGAAAGTACACAGAGACTCTCTCAACTATTACTTTTTTTATGGAGACCTCCTAACATTTGAAATCGTCCATATAGACCCCTCAACTATATGAAATAAAAAATTGGCTAACTCTATTAACGGAATGAGGAAAAATGACGATTCTATCACTTAAAAATCGTCAACATTGACCCCCTTATCTATAAAAAATATCCACGTTGATCCCTTAATCTTAATTGTCTTTTTGACAGAAGTATGCTGATTGATTAACGGTTATAGTTGATGGAGTCTGTATAGGCGATTTTAAATATCAGGTGCCTTCGTAGGAAAAAATAATAGTTGAGGGGATCTCCGTGTACTTTGACCTTAATTCTCTTCTCAATTCATCAGTACCTCACCATATTCGCTATTGCAATAGACTATAGATATGATCAAACTCTATAAAATAAAAAAAAATAGAGCTAATTAATTTTAAGTCTCATATCTATCATTTCAGGAATTGTTTAATTTGGGGGGTCATGAAATCAGTTTGACTTTAAGAGTGCTTGAGAGAGAGAATTGGGAACATGTCAGTATATACTGAGAGCAATTTTATTCATCTTTATCTTGGGCTATTGGGTGAGGATAACTTTACCAACATTCAGATTCGACTAAGTAATCAATAACACTTTTTTTTTTAGAAATTGTAAATGATAACAATTATTTTATATGAATTGATTCTTTAGAAGATCACGCAAAATCCGCTCAATTCTCCACCAAAAAACACTTCAGTCGATCAAGTTCTAAAACCAAAAATTAGACTTGTCGATCAAATACTTATCAATATTCGATTGAATTGAATATTTGTCTGACTTCTAACAAATCATCAATTCATATAAACAAAAATATGTTTAACCGAGTCAAAATTTGCAACATTCCTCATCGAATGTGCGCGTGTAAAGAGACCTCATCGAATGTGCGCATGTAAAGAGACCCTCGTCTCAAAGTGAAGGTTATAGTAATAAAATTGTTATCGTATACCTTATATATTGGTCGAAGCATAACGGGTAGTGAAGCGTGCATTGTGAGAAAAGGTGGAAATTAAAACCTTATTAATCGCCTGTAAAGTGTAAGATAGATATTTTTATTCTTCCATCTCTCTCTCTCTCTAACCCTAAGGAAGCCGCCGCCCCCATTTCTCTCCTTCCCCTCCCCCCAGGATTTTATGCCTCATTGGGTGACGGGAGGGGAGGGATTTCTCCCCCTCATGGGATTTTTCAATCTCTTGAGTATAGATCTCGAAGGTTTTCTCTCTTTTCCCCTTCACCCCCATCCTCCTCATCTCCAAACCACCATCCGCCGCCCCTCCTCCGCCTCTTCCGCCGTGCAGTCTGACGGCTTTTGGATGTAGTAGCTTGCAGATCGTGGTTGCCGGAGGCGTCCTCCTCCCGCTGGAGTGGGAGATCTAGGTGGGTGGATGAAGTCTGCTCCGGTACGACGGACTCCGTCCGGTTCTATTACCGGTTTTTCTCTTTTTTCTGGTTCTTTTCTTTGGTGTCCCCTGTGTGGGATTTCTCCCTGTTTGTGGGGCTTCTATCACCCCTATGTGGATGTTTTTGGTTATTTTCTGCAGTGCTCCGTCTGTTTGGAGCGATGAGTTTAGTTGAAGTTGGGTATAATTTTTGTACTGAGTCCCCTCCTATTTGGTTTCTTGATCCCTTGTTTAGGGATAGAGTTTCCTCTTGATGTACTGTTTCTTGAATCTATAATATCACCTGTTATCGTTGTGGCCAAAAAAAAAAAAAAAAGTGTAAGATAGATACTCCATTCCATCATAAAAGAAAAGAAAAGAAAATAGGTAATTGTACCGAGATCGAGTTGCTTTGATTTGTGGACAATCTTTACTAATGGACTGGTCAGGACGTGACTTGCACGGAGTGTGGAACTAGTCAACTTCCTCAAAGAATATACTATTAGACATTCATTAAATAAATTTATTACTGTACTCAATAATATATACTCCCTCCGTTCCAAATTGAGAGTCCCTTATTCCATTTTGAAATGTTCCAAAATGATTGTCCCTTTCCAAAAATAGAAGTGGAAATTTGATAAAATTCCAAAAGTGCCCCTTTCCAAAAATGATTGTCCCTTTCCAAAAATAGGTAGAATATAGGAGTAATGGTGAAAAATAGGCCAGGTGTAATGATTACATATCCCCTAAAAAAGTTGGATTTCCAAAGAGGGACTCTCATTTAGGAACGGAGGGAGTAGCACTTTTAAAATCATTGCGGAGCGACTGCCGTCACTAATTTTTTTATCTTTTTTTTTATACATAAAAAGATTTTGGCCCTTTATTTTCTGTTCTAAAAAGAACCAAAAAAATTATTCTCAAACCCAAATTTAAAGGGCTAAGAGAAATATTAAAAAAAGGAGAGAGGTATAAATTAAGAAAACCCTAACTTCAAACTTTGTTTTTTTTTTTTGGGTAAATATCAAACTTTGTTTTTCATGCGTGCAAACTGTTTTTTGTATTAAGGTATTAGTTCAACACAAAAGGAAAGAAACCTAAGAGAAAATCAAGAAAGGAAAGTAGTGTGTCAAGCGACATCAATTGCATATGACAAACTTCAGTTACCATAGTTTTTAATATGTTGTATTGATTATTTTTTTATCTAAAGTCAAGAAATATACATATTATAGGCTATCTTTTATTTTTTTAATATAGATATCGCCAATAATAAGATATAATTGTGGCCCTGTACGTCCCTCAATATAGAATGGTTGAGGCGTTCGATTACCAAGTTTTATACATTGCTCCACAATTAACATGGCAAGATCAGACCGAAAAGAGACAAGTGGTGGTGGTTATCACGCATACGATTGTCAGACTACACTTTTGTTCCAAAACCCTACAATTTTTTATTAAAAGGCCCAAGTCTTGCTAAATTATTGTTTTGGTATTTCTAATTGTCTTTTGTAAATTTTTATTAGATTTACGTCAAATTTTGTTGATTCATTATTTTTTTCGATGAGAGGAATCTAAAAAGTTCAATAAATTGTATAACCCAAATCATAAAAAAGTTCACTAACAACTGTCTTTTTTATTTTCTTATCTGAAATTTTTTTTAAGTCTGATTCAGTTTTTTCATAATATTTTTTTTCCATTGGGAGGAATGATTGCCCCTAAAATTTTTAATGAAAAACGAAACAAGATATTACAAAAAGTAAATAATAGCGAAAAAAATACCAAGACAATAATATACTCCAGGAAGAACAAGACCTGAGTCACGGAAAATCACAATTAATTAAGCAAGCTCTTGTTCCACGAGCTCCGAAGCCATATATCTACACCAAAAACAGAAATAAAAAATGCAGAGCCTGGAAATCGTTCGCTACCATTGTCATATGTTTCTGATGGGATTTCTATGCCAAGTTTATACCTGTGAGATGTTGATCTTTAATTTCCAAGTAAAATAATCATGAGTACTGAAGCTAATTACTCTATTTAATTGGTTAATCCGACAGCCACTCTACTAAATTGTGCATGATATTCGATCTTCACCTCATACTACTCCTCGGTACAACATTGTAATGCATGCTAATGCTATGACGACCACATTTGACGTAACACAATTCAATTAATTTGTCATGGCACCAATCATCAGATCAGTGTTATAGGTCTCGCTCGATAGCCGCGTGCATATTTAATTGGTGCATAAAAATTTTGAGAAAGAGTTTTATTGAATGTGATCACCATAGCATAGCATTATTATCAAAGTTAAAACGACCCACCCAGGCCAATCGCCATCCACCTCACCGACTTGTCCCCAAACGAAAATAAATAACAGCATAAAGTAACCAGCAAATATGAATTTGATTAGCGTACCGGCGAGGTGATGGCTACTGCATATCCAAGAGGAGAGAGGAGGAGAGTACGAAGAACCCATGAAACTCAGGATGGATAGCGCAATGGAGATAGAGAAATTAAGAGGATGAAGAACATCGATCTCCATCAAGCCATGACCAGATCGATCAGCTCCATGGCGCTATCCCTCCTGAGCTTAACAGGTTATTCTTTACTGAATCTACAGATAAATTAATATTATAGTATAAATGGATCAATGTCAATTAATCAAATCAAATCAAAGAGAAAAGCCCATGAAAGGGATGAGTGGTGGGGGAGAGTTGAAAGAAAAGAGCTGGTATTTATAGAAGAAGAGTAGGTGAGAGGGAACGTGGGGAAAAGGCAGGCACACGTCACCCACTCCTGAAGAGCCATGAAAAGCCTATATATCTTGACTATTATATGTTATGGTATGTAACTGTGGAAGCCTATATATGTACGTACCACGTATACGTGTATAAGTTCTATTTTATTCTCCAACATGACCATATTAGTAAAAGATAATACTCCTCCAGTCCATTTTACAGAACGAATTCACCTTGTTAATGTGTCTTTCGATAACCCAGCAAGTCAACTTTTCATATTCGTGTTCATGTTGTACAGGTTTTTCGAGATTAACGATTCGGATCATCATTATGAATTAACATATATGCCCGCCTCTGAGTTTTTGGAGGATCGAAGCGAAATTAATTTCCAAATGGAGCCCTCTTCGTAATTCATAAAATCATAATTTAAAAAGATGAAATTTATTTTAAAGATATATATTGTAAATAGTAAAAAACAAAAGAATAAAAAACTTACCACTATCCATTGACTTAAAAACTGGAGTACTTAACCATCGATCACTACTCTCGTATTTTTAGCAGTAAAAGCAATCATTAATTCCCGTATTAATTTTACCTATAACCATAATATATGAGCATACAAAATTTAGAATTCTCAAAACCAAATAAAATTTAGGAGTCTTCAAGTGAATTAATAAATTGGAAGAATTTTCGTAATGAGCAAATAAATTGGAACGGAGAGGGTATGAATTAAGTAAAAATTTTGAGGAATATGAATGGATGTGGCTTGAGATGAGCTAAAGAGTGGGCTGGGTAAATATGTTGGGTGGGGCATTATTATTATTATTATTTAATTTGGGCTGTTGATTTTGTCATTCCTTTTTTTGTTAACGTCACTCCCCTGCAAATATATTTTTGGTGCAAAAATGTCATTGCAGGGGAGTGACGTTAACAAAAAAGAAAGTGACAAAATCATTTCCCTTAATTTGGGAGGGATAACGTAAAGAAGTTTTTAATGCTCCTGCCGACTACGTTACCTGCTGCTGCTGCTTCCTCCTCCTTTTTCTCTCTCTCAAAATACGGGCACTGTTGTGGGGAATGGGTATATGCTTTTGCTTGCAAATGGCAAAATGCATTTCTTTGTGCGATACAGCTGTGTCCTCTACCACATGATCAGGACTGTGACTTGAATCTCTCTCTTTTCTTCCTCAATTTGCTTCATCATTACTCCTTTATTCCCGTTTTTCTTCGGCTTAATTTTTTGGGAGGTGATTTTGGCACTCCAAATTTAGCCAATGGCACTTCACTTTTAGTTTTGTTTTCTCACATGATTAACACACAAAGTGAAGTGCCAGTGGTAAAAAATGGAGTGCCAAAATCAATTTCCTTAATTTTTATGTATTTAATTAGTAGCAATATATTTTTCTTTTTTTCGACCCAGAAAAAATCTGAGCAATTTTTGTATCACGGACTGTGTTCTTTTCCTTCGTCGCTTGAAAGACTAAGATGGAGGGACATACTTATCAAAAAAAAAAGAAAAAAAGATGGAGGGGCGGAACCAAAATTTCATATACGAGGAGGTCACAACACTAACAACAAATTTTTAAGGTTCAACAATCTAAAATATTAAATATCAAATAATACTTAATGTAAAACACTACATCTAGGTGCTCTTAACAAACCAAAAACTATTAATAAAATTGGGGGCAAACCATATAAATTTATAGTGGTATAAGAATAAAAAAAAACACTAGGTAAGTAGTCGGACCGCTAGCTTTTCCACCATCTCTCCTAAAATCAATTGGTGGTAGGAAGAGTTTCAATTAAGTCTTTTATGGCATTCAACATCGCACCCGCGAGTCTATTTTCAGAACGATCGCAAGGAGTGACATTGTGTAACCAAATCTATGGGAGCACTCTAAGCCCAACATAAGTAATGGGATTTACAAATAGGGGTTGCCTTGGCTACCGATCGCCAACTAGTAGTTCCATTTTTCTTGAGAAAGTAACATTCGAATTATCTCAGGATTAAGCATGCTAATTAAAAAGGAAAAATATACAATAGTAATACTGTGAGGACCTGTGCCGTATGATCTGTTAACACTTAATTTAACCACGTGACTTAAGAGTTATAATTAAGATTGTATACTCGCATGCTATTATATATGTCAAAGTACGTATAACCAAGGTGGGATGATAGTCCCTACACTTGGATTGTCACAAATACACCGTAAATCCTGTCATTTTTTATGAGTGTGGAGACTTCAACATTTACACAGTCTCCATAGTGGATAATCTAAGGCTCTATGATTGGCTCTTGATTTTGTGACTTCTCAGTTACAAACTTTTTCTCCACTGGAGGCCGGAGGTACCCTTTTTCTACCTAAAATTGTCAAAACCTTACCAAATTGTACCACTACAAGCTGAGAGGAGGGCCCGATAGCATTAGAGGGTGCACTTAACAATATATTGAATTTTTTTTTTTGTCAATATTGTATACATCAGTGGGGGTTAGTAGGAGAAGTTAGTGAGTTAGTCCAAGGGAGTTCAGAGACTATTCATAACCTTAAACCCACAAACCCCCCACAGTGGAGCTCGAACCCTGGTCTCCCACGAGGGAGAGCCAAGAGTTACCAACTGGGGTATAAGCCCATTGGTACAATATATTGACTTTCACCTAGGAAAAAAATGGCACAGCTACTACAAAAATCAAGTGAAATACTCATCAAATAGAGTTTGGTGATGTTACAAAGAAGAGTCCAACTAGGCGTACACCAAATGCACATTGGGTTGTGTGGAATCACCATGTCAGTAAATTGAGCGAAGAATCGATCAAGGTCTTACTGATATCCGACTGAGCTAATTCTTCACAAGAATCCTAGAAAAAATATTATAAACAAATTGAACGGCTCCAATTATTTGTGTAGACCCTGAAATAGGTTCCAAACAACATGTTGTGCATTCGGTGTACTAGGGTCTACCCATAGTTTTATTCACCTTGTTTGGTTCACATTTTTTAAAGTTATTTTTGATGTAATGAGTGGAGAGAGATAGAGAGAAAAAAATATTGAAAAACGTGTAGAGAGAAAAATAAGATAAGATGATATGGGAACCAAACAAGATGATTGTGATTGAAAAGAACAAGACATCATGGAGAGTTCCTTCTCTCAGCAGGTGGGGTGTCGGCATAACCTTATTAAGAACATGATCTAGAACGAATGATCGAAATATATCAAACCTTCGAACGACGTTACAATAGTATGACAAGATTGACTAAACAGGCCAACCCATCCCGTACTTCATGTTCGCACAATCAGTCGTCCACGAATGACGAATTCCGAAGTTTCTGGTAACCCCTGTTTTCATTAGACCATGACTCACTCCTAATTTTGAGAGAATATAAGAAATAGAAAAAGAAAAAAATCAGACAAGTTTGATTTTCACACTCCTCATTTTACCATGTGCACTTCTTTTTTGTTTTTATTCATGTGGATTGACCGCATTACTCTTTGATGTATGAAAAAGTAAGCCGGTGGAAGTCAATGTGGTAAATTAACATGAATAAAAATAAGAAAATAGTGTGGATGATCATAAGAAGGAGAGTGCAAAAATCTCTATCACATTACTCTTTGATGTATGAAAAAGTAAGCGTGTGTGTAGACGGAGCCATAATTTTTATCTAGTGGTGGCGAATGTGTATAATACAGTAAAATGGAAAGATGGACTATACTATGAAAATCGATTTTTTTTCATATGCAAGGAGAGCACAAAAAAAGTACTCCAATATTTGTTTTTTCTATCGTTTAAAGCATCACTGATAGATGGAATGAAAATCAAAACTTCCACCATTGCCTTCCTCAATGTAGTTGATTGACAAATTTGTCAAAATTTCTACTTTCATCCTATTGCACAATTTGATCTTCACAAGAGTGTTAAGGAAACGTAGTCCCACATTACTTGGGAGTGAAATGGATGATCACTTAATAACATTAGGAACTTCTCCATTTATTGTCAATTGATTTTGAGATGGATATAAAGTTGCAAAATACATGTTGCGTCACAGACCTTGAAAGGAGCAAACCAAATACGTACAAGATGAATTAATGTGTTAACAAGAACTTAGTTTGTGGACTTTCTTGTTTTGTTCAATACCTGATACCCAATTCTGAAATGATACTTAGATTTTGAAATTTTAAATGTAGTTTTTCTTGCTTTGTGAAATTGAAAGGATAATTGCTTTGGGTATCGGTTTGGATTTGGGTATAGATATTTGTTTTGGATTAAGGTGTGGTAATTGCAAGACTCAGACCAAACCGATGGACCCATTCCCATTCCTTTGAACGAACAAAACTAAGAACTGAGGCTTCTATTTATATAATCGCTATTCTAGAGACTAAATATACAATATAAAAATCTTGAGGGGCTAGAGTGTAAGGTCCATTAAATGTAGGGTAAATTTTCAAATCACCCCAAGGTTACTAAAAATTATAAATTACCCACTCACGTTTGAAATTTTTTAAAATATCCACTCTCATAACAAATTACTCCCTTATTGTGATGTAGCCACTAAAAAATTTGTCTGACATGATCATAATTAGAATGGCCCAACCTATCTTTTTTAGTATGTGAAAGGCTATTTTTACACCTACGCAGTCTTTTACAAGCTACAAAAAGATAGTATGGTTTATTATAATTAGGCTTTGATGATGTCAGGCAAATTATCAAATTTTCTAGCTACTACATCATGATATTGGAGTAATTTCTTATGAGATAAGGGATATTTTCAAATTTCCCAAAGATAGGAGGGCAATCTGTAATTTATAGAAACTTTGGGGGTCATTTTAATAATTTACCATTAAATGTACCGCTTAAGAAATTCACCAGCCATGGCCTTGCTGACATTATTAGGATGATCTCATCACAAAAATCATCCAACCAATTGCAATTAAAAGGGTTTAAAGAAAGAGAAATGATTTTCATATTTTTTTTATTTTATAAATGCACTCCTATTCTTGTCTTTTAGCATTTTTTTTTTGCCATTCGTTAAACCTAACTTACTCTATCCTAGGGGATTTAGGGAGGGGGATGAGTGTTTACGGAAATCGAATTCTACCCATATGCATGAGAATATAAGGGACGTACCCACTACACTCTACTCCACTTACTTTTAGTGAAAAATTTACACATAAAAATTACATTACATGACAAAAAAAATAGAGTTCATCGAAAAAGAGAATGTGAAATCACAGCGCTAAAGAAAACTATGAAACAACGCATACTCAATTTATTAACAATTTCAATATATTTCTAACTATTAGTAACAATTTTTTACTGGACTATTTTTAGCATTCTCTGTACAATATTGATGCATTTTTGTTTTGAGAAATGATTTTAATACTTCACTTTTAGATAAATGCACTAATTTTTTTTGTCTTTTAGTGTGCTTTAAAAAATGTACTAGTATATTTTAAAATACTAAAAAGACAAGTTTTAGAGTGGATTAATCAAAAAGTGGAGTGCCATAATCTTTTTCTTTATTTTTTTTCAAGGCTAAAGCCTATGGCCCAGGAAGTGCATGTTAGTGTGAGCCACGCGCACACCTTTAAATCTTACGCGCTTCTTTTGACTGTACTATCAAAGTTTGTACTGCAATTGTTTAACACATGAAGCCAAATTACAAAATGATCCTTGTTTCCAATATCCTCACTTCTTCTCAACTACTCCCTCCGTCCCGATTTGTTTGTTCCTTTTTTGACTTTTTGAGAGTGTTTGACCTCTAAAAAAATTGTTTATAATTTTCAATTCGTAATGATTTTACTCCTATTATTGTCTTTTAGCATTTTTTTTTGCCATTTGTTAAATTTAATTTACTCTATCCTAGGGGACTTAGGGAGGGGGATGAGTGTTTACGGGAATCGAACTCTGCCAATGTGCATGAGAGTATAAGAGAGGTACCCACTACACTCTACTCCACTTGCTTTTAGTGAAAAATTTACACATAAAAGTTACATTACATGACAAAAAAATAGAGTTCATTTATCGAAAAAGAGAATGTGAAATCACAGCGCTAAAAAAAACTTGAAAGAATGCATACTCAATTTATTAACAATTTCAATATATTTCTAACTATTAGTAACAATTTTTTACTGGACTATTTTTAGCATTCTCTGAATCTCTGTACAATATTGATATGCATTTTGTTTTGAGAAATGATTTTAACACTTCACTTTTAGATAAATGCACTAATTTTTTTTGTCTTTTAGTGTGCTTTGAAAAATGTGCTAGTATATTTTGAAATACTAAAAGACAAGTTTTGGATTGGATTAATCAAAAAGTGGAGTGCCATAATCTTTTTCTTTGTTTTTATTCAAGGCTAAAGCCTACGGCCCAGGAAGTGCACGTTAGTGTGAGCCACGCGCACACCTTTAAAACTTACGCGCTTCTTTTGACTGTACTATCAAAGTTTGTACTGCAATTGTTTAACATATGAAGTCAAATTACAAAATGATCCTTGTTTCCTCTATCCTCACTTCTTCTCAATTTTTCGTTTTCTCTCTGCTCTGAAATTTGTCATATGTGCACCGTATCCTCACTTCTTCTCAACGAGATTCGGGTTTATTCAAACCACTAATCCTTCAAATCGAAAACCTAAAAAAGAATATGTATTTATTCGAACAAATTCAAATTATTCTTGAAAATTATAAGAACTCAGAGTTGTTTTGACAAAAATAACCCAAGTTGTCTTTATTCAAAAAATTTCGCATTTGTTAAATGAATACCTTATTTTCACCACAATATTTATAGATAGATGATTATTTAAAAGCAAGCTAATAAAATATATTTATAATATTAATCAGAAACTACGAAAAAAAATTGTATACATTTTAGTTTTCATATGATTGTTCTAATAATATCTTAAGACCAAATTAAAAATTTACACAAGATTTATAATCGAACCCCTTTTTTGGGTTGCTCACTCTTCAATTGTTAGCAAAAAGACAAAAAATAGGGTGTATATGACTTAAAGTGGTGTGAAAATATAAATCCCTAAAATCTCATAGCAACTGTAGTAAGCGTGGTCATACTTTATACCTGATGAGCCAGTTGTAGTAAGCGTGGTCATACTATATAGCAACTGTAGCAATGTAACATAGTAAGAGTTGCATTAATGAATGATATATAAAATTTGTTTTTGTGGTAAGTAGTATTGCGTTTTTTTGGTCAATTGTTTTTTTTTAAAATTATCTCGTTTTTAGTAAATTCACAGCTTTGTAGTGTTATTAAGGAAAATTTCAAATAAGCACCTGAATTTTGACCTCAATGTCTCATAAGCACCTGAACTAATTGATTTCAAAAAACACCTGAAGTTAACTGTCGTTGTGAAATAGGGCACCCGGGTCCTACTTCCGTTCATTTTGTGATTGAAAATGCACACTTGACCCATTTTTATGCTGACTTAGGCTCTTTTTGGTTGAGATGGCATCTTTTGTTGGGAAACCAAAGCGTACACTCTCATTTTGGAGGGAAAATCACACTTTCTCTCACTTGTTTCCCTCCCTTTTCTCCGATATCCCTCTCCCCTCCATTACACGTATAAAAACTAGCCCATCCCAAAGAGAAATTACCTCCAAAAGATGCCCTCTCATCTCAAAAGAGCCAAAGCATAAAAATGGGCCAGGTGTGCATTTTTCATCACCAAATGGACAGAAGTAGGACCCAGGTGATTAGTTTCAGGAGTTTTTTTTCGAAATATCAAATAGTTCAAGTATTTATGAGACATTGAGGTAAAGTTCAGGTGCTTTTTGAAATTTTCCCATGTCATTAATGGAAGTTTATGCTTTCAAAAAAAAAAAAAAAAAGTATGACAATCTAGTGCTCTCAAGACAGATGTCAAATATATAAGGACCAGCCAAAGTTCATCAAATTTTGATCAATTGTGTTTATCGAATGGATGATTTAAAGCATGTACACCAATAAATAGGTAAACTACCTTAACAGTGCATATTTTGGTTTAGCTATGAACTTTTTCTTTCACAACTAAATCAACACTATTAAGTGCTCCAATTTTCAATCCGTTTGAACTGATGCGAAGATCTTATTTTTTAATTATTTTATTCTAAAGGGTCTTAATTAATTTTTGTCTTTAGAGCTTTCATAATTAAGTATTTGCTCTTTATTTGAAACTCTAAAGAGCAGATACTTGACTATGAGATCTCTAGAGACAGTAAGATTTTATTCCCATATGAAAACGTTTTTCGTGACGAAAAATTTCGTCATTGATTTCTTATATTGGCGATGAAAAATTTAGTCACTGATGGGTCACCTTTGGCGACAAATTTTTTTGTCGCCGAAAAAAATATTTGGTGACGTAAATTTTCGTCGTCAAAAAGCACAACAGGCATTGAAAAATTTCAACACCAATTATTTATATTTGGCGATGAAATATTTTGTCATCAAAAGACATTATAGGTGACGAAAAACAGATTTCGTCACCAAGTGGGAATAGATGACAACCTTTAGTTGACCAAAAAAAAAATCGTCACTCATACTAATTGTTCGTCACCCATACTATTTGTGATGGAAAATCATGCAATTCGTAACGATTTTCATTCATCTCCAAAGATCAAATTTCTTGTAGTGATTGGTGCTCCAAAATTAGTTGGTTCACAGCTCAAATAAGTTTCTCCCTCTCAATGCAAACAAGAAGGACCAGAGTTAACTAAAGTTTTACTTTTTAATCTCACTTTCAATGATCCGTAAAATTTCTTTCTAATTGGTTCAATCCCTACACATACAGCCAATTCGATGATGTCCAATGGGTGGCCAAAGCACCTACGTACCATGTTTGGACATTTGCTTAAACTTTGAAATGGCTGGCTTTTAAACTTACACGTCCAATTAATAGACTATGAATATAGAAGATATATGACAACTACAGTAGCACTTTTAAATACTATTATAAAGTGCCATGATTTGACTTTTTTTTTTTCAAAATGGAAAATATTATATTAGTAATCGCCTAGTGACACTTACATAACAGAGTTCATTACAAAAATTTTGTACAAAGCCAACTAATCATCTTACTATTGTAAACGAGAAAAACATAAGACAGTCAATGTCTTTCACCCAGGCTTGAAAATCACTCCCCTAGCGGGCTTGGGATGTAACTAAAAGGGAAATGCTATAGCACAATTTTACATAACTCTGAACACAATTGTATCTAAGATCTGGTAGCAGAGGCAAACTCCGTTTTGACAGTTATTAACTTCACTTCGTACCCCATCGATCTCTTATGTTTTTAGACTTTTTGCTACCGGATCTTAAGAGCTTCTCCAATCAATCTCCATTCCTCCAAAATAGAGACCATATTTAATATTTTTTTACTAAATAAAGATGAAATAAGAGATTTGGGTCTCTATTTTGGTGGCTATTGCATTGGAGATGCTCTAAGAAAAAGTTAGTGGGGGCCCAAACCCGACATTTGTGTAAAAGAGATTATCTGTGTTTGATCTTGTCCTAATACGGGTAATACAACCCAACGCCGGACTCGGATTAGGCACCCACTACTATTTTTGGGTTCAGATGGTCGATAGAGCTAGCTAATGAAACGTACAAAACCTGATATCTAAATACAGTACATAAGCGAAAAAGAGAGCAAAATAATCTATTCCAGTACCTAATTACCAATTCAAAATATGAAATTAGAAACGAGGAACGGACCTAATTTACATATAAGGGGTGTTGAAAATTTAAAACCTAAAATTGCACATATTGATATGGTTAAATTTTCGAGTTTTATACGCAGATATTTTAAAATTCATGCATGAAATTAAGATAAAAATGCAAGAATAGTATTGTACGTACAAAAGAATAATGATAAAAATACAACAATCGTATTGTACATACGTACAAAAAAATAATGCCGATTTCTATTCATACTTCGCAAAACATAGATATACAAACTAAGGAAGTAATTTTTTTTTTTTACTATATCACACTTTCTTTTAAATCTCAAAAGTCATCTATGATTAAATTTGTGCTAAAGAGTGTGCCAACTTCTTTTTCAATGGACAACATGAAAGAGTTGTGGCATAAAAAATTATCTTCCCATTTTATTGTGAAGTCTAGTTTGGACAATGTATACTCGACTTGATAATGGCTGAAAATAGTATTTTGCAGTAGTTCACAGACCACAACATGATGGATCGTGAATTGGTGAATATGTGGACTCGCGTCATTTCTCATGGTTCACGCTTCATAGCATCAGCCCGGTTTTTTTCGGGTTATGTTTCTGTTCTTTTAGTAGCTATGCTCTCCTTTTAGCGGGGTAAATTTGGCCCGGCCCGGCCCTTAAATATTGGGCTCGAGCTGGGCTGATCCAAGCCCACTAGACCCCGGAAAAAAACCGGACCAGGCTGGGCCCACCTGATGTTAAAAAATGGGAAAATGATGGTCAATGATGTGTTTTGATAATTAATACCCACCAAGAACATTTTTAGCATTAACAAATGTTCTTAACTTTGACCTTAGCGGATATTAATTATCAAAACACATCCTGGGCCGTCATTTTCCCTTAAAAATCTAGGTCTAGTCTAAGATATCTAACTAAGGGCTTGAGTTCGGGCTCGGGCCTGGTTAGTCAGGCTTTTTTCTTAGAAGGGTAGTTATTATTTTAATTACTTGAAAAATAAGGGTATCTTTAATTGCAAGAATCACATAAAAGTGTTTATTGAGTGCATGACTTTAAGTGTAACGCCCCCAATTCTGAGTACGTTAAATAGACATTTTTATTGAATTTTAAACAGAGTCTGGCTCGTAATTACATCATAATTCTCACAAGAGTACGTTTATTTAAACAAGGGAGGGAACTAAGGTTCCTAACTATAGCTCCACCTGCTCTTCCATTCTAGCCAGCTCCTCGGCTCCGAAAGCCTCCAAGGTGTACAGCTCACCCTGTTCATCTATAAGGTCTGACACATTATACCGGCATCGCCACCAATATAATATGTCAGGATCACCAAATGGTAACACCGTGAGCTACAAAAGCTCAATAGAATAATCCATACCCACTAACCCTTAACTTACAACAAAAAAGCATATAGACAATAACACATGCTCATTCAACAACATAGTTAATAATTACACATTCACATTCACTATCATACTAACGTTGGTGTCCATGATTCTCTGTGTTTCTCCTACGCGATTTCTCGTAGACTGTGTCACTGCTTTCCATTTCCTCTTTCCAAAGCAACATTTTGACAGAGGTATTCCATAACTCGCTACCAATGAGGCTACCACGTCCGGCTCCATTGGCAACGCACACAATGGGCTATCACGTCCGGCCACATCGCGGTTTTCACAATCCGTTCAAATCTTGCATTGGCTCCTCCCCACGGATAACCAAGCCCTATTACCAATGAGACTACCACGTCCGGCCCCATTGACAATCTTCACAATGGGCTACTAAGTCCGGCTTCATTGTGGTTTTCAAACACTTTCCTTTATCCAAAACACACCTTTTCCTTAACCACACCCTAGGTGTCATGTCTCTATCTTACTTGGTTTTTGTGTCTCGTTTTCATGCATAGACTCCGCGGTAGGACTTCTTATGACAAAATCATAAATCATTCATTGTAATCTTGAAACTAAACTAGTAAGATCATTCAACTCTATATTAGATAGCATGCTCACATTATTCCATAATCATGCTCAACATTTATCACACAAAATAAAGCATAGTGTCACACGGACGGACACCTTTGGAGTGAAAAATCACTTATGCTTTGTCACACATCAAACAAGTAAGGCAAGTAAACATGTATACATGCTCATAACCATCTTAAGATCAAAATACGAATACTTTAGGTCGGGCTACGAACAATTATCTTTCAAAATTCGGTCTTCCTTTTCGAGAAGTTCAAAACAACACATGTTTATTGAAGTACAATTAACTATACTTAGGTTAGAGTGTAAGGATAATCTAAGTATACTTAGGGATAATGAGGACGGAGAATTCTACTGTTCTTCTTGGCAGTTGGTCGGTTTTGAGAGTCGGTCGTCAATTTTGCGAATCGGTGGCGTAACGGCTCCGAATTGCTTCGAAAGGAAGAGGAATGAATTTTTCTCTTCCTAGAAACAACTTTGCTAACTAAACTAGGCTACTTTAAAGATCTAGAGGTGGTTTTGGAGGTGGTTTGGTGGTAGCTCTCAAGAACTTCAAGAACTTTAAAGAAACTTGAACTTTGGAACCAAGAAAGCTTAGAAATTCTAGAGAGAAGTGAGAGCAAGGAGTGAATGTGTGAGTTTGAGCTTGGAATGGCCTCCTATTTATAGGCAAGGCATGCCCCTCTCCCTCTCTCACCCGAATTCTCTCTCTCTCTCTCTCTCTCTCTATATCTCATCTTTTTCTCACTTGTCAAGCTTGATGGGTTAGGTTATGGGGTTGCTTGCATATCTTTTACCTAGTTCTAGGCATGCATGGCTAGATTTGGTACTTGGAGTTGGTTTGGAAGGATTTGATGGAAGAAAGAAGTGATGGTTCAAAGATTTGGTTGTAAGAGATTGACTAGATTGAGTAAGCAACACATGCACACACATCACTCTCTCTCTCTCTCTCTCTCTCTCTCTCTCTCTCTTTCTAGTACAATGCATATATATATATATATGTGTGTGTAAGGACAAGGGTTGTTAGTTGACTTGGAGAAGTGTATAAGATTGGGTTGTAAAGATGTAAGAAGATCATGTACTTCTAATTCTCCCTCATATCTTCCCATCTTTCTTCCTCTCACAAGTACAAGTACTTATATATATATGTATCTTAAGTTGGTAGAAGAGAATTCAAGAATTGGTGCAACAAATATTCTTCTCTCTCTCTCCTATCTCTCTCCCTCTCTCTCTCTCTCTCTCTCTCTCTCTCTCTCTCTCCCTTGTACTTTGTATAATATATATATATATGTATGACCAAGTATATATATATAGAAGTACACAAGGTACTATGTAATCAAACTAGATTTTCAAGTCAAGATTTTCTATTAAAATAACCTAATAGGCACATGCACCACCTATAATATTATATTGTGTACTTAGAGAATCTTAGGGTAATATATTATAAGGTACATATATACATATCTTTAAGTATATAAGCACATGGGAAATCTAGGAGGTGACTTGTTTAATCTAGCCTAGTACTTGTTGGTAAGACTAACCTTATTATCCAATGGGTAATATTTTCCCTAGTAGTTATTGACCAATGGTTAAAGAGGTGAGGTAATATGTATTTGAATAATACTTGAAATGACCATATGTCCTTTAGGCATGTGTATATACGTCTATATATATATATAACTATATATGTGTACTTTAACAAATCTAATAAAATATCTTTAATAGAAAGTCTATTGTCCAATGGATAAAAGTTTCCCTAACTTTTATTGTCCAATGGGTAAAGGTTTCAAGGTGACAAGTATGACTTGAGTGACTAGTCAATGGATACATATATATATATATATGTGTATGTATACGTATATGTAGTGGGCCGAAATATCCATAATTTCTGAACATCCAAAAGGGTCGCGGACCAATTCACTTTTTGCTATGGACACGTCACTCTATGGACCCATTTGCATTTGAAGCTACAGGAAGTACCTGGTTCGGAGGCAAATTCCTCGGGCTCGGTAGCCAAGCTCGGTGGCAACCTCCCCGGGCTCGGTTGCCAAGCTCGGTGACCTCCTCGGGCTCGGTTGCCAAGCTCGGTGGCAACCTCCTCGGGCTCGGTAGCCAAGCTCGGTGGCATCCCTGGGCTCGGTAGCCAAGCTTGGTGGCAACCTCCCCGGGCTCGGATATCTTTTCCCTAACGTTCCTAACGCTCGGCTGACATTTCCCTAGCGTTCGGATGTCTTTTCCCTAACGTTAGGCGGTCTTTCCCTAACGTTAGGAGGACATTTTCCTAGCGCTCGGATGTCTTTTCCCTAACGTTCCTACTGCTCGGTTGCCTAACGTTCCTACTGCTCGGCTGACATTTCCCTAACGTTCAACACTTGTTGTAACGTTAGGGAAAAGGTCCCTAAAAGATCTAACAAATATCTAAAGTCGGTTTAGAAGCTTCTAGAAGGTTCTATTGAACAGGTGGAGGACAGGTGTGATAAAGCAGATCTCTTGACATATGACGTCATCCGAACAGTACGATACACGTGGGTGTACCGCCTACCGGTTCAGCACTCCAAGGTTTTCCTATAAATAGAGGACTCCTCCTCCAGGTTTGATGATCCTGCTTCTTCATACTTTTCTCCCTAAAAGCATACTCTCTTCTCTCTCTTTCACCTACTGACTAGGTCGTCGGAGCTTCTATCCGGAGGAACACCACCCTCCGGTTTGCAGGTACACGGCGTCGCCGGTCAGGGTCATCACGGTTCAAGCAACGAGAAAGGGTTCAGGAGGTTCAAGGTGGAGACTTCCTCGGGCTCGGTGGCAACCTCTCCGGGCTCGGTGGCAACCTCTCCGGGCTCGGTGGCAACCTCCCTAAGCTCGGTGGCCACTTCTCTAAGCTTGGTGAAGCTCGGTGGCCACCTCCCTAAGCTCGGTGGCAACCTCTCCGGGCTCGGTGGCAACCTCTCCAAGCTCGGTGGAGACCTCTCCAAGCTCGGTGGCAATCTCCCTAAGCTCGGTGAAGCTCGGTGGCCACCTCCCCAAGCTCGGCAAGCTCCACTCCATGGCTCGGCAAGCCCCTCTCCAAGCTCGGTAGCACCCTCTCCAAGCTCGGTAGCATCCTCCCCAAGCTCGGCAAGCTCCACTCCATGGCTCGGCAAGCCCCTCTCCAAGCTCGGTAGCACCCTCTCCAAGCTCGGTAGCATCCTCCCCAAGCTCGGCAAGCTCCACTCCATAGCTCGGCAAGCTCCACTCCATAGCTCGGCAAGCTCCACTCCATAGCTCGGCAAGCTCCACTCCATGGCTCGGCAAGCTCCTCTCCAAGCTCGGTAGCATCCTCCCCAAGTTCAGTGGCATCCTCCCCAAGCTCGGTGGCCACTTCTCTAAGCTTGGTGAAGCTCGGTGGCCACCTCCCCAAGCTCGGTGGGAATCTCCCTAAGCTCGGTGAAGCTCGGCAGCCACCTCCCTAAGCTCGGCAGCCACCTCCCCAAGCTCGGCAGCAACCTCCTCAGGCTCGGTGGGAACCTCCTCGGGCTCGGTAGAAACCTCTCCAGGTTAGGCGGAAACCTCTTCAGATTTGGCAAGCACCCACACCGTTCAACAGAAGAAGGAAATGACTTAAGTGGAATTCACCCCCCCACAATTGGCGACTCCGCTGGGGAACATTTCTCCTAGCTCCGGACTCCACCAACTTCACTCATCAGCCTCACGGGGGCTCCTGTTTGACAGCTCGGCTTGATTACCTTCCCCAAACGCACCGGCTCCCGGGTGATGGATGTAGTGGCCGCTTGTAGTGGACACAATTCCCCGAGCCCCTACAATATCCTCCTCGGTCGAGCTTGGTTGCATGGCGTGAAGGCAGTCGCGGTGTGAGACTTTCAAGCGCCCTCGAAGCCAACATATGGACTGCACCAATTCCACCCATCAGCTTCACGGGTGCCTCTGTTTGGCCAAATTGGCTTGATTACCTTCCCCGTGCGCACCGGCTCCCGAGTGATGGCTGTAATGGCCGCTTGTAGTGGACACAATTCCCCGAGCCCCTACAATATCCTCCTCGGTCGAGCTTGGTTGCATGGCATGAAGGCAATCGCCATGCATGACTTCCGAGCACCCACGAAGCCAACGTATTGAAGATTAAAGACGAAGAAAGGAAGCTTGGAGGATGCATGTTGACGGAGCTACCAACACCAAATGGCACCGGGGCTGGTACTGTGCTCATTTCACCGAGCGAAGCTGCTCGTCCTTCTATGAGCGTAACGTTCGGCGAACGTTTCCCTAACGTTAGGCGGTCTTTCCCTAACGTTAGGTGCGCTCGTTTCCCTAACGTTAGGTGCGCTCGTTTTCCTAATGTTAGGCGGTCTTTCCCTAACGTTAGGTGCGCTCGTTTCCATTTCCCTAACATTTGACGGTAATCTATTCGTTCGGGCGAAATCCTCGTAGCCCTCGGTAATCTATTCGCTGTTCGGCCGAAATCCTCGTAGCCCTCGGTAATCTACTCGTTCGGGTGAAATCCTCGTAGCCCTCGGCACTCTATTCGATCGGCAAAATTCTCGAAGCCATCTGTTACTGTCAGGCACTTTCACCCCTAGCGTTCGGCGTACCTAAGCAACGCTAGGGTTCAGGCACTTTCACCCCTAGCGTTCGGCTAGCCTAAGCGACGCTAGGGTTCAGGCACTTTCACCCCTAGCGTTCGGCGTACCTAAGCAACGCTAGGGTTCAGGCACTTTCACCCCTAGCGTTCGGCTAGCCTAAGCGACGCTAGGGTTCAGGCACTTTCACCCCTAGCGTTCGGCTAGCCTAAGCGACGCTAGGGTTCAGGCACTTTCACCCCTAGCGTTCGGCGTACCTAAGCAACGCTAGGGTTCAGGCACTTTCACCCCTAGCGTTCGGCTAGCCTAAGCGACGCTAGGGTTCAGGCACTTTCACCCCTAGCGTTCGGCTAGCCTAAGCAACGCTAGGGTTCTTGCACTTTCACCCCTAGCGTTCGGCGTGCCTAAGCGACGCTAGGGTTCAGGCACTTTCACCCCGAGCGTTCGGCTAGTATGCTTAGGGAAGTCCGACAGGATTGTCTATCGTTCGGCCCACACATTTCAACTCCTCCTTCAGCTCCAACCGCTGGAAGAAGGAGTTGAGGGGCTATTGTAGTGGGCCGAAATATCCATAATTTCTGAACATCCAAAAGGGTCGCGGACCAATTCACTTTTTGCTATGGACACGTCACTCTATGGACCCATTTGCATTTGAAGCTACAGGAAGTACCTGGTTCGGAGGCAAATTCCTCGGGCTCGGTAGCCAAGCTCGGTGGCAACCTCCCCGGGCTCGGTTGCCAAGCTCGGTGACCTCCTCGGGCTCGGTTGCCAAGCTCGGTGGCAACCTCCTCGGGCTCGGTAGCCAAGCTCGGTGGCATCCCTGGGCTCGGTAGCCAAGCTTGGTGGCAACCTCCCCGGGCTCGGATATCTTTTCCCTAACGTTCCTAACGCTCGGCTGACATTTCCCTAGCGTTCGGATGTCTTTTCCCTAACGTTAGGCGGTCTTTCCCTAACGTTAGGAGGACATTTTCCTAGCGCTCGGATGTCTTTTCCCTAACGTTCCTACTGCTCGGTTGCCTAACGTTCCTACTGCTCGGCTGACATTTCCCTAACGTTCAACACTTGTTGTAACGTTAGGGAAAAGGTCCCTAAAAGATCTAACAAATATCTAAAGTCGGTTTAGAAGCTTCTAGAAGGTTCTATTGAACAGGTGGAGGACAGGTGTGATAAAGCAGATCTCTTGACATATGACGTCATCCGAACAGTACGATACACGTGGGTGTACCGCCTACCGGTTTAGCACTCCAAGGTTTTCCTATAAATAGAGGACTCCTCCTCCAGGTTTGATGATCCTGCTTCTTCATACTTTTCTCCCTAAAAGCATACTCTCTTCTCTCTCTTTCACCTACTGACTAGGTCGTCGGAGCTTCTATCCGGAGGAACACCACCCTCCGGTTTGCAGGTACACGGCGTCGCCGGTCAGGGTCATCACGGTTCAAGCAACGAGAAAGGGTTCAGGAGGTTCAAGGTGGAGACTTCCTCGGGCTCGGTGGCAACCTCTCCGGGCTCGGTGGCAACCTCCCTAAGCTCGGTGGCCACTTCTCTAAGCTTGGTGAAGCTCGGTGGCCACCTCCCTAAGCTCGGTGGCAACCTCTCCGGGCTCGGTGGCAACCTCTCCAAGCTCGGTGGAGACCTCTCCAAGCTCGGTGGCAATCTCCCTAAG
This sequence comes from Rhododendron henanense subsp. lingbaoense, assembly GCA_020567845.1. Lineage (NCBI taxonomy): Eukaryota > Viridiplantae > Streptophyta > Magnoliopsida > Ericales > Ericaceae > Rhododendron > Rhododendron henanense. The sequence continues at coordinate 30,916,978 of CM036313.1, read as the reverse complement.
CTCGGTGAAGCTCGGTGGCCACCTCCCCAAGCTCGGCAAGCTCCACTCCATGGCTCGGCAAGCCCCTCTCCAAGCTCGGTAGCACCCTCTCCAAGCTCGGTAGCATCCTCCCCAAGCTCGGCAAGCTCCACTCCATGGCTCGGCAAGCCCCTCTCCAAGCTCGGTAGCACCCTCTCCAAGCTCGGTAGCATCCTCCCCAAGCTCGGCAAGCTCCACTCCATAGCTCGGCAAGCTCCACTCCATAGCTCGGCAAGCTCCACTCCATGGCTCGGCAAGCTCCTCTCCAAGCTCGGTAGCATCCTCCCCAAGTTCAGTGGCATCCTCCCCAAGCTCGGTGGCCACTTCTCTAAGCTTGGTGAAGCTCGGTGACCACCTCCCCAAGCTCGGTGGGAATCTCCCTAAGCTCGGTGAAGCTCGGCAGCCACCTCCCTAAGCTCGGCAGCCACCTCCCCAAGCTCGGCAGCAACCTCCTCAGGCTCGGTGGGAACCTCCTCGGGCTCGGTAGAAACCTCTCCAGGTTAGGCGGAAACCTCTTCAGATTTGGCAAGCACCCACACCGTTCAACAGAAGAAGGAAATGACTTAAGTGGAATTCACCCCCCCACAGTATATATTAATAATCACCTAGGTCCAAAAGGTTCCTTTAGGGTTCGAAAGGTTCATCTAGGGTTACGAGCATGCAACTAAGTGAATTGGTAGTTAGGTTTCTTCAACTAGTTGGTTAGAAACTAACTAGACTTGCCAAGTAGGATTTCTAGCCAAGAAATATAATTTTAAGACTTGATCTAATTATGACGGATTATTGGGATTAAAATGATATTTCAAAAATTACAACGAGATTTTTATTGACTAAAAATCGGAGTTGTTACAATCTATCCCCCTTAAACAATTTCATCCTCGAAATTAGGTGTACGCTCGGATTTGAACAAGTGAGGGTAGTTTGCTTTCATGGTTTCCTCTCTTTCCCATGTGGTCTCTCCGGATCCACAGTGCTTCCACATAACTCGCACTAGTTTGATGGTCTTGTTCCGGATTATCTTCTCGCTTCGGTTTTGAATCTCTATTGGTTCCTCTTCGTACGTCGCGTCTTCTTCGATGGTGATGTCTTCCCAGTTGAGAACATGCGTGGGTAATGCGAGATATTTGCGGAGCATTGAAATGTGAAATACGTTATGCACTCTATCTAGCTGTGGTGGCAGGGCTAGACGATATGCAACCTTCCCTCTTTTCTCTAAGATGTCGACTACTATTCTTTCTCCTAGAGTGACGGTAGGTTCAAAAGCGATTTTCTAAGGGTTCAGTATGAAAGGAATGTCAAGGAACAAAGGGAATGCCACTGCAGGTCAACTAAAACGATTTGTGTAGAGACCCGAATAATTTTAATTCTTGAAATATTTATTAAATGTCTAATTGAGAAAAATGTGGATTTTGGGTGAATAATTGATTTGAGGACCAAAGTGATAGAATAGAAGCTAGAGGGGCGAATGTGTAGTTTGATGATTTGAGGGTATATATGTGGGTGTGCATGTGTATGGGATCATTTTCCTCCTCCCTTTTCTCTCCCTCATCCAGCGTCTCCCATCTCTCTCTCACCCATCGATCTCTCTCTCCTCCTCTCTCACTCAAAGCTCCACTCCATCACCCAAATACTTCAAGAAACAACTTCAGTCAAGCCTTCCATTCGCATTCATAAGCTTGGGAATCCTTGGGTTGAGTCGAAGTTTCAAAGCTCGAAAGTCTAGGGCTCATCCAATAACGCGTAAATATCGTCCATTGTCTCGAGGTAGGAACTTCTTGACCTCTCTTATATGTTTGTAGACACCTCCCAAGCGGGGCATCGCCATACAGATTGATCACGTTGTTTGCTCGTTTGGTTGCTTGCTTCATAAACCAAGATCGTGGACATTCCCATGGCTAGGAACATCGCCACACGATAGCGGTTATCATCAAAACAGAGTCGCCACCTAGTTTATTAAAACTAGGAAAGTAGATAGAGATTCTGGGTACGGGAGCCAAGAGTACAGTAAGAGGAAGGTGTTAGGCACCCCTCTCTGCCCAGCCGTGAGACTGGCCCATAGTTATTCAACATAAGACATGTATAGTTATTCAACATAAGACATGTATATGCTTTATTTGATTTTAACACATAGTCTGTTTGATTATGCCTTTAAACAGTAAATAAGGTGAGCCAAAGCGATAAGTAAAGCATGCATTAGAAAGCAGGAAAGCAAAGCTGTCCCAGGGAGATGGATCCCGCGGCTGGTGAATAGATGTCGCGGCCGAGGAATCCTCTTGGTTTGATGTACCGGCCGAGGGATCAAAGCCCCGGTCGGTGTTCTTCCTCACACTAGACAAAAAAGTTAGCAGATGATCAAAACGCTATGGTTAATCATAAATATAGTAAATAAAACAAACCAGAGGCCGTTGGGCCTCACCACCTTGATCTCTCAGTCGCTTGATTGCTTCGGATTGATTGTGATTGACTGATTGCTTCTTGAAAACCTTAGGGTTAGGGTTTGAACTTCGGGGTCTGATCGTTGGATTGATGGCTGCCTTCGGGAGGTTAGGGCTTTTGAAGAGAGGGTTTGAGAGAGTGTTTCTGCAGAGTTTCGTGGCTTGAGTGGGTGTATTCACTTGTTAATTTCGTCGTCTTTATTTTGGAACCCAAAGGCCATTTATATAGGCAATTGGTGACTCACTCCGGCCAATCAAATGGCACGATTGCAATTGCAATGCAATTCAAACTCTTCGTTGTAATCTCTGAACGTAGCCCGAACGCATCGGGGAGGTAGCATAGTTGGATCAAACGTCTGACAGAACGTTCCAGAGTCTGGAAAAAGGACGATCTGGCGGCCGAGCAATGGATCTGGCGGCCGAGGAATGGATGTTGCGGCCAAAGGATAGATCTTGTGGCCGAGGGATTGATCTCTCAGGGAGATTTTCTAGCAACAGGTTGCTTGGGTGAGGAAATGATGTTAAGGCCGTTAGATCGATGTTACGGCCGACAGATGGATTCTCCTAGGCTTCTGTATTTTCTGTCTGAAAGGCTGTATGGCTCTGGATTGGGTCCTCTAAGTGGCTCAAAATTCTTACCGAAAGTCCTAAGGTTCTCAAAAAGGCAATCAGCAATCACTGTATCCATTTCATCATTGGGATGGTCCCCAAGGTGGGACTTGAAATAATCGTTAGGCCAAATTGGGGTGTCTACAGATGCCCCTCTTTGACTGAGCTCAGACGGATCGCGAGACATGTTTGAGTAAAAGTCAAAGCTGTAAAAGCAACTCAATTTGGTCCAACCACTATTCCAAGGGTTTTTTGAAAAAGGTTTTGTTATGGTCGGGCCGGGAGGTTGCCTACGTATTCCACAGGAAAAATTCAGACCAACCGTAGTTCGGGCAATAAAGAAAAATAAAAAGTTTGGAGGGTTAGAGACAGAAGACGTACCTTTGGGCTTAAAAAGTCGTAGTGCAACGTACCTAGACTGAGCCAGGATTTTGGCAGAAGATAGTTGAAGGAGCGCGGGGCTGTCGGGGGAGTTTTTGCGGAGAGCTTCCTTAGTATTTTGGGGTAGATCAGTACACGGCAGGTGCATTTGCTTTTCTTGATCATCCTTATTTTGACTGAGAGGAGCTCGGTAGAGTAGCCTATCCTTGCGAATGAGGTGGAAGGAATTGATGTAATTGGGGTGGAATCCAAGCCATCTGCTGGGGATGAATCGGACGCCGTTTTTGAGATATGGGGGGTGCAAGGCCAGTAACTAGAGCACAGAGCTTTGGGGATGAGGGAACCGAGGCACGGAGCCGGTTGTAGTCATGAGTCGAGAGCCTGGGGGGATAGAACTAAGGCGTGGAGCCTGCTGTGGTCATGAGGCGAGGGCCTGAGGAGATCGGAGCTTTGAGCTTGATAGAACCGAAGCGCGGAGCTGGTATTGATCATAAGGCGAGAGCCTGACGTGTCGGAGCTTAGAGCTTTACGTGATTTGAACCGAAGTGTAGAGCTGGTTGCTTTCTGATGGTCTGTGCACAGAGCTTTCTCATCATAAGTTTTGGGCGTAGAGCCAAAGGATCGAGGCGCTGGACTGATCAATAAAATCGAGACGTAGAGCCGGTTGATTGCAGGGTTGACCTGTTTCATGAGAGATATGTAGAGTGTATATGTGTGATGATGGTTGTTAGATATGAACAGATATGATGATGCAGACCCGATGTGATAATGGTGATGCAATTGATGCAAATGTGCACGGGCCCGTGCGTGTGTGTTTGATTTTTAAGCTTAGAGCTTCTATCAAGTTCCGGACTTGAGCATTCAGAGTGTAGAGGTCGAGTATTCGGACGGCAGAATCCGAGCATTCAAAGTACAGGCTTTGAGCGTCCAGTACGCAGTGGTTGGGCATCCAAGCGTAGAGCTTGAGCATTCAAGTGCAGAACTTGAGCATCCAGTACACAGTGGTTGGGCATTCGAAGAGCTTCGAGCATTCAGGCGTAGAGCCTGAGAATAGATGATGTCTTGTTGATTGGGATGGCTTAGAGCCTGTTGAGATTTGCTTGTTTACGGCTTCGAGCTAGTTGAGACGGTGGTCTTTGAGCCGCTGAGATGGTTGTTACGGCTTTGAGCCAATTGAGATAATGGGCATTGAGCCGCTGAGATGGTTGTTACGGCTTTGAGCCAATTGAGATAGTGGGCTTGGAGCCGCGGAGATAGCGAGCGTGGAGCTGCTGACAGTGATTGGGCTTAGAGCCTGTTGAGTGATCGAATACGGGCGTAGAGCCGTTGTGATGGTCGTTACGGCTTAGAACCAGTTGAGGCTTGGAGCCGCTGAACGTTGGGCTTCAAGCCGCTGAGTGGTGGGCGTAGAGCCGTTGAAATGATGGTTGTTATGGCTCAGAGCCAATTGAGATGGGCTTAGAGCCTATTTGGACAGTGGGCTTTGGAGCTGTTGAATTGATTGGCGAGTGGGTGAATACAGTAATGGGTTTCGAGCCGCTGAATAATGGGCATGGAGCCACTGAGCTGTTTGATAGAGATGAGTTCGAAGTTGCTGTTGGGGGTGAGCTTAGAGCTGCCAGGGGTGCGGAGTAAGAGCTTAGTTTGGAGAATCCTTAGTGGTCAAGTGACCAGTTGTTGTGGAGAGAGGGATCTTCGATGCTCGAGTGTGCCCCCAAGGCTAGTTTTGATCACGTTGCATCGGCTCAGGGGTGCCCCCAAGGCTACTTTGTTGGTCGAAGATTCAGAAGTCCATGATTGCTTGAATTGGTGCACTGAGCAAAATCCACTAGGGCTGAAGAAAATTGATTGGAGGGCCAGGAGATCGATCTCTTGGCCGAAGGATTGATGTCTCTGCCGAGGAATTGAAGTCTTGGCCGTGAGAACGCCAAAAGTCAGAAAATCGATTTAAATTCGATTTAATCGATCTCACGGGTCATTTAATCTTTTCCCCTCCTCCTCTCTTCTCTCGTCCGAGACCTCTCCACCTTCGTCCGACCACCGTCGTCCGGCCACCTCCGGCCATTACCGTTGGTTTTCGTCGCCTTCACTGCCGGTTTCGGTTGTTGCAACCGTCGGCTGTTGTCGTTCTTGCTTCCAACGAGATGGACACGCCACCCTCCGTTGATTTGCCGCCATCCTCCTCTACGGATGTTGCAGGTTCTTCCTTGCAACCTCGGTGTAGGTGTGAGTATCCCTCATCCGACGAGGAAGTGATTGAAGAACCGGGTTTGTTCGATGCTGCTACCTACACACTTCCTTCGCGTAGGTTAGGTTATGGCGGTTTCCTCCAGTACCGTCCTCCTATTGGTGGCCCAGAGGCCGAGGTAGTTCGCAGAGAGCCTGAGTAGCACTTGAGCATCTTTAATGTTTCGGTAAGTTTCCTGAAAAGTAAAAATTTTGCTTTAGTTTGGAGTTTCGTCTTTGTAGAATTTAAAGATGAAATTTATTCTTGGGATGAAATCCCCTTTTTCTTTTTAGCCAGGGGCGTGAGTGAGAAGGACCCGTGGTTGGGTCAGAATTATTTTTAAAAAGGCTAAAAATGATAGTGCCCCCTGTTTAGGTGATGCATGTTTGTTAAACGTTAATTTGATGCCCCTGGCTTTTTATTTGTTCATGCAATCGTGAGTTTAACTCCCTTTTTGTCTTTGGCAGAGAAATAGGAGACTGGAGGCTCGTGGTGGAGGCAAGGAGGTGCACAAGTGGTTTTTGACGTTGCCAGAGCAGGCCCGGGAACTGGTGCGTGTGGCGGGTTTCGGGGCATTTGTTCTGGGCTTCGATCTTCCGAAGATGGATTGGTCATTGATGACCTCGCTGGTTGAGAGATGGTGGGACACCACCAATACATTCCATTTTCCTTCTGCTGGCGAGATGACGATCACTCTTGGTGACTTCTCTCTGTTGACTGGCCTGCGGGTAGGTGGAGCTTCCCTCCGAGTTGATCCCAGGCTTTGGGAGCGAGCAGGTGCTTTGGAGTGGTTTTTGGGCAAGGTGCCCCCTGTTCGTTCTCGAGGTCATATTGATCTTGCTTGGCTGAGCAAGACTTTCATGATGGCTGACATCTTAACCCAGGTAAGTGTCGAGCAGTTGACGTGGGCTTTCCTTCTTTATCTCCTTGGGCAAACATTGTTTGCCAACAAGGATGGTTCGGTGCATACACAGTTCCTGGCTCCTCTGCAGCATTTGGGGGCCATTAGAGAGTTTGATTGGGGATCGTCTGCTTTAGCCACTCTATATGGCAACCTTGGGGCTTGCTCGCGGGACAAGAGTCCCATTCTTGGTGGTCACTTTCGAGTACTTGAGGTATGTATCATTCCTTTGTACCTCTGTTCTTGTTTTGGCTTTTTCTCGTTCTGAACTTGTTTTGCTAATCCATGTTTCAGCTCTGGGCTTTCGAGCATCTTCTTCAGTTTCCCACAGGTACTAGGCATGGGAATGCGAACTGTATTCCCCGCTATGAGCGATGGCTGACGGGGCATCGGAAGCCACGGTCGCCCGTTCTGAGTCTTCCCGAGTGGCGGCGAGTCTTGGACCGTTTAACGGTCGATCAGGTACTCCCTTTTGCATTTCTCGTCCTTAGATTTTCATATCTCTATGCTGTAGCTAATTTGTCTTTGTTTGTAGGTGCGGTTTGATCCTTGGGAGGGTGTTCCTGAGGATACCCCTCTTACGCGTTCCAGAGTTCTAGACCGGACCCGTAGCCTGCTTGAGGGTCCTTTTTGTCGAGCCTGGTACTTGGTTGACCGGGTGGCTAGTTAGTGGCGCCCGCGTGCTGAGGCGCTTCAGTTTGTTCCTCCTCCTCCTCCAGTGTCGATGAGGTCTACTTCTTCAATGTCCAAGGAGGATTTGAAGAATGCTCGGATCAGGGATTGGGCAGGCTTGCTCCTCCAAGCAGGTGACTACACGGAGTACTGCCGTCTTTTCTTGGCTTCCCCTATTGTAGCTCCTCCTGTTGCTCCTGTTTGGCCACGGGCCCCTTCTTTTGTCTATTTCCACTCAGATGATGGAAAGGAGGAGCGTCTGGTGCTGACTCCTTGCGCGACCCAGCTTTATACCTTGCCAGCTGGGGCCTCACAGGTATCTTTTAGCTTTTCATTCTAGCTTTCGTTGCTTCGCATTGTATTCTTTGCCCAGATGTTTGTAATGTTTGATTGTTCCTCAGGTACCTGCTGAGATAGTGCGGAATGGCTCCACGCCAATCAGAGTGCGGAGGCCTTGGTTCGAAGGCAGCGCCATCGGATCCTCGAGGTATGATTTTTCCCATGCATCTTGTTTTACTTTATATCATTCCTTGAATCTGAGCGTTTGTATCCTCTTTTGGTTGCAGCTTGAGGCTGAGCGAGCACCAGCTGCTGGTAGGGAGGATATAGGAACCAGCGAGCAGTTTCCTTCTCAGAGACCGTCTCAGAGACGCCGTCATGACTAGCTTTTAGGATTTTCTCTTTTCCTGTCCATAGTTAGTAAAAAGAGGCAAGCAGAAATTGTACAGCGAAAGCAACCACAGTGAGAATTTTGTAACTAAACTTTTGTTTATGAAATGAAAGCTTTTTGTGTCTCTAAATGCTTTGAGTTATGAAAGTCAGAACATGGCCCTTGTTTGAACAAGTAATTTGTGTAAAAATGAAATACCGGCCGAAGAATCGATTACTCGGCCAAAGAATCAATGTTACGGCGGATGTGTCAATTCCTCGGCTGTTACTTTGAATTTTTTTTTTAAAAGCAGATTTTGTTTTGGCCAAGTGGCATCCTCTTTCCTCTTCCTTTTTATGCTTGGTTTTGATTTTCCGCCTTTTGCTTTTTGCCATATTCCATAGTCTGATTGCCAAATTTGAGAGCTTTCGAGGTATCCCATTTATTGTGTTAATGACCTTTAGGTAGGGATGAACTATAATTCTTGTGTCTATTGCTGTTGTCAATTCCTCGAGAAAAGAATACTCATCTTTTGCGAGCTCAATACGCAGGGTTAGCTGTGCCTATCGTTGAGCACAAATCTTTTGATGTCTTTCCTTCTCTCCAAATGTTTGGGCCGCATCTCGGTGTGAGATTGCCTACGTATCCCAATCAGGGAATCAGGCCTTTTACGTAGTTCCAAGATCACCACCTTTGGGGTTGGGTTTTCACTCTTGATTTTTCTTTTCACATGCTCTAAGTTTTGCCTAGGTTACCTGATGGAGGTTGAGTCCCTAGCGAGCTTTTGAATGCCTTATCTTTTGCCTAGGCCGTGCTTTTTGTACCTTCTTGTCGTAGCAGGCTTTGCTCTTACTTTTGCTTGGGTGCTTAGGTTATCCAACGAGTATTTTTCTCTCAAGAGGCTTTCTGTGTGTTGGGGAGGAATTTGATGGAGATATTTTTCTGAATCTCCTATCGTATTTGTACTTTCACAATGGGTAAGCTAACCCTAAGTGTTCTCACGGAGATAGCGTCTTCTTTCTAAGTTTTGACAAAAACCTAGTTTCTTAAGCAACTAAGTTTCATCCTTTCCTTCCCTTTCGTCAGAGACACGAAGAACTTGATTTCCTTGAATTTTCCTTTGTTTGGCAAAGAGACTACAGTGTATTGACAATTGCAACTTTAGGAATTTAGATTGTTAGATAAGCATAATCTGGAAGATGAAATAGGAATTCGCTTAGCAGAAATAAAGTGCCCAAACAGGGGCCTAAAACATATTCTAGTTTTAGAAAATAGAAACAATGTTTTAACGTTCTTTGCCATGTTGTGACTTCCCAGCTACTGTAGCATTTCGGGGTTGTCCTCTTTTCCTTTCACAACTTTATACTCTTTTCCACCCTTTTCCTTGCCAAACAGAGCCTTTGAACTGGGTCTGCCCTCGAAGCTTGCATGGTGGCTACCTCCTTGAGACATGAGTAGTCCCCAAATAGAAATATCAGCCTGGGTTTTCATCACCCTTTCTTCCTCCTTATTGTTTGCGCAGTCATCAACTATTTTCACTTGATTGAATAGCGATGCTAAGGAGGTTTCGTCAAGTGGGTCATCGCATTCTCCTTCCATTTCATCAAAGTCGCTTTCCCCTGTCTTGTATGGGTCTGTATATGTGAAATCCAGGTTCTTTTCTTCTTCTATCCGCTGGCTATAGTCACATTCTTCGTATGGATTGACCCATGGTTGCATTTGGAACTCCTCCACCTTCTCTATGAGATTGATTGTCTCCCAGACAATGGGCGGTGTTGGAATTTTGGGACGGTTGATGCGTACCACTATTTGGGCAGGCTCGAAGCGAGCGTGCCTTCTCATCATGATGACCCTTTCCTTTTCCTTCTTCCTATTCTCAAACCAAATACAGAGCCACTCATCGTCTTCTACAAATGGAATGTCTGGATCTTCCAAATTGTGTTTTGCCCAAGAATGTTCTTTCCATTTCCTTAGCTTTTCCTCCTTCGTTTGATCTCTGCTACTTATGTCGGCCATGTCAGGATCGATCACTTCCGACTGATCGGACTCATTGTTTTCCTCCTCCTCCATCATAAAACACTCGTCCTCCTTGGGGAAGGTTAAGGTTGGTTTGGTTTGGTTGTTTTGGACAATGTATTGACTAGGATTGTATGCAAGGTTGTGAGATAGATTTATGAGATTGATATTTCGAGGTGGCGGTTCAGCATTATGAGTAGGGAGTGGGTTGGTTTGCACATCAGGTTTTGGAGGTTTTATAGTTCGGCTATCAATAAGGTCCTGGATGTCGTGGCGGAGACGCATGCAGTTGTCTGTTTCATGCCCAGGGTGTTGGTGGTAAGCGCACTGTTTGTTTGGATCATGGTTTGGACCATAGGGTGGCTGAGGAAGTGGTTTGTTTAAAGGTTTGAGATGCCCTTGATGGTTGAGAATGGTCAAGGCTTGGGATAGGGTCATGTAGAGTGGGTCAAAATTGCGGCGGGGGCGATTTGAGTTTCAGGACGAGCCTGCTTGAAAAGGATCTTGTGGTAAGGGTGTGCCAAGGGCGTTTACGGAGGCGTGAGATGTACGGCTGGAGAAGGTTTTCTTAGGTGGAGAGGGAGCCTCTTCTTTCCCAATGAGTCCTAGTTTGATTCCATCTTCGATTTGCAACCTAGTGGCATGTAAGTGTTTGAAATTGGTGATAGCCTGTGTGTAGATATGCCTGAGATATTTGGGTTGCAGGTTCTTGACAACTATCCTCACTTGATCTTCCTCGGAGGGGCGGTTCTTCATTTTGGCAGCCTTTTCCCTCCATCTTGCCACAAAGGTAGCAAAGTCCTCATTGGATTCTTGTTTGGTCATTTCCAAGTCTCGAGTTGTCAGCTCGATTTGGACATTATATGCATACTGCTTGACAAAAGCGTTGGCAATTTCTGGCCAAGTCTGATAATGCACGAATTCCAAAGTGAGGAACCAGTCGAGAGCGCTTCCGGTGAGAGTCCTTTGGAATAATTGAGCGATGAGCTCATCATTCAAGCCCATTGGCTTCAGGATGTTGATAACGTGGCGAACATGACTGGTAGGGTTGCCAGTTCCATTGAACTTCTCGATGTTTGGCATTTTGAAATTCTCAAGCAGTTTGGATTCCGAGAAGAGGCAAAGTCCTTCGAAATCCAGAATTTGGTCCCCTTGTGAACGGGCCAAGGCTTGTTTGATTTCCTTGACTTGCTTGGTCAATTCGGGACTTTCTGCCAACATCACTTTATGAGGATTCTCGTCTTCCATCGATCTTTCTTCATCCTCAGCATCCCTAGCTGCCTTCTCTGCTAGCAAGGTAGCGATTTGAGCTTGGAGATCGACAATAGTGGCGTCATTGTCTGCCATGAAGGTAGAAGGTTTGCTTGACGAAGCCTGGGATTTGGTAAATGACGGGGTCTGTTGAGAGGATGACCGAGAAGTTTCTGGAAGCGGTTGTGACCGTTGTGGTGAGGGTGTTTTGGCAGATGAGGACGACAGACGGGATGGCTGTAGAGACCTCTGTTTGGCGTAGCTTCGGGTGTTATAAGAGTATAAAGTTGGTTGTGGTTGCTTCTTTGATTTACCTATTGTGCCTGCTTGAAAAGTAGAGTACCTGAAAGTCAGTATTTGGCGCGTGTAGGGTTAGGATTTGGGTTGAAAATCCCAACCCTTCTGCACAGAAAGAGTTATTTACAACAACAGATGATACAAGGTGTAAGGAAGAACTTTTGCAAGTAAATGCAAGTAGGTTCCTAGCCTGTAGGTTCCTGTCTTAGTTTGATAAGTTCTATAGCTTTCTAACACATGTAAGGTTTAGGTAGTCTCAAGGGTGCTCCGTTGTCAAAGGGCACCAATCCTCTCACCAGCCCATCATAGGCGGTGATTGGGTGATTCCCTTCTTGATATACCACTAGGTACGAGTGACTGTGGAGTTTGCTGGAACCCCCAACATAGCCCGTGTCATGACGGGATATCAGGTGAACTCAACGAGGTTGCCCGCTCGATGCATATGATAAATGAATTAAACAAAGAATGTGCTAGTCTTATGTTGAACTTTTTGGTAATGGCTCTCAAGTCCCCAGCAGAGTCGCCAAAAACTGTAGACACCTCCCAAGCGGGGCATCGCCATACAGATTGATCACGTTGTTTGCTCGTTTGGTTGGTTGCTTGCTTTATAAACCAAGATCGTGGACATTCCCATGGCTAGGAACATCGCTACACGATAGCGGTTATCATCAAAACAGAGTCGCCACCAAGTTTATTAAAACTAGGAAAGTAGATAGAGATTCTGGGTACGGGAGCCAAGAGTACAGTAAGGGGAAGGTGTTAGGCACCCCTCTTTGCCCAGCCGTGAGACTGGCCCATAGTTATTCAACATAAGACATGTAGATGCTTTATTTGATTCTAACACATAGTTTGTTTGATTATGCCTTTAAACAGTAAATAAGGTGAGCCAAAGCGATAAGTAAAGCATGCATTAGAAAGCAGGAAAGCAAAGCTGTCCCAGGGAGATGGATTCCGCGGCCAGTGAATAGATGTCACGGCCCAGAAATCCTCCTAGTTTGATGTACCGGCCGAGGGATCAAAGCCCCGGTCGGTGTTCTTCCTCACACCAGATAGAAAAGTTAGCAGATGATCAAAACGCTACGGTTAATCATAAATACAGTAAATAAAACAAACCAGAGGCCGTTGGGCCTCACCACCTTGATCCTTCAGTTGCTTGATTGCTTCGGATTGATTGTGATTGACTGATTGCTTCTTGAAAACCTTAGGGTTAGGGTTTGAACTTCGGGGTCTGATCGTCAGATTGATGGCTGCCTTCGGGAGGTTAGGGCTTTTGAAGAGAGGGTTTGAGAGAGTGTTTCTGCAGAGTTTCGTGGCTTGAGTGGGTGTATTCACTTGTTAATTTCGTCGTCTTTATTTTGGAACCCAAAGGCCCTTTATATAGGCAATTGGTGACTCACTCCGGCCAATCAAATGGCACGATTGCAATTGCAATTCAATTCAATTCAAACTCATCGTTGTAATCTCTGAACGTAGCCCGAACGCATCGGGGAGGTAGCATAGTTGGACCAAACGTCTGACAGAACGTTCTAGAGTCTGGAAAAAGGACGATCTGGCGACCGAGCAATGGATCTGGCGGCCGAGGAATGGATGTTGCGGCCGAAGGATAGATCTTGCGGCCGAGGGATTGATCTCTCAGGGAGATTTTCTAGCAACAGGTTGCTCGGGTGAGGAAATGATGTTAAGGCCGTTAGATCGATGTTACAGCCGACAGATGGATTCTCCTAGGCTTCTGTATTTTCTGTCTGAAAGGCTGTATGGCTCTGGATTGGGTCCTCTAAGTGGCTCAAAGTTCTTACCAAAAGTCCTACGGTTCTCAAAAAGGCAATCAGCAATCACTGTATCCATTTCATCATTAGGATGGTCCCCAAGGTGGGACTTGAAATAATCGTTAGGCCAAATTGGGGTGTCTACAATGTTTACTTGTTGTTTTGGTGTGTAGAATCGAGCTGTTAATTGTTGAGTTTTGGTTATGGTTCAAGTTCTGAAAATCTGCAGAAATTGCCCATCGAAGCCCCGTGGTATCGATACAGATTTCGTGCTGTATCGATACCATAAAGCTATTATTTTGGACAGCCTGTTCCGTATCGATACAGATTTTACCCGTATCGATACCAGGAGCTTAACTCCAGGTTTTGCTCCTGTTGATCCTTCGTTGATTGTTTTGACTCCCGACCACTTCTAAACCCCTTGAAACACCTTCTAATCGATCTCAAGCTCGTTCATTGGGTTTCCTTCGACATTTTGATGCTACCCTTGTCCGTTGGCCTTTTGTTGGTATAAATTGGATATGGAATCACTTGGTTAAATGTCGTTAAATGCTAGTTTGTTGATTATTGGAATGTATGACCGTTTATGATACATTGGTGATAGTATTGGCATATCATATGACATTACATTTAAGAATGTGATCTAGGGGAGTCATAGCTTGCATGTTAGTTGAGAATTGGGTTGTTTGAGGTCGAATGGTGGTTTAGGGAGTCCCGTACGCAAGGGGTGGTAATACGGTGACACACAAGGGTTTCGTACGTGAGGGGTGATAATACGGTAACCCTGGGTTTGTGGGGATCACTGTGACGCAAGGGGTGGTAACACGGTAATCCACGTGGTGTTGTATGGTAACGCAAGGGGTGGAAATACCAATGGTGGAAGTTAGTGATGTTGAGTTGAGTTGGGGGTTATTGAGTAATTGAGTCGTATGACACACGTACTTAATCGGAATTAGGGGTCCACTTACTAGTTGATTGATCATCTAGTGTTGAGTATTGTTTTCCTTATCTTTCTTTCTACTGCACTAACCGACATGTTGGCATATAATATTGGTTAAGATTTTCCTACTGGGCTTGTAGCTCAACAAAATCTTTATTTTCAGGTTCTAACACCGGTCAGTAGCATCATGCGTTGCGTGCTTGGATTGTGGACAGATTTTTTGGAAGCTTTTACACTTAGTTACTTCTTCATCTTGTAATAGTCTAGCTTTTGGGTCAAGATGGTTTTGTAACTAATTTTTCATAACTTAACTTTTGACTGAGTTGTAACTTTGTTTGAGTTAATTTGGGGGGAAAATTTCAAAATGGCACCTGAACTTTGCACCAAATGTCACAGAGACACCTAAACTTAAGTTTATTTTAATTAAACATCTGTACTAACAAAATTCCCAAATTTAGACACCTGAACTTAAGTTTATTTCAATTAAACACATGTACTAACAAAATTCCCAAATTTAGACCCCCGCCGTTATACTCTGTCCCAAAAATTGCTGACATGGCATCTCCAACCTGTTTAAGTTGCCCCATTACACATGTTTCCAACAGGGGACGATGCACCCAAGCGAAACCCATTTTTAGAAGTCTGCCGAGCAGAAAGAAGAACTGGGTTTGGGCAAAAAAATATGGTTTTGAGGGAAAATGACCTTAACCTAATTGATTTCCCTCCATTTCTTGCTCCAGAAGTCTGCCTATTGTTCCACCATCTCCATCATTTCAACCCTAGACCTGAAGCCTACCTATGGGTTTCGCTTGGGTGCATCGTCCCTTGTTGGAAACATGTGCAATGGGGCAACTTAAACGGGTTGGAGATGCCATGTCAGCAATTTTTGGGACGAAGTATAACGACGGGGGTCTAAATTTGGGGATTTTGTTAGTACGGGTGTTTAATTGAAATAAACTTAAGTTTAGGTGTCTAAATTTGGGAATTTTGTTAGTACATGTGTTTAATTGAAATAAACTTAAGTTCAGGTGTCTCTGTGACATTTGGTGCAAAGTTCAGGTGTCATTTTGAAATTTTCCCTAATTTGGGTCGTGGTGCCAAAGTTGTATATTCTTTAGAAATTGGGGACTTGTTGGAATTTAAACAGGTGGGATTACCATTTTGGGGATACGATAGCAAGCGAAGCTCTTTTATTTAAAATGTATTATTTAATTTATGTTGAAAATCCAGGTCGTGACAAATTGGTATCAGAGCCAGGTTGGGTTTAGAATACCTAGAGACCGTGGGGAGACTTCTAGTCTCATGGGTTTAAAATGTCACGCAATTTTCTTAACACGTGTGTGCTTGTGTGCATTGTTATTACTTGGCTTACGTGGTATAGCTTTTCAATACAGTAGAGTTGTTTTCAACCCGTGTTGGGATAACTGGAGGCTTTGACCTCAGTAAATGATGTTGTGATTGATGAACTCTCTCTTTCTTATAATTGTAGTAAGATGCCTCCGAGAACGCGTGTGCGATGAGGTAGGGTTGGAAACCGGGGTAGCCGTGGTCGAGGCCGTGGGGTACCTCCCGAGGACGAAGTTAGTCAGCGTGGGTAGAATCCAGGTGGGAATCCGAGGGCTGGGGCCGGTCGAGGTGCAGGTGTGCCTCTGAATCAAACTCAGTTTGCTAGGGATCTTGTTGCGGCACTCACAGCTGCAAATCTTTTGAACCAAGCTCCGAGAGAGAATGCCGAGGATAGGGTCATGGTAGCGATTCGGGAGTTTAGCCGTAGGAATCCTCCAACGTTTGATGGAACCAACAGTGACCCTTTGGTAGCCGACCATTGGCTAACCCAAATCCGTAAGCTCTTTAGAGCTCTTAACATCATCGAGGACAATATCAGAGTGGGAATTGTAGCCGTACAATTGGTTGGGGAAGCCGGCGAGTGGTGGGAGTCGGTTTTGGAGTCGAGAAAGGATGCAAAGAGGGCGGTGAGGACCGCGGCTCAAGCAAACGAGCTAGATGTTGAGGACTTGACTTGGGCGGAGTTTGAGATGCTTTTCGAGGAGCAATATTTTCCGGAAACGAGTCAGGATCAATTGAGGAATGAATTCGAGAAGCTTGAGCAAGGGGACATGACTATTTCGGAGTATGCGGTGAAGTTTCAATCTTTGTCCCGTTTTGCACCGGAGACGGTGTCAACCGAAGAAAGGAAATGTAGGCGATTTGAAAGGGGTTTGAGTGATGCCGTGAAAAAGTTTGTGGTGGCACAACGAAAAGGGAAGTTTTCCGAGGTCGTGGAGTGTGCACGGAGCATTGAGACACCGCGAGAGGCACCTAGGAATCCTACAGCTTGGGAACCGAGACAACCTGCGGGGGTATAAGTTCATCGTCAGGGAGTTTCAGCAATCAAGGGAGGAAAAGGCAAAGGGATCAAATGTCAACATCGCGCGGTCCGTCGAACTTTAGGCCTCCACCTTCTTCTTCATTCGGGACTTGAGGAGTTTCTAATAGGCCTCCAGTGGTATGTCATGAGTGTGGTCAAGCGGGGCACATCCGTGCTCAGTGTCTGCGGCCCTTGGGGACTTGTTTCACTTGCGGGAAGTCCGGTCACTTTGCTAGGAATTGTCCGCGCAGGGATGGGGCTCGTAATGAGTCAGGATCAGTGCAGCAATCGAGGGGTGGACAGGGTTCTGGTCGGCAGTCGTTTCGGGGCACTCAGAGACAGCAGCAGTCTCATTTCCGTCATACCACTTCGGCTCAGGGATCTCAGGCTGAAAGAGGAGCTAGTTCGTCTACACCTACTCAGGGTTCCGGTCATCGGGGTGGACATGCCCAGAGTCAGACTACCCAGGGGAGAGCTTTTGCCATTACTTCAGCCTTTCCGCCTCCACCACCACCCGTTACTTCTCAGGCCCCGGAGACTTCAGTAGTGAGGGGTACATTTCTTCTGTTCAACTCTTTTGCTAGAGTACTATTTGATTTTGGAGCTTCTCATTCATTTATTGCTGCATCTTTTGCTTGTGCTTTGGAGTTGGAGATCGAAAGTATCAGTCCTCCGTTGTTTGTTGACACACCTATAGGAGGTAGATCGTCGTTAGACCGTATTTACCGGGATTGTGAGCTCACTATACGGGATCGTCGTTTTACTTTTGATTTTATCGTGCTGAACATGACGGGGTTCGACCTTATTTTGGGAATGGATTGGTTGTCTACGTTTCACGCCACCACAGATTGTTTTAAGTGTCGAGTCTGTATTTGTCCGCCTGGGGGTGCCTGTTTTGAGTTCTTCGAGGAGCATCGGGAACCGATAGAACCGTATTTGTGTGGGTCTCGGGAACCAGAATCGATGTACGCCTTGCTAGCGAGCTTGACCTTAGATGAGGACGTGTCCGCACGTGGGGAGTTGCCCATAGTTGTCTGTGACTTTCCGGATGTGTTTCCGACTAAGTTACCCGGTCTACCGCTCGAGCGAGAAGTTGAATTTTCCATTGACTTACTTCCTGGTACCGCACCTATTTCCGTACCTCCTTACCGCTTTGCGCCCGCCGAATTGAGGGAATTGAAGGTTCAATTGCAAGAATTGGAGAATTTGGGGTTTATCCGTCCGAGTACTTCGCCGTGGGGAGCACCGGCTTTGTTTGCTCAAAAGAAGGATGGGACACTTCGCTTATGTATTGATTACCGTAAGTTGAACCGCATAACTATTAAGAACAAGTACCCAATGCCTAGAATTGACGATCTATTTGACCAACTTCGAGGTGCCACTTGTTTCTCTAAGATCGACTTGAGGTCCGGTGACCACCAGTTGAGAGTCCGGAGAGAGGACATTCCTAAAACTGCCTTTCGTACTCGTTATGGCCATTATGAGTTCATTGTTATGCCCTTCGGATTGACGAATGCATCGGCAACCTTCATAGACTTGATGAACCGTATCTTTCGTGCTTATCTCGATCATTTTGTAGTAGTC
Organism: Rhododendron henanense subsp. lingbaoense; assembly: GCA_020567845.1. Lineage (NCBI taxonomy): Eukaryota > Viridiplantae > Streptophyta > Magnoliopsida > Ericales > Ericaceae > Rhododendron > Rhododendron henanense. The sequence goes on along the minus strand of CM036313.1, from coordinate 30,898,864 downwards.
TTCGTGGACGATATTCTTATCTATTCGCCTTCGGAGGAGGAACATCAATCCCACCTATCCATCGTCCTTGAACTTTTGAGAGAACACCATTTGTATGCCAAACTTAGTAAATGCGAGTTTTGGTTGTTTGAAGTCAAGTTTTTCGGTCACATTGTATCGAAAGATGGGGTGTCCATTGATCCGGGGAAAGTAGAGTCCGTGATGAATTGGCAACGACCGAAGAATGTATTCGAGATTCATAGTTTCTTGGGCTTGGCCGGATACTATCGTCGGTTTGTACTAGATTTTTCTCGCCTAGCGGCTCCATTGACCAAATTGACTCGTAAGGGAACTCGTTTCGTTTGGAATGACGCATGTGAGATGGCCTTTCAAGAGTTGAAGAAAAGATTGACTACCGCGTCGGTTTTGGTTGTGCCCGAACGGGGAGTTGGTTATTCCGTGTATTGTGACGGTTCGAAAGAGGGATTGGGGTGCGTGTTGATGCAATTGGGACGTGTTGTAGCATATGGTTCGCGACAGTTGAAAACTCATGAGCGAAATTACCCTACCCATGACTTAGAACTTGCGGCCGTCGTTTTTGCATTGAAGAGTTGGCGCCATTACCTTTACGGTGAGAAATTTGAAGTCTTTTCCGATCACAAGAGTCTAAAATACTTGTTTTCTCAAAAGGAGCTCAATTTGCGACAACGCCGATGGATGGAACATTTAGAGGACTACGACTTCGAGTTGCAATATCATCCGGGAAAGGCGAATGTGGTAGCGGACGCATTGAGTAGGAAATCGACACAACTTGCGAATTTGGCCATTCATGAGTGGAAAACGATAAATGACTTAGGCTCGTATGCGTTACATTTTGAGGAAGTTCGAGAAGGAGTCACATTGTGTAACTTAACCGTCCAATCGACCTTATCGACCCGAGTCATTGAGGCCCAACAACATGATGAGGAAGCAAGAGAGTTTCGTGCCAAGTTTCTTTGTGGCAAAGCTCGAGAGGGGTGGATGATTCACGCCGATCAAGGTTTACGATACCAAGGGAAGTTGTTCGTACCCACTTCGTGTCGGGAGGAAATTTTGAGAGAATTCCATCACTCACCGTTAGCCGTGCATCCGGGTGGAACGAAAATGTATCACGACTTGCGTAGACAGTGTTGGTGGCCGGGAATGAAGAGAGATGTCGTTATCTTTATGTCCAAATGTCTTACGTGTCAACAAGTCAAAGCCGAGCATCAACGACCCGCGGGAGAGTTGCAACCATTACCTGTGGCCGAGTGGAAGTGGGAAAACGTGACAATGGATTTCGTTACCGGTTTACCGAGATCGCTGAGGGGGCACGATGCCATTTGGGTGATAGTCGACCGATTGACCAAGTCCGTGCATTTCTTACTGATTCAAGTTACGGATTCGATTGAGCCGCTTAGCCGTCTTTACATTCGTGAGATTATACATCTTCATGGAATTCCCGTCTCTATTGTATCGGATCGAGATCCAAGGTTTACCGCGCGTTTTTGGCAAAGCTTGCAGGCCACTCTTGGTACTAATCTCTGGTTTAGCAACACGTATCATTCTCAAACGGATGGGCAATCCGAGAGAACGATCCAAATTCTAGAAGATATGCTTCGGGCTTGCGTTATGGACTTTCGGGGTAGTTGGGAGGATCATTTGCCGTTAGTCGAGTTCGCATACAACAATATCTACCAATCAAGTATCGAGATGGCACCATATGAAGCCTTGTATGGGAGACCGTGTCGATCACCCTGTTTGTTGGACTGAGTTGGGCGAGGCTACATTGATTGGCCCGGAATTAGTTGAAGAAACTTCCGAAAGCATGAGAGCGATTCGTCAACGTCTTCTTGAGGCACAAAGGAGAACCACCGAGCAAGTCAAATTGATTCGCCAACGGTTGATAACCGCGCAAAGTAGGCACAAGAGTTATGCCGATCGTCGTCGCCGACCGTTAACATTTGAAGTGGGGGACCACGTGTTCCTTAAGGTGTCGCCGCGTCGGGGACTATCTCGCTTTGGGCAAAGGGGCAAGTTATTGCCGCGTTTCATCGGGCTGTTTGATATTATCGAGAGGATCGGAGAAGTCGCGTATCGATTGGCTTTACCGCCAAGATTGTCGGGTGTCCACGATGTATTTCACGTATCGATGTTGCGGAAGTATGAGCCGGATCCGCCACATGTTCTAGAATGGTTCGAACTTGAGTTAGAAGCCGATGCATCGTATGAGGAAGAGCCGATACGTATCCTAGATTTGCGCGAGCAAGTTTTGAGGGGTAAAACCATTCCGTTAGTGCGAGTCTTATGGAGTCATCTCGGAAGGGAAGAGTCGACGTGGGAAAGGGAAGACGAAGTGAGGGAGAAGTATCCGCATTTGTTTCCGAGTTAATCGATGTGAGTCTCGAACTTTTAACCTTATGATTGTTAACTTATTGTTGGTAATATGTGTTGTTACATGAGCATGGTTAATTGATGCATAAATTTTAGTTGACTTGCGTTGTAAATTTCGGGACGAAATTTCTTTAAGGAGGATAGATTGTAGATCCGAATAATTTTAATTCTTGAAATATTTATTAAATGTCTAATTGAGAAAAATGTGGATTTTGGGTGAATAATTGATTTGAGGACCAAAGTGATAGAATAAAAGCTAGAGGGGCGAATGTGTAGTTTGATGATTTGAGGGTATATATGTGGGTGTGCATGTGTATGGGATCATTTTCCTCCTCCATTTTCTCTCCCTCATCTGGCGTCTCCCATCTCTCTCTCACCCACCGATCTCTCTCTCCTCTTCTCTCACTCAAAGCTCCACTCCATCACCCAAATACTTCAAGAAACAACTTCAATCAAGCCTTCCATTCGCATTCATAAGCTCGGGAATCCTTGGGTTGAGTTCGAATCGAAGTTTCAAAGCTCAAAAGTCTAGGGCTCGTCCAATAACGCGTAAATATCGTCCATTGTCTCGAGATAGGAACTTCTTGACCTCTCTTATATGTTTACTTGTTGTTTTGGTGTAGAATCGAGCTGTTAATTGTTGAGTTTTGGTTATGGTTCAAGTTCTGAAAATCTGCAGAAATTGCCCATCGAAGCCCCGTGGTATCGATACAGATTTCGTGCTGTATCGATACCATAAAGCTATTATTTTGGATAGCCTGTTCCGTATCGATACGGATTTTACCCGTATCGATACCAGGAGCTTAACTCCAGGTTTTGCTCCTGTTGATCCTTCGTTGATCGTTTTGACTCCCGACCACTTCTAAACCCCTTGAAACACCTCCTAATCGATCTCAAGCTCGTTCATTGGGTTTCCTTCGACATTTTGATGCTACCCTTGTCCGTTGGCCTTTTGCTGGTATAAATTGGATATGGAATCACTTGGTTAAATGTCGTTAAACGCTAGTTTGTTGATTATTGGAATGTATGACCGTTTATGATACATTGGTGATAGTATTGGCATATCATATGACATTACATTTAAGAATGTGATCTAGGGGAGTCATAGCTTGCATGTTAGTTGAGAATTGGGTTGTTTGAGGTCGAATGGTGGTTTAGGGAGTCCCGTACGCAAGGGGTGGTAATACGGTGACACATAAGGGTTTCGTACGCGAGGGGTGATAATACGGTAACCCTGGGTTTGTGGGGATCACTGTGACGCAAGGGGTGGTAACACGGTAATCCACGTGGTGTTGTATGGTAACGCAAGGGGTGGAAATACCAATGGTGGAAGTTAGTGATGTTGAGTTGAGTTGGGGGTTATTGAGTAATTGAGTCGTATGACACACGTACTTAATCGGAATTAGGGGTCCACTTACAAGTTGATTGATCATCTAGTGTTGAGTATTGTTTTTCTCATCTTTCTTTCTACTGCACTAACCGACATGTTGGCATATAATATTGGTTAAGATTTTCCTACTGGGCTTGTAGCTCAACAAAATCTTTATTTTCAGGTTCTAACGCCGGTCAGTAGCATCATGCGTTGCGTGCTTGGATTGTGGACAGATTTTTTGGAAGCTTTTACACTTAGTTACTTCTTCATCTTGTAATAGTCTAGCTTTTGGGTCAAGATGGTTTTGTAACTAATTTTCCATGACTTAACTTTTGACTGAATTGTAACTTTGTTTGAGTTAATTTGGGCCGTGGTGCCAAAGTTGTATATTCTTTAGAAATTGGGGACTTGTTGGAATTTAAACAGGTGGGATTACCATTTTGGGGATATGATGGCAAGCGAAGCTCTTTTATTTAAAATGTATTATTTAATTTATGTTGAAAATCCAGGTCGTGACAGTTTGGCACTACGTGGCCACAGTCTAAAGGCTTCTGGAAGCATTTCAGGTATCTCTCATGATCTTCTATATGTTGTTAATTGAATTAAGCCTCATCACTTGCCTTTGAAGTTGCTTCAGCCATCGAACGATTTGTCTTGTTGTCGACACCAACACCAAATGCAAAACTTCTACCAAATCATCATGTGGACCTGTTTCCCACGAACGTTCCTCTAGCATGCCCGTGTCGGATCAGCATGTTGCCTCATCTAATGATTTTAGAACCGTTTCTAAATCAACGGATCGACTCGAGCAGGATCATTCCATATTCGCGAAGCATAAGTACCCTATCCTCATTCGGAATGGATCGGAGTTTAGCAAGCAGGTCCTTTGATACTCTAAAAGCTTTAACAAAGGCACTGAAAGAACCATTACAGTAAGGGAAAAACAAGTCTTTGTTAGCATCGACTTCCAGCAAGAATTCCAGGGTTTGAAGGTCTCCTCTAGGTTTCTGGTGTTCCGCCTTGACTTGCTGACATACTAAACAAGTAGACACAAATCGGGCTACGTCCTTCTTCATTCCTTCCCACCAGTACGTTCTTCGCAAGTCATGATACATCTTTGTACCGCCAGTGAAAAATCCTAGCTCGCCTAGGAATATTAATATTTGCTATTTTTTAATCTCTCCTATTAATTAACCCACCAACAGATAAGAAAATCAATCTCGCAAACGGAAAGCAATAAACAATAGAACACCAAGATATACGTGGAAAACCCTAAACGGGAAAAAACCACGGGAAGGAATCAAGCACTATAAACATTGTGCAGTTACAAGTAATCTTACCTACGATTTGAATCCTCACAACCGAGCCTAAGACCTACTTGCCGAATCCACGTTCACCACACCCAGTGCTTGACCGCTGCTGCCTTGAATCCACACGCCTTCCGAAATACTTCCAGAAATCCACCAGAAGATGATTCAAATAGTTGAATCAAAGATGTGTAAACTTCTTGGAGTTGTAATAGTATATCAATGATCGAAGATCTCATTGTACTCCAAGACTCAAAGTACCAAACCACTTCCAATTTCTGTCCCTTAAAAGTGGCATCTCAACAATGGTTATTTTTCCTTCAATTATTTCATACGGCTGTATGATGTCAAAAAGGGCAACCCTCCTGTTTTCCTTTCTCTCAATATCTTCACCACTTTTTTAGAGACCCATTATAAGAAGTCCTACAATCTTTTTTATAACGGCAATTGAAAGGCTAAATTGCACGATCAATTGGAAAGTTAATCTCGTGATTTTGCCAGTCACCCAGCCAATGATCCGCCTTGCTCTATCTTTCCATTTGTAGCGGTTTCTTCCCTCACATAAATAAATCTTCCCTATTTTATCCGTCTGATACGCTCACTCTCAATTACATAACAAGATTCCTTCCACTCTAATCTTATACAGACTCGCTGGCTTAAAAAATATAAAAAGAAATTACAACTCGATAAAGAATGGAATACAAAAGAAAATGTGTTTTGTCAATTGAATTGCCAAATAAAAGAGACCACATAATTTGGACCTTACAATCTCTCCCTTTGGCACTTCCATGACAAAACACACTAATATAGAAAACCCTTCCCCTAACAGAATGTGAGCACGACCTGTAAAGCTGCAAACACACTGAAACACACAGTCTGTTATCGTTAACAAAATTCTCCCCCTTTTTGTCACGGAAGGACAAAGGTAAGCAATCCAATAGTCGGTCAATAAGCAAATAGGAACCAAAAGACGAGTAGTTATAATGGAAGTTTCAAGAATAATCAACAGACAAGTAAGCATTAACAATGGCTCATTAGTCAGCCAACTAAGGGGCACAAAAGATAAAGCTATCGGCAGCAATAAGCAATAACCATGGCACAATATGGTCAAGCTAGCTCCAACGAGTCCGGAAGATAACCACACACACAAAAAAAAAAAAAAAAAAAACGATGTACCAAGTTAGAGGTGGCAATTCCAACCCATATTTTTTTAATCCGCCCAATCCGCCCACTTATAACCCAACCCAACCCGCCCATATTATATAATGGGTTAATATGGGTTGAACCCATACCCATATCAACCCATATTTACATGGGTTTAGCTGGGTTAAAAATGGGTTCAATATGGGTTGAAACTAAAGACCCAAAGAGAATCCAAATTTGGCTCGTTCACTGTCAGAATCATAAAGACCCGCGACCGCGTACAGCCCATTTTTCTCTCCCACTCACTTTTCTCTTTCTCTCGTTCTTTTACTCCTCAGGAAAGGAATTTTCAATTTTTTTTAGAAAATGGGGTCACATTTTTACTAGCCAAACTTTTTTTTTGTCAAACGAAATGAAACCAGCAAAATTTTTACAAATCATACAGGCACACAAACTTATTCAGTTATTCTCTTCGCATTCCCAAAAAAATTATGCATTTGTTAATTTTGCGTCAAATTTTTGTGATTTTTTGATTTGTCTCGTTGAGAGGAATCCAAAAATAAAAAGTTATGATCAAAATTTAGAATTAATTTAAATAACGGCAAAAATAAGTCAAATTCTGTCTTTTTGGCTTATTTTTGTTTTATTCAAAAAATTATGGACTATGTTTCATATTTTTTTATTTTTTCGATCTTAATTTTTTTTCCGATTCCTCTCATTGAGATGAATCAATACGTCACAAAAGCTTGACGCAAAACAAATACTTAAATGCCAAAAACATTGAATAAAGACAAAAAAAAAAACTAGGACTGGTTGGATTGCTGGGACAAGTGGCAGATATACATGAAAATTAGAATTTTAAAGCATTACTATTTGAACAGATTGAGGGAAAAAAAGAAAGCGCATTATCTTTTCTTTCTGAATCTAAAATGTTGAATTCTCCAGATTGAGAGAAGCGGGGGGGGGGAGATGGAAATTAAGCGCATTATCTTTTTTTTATTTTTTCGTTTTTTGAATGATAAACTAGATGATTTATTTGTTTAGTAAAATAGCTAAACGCGAGCAAAATTTTTGACTTGTTTAATAAACGAGTCGATGTCAAAGTAGTTGCAGCTCTGCTCCAATTTTTGTAACCCGATGAACAAGCCGAGTTCGAACATTTTCAAATTCGGCTCTTTGGAGCACTGTCAACAGAAGGTTATCATTGTGACACGCTTCGAAATTCAGGGACATAAATTGTAAAGACCCGGTATTATTCAAAAAAAAAGAAAAGAGTTTTAATCATAATTTTTTACTTTTTTTATTCATTTTATTGAGACAAATCAGAAGGAAGGGGAAAAAGGGAGGAGGGGGGGAGAAGAAGAAGAGGAAGGAAAAAAAAGAAAAGAAAAGGAAAACGGGTCGGGTCGGGCGGGTTTGAGTTTGAATTGACCCATATTTGACCCGACCCGTTCCAACCCATTTATTATTTGACCCATATTTGACCCGCCCATATTTGATCCGCGACCCGTTTCAACCCGCCCAAACCCGCCCAGACCCACCCATTTGCCACCTCTATACCAAGTCATGAACCAGAGCTAGAAAACAAATGCCGCAATAATAGCTCATAAAACATATAGCCAGACTAGGAGAACCATAAATCAACATAGATAGAACCCCCCTATGAAAAATAATGAATGACTAACAAAAATAGATGCATCAAGGTAGCACACCAAAAAGGACAAGTTCTCGGATATGAGGCTCAAATAATATGACTATATTTAGAAACGCATGAGCAAATTTGTTTGAAACCAAACCATGTATGAATCTGGAAAGAAGTTGTGACATGCGATATGTGTCTACGACAAAGTGAGTGTGTGACATGTCCTAAGATGTTAAGATCACCATTCAAGGATTCGAAAATTCTCATGTATGATTGGACTGTCAAACACTCTCCCCCGAACGAAGTCAAACCAAGCACTCATCGATACGAATTATGTGCCAAGAATAAAGCACAACTCCCCCTCAACTAAGGAACACTCCTCCTCTTCTTATTTTATTTGATTCTAACAATCACAAAAATGTGTTCTCTTTTACTCCATTGCCGTTTGACGCGAATATTGAGAGTAAGAGTACCTCATACCCAATTCCCGGTTACTAGGCAAGTGGTTCAATACAGATGCCTTCACAAGGTCTATCCACTTTTTGACACAAACGCTCAGAGGGAGAATACCTCACCCCAATTGTCCGGTTACTCAATGAACGCCCGGATAAGCATTAAATTCTCACCCAAAACACACAATTTTATTTTTTTTTACAAAAATATCCAATTGTAATACCGTATCCACAAGAAGATGCCAAAACAGTCAATTGCCAAGGAAAAAGTATGAGACATACCCAAGTACATGAGAGTCAACTAGCCTCTTCAAGAAATCTCTCAAACTCTGATGTGTAAAGATGGCGATCATAGAATCTATAAGCATGTCACAGCAAATGTCCAAATGCATCTAATGAGTGGAACCATAAAAAATTGTGCATGCATTCTCAAAGATGGGCATATTAATGAGTTCCATAGCAGACAACTCATGCTCGAAAGGCATGCTAAAAGCAAAAGAAAATCTCCTTTTTTTAAAATTTTTGTTGTTGTTGTTATATATGAATGTTTTTCGAATTTTGCAATCTTATATCAAGAACAAAATCTCTTGGAATTTTAAATAAGGACATAAAAAAAACACAAATATAGCCAAGTGTGGTAAGAACCGAAGCAACAAAAACAACCATAGCTCTAGGTACTTGATAGATAAGAAAAACAACCTCGACTATGAACTGCAAAACCAAACCTTTAAAAGGCAAGGTCAACTCCTAAAATCCTAAAATCTTAAAATCCTAAAATCTTTTTGTTTTTTTTAAGTAAATAGGCCAGAAAAATAATTCAAAAAAAAAACTTTCCTTTTCTTTAAAAAAAAACTAAATGAAACAAGCTAAGAAAGCAAGACCAAGCTTTTAAAAAGCAAGGTAAACTCCTCCGGATAATCCATTGTCATCAAGAGGATTGGAAGGCAAATCTACATGAGTTTTCAAGTCCGTTCTCCTCACCCAAATAAGTCTAGTTTTGACCTTTTCAATTTTTCCAACTTTGGGCACATGTTTAGGAATCACATTGGTAATCTTTCTATAAAGGATCACCCTACGACTAGGTTTTTGGCTTCTATCACAACCATAACCACAAAATTTGTACCTTCCCTCATTGTTATTAACAGGATGATAACTAAGAGGAGCATTAGGGTACCCATGAAGTTTAAGGCAATTTCGCTGAATATGACCCTTCACACCACAAAAATGACACATAGGCACATGCTTGTCATGATAATCATGAGAATACGCTACATGTGTGTGTGAAATATTTGGTGAATGCAACTTTCTACAATGAGGTGATCTAGATTTCATGTGAATAAGATGATCATAACTATCCCTATTGTGAGAAGCATAAACATGATTAGTAATTGAAAAGCCATGGAGTTTGAAGCAATTTGGTCTAATATGACCCATAATACCACAATAATGACAAGTAGGCTTAAACTTGAAAGAGTTTACCACACCACGCTTGGTGGTGGTACTTTTGACCACTGGACATTGTTTCTTTACCTTCGGAGGCTTTGTGCGAGCATGTTTGACATTTTTTTCTTTGACGGGTGACTTGGCTTTGTTGGCCATAAGAGAAGCCGGTGCATTGCTATTCGGCTTGCCGAATATCATTTTTTCTCTTGCCTTTGACTTTAAAGATCCTTCTGCTTTATACCCAAGTCCACCTCTATCCGATGCCACCTTTTGAGATGACAAAACTTCATCTAAAATTTGTGAACCTGCGTTCAATTTCTTAAAAGTAGCATTGGCCTTGTCAAGTTCAACTTGCAATTTTGCTACCTTCGATTCAAGAAGCTCATTAGTCTCAAAAAGGCTATGCATATCATTTTCAAGATTCATATGTTTGCGCTTAAGCACATCAAGTTCATGCAACGCATCAATTTTTTCTTTCTCACATTGTTTTAGCTTTGTGGCTAAACTTATATTAGTATCTTTTTTGAAAGAACGTTTAAATTTTTTTGTAAATAAAGCCAGAGCTTCCACATCATATTTGTCCTCTCCATCACTAGTTTGGTTAGTCTCAACCTCACCAAAAATATTACTTGTACTCACATTATCAGATTTAATGCTATTTGCATCAAAAAACATAGAATAAGCACATGCTACATATTTAGAGTTATCAAAAATTGGAGGTTTGATTTTAAAATTGCCTTCTCTTGGTAAATCCATAATAGCAAAGTAAAAAAAAATTAAGGATCCACTCTAGGAATAAACCCTAATAATATGAGCGACCCGCTCTGATACCAATTGAAAAATCCTAGCTCGCCTAGGAATATTAATATTTGCTATTTTTAATCTCTCCTATTAATTAACCCACCAACAGATAAGAAAATCAATCTCGCAAATGGAAAGCAATAAACAATAGAACACCAAGATATACGTGGAAAACCCTAAACGGGAAAAAACCACGAGAAGGAATCAAGCACTATAAACATTGTGCAGTTACAAGTAATCTTACCTACGATTTGAATCCTCACAACCGAGCCTAAGACCTACTTGCCGAATCCACGTTCACCACACCCAGTGCTTGACCGCCGCTGCCTTGAATCCACACGCCTTCCGAAATACTTCCAGAAATCCACCAGAAGATGATTCAAATAGTTGAATCAAAGATGTGTAAACTTCTTGGAGTTGTCATAGTATATCAATGATCGAAGATCTCATTGTACTCCAAGACTCAAAGTACCGAACCACTTCCAATTTCTGTCCCTTAAAAGTGGCATCTCAACAATGGTTATTTTTCCTTCAATTATTTCATACGGCTGTATGATGTCAAAAAGGGCAACCCTCCTGCTTTCCTTTCTCTCAATATCTTCACCACTTTTTTAGAGACCCATTATAAGAAGTCCTGCAATCTTTTTTATAACGACAATTGAAAGGCTAAATTGCACGATCAATTGGAAAGTTAATCTCGTGATTTTGCCAGTCACCTAGCCAATGATCCGTCTTGCTCTATCTTTCCATTTGTAGTGGTTTCTTCCCTCACATAAATAAATCTTCCCTATTTTATCCGTCTGATACGCTCACTCTCAATTACATAACAAGATTCCTTCCACTCTAATCTTATACAGACTTGCTGGCTTAAAAAATATAAAAAGAAATTACAACTCGATAAAGAATGGAATACAAAAGAAAATGTGTTTTGTCAATTGAATTGCCAAATAAAAGAGACCACATAATTTGGACCTTACAGCCAGGGTGGACTGCGAAGTTCGAATGGTGAAGTTCTCAGAGTACGGCTTCTCGAAGGGTTCAAATATTAGGTACGAACACCTTCCCCTTGAATCTTAGGCTGTTATCCTTCTCGATCGTCCATCCTGGTAGCGCCTTTCCTTCTTGGAGTCGGTACCGGATGAACTCGCAATCTTGCTCAAAGGTTTGGGCAAGTAGGATTTCTTGGTGAAGTGCTGGCTCTGCAACGAGGGCATACAACCGGGCGTTCCCATCCTCTGATGATGGTCGCAAGTTGAACTCGTTGAGAGTGTCCACCATTTCCCATTCCTTGATGGCCCGTTTTGACTTTCTGTGCTCTGTCCTTTCGACTCAGAGCATCAGCCACTACGTTGGCCTTGCCAGGTTGATATTGCAGCGTAAACTTGTAATCTTCCAAGTATTCCATCCAACGGCGCTGCCTCAGATTCAACTCCTTCTGAGTGAAAAGGTACTTGAGGCTCTTGTGGTCGGTAAAGACTTCGAATTTTTCTCCCCACAGATAGTAACGCCAGGTTTTGAGAGCGAATACTACCACGGCCAATTCTAAGTCATGAGTGGGATAATTCTTTTCGTGTGGTCGAAGTTGCTGGGATCCGTAGGCTACAACTTTTTCATTCTGCATTAGTACGCATCCTAAACCATCTCTCGACGCGTCGCAGTAGGTCGTATAATCTACGCCTCGCTCGGGAATGATGAGTATCGGCGCACTGGTCAGTCTCTTCTTCAATTCCTTGAAAGATTTCTCACAAGCTTCATTCCAATCCAACTTCACTCCTTTCTGAGTCAGTCTCGTCATTGTTTTGGCGAGGATTGAGAAGTCTGGAATAAATCTTTGGTAGTATCCAGCAAGTCCTAGGAAACTCCTGATTTCAAATACTGAGGTCGACTGTTTCCAATTCAGTACTTCTTCAACCTTACTTTCGTCCATCGTGATTCCTTCCTTGGACACTACGTGCCCCAAGAACTTAACCACTTCTAGCCAAAACTCGCATTTACTTGCCTTGGCATAGAGTTGGTTATCCAGAGTACTTGTAGTGCTATTCGAAGATGTTCCTCGTGCTCCTCCTTATTGGCGGAGTATATCAAGATGTCATCAATGAACACCACTACAAACTTGTCTAAGTAGGGTTGAAAGATCTTGTTCATGAGACACATGAATACCGTCGGAGCGTTTGTCAGCCCAAATGGCATCACTACAAACTCGTAGTGCCCATATCTGGTGCGAAAGGCTGTCTTGGCAATGTCTTCATCCCGGATTCTAAGCTGATGATAGCCCGATCAGAGATCAATTTTTGAGAAGCATGTTGCCCCTCTCAACTGATCGAATAGGTCATCGATCCTAGGCAGGGGGTACCGGTTCTTGACTGTGACTTGGTTTAGCTTCCTATAGTCGATACATAGACGAAGTGTCCCTTCCTTCTTCTTCACAAATAGTGCAGGCGCTCCCCATGGTGACGTACTCGGCCTGATAAACCCTTTGCCTAATAGCTCTTGCAATTGGGTCTTGAGCTCTTTTAGTTCCGCAGGGGCCATTCGGTACGGGGCCATAGAGATTGGTGTTGTCCCCGGTTGGAGTTCTATAGAGAAATCTATCTCTCTCTGAGGTGGTAAGCTAGGAAGTTCTTCAGGGAAAACATCGGCGTACTCGTAAATGATGTGTGGTAATCCCACTTCCATTCTATCGGCTTCTTCCAATTGGAGACTAGCTAGCCATCCAAACAATTGATTCTGCCAACTTGATCTCCCCGTCATCGAACTTGCCGTTTGTCTATCCCCCTTAAAACGGAAACGAGTCCCTTCTGGGGTATAAGCTGTCACCGTCTTTTGGTGACAGTCTATGATGGCTCGATGTGATGACAGCCAATCCATCCCTAGAATTACGTCGAAATCTGCCATGTCAATCACTCTAAGGTTGCAGGTCAGGCGCAAGTTGGCTACCTCTGGCTCGCACCCTCTACACACTAGACTAACAGCTATACCCCCCCCCCAATGGTGATGATACTTTCGTGCATGTACCTAGGGGTTCCGTTTCTAGTGCTAGAGCAGTTACGCAGGCAGTAGATATGAAGGAATGAGATGCGCCAGAGTCAAACAAGGCTTGTATGCAGGTGCTATATAACAGTAGCGTACCTTGGATCACAGAGGGATCCTGCTCTTGTTCCTCAGTCTGCAGCGCAAAGATACGCCCTCTGGCGTTTTGCTGGTTACGCAGGCAGTAGATATGAAGGAATGAGATGCGCCAGAGTCAAACAAGGCTTGTATGCAGGTGCTATATAACAGTAGCGTACCTTGGATCACAGAGGGATCCTGCTCTTGTTCCTCAGTCTGCAGCGCAAAGATACGCCCTCTGGCGTTTTGCTGGTTTCCCATGAGCTGCTTCCCCTTATCCTGCCCATTCTGCTGCTGCGATGGGCCTCCGAGGTTTTGCTTCCCAAAATCGGACTGTCCAGGTTGTTGGGCCTTCTGATTTCCAAAACTCCCATTTTTCTCCTTCTGAGGTTGGGGGCAGTTGTGCCGGTAGTGACCCATAGCCTGACAGTTATAGCACTACACTGTTGTTAGGTCTCGTCCGCTCCTCCGTTGTCCGCCCTGTCCTGGTGCTGCAGTCTTCCAATGTTGGTTGCCTTGAGGCGGGTTAGAAGGTTTGGTAGGATAAGGTCCATGATTGTTGTTGGATGGTTGGGTTCGGGTTGGCCCGCCGGTGCCGCCGGTCGCCTTCCTCCAGCGGGTTTTAAAGTCAGACTCCCCGCTCTCTAGCCGAAGCGCACACTTTACCACCCCAGCATAGGTGGTGAAAGCTTGAGCTACCACAGCCCTTCGAGCGGTTGTCAGCCTACACTCGAATCTTCTTGCCTTCTTGTCTTCAGTTGCTACAACGGTTGGGGCATAACGGGATAATTCTTCAAATTTGGCCGCGTACTGGGTAACGGTCATCGTTCCTTGTTTCAGATTCATGAACTCTTGTTCCTTGGCTAGGCGGAGGGGCGTGGGAAAGTATTTGTCGAGGAACAGAGTTTCAAACTCAGCGAAGGTCATGGTGGCTATGGCATGGGTCGCCTCTATCAAGTCCCACCAATAGCGGGCTTCTCCCTTCAGTTGGTAAGTGGCTAGGGCTACACGATCTCCGTTCTGGGTAATCCCTAAGGTGTCAAGGATCACCTTGGTTTCCTTCAGCCACATCTCAGCCATAGTGGGGTTGGTATCTCCGTGGAAGGTCGGGGGTCGGCGTTTGCAGAATTCGTTCATCGCTTGTGTTCGGGACATAGGTCCGTCGTGGGGGTTTTGGTTTCGGCGGTTGGCGTTCAAAGCGGCTACGAATGCTTGCATGATTTGGGTTAGGCTGGGGTTCGCGTTAGAGGTTTCTCCAGTTTCGTATCCTAATCCGCTGCGTCGGTTCACCATCTACGAGTAGAAATTGCAAAGGGGGTTTTAGTCTACTTAAACGATTTTCTTTTATAATGGTTTTTCCTCCTAAGGTCGAAAACTTTATAAACAATAGTATGCAACAGTACCTTTTTAAATAAAGCAAGCTTTTCATAGATAAACAAAGAATTACAATCATAAGCATAGAGTTCTACTACAAAAGACAAGTTAAGACATAAGATTCTCCCTAGTACAAGTTGAAATGATCCTACATACTCCTACTACATGGTTCCTTTTGCCTTAGTGTATCACTACGACTTTCGGGACCTTATTCTAATACTACTATTCTACTGACGGGGTGGAACAAGTCCATAGAACTCTCTCAACATCTCCATCCACTCCTTCTCTCTTATTTCGAGCCAACGTTCTCCTTTCCAATGGATTTCCTCTCCTAACTCCTCAAGTGATATGTTCTGAGTCTCCACCTCCATGTGTTGGTCCTCGTTGGTAAGGGGCGCCATTATGACAAACTCGTATAGTTGGTCGCCGGTCTCGGGGTCACATATACCTATGTGAGGTATGGGAGTAGGGCTCTCGGGTGCTAGCAAGGCTTTGTAGTACAACAGGTCTGCTACGGTGGTCTGGGCAGCAAAGGTATAGCTATCCATATCTACAAAGAAAGAAAATTATATATTAGACTTATCAAGGCAAGGCATCAACCTCGTACGAATAGGTATAAAGACAATTACTCATGTACGAACATAAACAGTGATCATGTAATGAAAGAGAAATACAAGTCTTTTATTATCAAACATAGCAATAGTACATCTTAGGAATCATTAGACAAGCTACAATGATCCTAATTTCTAACATCCTACATCCCGAAGGGTTACAACTATTGCTAGGTTTATTTAGGTGCGCCTAAGTGGTATCCTTGGCTTTCACAGGTCCTTTAGGACCTCGTCCTCCTCGAGATTCCCTTCATTTGCAAGGTTTTCTTCCTTAGTCACCTCATTGGCGTCCTTATCGCCATCGACTTTTTCTTCCTCAAAGTTTTGCATTGGGGGTAGGACACCGAAAAACTCATGGAAGGCATATAGGATTGGGAACATTTCAGGAAACCACGGGTCCTCCTCCACGGGAATAAGGGTGTTTTGCTGTACCCTTGCGAAATCTCGTTTTTCGGTGAGTACAGCGGCAACAAAGTCAGGGTGCTCCACTAGTTGGGTTGTCATAGTTTCTATGGCAAATTTGAGTTGATGAGCTCCCGCGAACAGGTCGACCAGGTAACCCAGATGATTCATTTACAAGGAAGGAGTTTTAAACCTCAATTAGTAACGTTTTAAGACAGAGTTTTTGTAAATTACTAAAGAACCTTAAATTTTATCTACGTTCCACATCCGATTCTTGATTTAAGTCATCATCCAATTGTTCGGGAATTCCCAGCTCGGTGGTACTGCCAATTTCCACACCTTGCTTCAATCCAAAGATTGTTTTGTCAGGATTCCACCCAATTTGGGACGGCAAACTTAAACTCCAATTCACGTTTGTGCAACGGTAAAACTATCTTATGGTTCTACCCATTCTACCCATGGCTGAGGTTTGAACCTAAAGCTCTGATACCAAATTGTAACGCCCCCAATTCTGGGTACGTTAAATAGACATTTTTATTGAATTTTAAACAGAGTCTGGCTCGTTATTACATCATAATTCTCACAAGAGTACGTTTATTTAAACAAGGGAGGGAACTAAGGTTCCTAACTACAGCTCCGCCTGCTCTTCCATCCTAGCCAGCTCCTCGGCTCTGAAAGCCTCCAAGGTGTACAGCTCACCCTGTTCATCTATAAGGTCTGACACATTATACCGGCGTCGCCACCAATATAATATGTCAGGATCACCAAAGGGTAACACCGTGAGCTACAAAAGCTCAATAGAATAATCCATACCCACTAACCCTTAACTTATAACAAAAAGGCATATAGACAATAACACATGCTCATTCAACAACATAGTTAATAATTACACATCCACATTCACTATCATACTAACGTTGGTGTCCTTGATTCTCTGTGTTTCTCCTACGCGATTTCTCGTAGACTGTGTCACTGCTTTCCATTTCCTCTTTCCAAAGCAACATTTTGACAGAGGTATTCCATAACTCGCTACCAATGAGGCTACCACGTCCGGCTCCATTGGCAATGCACACAATGGGCTACCACGTCCGGCCACATCGCGGTTTTCACAATCCGTTCAAATCTTGCATTGGCTCCTCCCCATGGATAACCAAGCCCTATTACCAATGAGACTACCACGTCCGGCCCCATTGACAATCTTCACAATGGGCTACCAAGTCCGGCCTCATTGCGGTTTTCAAACACTTTCCTTTATCCAAAACACACCTTTTCCTTAACCACACCCTAGGTGTCATGTCTCTATCTTACTTGGTTTTTGTGTCTCGTTTTCATGCATAGACTCCGCGGTAGGACTTCTTATGACAAAATCATAAATCATTCATTGTAATCTTAAAACTAAACTAGCAAGATCATTCAACTCTATATTAGATGGCATGCTCACATTATTCCATAATCATGCTTAACATTTATCACACAAAATAAAGCATAGTGTCACATGGACGGACACATTTGGAGTGAAAAATCACTTATGCTTTGTCACACATCAAACAAGTAAGGCAAGTAAACATGTATACATGCTCATAACCATCTTAAGATCGAAATACGAATACTTTAGGTCGGGCTACGAACAATTATCTTTCAAAATTCGGTCTTCCTTTTCGAGAAGTTCAAAACAACAAATGTTTATTGAAGTACAATTAACTATACTTAGGTTAGAGTGTAAGGATAATCTACGTATACTTAGGGATAATGAGGATGGAGAATTCTACCGTTCTTCTTGGCGGTTGGTCAGTTTTGAGAGTCGGTCGTCGATTTTGCGAATCGGCGGCGTAACGGCTCCGAATTGCTTCGAAAGGAAGAGGAATGGATTTTTCTCTTCCTAGAAACAACTTTGCTAACTAAACTAGGCTACTTTAAAGATCTAGAGGTGGTTTTGGAGGTGGTTTGGTGGTAGCTCTCAAGAACTTCAAGAACTTTAAAGAAACTTGAACTTTGGAACCAAGAAAGCTTAGAAATTCTAGAGAGAAGTGAGAGCAAGGAGTGAATGTGTGAGTTTGAGCTTGGAATGGCCTCCTATTTATAGGCAAGGCATGCCCCTCTCCCTCTCTCACCCGAATTCTCTCTCTCTCTCTATATCTCATCTTTTTCTCACTTGTCAAGCTTGATTGAAAGCTTGATGGGTTAGGTTATGGGGTTGCTTGCATATCTTCTACCTAGTTCTAGGCATGCATGGCTAGATTTGGTACTTGGAGTTGGTTTGGAAGGATTTGATGGAAGAAAGAAGTGATGGTTCAAAGATTTGGTTGTAAGAGATTGACTAGATTGAATAAGCAACACATGCACACACATCACTCTTTCTCTCTCCCTCTCTCAGCCTCCCTCTCTCTATCTCTCTCGGCCTCTCTCTCTCTCTCTCTCTCTCTTTCTAGTACAATGCATATATATATATATGTGTAAGGACAAGGGTTGTTAGTTGACTTGGAGAAGTGTATAAGATTGGGTTGTAAAGATGTAAGAAGATCATGTACTTCTAATTCTCCCTCATATCTTCCCATCTTTCTTTCTCTCACGAGTACAAGTACTTATATATATATGTATCTTAAGTTGGTAGAAGAGAATCCAAGAATTGGTGCAACAAATATTCTTCTCTCTCTCTCCTATCTCTCTCCCTCTCTCTCGGCCACTCTCTCTCTCTCTCTCTCCCTTGTACTTTGTGTAATATATATAGAAGTACACAAGGTACTATGTAATCAAACTAGATTTTCAAGTCAAGATTTTCTATTAAAATAACCTAATAGGCACATGCACCACCTATAATATTATATTGTGTACTTAGAGAATCTTAGGGTAATATATTATAAGGTACATATATACATATCTTTAAGTATATAAGCACATGGGAAATCTAGGAAGTGACTTGTTTAATCTAGCCTAGTACTTGTTGGTAAGACTAACCTTATTATCCAATGGGTAATATTTTCCCTAGTAGTTATTGACCAATGGTTAAAGAGGTGAGGTAATATGTATTTGAATAATACTTGAAATGACCATATGTCCTTTAGGCATGTGTATATACGTCTATATATATATATAACTATATATGTGTACTTTAACAAATCTAATAAAATATCTTTAATAGAAAGTCTATTGTCCAATGGATAAAAGTTTCCCTAACTTTTATTATCCAATGGATAAAGGTTTCAAGGTGACAAGTATGACTTGAGTGACTAGTCAATGGATACATATATATATATATATATGTGTGTATGTATATGTATATATTAATAATCACCTAGGTCCAAAAGGTTCCTTTAGGGTTCGAAAGGTTCAAAAGGTTCATCTAGGGTTACGAGCATGCAACTAAGTGAATTGGTAGTTAGGTTTCTTCAACTAGTTGGTTAGAAACTAAATAGACTTGCCAAGTAGGATTTCTAGCCAAGAAATATAATTTTAAGACTTGAATCTAATTATGACGGATTATTGGGATTAAAAGGATATTTCGAAAATTACAATGAGATTTTTATTGACTAAAAATCGGAGTTGTTACATTAAGACAATGTGTAGAACATAATTGAATAATGTAGGCAAAAAATACTGAACAAAAATACTTTTTTTATTAAGAAAATCGTGGATGGTACATTATGAAATTCTATAATTAACATGAGTGGCCCAAATGCAGGTTGAGTACATCCTAACTGTAGGGAGGTAGTCCCGAACAGATACAATTAGTGGCTGAACACGTGGTATGCCAGACCGGTGTAATGAGAAAGGTGATATGGGACTACATACAAGATGAACATCGGCGGTAAGATCCGGTAGTACGAGAAGTCACCGGATCTGACATTCTGTTCGGCTGAGATGGGCCAAAGACATGAGAAGTCATTAGTTGGTACAGTCTGTTCGGTTGAAGTATGTGCCGAACAGATAAAGTCATTTGGAAGAACGTAACCTTAAGAGATAAGGCGGTGGGAATGTTCTAGAAAAAGAACCCAATATCCAGTAAAGATAAGAGAGGAGACAGTCCTATGATGGGACGAGTTCCATAAAGAAAAGAGTCCCTATGAGTAAGGGATCTCGGTTGATTGGGCAAGATAATCCCCGGAAAGGCCAGGTTTCCTATACGGGGTAGGAAACCTAGGGCAGCAAGGATGCTTGAAGGACAAGCAAGCATATGTCTATAAATACAAGGTAAACCTAGAGGCAAAAGGTACGCAATAAGTTGCATTCGCTCTATACTTTCCTACTGATAATTAGGGTTTAATACAGTACGAGATACTAACTTAGGGATCA
Organism: Rhododendron henanense subsp. lingbaoense; assembly: GCA_020567845.1. Classification (NCBI taxonomy): domain Eukaryota; kingdom Viridiplantae; phylum Streptophyta; class Magnoliopsida; order Ericales; family Ericaceae; genus Rhododendron; species Rhododendron henanense. Next base: position 30,878,528 of record CM036313.1, on the reverse strand, counting down.
GAGGGCCTTTGCCACGAGAGGCAAAGGTGCGCTCACCCCTTGTCTGTTTTACAGGTTAGGGTTCAGGCGAGGGCATTAGGGTTCCGATTGGGCAGCACGTGAGGAGATGAGATTCAGTGCTGTTCTGGGTACTATTTGTTTTTCTCCACCTACAATTGGCGCCGTCTGTGGGAAACGAAGGAGTTCCCTTTTGAAATACGACCATGGTGGAAGTAGATCCAGTCACACCGCTCGCTGAAAAGAACCAGGCTGGTGGGGGAGGAGACAAATCCACACCAGGTGCTCCGAGAAAGCCTACTGGCGGGCATGGCAAGAGGACGACAAGCAGAGACCCTCTTACCATCCTAGATGACGCCAAGAATAAGGAGGGCAAAACGGCTACAACCTCCACGCGAAGGAGCAAATCCCATAAGAGGGGAGAGTCGGTTGCACATTCAAAGAGTGTGCATAACAACGAGGACATCCTCGACAAAAAGAGGCAGGAGGTCGAGGAATATGCTCGATTAATTCGAAAAAGGGAACACGAAATCCGGGAGTTAGAACGGATCCGAGAACATCCTGAGGACTCTGGGCTTTCACGAGGACATTCCAAAGAGAACAGAGGGGCTATTGTGACGTATAAGCAGCTCCCTTGCAAGGAAGAAGCAGGAGTCCTGCTCCAAGGAAGAAAAGAGCTTCTTCACGAAGGAAGGGAAGCAGAAGCCCGAGCAGGAGTCCCGTCAGGAAAAGATCTGCTCCACGAAAAAGGAGAAGTAGGAGCTGAAGCTCCTCGCCTGAGGAAAACACTCGCAAACACCATAGGGATAGGTACGAGAGACCTGATTCCCATTGGAATAAGACTGGGGCTCGAAAGACCAAAGAGAGTGGAGAAGGGGCCATGTCTGCACGAGAAGTAGCAAGGGAAGCCCTAAGTAACATAACAGCTTCCCCGTTCGCAAGGAGGTTGCGGGATGCACGATTACCTAGCAGAGTGAAGCACGGTACATTCATTCTGTATGAGACAGATGCGGATCCCGTTGCTCACATATAGCATTATCAACAAGCTATGTTTATGCATGATGGGGATGATGCCATCATGTGCAAGATGTTCCCGTCCAGTTTGGGAAAGATTGCTCTGTCTTGGTTCCATAAATTGGAACCACGTTCCATACGTGATTGGGCCCAACTAGCGGAGGAGTTCACCGCTCGGTTTTTGACAAGTAGGAGGGCCCCTAAAACATTCAAAAGCCTCTCCACGATGAAGCAGGGGGAAAGCGAGCCGATCAGGGACTTCGCTAAAAAGTATTGGGACACTTTCAATGAGATTGACAGTTGTAGTGAGGAATACGCAATTGCTACGTTCAAGACTGGTCTACCTGTTTGGGGGGAGTTACGACGATCATTGAACATGCATCTTGTGCAGACTTTAGCAAGGCTGATGGAGCGAATAGAGCAACACGCCAGAATGGAAGATGACATACTCCGAGAGGATGGTAAGGTCATAGCCGAACAGCCAAAAACTCCAGCAAAGAGGGTAGATAAGCAAGAGCCCAAGACCTATAGAGAGAGGAAAGAGTATGGGCAGGCTAAGAAAGAGCCATACAAGGAAAAGCAAGCACCTGATCCTAAGTCCTTCTTTTCAATTACCACCGTTTGGAAGGAGCCCATCTATAGGATTCTTTATCGAATAAAGAATCAGCCTTACTTTAAATGGCCCCTAAGTCTAGGAGGAGATAAGGATGCAAAACGTGCTACGAACCAGCACTGCAGTTACCACAAGGATTGGGGCCACATGACTGAGGATTGTGAAATGTACAAGAGACATCTCGATGATTTAGTCTCTCGCGGTTACCTTAAGGAATTCATTCAGGAAGATCCCAAAGATAAAGGGAAAGCAATGGGGTGATCCATATGATACATGGATTGGCTACACCTTATACGAGGAATGAGGTGAGGCTACTCCAAAGGCAAGCCAAGCATGACCAGCATGTTATGCGATTGGGGAACAAAAGAGGGTGAGAGAATGACATGTCCAACGAGGGAATAGTTTTTACAGACGAGAATCTGAGAGAAGTCCAGATACCCCACAACGATGCATTGGTCATAACTCTACGAATTGAGGAATATGACATTGAGAGAATCCTGGTGGATTCAGGGAGCTGTACAGAGGTGTTGTACTACGATGCATTCAAAAAGTTGGGGCTGAAGCAGACAGATTTGGAACAATCTATTACATCCTTGGTTGGGTTTGGTGCAGGAGCAGTTTGGCCCCTTGGAAAGGTGACGCTGCCTGTTTGGGCTGGATTAGTGGTCTTAGGAACTGATTTTTTGATTGTGGATGTCCCATCCTCCTATAATGCAATTATAGGAAGGACGTGGTTGCATAAGATGAAGGCTATTTCCTCTACCTATCACCAGATGGTGAAATTCCCAGGGTCTAACGGGGTTGAGAAGATTAGAGGGAATCAAAAAGCAGCGCAACAGTGCTTGATCTCCATTATCAAGAAAGTTCCAAAGGCCCATCAGGTTCACATAGTAGAAGTACCCGATCAACCGACTATCGAGGATGTCGGAAGAGATCCAGCGGAGAAGGTAGTGGAAGGCCTAAAGAAGGTACAGATCAACGAGACTAATCCTGAGAAGTATTTTCTGATTGGGGAATCATTGCCAGCCAGAGAAGAGGCCGAATTGGTTCACTTCTTAAAAGAACACGTTGATGTGTTTGCTTGGACACCAGAGGAGATGCCTGGGGTAGATGAAAATATTATCTGCCACCACCTAAACGTTGATCCACAGCATAAGCCTGTTATTCTAAAGAAAAGAAGGGCAGCTGTTCAGCATGTTGACGCTGTTATTGAAGAAGTGGATCGTTTGTTGGAAGCAAAAGCAATACGAGAGGTCTACTACCCAGAGTGGCTATCTAACACTGTGGTTGTAAAGAAGAAGAATGGGAAATGGCGTGTCTGTGTGGATTTCACAGACTTGAATAAAGCATGTCCTAAGGATAGCTTCCCTCTTCCGAGAATTGACCAATTGGTCGACGCCACTGCTGGATATGAACGGATGAATTTCCTCGACGCGTATCGGGGATATCATCAGATTGCCATGTTTGGGCCTGATCAAGAAAAGACTTCTTTCATTACACCACGAGGGTTGTACTGTTACAGCGTCATGCCTTTTGGGTTGAGGAATGCGGGAGCAACTTACCAGAGGCTGGCGACGATCATGTTCAAAAAACTTCTTGGCAAGACTATGAAGGTATACATAGACGATATGGTGGTCAAAAGCAGGACCCGACTGGGGCATATAGTGGATTTGAAAGAAGCCTTTGAAATCCTGAGAAAGTACAAGTTAAAACTCAACGCCTCGAAATGTGCGTTTAGGGTTGGTTCTGGAAAATTCCTAGGCCACCTGGTGACTCTGAGAGGGGGATTGAGGCAAACCCTGATCAAATAACGGCCTTGCAAAGGCTACAAAGTCCCAAAACAACAAACGAGGTCCAGAGGCTAACTGGAATGGCTGCAGCCCTCAATAGATTCATCAGCCGTTCAAGCGATAAATATAGGCCCTTCTTCCAGTTGTTAAAGAAAAGAGAAGGATTTGAATGGGGAGCAGAGTGTGAGCAGGCATTCCAAAACTTAAAGAAGTATTTGGCTCAAGCCCCTTTTCTGTCAACTCCAGACCCAGGTGAGACTTTGGTTTTATATTTAGCAGTTTCTGAACATGCTGTGAGTGCAGTTCTGTTAAGGGATAAGGGATCCGAGCAAATCCCAGTTTATTACGTGAGCAAAACACTCCTGGACGCAGAGACGAGGTATCTACCCCTCGAAAAACTGGTCCTTGCTTTGAGGACAGCAACAAGAAAGTTGCCTCATTACTTCCAGAGCCATAAAGTCGTGGTCTATACTGAATTTCCGTTGAGATCACTGCTGCGAAAGGCAGATTTCTCTGGACAGATCTCAACTTGGTCTGTTGAGTTAAGTCAATATGATATTGACTTCCAGCCGCGCACTGCGATAATGGGCCGAGTATTGGCAGATTTTGTGGCGGAATTCTCACCAACAGTAGCACCTCAGCGCCCTGAGAGAAAGGAACATAAAGTTAAACCGTCAAAAAGGAAAGGTAAGGCGCTTGCCGAACAGGACCCTTTGGAGTGGAAACTATTCATCGACAGTTCTACATGTAACACTGGTTCTGGTATTGGTATTGTTTTGTTCCCTCCCGGAGGGGAGATGGTGGAACTGTTTGTTCGGCTTGGCTTTAGTGCATCAAACAATGTGGCGGAGTACGAGGCCCTACTGGTCGGCCTCAAAAGTGCAAAGACTCTGAAGGTGAAAAAGATCAGGGTTTATTGTGATTCACAGCTCGTAGTGAACCAACTGTCCGGGGAATATGAGGCCCGAAATGAGAAAATGGTAGCCTATGTAGAGGCAGCCAGAGGTTTGCTTGATACATTCGAGAGGGTATATATTGAGCAGATAAGTTTCGGACAGAACTCCCACGCAGATTCTTTGGCTTGGTTGGCTGCAGCTGTTCCGACTGAGTTCAAGAGAAAAGTAGCAGTTGACTACTTGACTGAGCCGGGCATCAGCAAAAATATAGAATTGGTCTTGGACGTGAACCAAGGACCAAGTTGGATGGATCCAATTGTGGAGTTTTTACGAGATGAAATACTCCCTTCAGATAAGAAAGAAGCACATAAGATCAAAACCAAGTCTGCAAGATTTTGGCTGTCCCCTGAGGGGAAGTTGTATAGAAAATCCTTCACTGGACCATATTTGCTTTGTGTACACCCCGAGATGGTGCAAAAGTTTCTCCATGAGATTCACGAGGGAACATGTGGAAGCCATGCTGGTGGCAGGTCTATTGCCCACCGAGCAATCACCCAAGGATACTGGTGGCCGCATATGCAAGAAGATGCAAAGGTTTATGTTAAAATTTATGAGAAATGTCAGAAGTTCTCACCTATGATAAGGACACCAGCCGAAGATCTGGTGCCCCTCACAAGCCCTTGGCCGTTTGCTCAATGGGGCATGGACATCGTGGGTCCACTCCACAAGGCCACTGGGAATCGAAAGTTCCTACTGGTAGCCACAAATTACTTCACAAAGTGGATTGAGGCAGAGCCGTTGGCCAAGATCACTGAACCAATGATAGAAAGGTTCGTTTGGAAGAGTATTATCACTCGTTTTGGGGTCCCCTATTCTTTGATCACAGACAATGGGGCACAGTTCCAAAAGAAGTTTAAGACTTTCTGTTCACAGTATGGAATAAGGAACTACTATTCAACCCTAGCTTACCCTCAGAGTAATGGGCAAGCAGAGGCTTCCAACAAAACCATTCTTGATGGGATCAAGAAAAGGTTGGATAAGGCAAAAGGGAAGTGGCCTGATGAATTACCGCTTGTGTTGTGGGCGCATCGCACAACACCTAGGAGGTCTACGGGGGAGACCCCCTATTCTTGGCTTACGGTACAGAGGTAGTCATCCCACTGGAAGTTGGTCTCCTAACAAACCGAACTGCTTTGGTTGAGAGTGGGGGCAATGACAGGGCCCTTGAGGTTGAACTCGACCTGGCCGAGGAAAGGAGGGAAAGGGCTCTGGTCCATCTAGCCTCATACCAGGAACAGCTAATGAAGGGCTACAACAAACATGTTCACCCTCGAGAATTTGGTGTTGGAGATCTTGTGCTTCGAAAAGTACTTGGCAACACCAAAGTGGCTAACGAGGGAAAGTTGGGAGCTAACTGGTAAGGCCCGTATCAAGTAACTGAAATTGTGGGCATTGGGGCTTATAGATTGGCAGACCTGGACGGGAACCCGGTGCCAAGGCCCTGAAACGTCCATATTTTAAGAAAGTTCTTTGTTTAAGGGGCTTCGGTTTATTTATTATTCTGTTTTAGGATCATGTGTTTGTGTAGGAATTACGAAAAAATTCCTTTGTTTTTACTTCTGTTAGTTGCAAGGGGTACGCGTAACGCCCTCTTGAGTTCAAGAACTATGAATAAAAGTTATGTTTTCTGCAACATATTGATTTTTCAGAAATTTTGTTTCCTGTATTTTGTGGTTGTTTTTTATAAATACGAACAATGGCCTAGCTGTCCCTTCTTCGTATTGGGGAGCAGGTAATAGGGATGAAAGCCTTATAAACGTACGAATATACGTATTAACTGTCTAAACACGAAAAAGGACACTTGGACCATACAAGTACGAGAGGAACTTGTATGTACGGATTGCTAAGTATGACAAAACTTAACATTCTGTTCAAGTACGAAAAATTGCTAAGTACGAGAAACTTAGAATAGGTACGAAATGCCTTGCAGCGTACAAAAATATTGTATGCACGGATTGCTAAGAACGACAAAAACTTAACAATCTGTTTAAGTATGAGAAACTTAAACACGCATGAATAAAGTGATTCCAAAGTATGAAACACTTGGGAACTAGACATAACGAAATTATGTCTGCAAATGATTGACTAGGTATGAATAAAGCTGGTATTGGATATTGTGTGAATAAAAATATTAGATTACACAAGCATGTAAAACATTTATATTGCATACGTGTATATGCACAGATTCTTCTTGAGTACGATAAAACTTAAAATTTCTGGTTAAAAGTATGAGAAACTTATGAGCAGGAACGAAATACTTGCTTCTTTCCTAAAAGTATGAAATACTTAGATAATAGACATAAATACATCCATATTTGACTAAGTACGAAATACTTAGAGATCAGTTTAAAGATAAGAAACTTGAAACAAGTAAACATGCGAACAGATGTTCCCGAAACTCGAAGAACAAAATAGTTTATGGCCGTGAAAGGCCGAGCAAAAAACATACTGTTGTGCCACGAAGGGCCAAATACCTGTTTTATCTTGAGTATGTAACTAATGTTGCCACACAGGGCTAAAAGGCTACGGCCACGCAGGACCTACCAAAAATTGTTCATGAAATTGAGAAGTACTTACCGATCAGTCAAGGGTCTGGACCTCTGGGGGGGTATCGTTTGAAACCTTTGCAGTTGTGCTACCCCCAGCAGTCTGTCCTTCCAGGTTGATTGGCTCGTTGGCTGCCTCCACGGGTCGTGATTGTTCGAGGTGTGTTGTGTTGGGTTCAGACTCCATCTGGATTTCTTCATCAGCATCTCCAAATTCATCGATCGCTCGGTCGATGTCATCCACTGGAGGCTCATCCAAAGCAGCAACGCGTTTGCTCGGCAGATCATTTTCTACCCAGAAAGGAGAATCTTCCGCAGTCCCAACCTTGGTCAAACAAGCCTCCCAGCTAGCAACCCAGATCTGATCCTGGATGGCAGGCATCTGTTCCACATAGCTCGCTGTTGCAGCGTCAAAGCCTTTCTGGTATCCATCTTCGAGGGCTGCCTTCTTGGTGCTGTCAATCTCAGATAGCGCCTGGCGAAGGTTGTCTTCAGCAGCATCAAGCTTTATCTTCATCCCATCAACTTCCAGCTTGGCTTTATCTCTCTCTCTCTCCAACCTAGAGACTGATCGAATCAGGCTGGTATTCTCATTCAGCAGTCTGATTCTTTCAGCCTCTGCTTCATGGAACCTCTGGCCCAATGTGACCATCTTTTGGATGAACTAAAGGAATGATAAATATAGTTTGCAGTTAGATATATTTAATTACAACGAGAAAGGTGGAACTTAAAGTAGAGGTAACGATTAAGATTACCTTAATTCCACTGACGAGTCCAATGGATACAAGTCGATCAGAAGATGTTGAGGATTCCTTTTGCATGTCCACTTGTAGCAGCAAACCTTGAGCAAGGGCCATCGCAGTCTCTGTAGAGCTCGCACTGTCCCCAACATTTACTGGACGGTCACCCCTTGTAAGATGAGGGGCCCAGGCCTCATGGATTACTTGGGTGATCGGAGAGGGGGTCTCTAGACTCGAAGCAGCAACTTGTGCATCTGAGGCCCCGACTTCTTGATGCTTAGGGCGTTTGTCCCGATGGGCATCAGTAGCCTCAAGGGAACTGTCTTGATCCCAAGGAGAGGAGGAGGATCGCGTTGAAGGACCTCTAGTACGACGAGGTGGCGGGGGAGCATGGCCAGTGGATGCCACCCTGCCCGGGGCACCACGTCCCCGTGAAGAAATAGTGAGAAGAGTGCTAAGGTTCAGTGGTTGATGAGACATGGTACCTGAGCCTGGAGGGGATCTCATATCCTGAAGAGGATGATTGACTTGTGTCTTGTTGAGGGGCTGACTGTTCGGGCTGTTGTTGAGTAGTGGCCTGTCTACGGGCGGATCTTCTGAGCACCACTCACGGTAATGGGATGCCCTCAGAAACTGGAACATCTCCTAGCTGTCCGGCGATTGTCACTCCAGCATTGGGTCTTGGAATCCTAGGCTGGGGAGCAGTCGAGGTGGAGGCGGCACTAGTACTAGGGTTGGCAAGCCTTCTGTCTGTAAAACCTCTGTATGCAGGGTCATAGCCTAGCAAGACGTTTGCATCACAACCTCGACCAGCTGTCCGTGTCCCAGGTACGCCTGTGTATTTGAGGATCTTGTTGATTTCAGCTGTTCGGACGTAGCTGGGTTCACGTCTGGGACACTTGTTAGCGTTATCAGCTGCAGAGTTAAAATGAGAAGTGTGAGTTAGAAACACAATGAAGATATGAGAACACAGAAAAAACAAGAATTATGAAGCAAATTAGGAGCATACGTGGGTAGCCCCATATGTGGGGGCAATGAGAGCCCACTACTTGGCCATCTCCCCCTGTGACTCGAAGGCGCCAGTGACATAGAGGAAGTCCATTTCATGATCACGGGCAGAATCTGGCAGGTTAAGCACGAGACGCTTTTCTGTTTTCTTACTTTGAAATAGTAAGTATTATACTGAGGGTTTAACATGATGCTATACCACCATTGGATGTCCCAGATTCCTATTTGGGTTCCTAGAATCCTATTCAGGGCTACAACCCCCATTACTAAATGAAGAAGTTTGTGGAGACTTGCATGGGAGTGAGTCTATACCAGTTAAGCACTCGACGAAGTAGTGGGTCAAGGGGGAAACGAACTCCTCCCTCAACGATGGCCACGATGGGAATACACATTCTGTCCCATGATCCAGCGTCCCTATCTGCCCCCAATGGGGCGAGCTCGAGCCCTACATTTTCTGGAATGTTGTAATCTGTCCTAAAAGTTGCCATTGCAGCGGGGGTTTCACAAAGTTTCCTAAATTTACCAAGCTTAGGGCTACTAACATCCTCGTTTGCCATGAAAATACTCAAGGAAAACTACGAAATCAGAGATTGAGTATGAACAGGACCCTAGGAAATAACAAATCTGAGAAAGAGATCCCAGAACGAAATCGAATAAAAAATGAGGAGAGGATGAGAATCTTACAAAAGATGTCGAGAGTTTTTCTGAGTTGCAATCGAGTTTGCAGGCGGCGGCGATGGCGGACTGAAGGTAAGCGGTTTTCGTCTGGTGTTAGAGAGAGAATGGGATTCGAGTTCTCTTTTGGGTGGAAAACCCAAAAAGATCCCTTTTTGGGGTTTTAGTAACGAGGGATGGAGACGTTTCGTCTCCGCTTACGCCGTTACATGAAAAGTAACGTTCAAACTGTGGTTTGATGGACGCCGTTCTAACGACGTTAGACGAAACGTCAGTTCGAATTAAATGAAAGGTGTACGAAACGTGCCATGTGGAGTCATTACTTCGAAAAAGTAATGATTAAACTGCCAAAAGACATCAATAGGGACCCAATGACTATGTCTGCACGGGATCCGGTTTGTTCGGCCTTAGGTTCATATTTTTAGCTTTACTCATCATTCTCGAGCAGTAGTAATGAGCAAAAGCTGTGGAGCAATTGTAGAAAGGTAGTCCCGAACAGATACAATTAGTGGCCGAACACGTGGTATGCCAGACCCGTGTAATGAGAAAGGTGATATGGGACTACATACAAGATGAATGGCGGCAGTAAGATCCGGTAGTACGAGAAGTCACCGGATCTGACATTCTGTTCGGCTGAGATGGGCCAAAGACATGAGAAGTCATTAGTTGGTACAGTCTGTTCGGTTGAAGTATGTGCCGAACAGATAAAGTCATTTGGAAGAACGTAACCTTAAGAGATAAGGCGGTGGGAATATTCTAGAAAAAGAACCCAATATCCAGTAAAGATAGGAGAGGAGACAGTCCTATGATGGGATGAGTTCCATAAAGAAAAGAGTCCCTATGAGTAAGGGATCTCGGTTGATTAGGCAAGAGAATCCCCGGAAAGGCCAGGTTTCCTATACGGGGTAGGAAACCTAGGGCAGCAAGGATGCTTGAAGGACAAGCAAGCATATGTCTATAAATACGAGGTAAACCTAGAGGCAAAAGGTACACAATAAGTTGCATTCGCTCTATACTTTCCTACTGATAATTAGGGTTTGATACAGTACGAGATACTAACTTAAGTATCGGAGGGCCTTTGCCACGAGAGGCAAAGGTGCGCTCAGCCCTTGTCTGTTTTACAGGTTAGGATTCAGGCGAGGGCATTAGGGTTCCGATTGGGCAGCACGTGAGGAGACGAGATTCAGTGCTGTTCTAGGTACTGTTTGTTTTTCTCCACCTACACTAACTACTGCACTCTTGTTCTTCGTCGACAGTAATTAAACCATTACTATATATTTGCACTAGGAATCATAATAGAAAAAAGAAAGAAGCTACAAGCTACTAGTAACTAACTAATTAAGTAACAAAACTAAATAGATGTTACCAAACGGTAATGCAAATAAAAGTTGGCTCTCGCACTATTGAACTTCATTGTTATGAGGGGAACTTAAAATTTTGGGGGAGATTGGAACTTTATTTTTATTTTTGTAATTTAAATGCTATAAGAACTTGAGAGTTTTAGGGGAGAAATTTACGTGTAGTATTGTGAATAGTGTGTAACATTGCTCCAACAAGGGCCTCCAAGAATACTCAACAACCTCTCGAGTACATAAACCTTTCAAAGGAGGGAGCCGTGATTTGAACTTTTTAAGAGGCCGGTCAAATAAATTACTACTACTTGTGCAATACTCCTTTCAGTTGAAAACTGTAAACTTTACCACTTTGAGTCATATCGCATGCGGACTGGTAATGGGCCTAGGAATTCTAATTTGGCCCGAGACTTCCGAGCCTAAGTCTTGGACCCAGTCTAAACCTGATCAGTAGGCTTAGCCCAACAGGATGGCCAAATATTCTTAGGAATTCGCAAAAATGTAAAAGTTGAAGGCTTGAGACAAAGCTGAGTTTCGAGGCTCTACCTTTGGATAATAATTAGATGATGCGTTAGAACTTTGAACCAAGATCGAATTCTGGATATTGGACTGGCGCAGGATTTTTGTATCAGCTCGATGGGCTTGATACTAAAGAATTCTGGGCATTGGTGCTTGCCAATTCTACCAATGGCGACTCTTTCTTTTTCTTTATTAAGTAGAAGTATCTCTTTTTCTCGTAATACCGGTCGATTTTGATTTCAGAGAGCTCAAATGTCCATACTGTAATAATACTGATTTAAATTGAGGCATAAAACACCAAATTTGCTTAACCAAATACCATCGAACCATAACCAAAACCGCTACAACTACAACAAGCTAAGTTAATTATTTGTAGTTAAGAAGTTCCCCCAAACATATTTGTTAAGATAGTGCATATAGTATAACTATAGGAACCAGGGGCCGTGCTGTGCCCTCCAAGGGACAGCACGGTGCTGTCCCGGCTTTGCGAGGTCCGCTTAGGTCTCGTTTCGATGATCGGAAACGTTCACATTGTAGAGCTCATCAAGTAGAACAATTTTACGAAATATCAGCTCGATTGGACATCATTAAGTGCCTGATTCGAACACATACAACTTGCTAATAATGGAATCAATTGGATTTGATCCAGTGTTTTAGATCCATTCTTTTTAAAATAAAAATGTTTCAATCAGGCACTTAATGATATCCGATCGAGCTGATTTTTTACATGACTATTCTACTCGACAAGCTCTACAAAGTGAACGTTTCTGATCATCGGAGCAAGACCGAAACAGGCCCCGCAAGGGCGGGACAGCACCGTGCTATCCCTTAAGGGCATAGCACGGCCCCTCAGTCCATAACTATAACTCATTCATATTACGGGCATCCAATGATTGTTTCCTATAAGAGATGTAAAGAGTTTTTCTCTCTTAACAAAAAGAAAAAGGCAACTATCTCTTGGACTTTGTTCTCCTTTGAAATCTTGAACACGTCCATATTGAAAATTTTAAGGATCTTGAATGACGCTTCTTTCTCTACTTATCAATAATAGGAAAGGTAAGCGTAGAGAAGCTCATTCCATACATCAGGAACTCCAGGAAGACACCAATGCCCACAATCCGAGTAACTCCGAGGGTTCGATAATTGCTCTTCAGTTAAATTCACCCATTGCTTTCTATAAATAGATGGATGCCCGTCTTTTCGATACTCGGAGAGTTGGGTTATGTTGAGAATATGCACCTTCATACCTCTCACTTCCAATACATCAATTGTTTCCTCCACCACTTGCATCATTTTGGGATTTGACAAGGTTCCCGAATACCCCTCCATGAGTATTGGCTCAGTTTCATTGTAACAGTTTTGGTTTGCATCCATTCCCCATTCTTCTCCCCTGCGAAAGCACATGAATTTGTCTATTTAAGATCCGTAGTTTGAGAAGAAAGTGATGTTCTCGAATAATTGTACTCGAGATGTAGAAAAAGTTTGTCCAAATTGCATTGATACTGCATTCGCACTACCAATGTGTCGCCATCGCGACTTAATGCAGTGCTTTATATTTCCTCCTAGAATTTTGATCCATAGTTTCCTAACAGAATCAGTTGGTTTGGCCTATCAAATCACAATCACAAGTTCTAACCCGGTCATGGACAATGTTACTCACACAACAATTCAAACACAACAACTTACACAACCTCTCACATACATGTGGGGCCCACACATGTAGTGTGTGTGGAGCCCACATGTATATGAGAGGTTGTGTTTGGTGTTGTGTTTGGATTGTTGTGTGAGTATCATTTTTGATGTTGATATTCAACATGCCTGACTTACACCTAGTCCCCTTCAACATGCCTGACTTACACCTAGTCCCCTTTAACTGGGCCGGCCAGTCCAAGGATGGAACCATGGAGATCTAGTGGCGGCGGTCGTCATGACAAGAATTTTAATTAGAAATTGCAATTATTATATGTATAAAAAAAAATTATCCCCAACATATATAGTCTCGCTCGCTACATTTTTTTCTTTATTTTTTGTTATATACTAGTCCTAAATCTTCTTCTTCTTTCTTTTTTTTTCAAGAAATGAGACCCAAAAAAGTATTCCAAAACTAAATTCAATGGGCCAAAGTGTGAAATAATATAAAAGATGAGGTATAATTAAGGAAAAAAAACTCCACACTTTAACCCTAAACAACTTAAACTAAAAAATTAAAGTTAATCTTTTTTCGTACTCCTTGTGCAAATGACAAATATCATTTACTATAGTTTTTTGTTATGTTATTTTAATTTTTTTGTAGAGTCGATGACTATTAATATTGTAATTCATCTTTTTATTTTTTTTAGTATACATTTCGCCACTGCTAGGATAAAATCCTGATTCTTTTCCTGCCGGCCACTAAAATCGTACGTATGGATACCATCCTTAATGTATATTGGTTCGTTTCTTTGTCGTTCCTCATCTTCCACAAAATCGATCCTCTTTGACTGGACAAATGTGGAGCTCAGCATGTCTAGAACTTACAGGAGAAGAGTTTTTTTGCTCATACAAGCAGTATTATGGAGTATATAACTAGCTGGAAACTCTCTAGCTGGCTACCCTTGCGCATCTTTCATCTGAAAGCCAAGAGGTCAATTCTCAACCTTTGGCTGAGTGTTGATTATTTTCCTCATTAGTTGGTTATTTCTCTCTTTCATGGGCTTATTTATTCGGCAAATTGTGCACATATTTTGCACGGGAGCTTTTGTCGTTGGACTTCTCATGTCATTCATTGGCCAGTTTTTGTACTCCATAAAGCGATTTCATACCAGTTGAGGAAAACATGAAAAGATGAGATGGCGGAGATATAATTATTCTTGTAACCTCAAGGCATTCTAACCGGCCAGTTGAAATCAAAACTGCAAGTAATAGAAAACATACCGAAGGTGAGCCGGTGACAAGCTAACAAAGAACAATTTGGTCTTGGTACGATTAACATGGGCCTCCAACCAATCTGCCCAAGTCTTCAGACCCATTTCATATCTCGTAACCATTTGTACGTCAAATGTTTCATTGGATTTCTCGGATAATCCCCACCTAATCATCAAAGTTAATACAATAAAAGATTACCTATTTAAGGCAACTGATTCTCTTCAGTAAATACCTATCTGATATATCGAGTAAAAGAATCAATGTGTGGCTTACAAACTTTCTTGCAGATTTTGGATTGTTAGAATATTGAATATGAGATTCCAGTGATCAAATGGTTTGAATATGTACTTACAAGACCTTAATTTTCTCCTCAAGCCACCAGATATAGGAATCAAAGATTAGTATATCTGCATCAATCCAGTGTCGTGCATGATTTTCAATTGCCTCAATTCTGACCGTCCGATATTGTACATGATGGTGGAATGGATCATCACAGTTAGATTCAACCAGAAATGGAGCCCAATAGAAATCAATGGAAGCATTGTATTCCTTCATCATGTAAAGAACCAATTAGCCTTTACATACGAAGATTACAACCAGGATTTAAGAATTTAATTCAAAAGAGAGAAGACTTGGTGTTAACGCTTATCTCATTTATTTAGGTCTATGTACGTAATTTGGACCATTCATCTTAGACGTTTATTGAGGCAATCATCTATGTAGAAAAATTCGAATTACTGGACTTTAATTTTTGAATAAAATCATCCTACAAAAACGTGTTTTGCTTGGATTTGATTCCTGACTCCAGCCCTGTTTTTGTTTGTACGGTCATTTTGATGAACCCTACTTGAAAAATTATTTGTATAATCGGAACGGCCTGAGTATGACTACCAGAGACAAGCCTGATCCAAACTAAAATGTCGAATTTGGACTCACAATTGCGTTGAAGGTGAACAAGGAGCCATTGAAATGGGTGGACTTGGACTTGAGCCCAGGAGGGATGGAGGACTCGACAAGGCATACCAGTGAAACCCATTGGTTCCTATTCAGTGAATCTCCCACGAAAACAAGCCTCTTCCCCCTTAGCTTCTCTAGCAAAGCTCTGGCATCGAACCTTTTGTAGCAGAAGAAAAGACAAGTACGTATCAAACAAAATGGCATTCAGAGAGAGAGAGAGAGAGAGAGAGAGAGAGACCTGGGAAGATCACAATCATGAGGTTGCCATCTCCATTGCTGATACTTCAAGTCCTTTCTCCCAAACTTGTCACAAGCAAAGTCATCAAGCATGAATTGACACTTTTGCCCCTTGTACAGCGGGTAGGACTTGTTGTCAAAAACCCATTTGCCTGAAAACAAGTTGCAGCCCTGCAACAAGTTATTGCTACTTGTTTCGTCTCCAACAATATTCCATTTTCTTTCTCCTTCGTGATAAGTATATGTGATGATGATTAAAGCCCCAATCAAGAGGGCTATAAGGGAATGGAACCTCCATCCAATTCCCCTAGTTGATACCAGACCTAGTGCTTGCTCTGTTTTCGTCATTTACTTCAGCTCCCTCTGGTTAATCTTGGCAGGTTATTTAGATGAATGGAGGAGCAGTTGGCTAATTTGTGATAATTGTGGGTAGCAGTTAGTTTAGGTGAAGCATTATGTTTTGGAATGTGCTTTTTTTGTGACTTTCATCACTCTGTTGACCTTTTTTCTTTATTCTTTTCTTTTAAAAATAAAAATCTGGACTGAATTGGATTGCACCGTGTAGTTAATGAAAATCCAATCACCAGAGATTCCACTTTTATGATTGAAGGTGTTTCTTCGTCGTATAATTTTGTTTTTTTGAACATCAGATAATGCCTCAAAGACTACAAAGCAAAAAGAGACTCCAGCCCAGCGGGTTAGCGACCCTGTTAGAGGGAAGAACCCCTCTTTAAGGGCACAGAACCGGTACAGCTACTTTGTTTGCACTTCCGCAAACCCATCCGAACGCACCGCAAATTCCCGAATGTCTTCAACTAGAGCATCAACTTCCCACGGAGGAACTAACTCAGACACGCTAAGAGCAATGGAACTCAAGCGATTAATGTGAGGGAATATCTTTGGCGTCGCATACTTGAGCAAGTATGAATAACTGTTAGGAATTACATATCGGTAGCCTTCTAATATAATTAGTAATTACATTTGTCTTTTAAAAATGATTTTTTAACATAAATGTCATTTAAACCTCCAAAAAATAGAAACATAAATGTCATTCACTATGTGGCTACTCAATGCCCCACTAATTGAATTTTTTTCCCGTAAATATGAACTTACCAAATTAAACCTAAGGTAGGCTAATGTCAGAACAACCGCATTGTGCAATCCAAAGCTAGCTGCAGACAATCCCCTTAGTTTTAATTAAAACCAACTATATCAATGGAAATATCATTCAGAGTTTTTTTTGGCACCAGACCCCTTTAGAGCCGCAGGAGTATTGATGTACAACATATTTGGATGTTGGATGTTTCGTAAACGCTCTTATCGATATTTGATTGAATTTACAGAGACTCAAAACAACATATTTTAAACAACATGAGCATCTATCTTTGTGGGATCCAAGACGGGTCCCAAAGACATATGTACGCGGGTTATGTATCCCCTCTATGTACCCATAGTTGCTTTGGATCCGACTGTTATGCTCCCAAGTGGTAAGTTAAAGCATCCAATTTAAAATCAATTGGCAATGAGAAGATAGGCCGCGCCCCAGGCTCATAAACTAGTTTTAGAGGTGATAATTAACCAATGTGGGACAATTTCCAACACTCTCCCTTGTACGTGCAACCCCTGAGTACTCGCACATGGCGAGGTTAACAAAGGATCCAGAATACATAGATCACAACAAAACAAAGTGCAACTATGACACAAATAAAAGGAAAAAGCCTCCAAAAACCTAGGTGTGCGAGTATGATGCTCCCATTACTAAATGGTATGTACGCCATATAATGTACGAAGTGTAGCCATCTAACATAGTAAGTGTTACCTTAGTAAATATGATGCAGGTCGATATTTTAATTATTTTAGAAATATAAAATTTAGTTTATTAGTATTTTCTACACTCATGTTCTAGATTATTGATTGATTATTTTCTGAGGGGCCCATTTTGGGTACCACAAAGATGATTCAAACGGTTCATTAGCTTTAAAATACTTTTCATTAATTGCTTCCTTGAATTTTTTTGCTCAAGTGGATATCGGTAAAGCTTTTCAGCTAGGAGTGAGCAAACCGAATGATTTAGTTTGGTTTTTAAGTATTGTGGTTTGGTTTCGGTTTAAAAAAATTAGAAACCGCATTAAATGCATGGTTTGGTCTGTGGATTTACGTTAATGATTTTGGTTCCAAACCGATCCGAACCGTATATTTATATAACTCATTTAACTTAGATACACCAAGTATACATGAGAGTTATATATACTCAACTAATTTCCTAAATTAATAATTTATTCAATTCACCATCTTATTCAATATTCATTTACTGCCAAAATTATTTAGTATAAACTTCTATATATCACAATTCAATCCTATAATTTTGGTACACCAAAAGCACATGGTATATAAATATATAATGCTTCATTAAGTAAATAGTGATTCCACGCTTCAATTAATTCCTAAATTTTCCTATATTATTTCTATAAGTGAAAATCAATTCTTAGTTATCTCCGCAATTTTGAGTACTTTAAATAATTTACGAAGATGATATTCTCAGTTTCAAGTAAACCGTAGTTTGAAACCGAAACCGAACCGTAGTCTAATGGTTTGGTCCTATACTTTTTTGTGGGTTGGTTTGGTTCCTCAAATTGATAATCCATAGGTAGTGGTTTGGTTTTTGGTTTACTATAAAACCGAACCAATCCGGTCCATGCTCACTCCTATTTTCAACATCCGTGGATCTTTTTGAGAATTTGTAGGGCCCCTATGAATGCTGAAAAATCCCTTACGGATATCAAATTGAGCTCATTTTTTTACAAGAACCCATAGAAAAATATTTTAAAAATATTTTGCGGTTTGAATCATCTTTTTAGGACTTGAAATGGGCCCCACAAAATCATCAATCATCATGCCATTTATTGGGCACCAAACAGAGACTAAGAGGAAATTGTTGCACATGTGAAAGGACATTTTTTCCTTGCAGTTAAAGGACATAGTTACTGAGGTGTTGAAATGGAATTGGAGGCTACGGAGGAGCCATGAATAAGTTTTTCTCCAACTACAAAGCTACTAGGATTAAGAAAAAAAAATCAGATAACCCAAGCTTGGAATGCATGCTGCAATTTCATTTTGGTAATTTTCCAAAACAAATTAAAAACTAAGATACTTAAAAAGTTTTCAGAAACACACAAGCTAACCTCCATACAAATCTATTGCTCTTTTTCTTTAATTGCCAAAAAAACAAATGTACTCCATCCGCCTCAAAAATCTTAGCCCACTCTAAAAGATCAAACAATTATTTGATAAAAAAGTACTTTCATGCATAATAGTTTAAACTTATTTAGACTAAATTAAAAATCTCAATTAGTTCTTTCGACCGATGTGAAAAAATATTTTAAAAAAATATGCTCAGAATTATTTTATTTTTTATCCAAAATTCATATGACTTTTCACAGCGAATTAAAATTTTGAGACGGAGAGAATACGACATCCTCCTATTTCACATTCTCACTCTTTTTTTTTTTTAATCTTTATTCACGTGAATTTTTAGAATTACCTTTTCATTACTACTTCTTTTACACACGAAAGGGTAATACTATAGCTTCACATGAATAGTGATATTAAAAGAGTGCAGAATATGAAAGAGAGTGCAAAAAAATTACTAAAAGAAATGAAAAGAAAATAATGTCTTCAATGATGAATAATGTATGTAAAGAGAAGCTCATTCCAGACATCTGGCACACCAGGAAGGCACCAATGAGTGCAATCTGCATAATTTCTGGGGTCTGACAACTTCTCTTTACTCAAAGGGCGCCATTGCTTCCTGTATATGGAGGGATGCCCATCTTTCCTATACTCAGAGAGTTGGGTTATATTGAGGATTTGTATTTTTAACCCTCTGCTTTTCAATTTGCTAATTTCTGCTTCTGCTATTTGCATCATTTTGGTGTCCGATCCACTCCCCCAGTATTCCTCTTTCGAAATTGGCTTTGTTTCACTGAAGCAGTTCTGATCTTTAGGCATTCCCCATTCGTCAGCCCTGTTACCTATATGTTGTTAGTAATGCCTGATAATGTAGTAAAATTACCTTTTGGAATCTGCTTAGAACCTTTTTACATGGACTAGGTACGGATGTTGTGGTGCTAGGTGTGTATCAAGGAGTTACACATGACCCATCAAACATGATGTCACCGAATATCTTTGTTTCACTATCTTATTAGGTCTTTTTTTTTTTCGTTTCCTTTCTGCAGATTTAATATATATAGGTTTCATAATTGTTCAAGAATAGAGTAATGTAAGATTCGTACAATGTGTTAATGGCATCAGCTCATTGATTAAGGTATCACCATATATACCTGCTGTGAGTAGCTGAATTGCTAACGAAAAACAATTGCGTCTTGGTACGATTAACATGGGTTTCCAACCACGCTGACCACGTCTTTAGAGCCATCTTATAGCATTGCAACATCTTTACTTCTTTGTAGACTGGATAAGGGTCTTCAAATGATCCTTTCCTGTGTGGTCATTGTCCAAGAAAAAAGGATTCAGTCATATTTAAAGGAAACGAATTTGCTTTCGTTGGACATTCTCTAAAAAAAGAAAAAAAGAAGAATTCACTCGTATATAACAACGAAATGACTTTTCTCCAATAGGACCAGCTAGAAAGTGTTGCTTGGGGCTTGGCTTTACCCGGACACTTCGATGATTCTAACCTAAATTCTATTTAAATTCACCAAGCTAAAAATTAACGAAACAAATCAAGGTTATTAACAATAAGAAGGGGTTATTCTTCGAATCCAATTTTCTTTTATCTTGTCGAAGACAAATGATTGCCATAAGATCATGATATATGTCATGGTCGTCTGATCAACCAAACTTCTTACGTAGATGATATGCTCGAATAATCCTACTATGAGAGCAACTTCATCAGCTCATTGAAGTTGGTGATCTCGTGATAGACCCAACCAATCTCAATAGCAATCAATATGTGAACGTACGTATTCAAGACAAATTTTTGGAGATAGAAGTTTATAATCGTTAATTTATACTTACAAGACCTTCAACTTAGGGATAATCCACCATAGATAGGAGTTAAAAACAAGAACATCAGCATCACCCCATTGTGTAGCATGCTTTTGAATGGCTCCAATTTTGACAATCCGATTGGATGATGCGTGGTGGGATGAATTATCATTGTTGGATTCCACTAGCATTGGTGCCCAATAGAAGTCAATTGAAGCATTGTACTCCTTCAATAATATATATCATGCATTAACCAACAATATATTAGTCATTCACGTGGAAGCAGATCAGAATTTTAATCACATAATCAGCATTATTCAATACTACTAAAATAAATACGGTACTGATTAAGTTCTATGAAGTACTACAAGTCAAATCCTGTGCTTCATGGCTTGGATGATACGTACGGAGCTTGAATTCCACCCAAACAAGGATAGAATCATAGAACAAGGGAGTTTGAAGCCGGTTGTAAGTTTTGAAGGATTTGTAGTACGGCCATGAGATTAAAATTGGAATTGGTAATAAGGAGGTATTAGAAGCAAAGTGTTTTAATACTCCGGCCACTTGTCAATCCAGTTCTAGATGCAGAAAAAATTGTGATGACCTGAATTTTTACATTGTCTCAAAAAAAATATCATGTCTACAAATAAGTATACATGATGGGCCCCTTAATATTTTCCAGGTGCGGAGCAAGTTAAGTGTGGACCGAGATTTGAAGGATTTTGCTTTTTAATTAGAGATTATTTTGAAAATGCACGACTTTTGAGGATTCATCATATACACACATGCCCTATGATTTCTTTCTAAATACTGTAGCTTTCTTATATAATTACTATATATATATATATGGGGCCGGTTCTAGAGACAATACATTTGACCACACTTTTGACAACACATTTTTCAAAATTCCACGTGGGACCTTCATACAATTAATCGGAGCCATTCAATGTATTTAAAACATGTTTTTAAGGGGTCCCATAAAAAACCAACTCATTTGGATATCGGTAAGGGCTTGATCGGCTCATTTAGTTGATTCCTGTTAAATTTGACAGGATAAAATTGAATGAGTCGATCAAGCCCTTGTCGATATCTAAATGAGTTGATTTTTTACAAGAGCCCTTAAAAACATGTTTTAAACAAATTGAACGGCTCCAATTATTCACGTGGCGCTCCAAAAAATATGTTATTAAAAGTGTTGTCAAATGTATTATCTCTAGAACCGACCCCTATATAGTCTGAATATTTGGTTTCCCTTCCAATTTCAAAACTTATTAGCTTCATCCACTTTCATACTACAGTACTCTCTATTTTTTCCAAGAGTATAAAACCTACCTCCTCTTGTGAGAGGTCTGTACGTACTCGGTTAATTCTATGCATATAGAATTTTTTCCATTATGTCTTTAATTCAAGTCGAATTGCTCCATGAAGTACTCCTCCTAGCTAGTTGATATCTCCTCCTTCTATATATATATATATATATATATATATATATATAAACGAGTCTGGCCTAACAGTTTCGACTAAATTAATTACTTTTCTAATACACTAATTAAACAGTGAGCATTATATATATATATATATATTATAGTGGTTAGTGAATTTAACTTGTTTTCTGTTAAAAATTTCTGGTCAAATATTTGAGATTAAGAGTTCCTCCTAACAAGACAACATATGGATGAAAGTTGAATAAAGATAGGACCCGAAAATGGTCTTTTTAAAGTTGTTTTGGCTTTCGTTAACTTAAATAAGCTTTTGATCAATTTTTTTTTAATTCGTAGATTCTTCTCGTCAAAATGAAGGATTAATCTAAAAAATTAAAGTGAATTACTCTAGTTAAAACAAGTAAAGGTTCCAATGGAATCAGCTAGCTGTCCCCAGTGAAATTTCCATAAATGGCACATTAATTAGTCATTCAATTTAGAAAACACAAATTTATGGTATCCCATTAACTATAAAATGAGAAATATATAACAGTCTCGGGGCATTTCTTTCTTATTACTTACTGTCTCGTTTACTTCGTCTAATTAGTCACTGTTCATTAATGCAAAAAAAGAAAAAAAAAGAAAAAGAAAGGGAATGAGATGCTAACAGTCTGTTAGTCTAAATGAGATTACTTATGGACCATATATTCTAGTTTTGAACTCTTCTTTTTGTATTGTTTCAGTTTTGTCCCAAAGCTACTTCAACAGGAAACTAATATATCGTAATAGACACTAACCATCCCATTGAAAAAGATGTAAAACATTAGTTTTTTAAATTTTGACACAAAAATTATGCTTTTTTTTATTTGTCTCAACAATAGGAATTGAAAAAATAATTATGCATACCATTTAGAAAAGGGGAAAAAAATCAAGATTAAAGCCTTTTTTTTTTGTTTTCTTTCAGTGGATTATTTTCCAAATTTTATCCATATGTTTGTTATATTTTCCAAAATATTTCACATTGTTTTTGCCCAATCAAACAACCTTAACCTTAAAAGATCCTTAATTTAAACTTGAACAATTTTGAAAAGACAAAAATAAGTTCAAAAAGGAAAACAACAGTGACGTTACCCCAAACAACATATATATATAAGTATATACGTAGACTCCGTTTGTTTCGATGTAAAATATTTTACTTATTTTTCGTTGTTTGATTGGACAAAAACAATGTGAAATATTTTCCAAAATAATACGTTTTATCTTATTTGACTGAAAATATTTTCCTCTCAAATTACTCATAAGTCATTTTTATCTCTTTGCCTTCTCTCGCTTTCTTCACCCCTATACTCTTAGAAAACAACAGTGACGTTACCCCAAACAACATATATATATAAGTATATACGTAGACTCCGTTTGTTTCGATGTAAAATATTTTACTTATTTTTCGTTGTTTGATTGGACAAAAACAATGTGAAATATTTTCCAAAATAATACGTTTTATCTTATTTGACTGAAAATATTTTCCTCTCAAATTACTCATAAGTCATTTTTATCTCTTTGCCTTCTCTCGCTTTCTTCACCCCTATACTCTTAGAAATTAATCTCTGGAGAGGTTATTAATCTTGAATGGAGAGAGAGAGAGAGAGAGAGAGAGAGAGAGAGAGAGAGAGAGAGAGAGAGAGAGAGAGAGAGAGAGAGAGAGAGAGAGAGAGAGAGAGAGAGAGAGAGAGAGAGAGAGAGAGAGAGAGAGAGAGAACACGAAGATGAGAGATGAGGAGGGAAACATGACAATTAATCTACAGCCTATAGCTCTTGATTGTATCCATGACCATGATCTTTTCTTTTGTAAATATGAATTTTTAAATTTTTTTTATTTTTATCCTTTCATCAATCATGAGTATATGTTTACATACATGTGAAGTGTATAGGCGCGGCGGAGATCATTTGCTATCTTCCCCTTCCTCTTTATCCTTTCTTATCCTATTTCTTGGACTGGAGGGCAGTGCTGTGCAGCCCCGTGTTTCGTAGCGTGCTGTGCACGGCAAATTGCCGCCGCTCCGGTCTTTCTCCGACGATCGGAAACGTTCACTTCGTAGAGCTTGTCGAGTAGAACAAGTGTACCAAAAATCAACTCGATTGGATATCATTAAGTGTCTCATCCAAATATTATTAGCTTGAAATTATTAAGTGTACCAAAAAAAATAGTGGATTTTATCTAGTGTTTCGTATCCATTCATTTCAAGATAATAATGTTCGGATGAGGCACTTAATGATATCCGATCAAGCTTATTTTTGGAACATTTGTTCTACTTGACAAGCTCTACGAAGTGAACATTTCCGATCGTCGGAGCGAGACCGGAGCGGCGGCAATTTGCCGTGCATAGCACGTTGCGTAGCACGGGGCTACACATCACCTTCCGCCCGTCCCTACTTCTCATGTTATGTTTTGTTATATATACTCTCTCCGTCCATTTTTTAGGGTCCAATATTCCATTTTAGACTGTCCCTCACTTGTCTATTTTGTAAAGTTAGTGGGTAAAAACTGATACATTTTTATTTTGCCCCTATAAGTAGATTCTATTTTAAAAAGTTAGTGAGTAAAAGTGTAATGATGATGTTTAGTAAGTAGGAAAAGTTATAACTTTTAGAATATAATGATGATGTCTTTATAAAAAAGTTAAACTAATTATGAAGTGTGACTCTTGAAAAGGGACGGAGAGAATTGTAAATTTATTTGTGAACCAAACACTAGAAAATACTTCACACGAAAATTATTTGTTCCAAAACCATTTTACAAATATATATATATATACGATGTAATATATTTTATGTACGAACAAAGGAAGCCTCGGTTATTTTGTTAATTTATTTTTTGAAAAATAAAAGAAAGAAAGAAAGAAAATAGGTGGATCGGAGTACTCACAGTGGCCTTGAAGGTGTACAAGGAGCCTTTCAACCGCATGTATTTGAGTGCTTTAGGAATTGACGATTCGACCAAACACACCATTGAGACCCATTGGTTTCTGTTCACCGAATCCCCAACGAACACTAACCTTTTCCCCCTTAGTCTCTCCAGAAATGATTTTGCATCAAGCCTACTCAATTAGTAGAGATTATTACTATTTGATCAGAAAATCACACTAGTAAACTCAAACATAATGGAGTACTAGAAACAACAATTATGCTACTACATGTTTATACATACGAAGCTTTGTGACATACACATGGTACGAGTTTTTAATACACTATATATTTTAACATAAGCAATTTTCAAAATAGAAAAGATATTATATTGTAAAATCTAAATGAGAGAATATTTTCTTTTAGGTTATATAAATAGAAACCTGTGCAACCATTACGTTAATTTGAATCTTAATTATACACTTCAGATTCTTTCTTTTGGAAATGCTTTTGGAACATAACTTTATACGTTTGTTTCAGTTGTGTGACTACCAATAACCAGACCAAAACATAGATGCATTTGAAGTACATCATTTCTACCATTGCATCATTCGAATAGAATATTTGTTACAAAATAACTTTCACAACCATAAAAAAATAGCTAGTGTAAAATAGTTATGATAAACTTGCAATCAAATGAAGTTCGTATAAAGTGGTCCGGACACCATGAGTTATATATATATTAAAAAAAAAATACAAGTTAATAATCATCCGTTTTTTTGGCCACATTATGAAACCTAATTTGCAAAGATATAGACATGTATATTTCTCGCTGCGACAAAGATTTTGAAATGTATACGAGAGAGAGAGAGAGAGAGAGAGAGAGAGAGAGAGAGAGAGAGAGAGAGAGAGACCTTGGGAGATCACAACCATGGGGCTGCCACCTCCAACGCTGGTATTCCAAATCCTTCCTTCCATACTTTTCACAAGCCAAATCATCAAACATGAACCCACATTCTCTATCTTTATACAACGGGTAGGACTTATTGTCATATACCCATTTCCCCGAAAACAAGTCGCAGCTCGACACCACCGAATTGACCCGGCCTCCATTCACGGAAACATCATTCACCGAATCATCAACTCGTCTCTCAATCACCGACTCAATGCGGATCTTAGTCACCGAACGGAATGTGCTGCTTCTGTTGTCAGTGGTGTGATATACTGCAACGGTGACTAGAACCGCAGCAAGACAAACGTTGAGCAAATGAAAGCTGCAACGTATCATACTTGACGCTATTGGAGCCATCTCTCTCTCTCTCTCGTTGGAGTTCCATTTTGGGGTTGTGATTTTACGGGTTTATATATGGAAGAAGAATACACAATGAATACCATTAAAGAAATAATTACTCCAGAGGATTATGTGATAGCTAGAGTGTCGCTGAACTGTATCTTCCACAAGCATTAATTCCGCCTATAATTTCTCCTCAGTAAATCCTTTTCAAATCCCTTTCAAATTAATACAAAAAAGTCCTCTTCAAATCACTTATTATACTCCCTTCCCCACCTGGACCGAGAGACTGTGCTGCGCAGCGTGCTGTGCGGGGTGAATCGTCGCCGCTCCGGTCTCCGTTTGATGATCAGAAAAGTTCACTTTGTAGAGCTCATCGAGTAGAACAAGTTTATCAAAAATCAGCTCGATCAGATATCATTAAGTGCCTCATCCGAACATTATTATCTTGAAACAAATGGATCCGAAACACTAGATTAAAATCCACTGTTGTTTGGTACACTTAATAATTTCAAGATAATAATATTCGGATGAAGCACTTAATGATATCCGAACGAGCTGATTTTTGGTACACTTGGTACACTTGTTGTACTCGACAAGCTCTACAAAGTGAACGTTTCCGATCATCAAACCGAGACCGGAGTGGCGGTGATTCGCCTCGCACAACACGCTGTGTAGCACGGTCCCTCAATCCTTCCCCACCCCTATGATTTCATTTCTCAATATCTGTTTCTATTTTCTAGTCTTTTGGTTTGTTTTTTGCTCTTGCCTCTTTCGATTAACGATTTATCGTCTCATTTGTGAGAGTTTTGTCTCTCATCACTACTACAACAATAGATAAATACCACACTAAGGAGATTCACAAAGATCACGGTTTTTATTGAAAGCGTGATAAAAAGTGGTGCTTAAATTTTTTTATCTCAGTTTAAGTCCAAAACTGTGATAAAAAGTGGGTTTTAGCGCGGAATAAAAGACCTCGCCCTTGTGGCGAGGTAAAAGAGAAAAGACCTCACCCTTGTAGCGTGATAAAAAACTTTAGCGCGGAAAAAGTGAGATAAATGACCTCACTCTTATGGCGAGATAAAAAGTCTAAAAAAACCGTGATAAAAAAATTACTCATTTAGCTGCGCGATCTAAATTTTCACCTGGACCGGACTGGCACTCATTTAGGCGTTTTTGAAATATCAAAACCCACGATCCATCGTTCCTTCATTATTCACGTACGCTCTTCCAGAACAAGCGATCTACTCTCGATCTAGGGTTCCCTCTTCGTCCCTGCGCCTCCTCTCCATCTGCGGCTCCCTCCTCTTGGTACGCGCTCTCTCTCTCTCTCTGTATCTGTATCTCTCTCTGGTATTTATGCGAGGGAGTTGGGGTTTTGGGTTGGGGTCGCTGGGTCGTTGCCTTCAACCGCGGTTGGGTTCAGAGGGAGGGGATCGGGTTAGGGGCGGGGAAGGGGCGGGAACGGGATATGGGTTGAGTTAGGGTTTGTGGGATTGGACAGATTTAGGGATTTTTGGTTATTGTGGTTAAATCTGGGGCTAATATCTTACTCTGTTTTGTATTTGCCTCTCCTTTTTCGATTCCACATGGTTTCCCCCCTCCTTCTGTGTATTCTCAGAGTAACACAGGTGCAAGATTTGAAGTTTATCTACCTAACTTAGGAGGATATAATGGAATCAGTGTATAGGACATGGGAAAGAGAGAAGAGAGAAGGGCTAATATCAGAGAGAAGTCGGTTGAACTTTGTAGGGAGCTCAGACTGCTTTAGGCACCGCAAAATGGCAGGTTTGTTTCTGAGATTCCGTGTCTGTTTTTTTTAGGATGGGTTATGCTTATGTTTCTACGAAGTATGTGAGTTGATAATTTTCATGGTTTACAGAAAGAGAAATAGGGTACACCAAAAGAAAAAGGGTCCAAACCACTAAAGCAAAAAATGAACAAAAGGTTGCACAATTTGTGGAACAACATTCACATTCATAGATAAGCAGCAAGTTTATATAGTCTTGTGTGGTATTATAGACATGTGAATTTGAACATAGTCCATTCGTTATCACTTATAAGTCATGTTATAAGTTTTTTTAATTACTTACTATAAAAAATTGAACTAAGTTATGAATTATACGATCGTACAACTTTTTAAAAGCTTAAACAAATGTTCTAAGTGTATAAAGCGCTCTTGGATCATGCAAACTTTATAGTAACTTGCAGGAACAGAGGCATATATGCGGAGGTATGATTCTTTACAAAGAGTGAGTACTTTTAGCTCTTGGAATTAGATTTCTCAGGGATTTGATTCTACTTTAATCACCAAAGAAAAAAAACCTCAGATGTTTTGACTGTAAGAAGATATGATAGCTGGTATGACTTAGGAGTTAGGATTAGGAAGCAATTGTTGTACCTAAGGATTATCTTGTGTGGATCTTTAAATTTAAATAGCATGACCTTGGAATTCATTTGGGATTACCTTCTATGTAGTTAGTTTTGGATCACGGACAAACAAATTTGCCTCATTACCTTTAGTTCAATAGTAGGTGGCTTAGAAAGTAACGTGATGTGTTTTGCAGGCACTTCATCCAAAATCGATCAAAGTTTAAACATAGTACAACCAAAAAACGATTCTAGGGGGGATGTCCCTTGGAACGTTTATGCTTTTCTAGGGGGCATGTCCCTAGCTTCCTTTCATTTCTTAATTCTGTTACTAGTAGGTATGTGCTGTATGTGCATGCCTGCTACGGCTGTTTTGCTGCTACTGAGGTTATTTGATAATTCTGTTACCAGTTCTTCTAAGTTCTGTTGGGTGTTTTTGATTGTGCTTTAATTGGAGTTGTGTGTCTGTCCTGTTCTCTGCTGTCCTGTTCTGATTTTGCATTGTCTGATTCAATCTGTTCCCTCATTGCCGTTTTGGGTAAATAACCATTTACGTTTCTGTTGTTTGGCAAAATGTTTGTGTGAATCTACAATCATATTTGAATTGTTCTATATATTTCCGTGGCGGGAGAGTTTGTGATTTTAAGGAGAGCAGTTTGTGGGTACGCTTTTCACATTTGCATATCAGTTGTTTGAGAAAATGTTCGTGACAACCATATTTTATTTTACTTGAAGATTTTTGGAAGGTAATCTGAGGTTATGTTACAGATAGTCGCTCCAATTTAGTCAATGGCATATGGAGATAGTTTATGCATGAGATCGTTCGCTTAAGAGTAGGTTCTAAACCTATGAGTTCAATCCCAGAGACTTCATACTAACCACGAAAAATGAGCAACATGTACAATAGGCTGCTGCTACGTACTGTTAGAACATTGGCACTCACTCCACAAAAATATATTTGGTCTTTTGATTTTTCTAGTAGCAGCACAAGATTTTGCTTCGGGCCGCTTAAAGTCTTGAGCTGGCTTTGTTTGTTGCTTGTTTACAGCTGCTACTAAGTACTTCGGCATTTCAATTCTTGCAGGTAGTAGTTGGCTATTGGATACATAGCAGAAGATTCAAGAATCTTTTCCAGGTATCTTGCTCCGATGGTTTCATATTCTGCATTAATAGATGAGGATGTAGAGATAACTTCTCCATGTGCAGCTTGGTTTGCACAAATTTTGGCGCTGTTCAGGGAGAGAACATGATAAGACTGAGAAAAAAATCGACAATCAAAAGAACGCAAAGAATAGGACACTTACTTTACATTGGATTTAATCTTTGCCATATTGCTATTATTGAGACGGTTGATGGATAACAGTACATTTTCCCAATGCTGCCTAGAGTAATCAACCTTGGTTGTGCTACAAATTCAGAGGAGGACAATTAATTGTCAACACAAAAACTTTGTATGAATAAGTGCACTCGACTATAATAGATAACTTCTCTTACAAAAAAAACCATGAGTGCCTTTTTCTTTTTGCTTGGCTAAAATCTATGCCTTAATCGTGCTAGAAATGTTTTAATTTTTTCTATTTTTCAATGTCTTTTGGAACTTGAACTATTATCATAAGCTTCAGTTTGTACATTCTTCATAGGCTTCAGTCTGTACGTTCTTCCCCGTTAGCCAGTACATTTTAGTAGCTCGTTTCCATGTTACAACCTCTCTCTCTCAGTATATATGGATTGTGTAGAGATTTCAGCTGTTATATAACTTATATGGATTGCATAGAGATTTCATGTACTTGAAGGTTTTGTCTCACAGGTTGTAAAGCTTTCCATGTGAGGCAAAACTAACTAATTCCTTGGCTTGGTTGACTGACCCAGACATAGTTCACGTTCAGGTGAATTTTCCCTTTTACCTTTGTCCTCCTATGTTTACCAAGTCTCAGAGAATTTTGTTGTTGTTTTGATCAGAATCAAACCTCGAAAATAATGCTTTGTAAGAGGAGAGTGTTTTATTTATCTATTAGTTGGCCCCTGAAGTTAGATTCTGAAACTTTGATTGGTATTTTCTTCACTGTGATTTTTTAAAACTCTGTGAAGTACTTAGCTAATATGGAAACTTTTTCGGTTAGGAAAACTAGAGATGCGATCTCGAGGGTGAAAAATGTCCGGTGATTTGGGTGAATTTTGTTAGACTAGAAGAGCCATGACAAAAAAAATCGCAGATAGTTCTCTCCCAGATGATTAGGACATCACTCCATAGATGCACATCTCAGGAGTAGTTTTGTCACCCATGTATAGACAACCGTCTTTTTTTATTTGTGAACTTTTTTTTTTTCCTTCTTGTGCTATAGTTGGTGTAGAAAGCCCAATATTCTCAATAATCGGTAACGGAAGTTGTACGTGTTGTTATATCGCTTGAAATACTAAAGGAAGGCGACTGGGGGACTACGTTGAAACAGAAATGAAGGTGCACGTACCGTACAACTTTAAACATTGCAACCACAGGGGAAATAAAGGAAAATATTGACAAAACTTTGGGTCCAACTGTTGCACAAATTAGAAAACCTAACCTCTTCCCTTCTTAAGACACAATCATAGGAGTGAAGGGATTCGATCACTTCTTTGTAAACTATGGAACTCCATTCTATTACTAACTATGTGCTTCACATATTGTATCATAGTGGGAATCCTGGTAAAAAAGAGAAGCAACATATTGAGGAACTTATAACGGGGCTCAAAGGGAGTTTCCCACCCATAAACTTATGCCCGGATATGTGTTTTTATGAATGGTAATTTCAAGATGTTCTCTTGACTGCAGACTCATGCTTTCAGTATGCTAATGTAGTTAGTTATTCGCTTTTTTGTTTTCTGCTGGATTTAGGCATTGGAGTTCTTGATGCTGCTACTTTTTGTTTTCTGGTGGATTTAGGCATGCTTTGAAAATGACGAAGTGCTTGAAATTGGCTTCAGAGAATGACGAGTGCTTGAAAGTGGCTTCAAAGAATGAAGAATTCGTTGTAGCTTAGGACATAACTCCATGCTTGTGGTTCAATTAGTTTTCTTTGTCCTTTTTATTGTTAAGCTTTTGTTCTGCATTTTATATGCATTTTTAGAAATTTGATTGACGTTAGATTAATTCAATATAGGCTTTCCGGCACGATGTTTCTATCTATGACATGTTTTGTGCAAGATGCAATATCAGTTATGCATATTTCGTATTTGCTATGTCTTTTGTTTTGGAGAAGATAGCTACGGGCTGAATACATATTTTACGTGTATTTATTATTGGTTAGAGATTCGGGCATTCTTTAAATGCACAAAAAAAAAAAATGCATCTTTCAATCACATTTCTAGACTGTGATGATAAGAACATTTAATCACGGTTTTAGACGAAAACCGTGATCTAAAAACCAGAAAAGATCACACCTAACTATTTTCCATCTCATTTTTTAGCCATAAAAGATCACAGTGTTTGGTGGTGATCGTTATCTACATATAATCACGGTTTTTCAAGAAGAGTGTGATCAAAACTCGGGAAGAACACGGAAATGAGTTTTCATCTCGGTTTTGGCTAGAAACGATCACGCTTTTTGGGTGTGATTGTTTCTATCTTTCAATCACGGTTTAAAACTGTGATAAAAAAGAGCGACTTACAATCACACTCAAATCCATCACGGTAGGAGGAGTGTGATAGAAGACTAACTATCACTGCCAATAGCTGTGATTGTTATGCTTTATTGTAGTAGTGCATTTTTGTGAGAGTAATTAATTTTGTCTTTTGGTGAGTATTTCGTCTACAGATTGGATTCTTTCGAACGATCTTGCTTCACAATGATATTCGTGGCAACAGTGCTCTACCCTCGTATGATGTCTTTGAGTTACCAACTCTTGGTGGCTTGTCAGATTTGTAACTTTAGGAGTTTATTGGTGCTATCATACT
Organism: Rhododendron henanense subsp. lingbaoense; assembly: GCA_020567845.1. Taxonomy (NCBI): domain Eukaryota; kingdom Viridiplantae; phylum Streptophyta; class Magnoliopsida; order Ericales; family Ericaceae; genus Rhododendron; species Rhododendron henanense. Next base: position 30,846,299 of record CM036313.1, on the reverse strand, counting down.
TTTTTTTTGATTGACAAAAGTAACATTTTATTAAGGGTAAGGGGGAAAGGGGATTCTAATCAAGGGTTGAAAAATACATCTAGATGGGACAAAGCCCAATAACACCAATAGGGCAAAGCCCAAAACACCTGATGGCTCGTGTTGTGTCGTGCCATGCTTGCTCGTTTACTTTATCGTGTCATGCCGTTTTTTAATCGTGTCATGTTGTGCTGACTGATCCGCACTCAAGATTGTATAATCTTGGTGCCTAAAATCCTCTAATTTGTAGCGTTTGATTCCCTAAGTTATCATTTTCATTCCATTTTGCTCATAAGGTTGTTTTTGGTTAGTGTCAGGATAAACATTGCATTAAGGCGGTTTTTATAGCCAAGGATCGCTTTCGGAATCATCCGAGTACTCAAGGCTGTGAGGCATCCCTCCACCTAGTCCCATCGAGTGATTATTGAAGTGACTAGAGAGCATCGGATCATCATCAAGCTGTCCAGATCAAGACAAGCCAAAAAACCAAGTTCTGCCGTCTATGAACCGGTACTGGGAGACGCCCAGTACCGATACATGCTGTCCAGGTTTTAGTTTTTCGAGCAACACTGAAGACCTTGTACCGGTACTGGGAGGCGCCCAGTACCGGTTCATGCTGAAGGAAATGTCCGCGTTTTTGCTACTTTTCCAGCTGGCTAATTTTGAGATATTTTCCGTTTCAGACTACTTTTGGGATATTTTCTGAGATATTTGAGGAGAGAGAGTGCCACTTGTATAAATAGGACCATCTCTCTCCCTCCTTTATGACCTAGCTAATTACTTTTCTTAGACTTTCCTCCATTAATGTCTTTTTGAGCTTTCAAGCTTTACTAGCCTAATTCCTTCAAGAACCTTGGTAAGTTTAAGTTGTTTGTTAAATTCTCGTTTGTTAAAGTTGTTCGTACGGATTAGATCTTCCTTAATCTTAAATTTATTTCCGTTTTCATCGGTTAAAAAGTATGTCTCATTTTTATGCTTTCTCTTGTGTTTTAAGTATGTGTGAGTAGTCGTTTGGCTAAGTCTTGGGCTAATCTTTCCCAAGGACTTAGGTGGTTATTCGATTCTCGAAGCTTCGGGCTTAAAATCATGGTTTTCGGAATAGAGCTTAACTTATATTTTTGGTCTAAACTAGGGGTGTAAACTACTCGGTAAGGTGTTTAGTCAAGCGGTCTTGGCAAGCGGCTTACCGAGGGATTATGGCCTCCTATGTGTTTGATGAAAGTTTTAAACCAAGTTAGTTCGCCTCCGGTAAATCTCATCTTTTGATAAACATAGTTTTAAAGTTAAATCTTCTGGGCAAGAGCGCGTGGTCGTGACTCTAGCCTAAGTTATAGTTGAGAATTGGGTAACGGCCTTTGTCAAGGGATAGAAGATCCCTAGACTTGCCTTTTTAAGTTCATCAAAACTCATTTCTAGTCTTTCATTTTAGTTTTTACTCCGTTCAAAGGAAAAACCAAGTTGGCCATCTCAAACGCCACCATCCATTACATAAACCTTCAATCCGATCTAAGCTGAATACGATTCTCTGTGGGTACGATCCCGGACTTCCGGATATTATGCTTCCAACGACTTAGCCCTACGCTTGGGGTTTCAAACCTTATCGAAGGCGAGGTTCCGGAGTTAAGCATTTTTGGCGCCGTTGCCGGGGATTCTTATTATAGCTTATTTTGGAGGATCGACAAACCATTGTAAGTACTCCGTTTACTTTCTTTTCTTTTGTGTGTTTGAACTCAAATTAGCGGATACCTCTAACTGAGCCATGAATTCGACTTGAGGTTTAACGAAGCTAAAGTGAGCATCAATTGCCCTTTTTATTGCTTTACTTTTTAGTTGTTTAACGTGGCGGTGGCATAACCCCACGGAATTGTGTTGAGAACGAGGTGGCGGCATAGCCCCTCTAGTCTATTTAATTAGTTTGTGCAAGGTGTATGCTCAACGTTTATCGTAGCCCTTTATCGAAACGGTTGCATCGCTCTGCTTCTCCTTCGAGGGTTCGTAATATTATTCAGGCATACTCTCCACCACGTGAGTTATCACCTCTGTTAAGGCCAATGGCAGATCAACCACCAGCCCGTACGTTACGTGATTACTTAACACCGGAAAGAGGGCCGCATGTGTCACCTATAGCTATTCCGAATTGTACCGCTGCCAATGCATTTGCTTTCAAGCCAGAATATCACCGGGTTATACTAGAGTTTCGGGGCCGTGAACTTGAGGATCCTTATGCTCATATTCGGGAATTCGAGACCATTGTTAGCACGTTTGTGACGGGGCCGAGACAGCTAGACCAAGCCCGTCTGAAATTGTTCCCTTTCTCACTCAAGGACAAGGCCAAGCAATGGTTCCATTCTTTGAAGCCTCGCTCTTTGCTAACTTGGGCCGAGGTTCAGGATGTGTTTACAACAAAGTTTTTTCCGGTGAGCCGAACCAAGCTTCTTATGGACCAAATTCAGAATTTCAAGCAGAAGGATGGGGAGGTCTTTTACAAGTTTTGGGAACGGTACAAGGATTTACTCGTGGCTGTTCCACACCACAATCTTCCCATGTACTTAGTGATCAACTATTTCTATTTGGGTTGTGATCGGGAGTCCAAGCAACTTCTTGATATGATGGGAAGCGGTGACTTTATGGGGAAGAATCCCGATGCCGCTTGGGAGTTCTTAGATGCTTTGGCGGAAAGGGCTCAAACTTGGCAATACATAGATCCTGGTGATCAAGCTATGAGGAATCAAGGACCGGGTGGCTCCGGCAAGTTCTCGGTAAGCGAGCATAACATTTTTGAGATGAAACTAGATGAGCTATCGACAAAATTGGATAAGATGAAGTTGGATGCGGTCCACGTCAAGGAAGTGAAAGAAGTTCGACAAATGGAGGAAGCGTGTGTAATTTGCGAGACCGTGGGTCATTCTATCGATAATTGTCATACCATTCCCGCCCTTCGGCACCACTTTAGTCAACTTCCTCCGGAAGAAGCATGTGCATTGAACCAACGTTGGGATCCGTATTCCAATACTTACTTTGGGGTTGCGGTCTAATTCGGCTTTCCGTTGGAATAATCAGAATGAAGCGGGCACTTCATCGACTTCACAAGCACCTCCTCCCGCTCAGAATCAAAATTGGCGACAGCCTCAGCTCCAAGGTCCACCACGGTTTCCTTCAATTCAAGGTCCGCCAGGCTTTATACCACCGGGTCAATTTCAAGGGCAAAATCAGTTTCAACAACCACAAGCACCTCCTCCGCGGCGATCTTTGGAGGACACTATGAATACATTCTGTCAGATGCAAATAACCACTAACGAGCAAACTACTCAAGCAATGAATGACATTCGGAATCAAATGGGTAAATTGACTACGGCCATTGGGGTTTTACAACAAGAAAGAGGAAAACTCCCTACTCAACCTGTGGCAAATCCACAAGGCCAACACTTTGCACAAAGCTCTTCGGTGCCTTTCCCCGAGCAAGCGAAGGCCATTATTTCCTTGAGGAGTGGGAAGACAGTGGATAATGCTCAAGTGGAACCGCCGGTCACTCCTAGTTTCCTACCTTGTCCGGCACCGTCAAAGCCAACTATACCAAGTGGGGAACCTCCCAAGCTAGCTCCTTCGGAAGAGGAGAAAGGAAAGTCAAAGGAGGGAGATGTCCCGCAAGCTTACTCTATTCCCGCACCGTATCCCAACTGCTTAACGACGCCGGCTAAGCCAAATCTCAATACCAATATCTATGATGTGTTAAAGCAAGTGATCGTCAACCTCCCTTTGATCGATGCTATCAAACAAATTCCGTCTTATGCCAAGTTCTTGAAGGACTTGTGTACTCACAAACGGAAGCTCCAAGTGCAAAAGAAGGTGTTTTTGACTGAGCAAGTTAGTTCTCTTTTCGAGTCAACCCTTCCGCCCAAGTATAATGATCCGGGGTGTCCTACTATTTCCATCACTATTGGAGGCAAGGTTGTTGAGAAAGTTCTCCTTGATTTGGGTGCGAGCGTTAATCTTTTACCGTTCTCGGTTTATGAGCAACTTGGGTTGGGCGAGATGAAGTCAACTCGGGTGACTTTACAATTGGCGGATAGGAGTATTCGAATTCCCAAGGGGATGGTCGAAGATGTGCTAGTTCAAGTCGACCAATTTGTGTACCCGGTTGACTTTGTGGTTCTAGACACTTGTCCGGTGCCGGCGGTTCAATCATCTGTTCCAATAATTCTTGGATGACCCTTCTTAGCAACATCCGACGCCGTGATTCATTGCCGGGATGGTCGACTCAACATGAGCTTTGGTAACATGAAGATGCAAGTCAACATGTTCCATGTCGGGAGTCACATAGGGGATGATGAGGATGTTTGCGGAGTGAGCATGATTGATTCACTTGTCCAAGACCATGTCAATGAGTTCATTTGCAAAGACGAGTTGGAAATAGCACTCACATCCGCCGAGGCCGATTTTCTTGATGCACCCGAAGTGGCGTATTTGTGCTCTTTGCTAGATGAGGAGGAGGTGTGTGGTATTACCCCGTGGATTCCAAAATTTGAGGAGTTACCCCCCATTGAGAAACAAGCCGTTCCGTCTAGTGTGGAACCACCGACGCTCGAGCTAAAGCCGCTACCGGATACACTCAAGTATGCCTATCTTGGCGATGGCCAAACATACCCGGTTGTGGTCTCCTCCGCTCTAAGCGAACTTCAAGAGTTGGAATTGCTTGCTTTGTTACGGAAGCATTCCAAGGCAATCGGGTGGTCTATAGCCGACATTAAGGGTATCGATGCATCCCTTTGCTCCCACCATATTTACCTTGAGGATGATGTCAAGCCATCTCGCCAGCCTCAAAGGCGATTGAACCCAATCATGAAGGTCGTCGTGCGAGCGGAGGTGCTCAAACTTTTGGACGTCGGCATCATTTACCCAATAGCGGATTCTAAGTGGGTTAGCCCGATACAAGTTGTAGACACCCTATTCTGGACTGTCCAGATTAGTTTACTTACGGTCTTTGATTCCCCAATGATGATTAAGGTCAAGAACATACCGAGTTTGTTAAAGAGTTTGAGTTTTGAGCGTCCCGAACCTCACCCGAACCTTTTTGAACCCTTTTGTCAAAACCTTCAAGCCAGAACCAAATAGCCTCAGCGAAACCCTACTGGAGTACGCTGGTGGATGACTAGCGTGCGCTGGAAGCACCGCCACGTGTCAGTCATCCCCAGTTACTGGCGCACACCACTAATAAGGTGCGTACGCCAATCAGAGCCAGTCAAATCAACTTTATTCCAGCTGAGCACGCGGGAGTTTTGATGCCACCTGGCGTCTGCCAGCAGTCCTCTGGTGGCTGAGGACCGTCCTCCTGTTCCCTCTACCATCACACCACCTTTCAATCCAAGTCCCATGCATTTAATGCATGGAAGGCTTACTCCTCCCTTAAGCCACCAAACAAGCCCTAGTGCCCAACTGATTTCAGTCACTCTCCCCTCCATAAATACCCCCCTTGCATTTATTTGCAAGGGGTTAGCAACATTAAGGAAGCCAAAGCCTTGGCCTTTCTCCTTTCCCTTTCATTTTCTCTTGTTTTCTCTTTCATCCATTGAAAGATAAGGCAAGGAGAATAGTGTCCAGTCCATAACACTCCATACTCACTTCTCAAACCCTTAAACCTCAAGCTCAATCTCACTTCCAAACTCACAAGCAAAGGTATACTACCTTTTGCTCCTGTCTTCTGTTCTGACCCCTGAGGGGGGCTGGCAGGGTCAAGGTTGGTAATCTATACCACCCCTGGCCCTAATGCTGGCAAGGCTTCAAAGCCATGTGTGACGGTCAGGTGGCGCACGCCAGAAGTTAGTGCCGTACGCCAGTCATGGCTGTATGGCAAAACTGGCGTGGGGATCACCGATCGTCCTTATTTTGTTACATTTATGTTCTGATCACCTTGCAAGCATGCTAAAACCAGTTTACAGCTCACTGTCTTTTAGAACTGTTTAGCTATATTATTCAGTGTTTCATTTCTGTTGCTTTGGAATGCCTCTGGGAGCCTTCTGGTCATGTTCCAGAGCCCAGATGATGCAAAGCCAAGCACTGGCCAAGTAGTGTCAACCGGCGTACGGTACCTTGTACCTGCGTGCGCCAGTCAGACCTTGGTCAGTGGCTGGCCCTTGTATGGCAACTAGGCCCCTGGCCTCTGCTTTTCCTCCCCTCACTGTTTATGGGGTTGTTTATCCATTTGGTGGCTTCTAAGCCCTTGATCTGTCTGTAACTATATTTTTATTGTCTTTATAACTGCGTGGTTTGTCCTGGGTGTGCACTGGTCCATTCCAGAGCCCAGAGGGTTGTTTGCAAGAGCTGTGAGTGTGGGATTACCAGCGCACGCCATATCTTCCGTGGCGCACGCAGGTCATGACTATATGCAGTGGCTTGACCAGTGCGTATAGGCTCGATCCTGGGTGCATCACCTAGGTCAGTGTGTTCCAGTGTGTTCCAAATACTCACAGGAGCTTGTTCTCAATCTATTATACTTGCTTTAGATCAAACATCAAACATCCATCACGTTTTTGTACATAAATGCAAATGTGTTACCGTTTTAATCTCCATTAACTGTTCCCCCGCCCTAACTGGCTAAGAAAATGATCAAATAAAGAGAGAAATGCAAGTGTTTTATAAAATGCCTGAGTAGAGACCGATCTCCGGATTGGGCGAGAGGGTGTGCCATAAAACCCTTCCTCTCTCGTAACCTGGCTCCCGAACCTCAGATTTCAAAGGTGACGACAGACCAGTCTACAAGCCTTTTCAAACTCAAACAAGTGTAATCCAAACGTTTTCAAAAACACGGTTTCTTGGGTACTCTCCGCAAAACCCGAGTGGCGACTCTCTGATCTGCGAAGCGTTTCGCCGCGCTTTCCGCGAGAAGGGCGCACCCGAATTTTTATGCTTAAAACATGGGAGTTTTTGGGGCATGTGCCCACAGTGGCGACTCTGCTGGGGACATTACATTAATCAAACATTTGGAAATTAATACATGAATGAACAATTTTCAAAGGTCTGTCAAAACAGTACGCTCCGCGCTGCTGAAGAACGGAATGGTAACGTAACAGGATTCTACATCCGACCACTCCGAACTGGGGCTTTTACTATTGTTCGCTTATGTAGTTTTCTCCGAGTGTCGGTTAATGAAGTGAGCCAAGCTTCAAAAGGCATTTTCAAGAGCATTTGCGTTTCTCTCTCTCTCGATCATTCTTTCGGCACGCGTTCATTTGCATCGGTGTTCTATCAGCCCCGTTGAGGTGTTTTGGGTAACCGGCACAGTTTGCTGGAGCCCGGGGTCCTCGAATGCCCAACAACCTTGGACGATGATGAGACGTATTACCGTTTGACCATTGCTTTGCTGCACGCAGGGCGATGGGAGGTATAAAACATCTCTAGCCTGAGGAACCCCCTTAAGCCAAAACCAGCCTCGTCACACGTACAAAGCACTAGAACCTTTCAAAACTAAGACAGGAACCCACAGGGTAGGATTATTTGCATCTAACCCCATAAACTGTCTATGTGTTACTGCTCTCCATATCGCATGCCTGTACATACATTCATACCGTTTTGCGTAGAAGCATGCTAGGGCGGCTTTTAGGGTTGTCTCTCTTTCAAACCCGTTTTATGCCTGCTAAGGCGCTGCCTGGACCGATGACGAGTCGTGCATCGTGATGGTGCACGTTATCAACTTTTCAATTCCTTGGGTCAACGAGACTTTGGGAAATCGAGACTTTCTAAGTCCTTGTCTAAAACCCAATCGAGGTTTCAAACAGAAAACTAGGAACAACGGGAGACATGACATGATGCTCATACCACCCAGGTTAAAAGTGCTAAACACTTACACCATTCAAGGCTCTGGCACAGTGCTGCTTACGCCCTCTTGGTTACAGTATCATATCATCAACGCCAAGTTGTTCCGTTCCAACATTGAAACTTCGAGAGCGGGATAGTCAAAGACTTAGGCTGTTTCGACATCTCTCAGTGTTAGTCGATTCCGTCAAGGTACACCGTCGAAAAGAAATCCGAGGGCCTGGGTAGCGTCCGGCTATCATAAAACGGTTTTGTCTGCTAGTTTTAGAGTCTAGGAGAACACCGACGACGTTGAGCTTTTTTCCATTCTCTCTTTCAAATAAAATTGCTGCAGGCTGTCACTGAGCCCTTCTACTTTACTGTCCAGCCGTCACTGCACAGTTTCAGAATCAAGAGCCAAACCTACTTGGGAACGTCCGCCAGGTCTGTCTGTGAGAAGATTTGGGTGGGTCTGTTTCTGGGTCTGCCACGACGGAAGCTCAGGGTTGTTTTCTGCTAGGGGAGGCCTCGCCACCAACTCCGTTCACTCCGTTCCCTGCACCTCAGAAACTTGTCCAAGTCAAAACAGAACCTCTCGACATGGCTGAAAATCAACCTCCGACTCTTGCCCAGGTTCTCGCCAACATTCAACGCAATCTAGCTATCATGCAAGAAAGGGCCGATCAAACCGATGCCTCTACAGCCAATCTCCGCGCCTTAATTGAGGAACGCCTCCCTCCGGCAGCTGCAGCTGGAGGAGGTGGCGGAAGGGAAGAGCGTGAACTCGTGGTCGAAGAGAACCGTCAAGGAGAAAACCCTGCTCCGAATCCAGAAATGGCTGCTCTGATCGCCAAGATGGCTAAACTCGAAGAAACCGTTTCCAAGGCTGAGAAAATAGGCGCTGGTGGCTTAGACATGGACCGTCTTTGCCCCTTTCCAAATGCTAGGCTACCCGAAAGGTTTAAAATGCCCGACTTTGTAAAGTTTGACGGTTCTGGGGATCCCAAGACCCATTTGTTGGCATATCACAGTGCAATGAAACTACATGGAATTGAAGAGGAAACCATGGCACAACTCTTTCCTCAAACTCTCACTGGTCCCGCGTTCCAATGGTTTCTGTCGCTGGACCTTTCCAAAAGGAAAAATTGGGTCGATATTGGGGCTGCTTTCAACTCCCAATATAGTTACAACGTCCAACTCAAGATGACCACGCGAGAGTTGGAATCAACCAAGATGGGCGCGAAGGAGCCCTTTGCAGACTTCATTCAGCGATGGAGGGCAAAGGCAGCCAAAATGACGGATCGTCCCAGCGAATAGGATCAGATTCGTATCATCTCTCGCAACCTGCAGCCCGACTTTGCTAAAAACCTTGTGCTGGTCCAAGGGGCCAACTGGGAAACCTTCTTCGACTCCGGTCTCGCCATAGAGGAAGCCCTCCAAAACGGGGTCATCCTGAGAACCGAGGCTGCTCCTGCCTCCTCGACATCAAAGTCCAAGCCCCGTGCTTACACCGGAAGCAGCACGGCCCTCTTCGGCGGTAGCAACTATGCCAATGCTGCTACTGCTAGCAACACCGCCACGACCCAAAGCTCCAGCCATATAGCCGATGTCAACCAAGTGCAAACACCGCAGAAACCCCGAAACCGCAACCAACCCCGTGTCTTTGCCAACTTCGAGGCACCCCTCTCTGCTGTCCTCGAGAAGCTGGCCAAGTCTGGTCATCTCAGGCCTCTCACTCCAACTCCACTCCCTCAGAATCCACCTCCTAGCCACAACCCCAATGCCTTCTGTGCGTACCATTAGATGCCCGGTCACTACACCGACTCTTGTTATCGCCTCTGCCACGCGATACAGGATTTGGTAGATAACGGAACTCTTCCTAACCCACCATCTAAACCCAATGTCATCTCCAACTCCCTCCCGAAGCACCATAACCAAGTTGGCCAGATATCCATTAGCTCCACCATAACTTCCCCTAGCTCCACCATATTTAACCCCACCGACCATATAACCCCTACGGATCAACCGAAACCAGTCGTGTCCATGCCCCTTGAGCCTGAAGTGTTGACCATAAACCTGGAGAAGGGACAATCGTCTGAAACAAGAACGCCCCTGGAACGTCTGCGTGACGGCATGACCACCTTCAACGATGTGTTCCGTGACCTTCAACGAGATACTACCTTTTCTGCACAACTCTTCCCTGGGACCACTGTAAGAAATTCTTTCTTTACCTTCGCTAGGACTGCTCTCGATGGAGCACCCATACAGCGCGCAAGACTTGCTAGGGCAGCAGGCCCACCAGAACCGGAACTTGATATGCAGGCAGTAGGCTGGGCGATTGCCGACCACTACAACTTTGACATCCCTAGGATCAATGAATGGGATGAGCTTGCCTTCGAGGGATTTCCAGCCGTGCCAGAAGCAATACCGTTTGACCATGCTGCGAATGATGAGTGGCTGGCAGCACAAGAGGAGGACATGATGGATCCTCTAGATGGGATTGCTCTGCCTCTGCTTTTCGATCCACCTGAGCCTATTGTCGAAGAAGAACCGTACTTCTGGGATCCCGAGCCAGCTTGGCAGTTCCCGGCCGACTACGTTCTAGAGGAAGTCGTGCCTGACTATGAAGCGTTCTACACAGAGGAGGACCTCCGACAGGAAGAACCCCGTGTACTTGGGGAGTGCTTCCGCGCATCAACGATCGACTCGCTATTTACCTCAGCGGCTGACGTCGAATACGACCCAGCCTTCTACATAATTGATGAGAACCTCCCGCGCCCCGCTGTGCCTCTCCCCGGCGAGGACTGCCGTATTATGGTTTTAGATGCAGTACCCGATGACCTTTGGGAACTGGATGAGATTGTTGACCTTAACACAAACCCGCTGCCCGCTGACTTTTGGGATGAAGACAAGGTAGTGGACATCAAGATGGGAAACGAGGTTTGGACGGTCAACTCCGCTTTGATAGATGCTGGTTTCTGGGATACACCGTTCGTCACCAACCCGGGAGCACCGTTCGAAGAAGCTGCAGCACAGGATCCGTCCTTTTGGGAAGAAGTGGTAGTGAAGGGTCTGGAACACGAGTTGGCTACGGGGGAAGATCCGTCTGCGACTGTGGTAGCAACCGATAAAGGAAAGCGCAAGATGGATGACATACCTGCGGATTTCTGGGATTTCAACAATGCAACCTCTTGGTGGGATATCGCCAATGTTACAAGGAGCGGCCGAGTCTTTCAGCCCTCTAACTTGCAGGCTAGGAGCTCGTCCAATCCTCCCATTGCACAACCCGCTAATCCGACTGTTCAAAGAGGCGCTCCGAACATCCTTGCTGGAATCCCGGAAGGGGACATGATTCAGAGGCAACTTGAAAGGATCCCTGCTGCTGTATCAGTTTGGGGTTTAATCGCATCATCAAAAGAGCATCGTGACGGGTTGTCTGGGGCTCTCGCCCGACTCAAGGTGCCGACCGACATCACCCCCGAGGCATTGGTCGCTCTTATTCTACCTTTGCTTGCCAAGCACTTTGTTACGTTCACTGAGCGGGACCTGCCTGTTGAAGGAACTGACCACAACCGCCCGTTGCACATTACCGTCAAGTGCAGGGGACTCTGGGTACCAACTGTGCTCATTGATAATGGCTCCGCCATCAATGTCTGTCCGCTGAGGGTTGCTTACCGCTTGGGGTTCGCAAAGAAGGATCTTGCATCATCCAACCTGGCTTTCAAAGCCTACGATGGCACTCGCCGAGTCGTCGAAGGAACCATTATACTCAAGCTCGACGCTGAGGGCTTTGAGATGGAGGTGGAGTTTCACGTGGTCGACATCCCCGCCACTTTCAATCTGTTACTAGGCAGACCATGGCTGCACAGGGCAGACATCATGGCAGTACCCTCGACTCTGCACCAGAAGGTCATGCTGGGGCTTTCAACTGGGACTCTCACTATTTGCGGCGACGCTGGGATCCGCCCACTTAAAGAGGATGAACCTGTCCTAGGAATTACACATGGGGAAGAGGACTCGGACTTTGGAGGGTTCTCGTTCGACACCGTAGGCTCAGTCCTTACCGTCACCGTGGACGATGACTTCTTCGTCAGCTCAGCCGCTATTGACATTATGAGGAAAATGGGCCACATGCCCGGCTTTGGACTCGGGATAAACCAGCAGGGGGTCGCTGAGTTCCCTGTCTTTCCCTTTATCGAGAGCCGATTTGGCTTTGGGTACGCACCTCCAGCCAAAAAGGCTAAAAAGGGGAAAGGTACGGGAAAACCTCGTACCCTCTATGGTAACCCCGACAGCTACTTCATCCGTGAAGGGGGGAGCATTGTTTACGAAGGTCAACCTGAGCCATTCTGGGATCCGGAGACTGGCACCTGGCTACCGGGATTCGAGATCTTCGCGGCGGACACCTGGTCCGATGATGAGGAAGAGATAGCCAAAGACAAGCTGGCAGAGGAGGAGTTCAAGAAGCAGCTGGCCCGGGCTAAAGAAGAGACTGACTGGGTGCTGGCAATTGATCAAGAGAGCTTGGAGATGCTGTTCTCTCAAGTAGGTTTGGTCGGCAAGGAGGAAGAGGCTGAAGTTCTGATGATTGGGCCCGACTCTCCGGACGTCACCGAAGATCCAACCTCCCTCATCGTGGAAGCTAAGGGTAGTTTAAATAATTGCTTTTTCACTCCACGTCTGACATGCATTGACAATGTACCTGAGTCTGACACGGAGTCTGTCCAGTCTAGGTCTAGCTCAGAGTCGGAGTTTGTGCCTCTTGGCCCTCCACGTCACAGCTTCTATTTCGAGTTCGAGTCTACTGTACTTGGCAACCCGCTGGGGTTTTATGAAATGCATGATCCTGCTTCTGACTACTTTGCTGATTTCTATATAAACTGTGTCGACCCCGACGATGAAGGAACAGACTTCGATGGGAACATCCCCGCTGAGTTGCGTTCCCTCATCGAAAGGGAAGACGAAAGGCATGCTCAGCCTCTAAAAGAAGAAGTAATTGCTATAAATTTGAAAGACGAGGATAACCCCCGAATGATGCAAATTGGTTCAACTCTGTCCCCCGAGGATCGCACCGCGCTGGTTGAGCTGCTCAAGGAATACTTCGAGGTTTTCGCATGGTCTCACAAAGACATGCTCGGTATCGATCCTGAAATCGTGCAACACCGAATTCCGTTGGCTCCAGGGGCCGTTCCAGTCAAACAGAAGCTCCGCCGGATGAGACCGGATTGGGTGGAGAAGATCAAAGAGGAAGTCACCAAACAGATCGACGCCGGATTCCTGAGGGTTGCTGAATATCCGAAATGGGTGGCTAACATCGTGCCAGTTCCTAAGAAAGATGGAAGAATCCGAGTCTGCGTCGACTTTAGGGATTTGAACAAGGCAAGCCCCAAAGATAGTTTTCCCTTGCCTCACATCGATGTGCTTGTGGACAACACGGCGGGGTATGCTTTGCTCTCTTTTGTCGACGGATTCTCAGGATACAACCAGATCTTTGTGGCACCCGAGGATCAAGAGAAGACAACCTTTGTCACCGAGTGGGGTACTTACTGCTATGTGATGATGCCGTTTGGGTTGAAGAACGCCGGTTGCACCTTCCAGCGGGCCCAGACCACTTTGTTACACGATCTAATCCACAAGACAGTCAAGGTCTACGTCGATGACATGATTGTCAAGGCCAAGGAGAAGGAGGATTTCATTCCAACGCTCAGGCAGTTTCTCGAGAGGCTCCGCAAATACAACGTGCGTCTCAATCCACAGAAGTGCACATTTGGGGTCACAGCAGGCAAGATGTTGGGGTTCCTGATCACCGCAAGAGGGATTGAGGTCGACCCCTCTAAGATTACAGCAATTCTCGAAATGGAACCTCCGCAGTCAGAAAAGGGAGTCCGAAGCTTTCTGGGAAAAGTTCAGTTTATCAGTCGGTTCATAGCCAAGTTAACACTGACTTGCGAGCCGCTGTTCCGTTTACTCAAAAAGGACGTTCGCTTCGAATGGATGGAGAAGTGCCAAGCTGCTTTCGAATCTATTAAGGCGTATCTGAGGAACCCGCCAGTCTTGATGCCACCTACGCCTGGTCGACCTCTGATCCTGTACTTATCCGTCACCCCAACAGCTATGGGATGTTTGCTGGCACAGGAAGGAGATAAGGGAGTCGAGAAAGCCATTTACTACCTGAGCAAGAAGATGGTAGGGAGTGAGGAACGTTACACCCCCCTAGAAAAGACGTGTTGGGCGCTAGTTTGGGCTACCAAAAAGCTTAGACACTACATGCTAGCCTATTCCGTGAAGCTGATTTCTCGGATGGATCCTATCAAGTATCTATTCGAGAAGCCAGCGCTCACCCATAAGCTAGCACGTTGGTTGCTTCTGCTGGCTGAGTTCGATCTCCAATATGTCACGAGGAAATCAGTGAAGGCCGTGCCGTGGCGGAATTCCTGGCCGACCACCCGATCGATGAACCTGAGGACGTGGACTTCAATTTCCCGGACGAGGATGTGTTAACAATTGTCGAGGAAGTGTGGACGCTCTATTTTGATGGGGCCGCTAATCAAAGGGGTTTTGGAGTTGGGATACTGCTCATTACGCCCGCTGGGGCTCATATCCCCCTCGCTTTCAAGTTGAACTTCGACGTCACCAACAATCAAGCTGAGTACGAGGCCTGCATCGTCGGGATGGAAGCTGCTATTGCGCTCGGAGTTGAGAAGCTCGAAATAATTGGAGATTCAAACCTGGTGATCTCCCAGGCCAATGGAGACTGGAAGGTTCGTGAGGAAAAGCTGAAGCCTTATCACCGAGATCTGGAAGAGCTGATTCCTCGCTTCAATAAGGTGACCTTTACCCATATTCCACGCTTGAAGAATCAGTTCGCCGATGCTTTGGCGACTTTGGCTTCAATGATCGAACTTCTAGTAGGAGTCAAGATGCGACCGATTGTGATTGAACAGAGGGACTTGCCCGCTTACGAGTATGTCAACGCCATCGATGATGTCGATGATGGCCTACCCTGGTACCACGATATTTGGAACTTCGTCGAACGAGAGAAGTTCCCTGCCGGAGCGTCGAGAAAGGATCGAGTTGCTCTGCAAAGGTTGGCGGCTCAGTACATCATTTGCAGAGGGAAACTGTACCGAAGGTCTCACTGCGGGATGCACAAGCTGTGTGTCAACGGGGCCGAAGCAACAAGGATAATGGAGGAAATTCATGAAGGGGTCTGCGGTCCCAACATGAGTGGTGTTATGCTTGCTAGGAAAATCCTCAGGCAAGGTTACTACTGGTCGACGATGGAATCTCAGTGCATTGACTACGTACGGCACTGTTTCAAGTGTCAAATCCATGCCAACCTGCAGCATGTTCCGCCGTCAAAACTGTATGGCATGACCTTGCCATGGCCTTTCTCTGTATGGGGGATTGATGTTATTGGAATGATCACACCTCCTGCTTCAAATGGTCACAGGTTCATACTGGTGGCGATAGATTACTTCACTAAGTGGGTCGAAGCTGAATCGTACAAAGTCTTGACAACTGTCCAAGTAGCCCAGTTCATTCGAAAGAATATCATCTATCGGTACGGCGTCCCCCAGGCATTCGTGTCAGACAACGGGAGTCATTTCAAGGGAAGGGTCCTGGACCTCTTCGAGGAATTCGGCATCGATATCCACCGGTCGACAACCTATCGTCCACAAACAAATGGAGCAGTCGAGGCAGCGAACAAGAACATTGAAGTGATCATCAAGAAGACTGTCGAATCCGCAAGGGATTGGCACGAGCAACTGCCACTGGCACTATGGGGGTATAGGACGTCGATTCGAACTTCAACCGGTGCAACTCCTTTCTCCTTGGTCTATGGAATGGAAGCAGTACTTCCTATCGAGCTTGAGGTTCCCTCTCTGAGGATCATGGTTGAAAGCGGCCTGGAAGAATCTGATTGGCTCAGCGGGAGGTTTTGTAACAACTCCGATTTTCAGTAAATAAAAATCTCGTTGATTATTATATTGACTCTATAAATTCCTTATTTTCAAATAATCCGTCATAATTAGATTCACTCGATTCAAACCTAATTTCATTATGCCTTGCGATTTAGTCATTTTCTAAAGACAAGTGAGATAGTAAACCCTAAGTCATCCTATTTAGCAAGCCTAGCTAGCTTCCAACTAATCGTTAGAGTAGCCTAATCGAACCTTTGAACCATTTGAACCCTAAGTGAGACCTTGACCAAAAGTCAACCCTTGATCTATTACCCATTGGACGATAGATACTAGGATAATCTTTATCCATTGGACCATAGGTTTACACCTTGGATATTGTGACTAGATTTCCAGGTACACTTTATAAGTTATATATTACTTACCATCTTTACCCATTGAACGATAGAAGTTAGGAGAATTATTAACCATTGGACGATAGGTTAACCTTTCTACCTAGTACAAGGTCTATTAGTTTAATTAGATTCACCATGAGTCATTGTACTATTATAGATAGATTATATAAGTTTAGTACTTTCATCCTTTAACCATTGGTTAATAAATGTTAGGGGATTTATGATCCATTGGTCCATAAAACCATATCAAGCTATAGTACTAGGTTAAATTAGTTAATTCTTTCCTAGATATGATATGTACTTATTTAATTAAAGTATATGATATGTTTACATCATCCTAGGATACTATGTATTAGTATATAGTATGTAAGTACATAGGTGGCATTTTGACATAGTTTAATAGGAAATTTTGGCTTAAAAGTCCAAGATGAGATCATAGGGTACATTGTCCTTTTAGTTAGTCTTTCTTTTAACCAAGGAAGGAGGAGAGAGAGAGAGAGAGAGAGAGAGAGAGAGAGAGAGAGAGAGAGAGAGAATTCGGGAGAGGAGAGAGAGGCCGAGAGAGATAGAGAGATAGGAGAGAGAGATATGCATGTACCTTCTTGATCTTCTTCTACCAAAAACCCTAATTCTATATATATAAGTACTTGTACTTATGGAAGAAGAAAATAGAATAACATAGTCTAGATTATTAGTACTAGATTTTCTTACAAAATCTTCTTACAAACTATTAGTTTACTCTTACTCTTTCAACCCTTGTCCTTTCTCCATTAGGTGTCCAAGAGAGAGAGAGAGAGAGTGTGTGGCCGAGAGAGAGAGAGAGAGGGAGAGAGAGTGATGTGTGTGACTAGTGTACTCACCATATTTTCCTACATCATCTTATTGCATCACCATGTACCACCATATCTAGGGTTTCTTACTCTTTCACTCCAAAGGACTACCAAATCCCTTTTTCTTATTCTTTCCAAGGACTTGATTGGACCAAAACCCCATTTGAATAGATTAAACCTTGTCCTAGGTTAGAAGAAAGAACAAGGAAAATCCATTAGTCTTTCAAACCTTTGTACCTTCTTTGGACCAAAGGGAAGGAGAGAGAGAGAGAGGGAGAGGGAGAGGGAGAGAGAGAGAGAGAGCCGAGAGAGATGGGAGAGAGAGAGAGGCCGGGAGAGAGGGAGAGAGAGATTTGTGTGATGTGTGCAAGTGTACAATAAGCCTAGTCATGTCCTTTAGCTCCACACCTCATCCAATCTAAGGACGATCAAATCTAGTCAATCTATGATCCATTGGATAACAAATGTTAGGGGAAATATTGTCTCTTGGATAATAGACCAACTTGGCCTATAAATAGCAAGCCATTTCAAGCCTTTGAACTCACACCTTCAAGCATTGCTCCAACTTCTCTCTAGAAAGTCTAGTGTTCTTGATGTTCTTGTTGTTCTTGCTTAGTTCATAGCTTGTTCTTGAAGTTCTTCATAGTTCTTCAAGAAACTCTTCTAGTGCCGCCACTAAGCCACCACTCCACCACCCTACCGATCCAAAAGTGTTAGTAGTATTAGTCAAGATCAAGTTTCGAGAGAAACCTTTCTCTTTCGAAGCTAGCGAAGCCATTCCTAAGCCGTTACTCCGTCCGACGTACTATTTTCCTAATTCGTAGCCGACTACCGCCAAGAAGAACGGTAGATATTCTATATCTACTTTTCTCTACGTATATGTAGAATAATCCTTACGTATAGTATAGTTTCCTATGATTCTCAAAGATCTAAGTATAGCGTATTGCATGCGTATTTCGAAATGATAGTGAATTATTCTAAACCTTTGAAATCTCGAGCATACGTAGATTATACGAGCTACTTTCCCTAAGCATGATTAGAAATGTTTAGAAGTTGTTATCTTGATTAACCATGGCATGAATAGCTTAACGTTAGAACACTCAATAAACATATGCTGTGTTGAACTTAAGAAAGCATGATTTAGGATTAAGCTGTTTTAATCTTAGAATGAATGTGAGCATGATTATGTGATTACTTGACTACTTGTTGTTGATAAAGCATAAGTGATTTATCACTCCAAAGGTGTCCGTCCACGTGGCACTATGCTTAACCTTGTGTGATTAAATATGAGTATGATGATGTGACAAAATGAGCATGCTATCTAATATAGAGTTAAATGATCTTGCTAGTTTAGTTTCAAGATTTCCTAAAGTCTGAAAGAATTACCACGGAGTCATTGCATGCAACGAGACACGAAAACCGAGAAAGTAGAAACATGACACCTAGGGTGTGGTTGATATGGATAAAAGGAAAGATGGGATTAACCTGCAGAAAATATTTTGAAATTATATAATGACCGGACTTGGTAGTCATTGTGTAAGTGTTTCGAAAACCGTAATGTAGCTGGACTTGGTAGCTCATTGCGAAGATTTCCAATGGGGCCGGACATGGTAGTCTCATGTGGAAATATGGCTTGATCCTCTTCGAAAAGGGATCAATGCAAGATTGAAATGGATTTTGTAAACCATGATTGGCCGGACTTGGTAGCCATTGTGAGTGTTGCTAATGGAGCCGGACTTGGTAGCCTCATTAGTAACAATTTGTGAAAGAAACGTGGAAAATGTGATTTTTGGTAAAAGTGAAAATGTGACACAGTCTACGATGAGTCGCGTAGGAGAAACACGAAAAAACACGACACCAACGCTAAAAGATATCGAATATAGATGTATCATTGTTTATCTATGTTGTTGAATGAGCATGTGTATTTGTTTATATTTTTCCTTGCCATAAGTTAAGAGTTAGTGGATATAGTTTATTCTATTGAGCTTGTAGCTCACGGTGTTACCTTTTTGGTGACCCTGACATATTATACTGGGGGTGACGCTGGTATAATGTGTCAGAGTTAATTGATGAGCAAGGTGAACAGTACGCATTGGAGGCTTTTGGAGCCGAAGAGCTTGCTAGGATGGAGGAAGAAGCGGAGTAGTAGAATACCCTAGAAATTCCATCCTGGTGTAATAAAAAGTACTCTAGTAAGACTTACTGTGGGCTACCTGCCCGAAAAATGAAGATCGCTCTTTTTGTTCTTCTAGCCGCTTTGAAGAGAAATACGCCGTTTGAAGAGTCGCCACCCGGATTTGCGGTATATCACCCGAGAAACCGTTTCATTTGGAAAACCAATTGATTTGAAGTTGAAAACCAGAGATCAGTTTCAAGGGTCCGGAAGCCATATTACGAGGGGGGAAGGGTTTTACGGCACCCCCCTCGCCCGATTCGAAACGGTCTCTACTAAACGTTTGTGGGATTTTTCAAAAGGGATTTTGTTTTATTAGATCATTTAGCAAGTATCTACAGTTATAACAGGTAAGAAGTGCATGCATGTGCAGTTGTACAGGGGGGGAGTGAAATGATGGAGTAACGGTGAGCGACTGCATGAATGACAGAAAACTGAGGATCTGTCACTGACTTTACTCTCGAGCGCTCGAGAGCAGTCCCGAGCGCTTGGGAGCTCTGGTACCCAACCTGCAAGCTTTGTTAGCACAGACATGATACAATGCTAAAATTGGAAACTGAAATGATATTAAGTACAATACTGGCTCAGCAGAGGACTTGAAAGATTGAGCTAAGCCTTCAATCTTTCAGATCATGCATCCCTGCCTTAACAAGGCTAAATCTACGAATTTAAAAGAGCAACAGGCCACACTAATGCATGCAGAGACCTAATGACACAGCAGAGTGGGAAAATAGGAAGCAATGGCATGCATGTACCCCCGAGCGCTTTGGAATGGTTCGGAGCGCTTGGGAGTGAGCTGCACATCAGCTTACTCTCAAACAGGAAATGGCACTGATTTGGCATGCAAAATACCCTTGTTTTTTTTTATGTTTCTCTGAAATGAATGATTCTTTTAACTTTAAACAAAAGGGGCTTTGTTCACACATGAAATCTTTGTGAGAAAATGGCTCCGTTTTAGGGAAAATGGCTTTCTGTGCATGCATGCCAAAATGAAACCATTTCTTTTAATGTTACACATCATTCCCAACCAACTGTGTCACAAGGGACCATGCATGAAACTGGGAACAGTCCCGAGCGCTCTGGAATACTCTCGAGCGCTTGGGAGTAGTTCCAGTGAGGGTTTTGTGAAAACATTTTCTTGTGCCCCATTGCTCTTGTTTT
Source organism: Rhododendron henanense subsp. lingbaoense (assembly GCA_020567845.1). Lineage (NCBI taxonomy): Eukaryota > Viridiplantae > Streptophyta > Magnoliopsida > Ericales > Ericaceae > Rhododendron > Rhododendron henanense. The sequence continues at coordinate 30,826,012 of CM036313.1, read as the reverse complement.
TACACTAGGGTCTCCCAACCATGCACCCAGTATTGAAGACTGGATCAGGCTGAGAGACCCCCCTCAGAAGGGATGAATAGCCCTTAAGTTGTGATCAAAGGTAAGAATTCTACCTTTTCCTTGAACCTTGCTCCTTGGTGTAGCTTTGAAATGTGGATGAAGAGAGGAGAGTGCAAGAGATCAGAAGGGTATTCTGGATTTCTTGCCCTTTTCCTTGGTGATTTGCAAAATCTTTGAAGTTCTTAGGGTGTGTTTTGGGTGTTTTTTGTTTTGAGCTAGAGAGAGAGAGGGAGCAGAGAATAAGGGTTCTTCTGGAGTGAAAATTTCGTATCTCCCTTCTAGCTGAAAAACCAGTTATATTTATAGGCCAAGACCTCAAATGGTTTTTGAAAATCAAATGGTTTTGATAAAACATTTTTTCAATAGGTAAATCTTTGGCCTGAATATCTTCCTACCAGAGGTTGAGTGTGGACCGAGCCATCGGCGGGCTCAAGATGGCTGTAATGATGATTTGCAAGGTGAGTGGGTGATACTGCCATCCATTGGGCAACAGAATAGTCTCGAGCGCTTGGGATCACTCCCGAGCGCTAGGGACCTCACTCTCGAGCGCTCGAGAAAGAGCCGGGCCAGAGGTTTTGGAAGATGGTTTTGAGCGCTTGGGATTGCTCCCAAGCGCTTGAAAATGCCTTTTTTACCATTTTTAATACTTCTTCAAATCTTTCAAGGAGCAATGTTCCGATCGATACCAGGCTTGTTTCAATCCAAAGTCATCATCGGGGAGCCTCCGGGCCACAAATCAAGGAATTTTGAGAAGTCCAAATTGGAGTGTCTACACTTACGTTGTAATAATGAGCTTGACTCTTAGTCTTTTATTCAATAAAATGCTTAATTAACGAACCCGAAAATGGGGGCGTTACAACTTGGTATCAAAGCTTTAGGTTCAAAACCTCGGCCATGGGTAGAATGGGTAGAACCACGAGATAGATTGACCGTTGCACAAACGTGAATTGAGTTTAAGTTTACTGTCCCAAATTGGGTGGGATTCTGTCGAAACAATCTCCGGATTGAAGCAAGGTGTGGAAATTGGCAATACCACCGAGCTGGGAATTCCCGAACAATTGGATGATGACTTAAATCAAGAATCGAATGTGGAACTTAAAAACTTGAAAATTTTCTAGTTCGAGTGAAGCCTTGCCTTAAAACTTTTCAATAGTTAAACCTGTCAACTCTTCTTACTAATTGAGGTTTAACCTTTCCTTGTAGATGGAACCACCGGACTTTTATCAAATCAACCTACTAGCCGAAGCTCGACAACTTAGAAGCACCATAAGAGCCATGACTCATCAACTCGTAGAAGTTCCCTACTTTCCTTACACCTTTCCCTACATACATGACTTTTACCACGAGCACGGTGCCGTTCCACTTCCCGAAATTGAGGAGGAGGATGACGCTGCAGCAGCACTTGTCCTAGTTCACATAGCACCCCCCGACGATGTGGAAATTATAGTCGAGGAGGAACCGGAAGAGGATCCCGAGGAAGATCCCGAAGAATTTAACGACCCACCGAAAAACGAAGCCGATTGGCAACATTTGATGAATGGACCAAATCCGGACTTACCATCTGATGATGAGGAACCATTAGACGATGAAGAGATATCCGATGATGAGGAGGAGGATTTTATGGATTTCAACACCGACCCCGGTGACGTGTCACTGCCACCCTTTGAGACCGACATAGGTGTCTACAAGGCTCACTTTCCACCTATCTTCTAGATCCATGGGTAGAGCATGTCACAATTAGGCCTTTTGCTGTAATATAACCCAATAGAATGACATGTCGTAAGTAGGACTTCTTTTGTAAATCCTTCGGGACGTAGGATGTAACGTAGGAAGTAGTCGAACTCTTGGTGTAATAGCGTAGGAAGTTTAGGCTGTTATAAGCCATCTATGTTGTACTTGCTTCGTTTATGTAATGAAAATTATGTGTTTCCTTTCTATCTTGTGATCACTGTTTACATGCATACTTGTGCGCGACTACCACTTTCACACCGTTAAGTCTAATATATAATTTTTCTTATTGTAGATATGGATAACCGTACCTTTGCTACCCCGACCAATGTTGCGGACCTGATACTTATCAAGGCCATACTAGCACCTGAGAGCCTTATCCTGATACCCCACTTAGGTATATGTGACCCCGAGACTGGCTACCAAGTATACCAGTCTATCGTGATGGCACCCCTCACCAACAAGGACCAACTCATGGAGATAAAGGAGTTAGCCGAAGAGATCCGTCGAAAGGGAGAACATTGGCTCGAGAGAAGGGAGAAGGAGTGGAAGGAGCAATTAAGAGAATACTTCGGACTTATTCCACCTAGTTAGTAGTTTAGTAGTACTAGAATAAGGTTCGGTAGTTGTGATTGCACTTATGGCGCTCGTGGACTAACCAAACCATGTAATCGGAACTAGTAGGATCATTCCAACTTGTAATAGGAAATCTGTCTTGTGTTTCTCTTTTAGAACTCTATGCTTCGTTGTAATCCTTTGCTTATCTATGAAAAGTTGCCTTATTTTATGATATGATATTGCACCTTGTTTTAAATTCTATCGTTAATCTTAGGGAGAAAACCAAATTTCTAAAAAGAAATTGTTCAATAGGCTAAACCTCCCCCTTTACAATTTTTACTCGTAGATGGTGAATCGACGCAGTGGATTAGGATACGAAACCGGAGAGTCCTCCAACGCAAACCCTAGCCTAGCCCAAGTCATGCAGGCATTCGTAGCCGCCTTGAATGCCAACCGCCAAAACCCTAACCGCGATGACGGACCTATGACTCGAACCCGAGCCATGAATGAGTTCTGCAAACGCCGACCCCCGACCTTCCACGGAGATACCAACCCCACTGTGGCCGAAGCATGGCTGAAGGAAACTAAGGTGATCCTGGACACCTTGGAGATTACCCGCGATGGAGATCGTGTAGCCTTAGCCACGTACCAACTGAAGGGAGAAGCCCGCTATTGGTGGGATCTGATGGAAGCAACCCATACCATAGCCACCATGACCTTCGCTGAGTTTGAAACCTTGTTTATTGACAAGTACTTTCCTACACCCATTCGCCTAGCTAAGGAACAAGAATTCATGAACCTGAAGCAAGGAACGATGACCGTGACCCAGTACGCGGCCAAGTTCGAGGAGCTGTCCCGTTACGCCACGGACGCTGTGTCAACTGAAGACAAGAAGGCAAGAAGATTCGAGTGGGGGCTGACGACCGCTCGCAGAGCCGTGGTAGCACAAACTTTCTCCACCTACTCTGGTGTGGTGAAATGTGCCCTTCGATTGGAGAATGAGGAGACTGACTTCAAGAATCGATGGAGGAAGGTAACCGGCGGACCAATCCGAAACCAAGTAACCATCAACAACCGCGGACCCTACCTCACCAAACCCTTTGCTTCATCTCAGAACAACCAAGCTTGGAAAACCACTGCGCCAACTCGTGACAAACCGCTGAGTGATGGCAGAGATATGTCGACAGTTAAGTGTTACAACTGTCAGACTATGGGCCATTACAGCTGCCAATGCCCACAAACCCAGAAGAAGGGAAATGGGAATTTTGGAAACCAAGGAACTCAATCTGGACAAGCCAGATTTGTGAAGCCAACTTTTGGAAATTCATCTCATCAGCTGAACGGGCAGGACAAGGGAAAGCAGCCCGTGGGAAACCAACAAAACACTGGAGGGCGTATCTTTGCGCTGCAGACTGAGGAACAGGAGCAGGATCCCTCTGTGATCCAAGGTACGCTACTGTTATATAGTACCTGCGTGCAAGCCTTGTTTGACTCTGGTGCATCTCATTCATTTATATCTACTGCCTGCGTAGCTACTCTAGCGCTAGAAACAGAACCCCTTAGTGCAAGTACGAAAGTAGCATCACCATTGGGGGGGAGTATAACTGTTAGTCTAGTGTGTAGAGGGTGCGAATTAGAGGTAGCCAACTTGCGCTTAACCTACGACCTCAGAGTGATCGACATGGCGGATTTCGACGTAATCTTGGGAATGGACTGGCTATCGGCTCACCGAGCAATCATAGATTGTCATCAGAAGACCGTAACGGCCTGTACCCCTGATGGGACTCGTTTCCGTTTTAAGGGGGATAGACAAGTGGCTAGTTTAACGGTAAAAAGATCTAGGTGGCAGAATCAACTATTTGGATGGCTAGCTAGTCTCCAAATGGAAGAAACTGACAGGATGGAGATGGGATTACCACACATCGTTTGCGAATACGCCGATGTGTTCCCTGAAGAACTTCCTGGTTTACCACCTCCTAGAGAGATAGATTTCTCTATCGAACTCCAACTGGGGACAGCCCCTAATTTCTATGGCACCATACCGTATGGCCCCTGCGGAACTAAAGGAGCTCAAGACCCAATTGCAAGAGCTGTTGGAAAATGGATTTATCCGACCAAGCACGTCACCATGGGGAGCACCTGCCTTGTTCGTGAAGAAGAAAGAAGGGACACTCCGACTGTGCATCGATTACCGGAAGCTAAACCAAGTCACCATCAAAAACCGGTACCCCCTGCCTAGGATCAATGATCTATTTGATCAATTGAGAGGAGCAACCTGTTTTTCAAAAATCGACCTCCGATCGGGATACCATCAACTCAGAATCCGAGATGAGGACATCTCCAAGACAGCCTTCCGTACCAGATATGGACATTACGAGTTCATAGTAATGCCATTTGGGCTGACTAACGCTCCGGCAGCTTTCATGTGTCTCATGAACAAGATCTTCCACCCTACTTAGATAAGTTTGTAGTGGTGTTCATTGATGACATTTTGATATACTCCGCCAATAAGGAGGAGCACGAGGGACACCTCCGGATAGCACTACAAGTACTCCGGGATAACCAACTCTATGCCAAGGCGAGTAAATGCGAGTTTTGGCTAGAAGTGGTTAAGTTCTTGGGGCATGTAGTATCCAAAGATGGAATAGCCGTGGACGAAAGTAAAGTTGAAGCCGTGATGAATTGGAAGCAACCAACCTCTGTGTTCAAAATCAGAAGTTTCCTAGGATTGGCTGGATACTACCGAAGATTCATACCCGATTTCTCAAGTCTCGCCAAACCAATGACGAGACTAACTCAGAAAGGAGTGAAGCTGGATTGGACTAAAGCCTGTGAGAAATCTTTTCAGGAGATGAAAAGAAGGTTGACCAGTGCGCCGGTACTTATCATCCCCGAGCGAGGCGTGGATTATACCGTCTATTGCGACGCGTAAAGGGATGGCTTGGGATGCGTGCTAATGCAGAATGGAAAGGTCGTAGCTTACGGATTGCGACAACTCCGACCACATGAGAAGAATTACCCTACTCATGACTTAGAATTGGCTGCAGTAGTGTTCGCCCTCAAAACCTGGCGTTACTACCTGTGGGGAGAACAATTCGAGGTTTTCACCGACCACAAAAGCCTCAAATACCTTTTCACTCAGAAGGAGTTGAACATGAGGCAGCGTCGATGGATGGAGTATTTGGAAGATTACAAGTTTACAATGCAGTACCATCCTGGCAAGGCCAACGTGGTGGCTGACGCCCTGAGTCGAAAGGACAGGGCACAGAAAGTCAAAACTGCCATCAAAGATTGGGAAATGGTGGACACTCTCAACGAATTCAACCTGAAACCTTCATCAGAAAGTGGGAATATCCGACTAAATGCACTTGTTGCAGAACCAACACTTCACCAGGAGATCCTGCTAGCCCAAACCACTGAACAAGAATGCGAGTTCATTCGGTATCGAATCCGAGAAGGAAAGGCGATACCAGGATGGACGATCGAGGGAGACAGTAACCTGAGATTCAAAGGAAGAGTCTTCGTACCTAATATTGGAACTCTTCGAGAAGCTGTACTCCGAGAAGCACACCATTCGAACTTCGCAGTCCACCCCGGAGGTACAAAGATGTACCATGATTTGCGAAGGACGTACTGGTGGGAAGGAATGAAGAAGGACGTAGCTCGCTTTGTATCAACCTGTCTTGTGTGTCAACAAGTCAAAGCCGAGCATCAGAAACCAGGAGGCGACCTTCAACCTTTGCCAATCCCGACTTGGAAGTGGGAGCACATCTCAATGGACTTCGTAACCGGACTACCAAGAACTACCAAAACCAACACTGCCATCTGGGTGATCGTGGACAGACTCACCAAATCCGCGCATTTTCTGCCTGTGAAGATGACAGAAAACGTGGAACAACTGAGCCTGTTGTACATTCGGGAAATTGTACGACTACACGGTGTACCCGTCTCAATTGTGTCAGACAGAGACCCACGGTTTGTGTCACATTTCTGGAAAGGATTACAGAAAGCTTTGGGAATAGATGTAAGGCTTAGCACAGCCTTCCACCCGCAAACCGATGGCCAAACAGAGAGAACGATACAGACCTTAGAGGATATGCTGAGAGCCTGCGCTTTGGATTTCTCTGGGAACTGGGAGCAGCATTTACCATTGGTAGAGTTTGCCTACAACAACAGTTATCAAGCAAGTATCGGAATGGCACCCTATGAAGCTTTATACGGTCGACCTTGCCGATCCCCAGTCTGCTGGACAGACGCTGGAGAAACAGGATTAATTGGACCTGATATAGTACGTGACACCACGGAGAAGGTCAAAACCATCAGGCAAAGGATCCAAACCGCTCAGAGCCGACAGAAGAGTTATGCGGATAGAAGAAGCCGACCCTTAACCTTCACCGTAGGAGACCACGTGTTCCTGAAGATAAGACCAAAGAAAGGAGTCATCAGATTTGGGAAAAAGGGAAAACTGTCCCCACGTTACATCGGACCTTTTGACATCGTGGAGAAGATCGGAAGAGTCGCATATCGACTAGCCCTACCGCCACAGCTGGATCGAGTGCATGACGTGTTCCATGTTTCAATGCTCCGCAAGTACCTCGCCTTACCCACGCATGTTCTCAAATGGGAAGACGTTACCATCGAAGAAGATGCGACATATGAGGAGGAACCAATTGAGATTCAAGACCGAAGCGAGAAGACAATCCGAAACAAGACAATCAAACTAGTACGAGTCCTGTGGAAACACCGAGGAACTGGAGAGACCACTTGGGAAAGAGAGGAGACTATGAAAGCGACTCACCCTCACTTGTTTGAATCCGAGCGTCCGTCTAATTTCGGGGACGAAATTGTTTAAGGGGGATAGGTTGTAACAACTCCGATTTTCAGTAAATAAAAATCTCGTTGATTATTATATTGACTCTATAAATTCCTTATTTTCAAATAATCTGTCATAATTAGATTCACTCGATTCAAACCTAATTTCATTATGCCTTGCGATTTAGTCATTTTCTAAAGACAAGTGAGATAGTAAACCCTAAGTCATCCTATTTAGCAAGCCTATCTAGCTTCCAACTAATTGTTAGAGTAGCCTAATCGAACCTTTGAACCATTTGAACCCTAAGTGAGACCTTGACCAAAAGTCAACCCTTGATCTATTACCCATTGGACGATAGATACTAGGATAATCTTTCTCCATTGGACCATAGGTTTACACCTTGGATATTGTGACTAGATTTCCAGGTACACTTTATAAGTTATATATTACTTACCATCTTTACCCATTGGACGATAGAAGTTAGGAGAATTATTAACCATTGGACGATAGGTTAACCTTTCTACCTAGTACAAGGTCTATTAGTTTAATTAGATTCACCATGAGTCATTGTACTATTATAGATAGATTATATAAGTTTAGTACTTTCATCCTTTAACCATTGGTTAATAAATGTTAGGGGATTTATGATCCATTGGTCCATAAAACCTATCAAGCTATAGTACTAGGTTAAATTAGTTAATTCTTTCCTAGATATGATATGTACTTATTTAATTAAAGTATATGATATGTTTACATCATCCTAGGATACTATGTATTAGTATATAGTATGTAAGTACATAGGTGGCATTTTGACATAGTTTAATAGGAAATTTTGACTTAAAAGTCCAAGATGAGATCATAGGGTACATTGTCCTTTTAGTTAGTCTTTCTTTTAACCAAGGAAGGAGGAGAGAGAGAGAGAGAGAAAAAGAGAGAGAGAGAGAGAGAATTCGGGAGAGGGAGAGGAGAGAGAGGCCGAGAGAGATAGAGAGATAGGAGAGAGAGAGAGAGAGATATGCATGTACCTTCTTGATCTTCTTCTACCAAAAACCCTAATTCTATATATATAAGTACTTGTACTTATGGAAGAAGAAAATAGAATAACATAGTCTAGATTATTAGTACTAGATTTTCTTACAAAATCTTCTTACAAACTATTAGTTTACTCTTACTCTTTCAACCCTTGTCCTTTCTCCATTAGGTGTCCAAGAGAGAGAGAGAGAGAGAGAGAGAGTGTGTGTGGCCGAGAGAGAGTGGCCAGTTGAGAGAGGGAGAGAGAGAGAGAGTGATGTGTGTGACTAGTGTACTCACCATATTTTCCTACATCATCTTATTGCATCACCATGTACCACCATATCTAGGGTTTCTTACTCTTTCACTCCAAAGGACTACCAAATCCCTTTTTCTTATTCTTTCCAAGGACTTGATTGGACCAAAACCCCATTTGAATAGATTAAACCTTGTCCTAGGTTAGAAGAAAGAACAAGGAAAATCCATTAGTCTTTCAAACCTTTGTACCTTCTTTGGACCAAAGGGAAGGAGAGAGAGAGAGAGGGAGAGGGAGAGGGAGAGAGAGAGAGAGAGCCGAGAGAGATGGGAGAGAGAGAGAGGCCGGGAGAGAGGGAGAGAGAGATTTGTGTGATGTGTGTACAATAAGCCTAGTCATGTCCTTTAGCTCCACACCTCATCCAATCTAAGGACAATCAAATCTAGTCAATCTATGATCCATTGGATAACAAATGTTAGGGGAAATATTGTCTCTTGGATAATAGACCAACTTGGCCTATAAATAGCAAGCCATTTCAAGCCTTTGAACTCACACCTTTAAGCATTGCTCCAACTTCTCTCTAGAAAGTCTAGTGTTCTTGATGTTCTTGTTGTTCTTGCTTAGTTCATAGCTTGTTCTTGAAGTTCTTCATAGTTCTTCAAGAAACTCTTCTAGTGCCGCCACTAAGCCACCACTCCACCACCCTACCGATCCAAAAGTGTTAGTAGTATTAGTCAAGATCAAGTTTCGAGAGAAACCTTTCTCTTTCGAAGCTAGAGAAGCCATTCCTAAGCCGTTACTCCGTCCGACGTACTATTTTCCTAATTCGTAGCCGACTACCGCCAAGAAGAACGGTAGATATTCTATATCTACTTTTCTCTACGTATATGTAGAATAATCCTTACGTATAGTATAGTTTCCTATGATTCTCAAAGATCTAAGTATAGCGTATTGCATGCGTATTTCGAAATGATAGTGAATTATTCTAAACCTTTGAAATCTCGAGCATACGTAGATTATACGAGCTACTTTCCCTAAGCATGATTAGAAATGTTTAGAAGTTGTTATCTTGATTAACCATGGCATGAATAGCTTAACGTTAGAACACTCAATAAACATATGCTGTGTTGAACTTAAGAAAGCATGATTTAGGATTAAGCTGTTTTAATCTTAGAATGAATGTGAGCATGATTATGTGATTACTTGACTACTTGTTGTTGATAAAGCATAAGTGATTTATCACTCCAAAGGTGTCCGTCCACGTGGCACTATGCTTAACCTTGTGTGATTAAATATGAGTATGATGATGTGACAAAATGAGCATGCTATCTAATATAGAGTTAAATGATCTTGCTAGTTTAGTTTCAAGATTTCCTAAAGTCTGAAAGAATTACCGCGGAGTCATTGCATGCAACGAGACACGAAAACCGAGAAAGTAGAAACATGACACCTAGGGTGTGGTTGATATGGATAAAAGGAAAGATGGGATTAACCTGCAGAAAATATTTTGAAATTATATAATGACCGGACTTGGTAGTCATTGTGTAAGTGTTTCGAAAACCGTAATGTAGCTGGACTTGGTAGCTCATTGCGAAGATTTCCAATGGGGCCGGACATGGTAGTCTCATGTGGAAATATGGCTTGATCCTCCGCGAAAAGGGATCAATGCAAGATTGAAATGGATTTTGTAAACCATGATTGGCCGGACTTGGTAGCCATTGTGAGTGTTGCTAATGGAGCCGGACTTGGTAGCCTCATTAGTAACAATTTGTGAAAGAAACGTGGAAAATGTGATTTTTGGTAAAAGTGAAAATGTGACACAGTCTACGATGAGTCGCGTAGGAGAAACACGAAAAGACACGACACCAACGCTAAAAGATATCGAATATAGATGTATCATTGTTTATCTATGTTGTTGAATGAGCATGTGTATTTGTTTATATTTTTCCTTGCCATAAGTTAAGAGTTAGTGGATATAGTTTATTCTATTGAGCTTGTAGCTCACGGTGTTACCTTTTTGGTGACCCTGACATATTATACTGGGGGCGACGCTGGTATAATGTGTCAGAGTTAATTGATGAGCAAGGTGAACAGTACGCATTGGAGGCTTTTGGAGCCGAAGAGCTTGCTAGGATGGAGGAAGAAGCGGAGTAGTAGAATACCCTAGAAATTCCATCCTGGTGTAATAAAAAGTACTCTAGTAAGACTTACGTTGTAATAATGAGCTTGACTCTTAGTCTTTTATTCAATAAAATGCTTAATTAACGAACCCGAAAATGGGGGCGTTACAGGTTTGTCGAACTGATGTTATTTGACGAGAGAAGGCTTCGCGCCCTGTATCATGTTCAAAGCTATCAGCGTCGAATCGCACGGGCATTCGACAAGAAGGTGAAGTCCAGGTGCTTAGTCGAAGGAGATATGGTCACGAAAGAGATACGGGCACCGGTGTTTGATGCTCGCGGCAAGTTTCGACCAAAGCGATCCGGACCATTCATTATCAAGACCATCCTATCCGGGGGTGCTGCTCAACTCATCGATCTCGACGGCAACAAATTCAGCACTCTGGTCAACCTAGATCAACTCAAACGTTTCTACCCCTGAGAGATGCTCGTTGGGCCGAAAACCGCAAGGGTGGGCGGTTCCAAGCAAAAGTTAGAGCAGCCTGCTAGACCGAAAACCTGTGAAGGCGGTCTAGGCAAAAATAAATAGGCAAAAGTCGAAAGCTCGCTAGGCCGAAAACCTGTGAAGGCGGCGCTAAGCAAAAGTTAGAGCGTAAAAGGAGAGGTAAAATACAGGAGCGAACCTTGGCCCGAACTACGTTCTGACCTGATTCCTTGAAAAGGGATACGTAGGCAGTCTCACCTTGAGACCCGGTCATATTCTATCAAGTTGATCCAGGGTTTGACATCCCAGTTCCGTATCAAAGTCCAAGTGAAGTCGAGGGACGAGCCAAAGTTTCATTGAGGAATCTGAAGGGGGAAACCCTCCGTCTTTCAACTTTATTTCAAAATTACTATTTCTAATACAAGAGCTGAGCATAAAAGCCTTAAAACAGTAAAGCATGAAAAACAGAACGAAATGCTTAAGAAGCCTAACGGCTCACAGTTTATTCTAACTACAGCAAAATGGTCCGGAGTCAGTCGACGTTTTCTCTTGCTGCAACATCTGCTCTTAACCATTGTCGATAAACATTCCTTAGTCTTGGAGTGAAATCCGGAGATTCGGCCTGCAGGGCCCTGTCCGCCCAGCGCCTGTCGTACCCATGGAGCGTCTGAGCATTGAAATTGGGGACTCGGAAATCCCCGGCAGTGATACGAACATTCCCCTGAGGGATACCTAGTTGACGAAGGACGCGGCCCGGGATGTAGAAGGTGAACCGTGTCAACCCTGCAATCACCACCCTGTCAAAACCATCTGAGAAAACCACCATTTCCTCCAGTCCTAGCCATGTGCACCTCCAGACGATCTCATCGGGCTGTAGCTCCCGCATGAAAGCGAACCATTCCTCCTCATCCATCTCGGGGTACCTCATTCCCCGTTGGTGAATTCTTCTCGGAAAAAGGTTCCAGCCATCCTCCGGAGGGTGCAGCAAATTCAGCTTGTCAGATAACCACAGCTGCGTGAGTGAAAAGACAAGTGAGAAACCAGATAAAGCCTGAGCGGAAAAACAAGTAAGGAGCCATCAAAAGCCTAAACCGAGAGTCGAGGTAAAATAAGAAAGTGCGGAAACCGGAAAAAGGTGAGCTGAGTGAGTTTACCTGAAGAAGTAGTGGGCTGCCACTGAAGACGTTCGATACCCCGGAGTACACCGAGTCCAGGCCGATAAGTGTCTCAGCCAGGACCAGTGGGATCACGTTTTGCCGATCTGCACCTCCCATCTGAATAGCGACACTCACTAGCAGAGGACTGACCCGCCCGTCGGCAGGAATAAGTAGGTAGCCGGCCAGGAGGCAGATTACCAGGGCGAAACGGCACCGTGCCTGCCAAGCAGTGTCCTCCAAATCACCCTCCGGACTGTACCGCTCGATCAATTGCAGAATGTGGACTTGGCCACCCTCTAACATAGAATGGGCCAGACCTCTGGGAATAGCAAGTGCCGTAGCCAGCAGTCTGGGCATGCTGACTTGGTAAGGAGGAACGACGAGCGTCGGAGAGGAGTACGTCCAGAGATAGGCCTGGAACTCCTCGACCGTTGGACAAATTTCATCATCACCAAAGCGGAAGACGTGGACGTCCGGATCCCAGAACCGGAGCGCGGCTCTCAAAAGTGCCGGGCGGAGCGGCACGTGCCGAAGATACCGGAACGAAGCCAAGTCGTGGTATTGAAAATTCAGCCAGTCAATGCTGATCATTTCCACCAACCAGGGCCGGATCAAGGTAGGAATGGGATTTGCCATTGGAGGAATTACAGAGGAAATGCTGAATATGGAAAAAGTAATGAGGTGCTGTGGTTCTGCAATGTATGGCATACGTCTTTATAGATTGAGCATGCATTATTTTCATCCGAGGATGCAACTGCCAATGGCTATCCTCCAAGCCTTCCTTACAATAAGGACACTGCCCCCCTGAAAAGCCAGAACCCCTGTTCTGAACGTGGGATGATGGAGACAAAAGGCAGTCAGGGGAAGGACAGTTGGTCAGGCGGATGGCACTGTGTCGTACTTTTGTGGCGTGCGCCACTACTTCACCAGCGTACGCGGGACTTCCTTTGTTACTGGCGTACAGAGCGCAACTACTGGCGTACGGCAGTAATGCCTGCACCAGACACCAGCAGCAGCAGCAACTGTCATCAAAGCAACCGATTTCGATTTTGGGGCTCGTTTGGCGGGTTTGTCGATTCATACAAGTCATGAATGGTATTTGGGACTACGGGGAAGCATCGCCTCGGAAGCGTCGCGTTTAACGAAGATTTCGGACCTCCGACGGCCCGTATCCTCCAAAATTTAGGATACGGAGGCTCAAAAATACATTCCAAGGATTCGTGCCATGTTTTCTCATGCCGTACACGTTACGTGGACCCTATGTGACTGTACGGGGGTGTCGGTTTCAGTCTGGGACTATATCGAGTCATCTTTGGCGTCTTATGTCCATTTTGTGACATTTTTGAGCGTTTTGCGACTTGTTTCTCATTTCGGTTCGTTCTTCCCGAGTCTTTCCACTTGTACAGGTCTTTGTACACATCTATGGTCTCACAAGAGTGTCAGTTTCCCTTCCAGAGGAGGATTGGGCGTTCCGGCCTGCCAATGCCAAAATGTCCGTATCCTCCGCGTGTCCTAAGGATATGCGACGTGTCCTGGGACTTTCCTCCCATTTCATTCGAGCTAGGTCAGTCCTACATGTAGCCTAGCGTTTGTCAATTGATTCGGAACGTTTGTCAATGCATGTCAGATGTTTAGTGGTTGCTTTGTTTACTTCTATCATCAATACCATCAACATAGAAGTCAAATGAACGTAAAATGCAATTATTTTATTATCCAAAGCATGCATCTCTAAAAGCAAAAGAAATGTACAAAGCGGCACAACGGCTCGGGCAAAGCAAAGCAGAATCGTATAGCAGGCACATCCGCCTACGAATCAACAGGCACGCAGGCCCCATCTCAAAAATCAAAGTCAAGTATCAAAAGGCAAAAGGCGGTAAAGTAGCTGAGGCTCCGTGATAGCCCTCACTCACCGAAGAGCTCGTCAGTGTCGTCGGTGTCGCTCTCCTCTCCCGCAGCCAACTCTCCCGGGGCTAGTCGGAACCCAGGGTAGCTAGCAGACCCAGAGCCGCTGCTGAGGGACACGGTGTCCTCGTCCTCATCCCCCTCCTCCTCTCTCCTCTTCTTCTTCGCGGGCCCCTCCGCTGGCTTCTTCTGAGCGAGCCTCTTCCACAGCTCTCTCTGAGGCGGTGGTGACCCTCTGTCAGGAGCTATCACCACCCCTCTGGTCTCAGGCCGTGTGGTCCTCGCCGGTCGCTGGACCGCGGCAGGAGCCTTCCCCTTGCCCTTCGGAGGGGCTGGCCTCGCTGTCTGCCGCCTAAAAGCCGTCCTAGTGTGTTCCTGCATTGTCATTCAATTCAAATCATTATGTATCCACATTGTGCATAGTGTATACGTATAAAATGCTGAAACAGGAATCAAGAGCAGGTACTTCTAAACATGCATTGTAACAGACATGCACAGTTGCCAAGTATCGAATTTGGAACTCTGGGTTTATACCTGAGGTTGCGTAGTAGGCGCTGGAGCTGCTGGCGGGTAGTGCAGCTGCAAGGGAGTACCGCTGGCTATCTGGTGGAACTTCTTCTCCATGGCAAGCATCAAGCGCATGGACTCCCTCGCCCACTCTAACGGCACCTGAGTCACAAGAATTGGAAGTCAAAGGCAGTTCAAATGCAAATGCAAATATGATACAGGAAGTGAATAAAGCTGGAAGTACATCATACCGGTCCCGTGACCTCTGCTGGCTCAGTCCTGGCAGGCTCAAAGCGAACCTCTGCGGCCTCCCCCTGAGGGTCACGCACCGTCAACGTCCAAGAAAGCTGAGTGAGCCCGGTCGACTCCGCAAACTCACTCCTCTCCCTGGAACGGCCCGACCTACCCCGCCGTCCCGACCTCTCCTCACCGGCAACCAAGACCTCTGCCTGCACTGCCCTGTGCTCCATCACACCAAGCGCCCCGGCCAAGTATCGCCTCTGGTAGACGGCGTAGTCTCGCCCCCGCCTCAGAAAGGTGGACGCAGCGACAGGAACAGTGAACCGCCGCAGCTCCCTCAGCGTGTACCGCCCCGTGTGTGAAGCACGAGGCGGGAGTGGCCCCAGAACAACGAACTCGGACGAGTCGAGCGACTGTCGCGTCACTCGGTCGCCCAAGTACCACTGCCACCTGAAAGCCAACTCCAGTAGCACCCGGCTCGCTGTCACCACCCTGCTCCTCGCCAGGTACTCAGGCTCAGGCCCTGTAAACCTCCACGGGTCCCACGCCACCTGCAAAGCAATCAAGGGCATCAGCGACAGCATTAAAGCAATTCAAAGGCACAAACTACCGAAAGGGAAAGCTAGCCTCACCTGAGAGTCTGTCAAGTGGTCAAGGTATAGCCGGAAGTCTGAAAGCGTCCTCTGCGACCTCTTCTTCCCGACGCGGAGCGGTCCCCAGACCATCGCTCGAGGAAGCGCCCTCGGGTCCGGACTCCTGTTCTCTGGAGGGTACATCCTCAACACCTCGTGAGCCCACAACTGCAAGGATTTCAAACAGTCAAACAGCCAAGGCATCAGAAATACAGCATATGCAAGATAAAGTGCAAGTATGGAATGAAATTGAAAGACAGTATTGATTCCTTACCTCCCACACTCTCCAGTACCCGGCGGCTGACTTCCTCCCTCTGGAGAACTCGCCCAAGAAGCTGTAGCACGTGCCTAAGGCCGCTCCTCCCCAGTCAAACTGAGAAGCCGACCTCAAGTCAAAAAGGGCCGGCAGGTAGGACAAGTGCACCGTGGACCGCTTGTTCGGGTACAGAGTAGCCCCGAACAAGTACAATAGGTACACCCTCGCTAGCCGCGCCAGCTCTAGCTCAGAGACCCCCTCTCCTGCTAACTCCAACACCAAAACCCTCTGCTCTACGTGCTTCGCAAACTGGTCGTATGAGACCGTCTCCGAGCTCCCCGCAGGCACCATGCCTAAGAACCACCGCAGCGCCCCAGTGTCCCTGTGGATCCCCGAGTCGAACGGGATCGGGTCACCTCCTACCCTCAGGCCAGTGATGGCCGCGAAGTCCGTCGGTGTCACCGTCATCTCCCCGATCGGGAAGTGGAAGGAGTTCGACGTGTCCCACCACCTCTCGGCCAGGGCAGACAGTACGTCGTGGTCGCTCCTCACCGCTGTCAGCGTGGGGATGAACAGGCCAAACCCCGCCGCGTCCACCAGCTCTCGTGCCCCCGCGGGCAAACTCAAGTACAGCTCGAGGGAGTGCGCTGGTCCGCCATGCCCCCGCGTGCTGACCACTCCTCTCTGCAATCAAAGCAACAGGAAATAGCGTCAGTACAACAGTTCAAATTTAGCGGATAGTCGAATCAAGGACTTTTAACAGTATCTAAAACATCAAAGACATTCAGGCGGTCGATTATCAAACTACCAGGCATCCTATTCAATCGATTATCGTTTTCAAGCATCCTGTTCAGTCAATTCAAGTTGTCAGAGCATTAGGGGCACTTATCTGATCGATTATCAAGTTTCAACGGCATTCTACAAAGTCAATTCAAAAATTCAAGTCAATCTATCAGTCGAGTTACGTTACATGGCATATTACAAGTCGATATCAGTTATCCACAGGCATTCTGTGGTCGAATCACGAAGTCGAAGCATTCTACAGTCAACCCAGTCTATTTTGGGTCGAGGTATCACTAACTCTACACAGTCAATCGAAAGCAAGGATTCGAATATCATGCATCACAAGTACGGAATAAAGGCTAAAGCGAGTTTTCGAAGGTATACCTGAGTCCAGCCCCTGGACAAGTGCTGCTCGGGGTCTCTCAGCACCAACTCCTCGTCGTAGTCCCTCTGGCAAGGGACGTAGCTCTCGGTGCCCGACGGCACGAACACGTGCGCCTCTGGAGGAGCGTACGTCTCAGCCACAAACGGGGTATGAGCGGTCTGCCGTCTGGCCTCTGCTAAGTCAACCGCCACCTCGTACACCCCGGGACCCTCCTCCTGCTCCCTCTCGGCCTCCTCGGCCTCTCGCTCAAGCTCTCTCTAGTCTCTCTCCGCTGCCTCGGCCTCTCGCCTCAGTCTCTCCGCCTCGTCGGATCGGGCTATCTCCCTCAGCCTCTCCTCTCGGGCCGCCATGACCGCCTCGACAACAGCAGGGCTCTCTCTCATGAGCCGAGCAAGCACAGACTCACCCACAAATTCCACCAAATCACGGCTCATGATCGGCTCGTTACTCGACGAACCCGCGGGCGCCACAAACTCAACCCGGTCTACGTGACCCGCCCTCGGAGTCTCCTCCTCCACTGCGGGATCCTTCCCTCTGTCCGAACCTCTCGGAGGCGACCCCGGTCGGTCCTCACTAGCGCCGCCACCACTGCCGCTGCCACTGGCTCCGACAAAACCACCACCAGTCACGATCAAGGCCTCCACCCCGCTCTGGAAGTCTAGCCGTCGAACCTGTGGACCCACTGGTCCCACAGTCGCCAGCGTACGCCCCTCATCCACTGGCGCACGCTGCTCGTCCCCACCACCAACCTCCTGTGCATGGCCATCGCCGCCCCCGTCGACCCCTGTAGCCTCTGCACCAGTGCCCGCAGAAGCCTCGCCAATGATTTGATCGTCGATCCGAGTACTCTCTACCTCAATTTCACCAGCCTTTGATCGACCCTCGCCAATGCCACCATCGCCGCCCTTGTCGCCGCTGCCACTGCCAATGTCGGCCATGGGTGTGTGTGGGTGAGTGGATTTCGAGAAGAGAATGGAGATGAAGCTTTTGGGAAAGTTTGAGAGGTTTGGAAGGTTTCAAAAACCGAAGTATGGCGGTTTCGTGCAGTCTGGGAGTTTAAACGACGAAGAACAACACTGGGCCAGGTCTGGGCCGGTTCTGGGCTCGGATATTGCAGCTTATGTGGCGTACGGCACAAGTATACTGGCGCACGCCAGTAGTTTATGGGCCTGAGGCCCAATTCGCATTCCGTGATCAAAATGAAGGCCCGTGGTCGTCAAATTAATGTTATCACCTTGGATGGTCGCTCCCCAAGCAGAGCCCGTCCAATTTCAAATCAACGACGATCTATCCGTCCAATTTCAAATCAACGACGATCTGTCCGTCCAATTTCAAATCAACGACGATCTGTCCGTCCAATTTCAAATCAACGACGATCTGTCCGTCCAATTTCAAATCAACGACGATCTATTCGTCCAACTTCAATCAACGACGGTCTGTCCGTATGCTAGTATCTTTCCCCGGTGGAGTCAGCCCATCCACAATGGATTGTTACCCCAGGAGAGTTCTTCATCTACAGAGATCTATCTCATCCCCTCAAGTCGATCGGGCAGCAGTTTATATCGCTGTCATCCCCAGCAAGTGACAGCCTGTTCTGTCCATCTCAAATCAGCGACGATCTATTTGTCCCAACTTCAATCAACGACGGTCCGTCCGTATGTCTGTATCTCTCTCAACGGAGCCGATCCACGGCTTATCTTCCCCAGCTGAGTCTCGCCTAGACCGGATTGTCAAAAGTCAAGGTCAGTATCAACCTGTCTTTGCATATCAATATCCGCGGCAACAGCGATCTATCCGCTCCGCCGATCCGATCAATCAGGTTCTTTAAATTATTTGTCTATCATTGAACTCGTATGTTCTGCTCTGGATGGCCTATTTTGGGTGTCTAGAAAACCTTTGACGTTACTTACGCCAAGTCGATGGTGCTCTAAGTGCCGTCAAAGGGGGGCTACTGTAGACACCCTATTCTAGACTGTCCAGATTAGTTTACTTACGGTCTTTGATTCCCCAATGATGATTAAGGTCAAGAACATACCGAGTTTGTTAAAGAGTTTGAGTTTTGAGCGTCCCGAACCTCACCCGAACCTTTTTGAACCCTTTTGTCAAAACCTTCAAGCCAGAACCAAATAGCCTCAGCGAAACCCTACTGGAGTACGCTGGTGGATGACTAGCGTGCGCTGGAAGCACCGCCACGTGTCAGTCATCCCCAGTTACTGGCGCACGCCACTAATAAGGTGCGTACGCCAGTCAGAGCCAGTCAAATCAACTTTATTCCAGCTGAGCACGCGGGAGTTTTGATGCCACCTGGCATCTGCCAGCAGTCCTCTGGTGGCTGAGGACCGTCCTCCTGTTCCCTCTACCATCACACCACCTTTCAATCCAAGTCCCATGCATTTAATGCATGGAAGGCTTACTCCTCCCTTAAGCCACCAAACAAGCCCTAGTGCCCAACTGATTTCAGTCACTCTCCCCTCCATAAATACCCCTCTTGCATTTATTTGCAAGGGGTTAGCAACATTAAGGAAGCCAAAGCCTTGGCCTTTCTCCTTTCCCTTTCATTTTCTCTTTCATCCATTGAAAGATAAGGCAAGGAGAATAGTGTCCAGTCCATAACACTCCATACTCACTTCTCAAACCCTTAAACCTCAAGCTCAAGCTCAATCTCACTTCCAAACTCACAAGCAAAGGTATACTACCTTTTGCTCCTGTCTTCTGTTCTGACCCCTGAGGGGGGCTGGCAGGGTCAAGGTTGGTAATCTATACCACCCCTGGCCCTAATGCTGGCAAGGCTTCAAAGCCATGTGTGACGGTCAGGTGGTGCACGCCAGAAGTTAGTGCCGTACGCCAGTCATGGCTGTATGGCAAAACTGGCGTGGGGATCACCGATCGTCCTTATTTTGTTACATTTATGTTCTGATCACCTTGCAAGCATGCTAAAACCAGTTTACAGCTCACTGTCTTTTAGAACTGTTTAGCTATATTATTCAGTGTTTCATTTCTGTTGCTTTGGAATGCCTCTGGGAGCCTTCTGGTCATGTTCCAGAGCCCAGATGATGCAAAGCCAAGCACTGGCCAAGTAGTGTCAACCGGCGTACGGTACCTTGTACCTGCGTGCACCAGTCAGACCTTGGTCAGTGGCTGGCCCTTGTATGGCAACTAGGCCCCTGGCCTCTGCTTTTCCTCCCCTCACTGTTTATGGGGTTGTTTATCCATTTGGTGGCTTCTAAGCCCTTGATCTGTCTGTAACTATATTTTTATTGTCTTTATAACTGCGTGGTTTGTCCTGGGTGTGCACTGGTCCATTCCAGAGCCCAGAGGGTTGTTTGCAAGAGCTGTGAGTGTGGGATTACCGGCGCACGCCATATCTTCCGTGGCGCACGCAGGTCATGACTATATGCAGTGGCTTGACCAGTGCGTATAGGCTCGATCCTGGGTGCATCACCTAGGTCAGTGTGTTCCAGTTTGTTCCAAATACTCACAGGAGCTTGTTCTCAATCTATTATACTTGCTTTAGATCAAACATCAAACATCCATCACATTTTTGTACATAAATGCAAATGTGTTACCGTTTTAATCCCCATTAACTGTTCCCCCGCCCTAACTGGCTAAGAAAATGATCAAATAAAGAGAGAAATGCAAGTGTTTTATAAAATGCCTAAGTAGAGACCGATCTCCGGATTGGGCGAGAGGGGGTGCCATAAAACCCTTCCTCTCTCGTAACCTGGCTCCCGAACCTCAGATTTCAAAGGTGACGACGGACCAGTCTACAAGCCTTTTCAAACTCAAACAAGTGTAATCCAAACGTTTTCAAAAACACGGTTTCTTGGGTACTCTCTGCAAAACCCGAGTGGCGACTCTCTGATCTGCGAAGCGTTTCGCCGCGCTTTCCGCGAGAAGGGCGCACCCGGAATTTTTATGCTTAAAACATGGGAGTTTTTGGGGCGTGTGCCCACACAAGTGGTACCAAAGAAGTCCGGGGTGATGGTGGTGAGGAATGACAAAGATGAACTTATCCCAACGCGTGTCCAAACCGGTTGGAGAGTGTGTATAGACTACCGGAAGTTGAACGCAAGTACGAGAAAGGACCACTTTCCTCTTCCCTTCATAGATCAAATCTTGGAGAGGGTGGCCGGCCACAAGTTCTATTATTTTTTAGACGGGTACTCCGGTTATAATCAAATAGAGGTGGCTTTGGAGGACCAAGAGAAGACAACATTCACGTGCCCATTCGGGACCTTTGCTTATTGTCGTATGCCGTTCGGGCTTTGCAACGCCCCCGGTACCTTCTCAAGGTGTATTATGGGCCTCTTTAGCGACATGGTGGAGAAGATCATGGAGGTATTCATGGACGACTTCTCCGTTTTTGGTGATTCTTTCGAGGATTGTCTTACCAACTTGGGACTCGTGTTAGCCCGGTGTGAGGAAAAGAACTTGGTCTTGAATTGGGAAAAATGTCACTTCATGGTGACCGAGGGCATCGTGCTTGGCCATATTGTGTCATCTAAAGGGATTGAAGTAGATCGGGCCAAGATTGACTTAATTGGGAACCTCCCGACACCGAAGTGCTTAAAGGACATCCGATCCTTCTTGGGGCATGCCGGTTTCTATCGGCGATTCATAAAAGATTTCAGTGCCATTACCCGACCATTGTGCCATTTGCTCACAAAGGATGTGCCGTTTGAGTGGACACCGGCGTGTGAGGCCGCTTTCGCCAAGCTCAAGTCAAGTCTTACCTCTCCACCTATTGTGCGGTCTCCAGATTGGGAGTTACCATTTGAACTTATGTGTGACGCAAGCGACTATGCCGTTGGAGCCGTGTTGGGACAACGCCAAGGGAAGGAGCCGTATGTCATTTATTACGCTAGCAAGACATTGAATGAGGCCCAAATGAATTATTCGACTACCGAGAAGGAGTTGTTAGCTATAGTCTTTGCACTTGACAAGTTCCGTTCTTACCTAGTGGGCGCCCCGATCACCGTGTACACGGATCATTCCGCCCTTAAATACTTTTTCACAAAGCAAGATGCTAAGGCGAGGTTGATTAGATGGATTTTACTCCTACAAGAGTTTGACCTTACCATTAAAGACAAGAAGGGTGTCGAGAATGTGGTAGCTGACCACTTGTCTCGATTGGAGTTCGAAGACCACACTTCTCACATTCCTATCGGTGACTCTTTTCCCGATGAGCATCTATTTGCAATCTCCACAACCCCGTGGCATGCCGACATTGTGAATTACTTGGTTACCAGCTTGATGCCTAATCATTGGAATGTACAAGCGAGGCGTCGGTTTTTGGCGGAAGTGAAGCGGTTCTCTTTTGACGCTCCATATCTTTTTAAGTATTGTGCGGATCAAATCATCCGGAGATGCGTTCCGGACTCTGAACATCGGAGTATCATGAACTTTTGCCACACGGAGGCTTGTGGCGGCCATTTCTCCTTCAAGAAAACTGCAGCTAAAGTCTTGCAATGCTGTTTCTATTGGCCTTCCTTGTTTAAGGACACGTTCGAGTTTGTTAGGACTTGTGAACGATGTCAAGCCTTGGGAAAGATCACTCGGCGCAACGAGATGCCCCAAAATCCCATCTTAATCATTGAAGTTTTCGATTGCTGGGGCATAGATTTTATTGGGCCCTTTCCTACATCATTTGGCTACCTTTACATTTTGCTTGCCATTGATTATGTCAGCAAGTGGGTAGAGGCAATTCCCACTCGCACCAATGATGCCCAAGTTGTAGTTGAGTTTCTCCAAGAGTATATACTGGCACGGTTCGGGATGCCAAGAGCAATCATTAGTGACCAAGGCACGCATTTCTGCAATCGGTCATTCGCAGCTTTGATGAAGAAGTATGCAATTGTGCACAAGGTCTCAACGGCTTATCATCCTCAGACTAACGGACAGGCCGAGCTAGCCAATCGGGAGATAAAAGGCATTCTGGAGAAAATGGTTAATCCTACCCGCAAAGATTGGTCACTTCGGTTGACCGATGCCTTGTGGGCTTACCGTACTGCTTATCGGCTCGTTTATGGAAAGCCTTGCCATCTTCCGGTGGAATTGGAGCACAAAGCTTATTGGGCGATAAAGAAGATGAACGCCTCCATTCCGCTTGCCGGTGCTAAGAGGAAGCTTCAACTCAATGAACTTGAGGAACTAAGGTATGATGCTTATGATCGCTCTAGTTCATATAAAGCCAAAGTCAAGGCCATGCATGATAAGAACATTCTTAGAAAGGATTTTATAATAGGCCAAAAGGTGCTTTTGTACAATTCTAGATTGCATTTGTTTGCGGGCAAGTTAAGGTCCCGTTGGGCCGGTCCATATGTGGTTAAATGTGTCGCTCCTCACGGGGCCATAGAAATTGAGAATGAATCCAATGGGAATGTGTTCAAAGTTAATGGACAACGGCTTAAGCCGTTTCTTGGTTATATTGAAGTTGGGGAGCCCGATGAGGAATTGGGCAATCTCGTTTATTCCGATGCTCTTGTTTCTTAGGTTGGTTTAAACTATGTTTGCACGAGGAGCGAAAGCGTAACCGCTGAACTTAATTGTTTGTCGGACCCGGCCCTCGGGAAGGGGGTACCCACCATTGACTTAGGTATTTGTAGCTTCGCACGCCGCTACTAAAAAAAGGATCGCATGCCCAGCTCTGGTTAGTAAGGGCAATGTTTAGTTTATTGTACATATTAGCATGTTTGCTTAGTTCTGGGATTTTTCACACTATGAGATTTCACTAATGCATCATTGTTTAGAGCTTTAATTAGTCCTTCTTTGTAGTAGCTTACCGTTAATGATCCATGCTTTCCAGATATGTCCCTATCGGGGGCAATTTAGGTATTTGGGTGAGATTTGATATTCCCGTGCTTTGGCGCTAGGCTCTGTCTTGTCTCACCTTGTTTCGATCATAGGGAACGCTGGGCTTAATTGCTTGGCGAGGTCAAGCGGTGAATTTTACTTCGAGCATAATGTAACAAACTTGACGGTCTAGTATAGCCACCCGTGTCTTACCTTGCCGGTAAGACTCGGGAAGAAAAGTATGACTCGTGAGATTGCGTGAAAATTGGGTGGTGTCCTTTTTGTCCCTTCTTATTTATTTATGTTTGTTGGCGCCCGGATAACACAAGCCGGGCGGTTCTAATGTCGATTGTCTTGTGGAAAGTTGTTCTCTAAGTCTTGCAGGATTTATGTGCTACCACACCAGCCTTGGTAGCTTGGGTTTAACGCCGGGGTGAGTGAGGCATTCAGGAGCCCTAAGCATGGGTGCGGCTATGCGCCGCGGTTGTAAGTCCGATAAAGCTTTGGATATGGCCCAGTGTGACTAGCTGTGGTTTCGAGGGGGCAAAACCAAAGGAGTAAGCCCTGGAAGCATCTAACCTGACTGGAACGGGCAATTGGCATAAAAGCCTCCAACTTGGTCGAGGTATAAGGGGGTTGACATTCCCCCGTAGGTAACATCTTTTGTTTCCTCTCCCTGCTGCTGTTTTTCATACTATGAGGGCATAGCATATTCTTAAGTTGGGGGGAGGGGTATATATATGCTATATATATGGTTTAGTATGGTTTAGACGCTTTTCGTTTAAATTTTTCAATTTTTGGTAGAACAATCCTTCCGTTAGTACAAAATTTAGTGGATTAAAACAACTTGGCACATGCTCATTGATTTTTAATTGGCAAGAGTTCAGTATTTGGTCTTAAGCGTTTGTGTACATTACAACTCACGAGCATGTTTAAGAATGAGCAATTAGGTGTTAAGTGTGTTTTGAGCAAGTTTTACCCATATCCCGTTCATTTTTCATCATATATTCGTAGTTTAGATAAATAATCTCATGTCATGCCTAAGTGTGCTTAATATCGTTATTGAATCATTTTGGAATCTATGACGTACTTAAGAAGTGATACAAGGCATTACTTGATTGATTAAACCACAAAGGTGTCCCCTTGTCCTATTTCGTATCCTAGTCCGTGTCCTACCGTTTATTCAATAACTTAGGGAGAAGAAGAAATGGGAGAAGGAGTTAAAAGGGCGGAACTATATTTGTGAGCGCCAAGTGGACCGAACGAAGATGGGAACTCACCAAATCATTGATATTATCAACCAACGGGGTTTGCAATTCTTCTTCGATCCGATCAAAGGTTATAAGCCCAAGTTGGTTTTTGATTTTTACGTTAACATGGAGGTGGATGAGAAGGAAGAGAGAATAACATCTCGATTGGGGAAGAAAACTGTGCTCATAACCCCAACCATCATAGCCAAGTATCTGAAAAACTACCAACGCCCCCCTACCCGTTCCATTACGTACCCCGGACATGGTTGGTCTAAGCCTGAGGTGGAAATTCAAAATGCCCTGACCGATAAACCATTGAAACTTGACCGCTTTGTCCATGGCAAGTTATTTGAGAAGTATAGGGTGATCAATAAGGTGGTACATTACAATCTTTGCCCCCATGGCTCGGAGAAGCGTCCACAAAAGGAGGATGGGGAGGTTATCTATGTATTCGGTTCTAGCGAGGAGGTAGTTGATTGGGCGTTGCTTATTTGGAAGTCAATGGTGAGGTTTAGAGAGCGTTCGGGACCGTCAAAGCCCAATATTCCTTTTCCGGCTATGGTGACTGCTATATGCGCTGATCAAGGAGTGATAAATCCGGAAAAGCTCTTTCTTGGAACTCCCGGTCCTATTACGGGTGGTTCATTGGAGAAGAGCAAGTCATTATCTCAGCCACCTCTCCCCGACACTTTTGGTTTCCCTATGCCTACCGCTAGGACTCAATCCGGGAGGATTGAGGAGTATATGGGAATTATGGCGACTCAGATTCAGGCATTGCAAGAAAAGCAAAAGAGGCAAGAGACTCAGATGCGTCGTACGAGGAGAGATCTCTCAGCTGTGAAGAGGGTGGCATTGTGGATAGCAGCGAGGTGTGGGAAAGAGGGTGA
Source organism: Rhododendron henanense subsp. lingbaoense (assembly GCA_020567845.1). Classification (NCBI taxonomy): domain Eukaryota; kingdom Viridiplantae; phylum Streptophyta; class Magnoliopsida; order Ericales; family Ericaceae; genus Rhododendron; species Rhododendron henanense. Next base: position 30,800,191 of record CM036313.1, on the reverse strand, counting down.
CGTGTATGTCCCCACCGAGGCCGACATGAGAGAGTCGACTCCCGAGGAGCCTGTGGTTGTGCATGGCGTTGGTACTAGTGGCGGTGGTGAATCGAGTGCCCGGAGAAGCGGCAAGGAACCTGTGGTGAATGAGGATGAGGATGATGATGATGAGGAGGATGAGGATGACGACTAGAGTCGGTGGTTTTAGTTTTAGGAAATCCCTCAACTTGGTCGGGGTGCTTGGTGGTTGACAGTCCACCTGTCCTATCTTGTCTTTCATTTTAGTAGTTAGTTTACTAAATAAGTAGTGTTAGAAAGTTTTTGTGGAGGCCGGGGTGCGGCCGTTGACTTGGTAGTTTAGTGTCGGTGGCAGCAAAGGGTAGATAAACCAAGCTAGTATATAGCCGCCACCCATTGTGCTAACCGTTCTTTTGTATAAACCAAGGTCATTACAAGCTTGAAAGCCCTTAGTTGATTTTTAGTACGTCTTGATTCCAGTATTGATTCAATTTCCGTATGTTGGCATGTTTAGTTTGTGATATGTTTCTTTTCGAGTAGATGTTTGGTTGTTTAGTTTAGTTTTCTATCATATTGGTGCTCTCCACATATCAAGGCATGGTATTTTTTGTTCACCAAGCCTAATTCCGAGCACTTTTTGTGGGATATGGTTGCTTTTGCATGAAAAGAGATTTAGACGTGTCGTATCCACCTTTTTGAGCTTTGGATACACCTTTCGGATGCTTGTAAATTACTTGCTTAGTATTTAGTTGCTCGTCTAGAAACATGCTGTGAGTTGTTGAGGAATTGACGTTTCTGTTTTTGAACTCTTGCAAATTAGTTTTGTTGGAGCATGTGCCGTAGTTGTTTTGTCAGAAGGATTCCTTAGATTTTGTTTAATATTTTGAATATCATTGCTAGGGGCTAGCAACGTTCAAGTTGGGGGGTGTGATCCGCACTCAAGATTGTATAATCTTGGTGCCTAAAATCCTCTAATTTGTAGCGTTTGATTCCCTAAGTTATCATTTTCATTCCATTTTGCTCGTAAGGTTGTTTTTGGTTAGTGTCAGGATAAACGTTGCATTAAGGCAGTTTTTATAGCCAAGGATCGCTTTCGGAATCATCTGAGTACTCAAGGCTGTGAGGCATCCCTCCACCCAGTCCCATCGAGTGATTATTGAAGTGACTAGAGAGCATCAGATCATCATCAAGCTGTCCAGATCAAGACAAGCCAAAAAACCAAGTTCTACCGTCTATGAACCGGTACTGGGAGGCACCCAGTACCGGTACATGCTGTCCAGGTTTTAGTTTTTCGAGCAACACTGAAGATCTTGTACCAGTACTGGGAGGCGCCCAGTACCGGTTCATGCTGAAGGAAATGTCCACGTTTTTGCTACTTTTCCAGCTGGCTACTTTTGAGATATTTTCCGTTTTAGACTACTTTTGGGATATTTTTTGAGATATATGAGGAGAGAGAGTGCCACTTGTATAAATAGGACCATCTCTCTCCCTCCTTTATGACCTAGCTAATTACTTTTCTTAGACTTTCCTCCATTAATGTCTTTTTGAGCTTTCAAGCTTTACTAGCCTAATTCCTTCAAGAACCTTGGTAAGTTTAAGTTGTTTGTTAAATTCTCGTTTGTTAAAGTTGTTCGTACGGAATAGATCTTCCTTAATCTTAAATTTATTTCCGTTTTCATCGGTTAAAAAGTATGTCTCGTTTTTATGCTTTCTCTTGTGTTTTAAGTATGTGTGAGTAGTCGTTTGGCTAAGTCTTGGGCTAATCTTTCCCAAGGACTTAGGTGGTTATTCGATTCTCGAAGCTTCGGGCTTAAAATCATGGTTTTCGGAATAGAGCTTAACTTATATTTTTGGTCTAAACTAGGGGTGTAAACTACTCGGTAAGATGTTTAGTCAAGCGGTCTTGGCAAGCGGCTTACCGAGGGATTATGGCCTCCTATGTGTTTGATGAAAGTTTTAAACCAAGTTAGTTCGCCTCCGGTAAATCTCATCTTTTGATAAACATAGTTTTAAAGTTAAATCTTCCGGGCAAGAGCGCGTGGTCGTGACTCTAGCCTGAGTTATAGTTGAGAATTGGGTAACGGCCTTTGTCAAGGGATAGAAGATCCCTAGACTTGCCTTTTTAAGTTCATCAAAACTCATTTCTAGTCTTTCGTTTTAGTTTTTACTCCGTTCAAAGGAAAAACCAAGTTGGCCGTCTCAAACTCCACCATCAATTACATAAACCTTCAATCCGATCTAAGCTGAATACGATTCTCTGTGGGTACGATCCCGGACTTCCAGATATTATGCTTCCAACGACTTAGCCCTACGCTTGGGGTTTCAAACCTTATCGAAGGCGAGGTTCCGGAGTTAAGCACTGACCTGTTTACTTAACCGTGTCGTGTTGTTTATTAATTGTGTCATGTCGTGCTGGCTTGTTTACTTAATCGTGTCATGTCGTGTCGTGCCCATGTCGGCACATCTCCAATCGAGTTTCGTTGGAAAGAAAAAATACTCTAAAAAATGTAAAATATTTATCAACACAAAAAGTGTAAAATGTTAAATAACAATATGAAATAAGAAATTAATTTTTTTTGTATTAAAATTAGTATCTGGTGTGCCATGCCCGTCTATGACTGTGCCATACTGTACTGTGACCAGCCCACTTTCGTGCCATGCCCATCTAAAACCATGCCTGTGCCACATTTAAAGGTGTCGTGCCTGTGCCGTGTTCGTGTCACAATTAAATGTGTTGTGCCTGTGCCGAGCCTATCTAAATTTGTGCCCGTGTCGTGCTGTGTTGTGCCTCATTTAAACGTGTCGTGCCTGTGCCATGTTGTGTCAATCCAGCCCTGACACCTCTAAGCACAAAAAAACCTAACCCACCAAAGTGGACTAGCACAAACACCTGATCGTCTAGCTATTTGTTATCGTTTTTCTTGGTTAGCACTTTATCTCTTTTTGAGACTGCTAAGAAAGTATTAAATATTAGCAGAATATGTGTCATGCAAGATACTTGGGTTATAGTGAAAGACTTCAACCGCCTTGTACTCTTCTCTTTTTGCACATCAATTAGATGATTATTTTGGCTTAATTTAATTATCCAAAATTTTTATAATAAATTCTGTTATGTAAGTGTCATTGACCTTATATCAATACATCTCATCACTTTTGACCCCCCAAAAATCATTTATTATAACCCACACTATATTTAAAAGCCTTCTGATACTGAGCTCCATATATGTGATACTAGGGTTTTCAAGATATGGTCTTACTTCATTGGGAGAATTGCAATCTTGAGCTGAAAGTTGGACGGGGTCTCTCTTGAACAGCTCAAGTGCCTATAATGCTGCTAATTAATCACTAAATTTAATAGAAATTCAAAATAGGCAACCACTTCTTTTCTATGCGGAGGAAAAGAGAACCACTTCTATGATACTTGGGCAACAATTTGGTCTTTTCCCACAGGATAACATTTTCCACTATATTTTGCAAAAATACATAGAGTTGGCCAGTTGGGCGAAATGCAAGGGGAAAGAATCAGAATATAAAACACAACTAAAGATTTCAAATTCCAAACGTACCCCCAAAAAATGTGTAGAATTATTAGATGACACTTAAAAAAAATAACACTACGAATACAAAATTGAGGGTGGTCTGAAAAGATTCACTCCAGCATTAATAAAAAAACCTATGAAGTCAACCCCTCAACTGAAGCTTTGTATTCTTCTGTTTATTCTTATAGGAGTAGATGCCTTTAAATATTGGATGACAGGAATCTTGAAGAGGAATGGGAACGTGATACCTTATGCTTCGTCCGTCGATAAATATATCAAACGATCACCCCAAGCATAGGGTTTAATACGTCTTTTAAAGCATAATAATTCGGAAGACCGGGATCGTACCCAAGGGAATATTTGTTACGGCTTGGATGGATTTGTAGATGTAAGCAAGGGTTTTCGGCTTTTAGACAACCAACTTTGTTTTACTTTAAGCGGTGGAAATTAAACGGCTAAATTTAACGAGAATTAACTAATAAAAAGGCAGGCTCGATCTAGGAGATCTAAACACCCACGACTCAAGTCAAATTACTCTTCTCATCCTATTACTCAGTTTGAGATATACAACTAAGGTTCCCAACCCGGAAGATAAAATGGTTCTTCTACCAAGCAAGCTCTAGAATTCATTTAGCAAACGCTTCGAGCGACAGAGTTCCAAGCATCATGTGTGGCAAGTAGGCAACGCTCTTGCCTACACATGATCAAGGAGGTTAACACCTTAGCAATTTGACAAAAAAAATCCGAACAAAACATCGATTTTCGAACCAAAGATTCAAACTTTATGATGAGAAAAAGAATATTAACTCAAGCCATGAGGTGCTAGTCACCTCATGACCAAACCCTAAAAGACTACTCACTCATATCTAGAGAGATAAAAGCAAGCAAAAATCTAGCTAACATATTGAAATAACAAAACTTGAAATAAACTAGAGATTATGATAGATCGGAAGAGTAGCTACAACTTTAATGAAGGCGAAATTAGCAAAACAAAACTACTTAAGGCAGAAAATTGAAGTTTAAAGGCTGGAAAAATGAAGAACACCAAGAACAATTCAAAAAGCAATTCAAATCCTATTCTAGATCTAGAAATGAAATACAATCTACTTGTTTGATTTGGTGACATCACAACAATTTATACAAGCCCCATTTGCATACAGAATATTCCCAAAGATGCCTTGAAAATTCTTCTCCGAAGTCCCTTGGTACCGATATAAGGCTTGATATGGTACCGGTACCGAGCCTGTTAAGGCTTGTCATGAAGGCCGGTCGGTACCGATTGATGCTCTTTTTTGGTACCGATACCGAGATGCTGACTGGTCACTGGATCATTTCGGTGCCGATAGAATAGGTTAGTAGGTACCGATACTGAGCTCCTTCGGACCAGCCCTTGCCTTTTTGTGCCGTCAGGTCACCTCAGGTCTTTCCGGCTTTAGCTTGGGGCTCGATTGCACTCAAGTGCCATCCACGGTGCTAATGACGGCTTATTTGTACGATGTACCTGTCATGACTTGAAAATACCCTTACGAGCAAAAGTAAGTAAAAACAATTAAATTAACGATGTAATAAACTAGAGACTTAGCGCACCCTATTTGGCAATATCGGGTGCTTATCACACCCTCCAACTTGTACTTTGCTAGTCACTAGCAAACTAAAACAAAACATATTTAACTAAGCTATGCAACCTTCCCAAGGTTCAAGATAGAAAACTATGCTCAACAACTAGAATTAGGCAAGAGTTCTAAACACCCCTTCAAACCCGAGTACATGCAATCCTCACACAAACATGCCATAAACTAGGATGAACAAATTATGCCATATTAGAGTAGTCAAGTATGCATGCACCACATTGAGTTTTGACTGCAGCAACTCACAAGGACACACTCCAAAAAAACTCACAAGGACACACTCCAAATTAACTTTTCGCACATTGAGATATAAAATACACCCCATGACAAGCGCTAGCAAGTAAATGCAATAGCAAGAGACAAAAAGCTATACATGCTATCAAAAGAGCACTTAGAAAGAAAGGAAGGCTATTTACTCACAACTTTGCATGACAATGGACAAATCATACTAAAAATGAGATAAATATCAATCATGCATCAAACGGAGTTAACAAGCCTACAAAAGATCAACGAAGGACTTTATTAGCTTATAATGAACTTGGATACAAAGGGAAAGAGACTACAAAAAGTGTAGTGGCCATATGCTAGCATGGTTCATCTACCCTTGGCCACCATCGACCCTAAACTACCCAAGACATGACCACACGCCGGCCAAGCACCAAACAAAGTTACGAAGAAGAAATTAAGAAAACTACTAGATAAGTCCTACTAAAACTACTACCACTGACTCCATCACACCTAGCCACTATCCCCATCCGGCTTCTCACGGTATTGAGCATCGAGCTCCCTGTGGGCTACCACAGCCCCGGGTGGATCGGGGCGGCCCAATGAAAATTGCGCGCCTCGACTTTGGATCGATTTGAAAATGGTTTGAAGAGTCGCCACCCGGATTTATGGTCTATCACCCGAGAAACCGTTTTGTTTGAAAATGATTGATTTGAAATTGAAAACCAGAGATCGTTTTTGAGGGTTCGGAAGCCATGTTATGAGGAGGGAAGGGTTTTACGGCACCCCCCTCGCCCGACGCGATGTCGGTCTCTACTAAACGTTTGTGGGATTTTTCAAAAGGGATTTTGTTTCATTAAACCAACTAGCAAGTATCCACAGTTATAACACATAAGGAGTGCATGCATGTGCATGTGTACAGGGAGTGACAAAATGGTGAAAGAATGCCAAAATAACATGAATTGAAGCCCTGCCTACTGACTTCACTCTCGAGCGCTCGGGAGTGGTCCCGAGCGCTTGGGAGTGCTGGTGCCCAACCTGCAAAATTTGTTAGTACAAACAGGAAATAATGCTAACAACTGTAAACTGAAATGCTTTTAAGTACATTATGGGCTCAACAGAGGACTTCACAGACTGAGGTAGAACCTCAATCTCTCAAATCATGCCTCCTTGCCACTGCAAAATTAGATCTACAACCTTAAAAGAGCAAATGGATACATTTATGCATGCATAAAGTCAGAAAATACAACAAACTAAGGGAAAATGGAATGCAGCGGCATGCATGCACTCCCGAGCGCTCGGGAATGGTCTTGAGCGCTTGGGAGTGAGCTGCGTGTCAGCTTACTCTCAAATGAAAATGACATTATAGTAACATGCAAACACACTTGTCTAGGTTTTTAACAAGAGAAAATCTTATTTTTAACTTTGGAAAACCTTGTTCTTACTTGAAATTTGTAAGAAACGCTTCTGTTTTAGGAAAAAATGATTTTCTATGTCTGCATGCCAGAATAAAACCATTTTATTTGAAAGTGCACCTCACCCCCAGCCTACTACTTACCGAAATGCCATGCATGGAACTGGAAACAGTCCCGAGCGCTCGGGAGCACTCTCGAGCGCTCGAGAGTGTTTCCAGTGGGGGTTTTAAGAAAACATTTTTTTGTGCACCCTTTGCTCTTGCTTTTACACCAAGGTCTCCCAGCCATGCACCCAGTATTGAAGACTGAGTCAGGCTAAGAGACCCCCCTCAGAAGGGAAAAACAGCCTCTTTGTTTTGAGATCAAAGTAGAAAGATTTTTCTACCTTTGGTTTGAACTTAGCTCCTTGGATGGCCTTGGAAAGTGAATGCAGAGTGAAAAACATAAGAGATCAGAAGCTAGGAGTGTTCTGGATTTCTTGCCTTTTCCTTGGTGATTTTAAAAAAAGCTTTGTGGTTGGAGAACAAACTTGAGTTTGAAAGACTTTGCTTTGAACAAGAGAGAGATGAGGGTGGTTTAGAGAGAGAAAATTTTCGTAGTCCTTTCTCTGTAGAAAACAGGTTCTATTTATAGGCCAAAATAACCTATGGTTTGCAAAATCAAATGAATTTGAATAAAATGTTATTTTAAGGGGAAAATCTCTGGCCTGATTTTCTCTGACTGAGGTTGAGTGCTGACTTAACTCTCAGCCGGCTCAAGGTGGCTGTAATGATGGATTGCATGGGTAGTGGGAAGCCTTGCCATCCATTGGGCAGAACAGGAGACTCGAGCGCTCGAGAGTGGTCTCGAGCGCTTGGGACCTCACTCTCGAGCGTTCGGGAATGAGCCAGGCCAGTGGTTTTGAAAAATAGTTTGGAGCGCTTGGGACTGCTTCCAAGCGCTTGGGAATGATTTCGACCATTTATTTCCTTTTTTTCAAATCTTCCAAGAAGCAAAGTTTCGACTGGTACAAGGCTTGTTTCGATCCAAATTCATCATCGGGGAGCCTCAGGGCCACAAATCAAGGAAATTCGACGAGTCCAAATTGGGGTGTCTACAGTTGCCCCTCTTTGGGCGACGCTCGGCATCATGTCTGGATACGAGTGCCGTCCAAAGATTGAGACAGCCCAATTCGAGCCAAATCAACTCCTTAATTCAAAACACGAATGCGAGTGAAGACACCAACATTCAATGCATGAGGTCGTGTCCTTTCGGACTGCCTATGTACCCTTTTCTGTAGGGATCAAACCAGCGTAGTTCTTCGGGGCAAATGCAAACACGTGTAATGCATGCACAAGGAAAGCATCAACAAGTCATTGATAAGACAAATGCATGGAGAGTCCACCTGTTACTCTGTTTGGTGGACAAAACGAGGATAAAACATTCTACAAATGCAGTGAAAGTGAAATGATTAGACTATGTTGATCGACTTCGACGTAAAATACCAATTTTCAAACGAGAACCAAAAGTGGATAATCGAATGAAGTTCGTGATCAATTACTCTGTTTTGACACGAACGAAATCAGGACTGAGATTGATTTTGTAAAATAAAATGCAAAATAATAAAGTTTGAAAAATGAGAAATGCTCGGGATGTCGAAAGCTAGGCACGGGACACGAAGAACAGACTCGAGTGCTTTGAACCACTCCCGAGCGCTCGGGAGTGGTCTCGAGCGCTCGAGACCACCACTGGGGCCCGCCGTCCTTTCATCTTCTTCCAGATCTGGGGTACAAGTATATCGATTCTCGAGCGCTCGAGAACCAGACAGTCGACTGTTTCCCATTTTCTCTGATCCTCGACGATTCCTTCTCAATCTCTCCTCCAGAATCTCTCTCTCTCTCTCTCGACTGATCTCTCTTCTTCTCGACCGAAATGGCACAAATTAGAGATCTTGAAATTACGACGATTTTTCGGTGGGCGGTGGTGATTTACGAAGTACGAAAGAAGGGGCCGAAGGCTTCGTGGGTAGGGGTAGGCGAGATAATGCCCGGAGGTGAGGGAAGGGGGCGACGCCCAGCAGCGTGGAGGCTGCTGTGGGCGGCGATGGGTGAGGCCGAGGGTGGTCCAGCTGCTCCTGGCGACGGGAGGGTCTCCGGCGAGGGCCCAGTGGCAGTGGGTGGTAGTGAGGGAGGTTCGGTAGTGGTGGTGGAGGCTAGCGGGAGTTTGGAGGCAGTAGGGGGTGTCGACAGTGATCCTACGGTGGTAGAGGAGGCCCGGGGAAGTTCTATAGTGATTGGGGATGCCGGAGGGGTCATGGCCGAGCCCGACACAGGTGGGAGCCAGACCGACGGTGGCAGAGATGCCTCGGGCAGCCGGGGTGGAGCCGCGGGCACTCCTCCTACTCCTACTGTGGAGGAGTTGTTCACGGCCGCGGATCGGGCTCGCGACGAGCGGCAGGCCGACGAGGCGGTGGTGGGTGGTCGCGTCACGACCACCCCCGCCTTGAGATTGACAGCAGCGGTACAGAAGGGAGGAGATAGCGGGATCGGGGCCTCACGCCCCGTTCCCTTTGAGGAGAGTGACTTTCTGGACTCTGCGGAGCCGCGGGACGGGATATACTAGACGCACTCGGGCTCGACTCAGGGGGGGTTGCGGCTGTGCTGAGGGGTGCTGAGACTGCTGAGGACCGGGCCTCAGCGCTGTTGTTGGGGGCTTTGCTGAGCGGCGCGGGGGCGTCGGACGCGAGCGGACACGGGGTTGAGGAGGAGGAGGCGGAGGAGATGGAGATGGAGGGGCCGGAGCCGGCGGTAGTCGTTGAGGCTCGGGTCACCGCAGTCGACGAGGTGAAGGCTTACTTAGGAGGGGAGCGCCCTAGGTTCGCAATCGCGACTTACGCTCCACGGGTTCACTTCTTCGAGCCGGTGGGGATGGACAGCTATGTCCCCGCTTGAGCTGACTACTCTGAGGACCTACTTCTCCGAGACCGTGACTCGCACATCTCTTCGGGTTGGACCACGGTAAGTTTTGACGACTCGTAACTCTTGAATTCGATACTTGAATTGCTTTGCAAAGTGCAATATTGATTGAAATGCCATTTCTTTACTTTGTTGAAACAGCGCACGACAGACGTGTACGGCCACGGGGGCTCAGCTAGCTCGCTGAAGTACTTCAAGGGGTTGCCCGAGAGAGTACGAGAGTTGGTGGAGGCGGCGGGCTTCGGGCCGTTCATCCAGCTGATGACAGCGGTGAGGGTGGACCGCGCCGTGCTTACGGCGCTGACCGAGAGGTGGTGGGACACCACCAACACCTTCCACCTCCGGTTCGGGGAGATGACGCTAACACCTCTCGACTTTGCAGCGATCACAGGGCTGAGGGTGGGAGGAGAGCCGATCCCCTACGACTCGAGCTTAGTGCTGGACGACGCTGCCTTGCGGTGGTTCCTCAGGCAGGTCCCACGTCACAGCGGAGGGATGGCGGCGTACGGGCAGTTCGTGGAGTACTGGGACCATGAGCCCGCAGACGACGAGGAGGCGGCGAGGATGACCCGGGCATACCTGCTTTACCTATTCGGGGCTTCTCTTTACCCAAATAGACGGTCGTGAGTGAACCTCTGCTACTTGGCGGGCCTAGTCGACTTGAGACAGGCTGGGCGGTTCGATTGGGGAGGGGGTGCTCTGTGCACCCTCTACTGCTTCTTGGGGGCTGCCTCACGCGGAGTGGGCAACACGGTTGGCGGTTACTGGAGGATCGTCGAGGTATGGTTTCAAATTACTGCATTAATACTACTTTCCATTGCTCATTCATTGAATATATACTTGAACTTGAGTTTGACTATTTGCAGCTTTGGGCTTACGAGGTTCTCGGGATGTTCCCGCCTGATAACACCTGTAGGGACCCGAACTTGCTTCCTCGCGGGCTAGCCTGGAGCAAGGCGTACCGGAGGACGAAGGAGCGACGCGAAGAGGTGATGACCTTCCGACGTTGGCTAGACAGCTTGACGGGCGTCGCGGTATGACTTGTCCTTATTCCTTTTCTTTTCCGCATTAGACGTATGCTTTTATTGATGCTTCAAAATTCGACATGCAAGTTCACTGGGATAGGTGGTCGAGGGTGGAGGCCGACTTCCTTCCGAGGAGTCACGAAGTGACACGGAGCAGAGTGCTACTGGAGTGTCCCCTGGGCTAGCAGTGGTACCTGGGGGATCGAGTGACCAGACAGTCACTCGGTCTTCCGGCGTTCGTGGTACCTGGGACACTCCCTCCACGCGTGCAGAGGACAGAGACGTACACTCGCGCTGAGCTGGAGCAGTACACAGTGCCTGACGTTGACCTGGAGAGGCACCGTAGACGTACGCTAGACTACGCTGCTTACAGGGAGCAGTACTTGGCTACGGACTTAGGAGTGGAGGCGGAGCTGGAGAGTCGCGTAGCTGAGGGAGGGCGAGGCCCTGGTGCTGGAGGAGAGACTGGGGTGCGGGGCCGTGGTGGCCGGTCCGCACGAGGTAGGGGTCGAGGCGGTAGGCAGCCTGCCGGCGGGCAAGGTGGCAGTCCACCAGGCGGAGGAGAGGGTGGCGCGAGGGTGTCGGAGATGGTAGAGGCGTCAGGTTTGACTGTGCTACCGACGTTGGAGTGGACGATAGGGGTGACATACCCTTCAGGGGCACAGGTGGTGATAGACGTCCCGCGCCTTCCGCAGCCGCCCATGCAGCTTCCTGCTCTGGTATAAACGAATTCGCACTTCTTATGTTTTGAATGATTACTGCTTTCACATTTCTGATGCTTGAATATTACAGTTGCCGCGAGAGTGGCCGAGACGGCCATAATGCTGATGGTGGGAATGCGCCACCTGCAGAAGGGCTGTGCGAGAGGGAGGGTCCTGCAGTCTAGACCTGCCCCTGAGCCTGTTTCTCCTGTTGCTCCACAGGTATGAAAAATGCATGCATGTTTCATGTTACAATGATCAAGTTTATTTTCCATTATGCATGAAATGATATGATGTTTATGATGTGCAGCCACAGCCACGACGTTCGGCCAGGGCACAACCCCAGGTTACCACGAGTTCTCCGGCTTTCGCCAGCACACGAGGTCGAGGGACACAGAGAGTGTCGCAGCCTACTGCGGAGGCCAGACAGTTCGAGGTTTTGCCTAGGGCAGCGTCCCAGCGGAGACTTGCTCGCGTGGAGTCAGAGGAGTCTTCTGAGTCCCGCGTTTTAGGGACGACAGACTCGGAGACTGCTTCTGGCTCTCCTAGTGGAGACGACGGCGATGACGGTGACGAGAGCGAGAGCACAGAGCCCGAGGGCCACCAGCAGAAGAGGACTCGTCGAGCCTGAGCCTTAGGTTTTTGCTTTGCTAGCTTTCTTGTACATAGGCCTGGTGCCCCGGTAGTTGTAGCTTCTAGGCCTGCGTGCCTTGATTTTGTTTGGGCCTGCGTGCCCCGGTAGTTAGGACTGGGCGCGTGTTTGCCCCAGCTTTTGTACTTCCTTCTTTGCTCATTGTAAATACTGTATTTCATTTATGAGAATTTACACTTCGCTCTTTTTATTCGTTCGCACTCCCTTTATAGAATTGTATTTTATGAAATATGCTCGTCTAGCTTGAAAGAAAGTAAAGAGCACGCGAATTTGAACCGATTCTCTCAAAGTAAGAACGAAAACTCAACATTGACACACAACAGCAAATTTTGAGCGATCGACCATGGGATTTAGATTTAAGGGCTTTCGATCGTAACCAAGCGCGCTGTACAGTTGACACTGAGTGTTGTGACTTGCGAGGATCGCTAGAATTACCAAAATGCCCCTTGACACGAAGATTGACTTTCACTTACACTTGAAAACGATGATTTTGGGACGAACGGACAACGAAAACTTGAACTAAGAGCGTTAATGCGTATTTGATCGTGCCACACAGTCACCAATGCACGTCGTGACTTATACACACAGCTGGATTCAATCAAATACGCTTAATGTGGAATTTGACATATTCGCGGAATGAAAATCTTGGAAATTTTGGTATTTTTGAGGAAAATTGATGAATACACAAGAAAACACATAACGGAAACCGCTGTATCCCCAGAGTACACGTTGGAAGCCTTGTGATCTGAGCTTCTTGCATTTACAAGGATGAATTGAGGCTGGAAAGTTGGAATCAGAACCTGCTGCAAAATAGCAGCACTCTCGAGCGCTTGGGACTTCACTCCCGAGCGCTCGGGACTGCTGCTGTCTGCAGTCCCCTGTTGCTTCCCAATGCCACTTACTAGCTATTCCCATGTCGTTTTCTTCTGCATGCACACTTCCAAGTGTCTTGTAACCCTGCACTAACTGTTTCCCAGGAGAAATGGCTTCCCAAAGCAAGACTTGGGCCTTTTCCAACACTTTTTTCAAACTTCCAAAATTTGAATCTTTGAAGAGTCTTGAAAATTTTAGGTTTGATGAGTTCCAAGGCTGGTGAGAAGTGGCATTGTATCCCCTTGGCCTCTATAAATACAGAGTCATGCTTTGGCAAGTCACTCACACCTTATTCCATCATTCTTCTTCCAAAAACCCATCCTACTCATGGCCTTGCTAAACCAAGCCTTGCTTCGACCTTGGTTGGACAGCCTTGAAGGCATCGACTGGCTGAACTTCCGAGGGCACCGACTTTACGCCCTAAGGCATCTCCGAGAGGTCGCAATCCATCCTGTCTTGCTACATGCAGCGACGCGCTTTTGGGATCCCGAAGTGCATGTCTTTCGCTTTGGTTCTCAAGAGCTGTGCCCCACCGTCGAGGAACTCCATGCCTACCTTGGAAGTCACGACTCCATTGAGCCAATTGTTCCAATGATCAGGGAGAGTATGAAGAACATTCTGAAAGCCAAGCTAGGAATCAGTGGAAATACCACTGAGTTCCTCACTCGGGGCAATGCCATCAACATCGTGCAGCTGTACGAGAGGTTCAGTCCACCTGGAGACTTGACAGACTTTGAGTACCAAGGACGCCAAATGATGGCCTGTTGCATTTGCCTCCTAGCAGCCTTTCTGCTGGTTCCGTCCATTGGTCAGCCCAGTTCTTTTTTGGTGGGAGTTGCTTCTCAGATCGAGGCTCGCAAGGATGTTGCACCCTTGGTTCTTGCCAAAACCTTGATGGGGTTAGATGCCGTTCATGCCGGTCGCACAAGGGTTTTTGGTGGTAGCCCGCTGTTGCTGCAGGTTAGGGACCTCACTCAGCTCTCCTTTTTCTATTTCTCTCATTCGTTTTACCTCAACGCTCGGTTTAGGCTTTATCTGGCTCCTTACTTGTTTTCTCTCTTTTTGGGTAGATGTGGCTTTATGACAAGTTGAGTCTGCTAACACCCCCGGCCAATGATTGGTTGTATCATGCAAGCGGATGGAACCGTCCCTTTCTAGCGATGTACAGTAACAAAGATGACTGGGCTGATTTCCTTGCTTCTGCTTTGGAAGATGACATTGTTTGGAGGTGCCATTGGCTGAGGCTTCCCGCTATGACTACTGGTAACATGGGCTTGACGCACGTGCTTGTGGCTGGCCTGACAGGCTTCTCCTTCTATTCACCCCTCCGCATCCTCCGTCAATTTGGACTTAACCAAGAAGTGCCGCCACCGGGTTCTGAAGTGCTTCGTCTCCCTCCCTTCACCATTCCGGGCCATCGGAGTTATGTTCGATCGTGGGAGGCTCGCAGGACTGAGCCGAGTGACCCACTCTTCTCTATTGCTTCGACCAGAAGGTACCGCAAATGGCTAAGAAGAGATGTGGAAGCGAGGATGGGTTGACTGCTTACTTTGCCGTTCTTTGAAATAAAAAGTGTGTTTTAATTGCGTGCTTTTCGTTTTCATGCTCACCTTGTAATAAAGAAATAATCTGAATAAAATCGACTGGTTAAGGGTTTCCCCCTTTCGGTTCGTTAATCGCATGCGCCATTGAGAAAACATTCTGACTTGTCAATTTGGATTTGGATTTTTGAGATTTAGGACCGAACCTCAGTGTGAGATTGCCTACGTATCCCTCGCGAAAAGGGAATCAGGCCCATACGTAGTTCGGGCTAGGGTTTGCTCGGGTATTAACACTCTCCTTTTGCGCTCTTAATTTTGCCTAGAACCACCTTTTCGGGTTTTCGGCCTAGCGAGCTCTTTTTCGACTTTTGCCTTAACATTTGCCTAAGCCGCCCTTTCGGGTTTTCGACCTAGCAGGCTTGCTCTAACTTTTGCCTGGGATCGCCCGCCCTTGCGGTTTTCGGCCCAGCGAGCTCTCTCAAGGGTAATACCGTTTAAGCTGATCCAAATTGACAAGGTTTGAGAATTCGTTGCCGTCAAGGTCGATGATTGAGGCCGCTCCTCCGGAGAGAATGGTCTTGATGATGTATGGGCCTGCCCACTTAGGTCGAAACTTCACTCGTAGGTCAAACACTGGCGCATGGATTTCCTTGACTACCATGTCCCCCTCTTGTAGATCCCTTGACTTTACTTTCTTGTTGAATGCCCGGGCGATCCTTCGCTGATAACCCTGAATGTGATACAATGCCCGTAGCCTTCTTTCGTCGAATAGCATGAGCTCCTCAAATCTTCCACTGATCCATTCGGCCTCGTTTACTCCGCACTCAGCCATGACCCTCAGCGATGGAACTTCTAGCTCGATAGGGAGAACGGCTTCCATACCGTACACCAAAGAATAGGGTGTTGCCCCTGTCGATGTACGAATAGACGTCCGGTATCCCCACAAAGCTAGTGGTAATTGTTCGTGCCAATTCCTAGCTGACTGAGTAGTCCTTTCGAGAATTGTCTTGATGGTCTTATTCGCTGCTTCGACTGCCCCATTTGTTTGTGGCCGATAAGTGGTTGAATGATGCACTTGAATCTTAAACTCGTCAAAGAGTTCCAAAACTTTTCCTTTGAAGTGAACACCATTATCAGATACGAAGGCTTGAGGGACCCCATACCGATAAATGATGTTTTGCCTGATAAAATGAGCCACTTGAACTGCCGTTAAAGTCTTGTACGAAGCTGCCTCGACCCATTTGGTGAAGTAATCCACTGCTACCAAAATGAACCTATGACCGTTGGAAGCTGCGGGAGTGATCTTTCCAATAACATCGATGCCCCAGGTGGAGAATGGCCATGGTGTCGCCATTGAGTGTAACTCCGAGGGCAGAACATGGATAAGATTGGCATGAGTCTGGCACTTGTGACATCGGCGCACATACTCGATGCACTCTGTCTCCATGGTCGACCAATAGTATCCCAGCCTCAGAACTTTCTTTGCTAGCATCATTCCGTTCATGTGGGGTCCACAAACACCTTCATGAACCTCTTCCATTACTGCTCTCGACTCGTCACCGTGAATACACAACTTGTGAACCCCGCACGGAGATCGCCGGTACAATTTCCCACCACAAATGATGTATTGAGACGCGAGCCGCTGCAAAGCTATCCGATCCTTCTTAGTTGAATCTGCAGGAAATTCCCCCTTTTTGACAAAATTCCAAATATCGTGGAACCAAGGGAGGCCATCGTCTGGTTCGTCGATGTTCATGACATAGTCGTACACGTGCTTTCCCCTCTGCTCAATCATGACAGGTCTCAGCTTTACCCTGATCGGAAGTTCCAGCATGGAGGCTAAAGTAGCCAGAGCGTCGGCAAAGCGGTTCTTCATCCTTGGTACATGTGTGAAGGTCACCTTTTGAAAGTTCGGGATAAGCTCGTCGAGCTGCTGATGATACGGCTTCATCTTTTCATCCCTAACTCTCCATTCTCCACTTGCTTGCGATACAACCAAGTTGGAATCTCCGACAACTTCCAGCACCTTGACTCCAATCTCCAATGCAGCTTCCATTCCTACAATACATGCTTCGTACTCTGACTCGTTGTTCGTGACTTCGAAGTTTAACTTGAAAGCGAGAGGGATATGCGACCCCTCAGGTGAGACTAGCAGTATGCCAATCCCAAAGCCCTTCTGATTAGCGGCTCCATCGAAGTACAACGTCCATGTTTCATCGACTGCTGTCATTACGTCTTCATCAGGAAATTGAAATTCTGTGTGTTCTGGCCCCTCAATCGGACGATCCGCCAAAAACTCTGCTACCGCTCTTCCTTTCACTGACTTGCGAGTAACGTACTTGATTTCAAATTCCGCCAACAAGAGCAACCAATGTGCTAACTTACCGGTAAGTGCTGGCTTCTCGAATAGATATTTGAGGGGATCCATCCGAGAGATCAGTATCACCGAGTAAGCGAGCATGTAGTGTCTCAATTTCTTTGTGGCCCATACAAGCGCCCAACATGTCTTTTCTAGTGAAGTGTACCGTTCTTCGCATCCCACCATCTTCTTGCTCAAGTAATAAATCGCCCTTTCAACCCCATCTTCTCCCTCTTGTGCCAGCATGCACCCCATTGACGAGGGCGTGACAGACAAGTATAGGATCAAAGGTTTTCCCGAGATGGGCGGCATCAAGATTGGAGGATTCTGGAGATAAGTTCGCACTGCTTCGAAAGCTTTCTGACACTTGTCGTTCCATTCGAACTTCACATCTTTCTTGAGTAAACGAAACAATGGTTCACAGGTTAGGGTTAACTTGGCGATGAATCGACTGATGAATTGAATCTTTCCCAAGAAGCACCGGACCTCCTTCTCGGATTGAGGTGGCTCCATCTCGAGAATGGCCTTGATCTTCGAAGGGTCTACCTCAATCCCTCGGGTTGTGATCATGAACCCAAGCATCTTACCAGCCGTGACTCCGAACGTGCACTTCTGCGGGTTGAGACGCATCCTGTACTTCTGAATCCTCTCTAAGAACTTTCTCAATGCTGGGAGATGATCCTTCCGTTCCTTTCCCTTTACTATCATATCATCGACGTATACCTCGACCTCCTTATGAATCATGTCGTGCAGCAGTGTTGTAGCACCCCTTTGGTATGTAGGACCGGCGTTTTTCAATCCAAATGGCATAACCCGATAACAGTATGTCCCCCACTTGGTGATGAAGGTAGTCTTCTCCCTGTCTTCCGGAGCCAAGAGAATCTGATTGTACCAAGAGAAACCATCCATGAAGGACAGTAAAGCGTGCCTTGCAGTGTTATCAACAAGTATATCTATATGCGGCAATGGAAAATCATCCTTAGGGATTGCATTGTTCAGATCTCTGAAATCGACACACACTCTGATTTTTCCATCCTTTTTAGGGACGGGCACGATGTTTGCGACCCAAGTGGGGTACTCTGTCACTATTAGAAAACCTGCGTCGATTTGTTTTGTAAGCTCTTCTTTTATCTTTAATACCCAATTGGGCCGCATTTTTCTCAGTTTCTGTTTAACGGGTTTTGCATCGGGGTAGAGAGGGATTCTGTGCTCGACAATTTTCGGGTCGATTCCGGGCATGTCCGCATGGGACCAAGCAAAAACTTCTTTGAATTCTTTTAGTAAATCTGTGAGCTCTTGAAGCTCATCGGGGGACAGCCCGGAACCGACCTAAACCAATCGAGGGTTCTCCTCATCACCCAAGTTTATCGAGATTATTTCTTCTTTTAGAGGCTGAGCATGCCTTTCATTTTCACGGTCGATGAGGGAACGGATTTCCTTGGGGATGTCCCCATCGAGATCTATTCTTTCATCGTCGGGATCTAAGCAATTTATTTCAAAATCCGGCAAGTAAGCAAAAGCATCGTTCATTTCATTAACAGCCTCCTCAGAAGGGGGAAATACAGCAGTGGACTCAAACTCAAAGTAAAAACTACGATGTGGAGGGCCAATAGGCACGAACTCCGACTCAGTGCTAGACGAGGAGTCAGTGTCAGACTCAGACTCAGACTCAGACTCGGTACTAGTGTCGTGAGTGCGAGTTACAAGTGGTATGAAAATGCAATTCTCATAAGCACCTACAGCCTCCACAATGAGTTTGGAAGGGTCTTCCATTTCTTCTTCTTCTCCCAGCATAAGCACAGCAGCGTCCTCCACCATACCCTCCGGATCCTCGCCCCCAAACAGAGATTGGAGACTGCCCAAACCGAAAGCTTCAAGCCAGTCCAGTGCTTCAGATACTTCTTCCACCTTGGTCACCTCTTCGACGTCATCCCAGGTGTCATTGGCAAAGATCTCGAACCCAGGGTACTTCACCTTTGTCTCAAGATCCACGAAAGGCTTGGGTTCTCCTCGATACAGAGCTTCCTTCTCTTTCAGCTTCACTCCAGCTGCATGAGCCCGGGCGCGGTTGCGCCACCTTTTTGCTGGATCACTCTTCTTGAGCTCGTATCCCAGGCCAAAGCGCTCGTTGCTTCCAGGGAACTCGGAGACTCCTTGCCCATAGAGTCCCAAGCCCATGCCCGGCAAATAGTTCATTCGTTTCATAATTTCCAGCGCTGCGGAGCTCACCAAGAAACCATCTTCGGCCCGGATAGTGCAAACTTTTGAGGTCATGACTGCAAACCCCCCCATGGATATATCTTCTTCTCCATGCATAATTTCCAGCAGCGGGGAGCTGTCTTCGGAGTGAGGATGGATGCCAGAGTCCCCATGAATGATAAGAGTCCCGGAATCCAATCCCAGGATAAGCTTCTGGTGCAGCGTAGAGGGCACTCCCATGACATCTGAGCGATGCAGCCACGGCCTCCCCAGTAGGAGGTTGAATGAAGCAGGTATCTCCAGTACGTAGAATTCGACGGTGGTTTTGAACTTCCCAGTTGCAAGCTCCAACTTGACGGTGCCCAGAACATCACGCCGTGTGTTATCATAGGCGCGAACACCTAGAGTTGATGGCGCAAAATCCTTACTTTTAAGGCCCAGGCAGTAAGCAGTGCGGAGTGGGCACACGTTAATGGCCGAACCATTATCTATGAGAATTGCAGGGACCCACAGGCGGGAGGTCTTTCTCGGTGAATGAGAGGGTGTGTTGGGCAAGGTTCGGGGTTATGAGGGCAATCAGGGCTTCCGGGGCTATGTCGGAAGGGACCTCTAGCTTAGAGAGAGTGTTAATGAGCCTTCGGCGATGCTCACGAGAAGCCGCCAACACTCCCCACATAGACATGCGAGCGGGGGTTTCATGAAGTTGTTGGATAATGGGGTCGGTGTTGGTACTTGGATTTTGCTGCTGGGAGGAGTTGGGGTTCGAACTCACGAATGGGTTAAGATGGATGGGTGGGTTAGGTTGACGTGGATGGTTTGTGGAGCTTGAGGGGTTATTTGGTGGAGCAGGGGTATTTGGGCTTGCAAAGTTGACAGGGTTGTTCTGTTGTGGCGGAGGGGCTCGGGATGAGCTTCCTTGCTGGAGGTTGGCGGGCTGGTACACCCTACCGCTTCTGGTAAGATTGCTGATTGTCTTGGGGATGGGCTCCCACCAAGTATCTTCCCAAAAGTTGGAGAAATCAGCGTCGGCCTTGCGTTTTCCTTTGTCGAGCTCTGTTTTCTCCAGGGTTTCATTGAGAATTTCCATCTGCAGGGCATGCCACATGTTCTCTTCCTCCAAAGAATTTCAGAAGTTGACATTGTTGCTGTTGCTGACCTGCAGGGAGCCTTCATCCAACATAGCCTTGTTGACAGTGAGCTCTTCACCATCGACCCACACGTTTACCAATTCAGATTTACCCCAAAGATCTTCAGGATCCAGTACACAGATGTTGGGCTCATCGGGGATTTCGACTACCGGCTGCGGGAAGAACTCCTCAATGATGTACTCCTGTGGAATGAAGGCCTGATCCATGACACGGTCAAGAGCGTCGGAGCCTCTAGTGAGATTGACAATGGTTCTGACAGTGAGCCCCGAGAACATACGGGGGTTCATCAAATCCATTTCTTCCCGTACTTCCTCTTCTTGAAAGAGGTATGCCAATGACGTCTCATCTAAAGGGTCAGAATCATCAATCCAGTGCCACCCGTTGGGCTCGGGCTCCCACTCCCATTCATCTTCTTCCTCAATTGGTTCAGGCTCCAAGAACAAAGAAAATAGGGAGTAGCCATCCAACGGGTCGGCCATCATTACTTCCCAGTCCTGTCTCCAATCACCATGCTCCAAGTCTTCTACTTGTTGAGCGTTGAGTGACACAGGGCACACTCCAGTTACGAGAGCCCGGTTTTCCACTGCAAAGAAATTGCTCGCCAGATCTTCCCACCTCCTTTGGAAGTCCCAATCTACAGACTCAAGTGCACAGATAGTATCCTCGGCCGGTATCTCGACAATTGGTTTGGGTTGGGCGGTAGGGACGATGTAAAGGCTTGGGTTGAAGGGGTGGCTTTGGGAAATGTGATTGATGCGGGGGTTGGAGTGCTTTGGGGGCTGGTTTGAGACGGTATTTGGTTTTTGTGGTGGCATGGGGAGAGTTTTGTTGTCTATGAGATCCTGGATAGCGTGGTGAAGGCAGAAGCAGTTGTTGGTTAGGTGGCCCACGTTCTGGTGGTAAGCACAGTATGCATTAGGATTGTGGGATGCGGGGAGCTTTTGAGGTAGGGGAGTAGGGGCGAGTGGCTTGAGCACGCCACTTTTGACCAACTTCTCGAGCACGGCAGAGAGAGGTGCTGAGAATTGAGCGAAAGTGCGGGGTTGGGTACGGGGTTGACTGGTTTGGGTTGCAATTTGGTTGACCGGCTCGGCTTGAGTTGTGTTCGAGGAGGTGTTGGGAAGGTTGGTGTAGTTGGAGTTGCCAAACAGGGCGTTGCTGTTTCCGGAGTAAACCTTCTTTGGTTTGGGGGCAGGTTCAGCTTTGTCAAGGATTCCTAGCTGGACCGCTTCTTCGACGGCCAAGCCTGTGTCAAAGAATGTCTTAAAGTCTGAGCACGCTTGCGCCATAACCATATGCCTCGCAAGATTGGGGTGAAGGTTCCGGACAATCATCCGGATCTGGTCCCTGTCATTCGGCCTATCCTTCATCTGTGCTGCCTTTGCGCTCCACCTTTTCACGAAATCGGCAAAGGCTTCCTTGGCCTCCATCTTGGTTGACTCCAATTCACGAGTGGTAACTTCCAACTGAATGTTATAATCATACTGTGCCACAAAAGCCGCACATATGTCCTCCCAAGAACGCTTCTTCCTTTCATCCAGCGAAGTAAACCAATGCAGAGCATGACCTACCAAAGTCTGCGAGAACATCTGCGCCATGGCATCCTTCTCTACACCCCACATGGAGAGTGCTCCGATGTATCCAGTCAAATGTGCCTTAGGGTCTCCAGTTCCGTCAAATTTAGCAAAATCGATTGGCCTAAACTTCTCTGGTAGCTTCGCGTTGGGAAATAGGCAAAGCTTGTTGATGTCAAAACCAGTCGATGCTATCTTCTCATTCCTCGCTACTGACTCCTCCAACTGGGTGATCTTTGCCAAGACCGCTGCCATCTCGGGATTCTGGGGGGTTTCCATCTCAAGGACCAGTTGTTCTGGGTTCGGGTTCGGGTTAGGATTTGGGTTTAGATTGAGGTTTAGGTTGGGGATTGGATTGAGGTTTAGGTTGAGATTTGGATTTGGAATCGGATTCGGATTTGGGATTCGGATTGGATTCGGGTTTGGGTTAGGGTTTGGATTCGGATTTGGAGGTGGAAGCCGTCGTGCAACTCCGGTAATCATCATCATGAGTTGGGCGATTTGGTTGTCGGTGCGTTCGCCCAGACGTTGGATATCTTCCCTGATCTGTCCCATTTCTCCATACAGGTTTCCCAGATTTAGGTTAGGGTTTGGATTGGGATTAGGATTGGGGTTAGGATTTGGATTTGGCTCGCCTCCGTTTGGGTTTGGATTTGGATTGCCTCTGTTTGGGTTGACGTTTGGGTTAAGGTTCGGATTGCCTCCGTTCGGGTTTAGATTTGGGTTGCCTCCTTTCGGGTTTGGATTGGGGTTTGGGTTCGGGTTGAGGTTCCCGATTAGTAGATCCATTTCCACCCTCAAATCTGATGCACTGACGGAATCTGCCTGAAGTTGAAGCCGTTCCAATCTCAGTCCCAAGGGTCTGGTCCAGGAGGGTATGATGTTATTCTTCTTCGGCCCAATTGCTCAGAACTGACAGCAAAGCAAAAACTGTGCTCAGATGCGATCCCTGTTTACATTTTTATGAAATATGTGCATGGTTTTTAGAAAATGTGTAAATCATCGTCACCGTCATCGACTCTTATTTTTCAAAAATGATTGAGCATGCGAAGTTGCCTTAATCCTCGGATTTTTAGGATGTATCCTCGTTTAGGAACTAATGCTTCCCAAAGGATGCTAAAACAAGCTAAGTATTCGGCTAGCATTTTGTCAACAAATCGACCATTGGTTCGGAATGACTTAGGGTGAACAACGTGATACGATCCCGAAGCGGCATAAGCGATGCGTTTGCTTTTAGCCTGGACGGTGTTGGTATCACGACGTTTCGTTTCCTTGTCATTCCTTCCTTTGGTTAATTTCCCGATTAAACACTAGTCAAGGACTTAGCAAAATTTTAGTTTCCTTTAGGTTTTAGTTCGAGGACTCACATGGTTAATCAACACGCATTAGGGTGCGTGACTCTTCATCAGGTCTTGGCAACCTCGCAAAGACTGCGCGAGCGAGTCTCGAGAACTGTGGCTGACAGAATGATGATGCAAGATGAAATGCAGCACGTAAACAGGATATAGCACGTAACCCTACCATGTAGGCTCCTGTCTTAATTTGGAAGGATCTATGGCTCGCTAAACATGTACAAAGGCCGGTTTTGGCTTGAAAAGGGTTCCCCGGACTAGAGTCAAAGTATACCTCCCACTATTGAGCGTACACCCAATAATGGTACAAACGGTAGGGATGACTCATCACGGTCGAGGGTTGCTGAGCATTCCGGGATTCCCCATCACCGGCAAGCCGGGTAGGATTGCCGAAACACAACAGCGGGGCTGCACAAGATATATATACAAGAAATCGACAATGAAACAAAATAACTTCGAAAATCCCACAAACGTTTTTCAAGCTTGGCTCACAAGTTTAATTGATGCTTAAGGAAAGCGGGTCGTTTTATCAACATACCAACTTTTTCTCAAGTATTAGTTAAACCTTATCCCCAGCGGAGTCGCCACTGTGGGCTACCACAGCCCTGGGTGGATCGAGGCGGCCCAATGAAAATCGCGCGCCTCGACTTTGGATCGATTTGAAAATGGTTTGAAGAGTCGCCACCCGGATTTATGGTCTATCACCCGAGAAACCGTTTTGTTTGAAAATGATTGATTTGAAATTGAAAACCAGAGATCGTTTTTGAGGGTTCGGAAGCCATGTTACGAGGGGGGAAGGGTTTTACGGCACCCCCCTCGCCCGACGCGATGTCGGTCTCTACTAAACGTTTGTGGGATTTTTCAAAAGGGATTTTGTTTCATTAAACCAACTAGCAAGTATTCACAGTTATAACACATAAGGAGTGCATGCATGTGCATGTGTACAGGGAGTGACAAAATGGTGAAAGAATGCCAAAATAACATGAAATGAAGCCCTGCCTACTGACTTCACTCTCGAGCGCTCGGGAGTGGTCCCGAGCGCTTGGGAGTGTTGGTGCCCAACCTGCAAAATTTGTTAGTACAAACAGGAAATAATGCTAACAACTGTAAACTGAAATGCTTTTAAGTACATTATGGGCTCAACAGAGGACTTGACAGACTGAGGTAGAACCTCAATCTCTCAAATCATGCCTCCTTGCCACTGCAAAATTAGATCTACAACCTTAAAAGAGAAAATGGATACATTTATGCATGCAGAAAGTCAAAAAATACAGCAAACTAGGGGAAAATGGAATGCAGCGGCATGCATGCACTCCCGAGCGCTCGAGAATGGTCTCGAGCGCTTGGGAGTGAGCTGCGTGTCAGCTTACTCTCAAATGAAAATGACATTATAGTAACATGCAAACACACTTGTCTAGGTTTTTAACAAGAGAAAATCTTATTTTTAACTTTGGAAAACCTTGTTCTTACTTGAAATTTGTAAGAAACGCTTCTGTTTTAGGAAAAAATGATTTTCTATGTCTGCATGCCAGAATAAAACCATTTTATTTGAAAGTGCACCTCACCCCCAGCCTACTACTTACCAAAATGCCATGCATGGAACTGGAAACAGTCCCGAGCGCTCGGGAGCACTCTCGAGCGCTCGAGAGTGTTTCCAGTGGGGGTTTTAAGAAAACATTTTTTTGTGCACCCTTTGCTCTTGCTTTTACACCAAGGTCTCCCAGCCATGCACCCAGTATTGAAGACTGAGTCAGGCTGAGAGACCCCCCTCAGAAGGGAAAAATAGCCTCTTTGTTTTGAGATCAAAGTAGAAAGATTTTTCTACCTTTGGTTTGAACTTAGCTCCTTGGATGGCCTTGGAAAGTGAATGCAAAGTGAAAAACACAAGAGATCAGAAGCTAGGAGTGTTCTGGATTTCTTGCCTTTTCCTTGGTGATTTTAAAAAAAGCTTTGTGGTTGGAGAACAAACTTGAGTTTGAAAGACTTTGCTTTGAACAAGAGAGATATGAGGGTGGTTTAGAGAGAGAAAATTTTCGTAGTCCTTTCTCTGCAGAAAATAGGTTCTATTTGTAGACACCTCCCAAACGGGGCATCGCCATACAGATTGATCACGTTGTGTTTGCTCGATTGGTTGCTCACTTCATAAACCAAAATCATGGACATTCCCATGGCTAGGAACATCGCCACATGATAATGGTTATCATCAAATAGAGTCGCCACCTAGTTTATCAAAACTAGGAAAACAGATAGAGATTCTGGATACGGGAGCCAAAAGTACAATGAGGGGAAGGTGTTAGGCACCCCTCTTTGCCTAGTCGTGAGACTGGCCCATAATCATTCAACATAAGACATATAAATGCTTTATCTAATTCCAACACATAGTCTGTTTATTTATTCCTTTAAACAGTAAGTAAAGTGAGCCAGTGCGATAAATAAGCATGCATCAGAAAGTAGATGAAGCAAACATAATGTCCCAGGGAGATGGATCTCGCGGCCGGTGAATAGATGTCACGGCCGAGGGATCCTCCTGGTTTTATGTACCGGCCGAGGGATCGAAGCCCCGGTCGGTGTTCTTCCTCACACCAGACAGAAAGATTAACAATTAATCAAAATGCTACGATTAGTAAGAAGGGACAGTAAATAAAGCAAACCAGAGGCCGTTGGGCCTCGCCACCTTGATCCCTCAGTTGCTTGATTGCTTTGGATTGGGCGTGATTAACTGATTGCTTGATCGAGAACCCTAGGGTTAGGGTTTGATCGCCGGATTGACGGCTACCTTCGGGAGGTTAGGGCTTTTGGAGTGTGGGATTGAGGGAGTATTTTGACAGAGCTTTGAGGCTTGAGAGAGTGTGTAGGTATATCAATTTCTGTGTGTTATTTCGGAGTCCAAAGCCCCTTTATATAGGCATAGGGATGACTCACTCCGGCCAATCAAATCACGAGATGGCAATTGCAATTGCAATGCATCTCTTACTCTACGTCGTGATCTCTGAGCGTAGCCCGAACGCATCGGAAAGGTAGTGTAGTTGGATCAAACCAAACGTCTGACAGAACGTTCGAGAGTCTGGAAAAAGGTCGATCTGACGGCCGAGTAATAGATCACACGGCCGAGGAATGGATGTCTCGGCCGAAGGATAGATCTTGCGGCCGAGGAATTGATCTCTCAGGGAGATTTTGCTGGCAACAGGTTGCTCGGGTGAGGGATTGATGTTATGGCCGTTAGATCGATGTTACGGCCGTCAGATGGATTCTCCTAGGCTTCTGTATTTCTGTCTGAAAGGCTGTATGGCTTTGAATTGGGTCCTCTAAGTGGTTCAAAGTTCTCACCGAAAGTCCTAAGGTCCTCAAGGAAGCAATCAGCAATCATTGTATCCATTTCATCATCGGGATTGTCCCAAGGTGGGACTTGAAATAATCGTTAGGCCAAATTGGGGTGTCTACACTATTTATAGGCCAAAATAACCTATGGTTTGCAAAATCAAATGAATTTGAATAAAATGTTATTTTAAGGGGGAAATCTTCTAGCCTGATTTTCTCTGACTGAGGTTGAGTGCTGACTTAACTCTCAGCCGGCTCAAGGTGGCTGTAATGATGGATTGCATGGGTAGTGGGAAGCCCTGCCATCCATTGGGCAGCACAGGAGACTCGAGCGCTCGGGAATGAGCCAGGCCAGTGGTTTTGAAAAACTGTTTGGAGCGCTTGGGACTGCTTCCAAGCACTTGGGAATGATTTTGACCATTTATTTCTTTTTTTTCAAATCTTTCAAGAAGCAAAGTTTCGACTGGTACATGGCTTGTTTCGATCCAAATTCATCATCGGAGAGCCTCAGGGCCACATATCAAGGAAATTCGACGAGTCCAAATTGGGGTGTCTACACTCCCCCTTTCCATCGGACTCTTTCTCATCTGGAATGAATGCTAGCCCATAAGTCAAACCAATTCTCTCATCAAAGTATTCAACCCTCTTTCGAATTCGCTTTTGCTCTTTCATAGCTGATAAGCACCCAATATTGTAGATATTTGGTGCACCTAGTCCCGTTTTATGTAGTTTGTTTTATGCTTATTTGCCGTTTTTAGTGATTTTGCGCGTAAGGTTTTTCGTTGAGCATTTCAGGTAATACATGAATAAGAGTCCTTGTTTTGATGCCTCGTACAACCCTTGAGGGTATCCGAGTGGCGAGGCCTTATAGAGCGCAGCTGTCGCACTTTGGGATTGAGCAAACGAAGCGCCGGAGAGTGCAAAGGTCCGTCGGGTGTCAAGACGGGGCATGAGGGACTTGATCTGCCAGGAAGCATCTCGGTATTGATATGGATCTCAGCATATCGATATGGATCTTGGTGAATCGATACGGTTTCAAAAACAAAGAGAAATCCAGCCTTCAGCGTATCGATACGGATATCAGCGTATCGATACGGGTTCTTGTGTATCGATACGGGTTGTCTACGGGGAATCCTGGATTTTAGAGCAAGACAGCTCGGTATCGATACGGCTACGGAGTATCGATACGAGAGACTGACTTACTTACTTTTTGACAGCTTTTAACTTTCCATAAGTGGCAAGTTTCCACTTTAGGCGGTATTTCGGATATTTTGGAGGAGAGAGAGTGTCACTTTGTATAAATAGGACCACCTCTCTCACTCCTTTAGCACCTAGCACATTACTTTCTTAGTTCTTACTCCATTAATGTCTTTTTGAGCTTTTCAAGTTTAATTTCCATAGAACTCAAGTAAGTACTTATTGTTTGTTAATTTCTCGTTCTTTAATGTTGTAGCTACGGACTAGATCTTTCTTAATCTCAAGTTTATTTTCGTTTTCATCGGTTAAAAATCATGTCTCATTTTTATGCTTTGGTTTATGCTTTAAGTATGTGTGAGTAGTCGTTTGGCTAAGTCTCGGGATACTCATTCCCAAAGACTTAGGTGGTTATTTGGTTCTCGAACCCTCGGGCTTAAAAGCATGGTTTTTGGATTAAGAGCTTAACTTGCATTTTGGTCTAAACTAGGGGTGTTAACTTCTTGGCATGCCATTTCGCCAAGCGATCTTGGCACATGGCATGCCTATGGCACGTGGCATGCCTAGAGCTCGTGGCCTCCTATGTGTTCGATAAATGTTTTAAACAAGTTGGTTCGTCTCCATTAAATCACATCTTTCGTTAATGTAGTCTTTAAAGCTAAATCTTCCGGGCGTGAGCACGCGGTCATGACTCTCGCTTGAGTTATATTCGAGAACCGGAAACGACCTTTGTCAAGGGATAGAAGATCCCTAGACTTACCTCTTTTAGTTTATAAAGCTCATTTCTAGTCTTTTGCTTTAGTATTTACACCGTTCAAAGGAAAACCAAGTTGGCCGTCTTAAACGCCACAATCCGTTACATAAAACCTTCAATCCGATCTAAGCTATATTCGATTCTCTGTGGGTACGATCCGACTTCCGAAAATTATGCTATCGACGATCTAGCCCTACGCTTGGGGTTTCAAACCTTGTATCTAAGGCGAAGATCAATATCGGTTAAAGCAATAGCATTTCTTTCATCTCATTTCTTTGAGGAATAAGGTCATTTAAGGTGAGATTTATAGCGGGAGAGATTGAGCAGCCAATTTTGGAGCTTTTTGGAGAGGAAAATGAAAATTTGGGACTTTTGCTTTTGTAGTGGGAGAGGAGAGATAGAGAATCATGTATCAATTTTTCGCCTTTTCGCATTCCAACCACTTCTATCACATTCATACCACCCCCAAATCCCCTTGAATCATTGAAAACCATTTCCACGCAACCCTTCAAACATCCAGTTACCTAAGTTTGAACAATGGAAGAGACTCGGACTCTGGTTCAAAACAATGACGAGGTAACTCTTATGTGGTTTATTCAAACAAAAATGCCTTGTATCATTTCCTACGTATGCCAACCAACTCTAATAAGATGCAAAAAAGATATTTACAACTACTCAAGCATGAACAAAAGAAGATATTATTTGCGCAAGTGCAAGAAATGAAAGCAACAAGTATGGGATATTTAAGAAATGAATCTCCACTCTAGCGATGCACAACACTTGACTTGTCTTTTAGGCCCAACTTGTTCATCAAATTTCATGTATATGCATGTGACATAGATTCAACATATATCCAAATTCGACGGGATATATGACTCTTACCATTATTTACGCGATTGAGCATAATTAAAGTATCTAGCATGCAAAAACACTACTAACGGGAAGATTGCAAGTAAAACTTTATTTATTTTTGAAATTTTTGACTTTTCTCATTAAAATTGTTTTTAAAAGAAAAACTCAAAACAAAAAGAAACAAAATAGCACAAAGCTATCCCTCCCCCCAACTTAAAATGATGCTATGCCCTCATAGCATGAAGAACAAAAGTAAAGAGAGGAAGAAACTAGCTATTGTACCTCCAAGAGGAATGTCAATGTAACGCCCCGAATTTTGGGAACGTTAAATAGGCAATTTTATTGAAAATCTAAATAGAATCTGACTCATTATTACATCATAATTCCCATAATTTACACAATGGAGGGGAAACTAGGGTTTCTATCTACAGTTCCGCCTGCTCTTCCATCCTAGCCAGTTCTTCGGCTTCGAATGCCTCCAAGGTGTACTGCTCACCCTGGTCATCTACAAAGTCTGACACAGTATACCAGCATCGCCACCAGTATAATATGTCAGGGTCACCAAAGGTAACACCATGAGCTACACGAGTTCATCAGATAATCCTATACCCATTAGCCCATAACTTACAAACAACAGGTCATACAAATAGTATACAACTCATGATTTTCAGATAGTACATGCACACTCAATAAAGCAGTTCACAATGACACATCCACATTCATTATTCAACAAATGTTGGTGTCCGTGAGATCTAAGTTTCTCCTACGCGACTCCTCGTAGACCGTGTCTTGTTTTCATTTACAAAATCAACATTTCGGAAAGTATTTTCAAACACGTCATGTTACCAATGAAGCTACCACGTCTGGCTCCATTGGCAACACACACAATGGGCGACCAAGTCCGGCCACATTGCGGTTTTCAAAATCCATACACACAATGGGCTACCACGTCCGGCCACATTGCGATTTTCACAATTCACACAATGGGCTACCAAGTCCGGCCACATTGCGGTTTTCTTGGCTCCTCTCTACGGATAACCAAGCCTTATTACCAATGAGGCTACCTGTAGGGGTTCGATTAATCGGGACCTCGACTGTGGTATCTAGCTAGGTTCCTTCCTCCGCTGCTCCGCGCGTCCGCCGCCTGACCTGCAACAAGTCACTAGGGCTTGGGATGCCCAGTGACCCTCCGACGATCAAATTAGATCTCAGGGAAGGTGTTTAGGTCTAGGGTTAGGATAGTATTGCGTACCTCTTTCAGGTGTGTATCACTTTGTATTTATAGACCTAAGTTTACTTGGTCTCCAAGCTAGCGCGTGGAGAGTACGCTCGGGTAACCGCCTCAGGTGACGTCACATATGACGAGGGGGACGAGGTGGTTACGGAGCACATGGGACAGATCTCAATGATTGTGCCAGCTGCATGAGGAGCATGATCCTCACAGGTCCCACTTACAATAACCGTTTCTCCTGGAAGCCTCTAGGAGTACTGGAGCATTGCAGACGGCCGATGCTCCGAAGCCGATCACAACTGAAGTCCGGGCAACGATCGAGGTAGAGCCCGAAGAGAGCTTGTCGGCAGACCTCGGCCCGAACCCTAGCCACCGGTTCAGGGTTTGTAGCCCGGTTACCGAGCTGATAACCGAGGGCCCTACAATAGCCCCTCAACTTCTTGAGCGCCACCACTGGGCTTCGGGGAGTTGACTCCTCTGATGGACTGGCGCAACCGGGCTTTTAATCGACGAGATATTTTGAAGAAAACTGAGCGACCTCCGTGAGAACCGAGCTGCCTGCTCCCGTCCTAGGAGCCACGTGTCGATCATCGCCGAAGTGAGTGACATCATGCGTCGCCTCGGCACGTGAAATGTCAGATGATTGGTACGAAACGTCTGTTCGGGGACACGTGTCGAAGCGTGAATGGCTCGGTATGCGGCGCGCCTGACCTCGGTTCTGACCTCTGGTTGCTGACCGTCAGATGTGGACACGTGTTGATGATCCAACGGTTCGGTGGGCGACGCTTCGTTTCCCTCGCGACTCTTCGTACGCTCCACTATAAATTCAGAGCGTTTGGAGAGAGAGAGAATTCAAGACTTTCAGACGCCATCGAACTGCCGCCGCCGTGACTCACAAACTTTGGATCGTGATTTCGAGTATCTTGGCAGCGAATCTCTACACCAAACTTAGGTATGTTGATCTTTGTTCATCAATCTTCAAGTTTTAGTGCTTTTCTTCATGTTTTTCAACGTTTTTTGAGCGCATTGAGGCGGAGACGCCACTCACAATCGTCTGGTGTGTGGCGGCGTTGGCGCCCGCCGCTGCTGTTCTCGTTCTTCCCGAGGCCCATATTCTTCCCGAGGCCTATCTTCAACCTTTAGACCAAGGGGAAAAAGTTGTAGTCCCCCGAGGACTCTTTCCGAGGAGGAAAGTCTTTAGAATGACCGAGACCCATAGGTTCCGAAGAGTAAGGACCATCTCGTCCCAAGTGTTAGGACCTTTTGCTTTTCCCTAGGCATATAGCTAACGGGTTTTGCACATTTTCCTTGTTTAGGCAGGGGCGAATGGTCGTTGATCTCTCCTCGGACAGCTCCAGTAGTTCAGATTCCTCTCTGGTCGAAGCCATCTTTCAAGAGCTTTGGAGTGAGAGGCTTTACCGAATCCCAATTGATTGGATTGAGCCTGCCAACCCTAACCGAGCCCCACGTGAAATTACCTCCCTTGACCCCTGGGAGATGGAGGCCCCAAGTACGTCGGACCACGGGCCGGGGCCGTTTGGAAATGCGCCCGAGGAGATTTAGGGACGCCGAAGACCGATGAGACCCTGTTCATATAAAAACAAGTACTTCACCGGGGACCCCGCAGCCTACGCCGAGTTCAAGAGACTCTATAGTATCCCTCCAGACGTTGAGGTTCGGTTGCTACAGGACACCGAGCCGAAGAAACTTCCGCATCGGCCAGGGGAGTTGATCTTTCCCCTGATGGCCATCTGCGAGGGTGGCATCAGGTTTCCCCTCCACCAATTCGTACGTCGGGTGCTCCGAACCCTCAACCTTACCTCCTCCCAGCTTACGGTGAATTCTTACCAGCATCATCGAGCTGAGGAGGCAGTTTAACCTCACATTTGGGCTTGAGGAGCTCTTCGGTGTCTACCTCTTGGGGGTTAACCGAGGCCACGACCGATACTACCTCTCCTGCAGATCGGGGAACGACACATTCTTGATCGATCACTTACCAGACTCCGAGGAGTGGGTGAGTATCTATATCTCGGTCATCGGGAACTTCATGCTCGGGCCTGGGGAGAGCATAGATAGAACCACCAGAGTCCCATTTGGGACTGGAACTCCTGGTCGGTAACTTGTTCTTCGGTAGATTTATTTTCGGTAGATTTATGCTATACCTTGTGTACTTGCATTGATTTTCGTGTTTTGATACTTCTCTGCAGCTGAAGGCATCGTTCAGGAGCTTCGGGAAAAGGCCATCCGAGCTTGGATAACCGCCGCCTACGCAATCCCAATCACTAGCCGGTACGCCCCTCAGCTTCTCGGTTACGTCCCCTCGTATACCAGCTACTTAAAGAAGAAACCGAGGAAGCAAGGGGTCCCGAGGGCAGGACGAGGAGGCAGAGGAGGAGGACGAAGGGGAGGCAGAGGAGCGGGGAGAGGAGGCAGAGGAAGCGCTCTTGGCACCGAGGGAAGCAGCTCCGAGCCTCAAGGTGTTTTAAGAGAGGCAATTGACCGAGAGACGCCCGAGAGGACCGGATTGAGCGAGGAGATGACGGACCCTGAAGCTCGCGAGGTACTGAATCTCAGACGTTGGAGGCCGAAAGGCCGAGGCCGAGGCTCAGTCACCGGTACACCTAGTGCTGGGACCTCGGGGGTGATCCCTGTTTCTCCGCAGGAGCCCCCGGCGAAAAGGACTCGGCGTGAGGGGGAAGGAGACGCCCGAGGTAAGGAGAAGGAAACATCTCGGATTACCGAGGAGGAGGAAAGAGTGGAGGAGCAGGAGTAAGAGTCTGCGGAGAGAGGAGAGGGGACCTGGGTCCATCCGAAGGATCTTCCCTGGACCCCGGAATTTCGCCACTATGCTGGGCGCCTGATTCACCATGCGGACAGCGGTTCGAACCTCGGTACAGCGTTCGGGATGCTCCGTGGCTGTGTTCTTCCTAGGGACGCTAAGGCTGTCTAGGGGTTGACCGAGGACATCACCGGGGAGATAGCATAGGCCCTTTTTACTGTAAGTTGTTTACTTTTCACTTATTGTTGTTAGCTAAGTCCACACTCGTGATTCTCTCTTCGGTTTTCTGCTCGCAGGCTGGTGCTCGGGCTTTGGTCATGAATGACCGATGCAATGCTCAGGAGCAAGAGATTGAGGAGCTGAAGAAGGCCCTTGAGCTGAAAGAGGATGACCTGAAGATGGCTCGGGAAACCTGCGATCTTTACCTTGCAGATTTCCGAAGGTGCGACAGGGAGAGGGTGGCAGTCGAAGCCCGAATTGCAAAAGCCGAGGAGAACGTAACCACCCTAAGGGCCACCCGAGCTCGCAAGGTTGAGGCTGTTGTGAACAAGGGCTTTAATGATGGCTGGGACGCAGCCGGGGTGGAGTGTAAGAAGCAGGTTCAGGAGATTGAGGCCGAGCTGTACAGGGATCGCTTCCTGGATGGCCTTCGGTTTGGCCATGAGGCTCTTTTGAAGAAGTTCGATCTCCCAGCCGATTCTGAACTCCGGGTCCTGCCCGAGGTGCCGCCCGAGGAGACTGTTATGCCCGAGGAGGAAAAGGAGGACGAGCAAGGGCCAAATCCTGAGGCGGGTATTCAGACCGCTCCTGTTGCCGTCACTTCAACCGGAGATGTGGCCCAGACCCCTCATCCCCCCAGTACTTAGGATTTTTTACCTTTTCTTTTGTTTTCCACTTGGCTGGACGGTTCCGAACATTTGGAATTTACCGTTCCAGGGTTTGTAAATGATCGCACCGAACACGTAACCGAAGTCTGGTTGGAAGTAATAGTTTAACCTAGGAGTAACCTTGCAATTCATTTCGTTGCTTCTTGAATGAAATGCTTGAATGGTTTTGTACCTTGTTGATTTTTGAGATGATTGAATGGTTTTGTGCTTGTAACCGAAGGGTGCCTCTTGCCCCTGGTTCTGTTGAAATGCTGTGAGGTATCGACAGGTTTTAACCAAAGCATTAACCGAGGAGATCTCAAAAATCTACTCCGAACCTAAGGGAGTAAGTTAAGACATAGGATCGAGTAAGTTAAGACGAAGCGAAGTAGTTTATCAATTTTTTGAATTTTTGCATGCCCCCGCTTTGGTTTAACTGACGCCGAGCCTAAGGGAGTAAACCGAAGCAACTCATTGTGGTAAGGTGGCTATTTAGATTAGGGTTAGGATCCTGAAGTGGAAATGGCGTCGGCCACGGCTTCGGGACGTAGCGAATCTAAATAGTGCATGACTTATTGGAGGGTCGGTGTAAGGGGCTCGGGAACAATACCGAGTGTCCTTAACACCAACGTCCGAAAGTCCGAAAGTCCGAAACGACCGAGGAGGCCGTGGTGACTTGGTGAGGGATCTGCCCGGGGAATATACTGTGGAGGACAGTCCCTGAAGTCAGGATAAAACGGTTCACGCAGCGGCGAACCAAGTACGAAGAGTAAATGACAAGATTAGACTAGTGATAAACAAGAAATTCTCATTAAAACTGGTGTAGAATCAAGCCATTACAAAAGTAGGTTGGTTTCCATCAAACTTTGACAAAAAATGAAAACCTTGCAAATAAACAAGTCCAAAGGACCGAAGCCTGGCTACCCATAAAACTTCTTCAGGTTATTAGCATTCCAGGTCTTGGCAATTGGGGAACCATCTAATTTCTCCAGCTTGTAGTTTCCTGAGCCGAGATGCTTTAGGACTCGGAAAGGGCCCTCCCAATTAGGCATTAATTTCCTCTTCTTGGACTTGTCCACCACCTTCTTCCAGACAAGGTCGTCTGGTTTGAATGATCGAAGACGGACGCTTCGGTTGTAGCCCTTGGCAACCTCTTGCTGATAAGATGCCAGCTTGATTCTTGCATTCTCCCGCTCCTCCTCGGCCAGATCGAGGTCTGCAATAATGTTCTCATCGTTCACCGATTCGTCGAAATTTTCGGTTCGGATCGTCGGGAGCCCGACCTGGAGGGGGATTATAGCTTCCATTCCAAATGCCAAGGAGAAGGGGGTTCGGCCGGTGGATCGTCGAGGCGTTGTACGGTAGCCCCAGAGCACCTGAGGGAGCTCTTCGGCCCACTTGCCCCGGCGTGATTCGAGCCATCGCTTCAGTCCTGATGAGATTGCTTTGTTTGCAGCTTCGGCTTGCCAGTTGCCCTGGGGGTAGTATGGAGTAGAAGTGTCCCATTTGACGCCAAATTCATCCAAGAGTGCTTGATACTTTTGTCCGGTGAACTGGCTGCCGTTGTCGGTTAAGATGGCGAAGGGTACACCGAAGCGAGAAATTATATTTCGCCAAACAAAACGAATGATGTCCGATTCTTCAACAGTGACCAGTGGTTCGGCCTCGACCCACTTAGAGAAATAATCGGTGGCGGTTAAGAGGAACTTAAATCCTCTAGGAGCGACGGGGAGCTTGCCGACGATGTCCATGCCCCAC
Organism: Rhododendron henanense subsp. lingbaoense; assembly: GCA_020567845.1. Lineage (NCBI taxonomy): Eukaryota > Viridiplantae > Streptophyta > Magnoliopsida > Ericales > Ericaceae > Rhododendron > Rhododendron henanense. The sequence continues at coordinate 30,764,254 of CM036313.1, read as the reverse complement.
TGGGAGAAAGGCCATGGGCTGGTGAGGGGGCTGAGGTCCCGAGCTGGCTGATGAATGATAGGAGCGAACATTTGACATTTCGACAACGTTTCACAAATTCCTCAGAATCTTTCTTCATTGTGGGCCACCAGTATCCTTGGGTGATAGCTCGGTGCGCGAGGGAGCGTCCACCGGAGTGGAAACCGCTGTCCCCGGCGTGGAGCTCTTCGATGATTCCGGGGACCTGGTGGGGGTGTGTAACCAATAAGTAGGGGCCGGTGAACGACCTTCGGTAGAGTTTCCCATTTGGATTGAGCCAGAAGAGGGCGGCCTTGTTGCAGAGTCGGTGGGCTTCCTTTTTGTCGGTTGGTAGTGTGTCGTCGCGTAGGTAGCCAACGATCTCATCCATCCAGCTTGGACCGAGCTCCACATTTAGTATCTCATGGCTTAATACCTCAAGATCAAAGCTAGGTTTGTCAATGGAGCTAAAGGAGATATGTAACGCCCCCATTTTCGGGTTCGTTAATTAAGCATTTTATTGAATAAAAGACTAAGAGTCAAGCTCATTATTACAACGTAAGTCTTACTAGAGTACTTTTTATTACACCAGGATGGAATTTCTAGGGTATTCTACTACTCCGCTTCTTCCTCCATCCTAGCAAGCTCTTCAGCTCCAAAAGCCTCCAATGCGTACTGTTCACCTTGCTCATCAATTAACTCTGACACATTATACCAGCGTCGCCCCCAGTATAATATGTCAGGGTCACCAAAAAGGTAACACCGTGAGCTACAAGCTCAATAGAATAAACTATATCCACTAACTCTTAACTTATGGCAAGGAAAAATATAAACAAATACACATGCTCATTCAACAACATAGATAAACAATGATACATCTATATTCGATATCTTTTAGCGTTGGTGTCGTGTCTTTTCGTGTTTCTCCTACGCGACTCATCGTAGACAGTGTCACATTTTCACTTTTACCAAAAATCACATTTTCCACGTTTCTTTCACAAATTGTTACTAATGAGGCTACCAAGTCCGGCTCCATTAGCAACACTCACAATGGCTACCAAGTCCGGCCAATCATGGTTTACAAAATCCATTTCAATCTTGCATTGATCCCTTTTCGCGGAGGATCAAGCCATATTTCCACATGAGACTACCATGTCCGGCCCCATTGGAAATCTTCGCAATGAGCTACCAAGTCCAGCTACATTACGGTTTTCGAAACACTTACACAATGACTACCAAGTCTGGTCATTATGTAATTTCAAAATATTTTCTGCAGGTTAATCGCATCTTTCCTTTTATCCATATCAACCACACCCTAGGTGTCATGTTTCTACTTTCTCGGTTTTCGTGTCTCGTTGCATGCAATGACTCCGCGGTAATTCTTTCAGACTTTAGGAAATCTTGAAACTAAACTAGCAAGATCATTTAACTCTATATTAGATAGCATGCTCATTTTGTCACATCATCATACTCATATTTAATCACACAAGGTTAAGCATAGTGCCACATGGACGGACACCTTTGGAGTGATAAATCACTTATGCTTTATCAACAACAAGTAGTCAAGTAATCACATAATCATGCTCACATTCATTCTAAGATTAAAACAGCTTAATCCTAAATCATGCTTTCTTAAGTTCAACACAGCATATGTTTATTGAGTGTTCTAACATTAAGCTATTCATGCCATGGTTAATCAAGATAACAACTTCTAAACATTTCTAATCATGCTTAGGGAAAGTAGCTCGTATAATCTACGTATGCTCGAGATTTCAAAGGTTTAGAATAATTCACTATCATTTCGAAATACGCATGCAATACGCTATACTTAGATCTTTGAGAATCATAGGAAACTATACTATACGTAAGGATTATTCTACATATACGTAGAGAAAAGTAGATATAGAATATCTACCATTCTTCTTGGCGGTAGTCGGCTACGGATTAGGAAAATAGTACGTCGGACGGAGTAACGGCTTAGGAATGGCTTCGCTAGCTTCGAAAGAGAAAGGTTTCTCTCGAAACTTGATCTTGACTAATACTACTAACACTTTTGGATCGGTAGGGTGGTGGAGTGGTGGCTTAGTGGCGGCACTAGAAGAGTTTCTTGAAGAACTATGAAGAACTTCAAGAACAAGCTATGAACTAAGCAAGAACAACAAGAACATCAAGAACACTAGACTTTCTAGAGAGAAGTTGGAGCAATGCTTGAAGGTGTGAGTTCAAAGGCTTGAAATGGCTTGCTATTTATAGGCCAAGTTGGTCTATTATCCAAGAGACAATATTTCCCCTAACATTTGTTATCCAATGGATCATAGATTGACTAGATTTGATTGTCCTTAGATTGGATGAGGTGTGGAGCTAAAGGACATGACTAGGCTTATTGTACACTTGCACACATCACACAAATCTCTCTCTCCCTCTCTCCTGGCCTCTCACTCTCCCATCTCTCTCGGCTCTCTCTCTCTCTCTCTCTCCTTCCCTTTGGTCCAAAGAAGGTACAAAGGTTTGAAAGACTAATGGTTTTTCCTTGTTCTTTCTTCTAACCTAGGACAAGGTTTAATCTATTCAAATGGGGTTTTGGTCCAATCAAGTCCTTGGAAAGAATAAGAAAAAGGGATTTGTTAGTCCTTTGGAGTGAAAGAGTAAGAAACCCTAGATATGGTGGTACATGGTGATGCAATAAGATGATGTAGGAAAATATGGTGAGTACACTAGTCACACACATCACTCTCTCTCTCTCTCCCTCTCTCAACCGGCCACTCTCTCTCTCTCTCCCTTCCCTCTCTCTCTCTCTCTCTCTCGGCCACACTCTCTCTCTCTCTCTCTCTCTTGGACACCTAATGGAGAAAGGACAAGGGTTGAAAGAGTAAGAGTAAACTAATAGTTTGTAAGAAAATCTAGTACTAATAATCTAGCCTATGTTATTCTATTTTCTTCTTCCATAAGTACAAGTACTTATATATATAGAATTAGGGTTTTTGGTAGAAGAAGATCAAGAAGGTACATGCATATCTCTCTCTCTCTCTCTCCTATCTCTCTATCTCTCTCGGCCTCTCTCTCCTCTCCCCTCTCCCTCTCCCGAATTCTCTCTCTCTCTCTCTCTCTCTTTCTCTCTCTTTCTCTCTCTCTCTCCTCCTTCCTTGGTTAAAAGAAAGACTAACTAAAAGGACAATGTACCCTATGATCTCATCTTGGACTTTTAAGTCAAAATTTCCTATTAAACTATGTCAAAATGCCACCTATGTACTTACATACTATATACTAATACATAGTATCCTAGGATGATGTAAACATATCATATACTTTAATTAAATAAGTACATATCATATCTAGGAAAGAATTAACTAATTTAACCTAGTACTATAGCTTGATATGGTTTTATGGACCAATGGATCATAAATCCCCTAACATTTATTAACCAATGGTTAAAGGATGAAAGTACTAAACTTATATAATCTATCTATAATAGTACAATGACTCATGGTGAATCAATTAAACTAATAGACCTTGTACTAGGTAGAAAGGTTAACCTATCGTCCAATGGTTAATAATTCTCCTAACTTCTATCGTCCAATGGGTAAAGATGGTAAGTAATATATAACTTATAAAGTGTACCTGGAAATCTAGTCACAATATCCAAGGTGTAAACCTATGGTCCAATGGATAAAGATTATCCTAGTATCTATCGTCCAATGGGTAATAGATCAAGGGTTGACTTTTGGTCAAGGTCTCACTTAGGGTTCAAATGGTTCAAAGGTTCGATTAGGCTACTTTAACGATTAGTTGGAAGCTAGCTAGGCTTGCTAAATAGGATGACTTAGGGTTTACTATCTCACTTGTCTTTAGAAAATGACTAAATCGCAAGGCGTAATGAAATTAGGTTTGAATCGAGTGAATCTAATTATGACGAATTATTTGAAAATAAGGAATTTATAGAGTCAATATAATAATCAACGAGATTTTTATTTACTGAAAATCGGAGTTGTTACAAGATAGAGCGATGCTCTGAAGCAGCACAGGCTGAAGCGAGTCCGGCGAGGGCGTCGGCGTGAGCGTTCTGCTCTCTCGGAATGTGTTTGACACGAATGGCCCTGAAGCTCTTGAGAAGCCGGACAACGGAGCTTAGGTAGGTGCGCATTCGGTTGTCCCGAGCCTCATACTCCTCGGAGAGCTGATTGACCACCAACTGAGAGTCGCTGTAGATAACAAGTTCCTCGATACCGAGTGCTTCAGCGGTTTTGAGTCTGGAGATGAGTGCCTCATATTCAGCCTCGTTGTTTGAGGCCGGGAAGTTGATAGAGAGGGAGCTTTCGTGTAAGACACCGGAGGGAGAGAGAAGTACGATCCCAGCCCCGGCGCCTCGGCTATTTGAGGCGCCATCAACATACATCTTCCACACATCGCCATGGAAGAGTTTCCAGGCGGTGCTGGGGTTCGCTTGGAGAACGGCTTCGGGGCGGGGGGCTGGAGTTGAAGCGAGGACGTCGGCCGGAGTGAGCTCGGCGATGAAGTCGGCAAGGGCCTGGGCTTTTATCGCCGTCCTCGGTTGATAGTGAATTTCGTAGTTGGCGAGCTCGACGGCCCACTGGGAGATTCGGTTGGAGAGGTCCGCCTTCCGGAGGAGTGACTTGAGGGGGTACTCGGTTAGCACAATGATGCGATGAGATTGGAAGTATGGGGCAAGCTTCCGAGATGCGGAGATGAGGGCGAGAACGAGCTTTTCTAGAGGAAGATAGCGCGTCTCGGCGGGCGTCATTGTTTTGCTGGAGTAGTAAATGGGCTGATGGTCACATCCCTCCTGCCGGACGAGGATCGAACTAATTGCATGAGGGGACACGGCGAGATATATGAACAGGTCCTCCTGATCCCGAGGTGTGACGAGGAGAGGGGCCTCGGAGAGGTAGGCCTTCAGCTGCTGTAGGGCTCGGTCACACTCTTCGGTCCAGTTGAAACTGCGTCGGCTCTCTTTGAGGAGGGCAAAGAACGACTGGCACTTGTCGGAGGAGCGACTGATGAATCTGTTTAGGGCGGCGGCCATGCCGGTTAGCCGTTGGACATCCTTTTTGTTGTGAGGGGCCGTGAGTTTTTCGATCGCCACGAGCTGTGCAGGGTCGGCTTCAATTCCGCGTCGGGAGACGAGGTGTCCGAGGAACTTCCCGGAGCTTACCCCGAAGGTGCATTTCTCGGCATTGAGGCGAAGCTTGTGTTTCTTGAGAATCTCGAAGGCCTCGACGAGGTGAGTGAGATGGTCGCCGGCCATCATGCTCTTGACCACCATGTCATCGATATAGGCCATCATGGTGTCCCCCAACAGACGCTCAAACATCTTGGTTATCATTCGCTGAAAGGTTGCTCCGGCATTTTTTAGTCCGAAGGGCATGACGAGATAACCTAAGATACCGTGGGGAGTGATGAAAGCTGTATTTTCCACGTCGCCGTCGCTCATAGCGATTTGATGGTAGCCTCGGTAAGCATCCATGAAGCTGAGTCGGTCGTGGCCAGCTGTGGCTTCTACGAGCTGGTCTATTCGAGGGAGGGGGAAGAAATCCTTTGGGCAGGCGTCGTTGAGGTTAGAATAGTCAACACAAACCCGCCATTTACCATTCTTCTTTTTGACTACGATAGTGTTGGCCAACCATTTAGGGTATTGAACTTCCCTTATGGCTCCTGCGTTTAAGAGTCGGTTGACCTCTTCGTTGACGGCCTCGGAATGGACTGGGGAGGACCGCCTTGCCTTCTGTACGACCGGGCGCTTGGTTTTGTCGATATTGAGCTCGTGGCAAATGAACTTTGGGTCGACCCCGGGCATTTCGTAAGGGGTCCACGCGAAAACCTCTATGTTGTTTTTCAGGAAGTTCACCATGTCATTCTGTTCGGTCTCACAAAGTGAGGAACCGACAAGGAAGAAATGGGAGCCATCTTCGGTTATAGGGACGGTGACAAGATCCTCAATCGCCTTTTCGTCGGCAGGCCTACCGACGTCTTCAAGAACCGGAGCCTCTGGCACCTCTATGAAGTTCACCCTGGACGTCTGTTTGCTGCTCCGGACCGCGTTGATGTAATAGCGTTTGGCGGCGGTCTGGTCTCCGTACAGATCCTCCTGGCGTCCGCTAGCACCGATGAACCGGACCACCTGGTGATAAGTAGAGGCTATGGCTTTTAGCTTATGGAGCCAGGTGCGGCCAACGATGGCGTTATAGGGGCTTAGGACATCGACCACGACGAATTCCATGTTGAGTAAGACCGATCCGGAGAGGATGGGAAGGGTGATCAAACCGAGGGGCCAGACCGGAGCCCCGTGAAGCCTATGAGGGGGACTTCGGAGGGACGGAGATCATCGTCTGAGAGCTTTAAATCTTTAAACAAGGAGTAGTACATGACCTCGGCTGAGCTCCCCTGATCCACGAGGACGCGTCGGACGTTGAAGGTGCCGTTGCGCAGCGTGACCACAAGGGCGTCGTTGTGAGGTAGTTGGACGCGTGCGAGGTCCTTTTCGGTGAATGTGATTGTCCATTTGGATCCATCGTCGGTCCGAGGGCGTTTGGCTTCGGGACCGACCAGCATGACTTGCTTAGAAGAGGAAGCGTCGTTTAATTCGGCGTGGAGATAAGATACTTTGAGTAAAGCAATTGCCGAATTCGTTTTAAAAACTTAAGTTCCACCAAGTGTATAGCCCAAACAAAATCAATTTTCAATTTGTTGACAAAATCTACAATATAAGGATGATAAACCACAAGAAAATCGTCAACACCAATAAAACCAATTAGTTCTAGGATTGGTAGCTTCTCAAGATTAGGCCCACATGCTTCTTGTTTTTCTAACAAAGAGTGTAAGGAATCTACCTCGCCATCCATTTCCTTAGTAGTGAGAAGATCAAGGCATGGAGAACTCGAAGGGACAATTGCAGCTTCCATGGGATCCAACTCTTCAAAGATTGGTCCATAAGCATATTGTTTAGCCAACAACGAATACAAGTAATCCACTTTGGCATCCATTTCCTTAGCGGTGAGAGGTTTTTCCAACGGATCTTCATAGTAGACGCCCGATGTGTCAAACATGTTCATCTCGTGAGTAAGGAGTAATTCCTCCAGGGAAGGATCAAGATACGGGAGATCGGAAGAGACAACTTTAGCGGTGAGGCGTTTCTCCCCCGAATCATCACATAGAGGGGGATCCACAATAGGAGAACTCTGGACCTCAGTTTCATCAATAGGCTTATCACTCCATGCAGACTCTGAGGAGTTGTCACAATCTAAACTAACAGTTTTGTGTGGCCCGTGTTCCTCGATCCTCGCTCCTTCTCCGATGGTTAGATGGTCTCCAAGCTTTTTTCCTCTAACCTGCACAGTGAGCGCACGACTAAGACCTGGCCGGGGATTCCCCCGGCAAGGCCCTCCGGCAAGAGGATAAGTATGTGTAGAGAGAGGCAAGGGATTGGAGTTATTCAGTATGAGTGTCTCGTAGAATCTACCTTTTAGGGTTGCCATTGCTTGGTATTTATAGGATCCCTTTGGCTTGCCCTCCAAGTATGATCACTTGCTTGGCACGAGCCAAGTGACGTTAAGGTGACATCATGAAATAGATCTGGTAACCGTTTTTTGGGATGAGCTGGCTCGTCCATGTGCGCTCATGATTATCTTTTGGTGTAACCGCCTCAACACGTGGGAAGACCTCAGCAGGTTGCCGAGCGCCAGCCACGGCCATACTCCGCGGGTGGCCGAGCATCAGCAGCGGCTATGCTTCGTAGATGGCCGAGCACATGCTTAGCCGAGCACAGCGTACGGCTCTTGAGGGGGGACACGCCGACAGGGGCCTCTGCCAAGGAAGGTGGTCGAGCACAGGCTCGACCTACGCCGAGCCTAGGTAAGCGGATCGCGATGAAGAGTAACGACGTGGAGCCATGCACAAGGTTTGGGTATGGCTTGGACTAGGTTCGGTCCGCACAAACGCGAACACTCAGGTTCGGCCCGCTACAATAGCCCCTCAATCTCTGCCGATGCTGAACGCGTGGTAGGGATTGATACCAAGTCCTGGCCGAGCCTGTCGAACGCCGAACGTGATCATTGTTGATAAAGTAAGATTTGGCCGAGCCCCAATCACCTCTTTCTTCTAAAGCAAATAACAGTCGTCGGTGGAGAGCCCCAATGGAGGAGCGCCAGATGTCATCTCGTAGCTGGGTACGGCTGGTGAGAGGACGGCTGGCAAACGTGAATTTCTGCAGGTTGTCCTGTCAATGCCACGTGTCACGCCCTGAGTGGCCAATGGTTCGGCGGTGTAATGATGGGCGGGAACTTCGAATCCCAAACCCTAGCTCTATATAAGGGGCAACGCGAGGAGAGAGAGAATTTTACAGACTATCTCTCTCTCTAGAACTCCATAGCCAGAGCTCCCCTTGCAACGGTTCATCTTCTGGTCTTGATCCTCAGCAGATTCGCCACCAGATCTCGCCACAAATCCCAGGTATGAGTTCATTTTCTACTCCTCTTCACTTTTTTGCAGTTTTTATGCACTTTTTCTTTGCTTTTCTGGGTTTTTAGGGGGGTTTTGTTCTAAGTGAACAGTGGGAAACCTGGGGATGAACGAACTGTTCATCTTCACCTTCAACCTGTTCTTCCGAGCATAGATTCCTGATGATGTTTGGGCTTGGCCGACGGTGGAGTTGGCCGAGCCCCAAAAACTGAATCATCTGGATCTCCCGAGCTTCGAGTCCTGCTAGTGAAATTGGGTGGGCCAGTAGGGTAGCCGAACATAGTAAGGTCTTTGCCTTTTAGGCCAACGACGAATTCCTTACCATTTTCCCTTTGTTCTATTAGGTCTGGCTCACTCAGTCGTCATCATTTCTTCTGACTCTGAAAGCTCGGAAGACGATTCCGCAGATTTCGTAATCCGAGAGTACGTAGAGAGGCACAGAAGCCGACGCCAAGCTTCCTCGATCGCCTCAAATATGTCAGGTTCTAGTGACTCCGACGCCGAACGCGATCACGAATACGATGGCGGGTACAATACCGCACCCGAGATAACTTTCACCCCTACCACAGACTCTGAAGCCGAGCCTGAACTAGGGCCTGAGGCTGAGTCTAGATTTCGTCCCGAGATCGAGGCCACAACTTCTTCTCGATCCAGACCTGGCGAAACCTCGTTTGAGAACAGGGAGGTCGCCGACCTCTATGAGAGAGGGCAGGTTTGTCCTCACGCCCACTACTTCAGCAGGCGCCCTAATGAGTACGCAGACTTCTGCCGAGCGTACCGAATCCCAGATGACGTCGTCATCAGTCAGGTTGCCAGTAACTGGATCAGAGACAAGCGGGAAGACCGTCCTGAGCACATAATGCTCCCCCTCATGGTCATTTGTGAGGCTGGACTCCATTTTCCTCTTCACCCATTTCTGAGGGAACTGTTGACCAGATTCGGCATAGTAACTCACTTATTCGCCATCAATAGTTATAGGATAGTGATGTTAGTGATCAAGCTGAAGGAGCTTCACAACCTAGAGTTCACTGTTGCCGACCTCTTTCACACATACATCATGTCCAGGCACGGCAAGACCGGCCGCAGGTACTTGTCAACGCGTAGTGGGAAGGAGCCCCTGATAGATGGGCTTCCCGACACTGATAAAAGTGGGCTAACTTCTACGTTGAAGTTAGTGGGAATTACGAGTTCGGTGATCAGTCGACAAGGCTGCACAATGTGCCGAAGATAAAAGATTTTTGAGGTTGTTTTAGTACTTCTAATTTCGCCGAGCATGATTTCTTCTTTCACTGTATTCCTGATGTTGTTTGGCTAACACTTTTCTCTTGCAGATCACCAAGCAATCACCAAGAGGCAACAGTCTTTTGCCGTTGAGAAAAACATCGAGACGTTGAAGGCTCAGATTTGCCGCGACGCGCCGATGCTTCTGGGCTACATCCCCTCGTACAAGGGGAAATTGAAGAGGAAGGAGAAAGAAGCGGGGCTGAGCACGAAGGCCGGGGGAAAGAAGAAGGTAGCAGCAGAGCAAGGAGGCAGAAGCAAAGTTCCTAACCCGAGCGGAAAGGCGAAAGCGCCGAAGGAGAAATTTCCCACTTTCAAGAAGTCAGCGGACTTCTGGTTTCAGGAGAGTCAGCCTTCTGAGTTCCCAGGTATCAGTGTTCCTCCCATCCGGACCCTCATCCCTGAATTTGCCGAAGGTATGGGCAAGAGAAATGTGGTCAAACTTAACCTCAGGGATGGTGTCGCTGTTCGGCAAAGGGAAGCTGAAGCAGCCGAGCATGCTGCAAAGAAGCAGAAGATCACCCAGGACTTGTTCCCAACGAGGCTGCCGACGCCTCTTCCAAAGGAGAAGGACCAGACCGAGTCATCAGCTGCAGGTGGCTCCAGGGCTGTGGAGAGGGCGGCTGGCTCAGGTGGCCAATCGATCGTGCAAGAGTTCGCACCTTCTTTTGCAATGGCCGACGGCAGGGTTGTTACCGTTGAAGATAGCGTCAAGCTCGAGCCTGGGCTCGCTGTTACCATGCTGCATGGCCTTGCGCTGCCAAGGGACATGGACAGGGTCCCAGTGGAGCTTCAGCCAAGCCTGGTTCACACCAGTGCTTACCTTGTTCAGGTACGCTTTTGAATCATATTTAGTTTCCTATTGATGTTTGCCGAGGCTGATGTTTTGTTGTTTTGAGCAGGCTGGACAGGCTCTGCTTCATGCTTCGCGTCAGGCCGAGGTCTTGGCAGTTGAGAGGACTCGCTACCGCGATGACGCTAAGGTTGAGCGTGAAAAAACAAAGTCTGCAAAAACCAGCCTGAAGCTTGCGAAGATCAAGATCACCGAGCTCGAGAGGGAGAGAGATGAAGCGTTGGAGAAAGCCAAGAAATCTGAGCGTGAGCTTGGCCAAGTGTTGAAGAGAGAGAAGAGGAAGATGAAGGAGGTGGACAAGAAGGCTTATCAAGCTGGATATGATAGAGCTGGCACCGAATACGTCAGGGAGGCTCGATCAATGGTCAATGAAGAGATCAAGAAGAGGGTCCCGATCTCGTACCGAGCGGGGTACAAGGACGGTGTGAAGGCTACGTATGCGGTCATGCAGCTCGAGCCAGATCTGAACTTGACCAAGTCGATTCCTGCTGCCGTCGTGCCCGAGCTTGTGATGCCGTACACCGATGAGGAATGCGAGCCCCTCCCTCCAAAGGAATTTCCCGAGAGCGATGATGATGCCGATGATCTTACCGACGCCAACGCCGACGGTGGGGATGGATCCACTGGCAAGAATGCTGGAGATGTTGAGGAAGCAGTGGCCGAGGACGCCGAGCAGGTTCCCAAGAGTGTTGAGGGAGCTGCTGATGCCGAGGCTGAAGTGGCTGCTGACGTCGCCACTGAGGATGCCCTTCAACCTTAGAGATTAGTTTTTGTTTTTGGACTTGAGATTTCTTTTTGGACTGGACGACTCCGAACTTGGGAGTTTTACCGTGCCAGATGTAATAGTTAATTGGGGGTCGGCACCGAATGGTTTATCACGCAGTACCTCCCAGCTTAGGGTTGCTTGTTTTTCCTTTGAAAGTTTGAATGCATGGCTTCTTTTGCAATCTCTGTCATCTTGTTTTGCCGAACTTGGTTGTTTGCTTTCATGCCTTGATGAAATTTTGATGACCTTGCTTGTTCGAGTGGTAGTTATCCATAGCCCCCACTTTGGTCTGGGTTCGGCTAAGTAATCGAATATCTTGATTAATGTGAATGTGTCTTACTGCATTGTGGTAGTTGCCAAGCCTTGACCAAAGTAGTAATGTAGGTCGCCGAACATGGGTGTGTTGAACTGACGTTGTGCGAGATTGCCTGGTGCCCTTTCAATATTTGTTGGGGCTTTTGCCAAAGTGGCGGATCCTGACTTAGGGAGAAAAGGTCGCCTAAGAGTTGTAGAGTGTTTATGGGTGGTTTGCTCGCCAAAACGCGAGTGTAACCTTTTGGTGGCCGACCATAGCATCTTTCAATCCGAGCCAAAGCCTGTGTTCCATCAGTGATGTGTGTTTAAGGCTCGGCGGACCATATGTCCTATTTTTGCTTCTCTGGGCGGTGATAGTGGCCGAAGCAAAGGCTTTTTTAGGAGCCGTTTATGGGTGTGACCGAAGTCAACGTTTAGGTCTGGCAGATTTGCCGAGAGTGGAGGATGTGAGTAAGCCTTAATGTAGAATTATTACGTAAAACACTTAAAGATTTTGATTGCAAAACTTGTCTTTTCATTGAGAACATTTAGAATTACAAGACAAAGTAGGGAAACTACTGGCTGAAGCCATTCTCGAAAAATAAAGAACATGGGTAACATGAAGGTTAGCCGAGGATAGTGAGCAGATGAGCATTGTATGAAGAAAAGTTGTTCACATGTATGCCCTCTTAAGGTTTGTGCATTCCATGGGTTGGTAAGCACGGTAAGCACTTTCCCATTCATGTCTTCCAGCACATAGGCACCTTCACTAGCGATCTTGACGACGCGAAAAGGTCCCTCCCAGTTGGGCTTGAATTTTGTTTTCTTGCTTGCTTGCACCACCTTTCGCCAAACTAAGTCATCTGGCTTGAATTTTTTGGTTCGCACGCTTCGATTGTACCCCTTGGCCACTTGTTGTTGATATTCAGCTAGCTTCAACTGAGTGTCGTCGCGCCTCTCTTCGGCAAGTATGAGCTCTTGTTCCACAGCCTCGTCGTTCGTCTTTGGGTCAAAAACTAGTGATGGGGGAGAGGTTCTGAGCTGGTTGTTTCGGGATTGGTGAAAACAGTTGGCATGGTCGGCATTTGCGGACGATTTCCTCGCAATCCATCTTCATGTTCTTCCAAAAGTACCCTTGACTCAATGCTCATTGGCAGAGTGAACGGCCTCCAGAGTGGCAACCGCAGCTGCCTGAATGGAGTTCGTTGAGGATCGTGGGTACCTGTGTGGGGTGGACAACGAGGAGATAGGGACCGGAGATAGATTTTCTGTAAAGCTGGCCGCTATCGGAGAGCCAGTAGTAGGCAGCCTTGTTCCTGATGCGATAAGCCTCCTTCTTATCGTCCAGTAGAGTGTCACTGTTGAGGAATACGATGATCTCGTCCATCCAACTTGGCCCGAGTTCGACGTTGAGTATCTCCGCAGCTATATCGAAGCTTGGGTTATCAAAACAGCCAAAGTTGATAGTCCGGAATTTGGATGCCGTGGAAGCCGAGGCCAGACCAGCGAGAGCGTCGGCATGAGCGTTGTGCTCGCAGTTGATTTGTTCAATCTTGAAAGTTTTGAACTGCCCGATGAGTTCTGCTGCCGTGGCCTGATATTTCATCATCCGTGAGTCCTTAGCTTCGTAGTCTCCCAAAATCTGGTTGACAATAAGTTGAGAGTCACAAAAAACAGCTAACTCTTCAACCTTCATTGCAACTGCGGAGCGTAAGCCTGCAAGGAGGGCTTCGTATTCGGCTTCGTTGTTTGTGGCGGGGAAGTTAATACTGATGGCGCTTTCATGTAAGGTCCCACAAGGGGAGACTAAGACAACCCCTGCTCCAGCTCCGTTGCTGTTAGAGGCACTATCAACCTGAAGTCACCATGTGTCTCCTTGAAAAAGGAGCCAAGGTTTCTTATCTGCTTCGTGCTCGACCACGGGTTGAATTGGTGGGGGAGCATTGAGAGTCTCAGTATCTTCTGGAGTCAACTCGGCAATGAAGTCGGCGAGAATCTGTCCTTTGATTGCTGTCCGTCGCTCGAATCGAATGTCAAAGTTTGCTAACTCGACTGCCCACTTGGAGACCCTGTTGAAGAGGTTAGCTTTTTGAAAGAGAGCTTTAAGAGGGTATTCCGTGAGGACAGTGATTGTATGTGCCTGGAAGTATGGAAGGAGTTTCCTAGCTACTGATACAAGAGCGAGTGCCAGCTTTTCGAGAGGAAGGTAGTGTGTTTGTGCTGGTAAAAGAGTCTTGCTTGTGAAATAGACTGGCTTGTCGTCGGCTCCCTCTCGCCGGACAAGAGCGGAGCTGACAGCATGAGTCGAAACTGCTAGGTAAAGGTAAAGAGTTTCGAATTCTTTTGGTTTGACCATCAAAGGTGCCGAGCTCAGGTAGTCCTTGAGCTCGGCTAGAGCTGTGTCGCAGTCCGGCGTCCATTCAAAGTTGCGCCGGCTTTTGCCCTTCAAGGCGTGAAAGAAGGCGTGGCATTTGTCTGATGACTTGCTGATGAAGCGATTGAGGGCAGCTACCATGCCTGTGAGCCTTTGAACTTCTTTGATCGAACATGGTGGCCTAAAGTCTGCCACTGCCTTGATTTGCGTAGGGTCAGCCTCAATGCCTCGTCTTGTGACCAAATGACCAAGAAACTTCCCTGCACTGACACTGAATGCACATTTTTTCAAGTTCAGGTGGAGTTTGTGGAGCTTGAGGATTTCGAATACTTCGGCGAGTTCTGTGAGATGGTTTTGCTCCAACTGGCTTTTGACAACAAGGTCGTCGATGTAGGCTTCCAAGATGTGGCCTATCTGTGCATGGAGCATCTTGAAGATTGCTCGGTTGAAGGTGGCACCTGAGTTTTTGAGGCCAAACGGCATGACGCGGTAGCAGAAGATGCCATGTGGTGTGATGAAGGCCATTTTTTCCATGTCGTCCGGGTCCATGGCTATTTGGTGATATCCGCGGTAGGCATCAAGAAAACTAAGCCGAGCGTGTCCTACGGTTGCGTCGACTAACTGATCGATCTTTGCGAGCGGGAACCAGTCCTTTGGGCAGGCGTCGTTGAGGTTGGTGTAGTCGATGCAGACTCGTCATTTGCCATTTTTCTTCTTGACCACCACGGTGTTGGAAAGCCAAGTCGAGTACTGCACTTCCTGGATGGTGTTGGCTTCCAACAAACGTTCGACTTCTTCGATTACGGCGTCGGCGTGTTCTGGCGCCGAGCATCGAGCCTTCTGTACCACTGGTTTGGAATCTTCCTTGATGTTGAGAGAGTGGCAGATGAAGTCAGGGTCGACTGCTGGCATCTCGTTGGGGGTCCAGGCGAAGACTTCCATGTTGGCTTTGAGGAATTGGAACATCTCCTCTCGCTCGGCGTCGCTGAGGGAAGAGCCAAGTAAGAAGAAACGTGAACCGTCCTCGTTGATTGGCATTTTGACCAATTCTTCTTCCGCTTTATCTTCAGCCTTTTGGCCGACGTCCTCGATTACGGCCATGTTTGGGACTTCAACCCATTGTACCTGTTTGGCTTTGGTGGAATTGTGGACGGCTGAGACGTAGCACTTTTTGGAAGCTACTTGGTCTCCTCACAGATCTTCTTGTCTCCCATTCATGCCAATGAAGCGGACGACCTGGTGGTAGGTGGAAGCGATAGCTTGCATGCCGTGGAGCCAGGTTCGGCCAAGAATGGCGTTGTATGGGCTTGGCACATTGACGACAATGAATTCGACAGTCAAATTTCTTGAGCCGACAACGACTGGGAGAAAGATTCGGCCAAGTGGCCAAACAGGTGCTCCGTTGAAGCCGATGAGAGGTACTTCGGCGGGTTGTAGGGCTAACTCTGGTAGATCCAATTTTTTGAAAAGGTCGTAGTACATGACCTCCACCGAGCTTCCTTGATCAATGAGGACGCGCTTGACGTCATGGACCCCGATTTGGACGGTGACAATGAGGGCGTCTGAGTGTGGAGTTTGAACGTGCTCAAGGTCGCGTTCGGTAAAGGTTATTGACCACTTGGGCACTTCTTGTGGGCGTTGTCGTTTGGATCCGCAGCAAACTGAGAGTATTTGCTTGGATGTTGAGGCACGGTCGATGTCGGCCTTGAGTGTGGTTTCAGATGCCTTTGTCACTAGTCTGTGGATAACATGTATTAGCGGGCGCTGTTCATTGGGGTTGGGATTGCCTGTTGGTTGTCGGGCGGGTGTTTTTGTTCGATCGATGTACTGATCGGGATGTCCTTGAGTTGCGAGTCTTTCCAAGAGAGCTTTGTAAGGCGCACAAGCTGTTGTGTAGTGGCCTAGTTCGTTGTGGTAGGAGCACTTCTTCCTTGGATTCTGGTCAGGTTGGCCAGTGTCGGTGCCGAGCTTGCTTGTCGGCCACTCGAACCATGGTTGTCGCATGATCTCCTTCAGGAAGGACCATATTGGCTCTTTGAAGTACGTGGTCTCGGCCACATAGTCGTGTACTTTCGGCGGGCGCTTCTTCCCTTCCTTGATGTTGTGTACCTGCTTCTTGGGCTGCGAGTGTTGGGTTATTACTGGTGCTGGCAGCTGTGGCGCGGCCGAGGAGAATGGGGTTGCTGAGCTCGGGATTCCTTGCGCAGCTCTGTCTGCATAAAATTCTTCAAGAGCGCAAAATCTCTCTACGACACGCATCAATTCTCCCATGCCGTGGGGTGGGCAGATGGCAAGCTCGTCGAGGATCTTGCTACCGGTCTCCAAGCCGTTTTTGAAGGTACGAGCAGCCCAATATTCGTCGATCCCAGGGATCTCATTGAACAGCTGCCAGTAGCGTTCGGCATATTGTCTGAGAGTTCCGGACGGGAGTTTCCTCATCTGAGATAAGGACTCTGGCTCCTTGGCTGTTTTGTTGCTCGTGATGAAGCGGGTGTTGAAGGCTCGTTCAAGGTCGGCTAGGTTCCGTATGGATCCAGTGGGTAATTTCTTGAACCATTGGAGTCCAAGGGAGCTGAGACTGGACGGGAATGCTTTGCATTTTACTTCGATCATCTTTTTGGGTGCAGAGTTCAATTGTCTGGCGGAAATGGATTAAGTGGGTGTAAGCCTCACAGGTGGCCGGGTTGAACTTCGTGAATTTTGGTAAGTGGAAAGTGGATTCGGGTGCCGTGTTGATGATGTGGGGAGTGAAGGGAGACACGCCAAGGTCCTTCAGTTGTCTCTCAAAACCAGGGCGCGGCGGCTTGCCGTGCTCATCTGTTTTCGTTCTTTTGGTTTCCCTTCCTTTGGGTTCTTTTGCGGAAGTCTTCTCGGCGTCCCTCTGCCGAAGCTTGTCTCTCAAGTCTGTTGTTGTTCGGCGTGGGCTGTCGATGGACTTATCTCTGTCACGGTGGGTTTTGTTGTCGTCAACCGCGCCTTCGGTGCGTACGCCTTTTCCTTTCTGCCTTGTGTGGTGCTCGGGATCCAAATTCTCAGGTGGGATGTCCCCGAGACGCTTAGAGATGTGGCGTCTAGTCTGTATGGAATCTCGGCTACGGTGCGAAGCTGTCGTGCGAGAGAATTCCGCACGACCAGTCGAGTATGTGCTCGTGAACGACTCGGTGTCCCTTGTTCTTGTACGCTCGTGATGGCTTCTAGAACGATGTGTTCCAGATGCGGTGGGTTGTTTATAGAGGATAATTTCCCTGGCGTCGTCAGGCGTTGGGGTAAAGCCAAGGCGGTCCTTCACGGATCCGCGTTGGCCTGTCTCATGCGGACGTTCTTATGGTAGGGGTGTGTAGACACCCTATTCTGGACTGTCCAGATTAGTTTACTTACAGTCTTTGATTCCCCGATGATGATTAAGGTCAAGAACATCCCGAGTTTGTTAATGAGTTTGAGCATCCCGAACCTCATCCAAACCATTCCGAACCCCTTGTCGAATCCTTCAAGCCAGAACCAAATGGCCTCAGCAAAACCCTGCTGGAGTATGCTGGTGCTTGACTAGCGTGCACTGGAACCACAGCCACGTGTCAGTCATCGCCTGTTACTGGCGCATGCCACTCAACAAGGGGCGTACGCCAGTCAAATCAACTTTATTCAGCCGAACGCGCGGGAGTTTTTGTAACCACCTGACGTCAGCCAGCAGTCCCCTGATGATTACTCCGTCCTGGCTGTTCCGTCCACCCCTACACCTTCCCTCAAGCCAAGTCCCATGCATTTAATGCATGGGAAGCTCCCTCCTTGCCTTAACCTTCCAAACACCCCCTTAGGCCAACTGATCTCAGTCTCTCTCCCCTCCATAAATACCCCCTTGCATTCATTTGCAAGGGGTTAACACCATTAAGAGGCCCAAGCTTTGGTCCTTCTTCTTCTCCCTTGTTTTTCTTGCTTTTTCTTTCATCCATTGAGAGATAAGGCAAGGAGAACAATACTCAGTCCATAACACACCCCATACTCACCTCTCAAACCCTCAAACCCGAAGCTCAAGCTCAAGTTCTTTTCCAAACTCACAAGCAAAGGTATACCACCTTTTGCTTCTGTTTTCTGTTCTGACCCCTGAAGGGGGCTAGCAGGGTCAAGGCTGGTAATCTATACCAGTCCTGGCCCTAATGCTGGCAACGTTTCAAAGCCGTGTGAGATGAGCGGTGGCGCACGCCAGTAGTTTAGAGCCGTACGCCAGTCATGGCAGTATGGCAAAACTGGCGTGGGGATCACCGATCGTCCTTATTTTGTTTTATTTATGTTCTGATCACCTTCCTGCATGCTAAGAACCAGTTTACTGCTTTCTGTCTTTTAGAACTATTTAGCTATAGTCTTCAATATTTCATTTATGTTGCTTTGGAATGCCTCTGGGAGCCTTCTGGTCATGTTCCAGAGCCCAGATGATGCAAAGCCAAGCACTGACTGAGTTGTGTTAACTGGCGCACGGTACCATATACCTGCGTGCGCCAGTCACACCTTGACCAGTGCCTGGCCCTTGCATGGCAACTAGGCCCTGGCCTCTGCTTTCCTTCCCCTCACTGTTTAAGGGGTTTGCTATTTATTTGGTGGCTTTTAAGCCCTTCATTTGTTTGTAATTATATTATGTTGTTGATATAAACTGCGTGGTTTGTCCTGGGTGTGCACTGGTCCATTCCAGAGCCCAGAGGGTTGTTTTCAAGAGCTGTGGGTTTGGGCCTACCGGCGCACGCCAGACCTGGTGTGGCGCACGCAGGTCGTGTCTGTATGCAGTGGCTTGGCCAGTGCATACAGGCTCGTTCCTGTGTGCATCTCATTAGGCCAGTGTGGGCAGCATGCCCTTCGGAGAGAAAGGATTTTGTTCCTTCCCGCCGTTGCGGCCCTTTTTTTTTGGAAATCGAGGGAGCGCGAGTGCAGGTGGCAAGCGCTCAAAAATACAGAGTCGCCACTTGAGTTTTTGAGGGTCCGACACTCAAGGAATCGTATTTCGAAGCACCTGCCGCGCTGTTTGTTTGAAAAAGTTAAGGAAACCAGTCCGTCATAACCATATCTGGGTTCGGGAGCCAGGTTACGAGAGGGGAAGGGTTTTAAGGCACCCCTCTCGCCCAATCCGGAGATCGGTCTCTACTTAGGCATTTTTATGAAAACTTTTGTGATTCTTCTTCTTTTAATTAATTTTAGCCAATTAGGGCGGGGGAACAGTTAATCGGGGATTAAAACTGTAACAATTTGCAGGATGTGATCAGATAATAGCATGGATGGATGGCATGACGAGTAATAAATGGGATGAGACCTAAAACAACGATCAAATGCCAAAATCAGGCTCAGGATGAATTTGTCCTGCACGATGGCCAACTTGCATGCATGAACAAATCTGCATGCAAGCGAACCATCGCGCGAGACACTCAAACCCTCGCGCGAGTGTTGTCATCTCACCAAAGTTCCAAGTTCATCCCCTTCTGGGCTCTGGAATGACCAGTGCACACCCAGGAGGCAAACCAAGCAGTTTATCAAAGGGACTGTAAAATACTAACTATTACAGACAGCTTGAAAATGGAGCCAAATAAAGGAAAACACAACCCCTAAACAGTGGGGGATAAAAGGAGGCCAAAGGCCTAGTTACCCATGCAAGGGCCATTCCTGGAATGAACAGAACTGTCGCGCGACAGAGAGTGAGTCTCGCGCGACATTCCTGACTGGACTTCCAGGAATTGCTTTGCATGCTTGGGGTCCTGAGACAGATCCAGGAAGACCCAAGGGCATTCCATGCTATTCAAAACAAACAACTAAGCTACTGTTTTTTGGTTTTGCATGCATAACAGTGATCTAAAAAATCAAATTAAAGTACAATAGGCATGCTAATATTGCGAAAAACATGAAAGACCAGCCTCCCTTCCCCACGAGGACCATTCTCTTGCTGACACAAGTGTCGCGCGAGCTTTGTGGACCATCGCGCGAGGGTTTAACCGTCAAAGATTCTTGTAACTCTGTTGGCTTTAGGACCAGGACATGGTATTAATTACTAGCCTTGGCCCTGTCAGCCCCCCTCAGGGATCAAAACAGAAACAGGTTAAATGTTATACCTTTGCTTGGAAAGGGGTTGGAAATGGATTGGATTGATTGGTAAAGCCTCTTGACTAAGTGTTTGACAAAACACCAAGTTTGGAAGACTAGGAGATGGTTTGGATTAGTAACTTTGTGCTAGGGATTTAATTGCCTTGTGAAGGGTAATTAAACTTCTTAATGATTTTCTTGGAACCCTTAACATGGAAGACCAATGGGGGTATTTATAGGGGAAGTGGAAGGGCTAGGTGGTGGCAAAACAAGGCTTTGCAACCAGCCAACAAGACTGGTCACAACTTGGTGGATAGACTAGCCAACAAGGTGAGTGGGAGTGGTTGTGAGGGTGTGAGAGTGTAGCCTGCCAGAACCCTGTTCAGTTGAGGAAAACGGGGTTCCAGCCCATGGGGACCCATGTGACACCCAATCATCACAAGTCCAGCTGGATTCTGTGATAATGACAGGAGAAAACCATCGCCCGAGGGTTCGGAACCATCGCGCGAGGGTCAACAGTCAACAGTTTGACTTTGACCACACCTGGCAAGCTGAGTATCGCACGAGTAACATGAAGGATCGCGCGACGGTCAAACCTGACCCTAGGGTTTGACTGAAGGTTCTGAAGGGTTCAAAAGGTTCAAGCAGGGTTCTAAGCATTCCAAGCTCAATCCATCCCCAATCCAAGTTCGTTTGATCCGATTTCATCATCGGAGAAACAAGAAAATCGTAAAACAAAGTAAAACAATTGGGAGACCCAGATTGGGGTGTCTACAGTAGTCCCTCTTTGACGGCACGCGGAGCACCATTGACTGGTACGGGTAACGTCAAAGATTTCTAGACACCCACCAAATCTGTCCAAAAGCCGATTAAATGGAAAATGCAGACGAGTATATAAAAATACCGTGCACCAAGGGGGGGTTGAAGATCGGACGGATGGATCGTCGCTGATTGATGATCGGACGGATGGATCGTCGCTGATCGAAGATCGGACGGATGGATCGTCGCTGATTTGATGATCGGACGGATGGATCGTCGCTGATTTGATGATCGGACGGATGGATCGTCGCTGATTGAAGATTGGACGGATAGATCGTCACTGATTTGATGATCGGACGGATGGATCGTCGCTGATTGAAGATCGGACGGATAGACCGTCGCTGATTGAAGATCGGACGGATGGATCGTCGCTGATATGATGATCAGACGGATGGATCGTCGCTGATTGAAGATCGGACGGATAGACCGTCGCTGATTGAAGATCGGACGGATGGATCGTCGTTGATTGAAGATCGGACGGATGGATCGTCGCTGATTTGATGATCGGACGAATGGATTGTCGCTGTTTGATGATCGGACGGATGGATCGTCGCTGTTTGTGGATCGGACGGATAGACCGTCGCTGATTGAAGATCGGACGGATGGATCGTCGTTGATTGAAGATCGGACGGATGGATCGTCGCTGATTTGATGATCGGACAAATGGATCGTCACTGTTTGATGATCGGACGGATGGATCGTCGCTGTTTGTGGGTCGGACCACTGCTGGGGATGCAAAAATCTTCGGGTTTTGAAGGTAAAGCTTCCAAAATGACCCACAAATTTTGTTATAGAGTATACCAAAAAGTTATAGACCCCAAAAGAGAGCAATTAAGATTGGGCCAGACCCTGAACCTGGATTGGGCTTGAGGCCCAAAACGAAGTGTCGCGCGACACTCCAGAACCATCGCGCGAGGGTTTCGAGTTAGGGCTTGGATCTGGATAGGCCCAGACCCGGGCCATACCCATTCCATTCGTTTAAACGTCGCGGGGACGTTACCAAAATAGTGCCAGGGCGGTTTTCCAGTTTTCAAAACCCAGAACTCTTTCCCTCTCTCGCCTCTCCTCTCAAAACTCTCTCAAATCCTTGATCAAACCACAAAATCAAGACCACGAACACCCTACACGACCATGGCAGACCACGGCGATGATGGCGGCGGGGGTGATGTCATTAATCAACCGGAGGACCGAGGAGGGCCCATGGGTGTCGAAACGGGGGATCAAACACCAGTGGAGGCCATCGCAGAGGCCGGTGCAGAGGTTAGTGCAGTGACCACGGGCGACGGAGGTGGAGAACAGGGCCACGAGCAAGAGGCCAGTGACGAAGAGAAGCATCGCGCGACAGAGCCAGAGGCTCGCGCGACGGTTGAAATGGGGGCTGTAGACACCCCAATTTGAACTCTTCAAATTTCCTTGATTCGTGGCCCGGAGGCTCCCCGATGATGAATTTGGATTAAACAAGCCTCGAACCATGTGAAACTTTGCTCCTTGAAGGATTTTAAAAGGGAAATTAAAAATGGTCAAAATCATTTCCAAGCGCTTGGGAGAAGTCCCAAGCGCTCCAAACCATTTTTAAAAACCTCTGGCCTGGCTCACTCTCGAGCGCTCGGGAGTTAAGTCCCAAGCGCTCGAGACCTCTCTCGAGCGCTCGTGTCTCCTGCGCTGCCCAATGGATGGCAGGGTTCCTCATTACCCATGCAATCCATCATTGCGGTCGCCTTGAGCCGGCTGAGGTTCGTTTCAAGCACTCATCACAGTCTGAGATCTTCAGGCTAAAGGGTTTGACCAATTAAAAATGGTTTTTTTCAAATCAATATGATTTTTTAAAAACCATAGGTTATTTTGCCTATAAAAAGGCCTGATTTCAGCTGAGGCAAAACAGGAGGAGAGGCTGGGCTTGGAGACCACGAACTCTCTCTCTCTCTAAAACCCCCTTTTCTGTTCAAACTCTTTCTCAAGCTCAAACTTGTTTTCAAACTTCAAACATTTTCAAAACAAAGCTTGGTAAGGATCAAAACACCAAGAAAATCCAGAGCATTCTAGGCCTCTGACTTCTTGCATTTTTTCCCCATTTCCCTCATCCCTCAAGGTCATTCAAAGAAGCAAGGACTCTCAAGAGGTAGAAAGATTTCTATCTCTTTGGTTCAAACAAAAAGGGCTGTTCTTCCTCTCTGAGGGAGGTGTCTTGGCCCATTCCAGTCCTCAATACTGGAACGTGGTTGGGACACCTTAGTGTAAAAGCAAGAGCAAAGGGGCATGAAAGTGTTTTCAGAATAAACTCACTGGAAGCACTCCCGAGCGCTCGGGAGTACTCTGGAGCGCTCGGGACTGTCTCCAGTCCCATGCATGGCGTTTTGTTAAACAGCAGATTGGGGTGAGGCGCATTCTTAAAATAAATGTTTTTATCATGGCATGCAGACATAGCAAATCACTTCTTTTGGAAACAGAAACATTTCTTACAAGTTTCCATGAAAGAACAAGGCCTCCCCAAAGTTAAAAAGATGATTTCCTCCCGGGAAAGATCAAAACAAAGGTGCATGCATGCTACTGTAATTCATTTCTCCCCAGTCTGTTGTGTTGTCTGAATTCCTGCATGTATAGTTGTGCTCATTTGCTCTTAAAGTCATGTAGCTCCATTTCCCTCAAGGCAAGGACGCATGGTTTGGAGAGGTTGAGGCCCAATATTAGCCTCCAAAGCCATCTGATGAGCCTTCCATATGTTTAACATAGTTTCAGTTTACAGTTTCAGCATTACATCCTGTTTGTGGCTAACCAAGTTTGCAGGTGGGACAACAGAACTCCCAAGCGCTCGGGACCACTCCCGAGCGCTCGAGAGTGGAGTCAGTGACAGGGCTTCAGTTTCCTGTTATTTTGCATTCTACTGCTATCTTATCATCCATCGTACACATGCACATGTATACACCTTCTTATGTGATATACTTGCGGATACGTGCTAAATTCTTAATGAACAAAATCCCTTTTCAAAATCCCACAAACGTTTAGTAGAGACCGACATCGCGTCGGGCGAGGGGGGTGCCGTAAAACCCTTCCCCCCTCGTAACATGGCTTCCGAACCCTCAAACGAATCTCTGGTTTTCAAGTCGATCAATGGTTTTCAAAACAAAACGGTTTCTCGGGTGATATACCACAAATCCGGGTGGCGACTCTTTCAACTCTTCAAACCATATTTTTCTCAAAAAGGGAAATATATTTTTTCGGGCTGGTAGCCCACAGTGGCGACTCTGCTGGGGACGTTTAATCGATACTTAAGGAAAAGTTGGTTGTTGATAAAATGGCCCGCTTTCTTTGAATATCAATTAAACTTGTGAGCCAAGCTTGAAAAACGTTTGTGGGATTTTCAAAGGGATTTTTGTTTCATTGTCTATTTCTTGTATATATCTTGTGCAGCCTCGCTGTTGTGTTTCGGCAATCCTACCCGGCTTGCCGGTGATGGGGAATCCCGGAATGCTCAGCAACCCTCGACCGTGATGAGTCATCCCTACCGTTTGTACCATTATTGGGTGTACGCTCAATAGTGGGAGGTATACTTTGACTCTAGTCCGGGGAACCCTCTTCAAGCCAAAACCAACCTTTGTACATGCTTAGCAAGCCATAGATCCTTCCAAACTAGGACAGGGACCCGCAGGGTAGGATTATATGCTATATCATGCCTACATGTTACTGCTTTCTGCATCTCATCCATGTCATCCCATCATGCTGTCGATCTATTCATGTGTTCTTAATCTCGCTCGCACGGTCTGTAGAAGGTTGCCGAGGCCCGATGATGAATCGTGCACCCTAGTGTACGTTGTCTAAACTACATGAGTCCTTAGAACGAGGAGTCTTTGGGAAATCAGGATGTTACTAAGTTCTTGACTAATGCCTAATCGGAGATTCAACAGAGAATAAGGAATAACAAGGAAAACGATGCCGTGATGTCACTTTACTTACACCACCTTGGCTAATGACACAGTGTCACTGACACCACGATGGTTGGGGTATCACGCCGTCTATACTAAGTTATTCCAAGTTCAAAATTGAGACTTCGAACGAGGACTAGTTGAATACTTAGTTCATTTTGACATCTCTTAGAATTTGTCGTTCTGAACGAAGGATACACCCTAAAAGAAATTCTGAGGATCGAGGCAACCTTAGCTTCAAAGGACCATGATCTTATCCCGCTTGCACACCACACCTTGCATCTTATGCCGTCCGTTCGCTTTCGTGTCTAGTATAGAACTCTTAGACTTGCTTGCGCAGCCTGTTTAGGATTGCCTGGACCGATGAAGAGTCGTGCTTTCTAAAAGGCACGTTGTTGAAATTAATTAGTCCTTGGAATGACGAGATTTTGGGGATATCAAAATTCATTAAGTCGTCAATACATTTTTCAATCATGGATTCAATGAAAATTAACGAAACAATTAGGCTACAATGTCGTGACACCCACACCACCCAGGCTAATGGCGCCATGCCACTTACGCCACTCCGGTTACGGTATCATGTCATTTACGCTAAACAGTTTTCAAAACCAAAACATAAATTTCAAATGAAGAGTGTTAAAGGCTTAATCTCTCTTGATATCTCTCAAATCTTGTCATTCCTAATCAAAGGATACACATTTAAAACAATCTCTGAGGACTAAGGCAATCCCTCACAGGATGTCATTCCTTGAGTCAGGGTCTAGGAGACCGTAAATCCATGGAGTTTGAGATACCTCCGGTGTTCGCCGTGCCCGAACGGCTCCATCTAGCCTCAAGTGCATCTACCAGCAGTCTTATTGCTCTGCCTCGGATGGTCTTAGATAAGGAGATTGGCTCTGATTCCCAACGTGCGGAATTCAACCTGCCTGACACCGACCTACCCGTGACTGCTGGAACTATCCATGAAGTTTGACCCTTTGAGTCGACAATGACAACACATCAACAACAATTCTTTCATTTAACACGTATTTTTCAAATAAATCATAACAGGGGCACATTCTAAGTTCACTTTCTGCTTTACTGTCAGTACTAGGGCCACCCATCCCATTCAAAGCCATACCGCCTTCTCCGACCACCTCGCAATGACAGAGCAAACAGAGCTGGTTGAGCTGAAAAAGGCTATGGAGGAAATGACTCAGAAAATGGATAAGCAGATGACCCTGTTACAGGAGCTAATTGACCTTTTCACCTCCGCCATGTCGAATCCAGCTCGGGGACAAAATGCTGATAAGGCCAGGATCAGAGAAAATCCACAAACCTACCACCCTCCAACAATCGGAACCAAACCACGCTCAAAAGTGAAGCTCTCTGACATGCTCAATGACTTGGCCGAATTCCATGATGCCAGAGCTCACTCATATGAGAATACTGGATCCTTGCCTAAAATTGGTGCTGAAAGGCAAGATGTGCGCATTGATGGAATCAACCCCAAATGCAAAGGTGTGTCATGCAGTTGCGGAGCAAGCAAAGCTTCCACCAAGCGTCCAATTGGCGCCACCATGAACCCTCAACCCAGCCACAAAACCCCACCAAGGATCCTCGCCCGCTTCCCTGTACCTTTGTCCTCAGTTTATGACATGCTCCGTGAAGCCGGCCTCATCAAGCCGCTCCCTCCAACTCCCCTACCTCAGAAGCTCTCCTCGTCTCACAACCCAAACGCCTTCTGCGCCTTCCATCAAATGCCCGGTCATGCTACCAACAGCTGCTTCCGCCTCCGTCACACCATCCAAGACTTAATTGATGGAGGAATCATCTCAATGCCGGACCACAGATTTGGAGGAGGATTTTGAGTGCAGTAAGGCATGAGTGGAACTTCTCACGAGTTTGGGAAGCTTTTGAGTTTCAAGTCGAGTCGAGTCTTTCAATTTCGAGTCAGTTTGTATCGTCAGTCTTTCATGCTTCCGTGTCTGTACGCTTTCAAATTCAAGTTTGTAGTAAAAAAAAAAAAAACAAAATAAAACAAAACCAAAAAAAAAAAAAAGAGAGTCAGTTTCGTAGCCTGAACTACGTTATGACCTGATTCCTTTGCAAGAAGGATACGTAGGCAGCCTTATCCCGAGGCCCGGTCATGTTCTTTCGAGTCGATTCCAAAATTCGGTCACAATCTTTTGAGTCAATCCTTTATCGGTCCGTCCCGTCTTTTGATGTCAAGCCTCTTGAGTCGAAATTGTGATAATAAACTCACGTTTTGTGATAATCCCTTAACTTAGAATTGTTTTTCAAGACACGAGATACTTTGCCCTCTGAAGAAGGAGAATTTCATGGAACCACTCCCGGACGCCATCAAGAAGCAACGCCTTGGTCCAAGAAAAAGCTCGCTAGATCAAAATCTCAAAATGTGATCTAGGCAAAAGTTAGAGCACACAAATCTCTTAACTTGCATCTAGGATCCAGTTATCGAGTTGTGCAATTCAAAGTGAAGAAAGGCATTCTTTTCTTTTATCACACGCTTGAAGATATATATCCATTGATAACCCCCTTTGAGCCTAAATCAATTTCTTTGAAAGAGCCCAGCTAGGCAGCTATCCCCCACACCGGGGTGAAATGAGGAAGACAAAATGTGCCAAACACCTGGTTATCATCGGCACATCAGAATTCAAAGCATGAAAATACATAGGTACAGTGAGATGCAAAACATCGAAGAAAAATCAGAGAAAACTCAGAATCAACGAGAGTGCCGAACACATCAGCACAACAAAAGGCAAAGCAAAGCAAGTAAAAGAATGCGCCTATCAAAAGCAAAGAGGGCACAAAAATATTCAAGATGGCTGCTAGCTCTCGAAACCCAAAGACAATAAAACTTTTGAGCCTATTATCCTTTCTTTGTTAAGCCAAAACCTTGGCCACGTTACAACCCGAATAAAGTCCTGTCAGATTGAAAAACACAACTTGATAACAAAAATCCTGGACAATAGGAGAAAAACAAGAAGCACCAAGGCATTTTCTAAATCCATGGGTTGTCATCAGCAACCTGGGGCATGATTCCTAATAAAAGTCCTCGTGTTTTGCCAAAACAATTTCAAAACCCAGAATGGGAAAGTCATCAAAACTTGATTTTATCATGACAATTTCAAACAAATAATCAAACTTCTCGTCCAGTCAAATCAAACTTCTTGTCAAGTCAAAGTCATCATGGAACGTCAGTCCTCTGATAAAGGGTCTTTCTTGTCTTTTGAGTCATCTGGGCCTTGTCCAAATTCACACAAGGTCACGAGGTCCCAACTCGTGAGAGAAGCTCCAGTACATGGAAGAACCCGCACTTGCGCTCATGACAAAGCTGGTCGCCAAAACTATCTATGGAATCAAGGGAAAGAACCAGAACTAAGGTCCGTCACTCAAGGGGGGCACAGCAACCCAATGCCATCAATCGTTGCAAGCGTTCAGCCAATGTCAAGACTGGGGCATGATTGCCCGAAACTCAAGCCCTAACAAAGTCAAACTCAAGCCCCGGATGCGACTCGAACCCAATTCCCATCAAGCTACAACACAGGCCCCCAAAATCCTGAAAATACCAGCCCACTAGTCAAGGACAGTAAAGCAGAAAGGATACTCGAGCATATCCATCGTTTTTCAAAAATAAAAAAGTCATCGTTGTTGTCAAATGTCGAAACACGGGTCTTGCTTTCTAGCCCCGGCCTCTTATGGTCGCTTTCATATTCTGTCAACGTGGTCACTTGACATTCCCGCCATAGACTTGGCACTGTTCGATCGTTTGCTGCCGTAGGCTCGGCATTATCCTCTGGACGTTATTCAAACAACTCCCGCCATAGACTTGGCATGGTCCTCTTAGGACACTCTCTTCAAATCAGGTCCAGCCATAGATTTGGCATCACCTTTCAACTGTTTTCTGCCATGGAAGGACACTTTTCAGCCAAATAAGGGACCACAGGAGACTGCATATATCAGAAGTCCCGAGCGCTCGGGAGTGAGGTCCCAAGCGCTCGAGACCACTCTCGAGCGCTCGAGAGTTCTGCTGTTTTCAGCAGTTTCTGATTCTCAACCTTTCAGCCTCAATACAGCAGTATGAATACATCCAGCTCAGGTCAGTTGACTTTCAGCATGTTCCCAGGGAATAAAACGTTTTCCATTACGTGTTTTCTCGTGTATTCATCCTTTTTCTTCGAAAAAAAAACCCAGGGTTTTCAAAGTTTCCATCCCTCGAATATGTCAAATTCCACGTTAGGTGTGTTTGATTGAGTCCGGTGACACGTGTAGGTCGCATTGTGCATTAATGACTGTATGGCATGTTCAAAACGCGCATCAACATTGTTAGTTCAAGTTTTTGCCTTTCAAGCACCCCAAAATCATCATTTTCAAGCACAAGTGAGGGTCAATCTTTGTGACAAGGGCATTTTTGTAAATCTAGCGGTCCTCGCAGGTCACGACACTCATTGCCAGCTGTACAGTGCACTCGATTACGATCAAAAGCCCTTGAGTCTAAATTTCATGGTCGATCGCTCAAAATTTGCTATTATGTGTCAATGTCAAGTTTTCGCTCTTACTTTGAGAATATCGGTTGAATTCGTGTGCTTTTTACTTTCTTTCAAAGCTTGGCAAACATATTTCATAAAATACAATTCTTAAAAGGAAGTGCGAACGAATGGAGAGAACAAAAGTGCAAATTTTCATAAATAAATACAGCGTTTACAATGAGTAAGGAAGGGAGTACAGAAGCTGGGGCAAACACGCGCCCAATCCTATCTACCGGGGCACACAGGCCCAAACAAAGATCAAGGCACGCAGGCCTAGAAGCTACAGCTACGGTGGCACGCAGGCCCATGTACAAGAGAGCTAGCAAAAAGCAAAAACCTGAGACTCAGACGTGACGAGTCCTCTTCTGCTGGCGGCCCTCGGGCTCTGTGCCCTCGCTCTCATCACCGTCGTCACCGTCGTCTGCACCAGGAGAGCCGGAAGCAGTCTCCGAGTCCGTCGTCCCTAACACACGCGACTCGGAAGACTCCTCTGTCTCCTCCTCCTCCTCCTCCTCCTCTGACTCCACGTGAGCGAGTCTCCGCTGGGACGCCGCCCTAGGAACCACCTCGAACTGTCCAGTCTCTGCAGCGGACCGCGACACTCTATGTGTCCCTCGTCCCCGTGCGCTGCCGGAAGCTGGAGAGCTCGTGGTAGCCTGAGGATGTGCCCTAGCCGAACGTCGTGGCTGCATCTGCATATCACAAGCATATGATCATCATATACGTATTTCAAATTCAGTTGGTGCATTAAAAATCCTATACATGCATGCATTTTTCGTACCTGTGGAGCAGCGGGAGAAGCAGGTATAGGGGCAGGTCTGGTCTGCAGGACCCTCCCTCTCGCACACCCCTTCAACAGGTGGCGCATCCCCACCATCAGCATGATGGCCCTCTCGGCCCACTCTCGTGGCACCTGCAATATTCAAATGACAGAAACATGCAAGCAATATTCAAGACAATCAGAAGTGCGGATTCATTTATACCTGCTCAGGAAGCCGCATCGGCGGCTGCGGGAGGCGTGGGACGTCTATCACCACCCGTGCCCCCAAAGAGTCCGTCGCCCCTACGGTCCATTCCAACGTCGGCAGTGTAGTAGAAGTCGAAGCCTCCGCTGTCCCCAGGACCCTCGTACCGCTGTCACACTCTCCTCTACCTGGTGGGCTGGCACCTCGCCTCCCAGCAGGCTGCCTACCGCCTCCTCGCCCTCTACCTCGCGCGGATCGGCCACCGCGGCCCCGTGCCCCAGCCTCTCCTCCTCCACCAGGGCCTCGCCCTCCCTCAGCTAGCCTCCTCTCTAACTCGGCGTCCACCCCTAGACTCGTGGCCAAGTACTGGCCTATGTAAGCCGCGTAGTCCAAACCGCGTCGTAGGTACCGCTCCAAGTCCGTATCTGGCACAGTGAACTGCTCCAGCTCCGCACGAGTGTATGTCCCTGTCCGCTGCACGCGTGGAGGAAGAAGCCCAGGTACCACGAACGCTGGAAGACCAAGTGACTGTCGGGTCACTCGATCCCCCAGGTACCACTGCCAGCCCAAGGGACACTCTAGTAGTACCCTGCTCCGTGTCACCTCTCGACTCCTCGGAAGAAAGTCGGCCTCAACCCTCGACCACCTGTCCCAGTACACCTGCATGTCGATTTTCGAAACATCAGCAAAGCATATATCGAATACGGTAAGAGAAATGGGACAAAGGCATATCATACCGTGACTCCGGTCGAGCTGTCCAGCCAACGTCGGAAGGTCATCACCTCTCCGCGTCGCTCCTTCGTTCTCCTGTAAGCCTTGCTCCACGCAAGCCCGCGAGGAAGCAAACCAGGATCTAGGCAGGTATTCTCAGGCGGGAACATCCCGAGAACCTCGTAAGCCCAAAGCTGCAATTGGTCAAATTCGAATCAATTCTAATTCAAGCAGGTATTCAAATCATTAGGCAGTCGAAAGTAGTACTAAAGCAGTGATTCAAACCATACCTCGACGATCCTCCAGTAACTGCCAATCGTGTTGCCCACTCCGCGTGAAGCAGCTCCTAGGAAGCAGTAGAGGGTGCACAAGGCGCCCCCTCCCCAGTCAAACCGTCCAGCGGCCCTCAAGTCAACCAGGCCTGCCAAGTAGCAGAGGTGCACCCGCGACCGCCTAGTCGGGTACAGAGAAGCCCCGAAAAGGTAGAGCAGGTACGCCCGAGCCATCCTCGCCGCCTCCTCGTCATCCGCAGGCTCGTGGTCCCAGTACTCCACGAACTGCCCGTACTCTGCCATTCCTCCGCTGTGCCGTGGGACCCGCCCGAGGAACCACCGCAGCGCTGCGTCGTCTAGTACTAAGCTCGAGTCGTAGGGGATCGGCTCTCCTCCTACTCTCAGTCCTGTAATCGCTGCGAAGTCCAGCGGTGTCAGCGTCATCTCCCCAAACCGAAGGTGGAAGGTGTTGGTGGTATCCCACCACCTCTCGGTCAGCGCTGTAAGCACAGCGCGGTCCACCCTCACTGCCGTCATCAGCTGGATGAACGGCCCGAAACCCGCCGCCTCCACTAACTCCCGTACTCTCCGGGGCAGTGCCTTGAAGTACTTCAGCGAGCTGGCTGAGCCTCCGTGGCCATAAACGTCCGTCGTGCGCTGTTTCAACAGAGTAAGGAAACAACATTTTAATCAATTCAACATTTCATAATTCAAGAGACGATTTTAAACTTTCAAGTTGACGATTTCATAATTCAAGCGTCGATTTTAAAAGTTTCATGTTGTCGATTTCTTAACTCAAGAGACGATTTTAAACTTTCAAGTCGTCGATTTCATAATTCAAGCGTCGATTTTAAACTTTCAAGCGTCGATTTTAAACTTTCAAGTCGTCGATTTCATAATTCAAGCGTCGATTTTAAACTTTCAAGTCGTCGATTTCATAATTCAAGCGTCGATTTTCAAGTTGTCGATCTCGTAATTCAAGTGTCGATTTTAAAAGTTTCATGTCGTCAAGTTTCTTAACTCAAGCGTCGAATTTAAAGTTTCAAGTTGTCGAGATTTACCGTAGTCCAGCCCGTAGAGATGTGCGTGTCGCGGTCTCGGGGCAGTAGGTCCTCGGGGTAGTCAGCCCGGGCAGGGACGTAGCTCACCATCCCCACCGGCTCGAAGAAGTGAACCCGCGGAGCGTAGGTCGCAATCGCGAACCTAGGCCGCTCTCCTCCTAAGTAGGCCTTCGCCTCGTCCACTGCGGTCACCCGTGCCTCAACCTCCGCCTCCGGCTCCAGCCTCTCCATCTCCATCTCCTCTATCTCCTCCTCCTCTACCCCGCGCCCGCCAGCACCTGACGCTCCTGCGTCACTCAGCAAAGCCCCTAGCAAGAGCGCTGCGGCCCGCTCCTCCGTAGTCTCAGCACCCCTCAGCACGGCTGCGACCCCTGAGTCAACACCAAGCACGTCTAGTAGGTCCTGTGGCTCCGCAGAGTCTAGAAAGTCGCCCTCCTCGAACGGAACGGGCTGTGAGGCCCCGATTCTGCTGTCCTCCCTCCTCGGTAGTGCCGCTGTCGACCTCAAGGCAGGAGTGGCCGTGACGCGACCACCCACTACCACCTCGTCAGCTAGTCCCTCGTCGCGGGCCCGATCCACAGCCGCGAACAACTCCTCCACAGTAGGAGTGGGAGGAGTGCCCGTGGCTCTACTGCCCGTACCACCACCCTGACTGCCCGTGGCATCTCCACCACCGTCGACCCTCTCCCTTTCACCACCGACATTAGTCTCACCCCCGCTACCACCTCCAGCCACCATCGTATCTCCGACGACCTCCATTGCCACCGTAGGGTCACCAACAGCACCTCCTACTGCTGCCAAAATCCCGCTCTCACCCATCTCAGCCGTGACATCTCTGACACCCCCAACCGCCGTAGAACCCCTATCACCGCCGTCCACTGTCTCTAAGCTCCCACCAGTTGGTGCCACCGCTGCTGGGTTCTCACCGACGTCACTCATCACTGTCGCAGCAACCATCGATGCCACCAAGCAGCCGTCAGGCGCAGCGGCGCCGCTGCAGTCCTCTCCCACCGTCGCCCTCTCCCTAGGGTCGGCCATTGCCCTCCTTTCCTCTTCCTGAAGCTTCTTTTTCCCCTTGAATCGAATTTCAGAGCACACAATAGCCCAGTCGAAGATCGCAGATAACTCGAGGTCTCGATATCGGTCCGTGGTTTCTCTGGAAAGAAAGGGATCGTCGGACTGTGAAAGGGAAATCAGTCGAGAGGAAGAGAGAGGTTCAGTCGAGAGAGTGTGAGGGAGGGTTATCGAAGATCAAGGATGCTCAGAATCGTCGAACTCTCTGGTTCTCGAGCGCTCGAGAATTGGTATTTGTGCACCAGATCGAAGAAGAAGATGAAAAGACAGTGGACCCCGCCAGGTTGTCCCGAGCGCTCGACACCAGTCCCGAGCGCTCGGGAGTGGTTCTAAGCGCTTGAGACTATTCTTCGTGTTCCGTGCCGAGTCGTCGACCCCCCCGAGCATTTCTCATTTTGCAAACTTTATTGTTTTGCAGTTCTTACGAGATCAATCTCAGTCCTGTTTTCAGAACGAAGTGTACAGGCAGTCGATTACGAACTTCTTTTGATAACCCGCAGTTGGTTCACGCTTAAAAATTGATACTTTATGTCGAAATCGTCTAATCATTTCATTCGCAGAAGGTTTTAGCCTTGTATTGTCCGCGAAACAGAGCAACAGGCGGATTTCTCCAGAAGCCTTGTATTGTCCGCCAAACAGAGCAACGTGTGGATTGTCCGCCAAACAGAGCAGCAGGTGGATTTGCCCGGAAGCCTTGTGGTGTCCTCCAAACAGAGCAACGGGTGGATTTCTCCAGAAGCCTTGTATTGTCCTCCAAACAGAGCAACAGGTGGATTTGCCCAGGAGCCTTGTGGTGTCCTCCAAACAGAGCAACATGGGGATTCCTCATGCACTTTTCTCATCAATGTCTTGTCGATGCTTTTCTGGTGCATGCATTACACGTGTTTGTAGTTGCCCCAATAATGGTACAAACGGTAGGTTTGGCACCGTCTTGAGGGACATCTTCTAATCGCTTCCGTTGTCATAGATTTGGCACCGTCTTGAGGGACATCTTCTAACCGCTATCCGCTGTCATAGATTTGGCATTGTCCTGAGGGACATCTTCTAATCATCATCCGCTGTCATAGATTTGGCACCCTTCAAACGTCTTCTGCCATAGAGTTGGCACCTTTCTTTTCAGCCATAGATTTGGCACCACCTTTCTTTCCGCCATAGATTTGGCACCGCCTTTCTTACCTGCCATAGATTTGGCACCGTCATGAGGGACACCTTTCCATCATTTGCTTGCATGTCTGCATATCTACATGTTTGCATTTGCCCCAAAGAACTACGCTGGTCTGATCCTTGCAGAAAAGGGTACGTAGGCAGTCTGAAAAGACGCGACCACATGCATCAGATGTTGGTGTCTTTACTTGCATTTGATTTTGAATTGAGGATTTGATCTGGCTTGAATTGGGCTGTCTCGATCTTTGGACGGCACTCGTATCCAGACATGATGCCGAGCATCGCCCAAAGAGGGGCAACTGTAGACACCCCAATTTGAACTCTTCAAATTTCCTTGATTCGTGGCCCGGAGGCTCCCCGATGATGAATTTGGATTAAACAAGCCTCGAACCATGTGAAACTTTGCTCCTTGAAGGATTTTAAAAGGGAAATTAAAAATGGTCAAAATCATTTCCAAGCGCTTGGGAGAAGTCCCAAGCGCTCCAAACCATTTTTAAAAACCTCTGGCCTGGCTCACTCTCGAGCGCTCGTGTCTCCTGCGCTGCCCAATGGATGGCAGGGTTCCTCATTACCCATGCAATCCATCATTGCGGTCGCCTTGAGCCGGCTGAGGTTCGTTTCAAGCACTCATCACAGTCTGAGATCTTCAGGCTAAAGGGTTTGACCAATTAAAAATGGTTTTTTTCAAATCAATATGATTTTTTAAAAACCATAGGTTATTTTGCCTATAAAAAGGCCTGATTTCAGCTGAGGCAAAACAGGAGGAGAGGCTGGGCTTGGAGACCACGAACTCTCTCTCTCTCTAAAACCCCCTATTCTGTTCAAACTCTTTCTCAAGCTCAAACTTGTTTTCAAACTTCAAACATTTTCAAAACA
The DNA here is from genome assembly GCA_020567845.1 of Rhododendron henanense subsp. lingbaoense. Lineage (NCBI taxonomy): Eukaryota > Viridiplantae > Streptophyta > Magnoliopsida > Ericales > Ericaceae > Rhododendron > Rhododendron henanense. Next base: position 30,728,769 of record CM036313.1, on the reverse strand, counting down.
AAGCTTGGTAAGGATCAAAACACCAAGAAAATCCAGAGCATTCTAGGCCTCTGACTTCTTGCATTTTTTCCCCATTTCCCTCATCCCTCAAGGTCATTCAAAGAAGCAAGGACTCTCAAGAGGTAGAAAGATTTCTATCTCTTTGGTTCAAACAAAAAGGGCTGTTCTTCCTCTCTGAGGGAGGTGTCTTGGCCCATTCCAGTCCTCAATACTGGAACGTGGTTGGGACACCTTAGTGTAAAAGCAAGAGCAAAGGGGCATGAAAGTGTTTTCAGAATAAACTCACTGGAAGCACTCCCGAGCGCTCGGGAGTACTCTGGAGCGCTCGGGACTGTCTCCAGTCCCATGCATGGCGTTTTGTTAAACAGCAGATTGGGGTGAGGCGCATTCTTAAAATAAATGTTTTTATCATGGCATGCAGACATAGCAAATCACTTCTTTTGGAAACAGAAACATTTCTTACAAGTTTCCATGAAAGAACAAGGCCTCCCCAAAGTTAAAAAGATGATTTCCTCCCGGGAAAGATCAAAACAAAGGTGCATGCATGCTACTGTAATTCATTTCTCCCCAGTCTGTTGTGTTGTCTGAATTCCTGCATGTATAGTTGTGCTCATTTGCTCTTAAAGTCATGTAGCTCCATTTCCCTCAAGGCAAGGACGCATGGTTTGGAGAGGTTGAGGCCCAATATTAGCCTCCAAAGCCATCTGATGAGCCTTCCATATGTTTAACATAGTTTCAGTTTACAGTTTCAGCATTACATCCTGTTTGTGGCTAACCAAGTTTGCAGGTGGGACAACAGAACTCCCAAGCGCTCGGGACCACTCCCGAGCGCTCGAGAGTGGAGTCAGTGACAGGGCTTCAGTTTCCTGTTATTTTGCATTCTACTGCTATCTTATCATCCATCGTACACATGCACATGTATACACCTTCTTATGTGATATACTTGCGGATACGTGCTAAATTCTTAATGAACAAAATCCCTTTTCAAAATCCCACAAACGTTTAGTAGAGACCGACATCGCGTCGGGCGAGGGGGGTGCCGTAAAACCCTTCCCCCCTCGTAACATGGCTTCCGAACCCTCAAACGAATCTCTGGTTTTCAAGTCGATCAATGGTTTTCAAAACAAAACGGTTTCTCGGGTGATATACCACAAATCCGGGTGGCGACTCTTTCAACTCTTCAAACCATATTTTTCTCAAAAAGGGAAATATATTTTTTCGGGCTGGTAGCCCACAGTGGCGACTCTGCTGGGGACGTTTAATCGATACTTAAGGAAAAGTTGGTTGTTGATAAAATGGCCCGCTTTCTTTGAATATCAATTAAACTTGTGAGCCAAGCTTGAAAAACGTTTGTGGGATTTTCAAAGGGATTTTTGTTTCATTGTCTATTTCTTGTATATATCTTGTGCAGCCTCGCTGTTGTGTTTCGGCAATCCTACCCGGCTTGCCGGTGATGGGGAATCCCGGAATGCTCAGCAACCCTCGACCGTGATGAGTCATCCCTACCGTTTGTACCATTATTGGGTGTACGCTCAATAGTGGGAGGTATACTTTGACTCTAGTCCGGGGAACCCTCTTCAAGCCAAAACCAACCTTTGTACATGCTTAGCAAGCCATAGATCCTTCCAAACTAGGACAGGGACCCGCAGGGTAGGATTATATGCTATATCATGCCTACATGTTACTGCTTTCTGCATCTCATCCATGTCATCCCATCATGCTGTCGATCTATTCATGTGTTCTTAATCTCGCTCGCACGGTCTGTAGAAGGTTGCCGAGGCCCGATGATGAATCGTGCACCCTAGTGTACGTTGTCTAAACTACATGAGTCCTTAGAACGAGGAGTCTTTGGGAAATCAGGATGTTACTAAGTTCTTGACTAATGCCTAATCGGAGATTCAACAGAGAATAAGGAATAACAAGGAAAACGATGCCGTGATGTCACTTTACTTACACCACCTTGGCTAATGACACAGTGTCACTGACACCACGATGGTTGGGGTATCACGCCGTCTATACTAAGTTATTCCAAGTTCAAAATTGAGACTTCGAACGAGGACTAGTTGAATACTTAGTTCATTTTGACATCTCTTAGAATTTGTCGTTCTGAACGAAGGATACACCCTAAAAGAAATTCTGAGGATCGAGGCAACCTTCAAAGGACCATGATCTTATCCCGCTTGCACACCACACCTTGCATCTTATGCCGTCCGTTCGCTTTCGTGTCTAGTATAGAACTCTTAGACTTGCTTGCGCAGCCTGTTTAGGATTGCCTGGACCGATGAAGAGTCGTGCTTTCTAAAAGGCACGTTGTTGAAATTAATTAGTCCTTGGAATGACGAGATTTTGGTGATATCAAAATTCATTAAGTCGTCAATACATTTTTCAATCATGGATTCAATGAAAATTAACGAAACAATTAGGCTACAATGTCGTGACACCCACACCACCCAGGCTAATGGCGCCATGCCACTTACGCCACTCCGGTTACGGTATCATGTCATTTACGCTAAACAGTTTTCAAAACCAAAACATAAATTTCAAATGAAGAGTGTTAAAGGCTTAATCTCTCTTGATATCTCTCAAATCTTGTCATTCCTAATCAAAGGATACACATTTAAAACAATCTCTGAGGACTAAGGCAATCCCTCACAGGATGTCATTCCTTGAGTCAGGGTCTAGGAGACCGTAAATCCATGGAGTTTGAGATACCTCCGGTGTTCGCCGTGCCCGAACGGCTCCATCTAGCCTCAAGTGCATCTACCAGCAGTCTTATTGCTCTGCCTCGGATGGTCTTAGATAAGGAGATTGGCTCTGATTCCCAACGTGCGGAATTCAACCTGCCTGACACCGACCTACCCGTGACTGCTGGAACTATCCATGAAGTTTGACCCTTTGAGTCGACAATGACAACACATCAACAACAATTCTTTCATTTAACACGTATTTTTCAAATAAATCATAACAGGGGCACATTCTAAGTTCACTTTCTGCTTTACTGTCAGTACTAGGGCCACCCATCCCATTCAAAGCCATACCGCCTTCTCCGACCACCTCGCAATGACAGAGCAAACAGAGCTGGTTGAGCTGAAAAAGGCTATGGAGGAAATGACTCAGAAAATGGATAAGCAGATGACCCTGTTACAGGAGCTAATTGACCTTTTCACCTCCGCCATGTCGAATCCAGCTCGGGGACAAAATGCTGATAAGGCCAGGATCAGAGAAAATCCACAAACCTACCACCCTCCAACAATCGGAACCAAACCACGCTCAAAAGTGAAGCTCTCTGACATGCTCAATGACTTGGCCGAATTCCATGATGCCAGAGCTCACTCATATGAGAATACTGGATCCTTGCCTAAAATTGGTGCTGAAAGGCAAGATGTGCGCATTGATGGAATCAACCCCAAATGCAAAGGTGTGTCATGCAGTTGCGGAGCAAGCAAAGCTTCCACCAAGCGTCCAATTGGCGCCACCATGAACCCTCAACCCAGCCACAAAACCCCACCAAGGATCCTCGCCCGCTTCCCTGTACCTTTGTCCTCAGTTTATGACATGCTCCGTGAAGCCGGCCTCATCAAGCCGCTCCCTCCAACTCCCCTACCTCAGAAGCTCTCCTCGTCTCACAACCCAAACGCCTTCTGCGCCTTCCATCAAATGCCCGGTCATGCTACCAACAGCTGCTTCCGCCTCCGTCACACCATCCAAGACTTAATTGATGGAGGAATCATCTCAATGCCGGACCACAGATTTGGAGGAGGATTTTGAGTGCAGTAAGGCATGAGTGGAACTTCTCACGAGTTTGGGAAGCTTTTGAGTTTCAAGTCGAGTCGAGTCTTTCAATTTCGAGTCAGTTTGTATCGTCAGTCTTTCATGCTTCCGTGTCTGTACGCTTTCAAATTCAAGTTTGTAGTAAAAAAAAAAAAAACAAAATAAAACAAAACCAAAAAAAAAAAAAAGAGAGTCAGTTTCGTAGCCTGAACTACGTTATGACCTGATTCCTTTGCAAGAAGGATACGTAGGCAGCCTTATCCCGAGGCCCGGTCATGTTCTTTCGAGTCGATTCCAAAATTCGGTCACAATCTTTTGAGTCAATCCTTTATCGGTCCGTCCCGTCTTTTGATGTCAAGCCTCTTGAGTCGAAATTGTGATAATAAACTCACGTTTTGTGATAATCCCTTAACTTAGAATTGTTTTTCAAGACACGAGATACTTTGCCCTCTGAAGAAGGAGAATTTCATGGAACCACTCCCGGACGCCATCAAGAAGCAACGCCTTGGTCCAAGAAAAAGCTCGCTAGATCAAAATCTCAAAATGTGATCTAGGCAAAAGTTAGAGCACACAAATCTCTTAACTTGCATCTAGGATCCAGTTATCGAGTTGTGCAATTCAAAGTGAAGAAAGGCATTCTTTTCTTTTATCACACGCTTGAAGATATATATCCATTGATAACCCCCTTTGAGCCTAAATCAATTTCTTTGAAAGAGCCCAGCTAGGCAGCTATCCCCCACACCGGGGTGAAATGAGGAAGACAAAATGTGCCAAACACCTGGTTATCATCGGCACATCAGAATTCAAAGCATGAAAATACATAGGTACAGTGAGATGCAAAACATCGAAGAAAAATCAGAGAAAACTCAGAATCAACGAGAGTGCCGAACACATCAGCACAACAAAAGGCAAAGCAAAGCAAGTAAAAGAATGCGCCTATCAAAAGCAAAGAGGGCACAAAAATATTCAAGATGGCTGCTAGCTCTCGAAACCCAAAGACAATAAAACTTTTGAGCCTATTATCCTTTCTTTGTTAAGCCAAAACCTTGGCCACGTTACAACCCGAATAAAGTCCTGTCAGATTGAAAAACACAACTTGATAACAAAAATCCTGGACAATAGGAGAAAAACAAGAAGCACCAAGGCATTTTCTAAATCCATGGGTTGTCATCAGCAACCTGGGGCATGATTCCTAATAAAAGTCCTCGTGTTTTGCCAAAACAATTTCAAAACCCAGAATGGGAAAGTCATCAAAACTTGATTTTATCATGACAATTTCAAACAAATAATCAAACTTCTCGTCCAGTCAAATCAAACTTCTTGTCAAGTCAAAGTCATCATGGAACGTCAGTCCTCTGATAAAGGGTCTTTCTTGTCTTTTGAGTCATCTGGGCCTTGTCCAAATTCACACAAGGTCACGAGGTCCCAACTCGTGAGAGAAGCTCCAGTACATGGAAGAACCCGCACTTGCGCTCATGACAAAGCTGGTCGCCAAAACTATCTATGGAATCAAGGGAAAGAACCAGAACTAAGGTCCGTCACTCAAGGGGGGCACAGCAACCCAATGCCATCAATCGTTGCAAGCGTTCAGCCAATGTCAAGACTGGGGCATGATTGCCCGAAACTCAAGCCCTAACAAAGTCAAACTCAAGCCCCGGATGCGACTCGAACCCAATTCCCATCAAGCTACAACACAGGCCCCCAAAATCCTGAAAATACCAGCCCACTAGTCAAGGACAGTAAAGCAGAAAGGATACTCGAGCATATCCATCGTTTTTCAAAAATAAAAAAGTCATCGTTGTTGTCAAATGTCGAAACACGGGTCTTGCTTTCTAGCCCCGGCCTCTTATGGTCGCTTTCATATTCTGTCAACGTGGTCACTTGACATTCCCGCCATAGACTTGGCACTGTTCGATCGTTTGCTGCCGTAGGCTCGGCATTATCCTCTGGACGTTATTCAAACAACTCCCGCCATAGACTTGGCATGGTCCTCTTAGGACACTCTCTTCAAATCAGGTCCAGCCATAGATTTGGCATCACCTTTCAACTGTTTTCTGCCATGGAAGGACACTTTTCAGCCAAATAAGGGACCACAGGAGACTGCATATATCAGAAGTCCCGAGCGCTCGGGAGTGAGGTCCCAAGCGCTCGAGACCACTCTCGAGCGCTCGAGAGTTCTGCTGTTTTCAGCAGTTTCTGATTCTCAACCTTTCAGCCTCAATACAGCAGTATGAATACATCCAGCTCAGGTCAGTTGACTTTCAGCATGTTCCCAGGGAATAAAACGTTTTCCATTACGTGTTTTCTCGTGTATTCATCCTTTTTCTTCGAAAAAAAAACCCAGGGTTTTCAAAGTTTCCATCCCTCGAATATGTCAAATTCCACGTTAGGTGTGTTTGATTGAGTCCGGTGACACGTGTAGGTCGCATTGTGCATTAATGACTGTATGGCATGTTCAAAACGCGCATCAACATTGTTAGTTCAAGTTTTTGCCTTTCAAGCACCCCAAAATCATCATTTTCAAGCACAAGTGAGGGTCAATCTTTGTGACAAGGGCATTTTTGTAAATCTAGCGGTCCTCGCAGGTCACGACACTCATTGCCAGCTGTACAGTGCACTCGATTACGATCAAAAGCCCTTGAGTCTAAATTTCATGGTCGATCGCTCAAAATTTGCTATTATGTGTCAATGTCAAGTTTTCGCTCTTACTTTGAGAATATCGGTTGAATTCGTGTGCTTTTTACTTTCTTTCAAAGCTTGGCAAACATATTTCATAAAATACAATTCTTAAAAGGAAGTGCGAACGAATGGAGAGAACAAAAGTGCAAATTTTCATAAATAAATACAGCGTTTACAATGAGTAAGGAAGGGAGTACAGAAGCTGGGGCAAACACGCGCCCAATCCTATCTACCGGGGCACACAGGCCCAAACAAAGATCAAGGCACGCAGGCCTAGAAGCTACAGCTACGGTGGCACGCAGGCCCATGTACAAGAGAGCTAGCAAAAAGCAAAAACCTGAGACTCAGACGTGACGAGTCCTCTTCTGCTGGCGGCCCTCGGGCTCTGTGCCCTCGCTCTCATCACCGTCGTCACCGTCGTCTGCACCAGGAGAGCCGGAAGCAGTCTCCGAGTCCGTCGTCCCTAACACACGCGACTCGGAAGACTCCTCTGTCTCCTCCTCCTCCTCCTCCTCCTCTGACTCCACGTGAGCGAGTCTCCGCTGGGACGCCGCCCTAGGAACCACCTCGAACTGTCCAGTCTCTGCAGCGGACCGCGACACTCTATGTGTCCCTCGTCCCCGTGCGCTGCCGGAAGCTGGAGAGCTCGTGGTAGCCTGAGGATGTGCCCTAGCCGAACGTCGTGGCTGCATCTGCATATCACAAGCATATGATCATCATATACGTATTTCAAATTCAGTTGGTGCATTAAAAATCCTATACATGCATGCATTTTTCGTACCTGTGGAGCAGCGGGAGAAGCAGGTATAGGGGCAGGTCTGGTCTGCAGGACCCTCCCTCTCGCACACCCCTTCAACAGGTGGCGCATCCCCACCATCAGCATGATGGCCCTCTCGGCCCACTCTCGTGGCACCTGCAATATTCAAATGACAGAAACATGCAAGCAATATTCAAGACAATCAGAAGTGCGGATTCATTTATACCTGCTCAGGAAGCCGCATCGGCGGCTGCGGGAGGCGTGGGACGTCTATCACCACCCGTGCCCCCAAAGAGTCCGTCGCCCCTACGGTCCATTCCAACGTCGGCAGTGTAGTAGAAGTCGAAGCCTCCGCTGTCCCCAGGACCCTCGTACCGCTGTCACACTCTCCTCTACCTGGTGGGCTGGCACCTCGCCTCCCAGCAGGCTGCCTACCGCCTCCTCGCCCTCTACCTCGCGCGGATCGGCCACCGCGGCCCCGTGCCCCAGCCTCTCCTCCTCCACCAGGGCCTCGCCCTCCCTCAGCTAGCCTCCTCTCTAACTCGGCGTCCACCCCTAGACTCGTGGCCAAGTACTGGCCTATGTAAGCCGCGTAGTCCAAACCGCGTCGTAGGTACCGCTCCAAGTCCGTATCTGGCACAGTGAACTGCTCCAGCTCCGCACGAGTGTATGTCCCTGTCCGCTGCACGCGTGGAGGAAGAAGCCCAGGTACCACGAACGCTGGAAGACCAAGTGACTGTCGGGTCACTCGATCCCCCAGGTACCACTGCCAGCCCAAGGGACACTCTAGTAGTACCCTGCTCCGTGTCACCTCTCGACTCCTCGGAAGAAAGTCGGCCTCAACCCTCGACCACCTGTCCCAGTACACCTGCATGTCGATTTTCGAAACATCAGCAAAGCATATATCGAATACGGTAAGAGAAATGGGACAAAGGCATATCATACCGTGACTCCGGTCGAGCTGTCCAGCCAACGTCGGAAGGTCATCACCTCTCCGCGTCGCTCCTTCGTTCTCCTGTAAGCCTTGCTCCACGCAAGCCCGCGAGGAAGCAAACCAGGATCTAGGCAGGTATTCTCAGGCGGGAACATCCCGAGAACCTCGTAAGCCCAAAGCTGCAATTGGTCAAATTCGAATCAATTCTAATTCAAGCAGGTATTCAAATCATTAGGCAGTCGAAAGTAGTACTAAAGCAGTGATTCAAACCATACCTCGACGATCCTCCAGTAACTGCCAATCGTGTTGCCCACTCCGCGTGAAGCAGCTCCTAGGAAGCAGTAGAGGGTGCACAAGGCGCCCCCTCCCCAGTCAAACCGTCCAGCGGCCCTCAAGTCAACCAGGCCTGCCAAGTAGCAGAGGTGCACCCGCGACCGCCTAGTCGGGTACAGAGAAGCCCCGAAAAGGTAGAGCAGGTACGCCCGAGCCATCCTCGCCGCCTCCTCGTCATCCGCAGGCTCGTGGTCCCAGTACTCCACGAACTGCCCGTACTCTGCCATTCCTCCGCTGTGCCGTGGGACCCGCCCGAGGAACCACCGCAGCGCTGCGTCGTCTAGTACTAAGCTCGAGTCGTAGGGGATCGGCTCTCCTCCTACTCTCAGTCCTGTAATCGCTGCGAAGTCCAGCGGTGTCAGCGTCATCTCCCCAAACCGAAGGTGGAAGGTGTTGGTGGTATCCCACCACCTCTCGGTCAGCGCTGTAAGCACAGCGCGGTCCACCCTCACTGCCGTCATCAGCTGGATGAACGGCCCGAAACCCGCCGCCTCCACTAACTCCCGTACTCTCCGGGGCAGTGCCTTGAAGTACTTCAGCGAGCTGGCTGAGCCTCCGTGGCCATAAACGTCCGTCGTGCGCTGTTTCAACAGAGTAAGGAAACAACATTTTAATCAATTCAACATTTCATAATTCAAGAGACGATTTTAAACTTTCAAGTTGACGATTTCATAATTCAAGCGTCGATTTTAAAAGTTTCATGTTGTCGATTTCTTAACTCAAGAGACGATTTTAAACTTTCAAGTCGTCGATTTCATAATTCAAGCGTCGATTTTAAACTTTCAAGCGTCGATTTTAAACTTTCAAGTCGTCGATTTCATAATTCAAGCGTCGATATTTTAAACTTTCAAGCGTCGATTTTAAACTTTCAAGTCGTCGATTTCATAATTCAAGCGTCGATTTTAAACTTTCAAGTCGTCGATTTCATAATTCAAGCGTCGATTTTCAAGTTGTCGATCTCGTAATTCAAGTGTCGATTTTAAAAGTTTCATGTCGTCAAGTTTCTTAACTCAAGCGTCGAATTTAAAGTTTCAAGTTGTCGAGATTTACCGTAGTCCAGCCCGTAGAGATGTGCGTGTCGCGGTCTCGGGGCAGTAGGTCCTCGGGGTAGTCAGCCCGGGCAGGGACGTAGCTCACCATCCCCACCGGCTCGAAGAAGTGAACCCGCGGAGCGTAGGTCGCAATCGCGAACCTAGGCCGCTCTCCTCCTAAGTAGGCCTTCGCCTCGTCCACTGCGGTCACCCGTGCCTCAACCTCCGCCTCCGGCTCCAGCCTCTCCATCTCCATCTCCTCTATCTCCTCCTCCTCTACCCCGCGCCCGCCAGCACCTGACGCTCCTGCGTCACTCAGCAAAGCCCCTAGCAAGAGCGCTGCGGCCCGCTCCTCCGTAGTCTCAGCACCCCTCAGCACGGCTGCGACCCCTGAGTCAACACCAAGCACGTCTAGTAGGTCCTGTGGCTCCGCAGAGTCTAGAAAGTCGCCCTCCTCGAACGGAACGGGCTGTGAGGCCCCGATTCTGCTGTCCTCCCTCCTCGGTAGTGCCGCTGTCGACCTCAAGGCAGGAGTGGCCGTGACGCGACCACCCACTACCACCTCGTCAGCTAGTCCCTCGTCGCGGGCCCGATCCACAGCCGCGAACAACTCCTCCACAGTAGGAGTGGGAGGAGTGCCCGTGGCTCTACTGCCCGTACCACCACCCTGACTGCCCGTGGCATCTCCACCACCGTCGACCCTCTCCCTTTCACCACCGACATTAGTCTCACCCCCGCTACCACCTCCAGCCACCATCGTATCTCCGACGACCTCCATTGCCACCGTAGGGTCACCAACAGCACCTCCTACTGCTGCCAAAATCCCGCTCTCACCCATCTCAGCCGTGACATCTCTGACACCCCCAACCGCCGTAGAACCCCTATCACCGCCGTCCACTGTCTCTAAGCTCCCACCAGTTGGTGCCACCGCTGCTGGGTTCTCACCGACGTCACTCATCACTGTCGCAGCAACCATCGATGCCACCAAGCAGCCGTCAGGCGCAGCGGCGCCGCTGCAGTCCTCTCCCACCGTCGCCCTCTCCCTAGGGTCGGCCATTGCCCTCCTTTCCTCTTCCTGAAGCTTCTTTTTCCCCTTGAATCGAATTTCAGAGCACACAATAGCCCAGTCGAAGATCGCAGATAACTCGAGGTCTCGATATCGGTCCGTGGTTTCTCTGGAAAGAAAGGGATCGTCGGACTGTGAGAGGGAAATCAGTCGAGAGGAAGAGAGAGGTTCAGTCGAGAGAGTGTGAGGGAGGGTTATCGAAGATCAAGGATGCTCAGAATCGTCGAACTCTCTGGTTCTCGAGCGCTCGAGAATTGGTATTTGTGCACCAGATCGAAGAAGAAGATGAAAAGACAGTGGACCCCGCCAGGTTGTCCCGAGCGCTCGACACCAGTCCCGAGCGCTCGGGAGTGGTTCTAAGCGCTTGAGACTATTCTTCGTGTTCCGTGCCGAGTCGTCGACCCCCCCGAGCATTTCTCATTTTGCAAACTTTATTGTTTTGCAGTTCTTACGAGATCAATCTCAGTCCTGTTTTCAGAACGAAGTGTACAGGCAGTCGATTACGAACTTCTTTTGATAACCCGCAGTTGGTTCACGCTTAAAAATTGATACTTTATGTCGAAATCGTCTAATCATTTCATTCGCAGAAGGTTTTAGCCTTGTATTGTCCGCGAAACAGAGCAACAGGCGGATTTCTCCAGAAGCCTTGTATTGTCCGCCAAACAGAGCAACGTGTGGATTGTCCGCCAAACAGAGCAGCAGGTGGATTTGCCCGGAAGCCTTGTGGTGTCCTCCAAACAGAGCAACGGGTGGATTTCTCCAGAAGCCTTGTATTGTCCTCCAAACAGAGCAACAGGTGGATTTGCCCAGGAGCCTTGTGGTGTCCTCCAAACAGAGCAACATGGGGATTCCTCATGCACTTTTCTCATCAATGTCTTGTCGATGCTTTTCTGGTGCATGCATTACACGTGTTTGTAGTTGCCCCAATAATGGTACAAACGGTAGGTTTGGCACCGTCTTGAGGGACATCTTCTAATCGCTTCCGTTGTCATAGATTTGGCACCGTCTTGAGGGACATCTTCTAACCGCTATCCGCTGTCATAGATTTGGCATTGTCCTGAGGGACATCTTCTAATCATCATCCGCTGTCATAGATTTGGCACCCTTCAAACGTCTTCTGCCATAGAGTTGGCACCTTTCTTTTCAGCCATAGATTTGGCACCACCTTTCTTTCCGCCATAGATTTGGCACCGCCTTTCTTACCTGCCATAGATTTGGCACCGTCATGAGGGACACCTTTCCATCATTTGCTTGCATGTCTGCATATCTACATGTTTGCATTTGCCCCAAAGAACTACGCTGGTCTGATCCTTGCAGAAAAGGGTACGTAGGCAGTCTGAAAAGACGCGACCACATGCATCAGATGTTGGTGTCTTTACTTGCATTTGATTTTGAATTGAGGATTTGATCTGGCTTGAATTGGGCTGTCTCGATCTTTGGACGGCACTCGTATCCAGACATGATGCCGAGCATCGCCCAAAGAGGGGCAACTGTAGACACCCCAATTTGAACTCTTCAAATTTCCTTGATTCGTGGCCCGGAGGCTCCCCGATGATGAATTTGGATTAAACAAGCCTCGAACCATGTGAAACTTTGCTCCTTGAAGGATTTTAAAAGGGAAATTAAAAATGGTCAAAATCATTTCCAAGCGCTTGGGAGAAGTCCCAAGCGCTCCAAACCATTTTTAAAAACCTCTGGCCTGGCTCACTCTCGAGCGCTCGTGTCTCCTGCGCTGCCCAATGGATGGCAGGGTTCCTCATTACCCATGCAATCCATCATTGCGGTCGCCTTGAGCCGGCTGAGGTTCGTTTCAAGCACTCATCACAGTCTGAGATCTTCAGGCTAAAGGGTTTGACCAATTAAAAATGGTTTTTTTCAAATCAATATGATTTTTTAAAAACCATAGGTTATTTTGCCTATAAAAAGGCCTGATTTCAGCTGAGGCAAAACAGGAGGAGAGGCTGGGCTTGGAGACCACGAACTCTCTCTCTCTCTAAAACCCCCTATTCTGTTCAAACTCTTTCTCAAGCTCAAACTTGTTTTCAAACTTCAAACATTTTCAAAACAAAGCTTGGTAAGGATCAAAACACCAAGAAAATCCAGAGCATTCTAGGCCTCTGACTTCTTGCATTTTTTCCCCATTTCCCTCATCCCTCAAGGTCATTCAAAGAAGCAAGGACTCTCAAGAGGTAGAAAGATTTCTATCTCTTTGGTTCAAACAAAAAGGGCTGTTCTTCCTCTCTGAGGGAGGTGTCTTGGCCCATTCCAGTCCTCAATACTGGAACGTGGTTGGGACACCTTAGTGTAAAAGCAAGAGCAAAGGGGCATGAAAGTGTTTTCAGAATAAACTCACTGGAAGCACTCCCGAGCGCTCGGGAGTACTCTGGAGCGCTCGGGACTGTCTCCAGTCCCATGCATGGCGTTTTGTTAAACAGCAGATTGGGGTGAGGCGCATTCTTAAAATAAATGTTTTTATCATGGCATGCAGACATAGCAAATCACTTCTTTTGGAAACAGAAACATTTCTTACAAGTTTCCATGAAAGAACAAGGCCTCCCCAAAGTTAAAAAGATGATTTCCTCCCGGGAAAGATCAAAACAAAGGTGCATGCATGCTACTGTAATTCATTTCTCCCCAGTCTGTTGTGTTGTCTGAATTCCTGCATGTATAGTTGTGCTCATTTGCTCTTAAAGTCATGTAGCTCCATTTCCCTCAAGGCAAGGACGCATGGTTTGGAGAGGTTGAGGCCCAATATTAGCCTCCAAAGCCATCTGATGAGCCTTCCATATGTTTAACATAGTTTCAGTTTACAGTTTCAGCATTACATCCTGTTTGTGGCTAACCAAGTTTGCAGGTGGGACAACAGAACTCCCAAGCGCTCGGGACCACTCCCGAGCGCTCGAGAGTGGAGTCAGTGACAGGGCTTCAGTTTCCTGTTATTTTGCATTCTATTGCTATCTTATCATCCATCGTACACATGCACATGTATACACCTTCTTATGTGATATACTTGCGGATACGTGCTAAATTCTTAATGAACAAAATCCCTTTTCAAAATCCCACAAACGTTTAGTAGAGACCGACATCGCGTCGGGCGAGGGGGGTGCCGTAAAACCCTTCCCCCCTCGTAACATGGCTTCCGAACCCTCAAACGAATCTCTGGTTTTCAAGTCGATCAATGGTTTTCAAAACAAAACGGTTTCTCGGGTGATATACCACAAATCCGGGTGGCGACTCTTTCAACTCTTCAAACCATATTTTTCTCAAAAAGGGAAATATATTTTTTCGGGCTGGTAGCCCACAGGGGCCGTAGGCCACAGTAGTGAGGTATTGGATCCGAGCATGGCCGTTGGAGGCTCGGTGGTGACCGGAGTGGGCCCAGGAGATGCAAGAGACACTGGTGCTGGAGAGTACCCTCGCGCAACAGAGGAGGAGCCTCGCGCGAGGGTTGAGGCTGGAGGAGGCAGTAGTAGTGGGGCAGGAGATGATGCCATCGAGCCGACCGGGTCCCCGCCGAGGGATTCGGCGAAGGGCAAGAGCATTGTAGACGCTGAGGTGGAGGTCACAGAGACTCCGGTTGGGGTCCGAGAGGAGGACATTTTGTTTCGGCCCGCGGTGACGTCGTCGAGTCATAGGCCGATCACGAAACACGACGTCGCCGAGTTCTTGACAGACGAGGCATTGGCGAGGCTTCTTGAGGATAACCCCCTGATTGGGGAGTTAGTCCTAAAGGCCAGGGAGGATCGTGCCCGGGCCATTGAGGCGTCGGAGGCCGCGGAGAGGGCTGAGAGACAGAGACAGGAGAGAGAGGCGGAGGCCGAGGAGAGGGCCAGAGCAGAGGCACAGGGGCCTAGGGTTACGGCCGTGGCGGAGGCGAAGGACACGAGTCGCCCGGGCTTTTCAACGGAGGCATATGTGCTTCCTACGCTGCACCTTTTTGTGCCGTCGGGCATTGGGGCACGCGTACCGTCGCGGAGAGACTACGACGACGAGTTGGTGTTGAATCCCTGGGCCCACATTGCAGCGACATGGATGGAGGTATATTCCCAGAAAACACCCTTTGTAACTTGATTTCGATATTCTTGCTTTGATAGCTCACATTTGATACTTGCTTAGAACATGCTTGAACTTAGAATTGCACAGATAACTTGCGAGCCAAAGCATGCTAAACCTATGTACTTCTTGTAACGTAGGCCCAATATGTAATAACTTGAACCAACCATCCGTTGTAGGCTTCATTGATTACCTAGAACTTGAAAATGAGAACTCTATATGCAAGGGAATCTAGAATAGCACATCACACTCCCGAGTCGAGCCATGGCATAGAATTCAAGCCGAACATGTGTCCTAGGCTTCATTGATTACCTAGAACTTGAGAATGAACTTCCTGTATACTGATAATCCCTTTTGCTGCTTGTCTTTGTGTCTGAAACAGGCTGGAGCGGGACAGAGGGATATCCGCGGCTTCGGGGGCGCGTGCATGTCCTTACGGCTGTACGAGGGGTTGCCGGAGAGAGTGAGGCGGTTGGTGGACGAGGCAGGCTTCGGGGTGTTCGTGCAGACTTTGACCCCCGCGAGGAATGACCACGCCGTCCTCGTAGCGCTTGCTGAGAGGTGGAGGGATACCACCAATACCTTCCACCTACCTCCTGGGGAGATGACAGTGACGCCTGTAGACTTTGCAGCGATCACAGGGCTGAGGGTTGGAGGCGAGCCCATACCGTTCGACTCGGGGATCCAGGAGGATCGGGCTGCTCTGGAGTGGTTTCTGGGCAAGGCGCCCAAGATAGAGGAGGGAATGGCGAGGTACAACCAGTTCAAGGGCTACCTGAAGAAGGAGGTGACGAATGACCGGGAGGCGGAGCAGATGGCCCGGGCATTCCTGTTGTACCTGTTTGGTGCCACTCTGTACCCAAACAGGCGAAGTAAAGTGCACCTTTCCTACTTACCGGCGCTGAGGGACTTGAGGACGGCCTCACGCTTCGACTGGGGTGGAGCTGCTCTCGGGACAACCTACCACTTCTTTGGCAACTTGTCGAGGACGGGTAAGAGTACAGCCGGCTACTGGAGGGTTTGGGAGGTACAATTCTAACCCTTTATTAAGCACAATTTGATTATGCTTGTCCATTGTTGAGTCTGCTTGCCTGTTTCAATTCCAAATACTGTATGCCTTGTGATTAATGTTTGAATTTGTCTAAACATTGTGCAACTTTGGGCCTACGAGGTTTTGCGGATGTATCTGCCGGAGTGCAAGCATCCAGACCTTAGCACCCTCCCCCGTGCGCTGAAGTGGAGCAAAGCAAGCATGGGGAAGAAAGAAGAGAGAGGTGAGCTCAACGCCTTCAGACTGTACTTGGACGAGCTCAGGGCCTCACAGGTATGAACACATAATCATAAGCATTAGATATGTATTCGTTTCCTTGCTTTAATGCTGTTGCTGATCAATTGCTCGTATTGCTTGTTTGCCTTGAATTGCAGGTCAATTGGGATCCTTGGAGGAGAGCGGGACCAGAGCCAGAGTACTTGGCCCGGAGCAGAGTTGTCACAGCCAGCAGGGTGTTACTGGAGTCAGCCTTCGGTTGGCAGTGGTACTTGGGGGATCGGGTGACGCGCCAGTCGCTTGGTTACCCTGAGTTCCAGGTGCCAGGGCCGCTCCCACCTCGAGCTTCACACACAGGAGAGTACACACGGGCTGAGCTGGAGAGGTACACGAGGCCAGACGCTGAGCTTGTGCGCTACCTGCGTCCTGAAAGGGACTATACTGTCTACCAGATCGAGAGACTTCCTGGTGGGTCCACTGGGGATCCGTGGCCTGAGAGAGGTGCGGGGCCAGGCCGCAGGAGCCGCTGAGGAGAGGAGAGCAGCTGGAGAGAGACGGAGAGGAGGTGAGAGCCGGGCAAGGCGAACTCCGAGCGGACCGGCGGCTGGCGGACTTCCTGCGCTACTTTGGAGGATTCCTGTGGTTGACAGCCAGGGGAATCCTGCGGAGTTACAGTTAGTGCCTGCGAGAGCGGAGCCCACTCCTGTGACTGTTTCGGTAAGACCCAGCTTCCAATATCGCTTTTCAATTCCAGATACTTGAATTATATGCTGAATAGCCTGATAAAACTTTTAATTTCATGCAGGTGCCAACTGAGTGGGTGAACGAGGCCGTTCGACGCATGCTGGCATTGGAGAATGAGGTGAGAAGAGCGGCGAGCGGCCTGCCACTGGAGTTGCAATACCAGGTACCGACACCACAGCCGACTCAGCCAACCGTCGTTCAGAGGACCTAGGTATGAAAACGATATATTCCAGCTTTCGATACACTTTGCTTTCGATACATTCCTGCCTACGATACATTCCTGCTTTCGATACATCCCTGCTTTGATAGCTTGATAGACTGTACCTGCTTTCAATACAGAAATATAATATGCACAATAGATACTCATGCTTTGAAATGAAATGACAATGCAGGTGCAGGGGAAGATGAACCCTAGGAGGAAGAGTGCGCGAGATCCGCCACCGAAGAAGGCGGCGGCAAAGAAACCCACACCTCCGGCCACTACTACGCAGCGACAGACGAGGGGCTTACAGACAGTACGCGCACGCGAGGAGAAAGCTAGACAAGCCGCGAGGCAAGCTGAGCTTCGATATCAACTAAAGAGGCGTGAGAAGCCGACTCTAGAGGAGCCGGGCCGCCGAAAGCAGCTAATCCTGGGTCAGACTTCCGAGGACGAGGAAGAAGAGGAAGGAGAGGACGAAGAGGACGAGGAGGAAGGAGAGGAAGAAGAGGACAAGGAGCACTCATCCACTAGCAGTGGCTCCGACGACTCCATTGACGATCCGGGGTACAGAGACGATCCCCAGGAGCTACGGGACGATGCGGGTAGCGGTGACGGGCTTTGAGTGCGCGGAGGGCGACGACAAAGCCTCCGTTACCCTTTTGCATGCTGCTTTTGCTTTTGATTCCGGGCCTGCGTGCCCAAGTAGATAGCTTTTGACAGATACTTTGAGGGCCTGCGTGCCTTTTGACTAGCGGGCGCATGTGCCCTGACTTGATTTGGTGTTTTTTGATTGGCCGATGTGCCGTTGATACAGTAGTTGACATGGATAGATCATGGTTGTTTATAGAAATTTGCATTTTTCAAGTTTATTGTTTCTCGTTACGAATAAGCGAAAGTAAAACCCGCCACTAATACCAAACTTGCATTGACAACACACCGAGACTACTCACAGACACATATGAGTACAAAAACCGGCCTAGCTCTGAAAGAAATAGGAAAGGTACCCTAGGATACGGCCAGGATACGAGGATACGAGAAATAATGAAATTTTGGGCATTAATTCGCCAAAACTCACAATACTCTGCTGAAGACAAAACTGACACTCATGAAAGGTCAATGACGGTGAACACGACCTGTACCAATCAACGGAACTGATTAAAACATCCCGAGAATAGACTTATGCCGAAAAACGCACAAAATGACGCAAAAATGGCACAATACGTCAACGAATGACTTAAGGTCTAGGTGACCTGCATGGCATGATCAAAACAGGCTAGAGCCTCCATGACGAGTTTCGACCTCCCGAAACCTTGATTTGAACTTGAAACGGGCCTCCGAGGGTCCAAAATCTTCGTTGAGCATGGCATTTGGAAACCGATGCTTGGATACAGTCATAAATGCTTATAATGACTCGCCGGAATCATTAAAAGTGCAAAAAGACCCTTGGAATGAAAAGCGACCAAAATTGGACAGTAGCTGTTGGAGTCTGTCAACACTGCAGACCAACCATCGCGCGATGGTTAGGAACTGTCGCGCGATAGTCAAATCCTGCTAAGCTGCCTTGGTTTGACCAAATTATTGCCATTATCCTGTTCATTGTTCCACGTCTTGGGAGCTGTTCTGAGGTTGCAGAAAGAAGGGAGTCCTTGCATGGCAAGGTGGTGGGACACCTAAGCCTCAATTCCACCATATTTGGCCTATAAGAAGGAAGGCTTTGAGGAGGAATGTAGTGTACATCCCTCTTTATCACCAAAATGGGAGATGCATTGACGGAAATACTCGACCTTTGGTTATTGAGAGAAGAAACCATAAATTGGGCGAGCCCCCAGTCTCAATGCTTGTCCTCAATTCGAGATCTCCGATTCGCTCGACCGTGCGTCGAGCTCCTCCAAGCCGCATTGCCTTTTTGGGATCCGATCGTGCATGTCTTCCGATTCCGACAAGACGAGATGTGCCCTACCATAGAAGAATTTCAAGCGTATGCGCCAGGCTTCGCCAACCTAGACGTTCTTGCGGTTCCGCCCGTTCACGAAGACATGGAGCAAATCCTACAGGCGAGACTCAATATTCCAGAGGCAATGACGGCCAGTATCATTCAGAATGGCGAACTCAACATCTTCCGCCTAATTGAGCTGTATGGGCCCGAGGGAGCCCTGGGAGACTACGTGGGGGAAGCTCACAGACGCTTCGTTTTGTCCATATGCGCACTGGCTGCGTATATGCTGATTCCCATTGAAGGAGGAGCGAATCCCAAATTAGTGAGCATCGCCCTGCAAATGGATGCTCAAAAAAATATCATGCCCATGATTTTAGCGGAAACGCTCCTGGGTTTAGACATGCTGAAACTTGAGCAAGCTGATTCCTTTAGCGGATGCCCTATCCTGCTCCAGGTAGATTCCCATTCGACACACTTTCTTGCATCTTCATTTTTACCCCAAATACTCAGGCTATATTTGATTTCTGATTTGTCCTCTGTTCCCATGCAGCTCTGGCTGGCGGACAAAGTGGGGGTTTTAGAAGAGCCACAGGCTGGCTTTGAAGAGTTCCCCAGGCTTTTGGTCGAAAGACCAATGATATTCCCCGACCTGACGGTGGACATGTGGTTTGCGTTTCTGAATGATCTGCACTATGAGGACATAGTCTGGAGATGTCTCTGGTTAAACCTTCCAGCAATGACGCTCAATTCAGCTAGATTCAAGAGAGTGATAATCGCTGGCCTATCGAGCTTCACATTTTACGTTCCAGGGCGTACACTCCGACAGCTCGGGAGAAGCCAAGGGTATAAGCGTTATGGGGCGGAAGATTTCGACATCCCTGCATTTGACTCGTGGCAATTGCACTGCTACAAAGACAACTGGGGCGATAGGACACTGAAGGAACCAATCCCAGAGTTCAAGACATGGCTGGAGAGTCGTTACGTAAGATGGCTTCGCGTTGAAGTCGAAGCAAGGCTGAGGGGATATTTCTGAATCCCGTGGGAAAACCAAGTTTGTAATTAGTAAAACCATCAGGCTGCCTGAACTTCTGGCTCTGCTCTTCAATGCTTGCTTTGTAAATTGTACGACCTTTTGCCCGGCTTGACCGGCTAAATAACGACTTTAAATCATCTGGCCGTTATCCATTCGAGGGACTGAATTCGTCACCAAACGTGCAATTTGAACAAACAACGCCTCGACGTAGTCATAATCACCCATAATGACCTACTGGAAGCATCGGAATTTCAAAATCTGGCCCGAGTCGAAATTCGGAAAATAACCCCAAAAAGACAATAGCCTGCCTTACTGTGCCGAACTTAAACTTAACCCTCGCGCGAGCAAACGAAACCATCGCGCAAATACTAACAGTCGCGCGACACTTCAAAACCATCGCGCGATGGAGAACTCCTGTTACAGTGGCCAGCCTTGACCCATTTGGAAAGTAATAGGTGGCAGGCTTTGCCAGCAGCTCTGGACGTGCAGGGGCTTCTGGTTCCTCCCAGAGGTGTGCCTTTGATCTTTAATAAGTAGGGGGACACCTTGCATGGACACTTCACCCAAGGGAAAAGTTTCACCTACTTCCTTGGCTTATAAAAGAGGAGTAGCTCCCTGAATGAAGGGTATGCTCTCCGTAGAAAACTTCAGACACTTTTCCCCCAATGGCAAATCATCTCCCCACATTAATCAGCCCGTGGCTCGAAGAATTTGTCGCGAGCGATTGGCTATGCTTCCGTTCTCACGGGCTGGCCGCCTTTCGCTTCTTAAAAAGTGTAAGGCTCCGCCCCGAAATCCTGAGAGCAGCCTTGCAGTTTTGGGACCGGGACGTCCATGTGTTCCGATTCGGGGACAACGAGCTGTGCCCGACCGTAGAAGAATTTCAGGCATATCTCCAAGGCTTTGCTTCGAGCATGATTGTCGTGCCACCTTACAGGCAAAGCATGTCAAAGCTGCTGAAAACCTGTCTGAATATTTCAAGGGGTGCAGTGGAAGGCCTGCTGATTGGCGGACAGATAAACGTCGTGCGCCTAATGGAATGGTACGGGCCCGACGGCGATCCAGCGGATACTGTTCTACAGGCTCGACGTCGATTTGCCATGTCAATTGGCATACTGGCCGCATATTTGCTGGTGTCTCCGCATGGACGGCCCGACCCCTCGCTGATTGACGTGGCTACACAGAATGGTGTTTGAAAGAATGTAGTTCCCATGGTGCTCGCCGAGACACTCATTGGTTTGGATTTGGTGGCCGCCGGTCAAACGAACACTTTTGGTGGCAGCCCACTCCTGTTGCAGGTAAATTCTCACTCAGCTCACCTTTTTCTGGCCTCCACACAGTCTGTTTTTACCTCAACTCTCGGTTAAGGCTATATAGAAGCTCCTTACTTGTTTTCTTTCGCTCAGGCTTATGTGGCTCCTTACTTGTCCTTTCGCTCATATAGTTGTGGCTGTGCGACAAACTCGGGCTAATCTCGGCTCCTGAAGCGAACTGGCCCCGTTTGCCCGGGTGAATGCATCAAAGGGGAATGCTGTACCCAGAGATGTCTGAGGAGGAGTGGTACACCTTTATGAGGGAGATGTCTCCGCGCGAGATCGTTTGGCGGCACGAAGCCCTGAACATCCCGGACATGGCTATGCACTCTGCAGGTTTTGATAGAATGGTGATTGCTGGGCTGTCCAGTTTCACGTTCTATATTCCAGGTCGTATTCTGCGGCAGTTAGGCATGAGCCAAGGCTTTAATCGAGCTGGGATAGAAGATTTCCAGATTCCAGCATTCACAGCCCAACATCTGGTAGGGTATGAGCGTAACTGGGGCTTGAGAGAACTCGGAGGAGTGGAAGACGACTTCAGCACGAGACTCAAACGCCGCTATGTAGCATGGCTAAGAGAAGAGGTTGCAAGGAGACAAAACACAGACTGACTCCTGACACAACTCCAATGATCTAGAATAAATTGTGAGCCCGTGAGGGCCTCTTAGCATTTTGTTATGTTTTTGATGCTTCACTGTTTTTATTTTTTTATTTTTTAGGGCCCTGCTCAGCCTATTTAATAGAAAGAATAGTTTTGAATAAAGGTGAAAGATTAAGAATTTTCCCCTTTTTAGTCCAAGTGTTGAATACCACGTCGTTTGAATGTTGAGGTATACTTTGGAATAAAAACCCTGGATCGAGTTGATTGATTGTGACCGAATCTTACAGAGAGACTGCCTACGTATCCCAAGTTAGGGAATCAGGTCAAAACGTAGTTCAGGCTAAGGTTCGCTCGTGTATTTTGGCTCTCCTTTTGTGCTCTAATTTTTGCCTAGAACTGCCTTTGCAGGTTTCCAGTCTAGCGAGCTTTGATCGAATGCCCATTTATTTTTGCCTAAACTGCCCCCTTGGGTTTTCAGTCTAGCAGGCTTGCTCTAATTTTTGCTTGGGACCGCCCACCCTTGTGGTTTTCGGCCCAACGAGCTTCTCTCAAGGATAGTAACGTTTAAGTTGATCCAGGTTGACCAGAGTGTTGAACTCGTTGCCGTCTAGATCAATGAGCTGAGCCGCCCCACCCGAGAGGATGGTCTTGATAATGTAAGGTCCTGCGCACTTCGGGCGGAACTTACCACGTAGATCGAAAATGGGAGCCCGGATTTCCTTTGTGACCATATCCCCTTCAGCCAAATCACGGGATCTCACTTTCTTGTTGAATGCCCGAGCAATTCTGCGCTAATACCCCTGAACGTGATACAAGGCACGAAGCCTCCTCTCATCAAAGAGCATAAGTTCAACAAATCTCCCACTAAGCCATTCGGACTCCGTGAGTTCACATTCAGCCATGATCCTCAAAGTCGGTACTTCAAGCTCGATGGGAAGCACAGCTTCCATCCCATAGACCAGGGAAAAAGGGGTTGCCCCTGTTGATGTTTGAATTGATGTGCGATACCCCCAAAGAGCTAGAGGCAGCTGCTCGTGCCAGTCCCTGGCGGACTCTGCGGACTTCTTGATGATAGTCTCGATGTTCTTGTTAGCTGCCTCGACCGCCCCATTCGTCTGAGGGCGATAGACCGTTGAGTGATGAACCTGAATCTGGAATTCCTCAAAAAGTTCTAACACCCTGCCTTTGAAATGAACCCCATTGTCAGAAACGAACGCCTGTGGAACTCCGTATCGATAGATGATGTTCTTTCGGATGAACTGAGCAACCTGAACCGCCGTCAGGGTCTTGTAGGATTCAGCCTCGACCCACTTGGTGAAGTAATCTATTGCCACTAAAATGAACCGATGCCCGTTCGAAGCAGAAGGCCTGATCATGCCGATAACGTCGATACCCCAAACAGAAAAGGGCCAAGGCGACGTCATGCCAAACAGTTTAGAAGGAGGGACATGCATGAGATTGGCGTGGATTTGACACCTATGGCAGCGGCGTACATAATCCACACACTGAGATTCCATGGTAGACCAAAAGTAACCCTGTTGCAGGATTTTTCTGGCGAGCATGACCCCGCTCATGTGAGGGCCACAAACTCCCTCGTGAATTTCCTCCATGATTTTGATGGCCTCAGTACCACTGACACAGAGCTTGTGCATTCCGCAGTAAGATCTCTGATACAGCTTCCCCCCACAGATAATGTATTGAGCAGCCAACCTTCGCAGCGCTGTTTGATCCTTCTTAGTGGTGTCAGGCGGGAACTGACCACTTTCAATGAAATTCCAAATGTCATGATACCAGGGTAGGCCATCATCAACATCATCGACGGCGTTGATGTACTGATAAGCAGGCAAGTCCCGCTGTTCAATCAGAATAGGTCGAAGCTTGACACCAATCGGAAGCTCGATCATGGAAGCCAGAGTTGCTAGAGCATCAGCGAACTGATTCTTCATCCGAGGGATGTGCGTGAACGTGACTTTGTTGAAACGAGGAATGAGGTCCTCCAAGTCTTGGTGATAAGGCTTTAATCTGTCCTCCCGAACTTTTCAGTCCTCGTTAGCCTGAGAAACGACAAGGTTGGAATCACCAATGACTTCGAGTTTCTCCACACCAAGCGTAAGAGCAGCTTCCATGCCAACAATGCAGGCCTCATATTCAGCTTGGTTATTCGTGACATCAAAATTGAGTTTAAATGCCAGCGGAATATGAGCACCTTCAGGGTTATTAGCAGAACTCCAATCCCGTATCCCTTCTGATTGGCTGCTCCATCAAAAAAAAGGGTCCAGGTGTCCTTGACAATCGCCATTATCCCTTCATCTGGAAATGCAAAATCCGAGTCCTCTGGCCCATTGACAGGATGATCAGCCAGGAATTCGGCGACCGCGCGTCCCTTGACAGACTTCCTAGTGACATACTCGAGGTCAAACTCTGCGAGCAAAAGCAACCAGAGTGCTAGCTTACCAGTGAGCGCGGGCTTCTCAAACAGATACTTGAGAGGATCCATTTGAGAAATCAACTTCACTGGGTAAGCCAGCATGTAGTGTCTTAATTTCTTGGATGCCTGTAGACACCCCAATTTGACCTAACGATTATTTCAAGTCCCACCTTGGGACCATCCCGATGATGAAATGGATACAGTGATTGCTGATTGCCTCCTTGAGAACCTTAGGACTTTCGGTAAGAACTTTGAGCCACTTAGAGGACCCAATTCAGAGCCATACAGCCTTTCAGACAGAAATACAGAAGCCTAGGAGAATCCATCTGTCGGCCGTGACATCGATCCCACGGCCTTAACATCATTTCATCACCCGAGCAACCTGTTGCTAGCAAAATCTCCCTGAGAGATCAATCCCTCGGCCGCAAGATCTATCCTTCGGCCGAGACATCCATTCCTCGGCCGTGATATCATTTACTCGGCCGCCAGATTGACCTTTTCCCAGACTCTGGAACGTGTTCTGTCAGACGTTTGATCCGATTACACTATCTTCCCGATGCGTTCGGGCTACGCTCAGAGATTACGACGTAGAGTTAGAGATGCATTGCAATTGCAATTACCATCTCGTGATTTGATTGGCCGGAGTGAGTCACCAATTGCCTATATAAAGGGCCTTTGGACTCCGAAAATAAACACACAAATACACACAAAATTATCAGAGTATACACTCTCTCAAGCCTCGAAACTCTGCACAAATACTCTCTCAAAACCCCCTCCTCAAAAGCCCTAACCTCCCGAAGGTAGCCGTCAATCCGGTGATCAAACCCCGAAGTTCAAACCCTAACCCTAGGGTTTTCAATCAAGCAATCAGTCGACCACGCCCAATCCAAAGCAATCAAGCAACTGAGGGATCAAGGTGGTGAGGCCCAACGGCCTCTGGTTTGTCTTATTTACTGTATTTTTGACTAACCGTAGCGTTTTAATCATCTGTTAATCTTTCTGTCTGGTGTGAGGAAGAACACCGACCGGGGCTTTGATCCCTCGGCCGGTACATCAAACCAGGAGGATCCCTCGGCCGTGACATCCATTCACCGGCCGCGGGATCCATCTCCCTGGGACAGTTTTGTTGTTTTCTCTGCTTTCTGAATGCATGCTTACCTATTGCACTGGCTCACTTTGCTTACTGTCTAAAGGAATAAATAAACAGACTATGTGTTGGAATTAAACAAAGCATCTACATGTCTTATGTTGAATGATTATGGGCCAGTCTCACGACTGGGCAAAGAGGGGTGCCTAACACCTTCCCCTTATTGTACTTTTGGCTCCCTTATCCAGAATCTCTATCTGTTTTCCTAGTTTTAATAAACTGGGTGGCGACTCTGTTTTGATGATAACCGCTATCATGTGGCGATGTTCCTAGCCATGGGAATGTCCATGATTTTGGTTTACGAAGCAAGCAACCAATCGAGCAAACAAACGTGATCAATCTGTATGGCGATGCCCCGTTTGGGAGGTGTCTACAGTTTTTGGCGACTCTGCTGGGGAATATGAGAGCCATAACCAAAAAGTTCAACATAAGACTAATACATGCCTTGTTTAATTCATTTATCATATGCATCAAGCGGGCAACCCGTTGAGTTCACCTGATATCCCGGCATGACACGGGCTATGTTGGGGGTTCCAGCAAACTCCACAGTCACTCGTACCTAGTGGTATATCAAAAAGGAAATCACCCAATCACCGCCTATGATGGGCTGGTGAGAGGATTGGTGCCCTTTGACAACGGAGCACCCTGAGACTACCAAAACCTTTCATGTTTTAGAAAGCCATAGAACTTATCAAACTAAGACAGGAACCTACAGGCTAGGAACCTACTTGCATTTTACTTCCAAGTTCTTCCACACACCCATTGTATATGTGTATGTTGTAAAGTTTCTCTTTTGCAGGTTAAACCTTAGGAATCTCTCTAAGTCAAATAAACAGTAGGTAAGATTAATCAATCTAACTAAAGCAAAAACCTTTTCAGGAAAAAATGACTGCATCACTGTTCATGTCTGATTCGCACTTTCAAGTTGTCACCAAGCTGTCTGGTCCGCTCCACTTTGCTATTGAAGACTTCAACCCCTCCGAATACATCACTCCGGTAAATCAACCAAAGCCTATGGTGGCTATCATTGAAGACAACCATGTCATGTTCGCTGGAACGGTTTATGAGGAAGAAGTAGAAGGCCTGATCGAAGAAGAAGGGCTTCGCAGGGTTCCAATCTATTTTTATGACCCTTATGCACCTACCGACGACTATTGGCCAATAGACGAGGTCAACAACCTCGAAACTGAAGAGGCAAAGGAAGAAGAGTCTGTCGACAATGACCCACTAGACGAAATATCGCTAAACCTACTCTTTGATGAGGGGGTCACCAACAATGAAATAAGGGTGATCCACCCCATCACAGATAGCTTTGGTAATTGGTGGGCTTTGTTGGCACACGACGAGTCGACAACAGCGACGAAGCAGAGATTGAAGCTCAATTGGAAGAAATAACAGCAATAGCAAATCAAATGGCCCTCCAAGACTTGCAGGGTGACAATGATGAAAGTGCGAATCAAGGTGACAGTGAAGTGCTGGTGATCAACCTTGGTGATGAAAAAGACTGCTCTGAACTGATTGTGGATGCTAAAAAAGGGGCTTACCCTAACTGGACCGTGGAACACACTCTGAAATACAAAATGAAAAGCGCTAATTCTGATCTTAGTTCTGATTCCGATTCCAACTCCGAGTCGACTCAGTCCGAGTCAAGCTTTTCATCTTTTGAAACTACTAAGTCTAGTGAGGAAAACCTGGTCAAAGTACCAAGGCATAGCATTTACTTTGAGTTCGACTCTGAAATGTCTTTTGATAAACTTAGCAATGAGAAGGAAGATTTAGAGTATTTCACTTTGCCTATGATCAATTGTGTGGATTCCGACAAACCAAATTTTGAGGAAGAAATTCCAAAAGAAATTCTAGAATTCATCGAAAGAGAAGACGAAAGGGGCGCTAAACCTTTTTCTGAGGAAATAATCACAGCAAACATAGGCTCTGAAAACGAGCCCAAAATAATTAAAATTGGTGCTACACTATCCCCTCAAGAGAGTGAAAAACTAATCCTTTTGCTAAAAGAATACAAAGATGTTTTTGCCTGGTCTTACGAGGACATGCCTAGAATAGACCCTGAAATTGTTCAGCATAAAATTCCCCTTCATCCTGATGCAAAACCAGTTAAACAGAAACTGAGACGTATGCGCCCTGATTGGGTCCTAAAGATAAAAGAAGAAGTCACTAAACAAATCAACGCCGGTTTTCTCATAGTCACCGAATATCCACAATGGGTAGCTAACATCGTTCCCGTACCAAAGAAAACTGGAGGAATCAGGGTCTGCGTAGATTTCTGAGATCTCAACAAGGCCAGTCCAAAGGATGACTTCCCATTACCTCACATAGACGAGCTAGTAGATAACACCGCAGGCCATGCATTGCTATCTTTCATGGATGGATTTTTTGGGTACAATCAAATCCTTATGTCTCCCGAGGATAGAGAGAAAACCACCTTTACTACGCCTTGGGGAACCTACTGCTACCGAGTAATGCCGTTTGGGTTGAAGAATGCTGGAGCCACTTACTAGAGGATGGCAACAACACTGCTGCATGACATGATGCACAAAGAGGTCGAGGTGTATGTCGACGATATGATAGTCAAATCAAAGGAAAGGGAAGGACACTATGGAGCACTCCAAAAGTTCTTTGAGAGGATTATGAATTACAAACTACGTCTTAACCCTCAAAAATGCACTTTTGGGGTAACAGCTGGAAAGATGTTGGGATTCCTCATCACTCAAAGAGGAATCGAGGTAGACCCTTCCAAGATACAGGCTATCATGGAGATATCACCACCTAGGACGGAGAAGGAAGTAAGGAGTTTCTTGGGGAAGGTACAGTTCATCAGCAGGTTCATTTCCAAGCTCACAACCACCTGTGAACCTCTTTTCAAGCTACTGAAGAAAGGTACTGATTTTGAATGGAGCCAAGACTGTCAGCAAGCATTCGAGGCAATCAAAGAATATCTTCAGAATCCACCTGTACTTCAGAATCCACCTGTACTGTCACCGCCCATCCCTGGGAAGCCATTGATTCTGTATCTCTCAGTAACAAACACATCCATGGGGTGCATGCTAGCACAAGAAAACGACGCCAAAGTAGAGTGCGCCATATACTACCTCAGCAAGAAAATGATGGACTATGAGACAAGGTACACTCCCCTCGAGAAAACCTGTTGGGGGCTAGTATGGGCCACAAAGAAACTGAGGCACTACCTGTTAGCACATCCGGTGGTGCTGGTCTCTCGTTTAGACTCAATCAAGTATCTTTTCGAAAAGCCAGCACTTATCGGAAAGCTAGCTAGGTGGTTATTGCTGCTAGCAAAATTCGACCTCAAATACATGACAAGGAAATCAGTAAAGGGAAGAGCTGTGGCAGAATTCTTGGCAGATCACCCTGTGACAGAGGCCGAGGTAGAGGACTTCATGTTCCCCGACGAGGACATCTTATGTCTCTTAGACGACACCTGGCAACTTTACTTTGACGGAGCATCAAACCGATGTGGATATGGCATAGGGGTATTGCTAGTTTCCCCAAACGACTCTCACATCCCTTTGTCATATAAACTGAGGTTTGAAGTCACTAACAACCAAGCTGAATACGAGGCTTGTATTGCTGGAATGGAGGCAGCCCTGGAGCTAGGGGCAAAAAGGGTAGAAGTCACTGGGGATTCAAACCTGGTGGTATCTCAAGCAAGAGGAGACTGGAAGGTCAAGGAGGATACACTAAAGCTATATCATTCTGTGCTGGAAGATCTAATTCCACAATTCGATTCCGTTATCTTCACACACACTCCTCGGGTGAGCAATAGATTTGCGGATGCACTGGCAACGTTAGCATCTATGGTCGAAATACCCCTGGGATTCACAATGCGGCCTCTCATGATCGAGCAAAAAGTTAAACCAGCATGTGAATGCACCTTTACTGAGGAAAGTGAAGACGATGGCAAGCCATGGTACGAAGACGTGAAGGAATTCCTGGAAAAAGTAGAATACCCATCCGAGGCCACCTCGAAAGACAAAACGGCTCTGCGGAAGTTTGCTGCCCGATTTGTAATCTGTGGAGGAGCATTGTATCGAAGGGCACACTTGGGTCCAAGCCAACTTTGCGTCACAACGGAGGACAGCCACAAGGTAATGGAGGAAATACACGAAGGAATTTGTGGGCCACACATGAATGGGGCAACGATGGCAAAGAAGATCCTACGTCAGGGATATTACTGGACTACAATGGAGGCCGACTGCGCTGATTATGTCCACCGATGTTACAAATGCCAAACTCACGCTGATCGTATCCATATTCCCCCTACGGAATTGTATAGCATGACATCCCCTTGGCCATTCTCCACTTGGGGGATAGACGTCATTGGAAGCATAAATCCAAAGGGAAAATACAAACATCAGTTCATTCTGGTGGCCATTGACTACTGCACCAAGTGGGTAGAAGCAGCTTCTTATGCTACTCTCAAAGCCACTCATGTGGCCAAATTTATTCGCACTAATATCATTTATCGATATGGTGTACCTCACGAGTTCGTCTGTGACAATGGTGTAGACACCCCAATCTGGATCTCCCAATCGTTTTACTTTGTTTTACGGTTTTCTTGTTTTCCCGATGATGAAATCGGATCAAACGAGCTTGGATTGGGAATGGATTAAGCTTGGAATGCTTAGAACCCTGCTTGAACCTTTTGAACCTTTCAGAACCTTCAGTCAAACCCTAGAGCCAGAGTTGACCCTCGCGTGAGCCTTTGTGTCCCTCGTGCGACACTCAGCTTGCCAGGTGTAGTCAAAGTCAAACTGCTGACTTTTGACCCTCGCGCGACACTTCCAAACCCTCGCGCGATGGTTCTCTCCTGTCCCTATCACATAATCCAGCTGGATTTGTGATGATTGTTTGGCACATGGGTCCCCATGGGCTAGAACCCCGTTTTCCTCAGCTGAACAGAGTTCTGGCAGGTTGTAACCACCCACCTTGTTGGCTAGCTTCACAACCAAGTTGTGACCAGCCTTGTTGGCTGGTCCCAAGGCCATGTTTGGCCATTTTCTAGCCCTTGCACTCCCCCTATAAATACCCCCCTTCATCTTCCATGTTAAGGGTTCCAAGAATTTGATTAAGAAGTTCAACCATTATTTTACAAGGCAAACAATAGCTAGCACAAAGTTACTAACCTAAACCCCATTCTAATCTTCCATACTTAGTGTTTCAATGTACACTTAGTTACAAGGCCACACCAATCAATCCAATCCATTCCCAAACCCTTTCCAAGCAAAGGTATAACTTTTAACCTGTTTCTGTTTTGATCCCTGAGGGGGGCTGACAGGGCCAAGGCTGGTAATTAATACCATGTCCTGGCCCTAAAGCCAGCAGAGTTACAAGAATTCGTGGCAGTTGCACCCTCGCGCGATGGTCCACCATACTCGCGCGACACTTGTGTCAGCAAGAGAATGGACCTCGTGGGGAAGGGAGGCTAGCCCTTTTCTGTTTTGCAATATATTCATGCCTGTTGTACTTCATTTTGATTTTTAGATCACTGTTATGCATGCAAAAACAAAATACAGTAGATAGTTTATTTACTCTAAATAGTTTGGAATGCCATTTGGATCCCCTGAATCTGTCTCAGGACCCAAAGCATGCAAAGCAACTCCTGGAAGTCCAGTCAGGAATGTCGCGCGAGACTCGCTCTCTGTCGCGTGACAGTTCTGTGATTTCCATGAATAGCCCTTGCATGGGCAACTAGGCCTTTGGCCTCTGTTTTAATACCCCCTCTGTTTAGGGGTTGTGTTTCATTTCATTTGGCTCCTTTTGAAGCAATCTGTAATAATTAGTATCTTTACAGTTCCATATAAACTGCTTGGTTTGCTTCCTGGGTGTGCACTGGTCCTTCCAGAGCCCAGAAGGGGATGAAATTAGGACTGTGGTGAGATCTCAACACTCGCGCGAGGGTTCCTATGTCTCGCGCGATGGTTCACTTGCATGCAGATTTGTTCATGCATGCAAGTTGGCCATCTTGCAAGGCAAATCTACCCCGAGCCTAGTTTTGGCATCTGATCGCTGTTCTAGGTTTCATCCCATTTATTACTCATCATGCCATCTATCCATGCAATCATTTGATCACATCCTGTAAACTGTTATAGTTTTAAATCCCCGATTAACTATTTCCCCGCCCTAATTGGCTAAAATTGATCAAAAAGAAGAAGAATCACAAATATTTTCATAAAAATGCCTAAGTAGAGACCGATCTCCGGATTGGGCGAGAGGGGTGCCTTAAAACCCTTCCCCTCTCGTAACCTGGCTCCCGAACCCAGATATGGTTATGACGGACTGGTTTCCTTCACTTTTTTTTCAAATAAAGCGCGGCAGGTGCTTCGAAATACGGTTCCTTGAGTGTCGGACCTTCAAAACTCAAGTGGCGACTCTGTATTTTTGAGCGCTTGCCACCGGCGCTCGCGCTCCCTCGATTTTTTGAAAAAGGGCCGCAATGGCGAAAGGAACGGAATCCTTTTTCCAAGGGCATGCTGCCCACAGTGGCGACTCTGCTGGGGATAAATCGAACCAATATTAATTCATACTTAGGATTTAATACGCTTGGGAACAATCCCTTAAAAGCCTGTCAAAACGGTGAGCTTCGCGCTGCCGAAGGTTGGAACGGTGATTTAACAGGACCTCGTGTCCGGCCATTCTAATCTGGGGCTTTTTCGATTGTTCGCTTGCGTAGTTTCTTCTAAAGATGAACTAAATAAAGTGAGCCAAATTTGAAAAGGCATTTTTACGACTTTGTGATTCTTCTTCTTTTTATCAAATTTTAGCATCTCATTTGCATCGATGTGGGAAAAGCCTCGTTGGATCGTTTTGGCAATCCGGCACGGTTTACCGGAGCCCGGGGACCCCGAATGACCAACAACCTTCGACGATGATGGGTCATGCTACCGTTCGACTGTTACTCTGCGAATACGCGGGTAACGGGAGGTATATCTGTGGCCCTAGTCCGAGGAACCCGTTACGAACCAAAACCGGCATTTTGCATATACAAAGCATTAGAACTCTCAAACTAGGACAGGTACCCACAGGTTAAGATCTACTTGCATCTAACCCCGTAAATGCCTATGTGTTACTGCTTTTTCTTATCGCATGAACTGTACATACATTTCGTTCAGCGTAGAAGCATGTCTAGGATGGCTCCTAGGTTCTCGATCTGTTCCGAGTCTGTCTTTAGGCTTAGTAGGACACTGTCATGGCCCGATGAGGAGTCGTGCATCTCAGTAGTGCGCGTTATGATCTTTAAGTCCTTTTATGGTGGGACTTTAGGAAATCAGAAGCTTTTCTACACCTTTGCCCGTGTACCTGTTTAGGGTTTCAAACAAAAAAACGAGGAACCACGGAGTAAAATACCGTGATGCTTACACCAAAAGGTAACAAGTGTCCCGTCACTTACACCACCCGGCTAATAGCACAGTGCTGCTCACGCCGATCTGGTTATGGCATCATGATATTCATACCGAGTTGTTCTGGCTTCAAAAACTTGAAATCTCGAACGTCGAAATGGGCAAAGGTTTAGACTCCTTTTGACATCCTTTAGGACTACTCGTTCCAAACAAGGATACATCTTCAAAAAGAATTCTGAGGGCCTAAAACAATGTCCAAAGTGTTGTGAGACAGACTTGTCTTCTGGTTCTAGAGTCTAGGGTGACACTGACGACGTTGACTGCATCCGCTTTAGTCTTTTATTTAGGTTAAAATCACTGCAGGACCCTTATTAAACCTCCTTTTGCCTTGCAAGCAAAGATCTGAATCATTGCACCGCCAAGGAAAGTATCGAGGCCAGTCGCCAAACCCGCTTGGGAACGTCTGCATCTGAATCCCGTTCAAAGGCTCGTCAAGTTACAATCCCAGTCAGTTGCCACGGAAGACTCTCCGCACACTCTGTTGACTGCTCTACAGTCAGATTCTCAGGCAGGTTCACCGCCAGTCTTACGGGAAGGACGTCCGACCACCCCAGCATCCGCGTCAAGCAGCTCTGAACCACCCGTCACGATGGAACGGCCACAACCAGAACCCCTTACCTTGGAGACCATGCTCATGAACCTTCAAGACAGCATCATCGCCATGCAACAGAGGGCAGCTCAGACCGATGCTAACATTGCCCGCCTGAACGACCTCATCCACACTCGCCTTCCACCCCCTCTCGAGGAAGAGGGTGAGGACGACGAGTCTGACCAGGAGCAACCTATCTTGGTTCCCGATCCGCTTCACGCAGGACGTCTCATGGTGCTAAACCCGAGGGAAGGTCGCAGGCCCGCTGCAAACCTTGCGGGTGGCAGGCTGCCTCCAAACCCAGAAGAACCAGCTCAGAATCCGGATGTGGTCGCACTCATGGCCAAGATGACCAAACTGGAGGAATCCATTGCTAAGACAGAAAAGATCAGTGCCGGAGGGATCGATCTGGATCGCCTTTGCCTGTATCCTAATGCCAGACTTCCTGAAAAGTTCAAAATGCCGGACTTGGCTAAGTTCGATGGAAGCGGCGACCCCAGGACTCATCTCTACAGCTACCATGCCGCTATGAAGCTTCTTTTTGTCGAGCCAGAGGCCATGTCACAGCTTTTTCCTTAGACCCTCTCGGGTCCTGCTTTCCATTGGTTTTTGTCACTCGACATTGCCAAAAGGAGGACTTGGGAGGACATTGGGACTGCGTTTATTTCGCAGTACAATTACAACTCCCAGCTGAAAATGACTACCCGGGAACTTGAATCCACCAAGATGGAAGCTAGGAGTCCTTTGCGGACTTCGTCAAAAGGTGGAGAGCTAAAGCTGCGCAAATGACTGATCGCCCGAGTGAGAAGGATCAGCTCCGTATCATTTCCCGCAATCTCCAACCGGACTATGCCAGGCATTTGGTCCTGGCTCAGGCATCCGCTAACTTTGAAACCTTCTTCGACTCTGGCCTGGCCATCGAAGATGCTCTGCAGAGTGGAATTCTATCAGAGGGTGAATCCTCGCATGCCACCAAGTCAAAGCCTCGGGCTTATTCTGGGAACGCAAATGCGCTGTTCGGGACAGGAACTTACTCCAACACGGCAACCGCCGGTACCAACGCCACTTCCTCCAACACTGCTAATCATATTGCGGATGTCAATCAAGTCCAAAATCCGCAGAATAGCCGGCCTCGGAACCAACCCCGCAGCTTTTTCGCTATTAAGGCACCTCTATCCTCGGTCTTGGAAAAGTTGGTCAAATCAGGGCATCTGAAGCCCTTGGATCCAACTCCTCTACCAAGAACCCTTCACCCGGCTTCAAAGCCAACCTTTACTGTGCTTACCATCAAGGAGCGGGTCATCTCACTGACTCCTGCTTTCGCCTCCGTCATGCGATCCAGGATCTCATTGACGATGGCACGCTGGAAACCCCTCCACCGCCTCAGAAACCCAATGTCATCGCCAACTCTCTCCCTAAGCACAACGCTGTACCACACATCAGCCAGATATCCCTCAGCTCCACTTATATCAACCCTAGCTCCACCATATTTAACCCCACTGACTATATAGCCTCAACCAATCAACCCAGGCCTGTCGTGCCTTTCCCGCTCGAATCGTCCACCGAGATTTCTTATATACATGTAATTGAAGGCCAGGTTGTTGACACGGATGCACCTTCAGAACCTTTGCAAGCTGGATCACCTATCTCTGAAGAATCTGTCAGCTCTCTCTTCCATCAATCAATCCCTGCTGTGCAGATCAATTCTGCCTCGTCGCTTGACAGCTCGTACGCAACCATCGCTGGCCCGTTTCCTGATCCCTACCAGCCTTGGGTGCCTCCCTCGGATAATAACATGCAAGCTACTGGCTGGGCCATAGCAGACAATTGGGACTACGCCGCTCCTCTCCTCAACGAGTGGTCAAGCTTGCAAATGGACGGGACTCCTCCACGAACCGAAAATGTCCCGTTTGATCAAGCCTGGTATGATGGCTGGTTATGAAGCAGCCCTGCTCGATCCTCTGGATGGTTTCTCCTTATACATGCTGTTCAACCCAATTGAGCCTCCAGTTCCCGAAGCAGAATATTACTGGGATCCTGAGCCAACCTGGTTTGCTCCCATGGACGTTGACCCCAACCCTCTTCAAGGCTATGCCACACCGGGCTACATGCTTCACTACGCAAAGGACGAACTTGTCCAGGAAGATCCACGGGCCTTGGGAGACCACATTTCCCTCTTTGGTTCGATCTTTAATTCAGTTTGTGATACTAATCCCGACACTGACCATGACCCCTGTTCCTACATTGTCGACGAGGAAAATCCGCGCCCTCAGGTGCCTTACCCAAACAACAGGTATTGCAGTGTCATGGTCACAGACCGCGCTCCGCCCGCTAATCTTTGGGAAGTTAACGACATAGTGAATGTCCAAGTCGGAAATGAAGTCTGGGCTGTCAATCGTACCCTGGCTGACACTGGTCTTTGGGATGTTCCCTTTATTGCAAATCCGGAGCCCGTTGTTGAAGTTGCTGCTGTGAAAGACTTGAGCTTCTGGGACTCCTTGCTGATGAAAGATCTGGCTGAGGACCTGGGCTTAGACATGGAAGTGCCCGTCTCTGCACCAACTACTGACAAGGGAAAGCGCAAACTGGGAGACGTCCATGCTGATCTCTGGGATGTGAAGGGAAACCCTCAAGTCGTGCCCTCTTTGGGGAACGTTCACAATGTTACAAGGAGTGGACAGATTTTTCAGCCTGCTAATCTGCAGGCTGGGAATTCTTCCAATCCTGCTAATCAAAGGAACGAACCTGTTGCTTTCCCAAGGTCTGCACCTCTTGAGATATCAGCTGGCAATCCGATTCCTGATTTAGTTCAGCGGCAGCTTGAGCGGATTCCTGCTGCAATTTCTATCTGGGGACTGATCTGTTCATCCAAGGAGCATCGTCAGAGGCTGTGTCACGCCCTATCCCGCCTTGAAGTCCAGGCCGACGTCACGCCAGAGGCGATGATATCTCTCATCCTCCCTCCAACCTCCAAGCATACGGTGATCTTCACAGACAAGGATCTGCCAGTCGAAGGTGTCGACCATAACCGCCCTTTGCACATCACCGTCAAGTGCCGAGGACTCTGGGTCCCGACTGTTCTTATTGACAACGGCTCCGCCATCAACGTTTGCCCTCTGCGGGTCGCTTATCGTTTGGGACTCACCAAGAAGGATCTGGCACCTTCCAATCTGGCTGTCAAGGCATATGACGGCACCCGTCGCGTAGTCGAGGGTATTTTGAAGCTCAAACTCGATGCTGAGGGTTTTGAGATGGACGTGGAGTTCCATGTCATGGATATTCCTGCAACTTTCAATCTTCTGTTGGGTAGACCGTGGCTTCATCGATCCAACATCATGGCTGTGCCATCCACCCTCCACGAAAAGGTTATTCTGGGACTGCCTACTGGTACTCTAACCATCTGCGGGGATTCTGGCATCCGTTCGCTCAAGGAGGATGGGACTCCTGTTTTGGGAATTCAACACGGCGAAGAAGACGTCGATCTTGGGGGTTTCTCTTTCGATACTTCAGGCACCGTGATGGCCATCAATGTGGACGGGAATTTCCTCATAAGCTCTGTCGCGCTGGACATTATGAGGAGGATGTCTTATTTTCCGGGCATTGGTTTAGGTTCTCGCCGTCAAGGGGTCCCGGAGTTCCCTACTTTTCCTTTCAACGAGGGCCGCTTTGGTTTGGGGTATATCGCCTCTGCCAAAGATGCCAAGCGAAGGAAATATATGGGAAAACCTCGGACCCTCTGCAGCGGTCCCAAATTTGTGCGTGAAGTGGGAAATGCCGCTTACACTGGGCAGGCTGAGCCCTTCATTCATTCCGAAACCGGGGAGCTGCTGCCTGGGTTTGAGATTTTCGCTGATGACACCTGGTCAAGCAGTGATGATGAACCAGCAAAGGAAGAATTCAAGAGGAAGCTTAATCAGGTGAAGATCAAGACTGACTGGCTAGGGTCTATCAATCAGGGAAATTTGGAGCTGTTGTTCTAGGAATTCTCCCAAGTGGGTTTGGCTGGGGAATGCGAAGAGGCCGAAGTACTCATGCTTGGGCCCGACGCCCATGAGGATCCCACCTCTCTCATTGTGAAAGCCAAGGGCTCTTTGAATAATTGCATTTTCAAGCCACGCCTGACTTGCATTGACAACACTTCTGAGTCTGAGTCTGAATCTGGATCTGAGTCTGAGTCTGAGTCTGTTTCGTCCTCTAAGTCTAGCTCTGAGTCGGAGTTTGTGCCTCTAGGCCCTCCACGTCATAACTTTTATTTCGAGTTAGACTCTCTTGTACTTGGTGACCCTTCAGGGGCTTATGAAATGAACGAAGCATCTTCTGACTATTTCAATGATCTTTATATAAACTGTGTCGACCCTGACGATGAAGGGATAGATTTTGATGGGGACATTCCCAAGGAAATCCGTGCCTTCATTGAAAGGGAGGACGAAAGGCATGCTCAGCCATTAAAAGAAGAAATAGTTTCTATAAATTTGAAAGATGAAAACGATCCCCGGATGGTTCAAGTGGGCTCTACACTTTCGCCAGAGGAGCATCGCGATTTCAAAGAGCTGCTCACCGAATTCAGTGACGTTTTTGCGTGGTCTCATCGAGATATGCCCGGAATTGATCCCGAGATCGTGGAGCATCACATTCCTTTGTTTCGGATGCCAAGCCTGTGAAGCAGAAACTCCGACGGATGAGGCCGGATTGGGTTCAGAAGATTAAGGAGGAGGTTATCAAGCAGATTGTAGACACCCCAATTTGGACTTGTCGAATTTCCTTAATTTGTGGCCCGGAGGCTCCCCGATGATGATTTTGGATTGAAACAAGCCTCACGCCGATCGAAACTTGGCTCCTTGAAAGATTTGAAAAGGGAATAAAATGGTCAAAAATCATTTCCAAGCGCTTGGGAGCAGTCCCAAGCGCTCCAAACCATTTTTCAAAAAAACACTGGCTGGGATTACTCTCGAGCGCTCGAGAGTGAGGTCCCAAGCGCTCGAGACCACTCCCGAGCGCTCGAGACTGACGTGTTGCCCTATGGATGATGAGATCTCCCACTATCCATGCAGGCTATCAATGCATTCAGCTGGTCTTGGCCTTCTCCGATTTCCACTCAACCTCAGTCACAGAGCTCTAGGCCAGAAGATTTCCCTCCATTTTAAAATGTTTTATTCAAATCTATTTAATTTCAAAACTATAGGTTATTTTAGCCTATAAATGAGAAGGGCTGGTTTCAGGGGCAGGGGCTGCGAAATTTCCTCTCTCTAGGAACCTCCCCCTTTCTCTGTTCTCTCTCTCTTGTTCAAAGCAAGAACTTCCCAAACTCAAACTCCAACTTTAAAACCTCAAAAGCTTTCAAAAGATCATCAAGGAAAATGCAGGAAATCCAGAACACTCCCAGCTTCTGATTTTTTGTATTCTCCTTTCTCCATCCACTTTTCAAAAGCCAGTCAAGGAGCAAAGTGTCAAGCAAAAGGTAGAAAACCTTTCTACTTTGATATCAAAGCAAAGAGGCTGTTCTTCCCTTCTAAGGGGGGTCTCTCAGCCTGACCTAGTCTTCAATACTGGGTGCATGGTTGGGAGACCTTGGTGTAAAAGCAAGAGCAAAGGGTGCACAAAAAAAAATGTTTTCTTAAAACCCTTACTGGAAACACTCTCGAGCGCTCGAGAGTGCTCCCGAGCGCTCGGGACTGTTTTCAGTCCCATGCATGGCATTTTGGTAAGCAATAGGCTGGGGTTAAGGTGTACTCTCAAATAAAATGGTGTTACTCTAGCATGCATGCACAGAAAATCAGTTATCCTGAGACAGAAACACCTCTCGCAAGTTTTTCGTAAAACCAAAGATTTCCAAGCTTGAAAGACTATTTTGTCTTCTGAAAGATCAAAGTAGGGGTTTTTGCATGCTAAGAGTATCATTATCCGTTTGAGAGAGAGTTGACATGCAGTTCATTCCTAAGCGCTCGAGACCATTCCCGAGCGCTCGGGAGTTTGTGCAGGCCATTGCATTCCATTTTCCAGTTTGTTGCACTTTCTGACTTCCTGCATGCATGAATGTATTCTCTTTCTCTCTTCAAAGTTGTAGATTTAATTGTGCAATGGCTGGGAAGCATGGCTTGAGAGCTTGAGGCCCTATCTCAGTCTATCAAAGTCCTTTGCTGAGCCTTTAACATGTTTGAAATTACTTCAGTTTATTATTATTAGTATTATTTACTGTTTGGACTAACAAAGCTTGCAGGTTGGGTATCAGAACTCTCAAGCGCTCGGGACCACTCCCGAGCGCTCGAGAGTGAAGTCAGTGACAGATCCTCAGTTTCTGTGATCATGCATTTTATTCACTCACCATTTTATCGTCCATTGTACAGTTGCACATGCATGCACCTTTTTATGTGTTATAACTGCGGATACATGCTAGTTGGTTTTAGTGAAACAAAATCCCTTTGAAAATCCCACAAATGTTTAGTAGAGACCAATTTCGTATCGGGCGAGGGGGGTGCCGTAAAACCCTTCCCCCCTCGTAACGTGGCTTCCAGACCCTCAAAATGATCTCTGGTTTTCAATTCAAATCAATCATTTTCGAAACAAAACGGTTTCTCGGGTGATATACCATAAATCCGGGTGGCGACTCTTCAAATCAAACTATTTTATCCAAAACGGCACGAGGCGCGCGATTTTCCAAAAATGGGCCGCCCCGATCTCACAACCCGGGGCTGTGGTAGCCCACAGTGGCGACTCTGCTGGGGATGTTTGATTAATACTTGAGAAAAAGTTGGTTTGTTGATAAAACGGCCCGCTTCCCTTAAGTATCAATTAAACTTGTGAGCCAAGCTTGAAAAACGTTTGTGGGATTTTCAAAGTTATTTTGTTTCATTGTCTATCTTTTGTATATATATCTTGTGCAACCTCGCTGTTGTGTTTCGGCAATCCTACCCGGCTTGCCGGTGATGGGGAATCCCGGAATGCTCAGCAACCCTCGACCGTGATGAGTCATCTCTACCGTTTGTACCATTATTGGGTGTACGCTCAATAGTGGGAGGTATACTTTGACTCTAGTCCGGGGAACCCCTTTCAAGCCAAAACCGGCCTTTGTACATGTTTAGCGAGCCATAGATCCTTCCAAATTAGGACAGGAACCTACAGGGTTGGATTACGTGTTGTATCCTGTTTACGTGCTGCATTTCATCTTGCATCACCATTCTGTCAGCCACTGTTCTCGAGACTCGCTCACGCGGTCTTTGCGAGGTTGCCAAGACCCGATGAAGAGTCACGCTCTCTTATGCGTGTTGATCAACTGCGTGAGTCCTCGAACTAAAACTCGAGGGAAACTAGAATTTTGCTAAGTCCTTGACTAGTGCATAATCGAAGAATTAACCAAAGGAAGGAATGACATGGAAACAAAACGTCGTGATACCAACACCATCCGGACTAAAAGCGAACGTACCGCTTACGCCGCTTTGGTTATCGTATCACGTTGTCCACCCCTAGTCATTCCAAACCAATGGTCGATTTGTCGACGGAACAATAGTCGAACACATAGCCTATTTTAGCATCCTTTGGGAAGTATTGATTCCTAAACGAGGATACAACCCAAAAATCCGAGGATTAAGGCAACCTCGCATGAGGGATACTAAATCGTTTTTGAAAAATAAGTGTCGACGACGGTGATGATGATGCACATTTTCTAAAACCTATGCACATATTTCATGAAAATATTAACAGGGACCGCGTCTGAGTACGGTTTTTGCTTTGCTGTCAGTTCTAAGCGATTGGGCCAAAGAAGAAGAACATCATACCCTCCTGGACCAGACCCTTGGGACAGAGATTGGAACGGCTTCAACTGCAGGCAGACTCCGTCAGTGCATCAGATTTGAGGGTGGAGATGGATCTACTAATTGGGAACCTCAATCCAAACCCAAACCCTAATGGAGGCAATCCAAACGCCAACCCAAATGTCAACCCTAATGGGGGCAATCCAAACGCCAACCCAAATGTCAACCCAAACGGAGGCGAGCCAAACCCAAATCCTAACCCCAACCCTATCCCCAATCCAAACCTTAACCTAAATTTGGGAAACCTGTATGGTGAAATGGGACAGATCAGAGAAGACATCCAACGCCTGGGCGAGCGCACCGACAACCAAATTGCCCAACTTATGATGATGATTACTGGGGTCGCACGACGTCTTCCGCCACCAAACCCGAATCCAAATCCTAACCCAAACCCAAATCCAATTCCGATCCCAAATCCCAATCCGATTCCAAATCCAAATCCTAACCTCAACCTAAACCTCAATCCGAACCTTAACCTAAACCTCAATCCAAACCCTAATCCGAATCTGAATCCAAACCCGGAGCAGCTGATCTTTGAATTGGAAACCCCGCAAAACCCCGAAATGGCTGCAGTATTGGCGAAGATCACCCTGTTAGAGGAGTCCGTGGCGAGAAATGAGAAGATAGCATCAACTGGCTTTGACATCAACAAGCTTTGCTTATTTCCTAACGCAAAGCTTCCAAAAAAGTTCAGACCAATTGACTTTGCTAAGTTCGACGGGACAGGCGATCCGAAGGCGCACTTGACAGATACATTGGGGCACTTTCCATGTGGGGAGTGGAGAAAGATGCTATGGCACAGATGTTCTCGCAGACTCTAGTGGGGCATGCTTTGCACTAGTTTACTACCCTGGATGAAAGGAAGAAGCGCTCATGGGAGGACATATGCGCGGCTTTTGTGGCGCAATATGATTACAACATTCAGTTGGAGGTGACCACTCGTGAATTGGAGTCGACAAAGATGGAAGCTAAGGAGGCCTTTGCTGATTTCGTGAAAAGGTGGAGGGCTAAGGCCGCGCAGATGAAAGACAGACCGAGCGACAGAGACCAAATCCAGATGATAGTCCGAAACCTTCAACCAACTCTCGCACGGCATATGGTTATGGCCCAAGCATGCTCAGACTTTAAAACATTCTTCGATACAGGCCTAGCCGTCGAAGAAGCAGTTCAATTGGGAATCCTGGAGAAGCCCAAACCTACCCCTAAACCCAAGAAGGTTTACTCCGGAAACAGCAACGCCCTCTTTGGAAACTCCAACTACACCAACCTCCCAAACACCTCCACAAACACAACCCAAGCCGAGCCAGTGAACCAAATTGCCACCCAAGCCAGCCAACCGCGTGCTCAACCCCGCACTTTCGCTCAGTTCTCAGCACCGCTCTCCGCCGTGCTCGAGAAGTTGGTCGAAAGTGGCATGCTCAAACCACTTGCACCCACTCCCTTGCCTCAGAAGCTCCCCGCATCCCACAATCCTAACACGTACTGTGCTTACCACCAGAACGCGGGCCACCCAACCGACAACTGCTTCCGCCTGCGCCATGCTATCCAGGATCTCATAGACAACAAAACCCTCCCCATGCCACCACAAAAACCGAACACCGTCTTAAACCCGCTCCCGAAGCACTCTAACGCCCGCACCAACCATATCTCCCTAGACCATCCCTTTGACCCGAGCCTCTACATCCTCCCTACCACCCAACCCAAACCAATTGTCGGGTTGCCGACCGAGGATATTGTCTGTGCCCTTGAATCTGCGGATTGGGATTTCCAAAGAAGGTGGGAAGAGTTGGCAAGTGATTTTCTGGCAGTGGAAAACCGGGCTATCGTAACTGGGATATGGCCCGTGGCTCTCGATGCTCACCAAGTCGCAGAATTGGAACATGGCAATTGGAGGCAAGAATTCGAAGAAGTGTTGACCGACCCATTGGATGGGTACTCCCTATTTGCTCTGTTCTTGGAACCAGAACCGATTGAAGAAGAGGATGAATGGGCATGGGAGCCCGAACCCAA
This sequence comes from Rhododendron henanense subsp. lingbaoense, assembly GCA_020567845.1. NCBI lineage: Eukaryota > Viridiplantae > Streptophyta > Magnoliopsida > Ericales > Ericaceae > Rhododendron > Rhododendron henanense. Next base: position 30,685,634 of record CM036313.1, on the reverse strand, counting down.
CGGGTGGCATTGGATTGATGATTCCGACCCGTTAGACGAGACGTCATTGGCATACCTTTTCCTAGAGGAAGAAGTTCGTGAAGAAATGGACCTCATGAACCCCCGCATGTTTTCGGGGCTCACTGTCAGCGCCATCATCAATATCACTCGAGGATCCGACGCTCTGGACCATATCATGGATCAGGCCTTCATTCCGCAGGATTACATTATTGGGGAGCACCTTCCACAGCCTGTAATCAAAATCCCCGAGGAGCCCAACATTTGTGTACTGGACCCTGAAGATCTATGGGGAAAATCTGAATTGGTGAATGTGTGGATTGATGGCGAGGAACTGACCGTCAATAGGGCCATGATAGATGAGGGCTCTCTGCAGATTAACAACAACAACAGCAACAACAACAGTAACAACAACGGTGATAGCAACGTCAACTTTTGGAGTTCCCTAGAGGAAGAAAATATGTGGCACGCTCTGGAGATGGAAACCCTCAACGAAACCTTGGAGAAAATGGCACTTGACAAAGGAAAACGTAAGGCTGACCCTTGCAACTCTGACTTCTCCAACTTTTGGGAAGATTCTTGGTGGGATCCCATCCCCAAGTCAATCAGCAACCTCACCCGAAGTGGGAGAGTGTACCAGCCAACCAACCTTCAGCAAGGGAGCTCATCCCGAGCCCCTCCACCACCACAAAACAATCCGGTCAACCCAGCAAGCACCCATATCCCACCTACACCACCAAATAATCCTTCAAACTCCACAAACCCTCCGCGTCAACCTAATCCACCCATCCATCTTAACCCGTTTGTTAGTCCTAACCCCAACACCTCCCGGCAACAGGACCCGAATTCCACCACTGACCCCATAATCCAACAGCTCCAAGAAACCCCTGTGCGTATGTCCATGTGGGGAGTGTTGGCAGCATCCTGCGAGCATCGCCGAAGGCTTGTTAACACTCTCTCCAAATTCGAGGTCCCCTCTGATATAGCCCCAGAAGCCCTCATTGCCCTTATAACCCCGATGAACCTCACCCAGCACACCCTGTCATTCACAGAAAAGGACCTCCCGCCGGAGGGAGCTGACCATAACAAGCCACTACACGTGACGATGAAGTGTCTCGGAAAATGGGTCCCTGCAATTCTCATCGACAATGGTTCAGCCATCAACGTGTGCCCACTTCGCACCGCTTATTGCCTGGGCCTCAAGAACAAGGACTTTGCACCATCGAATCTGGGTGTCCGCGCCTATGATAATACGCGCCGCGATGTTTTGGGGACAATCAACTTGGAACTTGTGATGGGGAAGTTTAAAACCACTGTCGAATTCTGTGTGTTGGAGATACCTGCGTCGTTCAACCTCCTGCTGGGGAGGCCATGGCTACACAGGTCGGATGTCATGGGTGTGCCCTCGACGTTGCATCAGAAACTCATCCTGGGTTTAGAATCTGGAACCCTCATCATCCATGGAGACTCAGGCATCCGTCCACACTCTGAAGACAACTCCCCACTGTTAGAGATTATGCATGGAGAGGAGGATATTGCTATGGGGGGCTTTGCGGTTATGACTTCGAAAGTGTGCACCATTCGGGCCGAGGACGATTTCTTGGTGAGCTCCGCAGCGCTAGAAATTATGAAAAGGATGAAATATCTGCCAGGCATTGGTTTGGGGCTTTATGGTCAAGGAGTCCCGGAATTCCCCGATTTCCCTGGAAGTAACGAGCGCTTTGGTCTAGGATATGAGGCCACGAAGAGCGATCCAGCAAAGAGGTGGCGCAACCGCGCCTGGGCTCATGCAGCCGGGGTTAAGCTGAAAGTGAAAGAGGCGCCGTACCAAGGAGAACCTGAGCCCTTTGTGGATCTTGAAACGAAAATGAAGTATCCGGGGTTTGAAATCTTTGCCAACGACACTTGGGAAGAGGATGAAGTAGTGACCAAGGTGGAAGAGGTATCTGAGCCACTCGACTGGCTGGAGGCTTTTGGTTTGGGCAGTCTCCAACTCCTGTTTGAGGGCGAGGATCCGGAGGGTATGGTCGAAGACGCTGCTGTGCTTGTGCTTGGAAAGGAAGAGGAAGTTGAAGACCCTTCCAAACTCATCGTGGAGGCTGTAGGCGTTTATGAGAATTGCATTTTTATACCACTTGTAAAGCGCACTTCCGACACTTGCACCGAGTCGGAGTCTGAGTCTGAGTCTGACTCCTTGTCTAGCACAGAGTCGGAGTTTGTGCCTATTGGCCCTCCACAGCGTAGCTTTTACTTTGAGTTTGAGTCAACCGCTGTATTCCCCCCTTCTGAGGAGGCTGCTAATGAAATGAACGATCCCTTTGCTTAGTTGCCTGATTTTGAAATAAATTGCTTAGATCCCGACGATGAAGGAATAGATCTCGATGGGGATATCCCCAAGGAAATCTGTTCCCTCATCGATCGCACTACAAGAAATATTGCTTTTTCCGGCATTTCATAAATGCCGTTAAAAGTTAAAAAAATGCCGGAAAAGAGTATTACCGGCATTTGTTAGGTATTACCGGCATTTGTTACAAATGCCGTCTAGGAATGTGTCGATAAAGGTACAAATGCCGGGAAAGGTCTCCATAAATGCCGGGAATAGTTGGACTCATTTGCGGCATTTGTACAAATGCCGGGAAAAATTGTACCATATAAGACCAAAAAAATGCCACGTGTCCGCCTGCGTGGCACCCACGTGTCCGCCACGTGTCGCCCACGTGTCGCCTGCGTGGCACCCACGTGTCGCCCACGTGTCCGCCACGTGTCGTGCAAATTTTGTGGAGAAATTGCTTGCCCCAAGTTTCGAACTCGTGACCTTTGCCTCGCGCGCGCGTGAGGCTACCAACTGGGCTAGCCACCATATTGGGTCAACTTGCACATTGAAAAATATTTATATTAAACGGAGATTTTTTCCGGCATTTGTTAAACAAATGCCGGTAATAGTTTGGCGGTATTATTTTGGCGGAAAACTCGACTTTTGCCGGCATTTTTTTAAACAAATGCCGGTAATAATTATTTTTTCCGGCATTTTCTTGAAATGCCGGTAATAGTGGCTTTTCCGGCATTAATTAAAATGCCGGGAATAAAAATGCCGGGAATGACCATTTTTCTTGTAGTGTCGCGAAAATGAAAGGCATGCTCAGCCTTTAAAAGAAGAAATAATCTCTATAAATTTGGGTGATGAGGAGAACCCTCGATTGGTTCAGGTCGGTTCCGGGCTGTCCCCCGATGAGCTTCAAGAGCTCACAGATTTACTAAAAGAATTCAAAGAAGTTTTCGCTTGGTCTCACGCAGACATGCCCGGAATTGACCCGGAGATCGTCGAGCACAGGATCCCTCTCTTCCCCGATGCAAAACCCGTTAAGCAGAAGCTGAGAAGAATGCGGCCCGATTGGGTTTTAAAAATAAAAGAAGAACTTACGAAACAAATCGATGCCGGTTTTCTAATAGTAACAGAGTACCCCACTTGGGTCGCAAACATCGTTCCTGTCCCCAAAAAGGATGGAAAAATCAGAGTGTGCGTCGATTTCAGAGATTTGAACAAAGCAAGTCCCAAGGATGATTTTCCATTGCCACATATAGACATGCTTGTGGATAACACTGCAGGGCACGCTTTACTGTCCTTCATGGATGGTTTCTCAGGGTACAATCAGATTCTCCTAGCTCCGGAAGACAGGGAAAAGACCACATTCATCACCGAGTGGGGGACATACTGTTATCGGGTTATGCCATTTGGATTGAAAAACGCCGGTCCTACATATCAAAGGGGTGCCACGACACTGCTCCATGACATGATTCATAAGGAGGTCGAGGTATACGTCGATGACATGATAGTGAAAGGAAAGGAGCGGAAAGATCATCTCCCGGCATTGAGGAAGTTCTTGGAAAGGATTCAGAAATACAGGATGCGTCTCAACCCGCAGAAATGCACGTTCGGAGTCACGGCCGGAAAGATGCTTGGATTCATGATCACAACCAGAGGGATTGAGGTGGATCCTTCTAAGATCAAAGCCATTCTTGAAATGGAGCCACCTCGATCCGAGAAAGAAGTCCGGTGCTTCTTGGGGAAAATTCAGTTCATTAGTCGGTTCATAGCCAAGTTGACCTTGACCTGTGAACCACTCTTTCGACTACTCAAGAAAGACGTGAAATTCGAATGGAATGACAAGTGTCAGAAAGCTTTCAAAGCAGTGCAAATTTATCTCCAGAATCCTCCAATCTTGATGCCACCCATCCCGGGAAAACCTTTGATCCTATACTTGTCCGTCACGCCCTTGTCAATGGGGTGCATGTTGGCACAAGAAGGAGAAGATGGGGTTGAAAGGGCAATCTACTACTTGAGCAAGAAGATGGTGGGAAGCGAAGAGCGGTACACTTCATTGGAAAAGACGTGCTGGGCACTGATATGGGCCACGAAGAAATTGAGACACTACATGCTGGCTTACTCGGTGATACTGATTTCTCGGATGGACCTTCTCAAATATCTATTCGAGAAGCCAGCACTTACCGGTAAGCTAGCACGTTGGTTGCTCTTACTGGCCGAGTTCGAAATCAAGTACGTCACTCGCAAGTCAGTGAAAGGAAGAGCGGTGGCAGAGTTCTTGGCGGATCGTCCGATTGAAGGCCCGGAACACACTGAATTTCAATTTCCCGACGAAGATGTAATGACAGCAGTCGACGAAACATGGACATTGTACTTCGACGGAGCCGCTAATCAGAAGGGCTTTGGGATTGGCATACTGCTAGTCTCGCCTGAGGGGTCGCACATTCCCCTCGCATTCAAGCTAAACTTCGAAGTCACAAACAACGAGGCAGAATACGAAGCATGTATCGTGGGAATGGAAGCTGCATTGGAGATTGGAATCAAGGTACTGGAAGTTGTTGGAGATTCCAACTTAGTCGTATCGCAAGCAAATGGAGAATGGAAAGTTAGGGATGAGAAGATGAAGCCGTATCATCATCAGCTCGACGAGCTTATCACGAACTTTCAGAAGGTGACCTTCACGCACGTACCGAGGATGAAAAATCGCTTCGCGGACGCACTGGCTACTTTAGCATCTATGCTGGAACTTCCAATCGGGGTAAAGCTAAGACCTGTCATGATTGAGCAGAGGGGGAAACACGTGTACGACTATGTCATGAACATCGACGAACCAGACGATGGCCTCCCTTGGTTCCATGATATTTGGAATCTTGTCGAGAAGGGGGAATTTCCTACGGATACAACTAAGAAGGATCGGATCGCTTTACAGCGGCTCGTGTCTCAATACATCATCTGCGGTGGGAAACTATACCGGCGATCTCCGTGCGGAATTCACAAGTTGTGTGTTCACGATGACGAGTCAAGAGCAGTAATGGAAGAGGTTCATGAAGGCGTTTGTGGGCCCCACATGAACGGAATGATGCTAGCGAAGAAGGTTCTGAGGTTGGGATATTATTGGTCAACCATGGAAACGGATTGCATCGAGTATGTGCGCCGATGTCATAAGTGCCAGACTCATGCCAATCTTATCCACGTCCCACCCTCGGAGTTGCACTCAATGGCGACACCATGGCCATTCTCCGCCTGGGGCATCGATGTTATTGGAAAGATCACTCCCACGGCTTCCAATGGTCACAGGTTCATTCTGGTAGCAGTGGATTACTTCACTAAGTGGGTCGAGGCAGCTTCGTATAAGACTTTGACGGCGGTTCAAGTGGCTCATTTTATCAGGCAAAACATCGTTTATCGGTATGGGGTCCCTCAAGCCTTCGTGTCTGATAATGGCGTTCACTTCAAAGGAAAGGTTTTGGAACTCTTCGATGAGTTCAAGATTCAAGTGCATCATTCAACCACCTATCGACCACAAATGAATGGGGCAATTGAGGCGGCAAACAAGACAATCAAGACAATCCTCGAAAGGACTACTCAGTCAGCTAGGAATTGGCACGAACAATTACCACTAGCTTTGTGGGGATACCGGACGTCTATTCGTACACCGACAGGGGCAACACCCTATTCTTTGGTGTACGGTATGGAAGCCGTTCTCCCTATCGAGCTAGAAGTTCCATCGCTGAGGGTCATGGCTGAGAGCGGAGTGGACGAGGCCGAATGGATCAGTGGGAGATTTGAAGAGCTCATGCTATTCGATGAAAGAAGGCTACGGGCGTTGTACCACATTCAGGGTTACCAGCGAAGGATCGCCCGGGCGTTCAACAAGAAAGTGAAGTCGAGGGACCTGCAAGAGGGGGATATGGTAGTTAAAGAAATCCGAGCGCCGGTGTTCGACCTACGAGGAAAGTTCCGACCTAAATGGGCAGGGCCATACATCATCAAGACCATTCTCTCTGGAGGAACGGCCTCAATCATCGACCTCGACGGCAACGAATTCTCAAATCTTGTTAATTTGGATCAGCTTAAACGGTATTACTCCTGAGAGAGCTCGCTGGGCCGAAAACCGCAAGGGCGGGCGGTCCCAGGCAAAAATTAGAGCAAGCCTGCTAGGTCGAAAACCCGAAAGGGCGGCTTAGGCAAAAGTTAAGGCAAAAGTTGAAAAAGAGCTCGCACCCGAAAGGGCGGTCCTAGGCAAAATTTAGAGCGCAAAAGGAGAGCGTTAATACCCGAGCGGACCCTAGCCCGAACTACGTATGGGCCTGATTCCCTTTTCGCGAGGGATACGTAGGCAATCTCACACTGAGGTTCGGTCCTAAGCATCTCTAACATCAAAATCCAAATTGACGAATCAGAACGTTTTCTCAAAAGCGCATGCGATTAAGCGAACCGAAAGGGGGAAACCCTTAATCAGCCAATTTTATTCAGATTATCTCTTTATTACAAGCTGAGCATGAAAACAAAAAGCACATAATTAAAACACTCCTTTTATTTCAAAAACGGCAAAGTAAGTGGTCAACCCATCCTTGCTTCCACATCTCTCCTCAGCCATTTGCGATACCTTCCGGTCGAAGCGATGGAGAAAAGTGGGTCACTTGGCTCAGTCCTGCGAGCCTCCCACGATCGAACATAACTCCGAAGGCCCAGAATGGTGAAGGGAGGGAGACGAAGCACTTCAGAGCCCGGCGGCGGCACTTCTTGATTAAGTCCAAACTGACGGAGGATGCGGAACGGTGAGTAGAAGGAGAAGCCGGTCAAGCCAGCTACAAGGACATGCGTCGAACCCATGTTACTAGCAGTCATGGCGGGGAGCCTCAGCCAATGGCATCGCCAAACGATGTCATCTTCCTCGGCAGAAGCGAAGAAGTCAGCCCAGTCATCCTCATTACTGTACGTCGCTAGAAAGGGACGGTTCCATCCACTTGCACGATACCACCAATCATTGGCTGGAGGCGTCAGCAGGCTCAGCTTGTCACAAAGCCACATCTACCCAAAAAGAGAGAAAACAAGTAAGGAGTCAGATAAAAGCCTGAACCGAGCGTTGAGCTAAAATGGATGAGAGAAATAGAAAAAGGAGAGCTGAGTGAGGTCCCTAACCTGCAGCAACAGCGGGCTACCACCAAAAACCCTTGTGCGACCGGCATGGACAACGTCTAACCCCATCAAGGTCTCGGCAAGAACCAAGGGTGCGACATCCTTGCGAGCCTCGATCTGAGAAGCGACACCCACCAATAGAGAACTGGGCTGACCAACGGACGGAACCAACAGGAAGGCCGCCAGGAGACAAATGCAACAAGCCATCATTCGATGTCCTTGATACTCAAAGTCTGTCAAGTCTCCAGGTGGACTGAATCTCTCGTACAGCTGCACGATGTTGATGGCATTGCCCCGAGTGAGAAACTCAGCGGTGTTCCCGCTGATTCCCAGCTTCACTTTCAGAATGTTCTTCATACTCTCCCTGAGCATTGGAACAATCGGCTCAGTGGAGTCATGACTTCCAAGGTAGGCATGGAACTCCTCGACGGTGGGGCACAGCTCTTGAGAACCAAAGCGAAAGACATGCACTTCGGAATCCCAAAAGCGTGTCGCGGCATGCAGCAAGACAGGACGGATTGCGACCTCTCGGAGATGCCGTAGGGCGTAGAGTCGGTGTCCTCAGAAGTTCAGCCAGTCGATGCCTTCGAGACTGTCTAACCAAGGTCGAAGCAAGGCTTGATTCAACAAGGCCATTAGTAGGATGGATTTTTGGAAGAAGAGTGATGGAATGAGGAGTGAAGGACTTGCCAGAGCATGACTCTGTATTTATAGAGGCCTGGGGAGCACAATGCCAACTCTCACCAGCCTTGAAACTCATCAAACTTAACATTTTCAAGAAAATTCAAACTTTGGAAATTCAAAAAGTGTTGGAAAGAGCCCAAGTCTTGCCTTGGGAAGTTGTTTCATCTGGGAAACAGGTTGTGCGAGGTTACAAGGCACCTTGGAAGTGTGCATGCAGAAGAAAACGACATGGGAATAGCTAGTGAGTGGCATTGGGAAGCAACAACTGATCTGCTATGACAGTAGTCCCGAGCGCTCGGGAGTGAAGACCCAAGCGCTCGAGACTACTCTCGAGCGCTCAGGAGTTCTGTTGTTTTCAGCAGGTTTTGGTTCTCAGCTGTTTAGCCTCAATTCGTCCCTGAAAGTGCATGCAACTCAGATCAGAAGACCCTCAACTTATTCTTAGGGGATACAGCGGCTTCTGTTATCTGTTTCCTTGTGTATTCGTCCATTTCTTTCAAAAATACGAAAGTTTCCAAGGTTTTCGTCCTGTGAATATGACAAATTCCACGTTAAGCGTATTTGATTGAGTCCAGCGATGCGTGTAAGTCATATTGTGCATTAGTGACTGTATGGCATGATCAAACGCGTGTTAACACTCTTAGTTCAAGTTTTCGTCGTTCAAGCGTCCCAAAATCATCATTTTCATGCGTAAGTGGGTGTCGACCTTTGTCAAGGGCATTTTCATAATTCTAGCAATACCCGCAGGTCACAATGCTCGGGGTCAATCGCTCAGTGGACGCAATTGCGATCAAAAGCCCTTAAATCTGAGTTTCATGGGCGATCGCTCAAGATTTGCTGTTATGTATCAATGTCAAGTTTTCGTTATTACTTTGAGAGTATCGGTTGAAATTCGCGTGCTCTTTACTTTTATTTCAAGCTAGGCAAGCATATTTCATAAAATACAATTCTTAAAGGAGGTGCGAATGAATGCAAAAGAGCGAAGTGCGAATTTTCATAAATAAAATACGGTATTTACAATGAGTAAGGAAGGAAGTACAAAAGCTGGGGCAAGCATGCGCCCAATCCTAACTACCGGGGCACGCAGACCCAAACAGAAATCAAGGCACGCAGGCCTGGAAGCTACAACTATGCTGGCACGCAGGCCCATGTACAAGAAAGCTAGCAAAACGCAAAGACTAAGACTTAGACACGACGAGTCCTCTTCTGCTGGTGGCCCTCGGACTCTGTGCTCTCACTCTCGTCACCGTCGTCGTCACTCTCGTCACCGTCGTCGCCACCGTCTGCGCTAGGAGAACCGGAAGCAGTCTCTGAGTCCGTCGACCCTAACGCACGCGACTCGGACGACTCCTCTGTCTCATACTCCTCCTCCGACTCCCCACGAGCGAGTCTCCGCTGGGACCCTGCCCTAGGAACAACCTCGAACTGTCTAGCCTCCGCAGCGGGCCGCGACACTCCCTGTGTCCCTCGTCCCCATGTGCTGGCGGAAGCTGGAGAGCTCGTGGTAGCCTGAGGTCGTGCCCTAGCCGAACATCGTGGCTGCACCTGCATATCATAAGCATGCATTCATTCTATGCATATTTCAAAATTCAGCTGATTTATTAAAAGTTCTATACCATGCATTGTCATACCTCTGGAACGACAGGAGAAACAGGCCTAGGGACAAGTCTGGTCGGCAAGACCCTCCCTCTCGCACAACCCTTCAGCAGGTGGCGCATTCCCACCATCAGCATGATGGCTGTCTCGGCCCATTCTCGCGGTACCTGTAATGTTCAAGTATCAGAACGTGCAAGCAATAATCATTCAGAACAATCAGTAGTATGAATTCATTTATACCTGAGCAGGAAGCCGCATAGGCGGCTGTGGAAGGCGTGGGACGTCTATCACCACCCGCGCCCCCGTAGAGTCTGTCGCCCCTACTGTCCACTCCAACGTCGGCAGCGTAGTCGAAGTCGAAGCCTCCGCTGTCTCCGACACCCCCGTGTCACCCTTTCCTCTGCCAGGCGGGCTGGCACCTCGACCGCCTGCAGGCTGCCTACCACCTCGACCTCTACCTCGTGCGGATCGTCCGCCACGACCCCGCACTCCAGCCTCACCTCTAGCACCAGGGCCTCGCCCTCCCTCAGCTACTCTCCGCTCCAACTCTGCCTCCACCCCCAGGCTCGTGGCCAAGTACTGGCCTACGTAAGCTGTGTAGTCCAGACCGCGCCGTAGGTGCCTCTCCAAGTCCGTATCCGGCACTGTGAACAGCTCCAGCTCCGCACGAGTGTACGTCTCGGTCCTCTGCACGCGTGGAGGGAGCAGCCCAGGTACTACGAACGCTGGAAGACCAAGCGACTGCCGGGTCACTCGATCCCCCAGGTACCACTGCCAACCCAATGGGCACTCCAGTAGCACCCTGCTCTGTGTCACCTCGCGACTCCTCGGAAGAAAGTCGGCCTCAACCCTCGACCACCTGTCCCAGTACACCTGCATGTCGAATTTCGAAACATCAGCAAAAGCATATGTCGAATACAGAAGAGAAAAGGAATAAAGGGAAATCATACCACGACTCCGGTCAAGCTGTCTAGCCAGCATCGGAAAGTCATCACCTCCCCTCTCCTCTCCTTCGTCCTCCTGTAAGCCTTGCTCCACGCGAGCCCGCAAGGAAGCAAACCAGGATCTCGGCAGGTGTTCTCAGGCGGGAACATCCCGAGAACCTCGTAAGCCCAGAGCTGCATACGGTCAAGTTCAAGTCAATTCAATTTCAAGCATCATTTCAAATCAATAAGCAGTCGATAGTAGTATCAAAGTAGTAATTTGAACCATACCTTGACGATACTCCAGTAGCCTCCCACTGTGTTGCCCACTCCGCGTGAGGCAGCTCCCAGGAAGCAGTAGAGGGTGCACAAGGCACCCCCTCCCCAGTCGAACCGTCCAGCGGTCCTCAAGTCAACCAAGCCTGCCATGTAGCTGAGGTGCACTCGCGACCACCTGGTTGGGTACAGAGAAGCCCCGAAAAGGTAGAGCAGGTACGCCCGGGCCATCCTCGCCGCCTCCTCGTCGTCTGCAGGCTCGTGGTCCCAGTACTCCACGAACTGCCCGTACGCCGCCATCCCTCCGCTGTGCCGTTGTAGACACCCCAATTTGGACTTTTCAAAATTCCTTGATTTGTGGCCCGGAGGCTCCCCGATGATGACTTTGGATTGAAACAAGCCTGGTACCGATCGGAACATTGCTCCTTGGAAGATTTGAAGAAGTATTAAAAATGGTAAAAAAAGGGCATTTTCAAGCGCTTAGGAGCAATCCCAAGCGCTCCAAACTGTTTCACAAAACCCCTGGCCTGGCTCTTTCTCGAGCGCTCGAGAGTGAGGTCCCAAGCGCTCGGGAGCAATCCCAAGCGCTCGAGACTTTTCTGTTGCCCAATGCATGGCTGTATCACCCACTCACCTTGCAAATCATCATTACAGCCACTTTCAGCCCGCCGATGGCTCATTCCACACTCAACCTCTGGTAGGAAGATCTTCAGGCCAAGGGTTTACCTATTAAAGAAATATTTTACCAAAACCATTTGATTTTCAAAAACCATTTGATGTTTTACTTATAAATATGGCTGGTTTTCAGCTAGAAGGGAGGACCACGAAATTTTCACTCTGCCAGAGCTCCCATCCTCTGCTCTCTCTCTCTCTCTCTAGCTCGAAACTAAAAACCTCCAAACTATCCTTCCAAACTTCAAAGGTTTTGCAAATTACCAAGGAAAAGAGCAAGAAATCCAGAATACCCTCTGATCTCTTGCACTCTCCTCTCTTCATCCACATTTCAAAACTACACCAAGGAGCAAGGTTCAAGGAAAAAGGTAGAACTCTTACCTTTGATCATAACTAAAGGGCTGTTCTTCCCTTCTGAGGGGGGTCTCTCAGCCTGACCCAGTCTTCAATACTGGGTGCGTGGTTGGGAGACCCTAGTGTAAAAACAAGAGCAATGGGGCACAAGAAAATATTTTCATAAAAACCCTTACTGGACGCACTCCCAAGCGCTCGAGAGTCTTCTGGAGCGCTCGGGACTGGTCCAGGTTTCATGCTTGCCCCTTTGTCACATGGCTGGTTGGGAATGAGGTGTAATATTAAAAGAATTGGTTTCATTCTGGCATGCATGCATAGAAAGCCACTTTCCCCAAAACAGAACCATTTTCTCACAAAGATGGCATGGGTGAACAAAGTTCCCTTTTGTTTAAAGTTAAAAGAATCAGTCATTTCAGAGAAATATAAAAACAAGGGCTTTTGCATGTCAAGATGGAACCACTTCTTGTTTGAGAGAAAGCTGACATGCAGCACACTCCCAAGCGCTCCGAACCATACCAGAGCGCTCGAGAGTGCATGCATGCCATTGCTCCCTATTTTCCCACTCTGCTGTGCCATCAGGTCTCTGCATGCATTAGTGTGGCCTGTTGCTCTTTTAAATTCATAGATTTAACTCTGTTAAGGCAGGGATGCATGATTTGAAAGATTGAAGGCTTAGCTCAGTCTTCCAAGTCCTCTGCTGAGCCAGTAGTGTACTTGATGTCATTTCAATTCCCAGTTTAGTATTGTATTCTGTCTGTGCTAACAAAGCTTGCAGGTTGATCAGAACTCCCAAGCGCTCGGGACTGTTCTCGAGCGCTCGAGAGGGAAGTCAGTAACAGATCCTCAGTTTCCGTAATCATGCATTTTGCTCATCTTCGTCTAATCATCCACTGCACAAACTGCACATGCATGCAATTCTTACCTGCTATAACTGTACATACTTGCTAAATGGTCTAATGAAACAAAATCCCTTTTGAAAAATCCACAAACGTTTAGTAGAGACCAATTTCAAATCGGGCGAGGGGGGTGCCGTAAAACCCTCCCCCCCTCGTAACATGGCTTCCGGACCCTTGAAACTGATCTCTGGTTTTCGATTTCAAATCAATCGGTTTTCCAAACGAAACGGTTTCTCGGGTGATATACCGCAAATCCGGGTGGCGACTCTTCAAATCAAACCAAAACGACTCTTCAAATGGCGTATTTCTCTTCAAAGCGGCACCAAGAACAAAACAAGAAGAGCGACCTTCGTATTTTTCTTCAGAGCGGGGAAAAATATAATTTCCGGGCATTGCAGCCCACAGCCGTGGGACCCGCCCGAGGAACCACCACAAAGCTGCTTCGTCCAGTACTAGGCTCGAGTCGTAGGGGATCGGCTCTCCTCCCACTCTCAGTCCCGTAATCGCTGCGAAGTCCAGCGGTGTCAGCGTCATCTCCCCGAACCGGAGGTGGAAGGTGTTGGTGGTATCCCACCACCTCTCAGTCAGCGCCGTAAGCACGGCGCGATCTACCCTCACCGCCGTCATCAACTGGATGAACGGCCCGAAACCCGCAGCCTCCACTAACTCCCGTACTCTCGCGGGCAGCCCCCTGAAGTACTTCAGCGAGCTGGCTGAGCCTTCGTGGCCGTAAACGTCCGTCGTGCGCTGTTTCAACAGAGTAAAGAAATAGCATTTCAATCAATTCAGCAATTTAATGATTCAAGTGTCGATTTTAAAGTTTCATGTCAAAAGTTTCAAATTGTCGAAATTTACCGTAGTCCAGCCCGTAGAGATGTGCGTGTCGCGGTCTCGGAGCAGTAGGTCCTCGGGGTAGTCAGCCCGAGCAGGGACGTAGCTAACCATCCCCACCGGCTCGAAGAAGTGAACCCATGGCGCGTAGGTCGCGATCGCAAACCTAGGACGCTCTCCTCCCAAATAGGCCTTCGCCTCGTCGACCGCGGTCACCCGTGCCTCGGCAGCCGCCTCCGGCTCCGGTCCCTCCATCTCCATCTCCATCTCCTCGACCTCATCCTCCTCAGCCCCGTGTCCTCCTGGGTCTAACGCCCCTGCGCCGCCCAGCAAAGCTCCTAGCAAGAGTGCCGCAGCCCGGTCCTCCGGAGTCTCAGCACCTCTCAGCACGGCCGCGACCCCCGAGTCGAGGCCGAGCGCCTCTAGTATATCCCGCGGCTCCGCAGAGTCTAGAAAGTCGCCCTCCTCAAAAGGAACGGGCTGTGAGGCCCCGATCCTGCTATCCTCCCTCCTCGGTAGTGCCGCTGTCGACCTCAAGGCAGGAGTGACCGTGACGCGACCACCCACCACCGTCTCCTCAACCCGTCCCTCGTCGCAGGCCTGGTCCGCGGCCGCGAATAACTCCTCCACGGTAGGAGTGGGAGGAGTGCCCGTGGCCCTACCTCCACTGCCCGTGGCACCACCTCGGATGCCCGTAGCATCTTCGCCACCGTCCGTCTGACCTCCACCAGCGTCGACCTCAGCCCTGACCTCGCCGGCTTTCCCAATCACTGTAGAACTTCTCCGGGCCTCCTCTGTCACCGTAGGGTCTTCTCCAGCACCACCCACTGCCACCGTGCTCTCACCGGTAACCCCCTCGTCGCTGGGCACAACTACACAGCCGCCAGCTTCGCCCATCACCGCCGCACCAGTTGCAGCCGCTGCCACGCCGTCGCCAGGCGTAGCAGCGGCCCCGCCGGCCTCTACCACCGTCGCCCTCTCCTCGGTGCTAGCCATCGCCCTTACTTCCTCTTCCTGTAACTTCTTTTTCCTCCTGATTCGGACTTCCTGGCACACAATCGCCCACCGGAAGATCGAGGAGATCTCGAGGTCTCTATATCGGTCTGTGTTTTCTTTTCTGGAGAGGTTAAGATAGTCGAGTGAGAGAGAGATAGTCGAGTGAGGGAGGGTAGTCGCCTGAGAAATCAAGAGCAGGAGGACAGTCGTACGTCGCCTGGTTCTCGAGCGCTCGAGTTTGGGGGTTTTGAACCCCAGACCTAGAAAAGGAAGATGAAGGAGTGGCGGGCCCCAGTCGCGGTCCAGAGCGCTCGACACCACTCCCGAGCGCTCGGGAGTGGTCCCAAGCGCTCCACTCTGTTTTAGGTCGCTGCGCCAAAATCTTCGGCCCCCTGTTTAATTCACTTTCTATCAGTTATTGCAATATTGATGCATTTTATTTTACAAAATCAATCTCAGTCCTAATTTTGGTTTGTATCATACGGAGCAATTGATCACGAACTTCTTTTGGTAATCCAAAATTGGTTCACGCTTGAAATTGATACTTTATGTCGAAATCGTCTAATCATTTCATTCGCAGAAGGTTTTACCATTGTGTTGTCCGCCAAAACAGAGCAACAGGTGGATTTGTCCCGAACCCTTGTAGTGTCCGCCAAACAGAGCAACAGGTGGATTCCCCATACGAGTATTTGCATTCACCTTGCTTGTCCGCCAAACAGAGTAACAGGTGGACTCTTCATGCATTTATCTTACCAATGTCTTATCAATGCTTTCTTTCTCGTGCATGCATTACACGTGTTTGCATTTGCCCCAAAGAACTACGCTGGTCTGATCCCTATAGAAAAGGGTACGTAGGCAGTCTGAAAAGACGCGACCTCACGCATCGAATGTTGGTGTTTACACTCGCATTTGTGTTTTGGATTAAGGGTTTGACTTGGCTCGAATTGGGCTGTCTCAATCTTTGGACGGCACTCGTATCCAGACATGATGCCGAGCGTCGCCCAAAGAGGGGCAACTGTAGACACCCCAATTTGGACTTGTCGAATTTCCTTAATTTGTGGCCCAGAGGCTCCCCGATGATGATTTTGGATTGAAACAAGCCTCACGCCGATCGAAACTTGGCTCCTTGAAAGATTTGAAAAGGGAATAAAATGGTCAAAAATCATTTCCAAGCGCTTGGGAGCAGTCCCAAGCGCTCCAAAACATTTTTCAAAAAAACACTGGCTAGGATTACTCTCGAGCGCTCGAGAGTGAGGTCCCAAGCGCTCGAGACCACTCCCGAGCGCTCGAGACTGACGTGTTGCCCTATGGATGATGAGATCTCCCACTATCCATGCAGGCTATCATTGCATTCAGCTGGTCTTGGGCCTTCTCCGATTTCCACTCAACCTCAGTCATAGAGCTCTAGGCCAGAAGATTTCCCTCCATTTTAAAATGTTTTATTCAAATCTATTTAATTTCAAAACTATAGGTTATTTTAGCCTATAAATGAGAAGGGCTGGTTTCAGGGGCAGGGGCTGCGAAATTTCCTCTCTCTAGGAACCTCCCCCTTTCTCTGTTCTCTCTCTCTTGTTCAAAGCAAGAACTTCCCAAACTCAAACTCCAACTTTAAAACCTCAAAAGCTTTCAAAAGATCATCAAGGAAAATGCAGGAAATCCAGAACACTCCCAGCTTCTGATTTTTTGTATTCTCCTTTCTCCATCCACTTTTCAAAAGCCAGTCAAGGAGCAAAGTGTCAAGCAAAAGGTAGAAAACCTTTCTACTTTGATATCAAAGCAAAGAGGCTGTTCTTCCCTTCTGAGGGGGGTCTCTCAACCTGACCTAGTCTTCAATACTGGGTGCATGGTTGGGAGACCTTGGTGTAAAAGCAAGAGCAAAGGGTGCACAAAAAAAAATGTTTTCTTAAAACCCTTACTGGAAACACTCTCGAGCGCTCGAGAGTGCTCCCGAGCGCTCGGGACTGTTTCCAGTCCCATGCATGGCATTTTGGTAAGCAATAGGTTGGGGTTAAGGTGTACTCTCAAATAAAATGGTGTTACTCTAGCATGCATGCACAGAAAATCAGTTATCCTGAGACAGAAACACCTCTCGCAAGTTTTTCGTAAAACCAAAGATTTCCAAGCTTGAAAGACTATTTTGTCTTCTGAAAGATCAAAGTAGGGGTTTTTGCATGCTAAGAGTATCATTATCCGTTTGAGAGAGAGTTGACATGCAGTTCATTCCCAAGCGCTCGAGACCATTCCCGAGCGCTCGGGAGTTTGTGCAGGCCATTGCATTCCATTTTCCAGTTTGTTGCACTTTCTGACTTCCTGCATGCATGAATGTATTCTCTTTCTCTCTTCAAAGTTGTAGATTTAATTGTGCAATGGCTGGGAAGCATGGCTTGAGAGCTTGAGGCCCTATCTCAGTCTATCAAAGTCCTTTGCTGAGCCTTTAACATGTTTGAAATTACTTCAGTTTATTATTATTAGTATTATTTACTGTTTGGACTAACAAAGCTTGCAGGTTGGGTATCAGAACTCCCAAGCGCTCGGGACCACTCCCGAGCGCTCGAGAGTGAAGTCAGTGACAGATCCTCAGTTTCTGTGATCATGCATTTTATTCACTCACCATTTTATCGTCCATTGTACAGTTGCACATGCATGCACCTTTTTATGTGTTATAACTGCGGATACATGCTAGTTGGTTTTAGTGAAACAAAATCCCTTTGAAAATCCCACAAATGTTTAGTAGAGACCGATTTCGTATCGGGCGAGGGGGGTGCCGTAAAACCCTTCCCCCCTCGTAACGTGGCTTCCGGACCCTCAAAATGATCTCTGGTTTTCAATTCAAATCAATCATTTTCGAAACAAAACGGTTTCTCGGGTGATATACCATAAATCCGGGTGGCGACTCTTCAAATCAAACTATTTTATCCAAAACGGCACGAGGCGCGCGATTTTCCAAAAATGGGCTGCCCCGATCTCACAACCCGGGGCTGTGGTAGGCCACACAGATTGACGCCGGCTTCCTCATGGTCTCTCAGTATCCCACATGGGTCGCCAACATTGTCCCTGCTCCTAAGAAAAATGGCCAAATTCGAGTTTGCGTTGATTTTCGGGACTTGAATAAAGCGAGCCCCAAAGACGATTTTCCCTTGCCACACATCGATGTGCTTGTGGACAATACTGCGGGGCACGCTTTGCTCTCGTTCATGGATGGCTTCTCTGGCTACAACCAAATTCTCATGGCGCCCGAGGACCGCGAGAATACCACGTTCATCACCGAATGGGGGACTTATTGCTATCTGGTCATGCCTTTCGGCTTGAAGAACGCCGGGCCCACTTATCAGCGAGCTACTACCACCATCCTACACGATATGATGCACAAAGAAGTCGAGGTCTACGTCGATGACATGATCGCCAAATCCAAAACTCGAGAAGGTCATGTTCCTTTGCTTAGGAAATTCTTCGAGAGATTACGAAAGTTTCGTATGCGTCTAAACCCTCAGAAATGCACCTTTGGGGTTACCGCTGGTAAGATGCTTGGTTTCATGATCACTTCCCGTGGAATTAAGGTCGACCCGTCGAAAATCAAAGCAGTCCTTGATATGAAGCCCCCAGATTCGGAAAAGGGGGTGCGGAGCTTTTTGGGAAAGGTACAGTTCATCAGCAGATTCATCGCCAAGTTGACCCTAACTTGCGAGCCGATGTTTCGTCTATTAAAGAAGAATACTCCGTTTGTCTGGACAGACAAGTGCCAAGCCGCTTTCACCTCCATTCAAACCTACCTGCAGAACCCTCCGGTTTTAATGCCACCAGTGCCGGGGAAACCTTTGATACTTTACTTGTCTGTAAATCCTTCGTCTATGGGGTGTTTGCTAGCTCAAGAGGGGGAAAAGGGAGTCGAAAAAGCCATTTACTACCTAAGTAAGAAGATGGTTGGTGCTGAAGAACGCTACACCGCTCTCGAAAAGACGTGTTGGGCCCTTGTTTGGGCATCCAAGAAATTAAGACACTGCATGCTGGCTTACCCAGTGAAGTTGATTTCTCGAATGGATCCTCTTAAGTATCTGTTTGAGAAGCCTACGCTTACTGGTAAGCTAGCGCGTTGGTTGCTTTTGCTCGCAGAGTTTGACCTCGAATATGTCACTAGGAAATCTGTCAAAGGGCGCGCGGTCGCCGAATTTCTGGCTGATCATCCTGTCGATGGGCCAGAGGACTCGGATTTTGTATTTCCGGATGAAGGAGTGATGGCGGTTGTCGAAGACACCTGGACTCTTTATTTTGATGGGGCAGCCAATCAGAAGGGATACGGGATTGGGGTTTTGCTTATAACCCCTGATGGTGCTCATATTCCGCTCGCGTTCAAACTCAATTTCGATGTCACGAACAACCAAGCTGAATATGAGGCCTGCATTGTTGGCATGGAAGCCGCTCTTACGCTTGGTGTGGAAAAACTCGAAGTCATTGGTGATTCCAACCTTGTCGTTTCTCAGGCTAACGGGGACTGGAAAGTTCGAGAGGACAGGTTAAAGCCTTATCACCAAGACCTGGAGGACCTCATTCCTCGTTTCAACAAAGTCACGTTCACGCACATCCCTCGGATGAAGAACCAGTTCGCTGATGCTCTAGCAACTCTGGCTTCCATGATCGAGCTTCCGATTGGTATCACGCTTCGTCCTATTCTAATTGAACAGCGGGACTTGCCTGCTTATCAGTACGTCAACGCCGTCAATGATGTCGATGATGGTCTACCCTGGTATCATGATATCTGGAACTTCGTCGAAAGTGGTCAGTTTCCGGCCGACGCCACTAAGAAGGATCGAGCGGCACTACGAAGAATGGCCGCTCAATACATTATCTGTGGCGGGAGACTGTATCGGAGATCTCACTGCGGAATGCATAAGCTCTGTGTCAACGGCGCTGAAGCCACCAAAATCATGGAGGAAACTCACGAGGGAGTTTGTGGCCCTCACATGAGCGGGGTCATGCTCGCCAGGAAAATCCTACGACACGGTTACTTTTGGTCTACCATGGAATCTCAGTGTGTGGATCATGTGCGCCGCTGCCATAGGTGTCAAATCGATGCCAATCTCATGCATGTCCCTCCTTCTAAACTGTTTGGCATGACATCGCCTTGGCCCTTTTCTGTTTGGGGTATCGACGTTATCGGCATGATCAGGCCTTCTGCTTCGAACGGGCATCGGTTCATTTTGGTGGCAATAGATTACTTCACCAAGTGGGTCGAAGCTGAATCTTACAAGATCCTGACGGCGGTTCAGGTTGCTCAGTTCATCCGAAAGAACATCATCTATCGGTATGGGGTTCCATAGGCATTTGTGTCTGATAATGGGGTCCATTTCAAAGGCAGGGTGTTAGAGCTTTTCGAGGAATTCCAGATCCAGGTTCATCACTCAACGGTCTATCGCCCTCAAACGAACGGGGCGGTTGAGGCGGCCAACAAGAACATCGAGACTATCATCAAAAAGTCCGCAGAGTCCGCTAGGGACTGGCACGAGCAGTTGCCTCTAGCTCTTTGGGGGTACCGCACGTCAATTCGAACATCAACAGGGGCAACCCCTTTTTCCCTGGTCTATGGGATGGAAGCTGTCCTTCCCATCGAGCTTGAAGTACCAACTTTGAGGA
This sequence comes from Rhododendron henanense subsp. lingbaoense, assembly GCA_020567845.1. NCBI lineage: Eukaryota > Viridiplantae > Streptophyta > Magnoliopsida > Ericales > Ericaceae > Rhododendron > Rhododendron henanense. The sequence continues at coordinate 30,665,316 of CM036313.1, read as the reverse complement.
TCATGGCTGAATGTGAACTCGCGGAGTCCGAATGGCTTAGCGGGAGGTTTGTCGAGCTCATGCTTTTTGATGAGAGGAGGCTCCGTGCCTTGTATCATGTTCAGGGGTATCAGCGCAGAATTGCTCGGGCATTCAACAAGAAAGTGAAGTCTCGTGACTTGGCTGAAGGGGATATGGTCACAAAGGAAATCCGGGCTCCCATCTTCGATCTACGAGGTAAGTTCCGCCCGAAACGCGCAGGACCTTACATTATCAAGACCATCCTCTCAGGTGGGGCGGCTCAGCTCATTGATCTGGACGGCAACGAGTTCAACACTCTGGTCAACCTGGATCAACTTAAACGATACTACCCTTGAGAGAAGCTCGTTGGGCCAAAAACCACAAGGGTGGGCGGTCCCAAGCAAAAATTAGAGCAAGCCTGCTAGACTAAAAACCCAAGGGGGCAGTTTAGGCAAAAATAAATAGGCATTCAATCAAAGCTCGCTAGACTGGAAACCCGCAAGGGCAGTCCTAGGCAAAAATTAGAGCGCAAAAGGGGAGCCAAAATACACGAGCGAACCTTAGCCTGAACTACGTCTTGACCTGATTCCCTAGCTTGGGATACGTAGGCAGTCTCTCTGTGAGATTCGGTCACAATCAATCAACTCGATCCAAGGTTTTTATTCCAGGGTATGCCTCGACACTCAAACGGCGTGGCATTCAACACTTGGACCAAAAAGGGGAAAATTCTTAATCTTTCACCTTTATTCAAAACTATTATTTCTATTACATATGCTGAGTAGAGCCCTAAGAAAAACAGTAAAGCATCAAAAACAGAACGAAATGCTAAGAGGCCCTCACGGGCTCACAGTTTATTCTAGATTATTGGAGTTGAGTCAGGAGTCAGTCTGTGTTTTGTCTCCTTGCAACCTCTTCTCTTAACCATGCTACATAGCGGCGTTTGAGTTTTGTGCTGAAATCGTCTTCCACTCCTCCGAGTTCTCTCAAACCCCAGTTGTGCTCATACCCTGCTAGATGTTGGGCTGTAAATGCTGGAATCTGGAAATCTTCTATCCCAGCTCGATGAAGGCCTTGGCTCATGCCTAACTGCCGCAGGATACGACCTGGAATGTAAAACGTGAAACTGGATAGCCCAGCAATCACCATTCTCTCGAAACCTGCAGAGTGCAGAGCCATATCCGGGATGTTCAGGGCTCCATGCCGCCAGACGATCTCGCGCGGAGACATCTCTCTCATGAAGGTGTACCACTCCTCCTCAGACATCTCCGGGTACAGCATTCCCCTTTGGTGCATTCGCCCGGGCAGACGGGGCCAGTTCGCTCCAGGAGCCGAGATTAGTCCGAGTTTATCACACAGCCACAACTGCATGAGCGAAAAGACAAGTAAGGAGCCACATAAGCCCGAGCGAAAGAAAACAAGTAAGGAGCTACTATATAGCCTTAGCCGAGAGTTGAGGTAAAAGCAGACTGTGTGAAAGCCGGAAAAAGGTGAGCTGAGTGAGATTTTACCTGCAACAGGAGTGGACTGCCACCAAACGTATTTGTTTGACCGGTGGCAACCAAATCCAAACCAACGAGTGTTTCAGCAAGCACCATGGGGACTACGTTCTTTTGAACACCCATCTGTGCAGCCACATCCACCAGTGAGGGGTCGGGCCGTCCATACGGAGACACCAACAAATACGCGGCCAATATGCCAATTGACATGGCAAATCGACGTCGAGCCTGCAAAACAGTATCCGCTGGGTCGCCGTCAGGCCCGTACCATTCCATTAGGCGCACGACGTTTATCTGTCCGCCGATCAGCAGGCCTTCCGCCGCACCCCTGGAAATGTTCAGACAGGTTTTCAACAGCTTTGACATGCTTTGCCTGTAAGGTGGCACGACAATCACGCTCGAAGCAAAGCCTTGGAGATATGCCTGAAATTCCTCTATGGTCGGGCAGAGCTCGTCGTCCCCGAATCGGAACACATGGACGTCCCGGTCCCAAAACTGCAGGGCTGCTCTCAGAATTTTGGGGCGGAGCCTTACACTTTTTAAGAAGCGAAAGGCGGCCAACCCGTGAGAATGGAAGCATAGCCAATCGCTCGCGACAAATTCTTCGAGCCACGGGCTGATTAAGGTGGGGAGATGATTTGCCATTTGGGGAACAGTGCCTGAAAATTTTCCACGGAAGGCACACCCTTCATTCAGGGAGTTACTCCTCTTTATAGGCCAAGTAAGGAGGTAATGCCTTTCCTTTGAATGATGTGTCCATGCAAGGTGTCCCTCCACTTACTAAAGATCAAGGGAACACCTCTGGGAGGAGCCAGGAACCTCTGCACGTCCAGACCTGCTGACAAAGTCTGCCACCTTTTTCTGTCCGAATGAGTTAAGGCTGGCCACTGTAACAGGAGTTTTCCATCGCGCGATGGTCATGAAGTGTCGCGCGACGGTTTGCACTCGCGCGATTGTTTTGTTTACTCGCGCGAGGGTTAAGCGTAGATTCGGCACAGTAAGGCAGGCTACTGTCTTTTGGGGTTATTTTCCGGATTTTGACTTGGGCCAGATTTTGAAATTCTGATGCTTTCAGTAGATCGTTATGGGTGATTATGACTACGTCGAAGCATTGTTTGTTCAAATTACACGTGCAGTGACGAGTTCGGTCCCTCGAATGAATAACGGCCGGATAATTCAAAGTTGTTATTTAGCCGGTCAAGCCGGGCAAAGTGTCATACGGTTTACAAAGCGAGTATTGAAAAGCGGAGCCAGAAGCTCAGCCTAATGGTTTTACTAATTACAACTCGTTTTCCCACGGGATTCAGAAATATCCCCTCAGTCTTGCTTCGACTTCAACGCGAAGCCACCTTATGTAACGACTTCCAGCCACGTCCTAAACTCTGGGATTGGTTCCTTCAATGTCCTATCGCCCCAGTTGTCTCTATAGCAGCGCAAGTCCCATGAGGTGAATACGGGGAGGTCGAAGTCTTCCGCTCCGTATTGCTTGTATCCTTGGCTTCTTCCGAGCTGTCGGAGTGTACGCCCCGGGACGTAAAATGTGAAGCTCGATAGACCAGCGATTATCACTCTTTTGTATCCCGCTGAATTGAGCGTCATTTCCGGAAGATTTAACCAGAGACACCTCCAAACTATGTCCTCAGAGTGCAGATCATTTAGAAAGGCGAACCATATGTCCACCGTCAAGTCGGGAAATATCATCGGCCTCTCGACTAAAAGCCTGGGGAAGCCTTCAAAGCCAGCCTGCGGCTCTTCTAAAACTCCCACTTTGTCCGCTAGCCAGAGCTGCATGAGGACAGAGGACAGGTCAGAAATCAAATACAGCCTAAGTGTTTGGGTTGAAGCTGAGAATGCAAGAAAGTATGTCAAATAGGAATCTACCTGGAGCAGGATAGGACATCCACTGAAGGAATCGGCTTGCTCGAGTTTCAACATATCTAAGCCCAGGAGCGTTTCCGCTAAAACCACGGGCATGATGTTTTTCCCGTTATCCATTTGCAAGGCGATGCTCACCAATTTGGGACTTACCCCTCCATCGATAGGAACCAACATGTACGCAGCCAGTGCGCATATGGACAAAACGAAGCGTCTATGAGCTTCCCCAACATAGTCTCCCAGGCCACCCTCGGGGCCATACAGTTCAATTAGGCGAAGGATGTTGAGCTCGCCGTTCTGAATGATGCTGGCTGTCAGTGCCTCGGGAATATTGAGTTCTGCCCGTAGGATTTGCTCCATGTCTTCATCAACGGGTGGCACCGCCGGAACATCTAGGTTGGCGAACCCTGGCGCGTATGCCTGGAATTCTTCTATTGTAGGGCACATCTCGTCTTGACGGAACCGGAAGACGTGCACAATGGGGTCCCAGAAAGGCAATGCGGCTTGGAGGAGCTCGACGCACGGTCGAGCAAATCGGAGATCCCGAATCGAGGATAAACAGCGAGACCGGGGGCTCGCCCAATTTATGGTTTCGTCTCTCATTAGCCAAGGATCAAGGGCTTCCATTAGTGAATCTCCCATTTTAGATAAGGTGGAGGGGTGTACACTTCATTATGTCTTAAAACCCTTCTTCAAATAGCCAAGGGGTTGGTGAGATCAAGGCTTAGGTGTCCTACCACCTTGCATGAAAGAACAGCCTTCCTTCTGCAAACCCAGAATAACTTTCAAGACGTGGAACAATGAACAGGTCCATGGCAATAATTTGGTCAGACAAAGGCAGCTTAGCAGGGATTGACCATCACGCGACACTCTCAAAGCATCGCGCGACAGAGGTTACTCGCGCGACACATCCAAACCATCGCGCAATGGTTGATCTGCAGCTTTGACAGATTCCCAACAGCCACTGTCCATTTTGGTCGTTTTTCATTCCAAAGGTCAGTTAGTACTTTTGATGGTTCCAGCAAGGCATTATGAGCATATGTGACTGTGTCCAAGCATCGGATTCGAAACGTCGTGTTCAACAAAGATTTTTGACCCTCGAAGGCCCGTTTCAAGTTCTAATCGAGGTTTCGGGAGGTCGAAACTCGCCATGGAGGCTCTAGCCCAATTCGGTCATGCCATACAGGTCGCTTGGACCTTAAGTGACTGTGTGGAGGGGTCGGTTTCAGTCCGGGACATAATCGAGTCTTTCTTGGGCATTTTATGCCATTTTGCGTCGTTTTGTGCGTTTTTCGGTATAAGTCTTTTCTGGGGATGTTTTGTTTAGTTCCGTTGATTGGTACAGGTCATGCTGACTATCATCGACCTATCTGGAGTGTCAGTTTTGTCTTTAACAGAATATTGTGAGTTTTGGCGTATCAATGCTCAAAATTTCGTTATTTCTCGTATCCTCGTATCCTGGCCGTATCCTAGGGTACTTTTCCTATTTCTTTCAGAGCTAGGCCAGTTTTTACACTCATGTGTGTCTGTGAGTGGTCTCGATGTGTTGTCAATGCAAGTTCGGTATTAGTGGCGGGTTTTACTTTCTCTTATTCGTAACGAGAAACAATAAACTTGAAAAATGCAAATTTCTGTAAACAACCATGATCTATCCATATCAGCTGCTATATCAACGGCACTTCGGCCAATCAAAAATGCCAAGTCAAGTCAGGGCACATGCGCCCGCTAGTCAAAAGGCACGCAGGCCCTCAAAGTATTTGTCAAAAGCTATCTACTTGGGCACGCAGGCCCAGAATCAAAAGCGAAAGCAGTATGTGAAAGGGTAAACGGAGCCTTTGTCGTCGCCCTCTACACACTCAAAGCTCGTCACCGCTATCCGCACCATCCCGTAGCTCCTGGGGATCGTCTCTGTACCCCGGATCATCGATTGAGTCGTCGGAGCCACTGCTAGTGGACGAGTGCTCCTCGTCCTCTCCTTCCTCCTCATCCTCTGCCTCCTCTGCGTCCTCTTCTTCCTCGTCCTCGGAGTTTGGACCCAAGACCAGCTGCTTCCGGCGGCTCGGCTCCTCCAGTGTCGGCTTCTCGCGCTTTTTGAGTTGGTACCGAAGCTCAGCTTGCCTCGCGGCTCGTCTGTCTTCCTCCTCGCGTGCACGCGCCGTCTGTAAGCCCCTCGTCTGTCGCCGCGTAGTAGTGGCCGGAGGTGTGGGTTTCTGTGCCGCCACCTTCTTCGGTGGCGGATCTCGCGCACTCTTCCTCCTAGGGTTCATCTTCCCCTGCACCTGCATTGTCATTTCATTTCAAAGCATGAGTATCTATTGTGCATATTGTATTTCTGTATTGAAAAACAGGTACAGTCTATCAAGCTATCAAAGCAGGAATGTATCGAAAGCAGAAATGTATCGAAAGCAGGAATGTATCGTTTTTCATACCTGGGTCCTCTGAACAACGGCTGGCTGAGTCGGCTGTGGTGTCGGCACTTGGTACTGCAACTCCAATGGCATGCCGCTCGCCGCCCTTCTCACCACATTCTCCAACGCCAGCATGCGTCGAATGGCCTCGTTCACCCACTCAGTTGGCACCTGCATGCAATTCAAGTTCATCAGGCTATTCAGCAGATAATTCAAGTATTTGGAATTCAAAAGCAATATTGGAAGCTAGGTCTTACCGAAACAGTCACAGGAGCGGGCTCCGCTCTCGCGGGCACTAACTGTAACTCTGCAGGATTCCCCTGGCTATCAACCACGGGAATCCTCCAAAGCAGCGCAGGAAGTCCACCAACTGCCGGTCCGCTCGGGGCTCGCCTTGCCCGGCTCTCACCTCGCTCCGTCCCTCTCCAGCTGCTCGCCTCTCCTCAGCAGCCCCTGCAACCTAGCCCCTCACCTCTCTCAGGCTGCGGACCCCCAGTGGACCCGCCAGGAAGTCTCTCTGGTAGACTGCATAGTCCCTACCAGGACGCAGGTAGCGTGCCAGGTCAGTATCCGGCCTCGTATACCTCTCCAGCTCAGCCCGTGTGTGAAGCTCGAGGTGGGAGCGGCCCTGGCACCCAGAACTCAAGGTAGCCAAGCAACTGGAGCGTCACTCGATCCCCCAAGTACCACTGCCAACCAAAGGCCGACTCCAGTAGCACCCTGCTGGCTGTAACAACCCTACTCCGGGCCAAGTACTCTGGCTCTGGTCCCGCTCTCCTCCAGGGATCCCAATTGACCTGCAAGTCAAGGCAAACAAGCAATGCGAACAATTGATCAGCGACAGCATTAAAGCAAGGAAATGGACACATGTCTGATGCCTATGATTACGTGTTCATACCTGTGAGGCCCTCAGCTCGTCCAAGTACAGTCTGAAGGCGTTGAGCTCACCTCTCCCTTCCTTCTTCCCCGTGCTTGCCTTGCTCCACTTCAGCGCGCGAGGGAGAGTGCTCAGGTCTGGATGCTTGCACTCTGGCGGATACATCCGCAAAACCTCGTAGACCCAAAGCTGCAATGTTTAGACAAGTTCAAGCATTAGTCAAGGCATACCGTATTTGAAATCGAAACATTCAAGCAGACTAAACAATGGACGAGCATAATCAAATCATGCTTAAATAAAGGGTTAGAATCGTACCTCCCAGACCCTCCAGTAGCCAGCCGTGCTCTTACCCGTCCTCGACGAGTGGCCAAAGAAGTGATAGGCTGTCCCAAGAGCAGCTCCACCCCAGTCGAAGCGCGAGGCCGTCCTCAAGTCCCTCAACGCTGGCAAGTAAGAAAGGTGGACTTTACTTTGCCTGTTTGGGTACAGAGTGGCACCAAACAGGTATAACAGAAACGCCCGGGCCATCTGCTCCGCCTCCCGGTCACTCGTCACCTCCTTCTTCAAGTAGTCCTTGAATTGGTCGTACCTCGCCATCCCCTCCTCTATCCTGGGCGCCTTACCCAGAAACCACTCCAGAGCGGCCCGATCCTCCTGGATCCCCGAGTCGAACGGGATGGGCTCACCTCCAACCCTCAGCCCCGTGATCGCTGCGAAGTCTGCAGGTGTCACTGTCATCTCCCCAGGAGGTAGGTGGAAGGTATTGGTGGTATCCCTCCACCTCTCAGCAAGTGCAACAAGGACGGCATGGTCAATCCTCGCCGGGGTCAAAGTCCGCACAAACTCCCCGAAGCCTGCCTCGTCCACCAGCTGCCTCACTCTCTCCGGCAGCCCCTCGTACAGCTGCAAGGACATGCAAGCGCCCCCGAAGCCGCGGATATCCCTCTGTCCTGCTCCAGCCTGTTTCAAACACAAAGACAAGCAGCAAAAGGGTTCGTCAGTATACAGGAAGTTCATTTTCAAGTTCTAGGTAATCAATGAAGCCTAGGACATATATTCAGCTTCAGTTCTATGCCACGGCTCGACTTGGGAGTTTGGTGTGTTGTTCTAGATTCCCGTGCATACGGAGTTTTCATTTTCAAGTTCTAGGTAATCAATGAAGCCTGCAACGGATGGTTGGTTCAAGTTATTACATATTGGGCCTACGTTACAGAAGTACGTGGTTTTAGCATGCTTTGGCTCGCGAGTTATCTGTGCAATTCTAAGTTCAAGTACGAATCGAATGTGAACTATCAAAGCAAGAACATCAAAATCAAGTTACAAAGGGTGTTTTCTGGGAATATACCTCCATCCACGTCGCTGCAATGTGGGCCCGGGGATCTCTCAACACCAACTCGTCGTCGTAGTCTCTCTGCGACGGTACGCGGGCCGCAATGCCCGACGGCACAAAAAGGTGCGGCGTAGGAAGCACGTATGCCTCTGCTGAAAAGCCTGGCCGACTCGTATTCTTCGCCTCTGTCACGGCTGTAGCCCTAGGCCCTTGTGCCTCGACTCTGGCCCTCTCCTCGGCCTTTGCATCTCTCAAGAGCTCCTCTCTCTCCTGTCTCTCTCTCTCGGCCCTCTCTGCGGCCTCTGAAGCCTCAATGGCCCGGGCACGATCCTCTCTGGCCTTTAGGACCAACTCCCCAATCAGGGGGTTGTCCTCCAGAAGCTTTGCCACTGCCTCATCTATCAAGAACTCGGCAACGTCGTGCTTTGTAATCGGCCTATGACTCGACGACGTCACCGCGGGCCGAAACAAAATGTCCTCCTCTCGGACCTCAACCGGAGTCTCTGTGACCTCCGCCTCTGCGTCTACAACATTCTTGCCCTTCGCCGAATCCCTCGGCGGGGACCCGGTCGGTTCAATATCATCATCTCCAGCCCCACTACTACTGCCTCTTCCAGCATCAACCCTCGCGCGAGGCTCCTCCTCTGTCACGCGAGGGTGCTCTCCAGCACCAACATCTCCGACGTCCCCTGGACCCACTCCGGCCACTACTGACCTTTCTACGGCCATGCTAGGGTCCAGCCGCTCAACACAGGGGCCCACGGCCCCTGTATCAACCATCGCGCGAGCCTCTGGCTCTGTCGCGCGATGGATCTCGCCATCACCAGATGTCTGCTCATGGCTCTGTTCTTCGTCGTCGCCGCCTACCGCCGCTGCACCAGCGTCTGTACCAACCTCCGCCGCCGTCTGATCGACCGTTTCAAGACCCGTGGGGCCGCCTCGGTCCTCCGACTGATCAACTACCTCTCCCCCGCCACCTTCGTCACCACGGTCTGCCATGGAAGTGATGGGAGTGCGTGGGTGTGTTGGTTTTGTGGAGAAATCGAAAGTATGAAGAGAGGATTGAGAGGGTTTCGAGAGATGGGAGGAGTTCCGAGATTTTGAAACTGCTTTGTACAGTTTCTGTAACGTCCCGCGGATTTTAAACGTTTGGAACGGATCTGGGCCGGGTCTGGGCCTGTTCAGATCCAAGCCCTGACCCGAGACCCTCGCGCGATGGTTAACAAGTGTCGCGCGACACTTCACTTTGGGCCTCAGGCCCAATCCAAATTCTAAGTCCGGCCCAATCTCAATTGCCTCTCCGTGGGGGTCCATGACTTTTTGATATGTTGTACAATAAATTTGAGGGTCATTTTGAAAGTTTTGTCTTCAAACCCAAAGATTTTTGTATCCCCAGCAGTGGTCCGCCCGCAATCAATGACGATCCATCCGTCCGATCAATCAATCAGCGACGATCTATCCGTCCAATTTCAATTAACGACGATCTATCCGTCCGATCAATCAATCAGCGACGATCCATCCGTCCAATTTCGAATCAACGACGATCCATCCGTCCGATCATCAAATCAGCGACGATCTATCCGTCCGACCCTCAATCAGCGACGATCCATCCATCCAATTTCGAATCAGCGACGATCCATCCGTCTGATCAATCAGCGACGATCTATCCGTCCGATCATCAACCAGCAACGATCTATCCGTCCGATCAACCAGCGACGATCTATCCGTCCGATCATCAACCAGCGACGATCTATCCGTCCGATCAATCAATCAGCGACGATCTATCCGTCCGATCAATCAATCAGCGACGATCTATCCGTCCGATTATCAATCAGCGACGATCCATCCGACCAATTATCAAACGGCGACGATCCATCCGTCCAATTTCAAATCAACGACGATCCATCCGTCCAATTTTCAAAGCCCCCTTGGTGCACGGTATTTTTATATACTTGTCTGCATTTTCCATTTAATCGGCTTTTGGGCGAATTTGGTGGGTGTCTAGAAATCTTTGACGTTACCCGTACCAGTCAATGGTGCTCCGCGTGCCGTCAAAGAGGGACTACTGTAGACACTCCAATCTGGATCTCCCAATCATTTTACTTTGTTTTATGGTTTTCTTGTTTTCCCGATGATGAAATCGGATCAAACGAGCTTGGATTGGGAATGGATTAAGCTTGGAATGCTTAGAACCCTGCTTGAACCTTTTGAACCTTTCAGAACCTTCAGTCAAACCCTAGAGCCAGAGTTGACCCTCGCGCGAGCCTTTGTGTCCCTCGTGCGACACTCAGCTTGCCAGGTGTAGTCAAAGTCAAACTGCTGACTTTTGACCCTCGCGCGACACTTCCAAACCCTCGCGCGATGGTTCTCTCCTGTCCCTATCACATAATCCAGCTGGATTTGTGATGATTGTTTGGCACATGGGTCCCCATGGGCTGGAACCCCGTTTTCCTCAGCTGAACAGAGTTCTGGCAGGTTGTAACCCATACAATCCCCCAACCAACCACCCACCTTGTTGGCTAGCTTCACAACCAAGTTGTGACCAGCCTTGTTGGCTGGCCCCAAGGCCATGTTTGGCCATTTTCTAGCCCTTGCACTCCCCCTATAAATACCCCCCTTCATCTTCCATGTTAAGGGTTCCAAGAATTTGATTAAGAAGTTGAACCATTATTTTACAAGGCAAACAATAGCTAGCACAAAGTTACTAACCTAAACCCCATTCTAATCTTCCATACTTAGTGTTTCAATGTACACTTAGTTACAAGGCCACACCAATCAATCCAATCCATTCCCAAACCCTTTCCAAGCAAAGGTATAACTTTTAACCTGTTTCTGTTTTGATCCCTGAGGGGGGCTGACAGGGCCAAGGCTGGTAATTAATACCATGTCCTGGCCCTAAAGCCAGCAGAGTTACAAGAATTCGTGGCAGTTGCACCCTCGCGCGATGGTCCACCATACTCGCGTGACATTTGTGTCAGCAAGAGAATGGACCTCGTGGGGAAGGGAGGCTAGCCCTTTTCTGTTTTGCAATATATTCATGCCTGTTGTACTTCATTTTGATTTTTAGATCACTGTTATGCATGCAAAACAAAATACAGTAGATAGTTTATTTACTCTAAATAGTTTGGAATGCCCTTTGGATCCCCTGAATCTGTCTCAGGACCCAAAGCATGCAAAGCAATTCCTGGAAGTCCAGTCAGGAATGTCGCGCGAGACTCGCTCTCTGTCGCGCGATAGTTCTGTGATTTCCATGAATAGCCCTTGCATGGGCAACTAGGCCTTTGGCCTCTGTTTTAATACCCCCTCTGTTTAGGGGTTGTGTTTCATTTCATTTGGCTCCTTTTGAAGCAATCTGTAATAATTAGTATCTTTACAGTTCCATATAAACTGCTTGGTTTGCTTCCTGGGTGTGCACTGGTCCTTCCAGAGCCCAGAAGGGGATGAAATTAGACTGTGGTGAGATCTCAACACTCGCGCGAGGGTTCCTGTGTCTCGCGCGATGGTTCACTTGCATGCAGATTTATTCATGCATGCAAGTTGGCCATCTTGCAAGGCAAATCTGCCCCGAGCCTAGTTTTGGCATCTGATCGCTGTTCTAGGTTTCATCCCATTTATTACTCATCATGCCATCTATCCATGCAATCATTTGATCACATCCTGTAAACTGTTACAGTTTTAAATCCCCGATTAACTGTTTCCCCGCCCTAATTGGCTAAAATTGATCAAAAAGAAGAAGAATCACAAATATTTTCATAAAAATGCCTAAGTAGAGACCGATCTCCGGATTGGGCGAGAGGGGTGCCTTAAAGCCCTTCCCCTCTCGTAACCTGGCTCCCGAACCCAGATATGGTTATGACGGACTGGTTTCCTTCACTTTTTTTCAAATAAAGCGCGGCAGGTGCTTCGAAATACGGTTCCTTGAGTGTCGGACCTTCAAAACTCAAGTGGCGACTCTGTATTTTTGAGCGCTTGCCACCGGCGCTCACGCTCCCTCGATTTTTCGAAAAAGGGCCGCAATGGCGAAAGGAACGGAATCCTTTTTCCAAGGGCATGCTGCCCACAAATGGATCGCACTTCAAGGGGGCGACAAAGAAGCTTTTCGCCGAATTTGGGATACAGAATCATCGGTCATTTACTTACCGACCTCAAACTAATGGAGCAGTTGAGGCTGCAAACAAGAATATCAAGAGGATTCTGCGGAAGACTACCGACACTTACACAGACTGGCCAGAAATGCTACCTCTGGCACTATGGGGTTATCGAACAACTGAAAGGACTTCAACTGGGGCCACTCCCTACTCTCTGGTCTATGGAATGGAAGCTGTTTTGCCTATCGAACTGGAGTTACCTTCATTAAGGGTTCTAGTTGAGACTGGAATGATCGAAGAAGATTGGGTTCAAAATCGCCACGATGAGTTGGTACTACTAGATGAAAGGAGGCTGAGAGCGTTATACCATGTACAAGGGTATCAACGCCGCATTGCACGAGCATTCAACAAAAAGGTGAAACCTAGGGACATCAAGGTAGGAGACATGGTGCTCAAAGCAATTCATCGCCACGTCTCAGACCCAAGGGGCAAGTTTAGACCAAACTGGGGAGGCCCCTACCTTATCAAACGCATACTTTCTGGAGGAGCAGCATACATTGCAGACTTGGATGGAATGGAATTCGCAACGCCAGTCAACATTGACAAGCTGAGGAAGTATTACCCATGAGAGATGCTCGTTGGACCGAAAACCACAAGGGTGGGCGGATCCAAGCAAAAATTAGAGCAGCCTGCTAGGTCGAAAACACGCAAGGGCGGCTTAGGCAAAAACTAAGGCATAAATAAAACGCTCGCTAGACCGAAAACCCGCAAGGGCGGTTCTAGGCAAAATTTAGAGCACAAAAGGGGAGGAAAACACCCGAGTGGACCCTAACTAAAAACAAAACAAATCTCTTTTGTTGGAACTACGTTTATGGCCTGATTCCCTCCATGGGATACGTAGGCAATCTCCAAATTTGAGATTCGGCCACTGCTATCATCATCACTTCCAAAATTTCTAGGTCTATGCTAAAGCATGTTCACTATCAAATCATGGCAAAAATATCTCTAAAATAAAACGACCAAATGTTTTATTATTTCCAAAGAAAAAAGGAAAAAGCAAACCTAAACAATTCTTAATCCATGAAAGCTAGAATCAAACAAACATCTTTTGAAAAACATAAGCAAAGTGTCAGCCTCTAGGTCTTCCTTCTCTTTGCACTACCATCCTCCAAAAGGTTTTTCTTCAACCAGCGTTTGTAAGAACCCGATAGCTTAACAACGAAGTTCTCAGCAACCTCCTGCATTACTCTATTTGGCCAAAGACGCAGCATATTGCGACGGAAGTTGGCATCATGGATCTTAGAGACGGTGTACTCAGGGTCACCCAGGATTGCGGTTTGTTCAGCCCCAAACTGCCTTTGAAAGCGAGCAGGAAAGTAGAAAATGACTCGAGTAATACCAATCACTGCTACACCAAAATGGTTCATGGTACTCGCAGTCATGCTCTCAATACCATACCAGGGGCAAACCCATTGAATCCAATCACCTCTGCCAGTCTTCATCCATGCTTCCCAAGCAGCCTCAGTTGGAAACTGTTTAATCATGTGACGCTCCGTGCGTTGGTCTGGATTATAAGGAAGTCGCTCCAGCGCATCCCACACCTTTAGCTTCTCAAACAACCACACCTAGAGAACAAGGGAAAATTGTGAGTTGAGAGAACACGTGAGTCAAAACAAAAGAGTGATGAGTGAAAAGATAAACTTGACAAATAAACAAATAAAAGAGCGAACCTGCAATAGCAAGGGACTGCCTAAGAACTGAGCTGTAGGACTACCCTTCATCACATCTAGACCCATCAAGGTCTCTGCCAATACTAAGCCAGCGAAACCCACACGGTTTCCAATCTGTTGAGCAAGGTTAAGCAACACAGGATCAGCATGGCCAGAGGAAGGGCCAAGCAAATAATAATGAAGGAGACAAATGCACAACGCATGAAAGCACGACTTCTGTAGGGAAACTTGGCGATGAGCCTCAGCTGTACCAAAACGCTGAATAAGTTGTAGAATCTCCAGCCTTCCTTTCACTAGGAAGAATTTAACTTCATTTTTCTGAACTTGGAGTAAATCCTTCAGGAGATCACCTCGGTTGAACAAAGGATCAGGGACAACAAAACCCTCTCTGTCTAAATGACCCATGATGGCCGCAAGCTCCTCAATGGTAGGGCACAACTCCTCTCTCCTAAATCGAAAGACGTGAAAATCAGGGTCCCACAAACTAGCGGCTGCCCTGAGGAAGGCAAAATTTACAGGAATTTGACGAAGGGAGAAGAGGAAGTTCATGCCAAAGGACTTAAAGTGTAAACGGTCGAGGTCATTAAAGGAATCCAACCACTGATCAAGGACTGGTTGCGCCATGTGCAAGGAATTACTAACTGACAATGCTATCGGGTTCGTAGAACGCGTATTTATAGAACTAAGTCGAGTCTTAGTTCGAATCGGAATCGGATTCTTAATCCTCGGAATTTTAGTCGGTCTCTCGGCCGACACTTCGATGTGACGGCCGTAGGATCTATCCATCGGCCTGTGAAAAACAGGGTTGACTGCAAGTCAAACCCAGGCAGACAAAACAATCCTTCGGCCGCCAGATCGACGCCTCGGCCGCGTAATCACTAGATCGGCCGCCAGAACAGCTATTTTACAGACTGCTTCCACGGTCCAGTTCGCTTCACTGGATTAAACGGGATTATCACACGCCAACCAACGGAGATTTAGCATACACAATCACATAACAGAGCAAAACATTTTTGTTTCATATAATGAAAACTTTTTACATCACAAGGTGGATCATCCCACATTTCCTAAACAAACTATACATCAATTTCCTGTCGAACTAACCTATGCAGGAAAAGAAACAGAAAAGCAAAAAAAAGAGGAAGCAGAAGGGGATGCCGAACCCTCTGGTGGTCCGAACACCAGAGACCAGCTGCAGAAAAGAAGAGGACACCCCTAGGGCGGTGTATACCAGAGGAGTACTACGGTGCAAAAGGGACACCACACTGATCTGGCATTGGGATACAGGCAAAGGCGATCCAGATCGATCCCCCCAGCACTGATCTTTTCTGTCTTAGCAATGGATTCCTCCAGCTTGGCCATCTTGGCCATGAGTGCGACCACATCCGGATTCTGAGCTGGTTCTTCTTGGTTTGGAGGCAGTCTACCACCTGTAAGGTTTGCAGCGGGCCTGCGGCCTTCCCTCAGCACCATGAGACGTCCTGCGTGAAGCGGATCTGGAACCAAGACAGGTTGCTCCTGGTCAGAATCATCGTCCTCACCTTCTTCCTCGAGAGGGGGCGGAAGGCGAGTATGGATGAGGTCGTTCAGGCGGGCAATGTTAGCATCTGTCTGAGCTGCCCTCTGTTGCATGGTGGTGATGTTGTCCTGAAGGTTCATGAGCATGGTCTCCAAGGTAAGAGGTTCTGGCTGTGGCCGTTCCATCGTGACAGGTGGTTCAGAGCTGTTTGATGCGGATGCTGGGGTAGTTGGACGCCCTTCCTGTAAAACCGGTGGTGAACCTGCCTGAGAATCTAACTGTAGAGCAGTCAACAGAGTGTGCGGAGAGTCTTCCGTGGCGACTGACTGGGATTGCGACCTGACAAGCCTTTGAACTGGATTCAGATGCAGACATTCCCAAGCGGGTTTGGCAACTGGCCTCGATACTTTCCTTGGCAGTGCAATGATTCAGATCTTTGCTTGCAAGGCAAAAGGAGGTTTAATAAGGGTCCTGCAGTAACTTTAATCTAAATAAAAGACTAAAGCGATGTAGCCAACGTCGTCAGTGTCACCCTAGACTCTAGAACCAGAAGACAAGTCTGTCTCACGGCGCTTCGGACACTGTTTTAGGCCCTCAGAATTCTTTTCGAAGATGTATCCTTGTTTGGAACGAGCGGTCCTAAAGGATGTCAAAAGGAGCCTAAACTTTCGTCCATTTCGATGTTCGGGGTTTCAAGTTTCTGAAGCCAGAACAACTCGGTATGAATATCATGATGCCATAACCAGATTGGCGTGAGCAGCACTGTGCTATTAGCCGGGCGGCGTAAGTGACGAGGCACTTGTTACCTTTTGGTGTAAGCATCATGGCATTTTACTCCGTGGTTCCTCGTTTTTTGTTTGAAACCCTAAACAGGTACACGGGCAAAGGTGCAGAAAAGCTTCTGATTTCCTAAAGTCCCACCGTAACAGGATTTAAAGATGATAACGCGCACCACTGAGATGCACGACTCCTCATCGGGCCATGGCAGTGTCCTACTAAGCCTAAAGACAGACTCGGAACAGATCGAGAACCTAGGAGCCATCCTAGACATGCTTCTACGCTGAACGAGATGTATGTACAGTTCATGCGATAAGAAAAGCAGTAACACATAGGCATTTACAGGGTTAGATGCAAGTAGATCCTAACCTGTGGGTACCTGTCTGTGGGCTACCAGCCCGAAAAATATATTTCCGTTTTGAGAAAAATGGTTTGAAGAGTCGCCACCCAGATTTATGGTCCATCACCCGAGAAACCGTTTTGTTTCGAAAATGATTGATTTGAATTGAAAACCAGAGATCAGTTTTGAGGGTCCGGAAGCCATGTTACGAGGGGGGAAGGGTTTTACGGCACCCCCCTCGCCCGATTCGAAATCGGTCTCTACTAAACGTTTGTGGGATTTTTAAAAGGGATTTTGTTTCATTTGATAACTAGCAGATATCCACAGTTATACCAAATAAGAGGTGTATACTGTGCGTGTGTACAGTAGAGGGTGAAATGGCCATGCACAATATGCAAGATAACTGAAAATAAAATCCTGTCACTGCATTCACTCTCGAGCGCTCGGGAGTGGTCCCGAGCGCTTGGGAGTTCTGACACTCTCAACCTGCAAAACCTTGTTAGTACAGACAGAACACAATGCTAAAATGGGAACTGAAATGCTGTTGAGTACACTACTAGCTCAGCAGAGGACTTGAAAGATTGAGCTGAGCCTTCAATCTTTCAGATCATGCATCCCTGCCTTGACAAGATTAGATCTACAACTTTTTAAAGAGCAAATGGCTACACCTATGCATGCAGAAATCAGAGAACACTGCAGGGTGGGAAAATGGAAGGCAATGGCATGCATGCACTCCCGAGCGCTCGGGAATGGTTCAGAGCGCTTGGGAGTGGGCTGCATGTCAGCTTACTCTCAAATGGAAAGTGAAATCATTTTATCATGCAGTCACACTTGTCTAGGTCTTTAACAAGAGAAAATCTTATTTTTAACTTTGGAAAACCTTGTTCTTACATGAAATTTGTAAGAAACACTTCTGTTATAGGGGAAAATGACTTTCTTGTGCATGCATGCCAAAATGAAACCACTTATTTTAAGAGTACACCTCATTCCTAGCCTACTGTATGACAAAAGAACCATGCATGAAACTGGGAACAGTCCCGAGCGCTCGGGAGCACTCTCGAGCGCTCGAGAGTGTTTCCAGTAAGGGTTTTGATAAAACGTTTTTTTTTTGTACCCCATTGCTCTTGTTTTTACAATAAGGTCTCCCAACCATGCACCCAGTATTGAAGACTGGGTCAGGCTGAGAGACCCCCCTCAGAAGGGAAGAACAGCCTCTTTGGTTTGATATCAAAGTATAAGGGTTTTCTACCTTTTGCTTGGCACTTTGCTCCTTGATTGGCTTTTGAAAAGTGGATGGAGAAAGGAGAATACAAGAAATCAGAAGCTAGGAGTGTTCTGGATTTCCTGCATTTTCCTTGATGATCTTTTGAAAGTTTTTGAGGTTTGAAGTTGGAGTTTGAGTTTGGGAAGTTCTTGCTTTGAACAAGAGAGAGAGAGAGAGAGAGCAGAGAAGGGGGTTCCTAGAGAGAGGAAATTTTGCAGCCTCCAAGCCCAGCCCCCTTTCTCAGCTGAAGTCAGTCATTTATATAGGCCAAGATAACCTATAGTTTGCAACATGAAATGAATTTGAAATAAAACATTTGGTTGGGGGAAAATCTGCTGGCTCTGACTCCTTCTGAGGTTGAGTGCTTGACCTAACTCTCAGCCGGGCCATGGTGACTGCAATGATGGATTGCATGGGTAGTGGGGAGCCCTGCCAACCATTGGGCAGCAGAGAAGACTCGAGCGCTTGAGAGTAGTCTCGAGCGCTTGGGACCTCACTCTCGAGCGCTCGGGAGTGAGCCAGGCCAAAGGTTTTGGAAAATGGTTTGGAGCGCTTGGGACTGCTCCCAAGCGCTTGGAAATGATTTTGACCATTTTGTTTCCTTTTCAAATCCTTCAAGGAGCAAAGTTTCACTTGGTACGAGGCTTGTTTCGATCCAAATTCATCATCGGGGAGCCTCCGGGCCACAAATCAAGGAAATTCTAGAAGTCCAAATTGGGGTGTCTACATTGTCCTAGTTTGGAGAGTTCTAATGCTTTGTATATGCAAAAGGCCGGTTTTGGTTCGTAACTGGTTCCTCGGACTAGGGCCACAGATATACCTCCCGTTACCTGCGTATTCGCAGAGTAACAGTCGAACGGTAGCATGACCCATCATCGTCGAAGGTTGTTGGTCATTCGGGGTCCCCGGGCTCCGATAAACCGTGCCGGATTGCCAAAACGATCTAATGAGGCTTATCCCACATCGATGCAAATGAGATGCTAAAATTTGGTAAAAGAAGAAGAATCACAAAATCGTAAAAACGCCTTTTCAAATTTGGCTCACTTTATTTAGTCCATGTTTAGAAGAAACTACGCGAGCGAACAATCGAAAAAGCCCCAGATTAGAATGGCCGGACACGAGGTCCTGTTAAATCACCATCCCGACCTTCGGCAGCGCGAAGCTAACCGTTTTGACAGGCTTTTAAGGGATTGTTCCCAAGCGTATTAAATTCTAAGTATGAATTAATATTGGTTCGATTAATCCCCAGCAGAGTCGCCACTGTGGGCAGCATGCCCTTCGGAGAGAAAGGATTTCGTTCCTTCCCGCCGTTGCGGCCCTTTTTTTTTGGAAATCGAGGGAGCGCGAGTGCAGGTGGCAAGCGCTCAAAAATACAGAGTCGCCACTTGAGTTTTTGAGGGTCCGACACTCAAGGAACCGTATTTCGAAGCACCTGCCGCGCTGTTTGTTTGAAAAAGTTAAGGAAACCAGTCCGTCATAACCATATCTGGGTTCGGGAGCCAGGTTACGAGAGGGGACGGGATTTAAGGCACCCCTCTCGCCCAATCCGGAGATCGGTCTCTACTTAGGCATTTTTATGAAAACTTTTGTGATTCTTCTTCTTTTAGTTAATTTTAGCCAATTAGGGCGAGGGAACAGTTAATCGGGGATTAAAACTGTAACAATTTGCAGGATGTGATCAGATAATAGCATGGATGGATGGCATGACGAGTAATAAATGGGATGAGACCTAAAACAGCGATCAAATGCCAAAACCAGGCTCGGGATGAATTTGTCCTGCACGATGGCCAACTTGCATGCATGAACAAATCTGCATGCAAGCGAACCATCGCGCGAGACACTAAAACCCTCGCGCGAGTGTTGTCATCTCACCAAAGTTCCAAGTTCATCCCCTTCTGGGCTCTGGAAGGACCAGTGCACACCCAGAGGCAAACCAAGCAGTTTATCAAAGGGACTGTAAAATACTAACTATTACAGACAGCTTTAAAATGGAGCCGAATAAAGGAAAACATAACCCCTAAACAGTGGGGGATAAAAGGAGGCCAAAGGCCTAGTTACCCATGCAAGGGCCATTCCTGGAATGAACAGAACTGTCGCGCGACAGAGAGTGAGTCTCGTGCGACATTCCTGACTGGACTTCCAGGAATTGCTTTGCATGCTTGGGGTCCTTAGACAGATCCAGGAATACCCAAGGGCATTCCATGCTATTCAAAACAAACAACTAAGCTACTGTTTTTTGGTTTTGCATGCATAACAGTGATCTAAAAAATCAAATTAAAGTACAATAGGCATGCTAATATTGCAAAAACATGAAAGACCAGCCTCCCTTCCCCACGAGGACCATTCTCTTGCTGAGACAAGTGTCGCGCGAGCTTTGTGGACCATCGCGCGAGGGTTTAGCCGTCACAGATTCTTGTAACTCTGCTGGCTTTAGGACCAGGACATGGTATTAATTACCAGCCTTGGCCCTGTCAGCCCCCCTCAGGGATCAAAACAGAAACAGGTTAAATGTTATACCTTTGCTTGGAAAGGGGTTGGAAATGGATTGGATTGATTGGTAAAGCCTCTTGACTAAGTGTTTGACAAAACACCAAGTTTGGAAGACTAGGAGATGGTTTGGATTAGTAACTTTGTGCTAGGGATTTAATTGCCTTGTGAAGGGTAATTAAACTTCTTAATGATTTTCTTGGAACCCTTAACATGGAAGACCAATGGGGGTATTTATAGGGGAAGTGGAAGGGCTAGGTGGTGGCAAAACAAGGCTTTGCAACCAGCCAACAAGGCTGGTCACAACTTGGTGGATAGACTAGCCAACAAGGTGAGTGGGAGTGGTTGTGAGGGTGTGAGAGTGTAGCCTGCCAGAACCCTATTCAGCTGAGGAAAACGGGGTTCCAGCCCATGGGGACCCATGTGACACCCAATCATCACAAGTCCAGCTGGATTCTGTGATAATGACAGGAGAAAACCATCGCGCGAGGGTTCGGAACCATCGCGCGAGGGTCAACAGTCAACAATTTGACTTTGACCACACCTGGCAAGCTGAGTATCGTGCGAGTAACATGAAGGATCTCGCGACGGTCAAACCTGACCCTAGGGTTTGACTGAAGGTTCTGAAGGGTTCAAAAGGTTCAAGCAGGGTTCTAAGCATTCCAAGCTCAATCCATCCCCAATCCAAGCTCGTTTGATCCGATTTCATCATCGGGGAAACAAGAAAATCGTAAAACAAAGTAAAACAATTGGGAGACCCAGATTGGGGTGTCTACAGTAGTCCCTCTTTGACGGCACGCGGAGCACCATTGACTGGTACGGGTAACGTCAAAGATTTCTAGACACCCACCAAATTCGCCCAAAAGCCGATTAAATGGAAAATGCAGACGAGTATATAAAAATACCGTGCACCAAGGGGGGGTTGAAGATCGGACGGAGAGATCGCCGTTGGTTGACGATCGGACGGATGGATCGTCGCTGATTGATGATCGGACGGATGGATCGTCGCTAATTGAAGATCGGACGGATGGATCGTCGCTAATTGAAGATCGGATGGATGGATCGTCGCTGATCGAAGATCGGATGGATGGATCGTCGCTGATTTGATGATCGGACGGATGGATCGTCGCTGATTTGATGATCGGACGGATGGATCGTCGCTGATTGAAGATCGGACGGATGGATCGTCGCTGATTGAAGATCAGACGGATGGAGCGTCGCTGATTTGATGATCGGACGGATGGAGCGTCGCTGATTGAATATCGGACGGATAGACCGTCGCTGATTAAGATCGGACGGATGGATCGTCGTTGATTGAAGATCGGACGGATGGATCGTCGCTGATTTGATGATCGGACGGATGGATCGTCGCTGATTGAAGATCGGACGGATAGACCGTCGCTGATTGAAGATCGGACGGATGGATCGTCGCTGATTGAAGATCGGACGGATGGATCGTCGCTGATTTGATGATCGGACGGATGGATCGTCGCTGATTGAAGATCGGACGGATGGATCGTCGCTGATTGAAGATCGGACGGATGGACCGTCTCTAATTGAAGATCGGACGGATGGATCGTCGCTGATTGAAGATCGGACGGATGGATCGTCGCTGATTTGATGATCGGACGGATGGATCGTCGCTGATTGAAGATCGGACGGATAGACCGTCGCTGATTGAAGATCGGACGGATGGATCGTCGCTGATTGAAGATCGGACGGATGGATCGTCGCTGATTTGATGATCGGACGGATGGATCGTCGCTGATTGAAGATCGGACGGATGGATCGTCGCTGATTGAAGATCGGACGGATGGACCGTCTCTAATTGAAGATCGGACGGATGGATCGTCGCTGATTGAAGATCGGACGGATGGATCGTCGCTGATTTGATGATCGGACGGATGGATCATCGCTGATTGAAGATCAGACGGATAGACCGTCGCTGATTGAAGATCGGACGGATGGATCGTCGCTGATTGAAGATCGGACGGATGGATCGTCGCTGATTTGATGATCGGACGAATGGATCGTCGCCGTTTGATGATCAGACGGATGGATCGTCACTGTTTGTGGATCGGACGGATAGACCGTCGCTGATTGAAGATCGGACGGATGGATCGTCGATGATTGAAGATCGGACGGATGGATCGTCGCTGATTTGATGATCGGACGAATGGATCGTCATTGTTTGATGATCGGACGGATGGATCGTCGCTGTTTGTGGGTCGGACCACTGCTGGGGATGCAAAAATCTTCGGGTTTTGAAGGTAAAGCTTTCAAAATGACCCTCAAATTTTGTTATAGAGTATACCAAAAAGTTATAGACCCCAAAAGAGAGCAATTGAGATTGGGCCAGACCCTGAACCTGGATTGGGCCTGAGGCCCAAAACGAAGTGTCGCGCGACACTCCAGAACCATCGCGCGAGGGTTTTGAGTTAGGGCTTGGATCTGGACAGGCCCAGACCCGGCCTATACCCGTTCCATTCGTTTAAACGTCGCGGTGACGTTACCAAAACAGTGCCAGGGCGGTTTTCCAGTTTTCAAAACCCAGAACTCTTTCCCTCTCTCGCCTCTCCTCTCAAAACTCTATCAAATCCTTGATCAAACCACAAAATCAAGACCACGAACACCCTACACAACCATGGCAGACCACGGCGATGATGGTGGCGGGGGTGATGTCATTAATCAACCGGAGGACCGAGGAGGGCCCATGGGTGTCGAAACGGGGGATCAAACACCAGTGGAGGCCATCGCAGAGGCCGGTGCAGAGGTTAGTGCAGTGACCACGGGCGGCGGAGGTGGAGAATAGGGCCGCGAGCAAGAGGCCAGTGACGAAGAGAAGCATCGCGCGACAGAGCCAGAGGCTCGCGCGACGGTTGAAATGGGGGCCGTAGGCCACAGTGTTGAGGTATTGGATCCGAGCATGGCCGTTGGAGGCTCGGTGGTGACCAGAGTGGGCCCAGGAGATGCAGGAGACACTGGTGCTGGAGAGTACCCTCCCACGACAGAGGAGGAGCCTCGCGCGAGGGTTGAGGCTGGAGGAGGCAGTAGTAATGTGGCCATAAAGATAATGAAAAAGATGTCCTACATGCCAGGATTGGGGCTGGGAAAGAATCTTCAGGGGCCAACACAGTTTGAAGAGCCAGGAACTTTAACCTGCATAACAGGTGTGGGGTACCACCCTTCCGAGGATAGGAGGGAGAAGAAAGGAGACATGCTGGAAGATTATTTTGTCAAAGAAAAGGTAAAACAGATTTATCAAGGGCAGCTGGAACCATTTTGGGACAAAGAAACCAATACCTTCCTACCAGGATTTGAGATATTCGCCAATGATGTCTGGCCTGAAAGTGACGAAGAACTAGAAGCGGCAATCAAACCAACAAAGATGGCAGACTGGGTTGAAACTCTTGCCGGGGGTAGCCTAGCAACCTTATTCAGGGAGGACGAACCATTGGGTATAGCCGTGGAAGCAGAAGTGCAGATGCTAGGGCAGGAGGCCCCCGAAGATACAACTTCACTCATCATGGATGCCGCTGGAGATTATAAGAATTGGACTTTCATACCAAGTGCAACCAGTCATGAGTCTGAATCTGAAGCTGAGCCCTTTGAGTCTTCTGAGTCTTCCGAGTCATCTGAGTCTTCTGAGTCTGTTGAGTCCGAGTCGGTGCCTCTTGGCCCAACTCCTCAGAGTCTGTATTTTGAGTTTGAGTCTACCCGTGTGTACGGTGCCCTCGAGGCCTCTGCTAATGATGAAATAAATGAATCTGATTCCGCTTACTTCCCTGATTTTGAAATAAATTGTGTCGACCCCAATGATGAAGAGATCGATTTCGAGGGGGGAATCCCTGAAGAAATTCGGTCCCTAATCGAAAGGGAAGACGAAAGGCATGCTCAGCCTGTAAAAGAAGAAGTTGTTTCAATAAATTTGAGGGACGAAGGGAATCCCCGAATGGTCCAGATCGGTTCCACGCTGTCAGAAGAAGAGCGTCAGGCTCTTATGGAGTTGTTAAAAGAATTAGAAGACGTTTTTGCATGGTCGCACGCTGATATGCCCGGAATTGATCCTGAAATCGTGGAACATCGGATTCCTCTTCACCCTGATGCGAAACCAGTAAAACAAAAACTGAGACGCATGAGGCCCGACTGGGTGCTCAAAATAAAAGAGGAAGTAACTTAACAAATCAATGCTCGGTTCTTAATGGTAACTAAATACCCTCAGTGGGTTGCTAACATCGTTCCCGTCCCAAAGAAGGATGACAAAATCAGGGTCTGTGTGGACTTCAGGGACTTAAACAAAGCTAGCCCCAAGGATGACTTCCCTCTGCCCCACATTGACGTGCTAGTTGATAACACCGCGGGACATGCCTTACTTTCCTTCATGGACGGCTTCTCAGGATATAACCAGATTCTCATGGCCCCGGAAGACCGGGAGAAGACCACGTTCATTACTGAGTGGGGAACCTATTGCTATCGGGTCATGCCTTTCGGGCTGAAAAACGCAGGTTCCACTTATCAACGAGCTGCTATAACCTTGTTGCATGATATAATCCATAGAGAGGTGGAGGTTTACGTTGACGACATGATCGTTAAGGCGAAAGAGCGAGAAGGTCACTTACCCGCGTTGAGAAAGTTCTTCGAAAGGATAAGGAAGTACAGGATGCGCCTCAACCCTGCTAAATGTACGTTCGGAGTCACCACCGGGAAAATGCTCGGATTCATGATCACCACTCGTGGCATCGAAATCGATCCATCAAAGATTAAGGCCATTCTGGAAATGGAGCCACCACGGACAGAGAAAGACGTGAGGAGTTTCCTTGGCAAAATACAGTTCATCAGCCGGTTTATCGCAAAACTGACTTCAACATGCGAACCCATATTCCGTTTGCTCAAGAAAGGAACACCATTTGCATGGAATGACAGATGTCAGCAAGCTTTCGAGGCCATCAAAGCCTATCTAAGGAATCCGCCAGTCTTAATGCCGCCGGAACCAAGAAGACCTTTGATCCTATACTTGTCAGTCACTCCATCTTCCATGGGGTGCATGCTGGCACAGGAAGGAGACGATGGGGTTGAAAGGGCTGTCTATTACCTCAGCAAAAAGATGGTTGGGTCTGAAGAACGCTATACTCCATTAGAAAAGACATGCTGGGCACTTGTTTGGGCTTCCAGAAAGTTAAGACATTACATGCTGGCCTATTCGGTGAGATTGATATCCCGAATGAATCCTCTGAAGTACTTGTTCGAAAAGCTAGCACTCATAGGAAGAATGGCACGATGGCTATTAATGCTGGCAGAATTTGAATTAAAGTACGTCAGCAGAAAGTCGGTAAAAGGAAGAGCTATCGCTGAATTTTTGGCCGACTGCCCAGTCGAAGGAAAAGAAGATGCCGAATTTGAGTTCCCGGATGAAGGCATATTGGCCATAGTTGAGGACGTGTGGCAGTTGTATTTCGACGAAGCAGCCAATCAGAGAGGATTCGGAATTGGTGTGCTGCTAATTTCACCGGATGGGTCGCATATCCCGCTTGCATTCAAACTTAACTTCGAAGTCACCAACAATCAAGCGGAATACGAAGCTTGCATTGTTGGTATGGAAGCAGCCATTGAAATCGGTATAGAAAAGTTGGAAGTTGTGGGAGATTCAAACTTGGTCGTTTCTCAAGCAAACGGTGATTGGAAAGTCAGGGAAGAGAAGTTAAAGCCGTACCATCAAGATCTCGAAGATCTCATTCCCCATTTTAACAAAGTAACTTTCACTCATGTCCCGAGACTCAAGAATCAATTCGCTGATGCCCTGGCAACATTAGCCTCCATGGTCGAAATCCCTATCGGTGTGAAGCTAAGGCCGATTATGATCGAACAAAGGGATACCCCGGTATACCAACATGTCATGGCCATCAACGAGCCCGAAGACGGTCACCCTTGGTTTTACGATATCTGGAGATTCGTGGAAAGAGGAGAGTACCCCTCTGAAGCAAGCAAGAAAGACAGAATCGCCCTTCGGAGAATGGCAGCCCAGTACATCATTTGTGGAGGAAATCTATATCGAAGGTCTCACTGTGGAACCCACAAGCTGTGTATTCATGGTGAGGAGGCAAAAAGGGTGATGGAGGAAGTCCACGAAGGAGTATGCGGTCCTCACATGAACGGCATGATGCTCGCCAAAAAGGTTTTGAGACAAGGCTACTTCTGGTCCACCATGGAGACGGAATGTGTGGAATATGTACGACGTTGCCATAAGTGCCAAATTCACGCTAACCTCACGCATGTCCCACCACATGAGTTGCAGCAAACGACCTCACCATGGCCTTTCTCGACGTGGGGTATTGATGTCATCGGAAGGATTGTACCAGCAGCTTCTAACGGCCACAAGTTCATCCTGGTGGCTATCGATTACTTCACGGAATGGGTAGAAGCAGCCTCATATGCAACCTTGACCGCGGTTCAAGTCGCGCACTTTATCAAGCAAAACGTTATTTATCGGTATGGGGTCCCACAAGCATTCGTGTCCGACAATGGGGTGCATTTTCAAAGGCCGAGCAAGGGAAGTCTTGGAGGAATTCCAGATCCAAGTACACAAGTCAACAACCTATCGACCGCAGACCAATGGGGCCGTGGAGGCAGCCAACAAAACAATCAAAACCATCCTGGAAAAGACCATTCAATCTGCAAGGGATTGGCACGAACGACTACCTTTGGCATTGTGGGGATACCGCACGTCTGTGCGTACACCAACGGGAGCAACTCCGTACTCTTTGGTTTATGGCATGGAGGCCGTACTTCCCATAGAATTAGAGGTTCCATCCCTCCGGACTATGATCGAATGCGATGTACAAGAGGCAGATTGGCTGAGCAACCGGTTTGAAGAACTTATGTTGTTTGATGAACGTCGTTTAAGGGCACTTTACCACATTCAAGGATATCAAAGGAGAATTGCATGTGCATTTAATAAGAAAGTGAAGCCCAGGGACCTGGCAGAAGGCGACATGATTCTGAAGGAGATACGAGCACCAATCTATGATCCACGAGGAAAGTTCCGACCAAAATGGTCTGGGCCGTATATTATCAAGACTATCCTATCTGGAGGAGCTACGCAACTCATCGATCTGGACGGAAACGAATTCTCAACTCTAGTCAACCTGGATCAACTCAAGCGCTACTACCCCTGAGAGAAGCTCGCTGGGCTGAAAACTGCAAGGGCAGTCAGTTCCAGGCAAAAATTAGAGCAAAAGGCCTGCTAGGATGAAAACCCGCAAGGGCGTCTTAGGCAAAAAAATTAAGGCATACAATGAACAAGCTCGCTAGGCCGAAAACCCGAAAGGGCGGTACTAGGCAAAAATTAGAGCGCAAAAGGAGAGTGCCAAAACCAGAGCGAACCCTATCCTTGAACTACGTCATGACCTGATTCCTTCATCAAAAGGATACGTAGGCAGTCTCACTATGGGACTCGGTCACGATCAATCAAAGCAAAAATCCAGGTTGACAGAATCCAGAAAGGCAGAATCAGAGAGGGGGAGACCCTCTATAACTCACTTTATTAAAATAACTGCTTCTAATACATAAGGCTGAGCATGATCTTCGAAAATAAAAGGCAATACAATAAAAGGAGGTCCACGATTTATTCAATGATCAGGGTAGTAAGATCGAGTCAGTTTCCTTGGACACCCGCTCTCGCAGCAATGTCCCTCTTGAGCCATTTCCTGTAACTCCCACGCGCTGCCACAGAAGGGTAAGGATGAGCATCGGTCACCTCACGAGACCTCCAGAATCGCTGGTAGTTGCAAAGAACCGAATGGCGAAAGAAAGGCAGAACTACATCCACCAGGATCTCTGCAGGAACCTCCTGTCTCAAACCAAGCTGACGCTGAATCCGGTAGGGGATGTAGAAGGTAAAAGCCCCCAGCCCGGGAAGAACCACCCACTGGGAACCCATATAATGCACAGTCATGGGCGGAAGATCAAGCCAAGAGCTTCTCCAGGAAATAGTCTCAGCCTGTTGACGCTTGAAGAAGGTGACCCACTCGGAAACTCGCCTATCCGTAAATTCAAAGCACCGAGAGGAAAGTAACCTAGCCCCATATGCCAAGTTGCCAGGAGGGAGAGTCAGTATGTTCACCTTATCACACAGCCAAATCTGCCAAAGAGAGAAAACAAGTGAGAAACCATAAAAAGCCAAGCCCAACATTAAAGAAAATAGGAAGAGCTGAAAAGAAGGAAGATGAGGCGAAAACTAACCTGCAAGAGAAGGGGGCTGCCTCCAAAAGTCTCAGTCTCTCCAGAACGAACCCTGTCTAAACCCATCAGTGTCTCAGCCAATACCATCGGAATCACATCCTTCCGAGCCCCAATCTGCACTACAATACTGACCAGTGCTGAGCTGGCATGACCAGTGGAGGGAACCAAGAAGTAGGCGGCAAGTAAGCACATGCAAAGGGCAGTCATGCGCCGAGAGTGGTAGGTTACGTCCGCTAGGTTGCCAAGAGGAGAGAACATCTCAATGAGGCGCATCACGTTGAGATGACCATTGCTAACCAAGTAGCGAGCAACACCGTCATTCAAACCAAGAGAGGCCGCAAGAACTTTGGACATGTTCTCGCGTACGGGAGGGACAATAACATCTCAAGAGCCGAAGCCGCCAAGATAAGCGCGAAACTCCTTGATTGTAGGGCAAAGCTCCTGTCCACCAAAACGGAATACATGCACCTCCGGATCCCAGAGACTTATGGCAGCCTTTAGGAGCTCAGGGCGAAGGCGGATGTTACGAAGGTATCTCATAGAATAGAGACCATGCGCCCGAAAGTTGAGCCAATCGACCCCTTCCATGGAAATCAACCACGGCCGTAGCGAACCGGTGAGAGAAAGAGCCATTGGGAGGAGATGAAGATTTGAAGAAGAAGAGGTACGGTCAATATGAGGCCTAAGGCCTGAATTTATAGAAGGATAGAGGAGACAACTTCAACTTCCAAAAGAGCCTTGGGTTCCAAAAGTGTAGATTTTCCATGAGTCTTACATAGGGAAAAGCTTGGTCATGCTCTAAAAAGAACAAAGTAGACATGCATTGGCCCGGATATGATATAGGACAGGTCAAACTTTAAACCTCGTGCAATCTGTCTTGGGAAGCAGCAAATGGCAGGATGTCAGGAAAAAAGTGTCGCGCGGTGTAAAGAGGTAGCGCACGGCATACCAAGACCAGGAGAAAACCGCGGCATAACACGGATACGCCGTGGAATCAGAAGAAGCCCCGCACGGCGTTTTGTAGCCCCGCACGGCATATTAAGTCTGCATTTCTGCAGACTTTGACAGCAGAGGTTAGAAACCATTTCGAGGCACTCGCAAGCATCACCAACCCTCAGAACATGTCTCAATGGGTATTTGGGACTTCGGGGAACCCCCACTTCGAGTCAACTCTCAAAATTCGACGTGAAGGCACCAAAAAGTCAATAAAACCCATTTCCCAAGTCATGACAAGGTATCGGAGTCCGCTTCAAGCCGTTTCAAGTTGGTCTTTCGGGTCCTACAGGTCATAATGACCAATGGTGACCTGGTCCAAGTTCCGTTTCACGGTCAATGTCAAAATCTGAGAATGTCGCCCTCCAAAGTCAAGGTTTTTCTTGCTTTCCAGGCATATTTTCAAGAAGTTTTCAGTTTCCAAATAAGAGTTTGAGTTCCGTAGTCACGTGTCAAGTATCCAGGGTCATTATTGATGAACAAGAGTCCGCAACAGGGGTAGTTTCGTAAAGTCTTGTACAAAGGGATCAGTTTTTCAGAGTTATCCATTTATCTTCTTTGATTTCTATTCCAATGTCAATAAATCTTTGCCCCAACATAATGCTCAAATTCGCTTCAGATTATGGCTCAAAAGACTAGTTGCATGCATTGGTTAAGTGTTTCTGTTATTCAATCTTTCTTAAGCAAACGACAATAAGGGAAGTTGAATGACGAAAACAATGAAAGAAATAAGCTTCTCTATATATATAATCTCCAAGATATCCATGAGTCGAAGTACCAAAAGGCGTGCAAGCCTCAAAATCCTATCTACTGAGGGTAAATAGGCACCCTTCCAAAAGAAGCACGCAGGCTCCAGTCAAAAAGCAAAATAAAAGGGAACTCATCTCTCATCCTCGTCGTCGTCCTCACCCTCCTCGCTGTCCTCCCCATAGGCCTCCTCTGCCTGAGAGCTGGCTACCTCCTGAGTACCTGACGCCCTGGGCACGGTACTCCCCGAGGTGTCCGAGAGGTCAACGTCTGTCGGCTCCTCAGTCTCGTCAGAGACGTCGACCGGCTCGTCCTCTGTCCCCCCAGAAAGCCGCTGCCTCTTCGACGGAGGCTCCTCCCGCGAACCTGCAGAGGAAACCTGAGGCGCCTGCATGCGCACAGACTTCCTGCGCAGCCCACGCGAAGCCCCTCCTCCAGCCTGCAATAATATGGTATTCATCATTTGCATTATAATCATGAAATAAGCAATAGGAAATAAAAGCAAAGGGTCCGAAAGCTTTACCATAGTCCCACCAGCGCGAGGAAGCACCTCTGGGGCACGCCCCATGGCGTACTGCCTCACCAGCTGCTCCAGGCCCATCATGGCCTCGGCCATCTCTCTCACGTACTCCGGAGTCGCCTGCACAATAGGTCAATTGTTTAGAACGTACAGTGATACTAACAAGTGCAAATGGGCGAAAGAGTGCAAGTTATACCTGAGCAAGGAACTCCGGAGCTGCGACCGTGGGACGCGGCACCACCACTACACCAGAAACTCCCTGGGCAGTCGTCACGTCCACGGTCTAGGAGAGTCGAGGCAAGCTGGCCCCGCCCGGACCTGCGCCGTCACCTCGACCTCCAACGCTACCCTCGCGTCCTCTGCCTCTCCCTCCTCTCCGTCCTCGTCCGCCTCTACCACCTGCACCACCTGACGCGCGAAGCGTCGCCTCCCGAGCAGCAGCCCGTACCCCGAAACTCGGCATCAAGTACCGAGCCCGGTACTCAGAGTAGTCCACGCCCGCCTGGAAGAGCGGCTCCAGCTCAAGGTCCGGTCGTACAAACCGCTCAACCTCTCCCCTGGTGTACAAGCTCGTCCGCTGCACCAGAGCAGGAAGGAGACCAGGGACTCTAAAAGCGTCCAACCTCAACGACTGACGTGACACCCGGTCACCCAGGTACCACTGCCAGCCGTAAGGGGACTCAAGCAGCACTCTCCCCCTCGTCACTTCCCTACTTCGCACCAAGAAAGGAAGCTCGCAGCGGTCCCACACACGCCAGCGAACCTGCAATCAAAGATGAATGACATCAGCATGAGATTTGAACAAGAACTATCAAACAAATGAAAGCATGCGAGATATAATCATACCCGGTCAGGACGAAGCTCGTCTAAGAAGAGGCGATAGGCGTTCAGGTCACCCTTCCCCTTCTTCACTCCCCGGAACTCCTTGGACCAGCACAGGGCCCGGGGAAGCACTGTGTCGCTAGGGCAGGAGGTCTCAGGAGGGTACATATCCAGTACCTCGTACGTCCACAGCTGCAGAATCAAACATCAAGGATTAGTACAGGATACGCAATAAGTGAATAGAAAGACAAATGGAATGCAAGAGAAGTTTGAAATATACCTCCCAGACCCTCCAGTAACCGCTGAGGCTCTTCCCCGCTCCTCGGGAAAGAGACCCCATGAAGGCGTAGCATGCCCCCAAAGCTGCACCGTCCCAATCAAAACGGGCTATCTCCCCGACGTCCCTCAAGGCCGGTAGGAGCGAAAGGTGTACCCGGTTGCGCCTGTTGGGAAACAGGGACGCACCAAGCAAGTACAACAGAAAGCACCGCGCCATCTGCTCCTCCTGCACCCTGTCAGTCGGGAGCTCCTCCGTCCAAAACCCCAATAGCTGAGCGTACTGGGCGTCCTCACTCTCCGCCCTCAACACGTACCCCAGTGTCTCCCGCTGGAGCACCGCACTCCTCCCTGTAACAGCGTCGTAGGGGATAGGGTCACCCCCGACCCTCAGACCAGTGATCGCCGCAAAGTCCAGCGGCGTCATCGTCAGCTCGCCAAAAAGGAAGTGGAATGTGTTCGTAGTGTCCCACCACCTCTCAGCCAGTGCCCTCACCACCTGGCGGTCGTTGCTCGCCCTCGTCAGCACGCTCACAAACTCCCCAAAACCCGCCTACCTCACGATCTCCCTCACAGCCTCAGGGAGTCTCTCCCAGAACGTCGGCACGTCGACCGCACCACCGTAGCACGAGATGGTGATCGCCTGTTGCAATAAGTTGATAACATTCAGTAAACGGGTATACCATTCAAAGCAAATACAGCATTCAGATAAAGAAATGAAAGTACGATACATTGGAATTTGAAGTGCAAGTGTTCAAGGTATACCTCGTCTCGGCACAAAGAAAGGTGCTGCTGTGGGTCCCTCGGGACCAGAGCCTCGTCGTACGTGGGCCGCGCCGGCCTGTAGGCGTCCAAAAGTGTAGGAACCACTACGTGCTGAAAGGGCACGTAAGACTCCGCCTCGTAAGGTCCACGCCCCTTCAGGGCAGCCGCCGCCTCCTCCACAACACTCCTCCGAGGAGCTGTCTCACCTCCGGCAGCCTCCTCGTCTGCTCCCTGTGGCCCTCCAGCGGCCCTCGTCTCAAGCTCAACCTGGAGCACCCTCTCCTGCCGCAGCCAGTCCAGGCACCCCCCGTAAGGTCTCAACCAAGTCCTCAAGGGATGCCTCCTCAAGGTAGTCGCCTAAACCAATGGGCCGCGACGACCCTGCACCCTCGCCACTGCCAACAAACATGGCCGGCGTCTCCCTCTCCTCCACCAACTCCTCCTCAACAATAGGACCCTTCCCCAGGTCAGTCCGAGGCTCTCTCACAGGGAAGGCCTCTGTCACCACCTCCGCTCTGTCAGGCCTGTCACCACCGTGAGTCTCCATAACCCTCTCCTCCAAACCAACTGTACCCTCAGTCCGGCCCGTAGCCTCGTCCTCACTCCTAGGCTCCACTGCACTCGGAGTCTCTGTCTCCTGGCCATACCCAGCCAACACTCTGCTGCCACTGTCACCGCCGTCACTACCCACCACCGCGGCAGCCGAGGCCGAAGCCTCTCGGCCAATGCCGCTGGGGCCGAGACCCCCACGGTCTCCGGCCCCACCTCGGCTGCCACGTCGCTCACCGGGGCCACCACGGCCAGCACAACCTCGACCCGCGGGGGTTGATCACCCCCGGGTATATCTGTACTATCCATGAGAGAGAGAGAGAGCAGTGAGAGAGAGAGAACAGCGAGAGAGAGAGAGAGACAGCGAGAGAGAGAGATGATCGGGAGAGACCAGAGAGAGACCAGAGAGAGAGACAGGAGAGAGAGGAGGGAAATTCGAACGATCGGAGCGTACTGTGTACGCCCCGTATATATATGTATATCCCCTGAACCGGTTCGTCTGGACTTTAAGTGGACTGGGTTCGAAGAGAGGTGCGCCGCACGGCATACTGGATAAAAGCGCGCGGCATAACGGCTTAACTGGATGAAAATTCTCGAGTTACCACGACGCACGGCATTACCCATGCTGCGCCCGGCATACTGGGTTATTTCGACAGTTCAGATTCTGAGAGCAGTCTTCTGACCATGGCATTCACATTCGGTCTCGTTCATGAACAGTATAAGCAATGAAAAAGCAGACAAGCGATGACAAGGAAGGGACTTTTCATTTCATCAAACCCGAGGAAATCCCCGGGAGTTGCATTACATTGTTCAAAAAAATAATAATAATAATAAAAAAGAGAAGAAATCCTACTGGCCCCCCTTTCTTCTTCCTCGAAATCTTCATCTTCAGTCGCTCCCTCCGCCGGACGCACCATCCCCCTCGCCGGAACGGTCATCCGAGCCATTCGGATTCCCCTCCGAGTCCTCTGCAGTCCCGTCCGAATCGCGCCCCGGTGCATACTCCGGGTCATGTTTGCTGTCCATCTGATCAAAAGCGAAGTCTTGAAGGTTAGACACCGCGCGTCGAAGAGTGCGGATCGTTGATATGAGCCTTGCAATCTGGCAGTTCAGTTGCTCGATTTCCTCGCGATAAAAGCCCATCTCTGCCTCCAAAGAGATCACCCGCGCTGCCAAATCGCCTTCCGCCATGTCTTGGGAGTAGTTTGTGAATTCAGGAATGTAGAGAGACTTGGGAGTACCGCGCGTGACACTTCTAAACCGCACGGCGTATCGAAATTTAATACGCCGCACGCAGTCATGAGGTTAACCGCACGACATTTTGGATAAAGTTCTGACTGGCTCAGAAAACTATCGGCCACGCCCATTTGAGCCACAGCTGCAATACGGCTCAGCCGAAAGCACACTTCTGGCCCGCCCAGAAAATACCTCCAACTTTTGAAATTCAAAATCCAAGGCTCTTGCCTATAAATACACCCCTCCACTCAAGGGAAAAGGGCCCTTGATCACCATTATACCCTTTCTCTCTCTTCTTGCTTTCACACCCACTTTCCCATTTCCAAGCCTTGAGAATGTTGTTCTTAAAAGACATTCTCTAGGCCCTTTACTCCATTTTTCTCTTCACCATTGAAGTTAGTTCCTTACTAACTTTGAGGTCCCAACTACCCAATATACCCATTTAGTACATACATCCATACCTCTACTC
Source organism: Rhododendron henanense subsp. lingbaoense (assembly GCA_020567845.1). NCBI lineage: Eukaryota > Viridiplantae > Streptophyta > Magnoliopsida > Ericales > Ericaceae > Rhododendron > Rhododendron henanense. The sequence goes on along the minus strand of CM036313.1, from coordinate 30,630,510 downwards.
TCTTTTTCAACCTTCCGACGTCCATCCGCCTTCATCAAAGCTCATTCAAGCTCCAGATCTAAGGTAAAAACCAAGTTTCCTTGGGCTAGGCTTTGTCCTGGCCCTGAGGGGACCTTTCTGTTTTCAGGCTTAACCCTTTTGGTTGAGATCTGACCCAAAAACACTTTTACAAAACAAAACCAGTGTTCTGTGCAAAGGCGTGCTACGCCGCGCGACTCTTTAGGGCGTCGCACGGCGTAGCAAGCTCGCACGCACGGCATTTTGAAAGAATACTGTTTTCTTGATCAAACTGTCTGGATCGCGATCGTCCGTTGTTGGGTCTTTTCTGTATACCAAAAGCTGTCTCAGAATGAGACCATTTCTACAAGCCATGTTTTAAACTCCATAGATCTTTTCAAAACAAGCAAACGTATCAAAAATGGTTTTCCCTTCATGGTTTGAAAGAATGGTGCAGATCTGAGATGATCTGACGGCTGTGAGTTGTCTGAAGCTTTAAAATAAAACTGTGCGATGTAATGGTACACCGTGCGAAGCTTTACAAAACTATAAAAGTTTGGTATCGGGATCGGAACCACGCACGGCATATTGGTAAGCCGCGCGCTATAAGCCGATATGCCGTCTGACGGAGGGCAGTGATTCAGACAGTCCGTTTGAATATCTTTCTGGTTTATATCATCGCCATGCCATCTTTATCATCTCTGTACAGCAAGCACCACTAGCACAGCAACGTGTTATGATTCATCTTGTCCCTTTTCCCCTTTTACATGTTTTAGAGGTTTTCCGAATCGTATTAATCCCCCCATTTAAAATGCTTAGTAGAGACCGGTGTTCACCGGGCAAGCGGGGTGCTTTTCAATAAAACCTTCCCCGTTCGTAACCTGGCTCCCGGATCCAAAAATCTCAAACAGTTTCGCTAGATCAAAAGGCCTTTTTCTTTTCAAAAACAAAACCCCCTCGGTTTCTCGGATCATCCATCTCAAAAATCCGGGTGGCGACTCTGTCATAAATCGCACCAACGGGCGCGGGAGCCCACAGGTATGCTCTCCGTAGAAAACTTCAGACACTTTTCCCCCAATGGCAAATCATCTCCCCACATTAATCAGCCCGTGGCTCGAAGAATTTGTCGCGAGCGATTGGCTATGCTTCCGTTCTCACGGGCTGGCCGCCTTTCGCTTCTTAAAAAGTGTAAGGCTCCGCCCCGAAATCCTGAGAGCAGCCCTGCAGTTTTGGGACCGGGACGTCCATGTGTTCCGATTCGGGGACAACGAGCTGTGCCTGACCGTAGAAGAATTTCAGGCATATCTCCAAGGCTTTGCTTCGAGCGTGATTGTCGTGCCACCTTATAGGCAAAGCATGTCAAAGCTGCTGAAAACCTGTCTGAATATTTCAAGGGGTGCAGCGGAAGGCCTGCTGATTGGCAGACAGATAAACGTCGTGCGCCTAATGGAATGGTACGGGCCCGACGGCGATCCAGCAGATACTGTTCTGCAGGCTCGACGTCGATTTGCCATGTCAATTGGCATACTGGCCGCATATTTGCTGGTGTCTCCGCATGGACGGCCCGACCCCTCGCTGATTGACGTGGCTACACAGATGGGTGTTCGAAAGAACGTAGTTCCCATGGTGCTCGCCGAGACACTCATTGGTTTGGATTTGGTGGCCGCCGGTCAAACGAACACGTTCGGTGGCAGCCCACTCCTATTGCAGGTAAATTCTCACTCAGCTCACCTTTTTCTGGCCTCCACACAGTCTGTTTTTACCTCAACTCTCGGTTAAGGCCAAAGCTGCGTATGATCAAAATTCAAGTCAATTCAATTTCAAGCATCATTTCAAATCTATAAGCAGTCGATAGTAATATTAAAGCAGTAATGCGAAACCGTACCTCGACGATCCGCCAGTAGCCTCCCACCGTGTTGCCCATTCCGCGCGAGGCAGCCCCTAGAAAACAGTAGAGGGTGCACAAGGCACCCCCTCCCCAGTCGAACCGTCCTGCGGTCCTCAGGTCGACCAAGCCTGCCAGGTAGCAGAGGTGCACTCGCGACCGCCTAGTCGGGTACAGAGAGGCCCCGAAAAGGTAGAGCAGGTACGCCTGGGCCATCCTCGCCGCCTCCTCGTCGTCTGCGGGCTCGTGGTCCCAGTACTCCACGAACTGCCCGTACGCCGCCATCCCTCCGCTGTGCCGTGGAACCCGCCCGAGGAACCACCGCAGAGCCGCGTCGTCTAGCACCAAGCTCAAGTCGTAGGGGATCGGCTCTCCTCCCACTCTCAGCCCCGTGATCGCTGCGAAGTCCAGCGGTGTCAACGTCATCTCCCCGAACCGGAGGTGGAAGGTGTTGGTGGTATCCCACCACCTCTCAGTCAGCGCCGTAAGCACAGCGCGGTCCACCCTCACTGCCGTCATCAGCTGGATGAACGGCCCGAAGCCTGCCGCCACCACCAACTCTCGTACTCTCGCGGGCAGCCCCTTGAAGTACTTCAGCGAGCTAGCTGAGCCTCTGTGGCCGTAAACGTCTGTCGTGCGCTGTTTCAACAGAGTAAAGAAATAGCATCAAGCATCAGCAATCAATATAGCAATTTGCAAAACAAGTCGAGCGTCACTCTCCTCCCAAATAGGCCTTCGCCTCGTCGACCGCGGTCACTCGTGCCTCGGCAGCCGCCTCCGGCTCCGGTCCCTCCATCTCCATCTCCTCCACCTCCTCCTCCTCAGCCCCGTGTCCTCCTGTGTCTGACGCCCCCGCGCCACTCAGTAAAGTCCTCAACAAGAGCGCCGCAGCCCGGTCCTCCGGAGTCTCAGCACCTCTCAGCACGGCCGCAACCTCCGAGCCTAGGCCGAGTGCGTCTACTATATCCCGCGGCTCCGCGGAGTCCAGGAAGTCACCCTCCTCGAAGGGAATGTGGCGTGAGGCCCCGATCCCGCTGTCTCCTCCCCTCTGTACCGCCGCCGTCGACCTCAAGGCGGGGGTGGCCGTGACGCCACCACCAACCACCACCTCGTCGACCTGTCGCTCGTCGCGGGCCCGATCTGCGGCCACGAACAACTCCTCCACAGTAGGAGTGGGAGGAGTGCCCGTGGCTCTACCTCCGCTGCCCGTGGTACCACCCCGGCTGCCCGTGGCATCTCCACCACCATCCGTCTGACCCCCACCAGCGTCGGGCTCAGCCCCGACCTCGCTAGCCTCCGCAACCACTTCTGAACCTCCCTCACCACCACCCATCGTCACTGGGTCCCCACCAGTGACCCTCTCGTCGCTGAGCGCAACCCCGCCGCCACGCCGTCGCCAGGCGTAGCAGCAGCCCCGCCGGCCTCTACCACCGTCGCCCTCTCCTCGGTGCTAGCCATCGCCCTTGCTTCCTCTTCCTGTATCTTCTTCTTCCTCCTGATTCAAACTTCCTGGCACACAATCGCCCACTGGAAGATCGAGGAGATCTCGAGGTTTCGTTATCGGTCCGTGGTTTTTCTGGAGAAAGAGAGATCGTCGGAGAGTAAGATAGTCGAGTGAGAGAGAGTAGTCGCCTGAGAAATCGAGAGCAGGAGGACAGCCGTACGTCGCCTGGTTCTCGAGCGCTCGAGTTTGGGGATTTTGAACCCCAGACCTAGAAAAGGAAGACGAAGGAGTGGCGGGCCCCAGTCGCGGTCCCGAGCGCTCGACACCACTCCCGAGCGCTCGGGAGTGGTCCCAAGCGCTCCACTCTGTTTTAGGTCGCTGCGCCGAAATCTTCGGTCCCCTGTTTATTTCACTTTTGTCGATGTCGAGGCTTTTTGAAAAATCAATCTCAGTCCTAATTTTTGTTTGTATCATACGGAGCAATTGATTGCGAACTTCTTTCGGTAATCCACAATTGGTTCACGCTTGGAAATTGATACTTTATGTCAAAATCGTCTAATCATGTCATTCGCAGAAGGTTTTAGCCGTGTGTTGTCCGCCAAATAGAGCAACAGGTGGATTTGCCCCAAAGCCTTGTGTTGTCCGCCAAATAGAGCAACAGGTGGATTTTTCCCGAAGCCGTGTGCTGTCCGCCAAACAGAGCAACAGGTGGATTTGTCCCGAAAGCCGTGTGTTGTCCGCCAAACAGAGCAATAGGTGGATTTGCCCAGAAGCCTTGTGGTGCCCTCCAAACAGAGCGATAGGCGGGTTTGCCCAGAAGCCTTGTAGTGTCCGCCAAACAGAGCAACAGGGGGATTCCTCATGCACTTTTCTTATCAATGTCTTGTCGATGCTTTTCTTGTGCATGCATTACACGTGTTTACAGTTGCCCCAATAATGGTACAAACGGTAGATTTGGCACCGTCTTGAGGGACATCTTCTAACCGCTATCCGATGTCATAGATTTGGCATCGTCCTGAGGGACGCCCCCCCCCCCCCCCTTCAATCATTCGCTGTCATAGATTTGGCACCCTTCTTTCCCGCCATAGATTTGGCATTCTTCTTTTCCGCCATAGATTTGGCACCCTTCTTTCCCGCCATAGATTTGGCACCCTTCTTTCCCGCCATAGATTTGGCACCCTTCTTTTCCGCCATAGATTTGGCACTCTTCTCTTCCGCCATAGATTTGGCACCTTTCTTTCCCACCATAGATTTGGCACCCTTCTTTTCCGCCATAGATTTGGCACCCTTCTTTCCCGCCATAGATTTGGCACCTTTCTTTCCTGCCATAGATTTGGTACCACCTTTCCACCCGCCATAGATTTGGCACCGTCCTGAGGGACACCTTTCCATCATTTACTTGCATGTCTGCATTTGCCCCGAAGAACTACGCTGGTCTGATCCCTGCAGAAAAGGGTACGTAGGCAGCTCGACAGAGCACGACCTCATGTTTCGAATGCTTGTACATCTTTACTTGCATTTGATTTTGAATTGAGGATTTGATTTGGCTTGAATTGGGCTGTCTCAATCTTTGGACGCCACTCGCATCCAGACATGATGCCGAGCGTCGCCCAAAGAGGGGCAACTGTAGACACCCCAATTTGGACTTCTCGAATTTCCTTGATTTGTGGCCCGGAGGCTCCCCGATGATGAATTTGGATCGAAACAAGCCTCGTACCAAGTGAAACTTTGCTCCTTGAAGGATTTGAAAAGGAAATAAAATGGTCAAAATCATTTCCAAGCACTTGGGAGCAGTCCCAAGCGCTCCAAACCATTTTCCAAAACCTTTGGCCTGGCTCACTCCCGAGCGCTCGAGAGTGAGGTCCCAAGCGCTCGAGACTACTCTCGAGCCCTTGAGTCTTCTGTGCTGCCCAATGGTTGGCAGGGCTCCCCACTACCCATGCAGTCCATCATTGCAGCCACCTTGAGCCGGCTGAGGCTTGAGTCAACACTCAACCTCAGTCAGAAGGAGTCAGAGCCAGCAGATTTTCCCCCAACCAAATGTTTTATTTTAAATTCATTTCACGTTGCAAACTATAGGTTATCTTGGCCTATATATGCAACTAATTTCAGCTGAGGCAGGGGGGCTACGAAACTCTTCTCCTGAAAAACCCCTCCTCTGCTCACTCTCTCTCTTGCAAGAAAAATCTTCAAACTCAAACTTGAACTTCAAACTTCAAAAGCTTTCAAGAATCATCAAGGAAAATGCAGGAAATCCAGAACACTCTAAGCTTCTGATTTCTTGTATTCTTCTCTCTTCATCCACACTTCAAAGCCATTCCAAGGAGCAAAGTGTCAAGCAAAAGGTAGAAAACCCTTCTACTTTGATATTAAACCAAAGAGACTGTTCTTCCCTTCTGAGGGGGGTCTCTCAGCCTGACCCAGTCTTCAATACTTGGTGCATGGTTGGGAGACCCTAGTGTAAAAACAAGAGCAAAGGGGTACAAAAAAATGTTTTCACAAAACCCTTACTGGAAACACTCTCGAGCGCTCGGGACTATTTCCAGTCCCATGCATGGTATTTTGTTGAACAACAGGCTGGGGTGAGGTGCAGTCTTAAGTGAAATGGTTTTATTCTGGCATGCGGATGTAGGAAATCATTTTCCCTAAAACAGAAGTGTATCTTACAAATTTCATGTAAGAACAAGGTTTTCCAAAGTAAAAAATAAGATTCTCGATCTCTCTTCTAAAGACTTAGACAAGTGTGACTGCATGATAAAATGATGTCATTTTCCATTTAAGAGTAAGCTGACATGCAGCTCACTCCCAAGCGCTCCGAACCATTCCCGAGCGCTCGGGAGTTCATGCATGCCATTGCATTCCATTTCCCCAGCCTGCTGTGTTCTCTGATTTCTGCATGCATAAGTGTAGCCATTTACTCTTTTAAACTTGTAGATCTAATTTTATAGCGGCAAGGATGCAGGGTTTGAAAGATTGGGGTCATATCTCAGTCTGTCAAGTCCTCTGTTGAGCCCATATTGTGTTTAAATTCATTTCAGTTGACACTTTAGCATTTTATTTTGTTGGCACTAACAAAGCTTGCAGGTCGAGATTATCAGCACTCCCAAGCGCACGGGACTACTCCCGAGCGCTCGAGAGTGAATCCAGTGACAGGGTTTCATCTTTCCACTGCCTTGTATATCATGCATGGCAGTTCCCCCCCCCCTGTACATACGCACATGCATGCACAGTTCTTGCATTATATCCTGTCAGTGCTAACAAAGTTTTGTAGGGTCAGAGTGTCAGCACTCCCAAGCGCTCGGGACCACTCCCGAGCGCTCGAGAGTAAATACAGTAACAGGGCTGCATTTTCAGTTATCTCGTATTTTGCATGGCCATTTCACCCTCTACTGTACACATGCACCAGTATACACCTCTTATTTGGTATAACTGTGGACATCTGCTAGTTGTTAAATGAAACAAAATCCCTTTTAAAAATCCCACAAACGTTTAGTAGAGACCGATTTTGAATCGGGCGAGGGGGGTGCCGTAAAACCCTTCCCCCCTCGTAACATGGCTTCCGGACCCTTCAAACGATCTATGGTTTTCAATTCAAATCAATGGTTTTCGAAACAAAACGGTTTCTCGGGTGACATACCACAAATCCGGGTGGCGACTCTTCAATTCAAACGAATTTTTCGAATCGATTTCAAACGGCACGAGGTGCGCGACTTTGATTTGGGCCGCCCCGATCTCACCCGGGGCTGTGGTAGCCCATAGTGGTGTCAAGCGGGAACTGACCACTTTCAATGAAATTCCAAATGTCATGATACCAGGGTAGGCCATCATCAACATCATCGACGGCGTTGATGTACTGATAAGCAGGCAAGTCCCGCTGTTCAATCAGAATAGGTCGAAGCTTGACACCAATCGGAAGCTCGATCATGGAAGCCAGAGTTGCTAGAGCATCAGTGAACTGATTCTTCATCTGAGGGATGTGCGTGAACGTGACTTTGTTGAAACGAGGAATGAGGTCCTCCAAGTCTTGGTGATAAGGCTTTAATCTGTCCTCCCGAACTTTCCAGTCCCCGTTAGCCTAAGAAATGACAAGGCTGGAATCACCAATGACTTCGAGTTTCTCCACACCAAGCGTAAAAGCAGCTTCCATGCCAACAATGCAGGCCTCATATTCAGCTTGGTTATTCGTGACATCGAAATTGAGTTTAAATGCCAGCGGAATATGAGCACCTTCAGGGGTTATTAGCAGAACTCCAATCCCGTATCCCTTCTGATTGGCTGCTCCATCAAAAAAAAGGGTCCAGGTGTCCTTGACAATCGCCATTATCCCTTCATCTAGAAATGCAAAATCCGAGTCCTCTGGCCCATTGACAGGATGATCAGCCAGGAATTTGGCGACCGCGCATCCCTTGACAGACTTCCTAGTGACATACTCGAGGTCAAACTCTGCGAGCAAAAGCAACCAGCGTGCTAGCTTACCAGTGAGCGCGGGCTTCTCAAACAGATACTTGAGAGGATCCATTCGAGAAATCAACTTCACTGGGTAAGCCAGCATGTAGTGTCTTAATTTCTTGGATGCCCACACAAGAGCCCAACACGTCTTTTCAAGAGCGACGTAGCGTTCTTCAGCGCCAACCATCTTCTTACTCAGGTAGTAAATGGCTTTTTCGACTCCCTTTTCTCCCTCTTGAGCTAGCAAACACCCCATAGATGAAGGATTTACAGACAAGTAAAGTATCAAGGGTTTCCCTGGCATTGGTGGCATTAAAACCGGAGGGTTCTGCAGGTAGGTTTGAATGGAGGTGAAAGCCGCTTGGCACTTGTCTGTCCAAACAAACGGAGTATTCTTCTTCAATAGACGAAACATCGGCTCGCAAGTTAGAGTCAACTTGGCGATGAATCTGCTGATGAACTGTACTTTTCCCAAAAAGCTCCGCACCCCCTTTTCAGAATCTGGTGGCTTCATATCAAGGACTGCTTTGATTTTAGACGGGTCGACCTCAATTCCACGAGAAGTGATCATGAAACCAAGCATCTTACCAGCTGTAACCCCAAAGGTGCATTTCTAGGGATTTAGACGCATACGAAACTTTCGTAATCTCTCGAAGAACTTCCTAAGCACAGGAACATGACCTTCTCGAGTTTTGGATTTGGCGATCATGTCATCGACGTAGACCTCGACTTCTTTGTGCATCATGTCATGCAGGATGGTGGTAGCGGCTCGCTGATAAGTGGGCCCGGCGTTCTTCAAGCCGAAAGGCATGACAAGATAGCAATAAGTCCCCCATTCAGTGATGAACGTGGTTTTCTCACGGTCTTCGGGCACCATGAGAATTTGGTTGTAGCCAGAGAAGCCATCCATGAACGAGAGCAAAGCGTGCCCCGCAGTATTGTCCACAAGCACATCGATGTGTGGCAAGGGAAAATCGTCTTTGGGGCTCGCTTTGTTCAAGTCCTGAAAATCAACGCAAACTCGAATTTGGCCATTTTTCTTAGGAACAGGGACAATGTTGGCCACCCATGTAGGATACTGAGAGACCATGAGAAAGCCAGCGTCAATCTGCTTAGTAACCTCCTCCTTAATCTTCTGAACCCAATCCGGCCTCATCCGTCGAAGTTTCTGCTTCACAGGCTTGGCATCTGGGAACAAAGGAATGCGATGCTCCACAATCTCGGGATCGATTCCGGCATATCTTGATGAGACCACGCAAAAACGTCACTGAACTCGGTGAGCAGCTCTTTGAAATCGCGATGCTCCTCTGGTGAAAGTGTGGAGCCCACTTGAACCATCCGGGGATCATTTTCGTCTTTCAAATTTATAGAAACTATTTCTTCTTTTAATGGCTGAGCATGCCTTTCGTCCTCCCTTTCGATGAAGGCACGGATTTCCTTGGGAATGTCCCCATCGAAATCTATCCCCTCATCGTCAGGGACGACACAATTTATATAAAGATCATTGAAATAGTCAGAAGATGCTTCGTTCATTTCACAAGCCCCTGAAGGGTCACCAAGTACAAGAGAGTCAAACTCGAAATAAAAGCTATGACGTGGAGGGCCTAGAGGCACAAACTCCGACTCAGAGCTAGATTTAGAAGACGGAACAGACTCAGACCCAGACTCAGACTCAGACTCAGACTCAGACTCAGACGTGTCGTCAATGCAAGTCATGCGTGGCTTGAAAATGCAATTATTTAGAGAGCCCTTGGCTTTCACAATGAGAGAGGTGGGATCCTCGAGGGCGTCGGGCCCGAGCATGAGCACTTCGGCCTCTTCAGCTTCCCCAGCCAAACCCACTTGGGAGAATTCCTGGAACAGCAGCTCCAAATTCCCCTGATTGATAGATCCCAGCCAGTCGGTCTTGATCTTCTCCTGATTAAGCTTCCTCTTGAATTCTTCCTTTGCTGGTTCATCATCACTGCTTGACCAGGTGTCATCAGCAAAAATCTCAAATCCAGGCAGCAGCTCCCCGGTTTCGGAATGAATAAAGGGCTCAGCCTGCCCAGTGTAAGCGGCATTTCCCACCTCACATACAAATTTGGGACCGCCGCAGAGGGTCCGAGGTTTTCCCATATATTTCCTCCGCTTGGCATCTTTGGCAGAAGCGATATACCCCAAACCAAAGCGGCCTTCGTTGAAAGGAAAAGTACGGAACTCCGGGACCCCTTGACGGCGAGAACCTAAACCAATGCCCGGAAAATAAGACATCCTCCTCATAATGTCCAGCGCGACCGAGCTTATGAGGAAGTTCCCGTCCACATTGATGGCCATCACAGTGCCTGAAGTATCAAAAGAGAAACCCCCAAGGTCGACGTCTTCTTCGCCGTGTTGAATTCCCAAAACAGGAGTCCCATCCTCCTTGAGCGGGCGGATGCCAGAGTCCCCGCAGATAGTTAAAGTACCGGTAGGTAACCCCAGAATAACCTTTTGGTGGAGAGTAGACAGCACAGCCATGATGTCGGACCGATGGAGCCACGGCCTGCCCAACAGAAGATTGAAAGTTGCGGGAATGTCCACGACATGGAACTCCACGTCCATCTCAAAACCCTCAGCATCGAGTTTGAGCTTTAAAATACCCTCGACTACGCGACGGGTGCCGTCATATGCCTTGACAGCCAAATTGGAAGGTGCAAGGTCCTTCTTGGTGAGTCCTAAACGATAAGCGACCCTCAGAGGGCAAACGTTGATAGCGGAGCCGTTGTCAATAAGAACAGTCGGGACCCAGAGTCCTCGACACTTGACGGTGATGTGCAAAGGGCGGTTGTGGTCGACTCCTTCGACTGGCAGATCCTTGTCTGTGAAGATCACTGTATGCTTGGAGGTTGGAGGGAGGGTGAGAGATATCATTGCCTCTGGCGTGACGTCGGCCTGGACTTCAAGGCAGGATAGGGCGTGACACAGCCTCTGATGATGCTCCTTTGACGAACAGATTAGTCCCCAGATAGAAATTGCGACAGGAATTCGCTCAAGTTGCCGCTGAACTAAGTCAGGAATTGGATTGCCAGCTGATACCTCAAGAGGTGCAGACCTTGGGAAAGAAACAGGTTCGTTCCTTTGATTAGCAGGATTGGAAGAACTCCCGGCCTGCAGATTAGCAGGCTGAAAAATCCGTCAACTTCTTGTAACATTGTGAACGTTCCCCAAAGAGGGCACGACTTGAGGGTCTTCCTTCACATCTCAGAGGTCAGCAGGGACATCTCCCAGTTTGCGCTTTCCCTTGTCAGTAGTTGGTGCAGAGATAGGCGCTTCCATGTCTAAGCCCAGATCCTCAGCCAGATCTTTCATCAGCAAGGAGTCCCAGAAGCTCAAGTCTTTCATAGCAGCCACTTCAGCAACAGGCTCCGGATTTGCAATAAAGGGAACATCCCAAAGACCAGTGTCAGCCAGGGAACGATTGATAGCCCAGACTTCATTTCCAACTTGGACATCCACTATGTCGTCCACTTCCCAAAGATTAGCAGGCGGAACGCAGTCCGTGACCATGATACTGCAGTCCCTGTTGTTGGGGTAAGGCACCTGAGGGCGGGGATTTTCCTCATCGACAATGTAGGAGCAGGGGTCATAGTCAGCGTCGGGATCAGTATCACAAACTGAATGAAAGACCGAACTAAAAAGGGAAGCGTGGTCTCCCAGGGCCCGTGGATCTTCCTGGACAAGTTCGTCCTCTGCGTAGTGAAGCATGTAGTCTGGTATAGCATAGCCTTGAAGGGGGTTAGGGTCAATGTCTATGGGAGCATTCCAAGTTGGCTCAGGATCCCAGTAATACTCTGCTTCGAGAACTGGAGGCTCAATTGGGTTGAACAGCATGAATAAGGAGAAGCCATCCAGAGGATCGAGCATGGCCGCTTCATAACCAGCCAACTAGCCATCATACCAGGCTTGATCAAACGGGATATTTTCGGGTTGTGGAGGAATCCCGTCCGTTTCAAAACTTGACCACTCGTTGATCAGAGGAATGGCGTAGTCCCAGTTGTCTGCTATGGCCCAGCCAGTAGCTTGCATGTTGCTATCTGAGGGAGGCACCCAAGGCTGGTAGGGATCAGGAAACGGGCCAGCGATGGTTGCGTACGGGCTGTCAAGCGACGAGGTAGAATTGATCTGTACAGCAGGGATTGATTGATGGAAGAGAGAGCTAACAGATTCATCGGAGACAGGTGATCCAGCTTGTAAAGGTTCTGAAGGCGCATCAGTGTCAACAACTTGGCCTTCAATCACATGTATATAAGAAATCTCGGTGGATGATTCGAGCGGGAAAGGTACGATGGGCCTGGGTTGATCGGTTGAGGCTATATAGTCAGTGGGGTTGAATATGGTGGAGCTGGGGTTGATATAAGTGGAGCTGAGGGATATCTGGCTGATATGTGGTACAGCGTTGTGCTTGGGAAGAGAGTTGGCAATGACATTGGGTTTCTGAGGTGGTGGAGGGGTTTCCAGCGTGCCATCGTCAATGAGATCCTGGATTGCATGACGGAGGCGAAAGCAGGAGTCAGTGAGATGACCTGCTCCTTGATGGTAAGCACAGTAAAGGTTAGCTTTGAAGCCGGGTAAAGGGTTCTTGGGGAGAGGAGTTGGATCCAGGGGTTTGAGATGCCCTGATTTGACCAACTTTTCCAAGACTAAGGATAGAGGTGCCTTGATGGTGGAAAAACTGCGGGGTTGGTTCTGAGGCCAGTTATTCTGCGGAGTCTGGACTTGATTGACATCCGCAATGTGATTAGCAGTGCTGGAGGAAGTGGTGTTGGTACCGGTGGTTGCCGTGTTGGAGTAAGTTCCCGTTCCGAACAGCGCATTTGCGTTCCCAGAATAAGCCCGAGGCTTTGACTTGGTGGCGTGTGAGGATTCTCCCTTTGATAGAATCCCACTCTGCAGAGCTTCTTCGATGGCCAGGCCAGAGTCGAAGAAGGTTTCAAAGTTGGCAGATGCTTGAGCCAGGACCAGATGCCTAGCATAGTCTGGTTGGAGATTGCGGGAAATGATAAGGAGCTAATCCTTCTCACTCGGGCGATCAGTCATCTGTGTAGCTTTAGCTCTCCACCTTTTGACAAAGTCCGCAAAGGACTCCTTAGCTTCCATTTTGGTGGATTCAAGTTCCCGGGTAGTCATTTTCAGCTGGGAGTTGTAGTTGTACTGCGAAATAAACGCAGTCCCAATGTCCTCCCAAGTCCTCCTTTTGGCAATGTCGAGTGACAAAACCAGTGGAAAGCAGGGCCTGAATGGGTCTGAGGGAAAAGCTGCGACATGGCCTCCGGCTCGACAGAAAGAAGTTTCATAGCGGCGTGATAGCTGTAGAGATGAGTCCTGGGGTCACCGCTCCCATCGAACTTAGCCAAGTCCGGCATTTTGAATTTTTTAGGAAGTCTGGCATTGGGATACAGGCAAAGGCGATCCAGATCGATCCCCCCGGCACTGATCTTTTCTGTCTTAGCAATGGATTCCTCCAGCTTGGTCATCTTGGCCATGAGTGCGACCACATCCGGATTCTGAGCTGGTTCTTCTTGGTTTGGAGGCAGTCTACCACCTGCAAGGTTTGCAGCGGGCCTGCGGCCTTCCCTCAGCACCATGAGACGTCCTGCGTGAAGCGGATCTGGAACCAAGACGGGTTGCTCCTGGTCAAACTCATCGTCCTCACCTTCTTCCTCGAGAGGGGGCGGAAGGCGAGTATGGATGAGGTCGTTCAGGCGGGCAATGTTAGCATCTATCTGAGCTGCCCTCTGTTGCATGGTGGTGATGTTGTCCTGAAGGTTCATGAGCATGGTCTCCAAGGTAAGAGGTTCTGGCTGTGGCCGTTCCATCGTGATAGGTGGTTAAGAGCTGCTTGATGCGAATGCTGGGGTAGTTGGACACCCTTCCTGTAAAACAGGTGGTGAACCTGCCTGAGAATCTGACTGTAGAGCAGTCAACAGAGTGTGCAGAGAGTCTTCCGTGGCGACTGACTGGGATTGCGACCTGACAAGCCTTTGAACCGGATTCAGATGCAGACGTTCCCAAGCGGGTTTGGCAACTGGCCTCGATACTTTCCTTGGCGGTGCAATGATTCAGATCTTTGCTTGCAAGGCAAAAGGAGGTTTAATAAGGGTCCTGCAGTAACTTTAATCTAAATAAAAGACTAAAGCGGATGCAGCCAACGTCGTCAGTGTCACCCTAGACTCTAGAACCAGAAGACAAGTCTGTCTCACGACGCTTCGGACACTGTTTTAGGCCCTCAGAATTCTTTTCAAAGATGTATCCTTGTTTGGAACGAGCGGTCCTAAAGGATGTCAAAAGGAGCCTAAACTTTCGTCCATTTCAATGTTCGGGGTTTCAAGTTTCTGAAGCCAGAACAACTCGGTATGAATATCATGATGCCATAACCAGATTGGCGTGAGCAGCACTGTGCTATTAGCCGAGCGGCGTAAGTGACGAGGCACTTGTTACCTTTTGGTGTAAGCATCATGGCATTTTACTCCGTGGTTCCTCGTTTTTTGTTTGAAACCCTAAACAGGTACACGGACAAAGGTGCAGAAAAGCTTCTGATTTCCTAAAGTCCCACCGTAACAGGATTTAAAGATGATAACGCGCACCACTGAGATGCACGACTCCTCATCGGGCCATGACAGTGTCCTACTAAGCCTAAAGACAGACTCGGAACAGATCGAGAACCTAGGAGCCATCCTAGACATGCTTCTACGCTAAACGAGATGTATGGACAGTTCATGCGATAAGAAAAGCAGTAACACATAGGCATTTACAGGGTTAGATGCAAGTAGATCCTAACCTGTGGGTACCTGTCCTAGTTTGGAGAGTTCTAATGCTTTGTATATGCAAAAGGCCGATTTTGGTTCGTAACTGGTTCCTCGGACTAGGGCCACAGATATACCTCCCGTTACCCGTGTATTCGCAGAGTAACAGTCGAACGGTAGCATGACCCATCATCGTCGAAGGTTGTTAGTCATTCGGGGTCCCCGGGCTCCGGTAAACCGTGCCGGATTGCCAAAACGGATCCAACGAGGCTTATCCCACATCAATGCAAATGAGATGCTAAAATTTGGTAAAAGAAGAAGAATCACAAAATCGTAAAAACGCCTTTTCAAATTTGGCTCACTTTATTTAGTCCATGTTTAGAAGAAACTACGCGAGCGAACAATCGGAAAAGCCCCAGATTAGAATGGCCGGACACGAGGTCCTGTTAAATCACCATCCTGACCTTCGACAGCGCGAAGCTAACCGTTTTGACAGGCTTTTAAGGGATTGTTCCCAAGCGTATTAAATTCTAAGTATGAATTAATATTGGTTCGATTAATCCCCAGCAGAGTCGCCATTGTGGGCAGCATGCCCTTCGGAGAGAAAGGATTTCGTTCCTTCCCGCCGTTGCGGCCCTTTTTTTTTAGAAATCGAGGGAGCGCGAGTGCAGGTGGCAAGCACTCAAAAATACAGAGTCGCCACTTGAGTTTTTGAGGGTCTGACACTCAAGGAACCGTATTTCGAAGCACCTGCCGCGCTGTTTGTTTGAAAAAGTTAAGGAAACCAGTCCGTCATAACCATATCTGGGTTCGGGAGCCAGGTTACGAGAAGCGAAGGGTTTTAAGGCACCCCTCTCGCCCAATCCGGAGATCGGTCTCTACTTAGGCATTTTTATGAAAACTTTTGTGATTCTTCTTCTTTTAATTAATTTTAGCCAATTAGGGCGGGGGAACAATTAATCGGGGATTAAAACTGTAACAATTTGCAGGATGTGATCAGATAATAGCATGGATGGATGGCATGACGAGTAATAAATGGGATGAGACCTAAAACAGCGATCAAATGCCAAAACCAGGCTCGGGATGAATTTGTCCTGCACGATGGCCAACTTGCATGCATGAACAAATCTGCATGCAAGCGAACCATCACGCGAGACACTCAAACCCTCGCGCGAGTGTTGTCATCTCACCAAAGTTCCAAGTTCATCCCCTTCTGGGCTCTGGAAGGACCAGTGCACACCCAGGAGGCAAACCAAGCAGTTTATCAAAGGGACTGTAAAATACTAACTATTACAGACAGCTTGAAAATGGAGCCGAACAAAGGAAAACACAACCCCTAAACAGTGGGGGATAAAAGGAGGCCAAAGGCCTAGTTACCCATGCAAGGGCCATTCCTGGAATGAACAGAACTGTCGCGCGACAGAGAGTGAGTCTCACGTGACATTCCTGACTGGACTTCCAGGAATTGCTTTGCATGCTTGGGGTCCTGAGACAGATCCAGGAAGACCCAAGGGCATTCCATGCTATTCAAAACAAACAACTAAGCTACTGTTTTTTGGTTTTGCATGCATAACAGTGATCTAAAAAATCAAATTAAAGTACAATAGGCATGCTAATATTGCAAAAACTTGAAAGACCAGCCTCCCTTCCCCACGAGGACCATTCTCTTGCTGACACAAGTGTCGCGCGAGCTTTGTGGACCATCGCGCGAGGGTTTAGCCGTCACAGATTCTTGTAACTCTGCTGGCTTTAGGACCAGGACATGGTATTAATTACCAGCCTTGGCCCTGTCAGCCCCCCTCAGGGATCAAAACAGAAATAGGTTAAATGTTATACCTTTGCTTGGAAAGGGGTTGGAAATGGATTGGATTGATTGGTAAAGCCTCTTGACTAAGTGTTTGACAAAACACCAAGTTTGGAAGACTAGGAGATGGTTTGGATTAGTAACTTTGTGCTAGGGATTTAATTGCCTTGTGAAGGGTAATTAAACTTCTTAATGATTTTCTTGGAACCCTTAACATGGAAGACCAATGGGGGTATTTATAGGGGAAGTGGAAGGGCTAGGTGGTGGCAAAACAAGGCTTTGCAACCAGCTAACAAGGCTGGTCACAACTTGGTGGATAGACTAGCCAACAAGGTGAGTGGGAGTGGTTGTGAGGGTGTGAGAGTGTAGCCTGCCAGAACCCTGTTCAGCTGAGGAAAACGGGGTTCCAGCCCATGGGGACCCATGTGACACCCAATCATCACAAGTCCAGCTGGATTATGTGATAATGACAGGAGAAAACCATCGCGTGAGGGTTCGGAACCATCGCGCGAGGGTCAACAGTCAACAGTTTGACTTTGACCACACCTGGCAAGCTGAGTATCGCGCGAGTAACATGAAGGATCGCGCGACGGTCAAACCTGACCCTAGGGTTTGACTGAAGGTTCTGAAGGGTTCAAAAGGTTCAAGCAGGGTTCTAAGCATTCCAAGCTCAATCCATCCCCAATCCAAGCTCGTTTGATCCGATTTCATCATCGGGGAAACAAGAAAACCGTAAAACAAAGTAAAACAATTGGGAGAACCAGATTGGGGTGTCTACAGCCAGTGTGTTCCAGTTTGTCTAAAACACTCACAGGAGCTTGTTCTCAATCTATTATACTTGCTTTAGATCAAACATCAAACATACATCAACATTTTTATCACATAATGCAAACTTGTTTACAGTTTTAATCCCCATTAACTGTTCCCCCGCCCTAACTGGCTAAAAATGATCAAATGAGAGAGAAAAGCAAACGTTTTATAAAATGCTTGAGTAGAGACCGATCTCCGGATTGGGCGAGAGGGGTGCCACAAAACTCTTCCCCTCTCGTAACCTGGCACCCGAACCTCAGATATCGAAGGTGACGACGGTCCAGTCTACAAGCCTTTTTCAAACTCAAACAAGCGTAATCCAAACGTTTTCAAAAACCCGGTTTCTTGGGTACTCTCCGCAAAACCCGAGTGGCGACTCTGAACTGCGAAGCGTTTCGCCGCGCTTTCCGCAAGAAGGGCACACCCGATTTTACACTTAAAATGTAGAATTTTTGGGGCGTGTGCCCACAGTGGCGACTCTGCTAGGGAAGAATCATTAATCAACATTTGGAAATCAATACATGAATGAACAATTTTCAAAAGTCTGTCAAAACAGTACGCTTTGCGCTGCTGAAGAACGGAATGGTAACGTAACAGGATTCTACATCCGACCACTCCGAACTGGGGCTTTTGCTATTGTTCACTTTTGTAGTTTTTTCCAAGTGTCGATTAATGAAGTGAGACAAGCTTCAAAAGGCATTTTTCCAAAAACGTTGCATTTCTCTCTCATTCAATCGCTTTCGGCGCTCTCCATTTGCATCGGTGTTCTGTCAGCCCCGTTGTAACAACTCCGATTTTCAGTAAATAAAAATCTCGTTGATTATTATATTGACTCTATAAATTCCTTATTTTCAAATAATCAGTCATAATTAGATTCACTCGATTCAAACCTAATTTCATTACGCCTTGCGATTTAGTCATTTTCTAAAGACAAGTGAGATAGTAAACCCCAAGTCGTCCTATTTAGCAAGCCTAGCTAGCTTCCAACTAATCGTTAGAGTAGCCTAATCGAACCTTTGAACCATTTGAACCCTAAGTGAGACCTTGACCAAAAGTCAACCCTTGATCTATTACCCATTGGGCGATAGATACTAGGATAATCTTTATCCATTGGACCATAGGTTTACACCTTGTATATTGTGACTAGATTTCCAGGTACACTTTATAAGTTATATATTACTTACCATCTTTACCCATTGGACGATAGAAGTTAGGAGAATTATTAACCATTGGACGATAGGTTAACCTTTCTACCTAGTACAAGGTCTATTAGT
The DNA here is from genome assembly GCA_020567845.1 of Rhododendron henanense subsp. lingbaoense. NCBI lineage: Eukaryota > Viridiplantae > Streptophyta > Magnoliopsida > Ericales > Ericaceae > Rhododendron > Rhododendron henanense. The sequence continues at coordinate 30,612,083 of CM036313.1, read as the reverse complement.
TTAATTAGATTCACCATGAGTCATTGTACTATTATAGATAGATTATATAAGTTTAGTACTTTCATCCTTTAACCATTGGTTAATAAATGTTAGGGGATTTATGATCCATTGGTCCATAAAACCATATCAAGCTATAGTACTAGGTTAAATTAGTTAATTCTTCCCTAGATATGATATGTACTTATTTAATTAAAGTATATGATATGTTTACATAGTTTAAATAGGAAATTTTGACTTAAAAGTCCAAGATGAGATCATGTAGTACATTGTCCTTTTATTAGTCTTTCTTATATATGTATATATATTAACTAAGGAGAGAGAGAGAGAGAGAGAGAGAGAGAGAGAATTCGGAGAGAGAGGGAGAGAGAGGCCGAGAGAGAGAGATGGGGGAGAGAGATAGGAGAGAGAGAGAGAGGGAGATAGTGTTGTACCTTTCTTGATCTTCTTCTACCAAAACCCTAATTCTATATATATAAGTACTTGTACCTTGAAAGATGAAGGATAGGATGACCTAAGATATAATCAAGTACTAGATTTTCTTAAAAAATCTTCTTACAAACTATTAGTTTATTTTTACTCTTTCAACCATTGTCCTTTCTTGTTTAGGTGTCCAAGAGAGAGAGAGAGAGAGAGAGTGGCCGAGAGAGAAAGAGAGGGAGAGAGAGAGAGAGAGATGGCCGGTTGAGAGAGGGAGAGAGAGTGTGATGTGTGTGACTAGTGTACTCCCATATCTTCCTACATCATCTTATTGCATCACCTTGTACCACCATATCTAGGGTTTCTTATTCTTTCAACCCTAAAGGACTACCATATCTTATTTTCTTATTCTAGACTAGACACAAACCCCATTAAAGAAACTTAAACCTTGTCCTAGATTGAAAGAAAGAATAAAGGAAAATCTTAGTCTTTCAACCCTTGTACTTTCTTTGGACCAAAGAGAGAGAGAGAGAGAGAGCCGAGAGAGATGGGAGAGAGAGAGGCCGGGAGAGAGGGAGAGAGAGATTTGTGTGATGTGTGCAAGTGTACAATAAGCCTAGTCATGTCCTTTAGCTCCACACCTCATCCAATCTAAGGACAATCAAATCTAGTCAATCTATGATCCATTGGATAACAAATGTTAGGGGAAATATTGTCTCTTGGATAATAGACCAACTTGGCCTATAAATAGCAAGCCATTTCAAGCCTTTGAACTCACACCTTCAAGCATTGCTCCAACTTCTCTCTAGAAAGTCTAGTGTTCTTGATGTTCTTGTTGTTCTTGCTTAGTTCATAGCTTGTTCTTGAAGTTCTTCATAGTTCTTCAAGAAACTCTTCTAGTGCCGCCACTAAGCCACCACTCCACCACCCTACCGATCCAAAAGTGTTAGTAGTATTAGTCAAGATCAAGTTTCGAGAGAAACCTTTCTCTTTCGAAGCTAGCGAAGCCATTCCTAAGCCGTTACTCCGTCCGACGTACTATTTTCCTAATCCGTAGCCGACTACCGCCAAGAAGAACGGTAGATATTCTATATCTACTTTTCTCTACGTATATGTAGAATAATCCTTACGTATAGTATAGTTTCCTATGATTCTCAAAGATCTAAGTATAGCGTATTGCATGCGTATTTCGAAATGATAGTGAATTATTCTAAACCTTTGAAATCTCGAGCATACGTAGATTATACGAGCTACTTTCCCTAAGCATGATTAGAAATGTTTAGAAGTTGTTATCTTGATTAACCATGGCATGAATAGCTTAACGTTAGAACACTCAATAAACATATGCTGTGTTGAACTTAAGAAAGCATGATTTAGGATTAAGCTGTTTTAATCTTAGAATGAATGTGAGCATGATTATGTGATTACTTGACTACTTGTTGTTGATAAAGCATAAGTGATTTATCACTCCAAAGGTGTCCGTCCATGTGGCACTATGCTTAACCTTGTGTGATTAAATATGAGTATGATGATGTGACAAAATGAGCATGCTATCTAATATAGAGTTAAATGATCTTGCTAGTTTAGTTTCAAGATTTCCTAAAGTCTGAAAGAATTACCGCGGAGTCATTGCATGCAACGAGACACGAAAACCAAGAAAGTAGAAACATGACACCTAGGGTGTGGTTGATATGGATAAAAGAAAAGATGGGATTAACCTGCAGAAAATATTTTGAAATTACATAATGACCGGACTTGGTAGTCATTGTGTAAGTGTTTCGAAAACCGTAATGTAGCCGGACTTGGTAGCTCATTGCGAAGATTTCCAATGGGGCCGGACATGGTAGTCTCATGTGGAAATATGGCTTGATCCTCCGCGAAAAGGGATCAATGCAAGATTGAAATGGATTTTGTAAACCATGATTGGCCGGACTTGGTAGCCATTGTGAGTGTTGCTAATGGAGCCGGACTTGGTAGCCTCATTAGTAACAATTTGTGAAAGAAACGTGGAAAATGTGATTTTTGGTAAAAGTGAAAATGTGACACAGTCTACGATGAGTCGCGTAGGAGAAACACGAAAAGACACGACACCAACGCTAAAAGATATCGAATATAGATGTATTATTGTTTATCTATGTTGTTGAATGAGCATGTGTATTTGTTTATATTTTTCCTTGCCATAAGTTAAGAGTTAGTGGATATAATTTATTCTATTGAGCTTGTAGCTCACGGTGTTACCTTTTTGGTGACCCTGACATATTATACTGGGGGCGACGCTGGTATAATGTGTCAGAGTTAATTGATGAGCAAGGTGAACAGTACGCATTGGAGGCTTTTGGAGCCGAAGAGCTTGCTAGGATGGAGGAAGAAGCGGAGTAGTAGAATACCCTAGAAATTCCATCCTGGTGTAATAAAAAGTACTCTAGTAAGACTTACGTTGTAATAATGAGCTTGACTCTTAGTCTTTTATTCAATAAAATGCTTAATTAACGAACCCGAAAATGGGGGCGTTACACCCGTTGAGGTGTTTTGGGTAACCAGCACAGTTTACTAGAGCCCGGGGTCCTCGAATGCCCAACAACCTTGGACGATGATGAGACGTATTACCGTTCGACCATTGCTTTGCTATACGCGTTGCAATGGGAGGTATAAAACGGCTCTAGCGTAAGGAACCCCCCTTAAGCCAAAACCAGCCTCGCCATGCGTACAAAGCACTAGAACCTTTCAACCTAAGACAGGAACCCGCAGGGTAGGATTACTTGCATCTAACCTGTAACAACTCCGATTTTTACTAAATAAAAATTTCGTTGTTAATTCGAAAAAGTCTTTAATTCTTCTTGAGTGATTATTCAACTTGAGTTATTCTTAGTAACCCGTCATGATTAGATTCGTCAATAAGATCATTTTCTAAAGACAAGCGTGTTAGACCTTTCTCCTAGTTGTCAAGCGTAAGCCTAGGTTATCTTTCGACTAGAAATCCTACTTAGCGAGCCTAGTTAGCTTCTAACCTAATCCTTGGAGATAATCTAATTTAATCATTTATCTTCCTCGAACCATTTGAACCTTTTGACCTTTTTGAAACCTTTGACCAAAAAGTCAACCGTTGACCTTTGTCCATTGGTCCATAGTTGTTAGTAGAATTATTATCCATTGGATAATAGGACTAGTACTATTATATTATAGTTAATTCAATGACTAGAATCCCATGGGATTCTCCCATTAAAGAATTGGAAGAGTATCTAATATAATATTGGGTCCTGGGATTCTCTGAGTACAAATATTGTATTATAAGGAGACATGTGTCAAATCGGAGCTTTATATTATAAAATTTTGACTAGATATCCATCCAGATTCTCTAGTACTTATATGAATATTATAATAGGGTACCAGTACAACCCCCCAATATAATATAGAGGTAGAAAACATGTGTCAAATTCATTATTTAATTAGAAAAATCTTATTCTTTCAAAGCCACTTAGAGGATCCAATTCAAAGCCATACAGCCTTTCAGACAGAAATACAGAAGCCTAGGAGAATCCATCTGACGGCCGTAACATCGATCTAACGGCCATAACATCAATCCCTCACCCGAGCAACCTGTTGCCAGCAAAATCTCCCTGAGAGATCAATTCCTCGGCCGCAAGATCTATCCTTCGGCCGAGACATCCATTCCTCGGCCGTGTGATCTATTACTCGGCCGCCAGATCGACCTTTTTCCAGACTCTGGAACGTTCTGTCAGACGTTTGGTTTGATCCAACTACACTACCTTTCCGATGCGTTCGGGCTACGCTCAGAGATTACGACATAGAATTAGAGATGCATTGCAATTGCAATTGCCATCTCGTGATTTGATTGGCCGGAGTGAGTCATCCCTATGCCTATATAAAGGAGGCTTTGGGCTCCGAAATAAACACACGGAAATTGATATACTTACACACTCAATCAAGCCACGAAACTCCTGCAGAAATACTCCCTCAATCCCATACTTCAAAAGCCCTAACCTCCCGAAGGTAGCCGTCAATCCGGCAATCAAACCCCGAAGTTCAAACCCTAACCCTAGGGTTCTCGATCAAGCAATCAATCAATCACGCCCAATCCAGAGCAATCAAGCAACTGAGGGATCAAGGTGGTGAGGCCCAACGGCCTCTGGTTTGCTTTATTTACTGTCCCCTCTTACTAATCGTAGCATTTTGATTAACTGTTAATCCTTCTGTCTGGTGTGAGGAAGAACACCGACCGAGGCTTCGATCCCTCGGCCGGTATATCAAACCAGGTGGATCCCTCGGCCGTGACATCCATTCACCGGCCGCGGGATCCATTTCCCTGGGACATTTTGTTTGCCTTTCTGCTTTTCTAATGCATGTTTCAATTATCGCACTGGCTCACTTTGCTTACTGTTTAAAGGAATAATTAAACAGACTATGTGTTAGAATTAAACAAAGCATCTACATGTCTTATGTTGAACGATTATGGGCCAGTCTCACGACTGGGCAAAGAGGGGTGCCTAACACCTTCCCCTTATTGTACTTTTGGCTCCCGTATCCAGAATCTCTATCTGTTTTCCTAGTTTTAATAAACTAGGTGGCGACTCTATTTTATGATAACCATTATCATGTGGCGATGTTCCTAGCCATGGGAATGTCCATGATTTTGGTTTATGAAGTGAGCAACCAATCGAGCAAACACAACGTGACCAATCTGTATGGCGATGCCCCGTTTGGGAGGTGTCTACAGTTTTTGGCGACTCTGCTGGGGATGTGAGAGCCATAACCAAAAAGTTCAACATAAGACTAATACATGCCTTGTCTAATTCATTTATCATATGCATCGAGCGGGCAACCCGTTGAGTTCACCTGATATCCCGGCATGACACGGGCTATGTTGGGGGTTCCAGCAAACTCCACAGTCACTCGTACCTAGTGGTATATCAAAAAGGAAATCACCCAATCACCGCCTATGATGGGCTGGTGAGAGGATTGGTGCCCTTTGACAACGGAGCACCCTGAAACTACCAAAACCTTGCATGCTTTAGAAAGCCATAGAACTTATCAAACTAAGACAGGAACCTACGGGCTAGGAACCTACTTGCATTCTACTTGCAAAAGTTCTTCCTCACACCTTGTACCATCTGTTGTTGTAATTAACTCTTTCTGTGCAGAGGGGTTGGGATTTTCAGCCCAAATCCTAACCCTACACAAGCAAAGTACTGACTTCCAGGTATTCTACTTTTAAGCAGGCACAATAGGTAAATCAAAGAAGCAACCACAGCCAACTTTGTACTCTTATAACACCCGAAGCTACGCCAAACAAAGGTCTCTGCAACCCTCCCGTCTATCGTCTTCATCTGGCAAAACACCCTCACCACAACAGTTCCAACCGCTCTCAGAAACTTCCCGGTCATCCCCTCAACGGACCCCGTCATTTACTAAATCTCAAGCTTCATCAAGCAACCCTTCTACCTTCATGGCCGACAACGACGCCACTATTGCCGACCTCCAAGCTCAAATCGCTGCACTACTGGCAGAAAAGGCAACTAGAGATGCTGAAGATGAGGAAAGATCAATGGAAGGCGAGAATCCCCATAAAGTGATATTGGCCGAAAGTCCTGAGTTGACCAAACAAGTCAAGGAAATCAAACAAGCCTTGGCTCGTTCGCAAGGGGATCAAATTCTGGATTTCGAGGGACTTTGCCTCTTCCCAGAATCCAAGCTGCCTGAGAATTTCAAGATGCCCAACATTGAGAAGTTCAATGGAACTGGCAACCCTACCAGTCATGTTCGCCATGTTATCAACACCCTGAAGCCGATGGGCTTAAATGACGAGCTCATCGCCCAGTTGTTCCAACGAACCCTCACCGGAAGTGCTCTCGACTGGTTCCTCACTTTGGAGTTTGTACATTATCAAACTTGGCCAGAAATTGCCAATGCTTTCGTCAAGCAATATGCATACAACGTCCAAATTGAACTAACAACTCGAGACTTGGAAATGACCAAACAGGATTCCAATGAGGACTTCGCCACCTTTGTGGCAAGATGGAGGGAAAAGGCTGCCAAGATGAAGAACCGTCCCTCCGAGGAAGACCAAGTGAGGATAGTTGTCAAAAATTTACAACCCAAATATCTCAGGCATATCTATACACAGGCTATCACCGATTTCAAGCGCTTGCATGCCACTGGGTTGCAAATTGAAGATGGAATCAAGCTAGGACTCATTGGGAAAGAAGAGGCCACTCCTCCACCTAAGAAAACCTTCTCTAGCCGTACATCTCACGCCTCCATGAATGCTCTTGGCTCTTTGTCTCAAGACCCTTTCCAAACTAGCCCATCCCGAAGCTCAAATCGACCTCGTCGCAACTTTGATCCTCTCTATATGACCTTATCCCAAGCCTTGACCATCCTTAGCCGTCAAGGGCATCTTAAACCTCTAAACAAGCCGCTTCCTCCGCCGCCCTACGGTCCAAACCATGATCCAAACAAGCAATGCGCCTATCACCAACATCCTAGGCACGAAACAGACAATTGTATGCGTCTTCGTCACGACATTCAAGATCTTATTGATAGTCGAACCATAAAACCACCAAAACCTGATGGGCAAGCTAACCCACTCCCTACTCATAATGCCGAACCACCACCTCGAAGCATCAATCTCATAAATCTCTCTCACAACCCCACATACAATCCCAGCCAATACATTGTCCAAAACAACCAAACCAAACCTACCTTAACCTTCCCCGAGGAGGATGAATGTTTCATGATAGAGGAGGAGGAGGATGATAATTCTGATCAGTCAGAAGTAATTGACATTGATATGTCCGACATAAGCAGCGAAGATCAGGTAGAGGAGGAAAAGCTAAGGAAGTGGAAGGAACACTCTTGGGCGAAACACAATTTGGAGGATCCAGACATTCCATTTGTAGAAGATGACGAGTGGCTTCGTATCTGGTTTGAGAAAAGGAAGAAGGAAAAAGAAAGGGTCATCATGATGAGAAGGCACGCTCGCTTCGAGCCTGCCCAAATAGTGGTAAGCATCAACCGTCCCAAAATTCCAACACCGCCCATTGTTTGGGAAACAATCAATCTCATTGAGAAAGTAGAGGAGTTTCAAATGCAACCATGGGTCAACCCTTACGATGAGTGCGACTATAGTCAATGGATAGAGGAAAGAGAAGATCTAGATTTTATGTGCACAGAACCCTATAAAACAGGGGAAAGCGACTTTGATGAAATGGAAGAAGAGTGCAATGATCCGCTCGATGAAACCTCCTTAGCATCGCTATTCAATCAGGAGGAAATAACTGATAACCACGCAATCAATGAGGAACGAGAAAGGGAGTTTCCTGCTGACACATCCATCTGGGGATTACTCATGGCTCAAAGAGGTAGCCATCATGCAAAAGATGAACCCGTTTCAAAGGCTCTGTTTGGCAAGGAAGAGGGTGGGAAAGAGTACAAAGTTGCAAAAGACAAGAGAAATGACCCCGACATGCTGCAGTAGCTGAGAAGTCACAACATGGCAAATAAGAAATGTTAAAACATTGTTTGTTGCTTTAAATAAACTAGAAAGAGTTTTGGGCCCCTGTTTGGGCATTTTATTTCCGCAAAGAGAATTCCTTTTTCATCTTCCAGATTATGCTTATCTAAATCCAAATTGCAATTGCCATGCGCTATACTCTCATTGCCAAAACAAAGGAAGATTTCGAAGGGATCAAAATCTTTGTGTCCCCGACAAAAGGAAGGAAAGGATGAACTCTAATTACTTAGGACTAGGTTTTTATCAAAACCTAGGAAGAAGACGCTATCTCCGTGAGAACACTTAGGATTAGCTTGCCCATTGTGAAAGTACAAACGCAACAAGGAGATTCATAAAACATCTCTATCAGATTCCTCTCCAAAACACAAACCCTCTTGAGAAAAGAATGCTCGTTGGGCAACCTATACACCCAAGCAAAGGTAAGAGCAGAGCCTGCTAGGACAAGAAAAAGTGAAAAAACGCGGCCTAGGCAAAAGTTAAGGCATTTGAAGGAAAGCTCGCTAGGGACTCAACCTCTATCAGGTAACCTAGGCAAAAGTTAGAGCATGAAAGAAAGAAAAAACCAAGAGTGAAAACCCAACCTCCAAAGGTGGTGATCTTGGAACTACGTAAAAGGCCTGATTCCCTGATTGGAATACGTAGGTAGTCTCGCATCGAGATACGGCCCAAGCATTTGGAGAGAGGAAAACATCAACATGTTTGTACTCAATGATAGGCATAGCTAAACCTGTGTATTGAGCTCGCAAAAGATGAGTTAGTCATTTTCCAAGGAATTGGCAAAAACAAAGACACGTAAGAATTACAGTTCATCCCTTCTAAACCAAAAGTCGTCAAATGCAATGGATATGATCTTTCAAAAGACTCTTAAGTTCAGCAATCAGACTGAAAAGCATGGCAAAGGCAAGAGACAGCAAAATCAAAGACTAAGCATAGGAAAGGATGTGAAACAGGATGCCACTTGGCTAAAGCAAAACCTATCTTCCTTGGGAAAATAGATGTAACGGCCGGACAATCAATACCTCGGCCGCAACAAAGATCCTTCGGCCGAGTGATCGATTCTTCGGCCAAATATTTTTAAACTGTCTATCAGCAAAAACTTGTTTAAAAGAAGCCATGTTCTGACTATCGCATGCAAACTCAAGACATTTAGGGGCAGGAAAGGCATTTCTCATTTCTCAAACAAAAACTTGCTTACAAAACCGTTGCTGTGATTGCTTTTGCTATACAAATATAGTTTCTGCCTATCATCTACTAACTATGAACAGGGAAAAGAAAAGCCCTAAAAACTAGGCGATCTCTGAGAAGAAGGCAAAGGCTGCTCACTGGTCCCCACATTCCCCTCAGCAGCCGGTACTCTCTCAGCCTCAAGCTGCAGCCAAGGAAGATATAAACATTCAGACTCAAAGGATAATGTATAGCAGATAAAGCTCATGAAGAAAGTCATACCTCGAGGATCCTACGGCGCTGTCTCCGAGCCAAAACCTCTGTACTCTGATAGGCGTGAAGCCATTCCTGCACTATCTCGGCAGGCACCTGTGGAACAATCAAGCATTACAAACATCTAAAGCAAGGATACAATGCGAAGTGATGAAAGCTAACATAAGAAGCTAAAAATACCTGTGAAGCCTCGTCTGGCAAAGTGTAGAGCGGGGTCGCGCAAGGAGCCAGCATCAGGCGCTCCTCCTCCCCATCGTCTGAGTGGAAGGAGACAAACGAAGGAGCTCGTGGCCAGACAGGAGCAACGGGAGGAGCCTCAACAGAGGGGGTCAAGAAAAGACGGCAGTACTCCGTATAATCACCTGTCTGGAGGAGTAAGCCTGCCCAATCTCTGATCCGGGCATTCTTCAGATCTTCCCTCGACATCAAGGAAGTGGACCTCATGGATACTGGAGGAGAAGGAGGAACAAGCTGAAGAGCCTCAGCGCGTGACCGCCACTGGCTGGCCACTCGATCACCTAAGTACCAGGCTCGGCAAAATGGACCCTCGAGCAAGCTACGGGTCCGATCTAGGACTCTACAACGAGCAAGAGGGGTATCCTCTGGTACACCACCCCAAGGGTCAAACCGTACCTATAAAAGCAAGGACAAATCAGTCTCGACACAAGAATATGGGAATCTAAAAGGACGAGAGGTACAAAAGAAAAGGTACCTGATCAACCGTCAGTCGGTCCAAAACTCGCCACCACTTGGGAAGGCTCAAAACTGGTGACCGTGGCCTCCGTTGCCCCATCAACCATCGCTCGTAACGAGGTATACAGTTCGCATCACCGTGCCTAGTCTCAGGAGGAAACTGGAGAAGGTGCTCAAAAGCCCAGAGCTGAAAAGCAGGTTAACCAAAGCAAGTTCAGAACTAGGGAAAAGCCAAAGTAAAAACAGAAGTACAAGGGAATGGTACGTACCTCAAGCACTCGAAAGTGGCCACAAAGAATGGGACTCTTGTCCCGCGAACAAGCTCCAAGACTACCGTACAAAGTGGCCAAAGCAGACGAGCCCCAGTCAAACTCCCGAATGGCTCCCAAGTGCTGCAGAGGGGCCAAAAACTGCGTGTGTACCGAACCATCCTTGTTGGCAAACAAAGTTTGCCCAAGGAGGTAGAGAAGGAAGGCTCTCGTCAACTGCTCGGCACTCACCTGGGTCAGGATATCAGCCACCATAAAAGTCTTGCTTAGCCAAACAAGATCTATATGACCCCGAGAACGAACAGGGGGCACCTTGCCCAGAAACCACCTCAAAGCACCCTCTCGCTCCCAAAGCCGAGGGTCAACTCGAAGAGCAACCTCGCCTATCCGCAGGCCAGTCAACAAAGAAAAGTCACCCGGAGTGACGGTCATCTCACCAGCAGCAGGAAAGTGGAAGGTATTGGTGGTATCCCACCACCTCTCAACTAGCGAGGTCATCAGTGACCAGTCCATCTTCGGAAGATCGAGGCCCAGAACGAATGTCTCGAAGCCTGCAACACGTACTAATTCCCGAGCCTGCTCTGGCAGCTTCAAGAACCATCTGTGCACCTCTTTGCCTCCACCGCGAGCTTCCAGCCTCCTATTTCTCTGCCAAAGACAAAAGGGAGTTAATCTCATGATTACATAAACAAAGAAAATGCTAAGGGGCGTCAAATTAACATCTAAAAGCATGCATTGCCTAGACAGGGGGGCATAGTTATTTTAGTTTCCTTAAACAAAAATAAATTCAACCCGAACATGGGTTCCCTCACATTCACGCTCCTAGCCAAAAGGGATTTTCGTCCCCCAAGCAAAAAATTTTATTCTAAATACAAGGATTTCCAAAACTCTGAACTAAAGTAAACTTTTTACTTTTTCAGGAAACTCACCGGTACGTTCAGAACGCTCAGATGATGCTCAGGCTCTCTGCGAACTATCTCGGCCCCTGGGCCACCAACAGGAGGATGGTATTGCAGGAAACCGCCATAACCCAGCCTACGCGAAGGAAGAACGTAGGTAGTAGCATCAAACAAACCGGGCTCCTCAATCGCCTCCTCATCGGAAGACGGGTGCTCGCACCTACATGGAGGATGCGAGGACGAACCCGCGACACCTGAAGATGGCGTGGCCATCACGTCTGAACCAAAATGGGAGGAAAGCCAACGGTTTCAGAACAACCAAGCCAGCAGCAATGGCAAACGGCGGCGGTGGGGATGATCGCCGGAAATGATGGTGGTCGACGGTGGTGGAGGAGGGCGGCGGCGTACGATGGTCGTCAGGCGAGAGGAACGAGAAGAATAAGAGAGGGGGAGAAGAAAGGATTAAATGGGCCGTGAGATCGATTTAACTGAACTTAAATCGATTTCCTGGCTTTTGGCGTTCTCACGGCCGAGACATCAATCCACCGGCCGAGAGATCGATCTCCTGGCCCCTCAATCAATTTCCTTCAGTGACATCAAATTTTGCTCAGTGCACTAATTCAAGCCACTACAGGATCCTCAACCAACCAAGTAGCCTTGGGGGCATCCCCGAGCCAACACAGTATAATTAGCCTTGGGGGCATGCCCAAGCATCGAAGGTCTCTCTCTCTCCACAAACTGCTGGCCAAAACAAGTCAGAACACCTGGTGGTTCTAAAGCCCAATCACTATCAGCGGCCCTACGCTTGCCATTCCAGTGACCGTACAACCATCAACAACTCAACGGCTCCGTGCCTATGATCATTCACATCAACTCATACAGCAGTTCGATGCTTGCCACTCCAGCAACCATATCGCCGCCAACTTACTCAACAGGCTCAAAGCCATAGCAACTCACTCAGCGGCTCGAGGCCCATTATCGACAGGCTCTACGCCTGTACTTATTCAGCAGCTCTACGCTCGCTATCACAATCTCAGCGGCTCGAAGCCCATTATCTCAACAGGCTCAAAGCCTATGTCTACCATCTCAGCGGCTCCAAGCCCTCGGCTCAGCAGCTCTACGCTCGCTATCACGACAACAGGCTCTACGCCCGTTATCTCACCAAAGCGGCTCTACGCCCGCTATCTCAACTGGCTCGAAGCCGTAACAACCAACTCAGCGGCTCAAAGCCCACTATCTCAACTGGCTCGAAGCCGTAAACAAGCAACAGGCTCTAAGCCGCCCCAACAATCAAGACATCTATTCTCAGGCTCTACGCCTGAATGCTCAAAAATCTAACATTTTTGAATGCTCAAGCTCTACGCTTGGATGCCAAACCACTGTGTACTGGATGCTCAAGTTATACATTTGAATGCTCAAGCTCTACGCTTGGATGCCCAACCACTGCGTACTGGACGCTCAAAGCCTGTACTTTGAATGCTTGGATTCTGCCGTCCGAATGCTCGAGCTCTACGCTCTGAATGCTCAAGTCCGGAACTTGATAGAAGCTCTAAGCTTAAAACAAACACACACGCACGGGCCCGTGCATATATTGCATCAACATTTTCACATCGAGTCTGCATCATATTTGTTCACATCTAACGAACAAGCATCACACATATACACTCTGCATATCTCTCATGAAACAGGTCAACCCTGCAATCAACCGGCTCTATGCCTCGGTTTTATTGATCGGCCCAACGCCTCGATCCTTTGGCTCCACGTCAACACTTATGATGAAAAAGCTCCGTGCACAGACCATCAGATTGCAACCAGCTCTACGCTTCGGTTCATATCACGTCAAGCTCTAAGCTCCGACAACTCAGGCCCTCGCCTCAAGACTGCATGCAGGCTCCACGCCTCAATCACTTCAGGCTCCATGCCTCAGTTACTTCACCTCAGGTCCTTGCCTTATGCCAGCTTCGTGCTTCGGTCCCATCAAGCTCTAAGCTCACCTCAGGCCCTTGCCTCATAAACCACAGCAGGCTCCACGCCTCAATCTAATCACTTCAGGCTCTCGCCTTGTGATCAATACCAGCTCCGCGCTTCGGTCCTATCAAGCTCAAAGCTCGACATCTCAGGCTTTCGCCTTATGATCAATACCAGCTCCGCGCTTCGGTCCTATCCAATCTCCTCAGGCCTTCGCCTCGAGATTGCAATAGGCTCCACGCCTCGATTCTGTCACACTCCTCAGGCTCTTGCCTTATGACTACAACCGGCTCCGTGCCTCGGTTCCCTCATCTCCAAAAGCTCCGTGCTCCAGTTACTGGCCCTGCGCCCCTCACATCTCAAAAACAAACCGGCGTCCAACTCATCTCCAGCAGATGGTTTGGATTCCACCCCAATTACATCAATCCCTTCCAGCTCATTCGCAAGGATAAGCTACTCAACCGAGCTCCTTTCAGTCAAATTAAGGATGATCAAGAAAAGCAAACGCACCTGCAGTGTACTGATCTACCCCAAAATAACTAAGGAAGCTCTCTACAAAAGCTCTCCCGGTAGCCCTGCGCTCCTTCAGCTACTCTTCGCCAAAACCCTGGCTCAGTCTAGGTACGTCACACTACGGCTTTTTAAGCCCTAAGGTACGTCTTCTGTCTCTAACCCTCCAAACTTTTTACTTTTCTTTATTGCCCGAACTACGATTGGTCTGAATTTCCCTTGTGGAATACGTAGGCAGCCTCCCGGCCCGACCATAACAAAACCTTTTTCGAAAACCCCTTGGAATAGTGGTTGGACCAAATTGAGTTGCTTTTTACAGCTTTGACTCTTACTCAAACATGTCTCGCAATCCGTCTGAGTTCAGTCAAAGAGGGGCATCTGTAGACACCCCAATTTGGCCTAACGATTATTTCAAGTCCCACCTTGGGACAATCCCGATGATGAAATGGATACAGTGATTGCTGATTGCCTCCTTGAGAACCTTAGGACTTTCGGTGAGAACTTTGAGCCACTTAGAGGACCCAATTCAAAGCCATACAGCCTTTTAGACAGAAATACAGAAGCCTAGGAGAATCCATCTGACGGCCGTAACATCGATCTAACGGCCATAACATCAATACCTCACCCGAGCAACCTGTTGCCAGCAAAATCTCCCTGAGAGATCAATTCCTCGGCCGCAAGATCTATCCTTCGGCCGAGACATCCATTCCTCGGCCGTGTGATCTATTACTCGGCTGCCAGATCGACCTTTTTTCAGACTCTGGAACGTTCTGTCAGACGTTTGGTTTGATCCAACTACACTACCTTTCCGATGCGTTCGGGCTACGCTCAGAGATTACGACGTAGAATTAGAGATGCATTGCAATTGCAATTGCCATCTCGTGATTTGATTGGCCGGAGTGAGTCATCCCTATGCCTATATAAAGGAGGCTTTGGGCTCCGAAATAAACACACGGAAATTGATATACTTACACACTCAATCAAGCCACAAAACTCTACAGAAATACTCCCTCAATCCCATACTTCAAAAGCCCTATCCTCCCGAAGGTAGCCGTCAATCCGGCAATCAAACCCCGAAGTTCAAACCCTAACCCTAGGGTTCTCGATCAAGCAATCAATCAATCACGCCCAATCCAGAGCAATCAAGCAACTGAGGGATCAAGGTGGTGAGGCCCAACGGCCTCTGGTTTGCTTTATTTACTGTCCCCTCTTACTAATCGTAGCATTTTGATTAACTATTAATCCTTCTGTCTGGTGTGAGGAAGAACACCGACCGAGGCTTCGATCCCTCGGCCGGTATATCAAACCAAGTGGATCCCTCGACTGTGACATCCATTCACCGGCCGCGGGATCCATTTCCCTGGGACATTTTGTTTGCCTTTCTGCTTTTCTAATGCATGCTTCAATTATCGCACTGGCTCACTTTGCTTACTGTTTAAAGGAATAATTAAACAGACTATGTGTTAGAATTAAACAAAGCATCTACATGTCTTATGTTGAACGATTATGGGCCAGTCTCACGACTGGGCAAAGAGGGGTGCCTAACACCTTCCCCTTATTGTACTTTTGGCTCCCGTATCCAGAATCTCTATCTGTTTTCCTAGTTTTAATAAACTAGATGGCGACTCTATTTGATGATAACCATTATCATGTGGCGATGTTCCTAGCCATGGGAATGTCCATGATTTTGGTTTATGAAGTGAGCAACCAATCGAGCAAACACAACGTGACCAATCTGTATGGATACAATGCGAAGTGATGAAAGCTAACATAAGAAGCTAAAAATACCTGTGAAGTCTCGTCTGGCAAAGTGTAGAGCAGGGTCGCGCAAGGAGCCAGCATCAGGCGCTCCTCCTCCCCATCGTCTGAGTGGAAGGAGACAAACGAAGGAGCCCGTGGCCAGACAGGAGCAACGGGAGGAGCCTCAATAGAGGGGGTCAAGAAAAGACGGCAGTACTCCGTATAATCACCTGTCTGGAGGAGTAAGCCTGCCCAATCCCTGATCCGGGCATTGGAGAGAGGAAAACATCAACATGTTTGTACTCAATGATAGGCATAGCTAAACCTGCGTATTGAGCTCGCAAAAGATGAGTTAGTCATTTTCCAAGGAATTGGCAAAAACAAAGACACGTAAGAATTACAGTTCATCCCTTCTAAACCAAAAGTCGTCAAATGCAATGGATATTATCTTTCAAAAGACTCTTAAGTTTAGCAATCAGACTGAAAAGCATTGCAAAGGCAAGAGACAGCAAAATCAAAGACTAAGCATAGGAAAGGATGTGAAACAGGATGCCACTTGGCTAAAGCAAAACCCAAAAACTGTAGACACCTCCCAAGCGGGGCATCGCCATACAGATTGATCACGTTGTGTTTGCTCGATTGGTTGCTCACTTCATAAACTAAAATCATGGACATTCCCATGGCTAGGAACATCGCCACATGATAATGGTTATCATCAAATAGAGTCGCCACCTAGTTTATTAAAACTAGGAAAACAGATAGAGATTCTGGATACGGGAGCCAAAAGTACAATAAGGGGAAGGTGTTAGGCACCCCTCTTTGCCCAGTCGTGAGACTGGCCCATAATCGTTCAACATAAGACATGTAGATGCTTTGTTTAATTCTAACACATAGTCTGTTTAATTATTCCTTTAAACAGTAAGCAATGTGAGCCAGTGCGATAATTGAAGCATGCATTAGAAAAGCAGAAAGGCAAACAAAATGTCCCAGGGAAATGGATCCCGCGGCCGGTGAATGGATGTCACGACCGAGGGATCCACCTGGTTTGATATACCGACCGAGGGATCGAAGCCCCGGTCGGTGTTCTTCCTCACACCAGACAGAAAGATTAACAGTTAATCAAAACGTTACGATTAGTAAGAAGGGATAGTAAATAAAGCAAACCAGAGGCCGTTGGGCCTCACCACCTTGATCCCTCAGTTGCTTGATTGCTTTGGATTGGACGTGATTGATTGATTGCTTGATCGAGAACCCTGGGTTTAGGGTTTGAACTTCGGGGTTTGATCGCCGGATTGACGGCTACCTTCGGGAGATTAGGGCTTTTGAAGTATGGGATTGAGGGAGTATTTCTGCAGAGTTTCGTGGCTTGATTGTGTGTGTAAGTATATCAATTTCCGTGTGTTTATTTCGGAGCCCAAAGCCTCCTTTATATAGGCATAGGGATGACTCACTCCGGCCAATCAAATCACGAGATGGCAATTGCAATTGCAATGCATCTCTAACTCTACGTCGTAATCTCTGATCGTAGCCCGAACACATCGGAAAGGTAGTGTAGTTGGATCAAACCAAACATCTGACAGAACGTTCGAGATTCTGGAAAAAGGTCGATCTGGCGGCCGAGTAATAGATCACGCGGCCGAGGAATGGATGTCTCGGCCGAAGGATAGATCTTGCGGCCGAGGAATTGATCTCTCAGGGAGATTTTGCTGGCAACAGGTTGCTCGGGTGAGGGATTGATGTTATGGCCGTTAGATCGATGTTACGGCCGTCAGATGGATTCTCTTAGGCTTCTGTATTTCTGTCTGAAAGGCTGTATGGCTTTGAATTGGGTCCTCTAAGTGGCTCAAAGTTCTCACCGAAAGTCCTAAGGTTCTCAAGGAGGCAATCAGCAATCACTGTATCCATTTCATCATCGGGATTGTCCCAAGGTGGGACTTGAAATAATCGTTAGGCCAAATTGGGGTGTCTACAGATGCCCCTCTTTGACTGAACTCAGACGGATCGCGAGACATGTTTGAGTAAGAGTCAAAGCTGTAAAAAGCAACTCAATTTGGTCCAACCACTATTCCAAGGGGTTTTTGAAAAAGGTTTTGTTATGGTCGGGCCAGGAGGCTGCCTACGTATTCCACAAGGGAAATTCAGACCAATCGTAGTTCGGGCAATAAAGAAAAGTAAAAATTTTGGAGGGTTAGAGACAGAAGACGTACCTTAGGGCTTAAAAAGCCGTAGTGTGACATACCTAGACTGAGCCAGGGTTTTGGCGAAGAGTAGCTGAAGGAGCGCAGGGCTACCGAGAGAGCTTTTGCGGAGAGCTTCCTTAGTTATTTTGGGGTAGATCAGTACACTACAGGTGCGTTTGCTTTTCTTGATCATCCTTACTTTGACTGAAAGGAGCTCGGTAGAGTAGCTTATCCTTGCGAATGAGCTGGAAGGGATTGATGTAATTGGGGTGGAATCCAAACCATCTGCTGGAGATGAGTTGGACGCCGATTTGTTTTTGAGATGTGAGGGGCGCAGGGTCAGTAACTGGAGCACGGAGCTTTTGGAGATGAGGGAACCGAGGCACGGAGCCGGTTGTAGTCATAAGGCAAGAGCCTGAGGAGTGTGACAGAATTGAGGTGTGGAGCCTGTTGCAATCTCGAGGCGAAGGCCTGAGGAGATTGGATAGGACCGAAGCGCGGAGCTGGTATTGATCATAAGGCGAAAGCCTGAGGTGTCGGAGCTTTGAGCTTGATAGGACCGAAGCGCGGAGCTAGTATTGATCACAAGGCGAGAGCCTGAGGTGATTAGATTGAGGCGTGGAGCCTGCTGTGGTTTATGAGGCAAGGGCCTGAGGTGAGCTTAGAGCTTGATGGGACCGAAGCGCGGAGCTGGTGTTGATCAGGATGAGAACCTGTGGTGTCAGAGCTTTGAGCTTGACGTGATGAACCGAAGCGCGGAGCTGGTATAAGGCAAGAGCCTGAAGTGAAGGAACTGAGGCATGGAGCCTGAAGTGATTGAGGCGTGGAGCCTGCATGCAGTCTTGAGGCGAGGGCCTGAGTTGTCGGAGCTTAGAGCTTGACGCGATATGAACCAAAGCATAGAGCTGGTTGCATTCTGATGGTCTGTGCACGGAGCTTTCACATCATTAGTGTTGGCGTGGAGCCAAAGGATCGAGGCGTTGGGCCGATCAATAAAACCGAGGCATAGAGCCGGTTGATTGCAGGGTTGACCTGTTTCATGAGAGATATGCAGAGTGTATATGTGTGATGATGATTTGTTAGATGTGAACAAATATGATGCAGACTCGATGTGAAAATGTTGATGCAATATATGCACGGGCCCGTGCGTGTGTGTTTGTTTTAAGCTTAGAGCTTCTATCAAGTTCCGGACTTGAGCATTCAGAGCGTAGAGCTCGAGCATTCGGACGGCAGAATCCAAGCATTCAAAGTACAGGCTTTGAGCGTCCAATACGCAGTGGTTGGGCATCCAAGCGTAGAGCTTGAGCATTCAAGTGTATAACTTGAGCATCCAGTACACAGTGGTTGGGCATCCAAGCGTAGAGCTTGAGCATTCAAAAATGTTAGATTTTTGAGCATTCAGGCGTAGAGCCTGAGAATAGATGTCTTGATTGTTGGGGCGGCTTAGAGCCTGTTGCTTGTTTACGGCTTCGAGCCAGTTGAGATAGTGGGCTTTGAGCCGCTGAGTTGGTTGTTACGGCTTCGAGCCAGTTGAGATAGCGGGCGTAGAGCCGCTTTGGTGAGATAACGGGCGTAGAGCCTGTTGTCAAGATAGCAAGCGTAGAGCTGCTGAGCCGAGGGCTTGGAGCCACTGAGATGGTAGACATAGGCTTTGAGCCTGTTGAGATAATGGGCTTCGAGCCGCTGAAATTGTGATAGCGAGCGTAGAGCTGCTGAATAAGTACAGGCGTAGAGCTTGTCGATAATGGGCCTCAAGCAGCTGAGTTGATTGCTATGGCTTCGAGCCAGTTTAAACGGTGGGCTTGGAGCCGCTGAGATGGTAGACATAGGCTTTGAGCTTGTTGAGATAATGGGCTTTGAGCCGCTGAGTTGTGATAACGGGCGTAGAGCCTGTTGCTGTGATAGTGAGCATAGAGCTGCTGATTCGAGGGCTTCGAGCCGCTGGGTGATAGTAGACATAGGCTTTGAGCCTGTTGAGATAAATGGGCTTCGAGCCGCTGAGATTGTGATTGCGAGCGTAGAGCTGCTGAATAAGTACAGGCGTAGAGCTTGTCGATAATGGGCCTCGAGCCGCTGAGTTGATTGCTATGGCTTCGAGCCAGTTGAAACGGTGGGCTTGGAGCCGCTGAGATGGTAGACATAGGCTTTGAGCCACTGAGTTGTGATAAAGGGCGTAGAGCCTGTCGATAATGGGCTTGGAGCCGCTAAGTGAGTTGCTATGGCTTTGAGCCTGTTGAGTAAGTTGGCGGCGATATGGTTGCTGGAGTGGCAAGCATCGAACTGCTGTATGAGTTGATGTGAATGATCATAGGCACGGAGCCGTTGAGTTGTTGATGGTTGTATGGTCACTGGAATGGCAAGCGTAGGGCCGCTGATAGTGATTGGGCTTTAGAACCACCAGGTGTTCTGACTTGTTTTGGCCAGCAGTTTATGGAGAGAGAGAGACCTTCGATGCGTGGGCATGCCCCCAAGGCTAATTATACTGTGTTGGCTCGGGGATGCCCCCAAGGCTACTTGGTTGGTTGAGGATTCGAATTGATGCACTGAGCATGATCTGAAATCGATTGGGAGGCCAGGAGATCGATCTCCCAGCCGAATGATTGATGTAAGGGCCGAGGAAACGATGTCTCGGCCGCTTAATCAATTCATTTCCAGGGGCCTATAAAAGGCCTCGGCCTCAGCCGTTCGTTTCACTTTCCTTTCTTCCCTCTCCATTCCTTCCATCCGAGGCTTCGACCGAAGACCCCCCCCCCCCCTCCACTTCTCCTTGTTTCCGACAGCTCCGGGCCGTGGGTGATATGCTGACGCGGCTAGTGTGCGCGGAGGGAGACCGCGTTTGCTTTTGGTCCTATCTTGACGCTTGATTATGGATCCTCGCATGGGTATGCTTGATTAGGGGCCCTCGCATGGGTGACTTGCTTCCGTGACGTGGAACTCCTGGCGTGGCGGTGGTACGCGGCGTGGTGGTTTTTCTGGGCCATGTGGTGTCCCTTCTGCACCGTAGTACTCCTTTGGTATACATCGTCCCAGGGGTTCCCTTTTCTTTTTTTGCAGCTGGTCTCTTTTGTTCGGACCACCAGAGGGTTCGACATCCTCTTCTGCTTCCTCTTTTTGTTTCTTTCTTTGTTTCTCTTCCTGCATAGGTTAGTTCGACAGGAAATCGATGTATAGTTTGTTTTAGGAAACGTGGGGTGATCCACCTTGTGATGTAAAAAGCTTTCGTTATATGAAACAAAAACCTTCTTGCTCTGCTTTATGATTGTATATGCTGTTCTTACGTTGTTTGCGTGTGATATTCTCGTTAATCCAACGAAACGAACTGAACCGTGGGAACAGTCTGTAAAATAGCCGTTCTGGCGGCCGACCAAATGATTACGTGGCCGAAACTTCGATCTGGTGGCCGAAGGATCGTTTTGTTTGCCTAGGTTTGACTTGCAGGTCAACCCTATTATCTACGGGCCGATGGATTGATCCCACGGCTGTCTTATCGAAGTACCGGCTGAGAGACCGACTAAATTTCCGAGGATTAAGAATCCGATTCCGATTCGAACTAAGACTCGACCTAGCCCTATAAGTACGCGTTCTACGAACCCGATAGCATTGTCAGCAGCAATTTCTTTGCACATGGCACAACCAATCCTCGATCAGTGGTTGGATTCCTTTAATGGCCTTGACCGTCTGCACTTTAAATCCTTTGGCATGGACTTCCTCTTTTCCCTTCGTCACATTCCCGTGAATTTTGCCTTCCTTAGGGCAGCCGCTAGTTTATGGGACCCTGATTTTCACGTCTTTCGCTTTAAGAGAGAGGAGTTATGTCCTACTATCGAGGAATTTGCGGCCATTATGGGCCATTCAGATAGGGAAGGTTTTGTTGCCCCTAATCCCTTGTTCAACCGGGGTGATCTCCTGAAGGATTTACTCCAAGTTCAGAAACATGAAGTTAAATTCTTCCTAATGAAAGGAAGGCTGGAGATTTTGCAACTTATTCAGCGTTTCGGTACAGCTGAGGCCCATCGCCAAGTTTCCCTACAGAAGTCGTGCTTTCATGCATTGTGCATTTGTCTCCTTCATTACTACTTGCTTGGCCCTTCCTCTGGTCATGCTGATCCTATATTGCTTAACCTTGCTCAACAAATTGGAAACCGTGTGGGTTTTGCTGGCTTAGTGTTGGCAGAGACCTTGATGGGTCTAGATGTGATGAAGGGTAGTCCTACAGCCCAGTTCTCAGGCAGTCCCTTGCTATTACAGGTTCGCTCTCTTATTTGTTTCATTTGTCAAATTTATCCTTTCACTCATCACTCTTTTGTTTTGACTCACATGCTCTTTCAGCTCACAATTTTCCCTTTTTCTCTAGGTATGGTTGTTTGAGAAGCTAAAAGTGTGGGATGCGCCGGGGCGACTTCCTTACAATCCAGACCAGTGTACGGAGCGTCACATGATTAAACAGTTCCCAACTGAGGCTGCTTGGGAAGCGTGGATGAAGACTTGCAGAGGTGATTGGATTCAATGGGTTTGCCCCTGGTATGGTATCGAGAGCATGACCGCGAGTACCATGAACCACTTTGGTGTAGCAGTGATTGGCATTACTTGAGTCATTTTCTACTTCCCTGCTCGCTTTCAAAGGCAGTTTGGGGCTGAACAAGCCGCAATCTTGGGTGACCCCGAGTACACCGCCTCTAAGATCCATGATGCCAACTTCCGTCGCAATATGCTGCGTCTTTGGCCAAATAGAGTGATGCAAGAGGTTGCTGAGAGCTTCGTTGCCAAGCTATCGGGTTCTTACAAACGCTGGTTGAAGAAAAACCTTTTGGAGGATAGAAGTACAAAGAGAAGGAAGACCTAGAGATCGACGCTTTGCTTATGTTTTTCAAAAGATGTTTGCTTGATTCTAGCTTTCATGGATTAAGAATTGTTTAGGCTTGCTTTGTCCTTTCTCTTTGGAAATAATAAAACATTTGATCGTTTTATTCGAAAATGTTATTGTCATGATTTGATAGCGAACATGCTTTAGGATAGACCTAGAAATTTTGGAAGTGATGATGATAGCAGTGGCCGAATCTCAAACTTAGAGATTGCCTACGTATCCCATGGAGGGAATCAGGCCATAAACGTAGTTCCAACAAAGGGGATTTGTTTAAGTGGCTCAAAGTTCTCACCGAAAGTCCTAAGATTCTCAAGGAGGCAATCAGCAATCACTGTATCCATTTCATCATCGGGATTGTCCCAATGTGGGACTTGAAATAATCGTTAGGCCAAATTGGGGTGTCTACAGATGCCCCTCTTTGACTGAACTCAGACGGATCGCGAGACATGTTTGAGTAAGAGTCAAAGTTGTAAAAAGCAACTCAATTTGGTCCAACAACTATTCCAAGGGGTTTTCGAAAAAGGTTTTGTTATGGTCGGGCCTGGAGGCTGCCTACGTATTCCACAAGGGAAATTCAGACCAATCGTAGTTCGGGCAATAAAGAAAAGTAAAAAGTTTGGAGGGTTAGAGACAGAAGGCGTACCTTAGGGCTTAAAAAGCCGTAGTGTGACGTACCTAGACTGAGCCAGGGTTTTGGCGAAGAGTAGCTGAAGGAGCGCAGGGCTACCGGGAGAGCTTTTGCGGAGAGCTTCCTTAGATTTCAAGTCCCACCTTGGGGACCATCCCGATGATGAATATGATATGTGGTTGTTGTGGTTGACTTCATGAAAGCCTTAGGAACTTTGTGGAACTCTTAAGGGATTAAGGAACACTTTGAAATAGGTGATAGGAGTGCCAAGCGATACTTAGAGTGGATAGCCTTAGAAGCATCGTCGATCTTCAATTAAGTCTGCTTTCAGCCCATTTTTCATAAACTAAAGTTCCTTATTTTGGTGGTTGGATTCCACCATCATGTAGTACTTTCAAAACCCTCTTTATTGATATATAATAAGCCTTAAACCAAATTGAAACGAGGGAGATACGAGAATTTTACCAAAACAATCCATTTTCTGACCCACTAAGGGTAAAATTGTCATATCTTTTGATGTACTAAATTTATTTGATCCAAACCACTTGGGTTAGAAAGTAGACTCAACAAGCTTTCCAACGGTCCAAAGAACGCGCAAAACCGAGTTCGGGAGTGTCCGGAGCGAGCCCGCAAAGTTTGGCCTTTTGCTGGAAAATCCTTTCCGCGGCCGCGAAATCCTTTCTTTGGCCGTGAAATCCTTTGGGCGGCCGGTAGACCGATGTTTTCCAGATTCTGGAATGTTCAGCAGCTTTTCAATCCGTTCGCCCAAACCCTAGCAGCCACGAACCATTACTTCGGGGCTACGAATACACTTACCATAGAGGTCTTATTGCCCTAGAACTCCACTTTGATTCACTCCCATTTGATTGGCCGGAGTGAGTCACCAATTGCCTATATAAAGGGCCTTAGGGTTTCCGAAATAAGGACCACGAAATACACATCTCTCCACTCCATGATCCGTCCCCAAACTCTACAGAAATCATCTCCTATCAATCCTCTACAAAAGCCCTAACCTCCCGTGAGTAGCCGCATCCGAGAGTAAAAACCCCCAAAGAACTCACTTTGTTCTAGGGTTTTGTGAAGTTGACTACCACAATCAACCACTATTATCTACAATCAATCGCAATCCAAGCAATCAATTGCATGAATATCTAATCTCTCATACATGCTGATGATGCTTCAAAATAATAATAATAATACAAATGCCAAATTATCTGTTTTTAGAACTAACAAATACAGGTACAAGAAAGGAAAGGCTAGCTATTGCCCACGACCCCTCTTGGGCGCGGGACGAAAACGCTCAGGAACTGAGACACTGATCACCTGTCCTTCGCCAGTCGCGGCATCTCCATCACCAGCTTCAGTACTCCCACCCTCGCTAACTCCAGCACTCTGGGTAACCGACACTGTCGGTACTCGCTCTGCTTCAAGCTGCAGAGACACAGGATATAGACATTTAGTTTCACATGAAAATAGAATGGAAAAAGAAGAGATCTAAGGATGCATACCGTAGCTATTCGGCCGCGCTGTCGCCGAGCCAAAGCCTCTGCGCTCTGGAAAGCACGCAACCATTCCTGAAACACCCCAGCGGGCACCTGTAGAGGAAGCAATTGCATATACGATCAAGTAAGCAAGGAATGCTGAAGGAAACCAAAGCGGAATCTACAAATATTACCTGCTGGATCCCGGCAGGAAGCACGTAGAACTGCGTAGTACACGGTGTCAGTGGCAAACGCTCCTCTTCTCCACTTGCATTGTGGAAAGAAATGAAACTGGGGGCCCGTGGCCAAACAGGAGGAGCAGCAGCAACAGTAGTGGTAGGAAGGGTCAAGGAGGCCGAACGAAAGGCTGAGTAGTCTCCTACTACAAGAAAACTCAGGGCTGGCTGCCTCTCAAGAGCAAGTAGCAAGCTATCCCCGGTCAAAAGATGGGTCGATCTCATGCCAACAGGAGGAGGGAGAGGAACAAGCTGCAACACCTCGGAACGTGGAAAGTACTGGCTCGCTACCCTCTCCCCAAGATACCACGCTCTCGAAAATGGCCCCTCCAGAAGGAAGTGCTGGCTGTCCAACGCCCGAGCTGAGGTCAACTCCAAAGGGGCATCATCAAGTAGCACGCCCCATGGGTCAAAACGTACCTATAACAAAGGAAATAGCATCAAAATGAGGAAATTGCACGAAAATCAGAGGATGAAGAAGATGTCATACCTGATCCACCGTTAGGCGATCCAAAACTTGCCTCGAAGCCAACAAGTCCATGGCGGGCGACCGTGACTTCCGAACACCTTTCAACCAACGGGCTGCCCGCGGAACGAACCTAGGCTCTCTGTGCCCAGTCGGAGGAGGAAACTGCAGTAAGTGCTCAAAAGCCCAAAGCTACAAGCAAAGACGGAGAACATGAATAATCAAGATAGAAGCAATAAGAGAATAATGCAGAAATCAAAGTGTATACCTCAAGAATACGATGGTGTCTGCCAAGTGACAAACTAACTCCCCGGGAACAAGCACTGAGGTGTCCGTACAACGTGGCTAGGGCAGGAGTTCCCCAATCAAACTCTGCTATGGCCTCTAAGTGCACCAAAGCAGCCAAAAACTGGACATGTACCGAATTCTCCTTGTTGCAAAACAAAGTTTGCCCAAGGAGATAAAGCAGGAAAGCTCGTACCAGCTGAGAAAGGGGAATCTCCGTCAAGATATCAGCTTGATCAAACTCTTCCCGAAGCCAGGTATATGTGATATGACCACTCTCTGATACGATGGGAACCTTCCCTAAAAGATATCCAAGGGCACCCTTTCGCTCATGGATCCGTGGGTCAATTGGAAGAGGATCGCCGCCAACCCTCAGGCCTGTGAGCAAAGCAAAGTCGCCCGGAGTGATCGTCATCTCCCCAGCCTCCGGAAGATGGAAAGTGTTGGTGGTATCCCACCACCGCTCAACCAAGGATGTGGTCAATCCCAACTCCGCCTTCGGAAGATGGAAACCAAGTATCAAGGGCTCGAAGCCAGCCAAAGCAACCGCATCCTTGGCTTCCTGAGGAAGCCTCTCATACCACTCAAACACCTGGGGGCAGCTTCCGCACACGCGCAGCCTCTCGTTTGCCTGACAAAATACGAAGAAGGAATCAAATACACAAGATATCGCCTATACAGGGGGCAACTTCTAGAACTCAAACTCCCTATTAAATCAAACTATCACTCTGCAAAATCTCACATGTGAAAATCATTTGACAGGATAAAATTCTACCTTCCTGTTGGTGGAACCGAAGTGCTGCTATGACTCCCTGTGCAAGACCTCAGGAGGGATGTCACTGAGGGGAGGACGGTATCGCAAAGAACCACCACGCCCGACCAAGTGAACCTGAGGAGCGTAAGTGGCAACGTCAAAAGGGGGAAGAATATCACCACCCACATCGATAGAAACCTCGGGTTTAACCCCGGGAGGAATGGGTTGCGAGAAACTCCCTCCAGCAGTGGCCCTGCGCCGACTCGAACGCAAGACGCGGGAACTTGAAACCCCGCCAAGAATCTCGGCCTCGACGGCCGGAGCCTTGCCCGTGTCTCTAGATGCGGTGGGAACATCGGATGGTGGAGGGGGAGGCGGCGTCGAAGCCATGGTAGCCCAAAACCGTGGTGGTCGGAGGATCGGCGGCGGGAAGGTGGATGAACGACGAGGGGAGAGAGGAGACGGCGGCGACGATTTCGAACGGGAAAAGAGGATGAGGGATAGTAGGGGAAGAATGACCCGTGAGATCGATTTTACTAAACTTAAATCGATTTCCTGACTTTTGGCGTTCTCACGGCCGAGACATCAATACTTCGGCCGAGACATCAATCCACCGGCCGAGAGATCGATCTCCTGGCCCCTCAATCAATTTCCTTCAGCGACAACAAATTTTGCTCAGTGCACTAATTCAAGCCACTACAGGATCCTCAACCAACCAAGTAGCCTTGGGGGCATCCCCGAGCCAACACAGTCTAATTAGCCTTGGGGGCATGCCCAAGCATCGAAGGTCTCTCTCTCTCCACAAACTGCTCGCCAAAACAAGTTAGAACACCTGGTGGTTCTAAAGCCCAATCACTATCAGCGGCCCTACGCTTGCCATTCCAGTGACCGTACAACCATCAACAACTCAACGGCTCTGTGCCTATGATCATTCACATCAACTCATACAGCAGTTCGATGCTTGCCACTCCAGCAACCATATCGCCGCCAACTTACTCAACAGGTTCAAAGCCATAGCAACTCACTTAGCGGCTCCAAGCCCATTATCGACAGGCTCTACGCCCTTTATCACAACTCAGTGGCTCAAAGCCTATTATCTTAAGTGGCTCCAAGCCATCATCTCAATAGGCTCGAAGCCTATCTCAACAGACTCTACGTCTACTATCACCCAGCGGCTCGAAGCCCTCGACTCAGCGGCTCGAAGCCCAATATCTCAACAGGCTCAAAGCCTATGTCTACCATCTCAGTGGCTCCAAGCCCACCGTTTCAACTGGCTCGAAGCCATAGCAATCAACTCAGAGGCTCAAGGCCCATTATCGACAGGCTCTACACCTGTACTTATTTAGCAGCTCTACGCTCGCTATCACAATCTCAGCGGCTCGAAGCCCATTATCTCAACAGGCTCAAAGCCTATGTCTACCATCCCAGCGGCTCCAAGCCCTCGGCTCAGCAGCTCTACGCTCGCTATCACAACAATAGGCTCTACGCCCGTTATCTCACCAAAGTGGCTCTACGCCTGCTATCTCAACTGGCTCGAAGCCGTAACAACCAACTCAGCGGCTCAAAGCCCACTATCTCAACTGGCTCGAAGCCGTAAACAAGCAACAGGCTCTAAGCCGCCCCAACAATCAAGACATCTATTCTCAGGCTCTACGCCTGAATGCTAAAAAATCTAACATTTTTGAATGCTCAAGCTCTACGCTTGGATGCCCAACCACTGTGTACTGGATGCTCAAGTTATACACTTGAATGCTCAAGCTCTACGCTTGGATGCCCAACCACTGCGTACTGGACGCTCAAAGCCTGTACTTTGAATGCTTGGATTCTGCCGTCCGAATGCTCGAGCTCTACGCTCTGAATGCTCAAGTCCGAAACTTGATAGAAGCTCTAAGCTTAAAACAAACACACACGCACGGGCCCGTGCACATTTGCATCAAATGCATCAACATTTTCACATCGAGTCTGCATCATATTTGTTCACATCTAACAAATCATCATCACACATATACACTCTGCATATCTCTCATGAAACAGGTCAACCCTACAATCAACCAGCTCTATGCCTCGGTTTTATTGATCGGCCCAACGCCTCGATCCTTTGGCTCCACGCCAACACTAATGATGAGAAAGCTCCGTGCACAGACCATCAGAATGCAACCAGCTCTATGCTTCGGTTCATATCGCGTCAAGCTCTAAGCTCCGACAACTCAGGCCCTCGCCTCAAGACTGCATGCAGGCTCCACGCCTCAATCACTTCAGGCTCCATGCCTCAGTTCCTTCACTTCAGGCTCTTGCCTTATACCAGCTCCGCGCTTCGGTTCATCACGTCAAGCTTAAAGCTCTGACACCACAGGTCCTCATCCTGATCAACACCAGCTCCGCGCTTCGGTCCCATCAAGCTCTAAGCTCACCTCAGGCCCTTGCCTCATAAACCACAGCAGGCTCCACGCCTCAATCTAATCACCTCAGGCTCTCGCCTTGTGATCAATACCAGCTCCGCACTTCGGTCCTATCAAGCTCAAAGCTCCGACACCTCAGGCTCTCGCCTTATGATCAATACCAGCTCCGCGCTTCGGTCCTATCCAATCTCCTCAGGCCTTCGCCTCGAGATTGCAACAGGCTCCACACCTCGATTCTGTCACACTCCTCAGGCTCTTGCCTTATGACTACAACCGGCTCCGTGCCTCGGTTCCCTCATCTCCAAAAGCTCCGTGCTCCAGTTACTGGCCCTGCGCCCCTCACATCTCAAAAACAAACCGGCGTCCAAACTCATCTCCAGCAGATGGTTTGGATTCCACCCCAATTACATGAATCCCTTCCAGCTCATTCGCAAGGATAAGCTACTCTACCGAGCTCCTTTCAGTCAAAGTAAGGATGATCAAGAAAAGCAAACGCACCTGCAGTGTACTGATCTACCCCAAAATAACTAAGGAAGCTCTCCGCAAAAGCTCTCCCGGTAGCCCTGCGCTCCTTCAGCTACTCTTCGCCAAAACCCTGGCTCAGTCTAGGTACGTCACACTACGACTTTTTAAGCCCTAAGGTACGTCTTCTGTCTCTAACCCTCCAAACTTTTTACTTTTCTTTATTGCCCGAACTACGATTGGTCTGAATTTCCCTTGTGGAATACGTAGGCAGCCTCCCGGCCCGACCATAATAAAACCTTTTTCGAAAACCCCTTGGAATAGTGGTTGGACCAAATTGAGTTGCTTTTTACAGCTTTGACTCTTACTCAAACATGTCTCGCGATCTGTCTGAGTTCAGTCAAAGAGGGGCATCTGTAGACACCCCAATTTGGCCTAACGATTATTTCAAGTCCCACCTTGGGACCATCCCGATGATGAAATGGATACAGTGATTGATGATTGCCTCCTTGAGAACCTTAGGACTTTCGGTGAGAACTTTGAGCCACTTAGAGGACCCAATTCAAAGCCATACAGCCTTTCAGACAGAAATACAGAAGCCTAGGAGAATCCATCTGACGGCCGTAACATCGATCTAACGGCCATAACATCAATCCCTCACCCGAGCAACCTGTTGCCAGCAAAATCTCCCTGAGAGATCAATTCCTCGGCCGCAAGATCTATCCTTCGGCCGAGACATCCATTCCTCGGCCGTGTGATCTATTACTCGGCCGCCAGATCGACCTTTTTCCAGACTCTGGAACGTTCTGTCAGACGTTTGGTTTGATCCAACTACACTACCTTTCTAATGCGTTCGGGCTACGCTCAGAGATTACGACGTAGAGTTAGAGATGCATTGCAATTGCAATTGCCATCTCGTGATTTGATTGGCCGGAGTGAGTCATCCCTATGCCTATATAAAGGAGGCTTTGGGCTCCGAAATAAACACACGGAAATTGATATACTTACACACTCAATCAAGCCACGAAACTCTGCAGAAATACTCCCTCAATCCCATACTTCAAAAGCCCTAACCTCCCGAAGGTAGCCGTCAATCCGGCGATCAAACCCCGAAGTTCAAACCCTAAACCCAGGGTTCTCGATCAAGCAATCGATCAATCACGCCCAATCCAAAGCAATCAAGCAACTGAGGGATCAAGGTGGTGAGGCCCAACGGCCTCTAGTTTGCTTTATTTACTGTCCCTTCTTACTAATCGTAGCATTTTGATTAACTGTTAATCCTTCTGTCTGGTGTGAGGAAGAACACCGACCGGGGCTTCGATCCCTCGGCCGGCACATCAAACCAGGTGGATCCCTCGGCCGTGACATCTATTCACCGGCCGCGAGATCCATCTCCCTGGGACATTATGTTTGCTTCATCTGCTTTCTGATGCATGCTTCGATTATCGCACTGACTCACTTCGCTTACTGTTTAAAGGAATAATTAAACAGACTATGTGTTAGAATTAAACAAAGCATCTATATGTCTTATGTTGAATGATTATGGGCCAGTCTCACGACTGGGCAAAGAGGGGTGCCTAACACCTTCCCCTCATTGTACTTTTGGCTCCCGTATCCGGAATCTCTATCTGTTTTCCTAGTTTTAATAAACTAGGTGGCGACTCTATTTGATGATAACCTTTATCATGTGGCGATGTTCCTAGCCATGGGAATGTCCATGATTTTGGTTTATGAAGTGAGCAACCAATCGAGTAAACACAACGTGATCAATCTGTATGGCGATGCCCTGCTTGGGAGGTGTCTACAGTTTTTGGCGACTACCTTCGGGAGGTTAGGGCTTTTGAAGTATGGGATTGAGGGAGTATTTCTGCAGAGTTTCGTGGCTTGATTGAGTGTGATTGCTTTTGCTATACAAATATAGTTTCTGCCTATCATCTACTAACTATGAACAGGGAAAAGAAAAGCCCTATAAACTAGGCGATCTCTGAGAAGAAGGCAAAGGCTGCTCACTGGTCCCCACATTCCCCTCAGCAGCCGGTACTCTCTCAGCCTCAAGTTGCAGCCAAGGAAGATATAAACATTCAGACTCAAAGGATAATGTATAGCAGATAAAGCTCATGAAGAAAGTCATACCTCGAGGATCCTACGGCGCTGTCTCCGAACCAAAACCTCTGTACTCTGATAGGCGTGAAGCCATTCCTGCACTATCTCGGCAGGCACCTGTGGAACAATCAAGCATTACAAACATCTAAAGCAAGGATACAATGCGAAGTGATGAAAGCTAACATAAGAAGCTAAAAATACCTGTGAAGCCTTGTCTGGCAAAGTGTAGAGCGGGGTCGCGCAAGGAGCCAGCATCAGGCGCTCCTCCTCCCCATCGTCTGAGTGGAAGGAGACAAACGAAGGAGCCCGTGGCCAGACAGGAGCAACGGGAGGAGCCTCAACAGAGGGGGTCAAGAAAAGACGGCAGTACTCCGTATAATCACCTGTCTGGAGGAGTAAGCCTGCCCAATCTCTGATCCGGGCATTCTTCAGATCTTCCCTCGACATCAAGGAAGTGGACCTCATGGATACTGGAGGAGAAGGAGGAACAAGCTGAAGAGCCTCAGCGCGTGACCGCCACTGGCTGGCCACTCGATCACCTAAGTACCAGGCTTGGCAAAATGGACCCTTGAGCAAGCTACGGGTCCGATCTAGGACTCTACGACGAGCAAGAGGGTTATCCTCTGGTACACCACCCCAAGGGTCAAACCGTACCTGTAAAAGCAAGGATAAATCAGTCTCGACACAAGAATATGGGAATCTAAAAGGACGAGAGGTACAAAAGAAAAGGTACCTGATCAACCGTCAGTCGGTCCAAAACTCGCCGCCATTCGGGAAGGCTCAAAACTGGTGACCGTGGCCTCCGTTGCCCCATCAACCATCGCTCGTAACGAGGTATACAGTTCGCATCACCGTGCCTAGTCTCAGGAGGAAACTGGAGAAGGTGCTCAAAAGCCCAGAGCTGAAAAGCAGGTTAACCAAAGCAAGTTCAAAACTAGGGAAAAGCCAAAGTAAAAACAGAAGTACAAGGGAATGGTACGTACCTCAAGCACTCGAAAGTGGCCACAAAGAATGGGACTCTTGTCCCGCGAACAAGCTCCAAGACTGCCGTACAAAGTGGCCAAAGCAGACGAGCCCCAGTCAAACTCCCGAATGGCTCCCAAGTGCTGCAGAGGGGCCAAAAATTGCGTGTGTACCGAACCATCCTTGTTGGCAAACAAAGTTTGCCCAAGGAGGTAGAGAAGGAAGGCTCTCGTCAACTGCTCGGCACTCACCTGGGTCAGGATATCAGCCACCATAAAAGTCTTGATTAGCCAAACAAGATCTATATGACCCCGGGAACGAACATGGGGCACCTTGCCCAGAAACCACCTCAAAGCACCCTCTCGCTCCCAAAGCCGAGGGTCAACTCGAAGAGCAACCTCGCCTATCCGCAGGCCAGTCAACAAAGAAAAGTCACCCGGAGTGACGGTCATCTCACCAGCAGCAGGAAAGTGGAAGGTATTGGTGGTATCCCACCACCTCTCAACTAGCGAGGTCATCAGTGATCAGTCCATCTTCGGAAGATCGAGGCCCAGAACGAATGTCTCGAAGCCTGCAACACGTACTAATTCCCGAGCCTGCTCTGGCAGCTTCAAGAACCATCTGTGCACCTCTTTGCCTCCACCGCGAGCTTCCAGCCTCCTATTTCTCTGCCAAAGACAAAAGGGAGTTAATCTCATGATTACATAAACAAAGAAAATGCTAAGGGGCGTCAAATTAACATCTAAAAGCATGCATTGCCTAGACAGGGGGGCATAGTTATTTTAGTTTCCTTAAACAAAAATAAATTCAACCCGAACATGGGTTCCTCACATTCACGCTCCTAGCCAAAAGGGATTTTCGTCCTGCAAGCAAAAAATTTTATTCTAAATACAAGGATTTCCAAAACTCTGAACTAAAGTAAACTTTTTACTTTTTCAGGAAACTCACCGGTACGTTCAGAACGCTCAGATGATGCTCAGGCTCTCTGCGAACTATCTCGGCCCCTGGGCCACCAACAGGAGGATGGTATTGCAGGAAACCGCCATAACCCAGCCTACGCGAAGGAAGAACGTAGGTAGTAGCATCAAACAAACCGGGCTCCTCAATCGCCTCCTCATCGGAAGACGGGTGCTCGCACCTACATGGAGGATGCGAGGACGAACCCGCGACACCTGAAGATGGCGTGGCCATCACGTCTGAACCAAAATGGGAGGAAAGCCAACGGTTTCAGAACAACCAAGCCAGCAGCAATGGCAAACGGCGGCGGTGGGGATGATCGCCAAAAATGATGGTGGTCGACGGTGGTGGAGGAGGGCGGTGGCGTACGATGGTCGTCAGGCGAGAGGAACGGAGAAGAATAAGAGAGGGGGAGAAGAAAGGATTAAATGGGCCGTGAGATCGATTTAACTGAACTTAAATCGATTTCCTGGCTTTTGGCGTTCTCACGGCCGAGACATCTATTTATCGGCCGAGACATCAATCCACCGGTCGAGAGATCGATCTCCTGGCCCCTCAATCAATTTCCTTCAGTGACAGCAAATTTTGCTCAGTGCACTAATTCAAGCCACTACAGGATCCTCAACCAACCAAGTAGCCTTGGGAGCATCCCCGAGCCAACACAGTATAATTAGCCTTGGGGGCATGCCCAAGCATCGAAGGTCTCTCTCTCTCCACAAA
Source organism: Rhododendron henanense subsp. lingbaoense (assembly GCA_020567845.1). Lineage (NCBI taxonomy): Eukaryota > Viridiplantae > Streptophyta > Magnoliopsida > Ericales > Ericaceae > Rhododendron > Rhododendron henanense. The sequence goes on along the minus strand of CM036313.1, from coordinate 30,578,121 downwards.
CTGCTGGCCAAAACAAGTCAGAAAACCTGGTGGTTCTAAAGCCCAATCACTATCAGCGGCCCTACGCTTGCCATTCCAGTGACCGTACAACCATCAACAACTCAACGGCTCCGTGCCTATGATCATTCACATCAACTCATACAGCAGTTCGATGCTTGCCACTCCAGCAACCATATCGCCGCCAACTTACTCAACAGGCTCAAAGCCATAGCAACTCACTCAGCGGCTCGAGGCCCATTATCGACAGGCTCTACGCCTATACTTATTCAGCAGCTCTACGCTCGCTATCACAATCTCAGCGGCTCGAAGCCCATTATCTCAACAGGCTCAAAGCCTATGTCTACCATCTCAGCGGCTCCAAGCCCTCGGCTCAGCAGCTCTACGCTCGCTATCACAACAACAGGCTCTACGCCCATTATCTCACCAAAGCGGCTCTACGCCCGCTATCTCAACTGGCTCGAAGCCGTAACAACCAACTCAGCGGCTCAAAGCCCACTATCTCAACTGGCTCGAAGCCGTAAACAAGCAACAGGCTCTAAGCCGCCCCAACAATCAAGACATCTATTCTCAGGCTCTACGCCTGAATGCTAAAAAATCTAACATTTTTGAATGCTCAAGCTCTACGCTTGGATGCCCAACCACTGTGTACTGGATGCTCAAGTTATACACTTGAATGCTCAAGCTCTACGCTTGGATGCCCAACCACTGCGTACTGGACGCTCAAAGCCTGTACTTTGAATGCTTGGATTCTGCCGTCCGAATGCTCGAGCTCTACGCTCTGAATGCTCAAGTCCGGAACTTGATAGAAGCTCTAAGCTTAAAACAAACACACACGCACGGGCCCGTGCATATATTGCATCAACATTTTCACATCGAGTCTGCATCATATTTGTTCACATCTAACGAACAAGCATCACACATATACACTCTGCATATCTCTCATGAAACAAGTCAACCCTGCAATCAACCGGCTCTATGCCTCGGTTTTATTGATCGGCCCAACGCCTCGATCCTTTGGCTCCACGTCAACACTTATGATGAGAAAGCTCCGTGCACAGACCATCAGAATGCAACCAGCTTTACGCTTCGGTTCATATCACGTCAAGCTCTAAGCTACGACAACTCAGGCCCTCGCCTCAAGACTGCATGCAGGCTCCACGCCTCAATCACTTCAGGCTCCATGCCTCAGTTCCTTCACCTCAGGTCCTTGCCTTATGCCAGCTCCGTGCTTCGGTCCCATCAAGCTCTAAAGCTTACCTCAGGCCTCCGCCTCATAAACCACAGCAGGCTCCATGCCTCAAATCTAATCTCCTCAGGCTCTCGCCTTATGATCAAAACCAGCTCCGCGCTTCGGTCCTATCAATCACCTCAAGCTCTCGCCTTATGATCAACACCAGCTCCGCGCTTCGGTCCTATCAATCACCTCAGGCTCTCGCCTTATGATCAATGCCAGCTCCGCGCTTCGGTCCTATCAATTACCTCAGGCTCTCGCCTTATGATCAACACCAGCTCCGCGCTTCGGTCTTATCAAATCCAATCCCCTCAGGCCTTCGCCTCAAAATTGCAACAGGCTCCACGCCTCAATTCCATCTCTCTCCAGGCTCTCGCCTCGTGACTGCTACCGGCTCCGTGCCTCGGTTTCCTCATCTCCAAAAGCTCCGTGCTCCAGTTACTGGCCCTGCGCCCCTCATATCTCAAAAACAACCGGCATCCAACTCATCCCCAGCAGATGGTTTGGATTCCACCCCATTACATCAAACCCTTCCAGCTCATTCGCAAGGATAGGCTACTCTACCGAGCTCCTTTCAGTCAAAGTAAGGATGATCAAGAAAAGCAAACGCACCTGTAGTGTACTGATCTACCCCAAAATAACTAAGGAAGTTCTCCGCAAAAACTCCCCAGGCAGCCCCGCGCTCCTTCAACTATCTTCCGCCAAAACCCTGGCTCAGTCTAGGTACGTCACACAACGGCTTCTTAAGCCCTAAGGTACGTCTTCTGTCTCTAACCCTCCAAACTTTTTACTTTTCTTTATTGCCCGAACTACGATTGGTCTGAATTTCCCTTGTGGAATACGTAGGCAGCCTCCCGGCCCGACCATAACAAAACCTTTTTCGAAAACCCCTTGGAATAGTGGTTGGACCAAATTGAGTTGCTTTTTACAGCTTTGACTCTTACTCAAACATGTCTCGCGATCCGTCTGAGTTCAGTCAAAGAGGGGCATCTGTAGACACCCCAATTTGGCCTAACGATTATTTCAAGTCCCACCTTGGGACCATCCCGATGATGAAATGGATACAGTGATTGCTGATTGCCTCCTTGAGAACCTTAGGACTTTCGGTGAGAACTTTGAGCCACTTAGAGGACCCAATTCAAAGCCATACAGCCTTTCAGACAGAAATACAGAAGCCTAGGAGAATCCATCTGACGGCCGTAACATCGATCTAACGGCCATAATATCAATCCCTCACCCGAGCAACCTGTTGCCAGCAAAATCTCCCTGAGAGATCAATTCCTCGGCCGCAAGATCTATCCTTCGGCCGAGACATCCATTCCTCGGCCGTGTGATCTATTACTCGGCCGCCAGATCGACCTTTTTCCAGACTCTGGAACGTTCTGTCAGACGTTTGGTTTGATCCAACTACACTACCTTTCCGATGCGTTCGGGCTACGATCAGAGATTACGACGTAGAGTTAGAGATGCATTGCAATTGCAATTGCCATCTCGTGATTTGATTGGCCGGAGTGAGTCATCCCTATGCCTATATAAAGGAGGCTTTGGGCTCCGAAATAAACACACGGAAATTGATATACTTACACACTCAATCAAGCCACGAAACTCTGCAGAAATACTCCCTCAACCCCATACTTCAAAAGCCCTAACCTCCCGAAGGTAGCCGTCAATCCGGCAATCAAACCCCGAAGTTCAAACCCTAACCCTAGGGTTCTCGATCAAGCAATCAATCAATCACGCCCAATCCAGAGTAATCAAGCAACTGAGGGATCAAGGTGGTGAGGCCCAACGGCCTCTGGTTTGCTTTATTTACTGTCCCCTCTTACTAATCGTAGCATTTTGATTAACTGTTAATCCTTCTGTCTGGTGTGAGGAAGAACACCGACCGAGGCTTCGATCCCTCGGCCGGTATATCAAACCAGGTGGATCCCTCGGCCGTGACATCCATTCACCGGCCGCGGGATCCATTTCCCTGGGACATTTTGTTTGCCTTTCTGCTTTTCTAATGCATGCTTCAATTATCGCACTGGCTCACTTTGCTTACTGTTTAAAGGAATAATTAAACAGACTATGTGTTAGAATTAAACAAAGCATCTACATGTCTTATGTTGAACGATTATGGGCCAGTCTCACGACTGGGCAAAGAGGGGTGCCTAACACCTTCCCCTTATTGTACTTTTGGCTCCCGTATCCAGAATCTCTATCTGTTTTCCTAGTTTTAATAAACTAAGTGGCGACTCTATTTGATGATAACCATTATCATGTGGCGATGTTCCTAGCCATGGGAATGTCCATGATTTTGGTTTATGAAGTGAGCAACCAATCGAGCAAACACAACGTGACCAATCTGTATGGCGATGCCCCGTTGGGAGGTGTCTACAGACATGATACCAACGTTAGAAAGGTATCGAATGTGGATGTGTTATTGCTTAATTACTTCAATGAATGAGCATGTGTAATTGTCTATGTGAATTTTTGATTATAAGTAAGGATTAGTGGGTACGGTTTATCCTACTGAGCTTTGTAAGCTCACGGTGTTGCCTTTGGTGACCCTGGCATATTATACTGGTGGCGACGCTGGTATAATGTGTCAGACCTTATAGACGAACAGGGTGAGATGTACACTGTGGAGGCTTTCAAAGCCAAAGAGCTGGCTAGGATGGAAGAGCAGGCGGAGCTGTAGTTAGGAACCTTAGTTCCCTTCCCTTTTGAATAAAATGTACTCCTTGTGAGATTAACAATGTAATAATGAGCCAGACTCTGTTTGTTTTATTAATAAAATGATTAATTAACGAACCCGAAAATGGGGGCATTACATAACCCCCATAAACTATCTATGTGTTACTGCTTTCCATATCGCATGCCTGTACATCCATTCATACCGTTCTGCGTAGGAGCATGCTAGGGCGGCTTTTAGGGTTGTCTCTCTTTCGAACCCGTTTTATGCCTGCTGAGGCGCTTCCTGGACCGATGAAGAGTCGTGCACCGCGATGGTGCGCGTTACCAACTTTCAAATTCCTTGGGTCAACGAGACTTTGGGAAATCAAAGCTTTCTAAGTCCTTGTCTAAACCCGATCGAGGTTTCAAACAGAAAACTAGGAACAACAGGAAACGTGCCATGATACTCACACCACTCAAGTTAAAAGTGCAAAACACTTACACCGCTCGAGGCTCCGGCACAGTGCTGCTTACGCCATCCTGGTTACAGTATCATGACATAAAACACCAAGTTGTTCTATTCCAAAGTTGAAACTTCGAAAGCGGAATAGTCAAAGACTTAGGATGTTTCAACATCTCTTAATGTTAGTCGATTCCATCAAAGGTACATCGTCGAAAAGAAATCTGAGGACCTGGGCAGCGTCCGCCTGTCATAAAACGATTTTGTCCGCTAGTTCTAGAGTCTAGGAGGACACCGACGACGCTCATGCAGGCATTTTCCGTTGTTTCATTTTCCTTTCAAAATAAAATTGCTGCAGGCTGTCACTGAGCCCTTCTACTTTACTGTCTAGCCATCACACTGTCCAGATTCAGAATCAAGAGCCAAACCTACTTGGGAACGTCCGCGGGGTCTGTCTGTGAAAAGATTTAGGTGGGTCTGATTTTGGGTCTGCCACGACGGAAGCTCCGGGTTGCTTTCTGTTGGGAGAGGCTTCGCCACCGACTCCTTTCACTCTGTTCCCTGCACCTCAGAAACTCGTTCAAGTCAAGACAGAACCTCTCGACATGGCTGAAACTCCGCCTCCGAACATTGCTACGATTCTTGCCGATATCCAACGCAATCTGGCCATCATGCAAGAGAGGGCCGATCAAGCTGACGCCTCTACGGCCAACCTTCGCGCCCTAATTGAAGAACGACTTCCTCTGGTAGCTGCATCTGGAGGAGGCGGCGGAAGGGAAGAGCGCGAACCCATGATTGAAGAGAACCTTCAGGGTGAGAATCCTGCTCCAAGCCCGGAAATTGCTGCCCTGATTGCCAAGATGGCAAAACTCGAGGAAACTGTCTCTAAAGCTGAGAAGATAAGCGCTGGCGGTTTGGACATGGACCGTCTCTGCCCGTTTCCAAACGCTAGGTTGCCCGAAAGGTTCAAGATGCCCGACTTTGCGAAGTTTGACGGTACTGGGGATCCCAAGACTCACTTACTGGCATACCATAGCGCAATGAAGCTGCATGGAATCGAAGAGGAAACCATTGCACAACTGTTCCCTCAAACTCTTGCTGGTCCCGCATTTCAATGGTTTCTGTCTCTGGACCTCTCCAAAAGGAAAACCTGGGTCGACATTGGGGCCGCTTTCAACGCCCAGTACAGTTACAACGTCCAACTCAAGATGACCACTCGAGAGTTGGAGTCGACCAAGATTTCATCCAACGATGGAAGGCCAAGGCAGCCCTAATGACGGATCGTCCAAGTGAGAAGGATCAAATCCGCATCATCTCTTGCAATTTGCAGCCAGACTTTGCCAAGAACCTCGTACTAGTCCAAGGGGCAAACTGGGAAACCATCTTTGATTCTGGCCTTGCCATTGAAGAAGCTCTCCAAACTGGGTTATCCCGAGAACCGAATCTGCTCCTACTACCTCAACGTCAAAAGCTAAGCCCCGTGCTTACACCGGAAGTAGTACTGCTCTCTTTGGCGGTAACAACTACGCCAATGCTGCTACTGCTAGCAATGCCGCCACAACTCAAAGCTCCAACCACATAGCCGACGTCAATCAAGTGCAAACCCCTCAAAAACCCCGAAACTGCAGTCAACCCCATGTCTTCGCCAACTTCGAAGCACCTCTCTCTGCTGTCCTCGAAAAGCTGGCCAAGTCTGGTCACCTCTGGCCTCTCACTCAAACCCCACTTTCCTAAAATCCACCTCCTAGCCACAACCCTAATGTCTTCTGTGCTTACCACCAGATGCCTGGTCACCACACCGACTCTTGCTATCGCCTCCGTCATGCGATACAAGACTTGGTGGACAATGGAACTCTTCCAAACCCCCCTTCCAAACCCAACGTCATCTCCAATTCTCTCCCAAAGCACCATAATCAAGTAAACCACATATCCCTCAGCTCCACCATAATCTCTCCTAGCTCCACCATATTCAACCCCACTGACCATATAACCCCCGCAGATCAACCAAGGCCCTGCATGCTCATGCCTTTCGAGTCCGAAGCCGAGATTTCATACATAGGACGTGAGGGAGGACAGCCATCAAATCCCAATGCACTCCTGGAACTCCTGCAAGAGGGCTCGTACGTATTGAACATGGCCATCGGCGACCTCCATCGTGAACCTGCCCATCGTATACAACTCCACCCCACTTCCACGAGGGATAACCTGTACTTCACAGTGACCAATCCGAACCCCTCTCAGGGACAGGCAGGCTGGTTCAGATTTGGGATGACAACCTTACCAGTAACAAGGCCAGAGCTCGACATGTAAGCTGTTGGATGGGCTATAGCGGACAATGACAACTACGCCGCTCTCAGGATCAACGAGTGGGAAAATCTTGCGCTCGACGGGCTCCCTCCAGAGCCAGAGGAGGTACCCTTTGACCATGCTACAAACGATGAGTGGTTAGCGGCACAGGAGGAGGCCATGTTGGACCCGTTGGATGGTTTCTCCCTATATCTGCTCTTCAATCCGCTCGAGCCTGTTGTCGAAGAGGAACCATACTTTTGGGATCCCAAGCCCGCTTGGCAGTTCCCGGCCGAATATGTTCAAGAGGAAGTTGTGCCGGACTACGAAGCGTTCTACACAGAAGAGGACCTCCGCCAAGAAGAACCCCGTGTGATTGGGGAGTGCTTTCACGCATCTACAATCGATTCACTGCTCGCTTCCGTGACTGACTCCGAGTTGGATCCCTCATTCTACATAGTCGATGAAGGACTCCCACGTCCTGTTGTGCCTTTGCCCGACGACGACTGCAGTATCATGACTCTGGATGCGGTGCCTGATGATCTATGGGAGGTAGATGAGATTGTCGACCTCAATACAAATCCGCTGCCTTCTGACTTTTGGGATGTAGATAAGGTGATAGATATCAACATGGGCAATGAAGTCTAGACGGTCAACTCTGCTCTGGTAGATGCTGGTTTTTGGGACACACCGTTTGTGACTAATCCGGGGGCGCCGTTTGAAGAGGCCGCTGCGCAAGATCCGTCTTTCTGAGAAGGGTTGGTAATGAAGGATTTGGAACAGGATTTGGGGATTTGGCTCTGGGGCAAGATCCATCTGCAACTGTGGCAGCAACTGACAAAGGGAAGCGCAAGATGGACAACATACCTGCGGACTTCTGGGACTTCGACGACGCGACTTCTTGGTGGGACATTGCCAACGTTACAAGGAGCGGCCGAGTTTTCTAGCCCTCTAACTTGCAGGCTGGGAGCTCGTCCAATCCTCCTATTTTGCAACCCGCCAATCTGGCTGTCCAAAGGGGCGCTCCGAACATCCTGGGTGGAGTCCCAGAAGGGGACGTAATTCAGAAGCAACTTGAGAGGATCCCTGCTACCATATCGATCTGGGGCTTAATCGCGTCGTCAAAGGAGCATCATGACAAGCTGTCTGCAGCCCTGGCCCAACTCAAGGTACCGACTGACATCACTCCCGAGGCGATGATCGCCCTCATTCTGCCTTTGCTCTCCAAGCACTCTGTTACTTTCACCGAGAGGGACCTGCCTGTCGAGGGAACCGACCATAACCGCCTGTTGCACATCACCGTCAAGTGCAAAGGACTTTGGGTTCCGACCGTGCTCATCGATAACGGCTCCGCCATTAATGTCTGTCCGCTAAGGGTCGCTTACCGCTTAGGGATCGCGAAGAAGGATTTCGCGCCATCTAATCTGGCTGTCAAAGCCTATGATAGCACCCGTCGCGTTGTGGAAGGGACCATTGTACTCAAGCTCGATGCTGAGGGCTTTGAGATGGAGGTGGAATTCCATGTAGTCGACATCCCTGCCACCTTTAATCTGCTGCTGGGCAGGCCATGGCTGCATAGGTCAGACATTATGGCAAGTACCTTCAACTCTGCATCAAAAGGTCATGTTGGGGCTTCCAACTGGGACTCTCACTATCTGCGGAGACTCTAGGATCCGCCCGCTCAAGGACGACGAGCCTGTCTTGGGAATCACACATGGGGAAGAAGACTCAGATTTTGGAGGGTTTTCATTCGATACCGCGGGCTCAGTCCTTGCCATCGCCGTGGACGACGACTTCATCATCAGCTCAGCCGCCATCGACATCATGAGAAGGATGGGCCACATGCCCGGTTTTGGACTTGGGATAAACCAGCAGGGGGTCGCTGAGTTCCCTACCTTTTCCTTTTCCGAAGGCCGATTTGGTTTGGGATACGCACCTCTGGCCAAAAAGGCCAAAAAGGGGAAAGGTACGGGAAAACCTCGAACCCTTTATGGTAACCCTGGCAGCTACTTCACCCGTGAGGGAGGGAGCATCTATTATGAAGGTCAACCCGAGCCGTTCTGGGATCCGGAGACTGGCACCTAGCTACCGGGATTCGAGATCTTCGCTGCAGACACCTGGTCCGACAGTGAGGAAGAGATAGCCAAAGAAGAGCTGGCCGAAGAGGAATTCAAGAAGCAGCTGGCCCAGGTTAAGGAGGAGGCTGACTGGCTGCAGGCAATTGATCAAGAGGACTTGGAGATGCTGTTCTCCCAAGTAGGTTTGGTTGGCAAGGAAGAAGAGGCTGAAGTGCTAATCCTTGGGCCCGACTCTCCAGACATCCTCGAAGATCCAACCTCCCTCATTGTGGAAGCCAAGGGTAGTATAAATAATTGCATTTTCACTCCGCGCCTGACATGCATTGACAATGTATCTGAGTCTGACACAGAGTCTGTCAAGTCTAGGTCTAGCTCAGAGTCGGAGTTTGTGCCTCTTGGCCCTCCACGTCATAGCTTATATTTCGAGTTTGAGTCCACTGTACTTGGCAACCCGCTGGGGTTTTATGAAATGCATGATCCTACTTCCGATTACTTTGCTGACTTTTATATAAACTGTGTCGACCCTGACGATGAAGGAACAGACTTCGATGGGAACATCCCCGCTGAGTTGCGTTCCCTCATCGAAAGGGAAGACGAAATGCATGCTCAGCCTCTAAAAGAAGAAGTAATTTCTGTGAATTTGAAGGACGAGGATAACCCCCGAATGATGCAAATTGGTTCAACTCTGTCCCCCGAGGATCGTACTGCGCTGATTGATCTGCTCAAAGAATACTTTGAAGTTTTCGCGTGGTCTCACAAGGACATGCCCGGTATCGATCCTGAAATCGTGCAGCACCGAATTCCGCTGGCACCAGGGGCTGTTCCAGTCAAACAGAAACTCCGCCGGATGAGGCCGGATTGGGTTGAGAAGATCAAAGACGAGGTCACCAAGCAGATTGACGCCGGATTCCTAAGGGTTGCTGAATATCCGAAGTGGGTAGCCAACATCGTGCCAGTTCCTAAGAAAGATGGGAGAATCCGAGTCTGCGTCAACTTTAGGGACTTGAACAAAGCAAGCCCCAAAGATAGTTTTCCCTTGCCTCACATCGATGTGCTCGTGGACAACACGGCGGGGCATGCTTTGCTCTCTTTTGTCGATGGATTCTCAGGGTACAACCAGATCTTTGTGGTGCCAGAGGATCAAGAGAAGACAACCTTTGTCACCGAGTGGGGTACTTACTGCTATGTGATGATGCCGTTTGGGCTGAAGAATGTCGGTTGCACTTTCCAGCGGGCCCAGACCACTTTGTTACATGATTTCATCCACAAGACGGTTGAGGTCTACGTCGACGACATGATTGTCAAGGCAAAGGAAAAGAAGGATTTCATCCCAGCACTCAGGCAGTTTCTCGAGAGGCTCCGCAAATACAACGTACGTCTCAATCCACAGAAGTGCACATTTGGGGTCACAGCAGGCAAGATGTTGGGGTTCCTGATCACTGCAAGAGGGATTGAGGTCGATCCCTCTAAGATTACAGCAATTCTCGAAATGGAACCACCACAGTCGGAAAAGGGAGTTCGAAGCTTTCTGGGTAAAGTTCAGTTTATCAGCCGATTCATAGCCAAGCTAACACTGACATGCGAACCGCTGTTCCGTTTGCTCAAGAAGGACGTTCGCTTCGAATGGACTGAGAAGTGCCAAGCTGCCTTTGAATCTATCCAGGAGTATCTGAGGAATCCGCCAGTCTTAATGCCGCCTACACCAGGTCGACCTATGATCCTGTACTTATCTGTTACCCCGACAGCTATGGGATGTTTGCTGGCACAAGAAGGAGATAAAGGAGTCGAGAAAGCCATTTACTACCTGAGCAAGAAGATGGTAGGGAGCGAGGAGCGTTATACCCCTCTAGAAAAGACATGTTGGGCGCTAGTTTGGGCCACCAAAAAGCTTAGATACTACATGCTAGCCTATTCAATGAAGCTGATTTCTCGGATGGATCCTATCAAGTATCTGTTCGAGAAGCCAGCGCTCACCCATAAGCTAGCACGTTGGTTGCTTCTGCTGGCTGAGTTCGATCTCCAATATGTCACAAGGAAATATGTGAAGGGCCGTGCTATAGTAGAATTCTTGGCCGACCACCCAATCGATGGACCTGAGGACATGGATTTCAATTTCCCGGATGAGGATGTGTTAACAGTTGTCGAGGAAGTTTGGACGCTCTATTTTGACGGGGCCGCTAATCAAAGAGGATTCGGAGTTGGGGTACTGCTCATTACGCCCGCTGGGGCTCATATCCCCCTCGCTTTCAAGTTGAACTTCGACGTCACTAATAATCAGGCTGAGTACGAGGCCTGCATCGTCGGGATGGAAGTTGCTATTGCACTTGGAGTCGAGAAACTCAAGATAATTGGAGATTCAAACCTGGTAATCTCTCAGGCTAATGGAGATTGGAAGGTTCGTGAGGAAAAGCTGAAGCCTTATCACCAAGATTTGGAAGAACTGATTCCTCGCTTCAATAAGGTGACCTTCACCCACATTCCACGCTTGAAGAATCAGTTTGCCGATGCTTTGGCGACTTTGGCTTCAATGATCGAACCTCCAATAAGGGTCCGGATGCGGCCGATCGTGATCGAACAGAGGGACTTGCCCGCTTATGAGTACATCAACGCCATTGATGATGTCGATGATGGCCTACCCTGGTACCATGACATCTGGAACTGTAACGCCCCCATTTTCGGGTTCGTTAATTAATCATTTTATTAATAATTAAAACAGAGTCTGGCTCATTATTACATTGTTAATCTCACAAAGGAGTACATTTTATTCAAAAGGGAAGGGAACTAGGGTTCCTAACTACAGCTCCGCCTGCTCTTCCATCCTAGCCAGCTCTTCGGCTCCGAAAGCCTCCACAGTGTACATCTCACCCTGTTCGTCTATAAGGTCTGACACATTATACCGGTGTCGCCACCAATATAATATGTCAGGGTCACCAAAGGCAACACCGTGAGCTTACAAAGCTCTATAGGACAAACCATACCCAATAATCCTTATTTATAATCAGAAATTCACATAGCAATTACACATACTCATTCATTGACGTAATTAAGCAATAACACATCCGCATTCGCTACCTTCCTAGCGTTGGTGTCATGTCTTTTCGTGTTTCTCCTACGCGACTCATCGTAGACCGTGTCATCATTTTCCACTTCATTAACACTTCCAAATTACCTTTTTGAAAATCACATTTTAACACACGCACACCACACAATGGGCAAGTCCAGCCACATTGAGGTTCTTAAAACACACACAACCTCACAATGGTTCCGCCACCACGGATTTCCATTGGAACACACCCAACCTCGATTCCGCTGTTCCGGGTTCTCGAGTATCCTCACAATGGTTCCGCCGTCCCGGGTTCCCATTGGCACACATTAGCATTGGCTCCTCTCCACGGATAACCAAGCCACACACCCAACCTCGATTCCGCCATTCCGGGTTCTCGAGTATCCTCACAATGGTTCCGCCGTCCCGGGTTCCCATTGGCACATACACACACACATAATGACTCCCAAAAATGGTCATTATGTAATTTCAAAAATATTTTACCAAGGCCAAGCCTTTAAACACACCCTAGGTGTCATGTTTCTATTGTTCTTGGTTTTTGTGTCTCGTTCTCATGCATAGACTCCGCGGTAGGACTTTCGTAGAAATCTTGAAACTAAATTAGCAAGATCATCCAACTCCATATTATTTAGCATGCTCAATTTATCGTAAAGCATAACGTCACATGTACGGACGCCTTTGGAGTGATAATCACTTATGCTTTACTTGAAAACAACCACAAGTAATGCAAGTAAAAACATAACAAGTCTAATATCATCTAAACGATCAAAGTACATTTACTTATAGTTAATCCACGACGTTAACTTTCAAAGTTCATTCTTTCTTTCAAGATGTTCAAAACAGCATATGTTTATTGAATTGCAATGCATATATCAGAATAGTGTCGATAAGGATTCTATGTTTTCACAAGAGGTGTTGATTAGATAATCTATGTGATCATGCCATTATCTTTATTCTAATCGATTCGAGTCATGCATACGATATGCTACACTTAGTGTAAAATCTATCTACATATTCTTAGCCTACTTTTAAAGTAAACTTTATATTCGGAAAAATAGTAAGGATTATCTATATTTCAAAAGTATACACATTTCTAATTATTTTTAAGGAAAGTAGATATGGAAATCTACGTATACTTAGGAATAACGGGGATGAAGAATCCTACCGTTCTTCTTGGCGGTAGAGATAACTACGGAAAGTACGTCGACTGTTGGACGGAGTAACGTCTAGGAATGGCTTCCGTTAGCTTCGAAAGAGAATGGTTTCTCTCGAAACTAAATCGTGACCTACGCTACTTGACTTTTTGGATCGAAAGGGTGGTCGAGCGGTGGTTTAGTGGTGGCTTAGGATGAGTTTCTCAAGAACACTCAAGAACAAGCTCAAGAACAAGCAAGAATACAAAGTTTTCTAGAGAGAAGTTGGAGCAAAGAAAGGTGTGAGTTCAAATGGGAGAAATGGTTGCTATTTATAGGCAAAACTTTGGCTCCCTCTCCTCCAACATGGCCGGCCATCTCTCTCTCTCTCCAAATCCCAAAGATTTCTTCCAAATCTAGTCATATCCTAGGCTATGAAAGGCTACCAAGATCTTCCCCTTTCTTTATTACCATTTTAGGACAAATTCTATGTTATTCTATGGGGTTTTTGTCTAGTCTAGTACCTTAAAGAGTTAGAATACTAGATATGTGTAGACACCCCAATTTGGACTTTTCAAAATTCCTTGATTTGTGGCCCGGAGGCTCCCCGATGATGACTTTGGATTGAAACAAGCCTGGTACCGATCGGAACTTTGCTCCTTGAAAGATTTGAAGAGGGATTAAAAATGGAAAAAAGCATTTTTAAGTGCTTGGGAGCAATCCCAAGCGCTCAAAACCATTTTCCAAAACCTCTGGCCTGACTCTTTCTCGAGCGCTCGAGAGTGAGGTCCCAAGCGCTTGGGAGTGATCCCAAGCGCTCGAGACTATTCTGTTGCCCAATGGATGGCAGTATCACCCACTCACCATGCTACTCATCATTATAACCACCTTGAGCCCGCCGATGGCTCGGTCCACACTCAACCTCTAGTGGCAGATATTCAGGCCAAAGATTTTCCCTTTAAAAAAATGTTTTATCAAAACCATTTGATTCCAAAAACCATTTGATGTTTTGCCTATAAATATGACTGGTTTTCAGCTGAAGAGGAGTACGAAATTTCTCTCCTGCAGAACCCATCCTCTGCTCTCTCTCTCTCTCTCTTGCTAAGAACCAAAAACACACCTTCCAAACTTCAAAGGTTTTGCAAATCACCAAGGAAAATGGCAAGAAATCCAGATTACCCTTCTGATTTCTTGCACTCTCCTCTCTTCATCCACATTTCAAAGCCATCCCAAGGAGCAAAAGTTCAAGGAAAAGGTAGAAACTTTTACCTTTGGTCACAACCAAAAAGGGCTGTTCATCCCTTCTGAGGGGGGTCTCTCAGCCTGACCCAGTCTTCAATACTGGGTGCATGGTTGGGAGACCCTAGTGTAAAAACAAGAGCAATGGGGCACAAGAAAATGTTTTCACAAAACCCTTACTGGAACCACTCCCAAGCGCTCGAGAGTACTCCTGAGCGCTCGAGACTGTTCCCAGTTTCATGCATGGCCCCTTGTGACACAGTAGGTTGGGAATGATGTGAAATATTAAAAGAAATGGTTTCATTTTGGCATGCATGCACAGAAAGCCATTTTCCCTAAAACAGAACCATTTTCTCACAAAGATTTCATGTGTGAACAAGGCCCCTTTTGTTTAAAGTTAAAAGAATCATTCATTTCAGAGAAACATGAAAACAAGGGTGTTTGCATGTCAAATCAGTGCCATTTCCTGTTTGAGAGTAAGTTGACATGCAGCTCACTCCCAAGCGCTCCGGACCATTCCAGAGCGCTCGGGAGTGCATGCATGCTATTGCTTCCTATTTTCCAGTCTGCTGTGTTATCTGGTTTCTGCATGCATAAGTGTGACCTTTTGCTCTTTTAAATTTGTAGATTTAGTCTTATTAAGGCAGGGATGCAAGGTCTGAAAGATTGAGGATTCATTCCAGTCTTTCAAATCCTCTGCTGAGCCAGTAGTGTACTTAATATCATTTCAGTTTCCAGTTTTAGCATTTTATTCTGTCTGTGCTAACAAAGCTTGCAGGTTGGATGTCAAAACTCCCAAGCGCTCGGGACTGATCTCGAGCGCTCGAGAGTGAAGTCAGTGGCAGATTCCAATTTTCTGTCATTCATGCATTTGCTCACCGTTACTCCATCATTTCACTTCCCCCTGTACAACTGCACATGCATGCACTCCTTACCTGTTATAATCATGGATACTTGCTAAATGATCTAATGAAACAAAATCCCTTTGAAAAATCCCACAAACGTTAGTAGAGACCGATTTCGAATCGGGCGAGGGGGGTGCCGTAAAACCCTTCCCCCCTCGTAACATGGCTTCCGGACCCTTGAAACTGATCTCTGGTTTTCAATTTCAAATCAACGGTTTTCCAAACAAAATGGTTTCTCGGGTGATATACCGCAAATCCGGGTGGCGACTCTTCAAACGGCGTATTTCTCTTCAAAGCGGCAGGAAAATACAAAAGAGCAAAACGAACTCTTGTTTTTTTCGGGCAGGTAGCCCACAATATGGTTGTCCTAGTTAAACATGTGCAAGAAAAACCCTAGATTTTGGTGGTACAAAGTGATGTAGGAAGATTGGTCAAGATTGGTGCTAGATTTGAATGATACACTAGCACACATCACACACACTCTCTCTCTCTCTCTCTCTTTCCCTCTCATCCGGCCTCTCTCTCTCTCTCCCTCCATCTCTCTCTCGGCCTCTTTCTCCCTCTCTCTCTCTCTCTCTCTCTCTTGGTACAAAATACATATATATATATATATATGTTTACAAGGACAAGGATTGGAAAGAGTAAGGATTGGATGGTAAGTTTGTAGGAGATTTGGTAGGCAAAATCTAGTACCCTAAATCTATCTCACATCATCCTACCTTCTTCCTTCATTTAGCACATGCACCTATGTCTAAATATATCTAGGATTTGATGGAAGAAAGAACAAGGAAGTACACCATATCTTGCTCTCTCTCTCTCTCCCTCCTATCTCTCTCTCTCGGCCTCCTCCCTCTCCTCTCTCTCTCGGCAATCTCTCTCTCTCTCTCTCTCTTGTACTATATATATGCATATATAAGTGAAAGAATAGAAGTACCCTAGTACCTTGTTGATCTTCCTAGATTTCTAGGTCAAGATATCCTAATAACTAAGTCAATTGGCACATGTTTGTTCATAAAATATAACCTAGAATTTTAGGATGACATATGCCTAGTTTAATACTTAATTGAATTAGACACATGTTGGTTATAAACTAATAAGTTCTAGGTACTTGGCTAGGCTTCAAAGATTTGATCAAGAGTACAACATATCTTGGTTTTTCTCTCTCCTATCTCTCCCTCTCTCTCGGCTATCTCTCTCTCTCCTCTCTCGGCATTCTCTCTCTCTCTCCCTCTCTCTCCCTTGGACTACAATAATATATAAGTATAGATATATGTCATCAATTAGATTTTGGAAGTACAAGGTTAATAACAAACTAAAGGGTTTTTGAAAGAATAAGATTTCCCTAATTAAATAATGAATTTGACACATGTTTTCTACCTCTAGATTATATTGGGGAGTTGTACTGGTACCCTATTATAATATACATATAAGTACTAGAGAATCTGGGTGAGAATCTAGTCAAAATTTTATAATATAAAGCTCCGATTTGACACATGACTCCTTATAATACAATATTTGTACTTAGAGAATCCTAGGACCCAATATTATATTAGATACTCTTCCAATTCTTTAATGGGAGAATCCCATGGGATTCTAGTCATTGAATTAATTATAATATAATAGTACTAGTCCTATTATCCAATGGATAATAATTCTACTAACAACTATGGACCAATGGACAAAGGTCAACGGTTGACTTTTTGGTCAAAGGGTCTTACTTAGGGTCCAAGAGGTTCAAAAGGTTCAAATGGCTCGAGGAAGGTCAAGAGTTTAATTAGATTATCTCCGAGGATTAGGTTAGAAGCTAACTAGGCTCGTTAAGTAGGATTTCTAGTCAAGAGTCTAACCTAGACCTATGCTCGATGATTATGGAAATAATCCAACACGCTTGTCTTTAGAAAATGATCCTATTGACGAATCTAATCATGACGGATTACTAAGAATAACTCAAGTTGAATAATCACTTAAGAAGGTTTAAAGATTTTTCGAATTAACAACGAAATTTTTATTTAGTAAAAATCGGAGTTGTTACAGGAACTTTGTCGAACGAGGAGAGTTCCCTGCCGGAGCTTCAAGAAAGGATCGGGTTGCTCTGCAAAGGCTGGCGGCTCAGTACATCATTTGTGGAGGGAAACTGTATCGAAGGTCTCACTGCGGAATGCACAAGTTGTGTGTCAACGGGGCCGAGGCAACAAGGATCATGGAGGAAATTCATGAAGGGGTTTGTGGTCCCCACATGCGTGGTGTTATGCTTGCTAGGAAGATCCTCAGGCAGGGTTACTACTGGTCAACGATGGAGTCTCAGTGCATTGACTATGTACGGCGTTGCTTCAAATGTCAAATCCATGCCAACCTGCAGCACGTTCCTCCGTCGAAACTGTATGGCATGACCTCACCGTGGCCTTTCTCCGTGTGGGGGATTGATGTTATTGGAATGATCACGCCTCCTGCTTCAAATGGTCACAGGTTCATACTGGTGGCGATAGATTACTTCACTAAGTGGGTCGAAGCTGAATCGTACAAAGTCTTGACAACAGTCCAAGTAGCTCAGTTCATTCGAAAGAACATTATCTATCGATATGGCGTTCCACAGGCATTCGTGTCAGACAATGGGAGTCATTTCAAAGGAAGGGTCCTGGAGCTCTTTGAGGAGTTTGGTATTGAGATCCACCGGTCAACAACCTATCGTCCACAAACAAATGGAGCAGTCGAGGCGGCAAACAAGAACATTGAGGTGATAATCAAGAAGACTATCGAGTCCGCAAGGGATTGGCACGAACAACTGCCGCTGGCACTATGGGGTATAGGACGTCGATTCGAACTTCAACCGGTGCAACTCCTTTCTCCCTGGTCTATGGAATGGAAGCAGTACTTCCTATCGAGCTTGAGGTGCCCTCTTTGAGGATCATGGTTGAGAGTGGTCTGGAGGAATCTGAGTGGCTCAGCGGGAGGTTTGTCGAACTGATGCTATTTGACGAAAGAAGGCTCCGTGCCCTGTATCATGTTCAAGGCTACCAGCGTCGAATCGCCCGGGCATTTGACAAGAAGGTGAAGTCCAGGGGCTTAGTCGAAGGAGATATGGTCACGAAGGAGATACGGGCTCCAGTGTTTGATGCTCGCGAGAAGTTTCGGCCAAAGCGATCCGGGCCGTTCATTATCAAGACCATCTTGTCTGGGGGTGCTGCTCAACTCATCAATCTCGACGGCAACGAATTCAGCACTCTGGTCAACCTGGATCAACTCAAACGTTTCTATCCTTGAGAGAAGCTCGTTGGGCCGAAAAACCACAAGGGTGGGCGGTTCCAAGCAAAAGTTAGAGCAGCCTACTAGGCCGAAAACCTGTGAAGGCGGTCTAGGCAAAAATAAATAGGCAAAAGTCGAAAGCTCGCTAGGCCGAAAACCTGTGAAGGCGGCACTAGGCAAAAGTTAGAGCGTAAAAGGAGAGGTAAAATACATGAGCGAACCTTAGCCTGAACTACGTTCTGACCTGATTCCTTGAAAAGGGATATGTAGGCAGTCTCACCATGAGACCCGGTCATATTCTATCAAGTCGATCCATGGTTTAGCGTTCCAGTGCCATATCAAGATCCGAGTGAAGTCGAGGGACAAGTCAAAGTTTTATTGAGGAATCAGAAGGGGGAAACCCTCCGTCTTTCAACTTTATTGCAAAATTACTATTTCTAATACACCAACTGAGCATAAAAGCCTTAAAACAGTTAAGCATGAAAAAAACAGAACAAAATGCTTGAGAAGCCTAACGGCTCACAGCTTATTCTAAGAACAGCAAAGTGGTCCGGAGTCAGTCGATATTCTCTCTTGCTTGAACGTCTGCTTTAGCCATTGCCTGTAAACGTTCCTTAGCCTCGGAGTGAAATCCGGAGATTCTGCCTGCCAGGCCCTGAGCTCCCAGTGCCTGTCATACCCGTGGAGCGTCTGAGCATTGAAGTTGGGAATCCGGAAATCCCCGGCAGTGATACGAACATTCCCCTGAGGGATACCTAGCTGGCGGAGAATGCGGCCTGGAATGTAGAAGGTGAATCGTGTCAGCCCTGCAATCACCACTCTGTCGAACCCATCCGAGTGAACCACCATTTCCTCTAGGTCCAACCACGGGCACCTCCAGACAATCTCGTCCGGCTGCATTTCCTGCATGAAGGAGTACCATTCTTCAATGTCCATTTCAGAGTACCTCATTCCCCTTTGATGAATCCTCTTTGGAAAAAGATTCCAGCCGTCCACCGGAGGATGCAGCAGATTCAGCTTGTCAGATAACCACAGCTGCATGAGTGAAAAGACAAGTAAGAAACCAGATAAAAGCCTGAGCGAAAAGACAAGTAAGGAGCCAGCAAATAACTTAAGCCGAGTGTCGAGGTAAAATGAGAAAGTGCGAAAAACTGGAAAAAGGTGAGCTGAGTGAGTTTACTTGAAGAAGTAGCGGGCTGCCACTGAAAACATTCGACACCCCAGTGTACACCGAATCCAGGCCAATAAGTGTCTCGGCTAAAACTAGGGGGATCACATTTTGTCGAGCACTCATCTGAAGAGCGACGCTCACAAGTAGGGGATTGACCCGCCCGTCAGCAGGGATGAGCAAGTAAGCAGCCAGAAGACAGATCACCAGGGCCAGACGACGCCGTGCTTGCCAGGCAGTGTCCCCCAAATCACCCTCAGGACTGTACCGTTCAATCAACTGCAGGATGTGGATTTGACCGCCCTCTAGTATAGAGCGGGCCAAGCCCCCGGGAATATTAAGTGCAGTAGCCAGCAGTCTGGGCATGCTCACTTGGTAAGGAGGAACAACGAGCGTCGGAGATGAGTATGTCCGGAGGTACGCTTGGAACTCCTTGACTGTCGGTCATATTTCGTCGTCCCCGAAGCGGAAAACATGGACGTCCGGATCCCAAAATCGGAGTGCAGCTCTCAAGAGTGCCGGGCGAAGTGGCACGTGTTGAAGGTATCAGAATGAAGCAAGGCCGTGATATTGGAAATTTAGCCAGTCAACGCTTATCATTTGCACTAGCCAAGGTTTGATCAAGGTTGGAATTGGGTTTTCCATTTGGGGTTAGGTACTATAATTTGCTGAATATAGGAGTGGGACGTATCAGTGTGACTTTGCAAAGCATGCAACACCCAGTTATATACCAAGCTACGAATCTTACTTCCTATTCTATGTTCAAAGCCAAGGGCTACCCTCCAAAAGCCTTACAATGAAGGACTCTGCCCCCCCTGAAGCCCAGAAACCGTGTGCATACCGTGTAGGGGTGGAGACAAGAAGCCCCAGGAAAAAGGACAGTCGGTCAGACAAGTGGCTCTGTGTCACACTTTTGTGGCGTGCTCCAGAAATCCACCAGCGTGCGCAGGACCCCCTTTGTTACTGGCGTACAGCGCTCAACTACTGGCGCACGCCAGTAAAGTGTGCACCAGATACCAGTTACAGCAGCAACTGTCGTCGAGTGTCCGATTTCAATTCCGAAGCTTGTTTAGCAAGTTTGTCGATTCGTACAAGTCATAAATGGTATTTGGGACTGTGGGGAAGCACCGGCTCGGAAATGTCGCGTTTAACGAAGAATTCGGACCTCCGGCGGCCCGTATCCTCCTAAAACTTAGGATACAGAGGCTCAAAGTCCATTCCAGGGGTTCGTGCCAAGTTTTCTCATACCGTACACGTTATGTGGACCTCATGTGACTGTACGGGGGTGTCGGTTTCAGTCCGGGACTATATCGAGTCATCTTTGGCGTCTTATGTCCATTTTTTAGGCATTTTTAGCATTTTTTGGTATATTTCTCGTCTCGGGTCGCTCTTCCCACTTCCGTCGACTCGCATGAGTCTCATTGTGTCTATGGGGTCTACCAGAAGTGTCAGTTTCACTTGTCAAAAAGGATTTTGAGTTTTGGCTAATCAGCGCCCAGTGTCGCATGTCCTAGTAGGATACGGGCCGTATCCTAGTGTTTTTCCACCCTTTTCTTCGAGCTAGGTCAGTTCTGCACGTGTCCTAGCGTTTGTTGGTCGATTCAGAATGTTTGTCAATGCATGTCAGATATTAGTGGTTGTTTTGTTTACTTCTATCATCAATACCATCAAAGTAGAAGTCGAATAAACAGAAAATGCAATAATATATACTATCCAAAAGCATATCCCTAGAATAGAGCAAGGAAATGTACATAGCGGCACATTGGCCCAGGCAAAACAAGCAAAATCATGTACTAAGGCAACTTCCGCCCCCAAGTCAAAAGGCACGCAGGCCCCATCTCAAAAATCAAGTCAAGTATCAAATGGCAAAAGACAGTAAAGTATCTGAGGCTCAGTGGTAGCCCTCAGTCGCCAAGAAGGTCCTCAAGGTCGTCGTCGTCCTCCTCGCTCGTAACCAAGTCTCTCGGAGTGATCCGGAACCTGGGGTCGCTAGCAGAGTCAGAGCCGCTGCTGAGGGACGTGGACTCCTCGTCCTCGTCCTCCTCTTCTTCTCTCCTCTTCTTCTTCTTCGCGGGCCCCTCAGCTGGCCTCTTCTGAGCAGGCCTCTTTCTCAGCTCCCTCTGAGGCTGTGATGACCCTCCTGAAGGAGCGATCACCACCCCTCTGGTCTTAGGCCGCGTAGTGCTCGCCGGTCGCTGGACCACGGCAGGAGCCTTCCCCTTTCCCTTATGAGGGATTGGCCTCGCTGTCTGCCGCCTAGAAACTGCCCTAGCGTGTCCCTACATTGTCAATTCAATTCAAGTCGTTATATATCCATATTGTGCATAGTGTATACATATCAAATGCTGGAACAGGAATCAAGAGCAGGTACATCTAACAAGCATTGTAACAGACATGCACAGTTGATCTAAGTATTGAATTCGGATTTCTGGGATTATACCTGAGGCTGCGTAGTGGACGCTGGAACTACTGGCGGGTAGTGCAACTGCAAAGGAGTACCGCTCGCTATCTTGTGAAACTCTTTCTCCATGGCAAGCATCAAGCGCGTGGCCTCCCACACCCACTCTATCGGCACCTGAATTGCAAGTATTGGAAATCAAAGGCAGTTCAAATGCGGAACAAATATGATACAGGAAGTAGGAAAAGCTGAAAGTACATCATACCGGTCCCGTAACTTCTATTGGCTCTGTCCTGGTGGGCTCAAAGTGGATCTCCGCAGCCTCCCCCTGAGGGTCACGCACTGGCAGCGTCCAAGAAAGTCGAGTAAGCCCGGTCGCCTCCGCGAACTCACTCCTCTCCCCGGAACGACCTGACCTGTTGCGCCGTCCCGACCTCTCCTCACCGGCTACCAAGGCCTCCGTCCGCACCGCCCTATGCTCCATCACCCCAAGCGCCCCGGCCAAGTATCGCCTCCGGTAAACGGTGTAGTCTCGCCCCAGCCTCAGAAAGGAAGCCGCGGCGGCAGGAACAGTGAACCGCCGCAGCTCCCTCAGTGTGTACCTCCCGGTGTGCGAAGCATGAGGTGAAAGTGGCCCAGGGACGACAAACTCGGACGAGTCGAGCGACTGTCGTGTCACTCGGTCGCCCAAGTACCACTACCACCCGAAAGCCGACTCCAGCAGCACTCGGCTCGCTGTCACCACCCTACTCCTCGCCAGGTACTCGGGCTCGGGCCCTGCAGTCCTCCACGAGTCCCACTCCACCTGCAAAGTAATCAAGGTCATCAGCGACAGCATTAAAGCAATTCAAAGCACGAACTACAAAAGGGAAAACTAGCCTTACCTGAGAACCTGTCAAGTGGTCAAGGTACACCCGAAAATCGGAAAGCGTCTCCTGCGACTTCTTCTTCCCGACGCGGAGCGGTCCCCAGACCATAGCCCGAGGAAGCGCCCTCAAGTCCGGACACCTGTTCTCCGGAGGGTACATCCGCAGCACCTCGTAAGCCCACAGCTGCAAGGTTTTCAAACAGTCAAGCAATCAAGGCATCAGAAATACAACATATGCAAGATAAAGTGCAAATGTGGAACGGAATTGAAAGACAGTACCGAATTCTTACCTCCCACACTCTCCAGTACCCAGCCGCCGCCTTCTTTCCCTTGGAAAGCTCTCCCAAGGACCCGTAGCACGTACCCAGAGCTGCTCCTCCCCAGTCAAACCGAGAAGCCGACCTCAAGTCAAAAAGGGCCGGCAGGTAGGACAAGTGCACTGTAGACCTCTTATTCGGGTACAGAGTAGCCCCGAACAAGTACAACAAGTACACCCTCGCTAGCTGCTCCACCTCCAGCTCAGAGACTCTCTCTCCCGCCAACTCTATCTCTGGAACTCTCCTCTCCAAGTGCTTCTTGAACTGGTCATACGAGACCATCTCTGCACTGCCTGCGGGCACCATTCCCAAGAACCACCTCAGCGCCTCAGTGTCCCCGTGGATCCCTGAGTCAAACGGGATCGGGTCACCTCCTATCCTCAGGCCAGTGATGGCCACAAAGTCTGCCAGAGTCACCGTCATCTCCCCGATCGGGAAGTGGAAGGAGTTCGACGTATCCCACCACCTCTCGGCCAGTGCAGTCAGTACGGCGTGGTCGCTCTTCACCGCTGTCAGCGTGGGGATAAACAAGCCAAACCCCGCCGCGTCCACCAGCATTCTCACCCTCTCAGGAAGACTCAAGTACAACTCAAGCGAGTGCGCTGGACTGCCGTGCCCCCGCGTACTGGCCACTCCTCTCTGCACATCACAACAGTCAAAGCAAAGGAAATATTGTCAGTACAGCAGTTCAAATTCAATGGACAGTCGAATCAAGGACTTCAAAGCGGACTTAGAAGATGAAGCAGGAATCTATCAGGTCGATTATCAAGTTTCAAGGCATTCTACAAGTCGAATCAAGCTACCAGGCATCCTATTAGTCAATTCAAATTATCAGAACATCAAAAGCATTTCATTCAGCCGATTATCGTTTCAAGGCATCCTATCGGTCGATTCAAGCTATCAGGACATCAAAGGCATTCTACCCAGTCGATTATCGAGTTTCAAGGCATCCTATCAGTCAAATCAAGCTATATGGCATACTACCAGTCGATCTCAGTTATCCACGGGCATTCTATGGTCGAGTTCTAAGGTCGAAGCATCCTACGGTCAATTCAATCTATTTCAGGTCGAGCTATCACTAACTCTACACAATGAATCAAGTGCAAAGGTTCAAGTGACATACGTTACAGGCTTGATAATTCAACAATGAGTATGCGCAACTACAACAAGTACGAAGGGAAGACTAAAGCAAAGATTAAAGGTATACCTGAGTCCAACCCCTGGACATGTGCCACTCAGGGTCTCTTAGTACAAGCTCCTCGTCGTAGTCCCCCTGGCGAGGGACGTAACTCTCGGCTCCGGAGGAACAAACGTCTCAGCCACAAACCGGGCAGGAGTGGCCTTTCGCCTGGTCTCTGCCAAGTCCACAGCTACCTCGTACGCCCCGGGTCCCTCCTCCTGCTCCCTCTCAGCCTCCTTGGTCTCTCGCTCCAACTCCGTCTGGTCTCTCTTAGCCGCCTCAGCCTCTCCTCCTCGTCGGACTGGGCTATCTCCCTCAGCCTCTCCTCGCGGGCCGCCAAAACCGCCTCGACCACCGCAGGGTTCTCTCTCATAAGCCGAGCAAGTACGAACTCACCCACAAACTCTGCCAAGTCACGGCTCGTGACCGATACATGACTGGAAGACCCAACGGGCGGTGTGAACTCGATCCGCTCAGCGTGGTCCGCCCTCGGCACATCCCCCTCAGCCTCTACCACCGGAGTCTTGCCGCTCGCCGGGTCCCTCGGAGGAGACCCCGGTCGGCCCTCGCTAACACCACTGCTACCGCTGCCGCTGTCACTAGCTCCGGCCAAACCACCACTAGACACCACAAAACCCTATATACCACTGCTGGAGTCCAACCGATCAACCCGTGGACCCACTGGTCCCAAAGCCACCGGCGTACACCCCTCCTCCACCGGCGCACGCCGCTCGTCGCCGTCACCCGCCTCCTGAGAACGGCCATCGCTGCCCCCGTCTCGCCCTGGGATCTCTGCACCAGCGTCTGGGGAAGCCTCCTCTACCACCTGATCGTCGATTCGTGGCCTCTCGGCCTCAACCCCAATGCCCCTTGGTCGATCACCGTCAACACCACTGTCACCGCCCCTCTTGCCGCTGCCACTACCGATTTCGACCATTGATATACGTGAGTAAGCAGAATAGGGATGAAGAAGGAAGAATGGGATGAGATTTTGGGAGGAGTTTGAGAGATTTAGAAGCTTTGAAACACCGAATGGCGGTTTCGTACGTCGCCTGGAAGTTTAAACGGCGTGGGAAGGAACTGGGCTGGGTCTGGGCCAAAATAAAACCTAGGCCTGGTGACGCGAACGGCGCACGCCAGTGGATTAGTGCCGTACGCCGGTTGTAATTGGGCCTGGGGCCCAAAATCTCTTCAGTACTGAAAGCCCTTCTCAATGACAGCCCATGTTGCCCCAATCCATGATTGCACCTCTGAATGGTTATCTCCCCAAGCAGGGTCCGTCCTATCTCAAATCAACGGCGATCCAACCGTCCTATTTCAAATCAACGGCGATCTATCCGTCCAATTTCAAATCAACGGCGATCCAGCCGTCCTATTTCAAATCAACGGCGATCTATCCGTCCAATTTCAAATCAACGGCGATCCAGCCGTCCTATTTCAAATCAACGGCGATCCAACCGTCCAATTTCAAATCAACGACGATCCATCCGTCCAATTTCAAATCAACGACGATCCATCCGTCCTATCTCAAATCAACGGCGATCTATCCGTCCTATTTCAAATCAAACGGCGATCTATCTGTCCTATCTCAAATCAACGGGTGACCGTGAGTTGCTTTCGGTGGATTATTCCCCAGGAGAGTCCGCGCCCTATGACAGCCCGTCCTGTCCATCTCAAACCAACGACGATCTGCTCGTCCAACTTCAATCAACGACGGTCCGTTCGTATGTCAGTATCTTTCTCAAAGGAGTCGATTCATCTACAATGGTATATTCCCCAGTAAGCTCACCGGCCCGCTCGCATTCCCCAGCTGAGTCTCCCCCAGGCCGGCCTATCAAAGGTCAAGGTCAGCACCGACCTATCCGAGTATATCAATATCCTCGGCAACAGCGATCTATCCGCTCCATCAATCCAATCAATCAGGTTCTTTAAATTTTTCGTCTATCATAGAACTCGTACATTCTGCTCTGGACGGCCTAGATGGGTGTCTAGAAAACCTTTGACGTTACTTATGCCAAGACTATGGTGCTCTAAGTGCCATCAAAGGGGGGCTACTGTAGACACCCTATTCTGGACTGTCCAGATTAGTTTACTTACGGTCTTTGATTCCCCGATGATGATTAAGGTCAAGAACATCCCGAGTTTGTTAATGAGTTTGAGCTTTGAGCGTCCCGAACCTCATCCAAACCATTCTGAACCCCTTGTCGAATCCTTCAAGCCAAAACCAAATGGCCTCAGCAAAACCCTACTGGAGTACGCTGGTGCTTTACTAGCGTGCGCTGGAATCACAGCCACGTGTCAGTCATCGCCCGTTACTGGCGCACGCCACTCAACAAGGGCCGTACGCCAGTCAATGCCAGTCAAATCAACTTTATTCAGCCGAACGCGCGGGAGTTTTTATAACCACCTGACGTCAGCCAGCAGTCCCCTGATGATTACTCCGTCCTGGCTGTTCCCTCCACCCCTACACCTTCCCTCAAGCCAAGTCCCATGCATTTAATGCATGCGAGGCTCCCTCCTTGCCTTAACCTTCCAAACACCCCCTTAGGCCAACTGATCTTAGTCTCTCTCCCCTCCATAAATACCTCTCTTGCATTCATTTGCAAGGGGTTAACACCATTAAGAGGCCCAAGCTTTGGTCCTTCTTCTTCTCCCTTGTTTTTCTTGCTTTTTCTTGCTTTTTCTTTCATCCATTGAGAGATAAGGCAAGGAGAACAATACTCAGTCCATAACACACCCCATACTCACCTCTCAAACCCTCAAACCCCAAGCTCAAGCTCAAGTTCTTTTCCAAACTCACAAGCAAAGGTATACCACCTTTTGCTTCTGTTTTCTGTTCTGACCCCTGAGGGGGGCTAGCAGGGTCAAGGCTGGTAATCTATACCAGTCCTGGCCCTAATGCTGGCAAGGTTTCAAAGCCGTGTGAGATGAGCGGTGGCGCACGCCAGTAGTTTAGAGCCGTATGCCAGTCATGGCAGTATGGCAAAACTGGCGTGGGGATCACCGATCGTCCTTATTTTGTTTTATTTATGTTCTGATCACCTTCCTGCATGCTAAGAACCAGTTTACTGCTTTCTGTCTTTTAGAACTATTTAGCTATAGTCTTCAATATTTCATTTATGTTGCTTTGGAATGCCTCTGGGAGCCTTCTGGTCATGTTCCAGAGCCCAGATGATGCAAAGCCAAGCACTGACTGAGTTGTGTTAACTGGCGCACGGTACCATATACCTGCGTGCGCCAGTCACACCTTGACCAGTGGCTGGCCCTTGCATGGCAACTAGGCCCTGGCCTCTGCTTTCCTTCCCCTCACTGTTTAAGGGGTTTGCTATTTATTTGGTGGCTTTTAAGCCCTTCATTTGTCTGTAATTATATTATGTTGTTGATATAAACTGCGTGGTTTGTCCTGGGTGTGCACTGGTCCATTCCAGAGCCCAGAGGGTTGTTTTCAAGAGCTGTGGGTTTGGGCCTACCGGCGCACGCCAGACCTGGTGTGGCGCACGCAGGTCGTGTCTGTATGCAGTGGCTTGGCCAGTGCATATAGGCTCGTTCCTGTGTGCATCTCATTAGGCCAGTGTGTTCCAGTTTGTCTAAAACACTCACAGGAGCTTGTTCTCAATCTATTATACTTGCTTTACATCAAACATCAAACATACATCAACATTTTTATCACATAATGCAAACTTGTTTACAGTTTTAATCCCCATTAACTGTTCCCCCGCCCTAACTGGCTAAAAATGATCAAATGAGAGAGAAAAGCAAGCGTTTTATAAAATGCCTGAGTAGAGACCGATCTCCGGATTGGGCGAGAGGGGTGCCATAAAACCCTTCCCCTCTCGTAACCTGGCTCCCGAACCTCAGATATCGAAGGTGACGACGGTCCAGTCTACAAGCCTTTTTCAAACTCAAACAAACGTAATCCAAACATTTTCAAAAACCCGGTTTCTTGGGTACTCTCCGCAAAACCCGAGTGGCGACTCTGAACTGCGAAGCGTTTTGTCGCGTTTTCCGCAAGAAGGGCGCACCCGATTTTACACTTAAAATGTAGAATTTTTGGGGCGTGTGCCCACAGGGTGGTGGTGGCGGTGGCGGCGTCTACCTTCGTCTACTCCTGCCTCCGCCAGATCTGGATGTGGCAGGGGTGGTTTCTTACTGCATACGCTACTTCATTTGAGCCACCTCCGCCCTTAGTGCAACCAACTCGTTATCGCGTTCGTCGTCGGGACGCTATAGCAGACGGATATAGGCCGTTGTTACGTCGTTCGCGACTGGAGAGAGACCGGATCCAGGGGCGAGGGAGATGGACATGTGCCTCTCAAGGGGCGTTGTGAGGATGACATTTCCATTAGGGTCCTTGGCCCCTGAGATGGCTCCATCCGTCTGATCTCCGCCCATGGTGAGTGGTTTGGTCGTTGTTGAAGTAAGGAGGGAGGTAATGAGAGCCGCTTGAATCAGAAGTGTGGTTCACGTCGGGTTCACCAATTGTGTGGCCCGTGTTCCTCGATCCTCGCTCCTCCTCTGATGGTTAGATGGTCTCCAAGCTTTCTTCCTCTAACCTACACAGTGAGCGCAAGACTAAGACCTGGCCGGGGATTCCCCCGGCAAGGCCCTCCGGGGAGAGGATAAGTATGTGTAGAGAGAGGCAAGGGATTGGAGTTATTCAGTATGAGTGTCTCGTAGCATCTACCTTTTAGGGTTGCCATTGCTTGGTATTTATAGGATCCCTTTGGCTTTCCCTCCAAGTATGATCACGTGCTTGGCACGAGCCAAGTGATGTTAAGGTGACATCATGAAATAGATCTGGTAACTGATTTTTGGGATGAGCTGGCTCGTCCATGTGCGCTCATGATTATCTTTTGGTGTAACCACCTCAACACGTGGGAAGGCCTCAGCAGGTTGCCGAGCGCCAGCCGCGGCCATGCTCTGCGGGTGGCCGTGCATCAGCGGCGGCTGTGCTTCGTAGATGGCCGAGCACATGCTTAGTCGAGCACAGCGTACGGCTCTTGAGGGGGGACACGCCGACAGGGGCCTCTGCCAAGGAAGGTGGCCGAGCACAGGCTCGACCTACGCCAAGCCTAGGTAAGCGGATCGCGATGAAGAGTAACGACGGGGAGCCGTGCACAAGGTTTGGGTATGGCTTGGACTAGGTTTGGTCCGCACAAACGCGAACACTCAGGTTCGGCCCGCTACAAGTTTCAACAAATATATGCGGCTTAATTTCCTCTTCCATGGCATCCAAGTTGGAATGCTCAAAATGTTTATCAAAAGCCCAAGATTGTAAAGTTTCGGCCAAACGATCAAAGAAATCCAAGGCTTGAGTAGGTTCTTTATCAAAAAGTTTTTCATTGCACATCATGTCTATGAAATCATGACTCTTTTGAGAAAGTCCGTCATAAAAATAGTTAGCAATTTGAAAATTTTCATAGCCATGATGCAGGACTACGTTGAGCAAGTCCTTGAATCTTCCCTAACATGCATAAAATGACTCATTCTCTTTTTTTGGCAAAAGTTTGAATTTGTTGCTTGAGAGCCCTTGTATAATATATGGGAAAGAACCATTTGAGGAATTCCTTTTTCAAATCAATCCAAGTCCGCACGGATTGAGGGTTTAAAGAATCGAGCTAAGCTTTGGCATTATCCCTTAAAGAGAGAGAAAAATAATTCATTCGTGCGGACTCAAATTTCACAAGGGTACCAACTTTTTCCTCGAAAGCCCTAATTTGAGAATAAGGGTTTTCGTGATCCATGCCATGGAAGTGGGGAAGCCAATTGGAAAAGCGCATTTGACCTCTAAGAACATTGGCATCATGAGTGGCTATGCAAAAGGGTGTGAACGTGTGTGCAAGATAACGTAACTCCTGCATAGTCCTCGAAAGTATTTCCTCAGGTGTTGCTGCCATTCTATTCTAAAGATAAAAACATAAAGTAAACAGGCTAGAGGGGCTATGTCGCCGCCTCGTTCTCAACAAATTGCAAGGGGTTATGCCACCACCTCAGCTCAGCAATGTAATCAATTAAAGCTAACTAAACTAACTAAAAACAAACCTAATATTTAGCTTAGCTTCGTTACACCTCAGGTCATGGTATGAAGACCGGTTAGAGGTATCCACCAAGCTAAATATGATTTACCAAACATAAACTACTAAACTACTAGACGAAAGCGGGATACTTACAGCGGTTTGTCGAACCTCCAAGAAAGCCATAATAAGATAATCCCCGGCAACGGTGCCAAAAATGCTTCGTCCATCGATAATTATATCAAACGATCACCCCAAGCGTAGGGTTTAATACGTCTTTTGAAGCATAATAATCCGGAAGACCGGGATCGTACCCAAGGGAATATTTGTTACGGCTTGGATGGATTTGTAGATGTAAGCAAGGGTTTTCGGCTTTTAGACAGCCAACTTTGTTTTACTTTAAGCGGTGGAAATTAAACGGCTAAATTAAACGAGAATTAACTAATAAAAAGGCAGGCTCGATCTAGGAGATCCTAACACCCACGACTCAAGTCAAATTACTCGTCTCATCCTATTACTCGGTTTGATATACACAACTAAGGTTCCCAACCCAGAAGATAAAATGGTTCTTCTACCAAGCAAGCTCTAGAATACATTTAGCGAACGCCTCGAGTGACAGAGCTCTAAGCATCATGTGTGGCAAGTAGGCAACGCTCTTGCCTACACATGATCAAGGAGGTTAACACCTTAGCAATTTGACAAACAAATCCAAACAAAACATTGATTTTTGAACCAAAGATTCAAACTTTATGATGAGAAAAGTAATATTAACTCAAGCCATGAGTTGCTAGTCACCTCATGATCAAGCTCTAAAAGACTACTCACTCATATCTAGAGAGATAAAAAGCAAGCAAAAATCTAGTGAAAATATTGAAATAAACAAAACTTGAAATAAACTAGAGATTATGATAGATCAGAAGAGTAGTTACAACTTTAATGAAGGCGAAATTAGCAAAACAAAACTACTTGATGAAGCAGTTTTGAATCCGGCTCAGACCTGATCCTGCAAAACAAAGCTGAAGTAAAAGTCACCGGTGTGGCGGCTTGCCAACCACCCTCCAATGCCTAAGTCAGTATTGAACTTGCTATGTGGTAGGAGAATTGAGATTCTCGGTTGTGAGTGAACGTACCTTTATTGGAGTTCTACCGTCACTTTTATAGGCATTTGATGGGAGGTTGAGTCTTAGTAGGACTGCATTCCGGGGATATCTGGATCGCTTTGGTGGGGTGAGTGGAGTCCTGCCTTAGCTGAAACTCCACGAGCACCCTCCTTTAGCATGGAATCCTTATCCGATGTTTATCGGTGATTAGGATGAGCATAATGTGCTTATCTTACTGGTTCTTCACCCTTATCCCGTAGGATTTGGGTTAATCGCGAGATATACTCGGTGGGTCTGGACCAGCTTTGTGTCATACCTGGTCCTCAGACCTAGCTCCAGCTCTACCTTTTAGGCGTAGCTGGCGCCCTCTTTCCTTGCAGTAGGTGTTGCTCTCCTGGGGAGCTTGGGCGGAGCTGGTACCTACTCCCCAGGTCCGTACCTATGGCTAAGCTGGCCATACCAGATTTTATCCTACTTACCAGGTACTCCCCTGTTTCCAAGCTCCAACTCTCAGCTGGAGGTTAGAAACATAGTTCAGACCTGAATGGCGGTTGCCGCTTTTCCTCTCACTTTGAGGTTTTAAATGCAATATTGCATCGTGGGGTAGGTGTCGATATCCTTGCTATCTTGGTGTTTAGAGGTGGACGACGAGGATCTAGGAGCGTTTATCGGGATTGGCGCTGTGACGCTTAAGCTGGTTCAAAACTCTGATCAAGATTTCTGCAGTTTGTATTTGGATCATCCCAGGCGATTTTTCTGCACGAAACCCTTCTTCTTCGCTCTTCCTTTGTCGTCTTTCCTAGAGCCCATCTCCCGTAGGTACGTTCCCTCTTCCTTGTTGTTCTTGTCTTCTTTTCATGTTAGATTCCCCTTTTCTTGGTACAGAAAATCCGAGTCCAGAGCGGGCTGTTCTAGGGAAGTTTGTTTATGCTAGACTAGCGTATTTTGCCTCCTTTAACCCTAGTCCTGCTGTTATAGAGGATTTTATCCCATACTCTGTTGCTCTCCAAAACGGGGACTTCCGTGATCTTTTTAGTTCTTCAACTTCTTTACGCCCTCGGTCATCTATTATAAGACCAATGTCGGGGGATGCCCTTGATTTCTCCTCGATTCTTCAAGTGGAAGAGTCGTCGGTTGATGAAGAGGTCCCATTGCATCGTAGCAATGTAGGTAAGGCCTCTTTGCATGTGGGTCATTCTGGTAGTGTTAAGCCCTCTTCACCTCCGTCATCGTCGAAGGGTCCCATTAGGGTTCCAAATTTTTCAGCTTCTTTAATTCCTTCGACGATTACAAACGAAGAGTTAGCCGTTGTTAGGGTTAGATTTTCGATTCCGTCCTCCGTAACTCTCAGAAAGCCCTTAGGGTCTGAGCGAGCCTGTTCTGTTGTTGAGAACGAGACGTGTGTTTACGTCGGGGCTTTAGAAGGGGGGCTTCGATTGCCCTTCCCCACCGTGGTTAGGGAAGTGTTGAGTTTTCTGGGTTTGGCTCCTGGCCAGATTGTTCCCAACTCTTGGCGTTTACTGGTCGGCTGTGCTGCTCTTTGGGGAGCCATGTCGGATGGTCTTACGCCGTTGACGAAGGGGCCCTTTCTAAACCAGTTCCAAGTAAAGGAGGCTCCTGGGGGTGTGGGATGGTATTACTTTACCAAGAGACCCGGCGAGGAGAATTGGTCACTGATCTTCCTAACGTCCATAGAAACTGGAAGGATAAGTTTTTCTTTGTTGGTGGAGATGGATGGGAAGTTTCAGACTGGGAAATTGGGTCCTATACGCAGCATGCTCCCTCTAGATGGGGGGAGCCCATTGCCAGTTGTAAGCTATGGCTTTCTTTTATTTTCTTGAACCTTGCTTTTAGCACTTCTTTATTTTTAAAGGTCTCTGTTTTATGCTTTTATGCAGCTCGTGCCTCGTATCCTTCGACCCCAGCTATAGAAGCAAAACTGAATTTAGCCCGGAGCTACGAAATTCATAGCTGGGATTTGCTTGTGACTCCGGAATCTTTCGCCACCTACCTGCTGGGTCCTGAAACATCTAGTGAGGCTTTAGCTCTTATGAGAGGTATTCCCAGTTTCTGTTTAGGCATTTTAGATTGCCTGCTGACTTTTCTTATTATTCTCTCTTGATTCCTTTTTAGAGGAAGAAGGAGAAGATACAGGGATGGCACCAAAAATGGACAAGAGTTTGCTGGCTCAACTAAAGGCTGAGAGGGTGAAGCAGTCGCCTGGAGGTGGTGCTCCAAAAAGGAAGAGCTCACGTCTCCAGAAGGAGCTAAATAGTGAGAGTTTCTTGGATGCTGACTTCTCAAGAGATCCCTCTCTTGACTTAGTGGTTGAGCTGCTTGAGGTGGATGGTGCTAATGCTTCAAAGAGGAAGGCAAAGGGTACGGCCGTGGAGGGTACCCCTGCTTCCAAAAAGATGAAAGCTGTTACTGGTCCTTCCGCTTTGGCAAATTTCCAAGAAGCCTTGGAGCGTGCTTCTGGGCTGCTCTGTGCTGCTGACAAGGATTCAATGGCGGAGATGTCTCTCCAAGCTGTGGGGGAGCTTATGTTGGTTGAGATGGCTATGGTGGGCTTTTCTATTCTTTTTCTTTTTTGTCAGCTAGCTTTTCCAGGTGTTTCTTTACATAATTTCGTCTTCCTTTTCTGTAGGCTACGGCTCGTGGTCGCTTTCTGGTTTCCCAAAGCCTTGGTTTGGGGAAACAAATGGCTGCACTTTCTGAGACCAACAGTAAGCTTTCCAAGCAGAGTGCTGCCATGGCTACAGAGCTTCGGAAGTTAACAACTGAGAGGGACAATGCCCTGAAGTCAAAGAGAGGTTTGGAGGAGGAGAGAGATACTGCTGTGGCTACTGCTCGGAGCTTGGAATTGAAAATCCTTGGTTGGGATAAGGAAATGGAGAAGTATAAGTCCACAAGTCTGGGGATGTTGGAGAAGGTAAAGAATGCCCGTAGAGACGCCATTGAACTCTTCCTTCAGTCCCCTGAGTACCGTCAAGATGTTACCCAACAATATTTTGATGGGTTTGAAGCTATGAGGAGCCAGGCAGCCTTGGCTTTCCCAGACTTGGATTTCTCCAAGTTTGAGATTGATGATGAAGAAGGGCCCTCATGCCTTGACAGGGGACAGAAAGGAGGAGAGGAAGGCGACGAAGTGGTATCTAAAGATACATCTATTCCGAGCTCTTCGATTGCATCCCTTCTCAGCACTCCGGAAAAAGTCTCTCTCCCTCTTGAAACTCCAATTCTGGCGGTAACACCTCCTGGCCCGTCATCTGGTGATGGGCAGGCTATTAACAGTTCCACCCTGAGCTTTTGAATGGCTCTTGAAACTTTAATTTCATTTGGGTTTGTAACACACTTTTAAATACTTTTCGTACTTTGTGTTTTTGGGACTGGCCTTAAGTTTGGCTTGAATACTTTTCTGATGATTGATGAGGATGATCTTTAAAAGATCAAATCTTGGGGCCTCCTACAGGCTTGTTATGACAGGTGCAGGTACTCGGTTGAAAAGATAGAAGATACTTTTATCTTATGGTGTGGCATTTTGCAATAGTCTTTATATAGACCTTTTGATTTTGCCAGTTCATGTCCTTGTTATTGCTGTGCGTCGATTTTTTGCAAGCGGTATGCTTTTTACTGTACCGATTTGCATAGCTAGAATTTTATTCTGAGCTTTTTGTTTGATTTAGATAGACATGTAATGTCTAAATTGGGAGCTGTTTTTCCCTTTTTTACTTGTCGCAGTGCAGTTTACACTACGTCTCTTACTCCCCTAAGTGGGTTAAATGCTTGCGTCCAAGCAATTAAGACACTTATTTAAGTTTACCCTTAGGTTTATCTGGGTGAGTTGCTTTTTAAATAACGCGCGGCTATCAATGCCTAGCTGTGCTACGTCGTTTGAGCTTCAAAAATTTTTCTAAGCTGTTTAATCAATGCATAGCTATGCCACGTCGTTTGAGCTTCGAAATTTTTTCTAAGCTGTTTAATCAATGCATAGCTGTGCTACGTCGTTTGAGCTTCAAAATTTTTTCTAAGCTGCTAATC
Organism: Rhododendron henanense subsp. lingbaoense; assembly: GCA_020567845.1. Lineage (NCBI taxonomy): Eukaryota > Viridiplantae > Streptophyta > Magnoliopsida > Ericales > Ericaceae > Rhododendron > Rhododendron henanense. The sequence continues at coordinate 30,542,738 of CM036313.1, read as the reverse complement.
AATGCATAGCTCTGCTACGTCGTTTGAGCTTCGAAAATTTTTCTAAGCTGTTTAATCAATGCATAGCTGTGCTACGTCGTTTGAGCTTCGAAAATTTTTCTAAGCTGTTAATCAATGCATAGCTTTGCTACGTCGTTTGAGCTTCGAAAATATTTCTAAGCTGTTAATCAATGCATAGCTTTATTACTCTGCTGGGTATTCCTTAGGTCGGATGATTATCATAACTCCCCATGCCATGAGAGATTGAGCTGCAGAGTTCAAGCCGCCTGCATTTAATTGTTTGGCTATCGTTTCAACTGCTCGAGGTAATGGGGTGTGTAACTTCCCATTATCCCAAGCGGTTGAGGTTGCGGTTTTAATTGCAAGTTTGATTTCGATCGTGCTGATTGGTTCAGCAAGCGGTTAATGAACTGCTTGATTTGGCTATAAATATCAGTGGATTGTAAGGGATGACTCCCCATTCCAATTTCAACTTCGAATCGCTAATGGCAAGTAACGATCGTATCACCGAATTGTGCCAGGAGCTGCAAAACCAGAAGGTAGCCATTACTGGGCTGACCTTGAAGATGGAGGCCATGGCGGATTCTATTTCTGTTATGGAGAAAACGGTCCGCATGGTGTTGATAGCCAACTGGGACCAGTTGGAGGCTTTTCGAGGGCAACCGGCACCACCAGTTCCTTCCCCTCCGAGGGAGGGAGGTAGTGATTAGGTTGTAACTTTGTGGGTTTGTCCACAAAGTTTTTATGTAAAAGCTGTCCACATCCCTTGGGGTGTGGATTATTAATAAAATTTTGATAATTTTATCTTTTGGTCGTCTCTCTTATTTCATGCTTATGAGAAAATTAAATCACGTGTAGTGAAAATTTGAAACGATATTGATGAAACAGTTTTGAATCCGGCACAGACCTGATCCTGCAAAACAAAGCTGAAGTAAAGTCACCGGTGTGGTGGCTTGCCAACCACCCTCCGATGCCTAAGTCAGTGTTGAACTTGCTATATGGTAGGAGAATTGAGATTCTCGGTTGTGTGTCGAGCGTACCTTTATTGGAGTTCTACCGTCACTTTTATAGGCATTTGATGGGAGGTTGAGTCCTAGTAGGACTGTATTCCGGGGATATCTGGATTGCTTCGGTGGGGTGAGTGGAGTCCTGCCTTAGCTGGAACTCCACGAGCACCCTACTTTATCATGGAATCCTTATCTGATGTTTATTGGTGATTAGGATAAGCATAATGTGCTTATCTTACTGGTTCTTCACCCTTATCCCGTAGGATTTGGGTTTAATTGCGTGGTCTACTTGGTGGATCTGGACCAGCTTCGTGTCATAGCTGGTCCCATTTGGACTAGCTTTGTGTCATAGTTGTCCCTCAGATCTAGCTCCAGCTCTACCTTTTAGGCGTAGCTGGTGCCCTCTTTCCTTGCTGTAGGTGTTGCTCTCCTGGGGAGCTTGGGCAAGGCTGATACCTACTCCCCAGGTCCGTACCTATGGCTAAGCTGGCCATCCCAGATTTTATCCTACTTACCAGGTACTCCCCTGTTTCCAAGCTCCAACTCTCAGCTGGAGGTTAGAAACATAGTTCAGACCTGAATGGCGGTTGCCGCTTTTCCTCTCCCTTTGAGGGTTTAAATGCAATGTTGCATCGTGGGACAGGTGTCGATATCCTTGCTACCTTGGTGTTTAGAGGTGGACAACGAGGATCTAAGAGCGTTTATCGGGATTGGCGCTGTGACGCTTAAGCTGGTTCAAAGCTCTGATCAAGATTTCTGCAGTTTGTGTTTGGATCATCCCAGGCGACTTTTCTGCACGAAACCCTTCTTCTTCGTTCTTCCTTCGTCGTGTTTTCTAGAGCTCGTCTCCCGTAGGTACGTTCCTTCTTCCTTGCTGTTCTTGTCTTCTTTTCATGTTAGATTCCCCTTTTCTTGGTATAGAAAATCCGAGCCCAGAGCGGGCTATTCTAGGGAGGTTTGTTCATGCTAGACTAGCCTATTTTGCCTCCTTTAACCCCAGTCCTGCTATTATAGAGGATTTTGCCCCATACTCTGTTGTTCTCCAAAATAGGGTTTTTCGTGATCTTTTTAGTTCTTCGACTCTTTTACGCCCTCGATCATCTGCTATAAGACCAATGTCGGGGGATGCCCTTGATTTCTCCTCGATTCTTCAAGTGGAAGAGTCGTCGGTTGATGAAGAGGTCCCATTGCGTCGTAGCAATGTAGGCAAGGCCTCTTTGCATGTGGGTCATTCTGGTAGTGTTAAGCTATCTTCACCTCCGTCATCGTCGACAGGTCCCATTAGGGTTCCAAATTTTTCAGCTTCTTTAATTCCTTCGACGATTACGAGTGAAGAGTTAGCCGTGGTTAGGGTTAGATTTTCGATTCCGTCCTCCGTAACTCTCAGAAAGCCCTTAGGGTCTGAGCGAGCCTGTTCTGTTGTTGAGAACGAGACGTGTGTTTACGTCGGGGCTTTAGAAGGGGGGCTTCGATTGCCCTTCCCTACCGTGGTTAGGGAAGTATTGAGTTTTCTGGGTTTGGCTCCTGGCCAGATTGTTCCCAACTCTTGGCGTTTACTGATCGGCTGTGCTGCTCTTTGGGGAGCCATGTCGGATGGTCTTACGCCGTTGACGAAGGGGCCCTTTCTAAACCAGTTCCAAGTAAAGGAGGCTCCTGGGGGTGTAGGATGGTATTACTTTGCCAAGAGACCCGGCGGAGGAGAATTGGTCACTGATCTTCCTCACGTCCATAGAAACTGGAAGGATAAGTTTTTCTTTGTTGGTGGAGATGGATGGGAAGTTTTGGACTGGGAAATTAGGTCCTATACGCAGCATGCTCCCTCTAGATGGGGGGAGCCCATTGCCAGTTGTAAGCTGTGGCTTTCTTTTATTTTCTTGAACCTTGCTTTTAGCACTTCCTTGTTTTTAAAGATCTCTATTTTATGCTTTTATGCAGCTCGTGCCTCGTATCCTTCGACCCCAGCTATAGAAGCAGAACTGAAGTTAGCTCGGAGCTACGAAATTCATAGCTGGGATTTGCTTGTGACTCCGGAATCTTTGGCCACCTACCTGCTGGGTCCTGATACATCTAGTGAGGCTTTAGCTCTTTTTAGAGGTATTCCCAGTTTCTGTTTAGGCATTTTAGATTGCCTGCTGACTTTTCTTATTATTCTCTCTTGATTCCTTTTCAGAGGAAGAAGGAGAAGATACAGGGATGACACCAAAAATGGACAAGAGTTTGCTGGCTCAACTAAAGGCTGAGAGGGTAAAGCAGTCGCCTGGAGGTGGAGCTCCAAAAAGGAAGAGCTCACGTCTCCAGAAGGAGCTGAATGTTGAGAGTTTCTTGGACGCTGACTTCTCAAGAGATCCCTCTCTTGACTTAGTGGTTGAGCTGCTTGAGGTGGATGGTGGTGAAGTTTCAAAGAGGAAGGCAAAGGGTACGGCCATGGAGGGTACCCCTGCTTCCAAGAAGATGAAAGCTGTTGCTGGTCCTTCTACTTTGGCAAATTTCCAAGAGGCCTTGGAGCGTGCTTCTGGGTTGCTCTGTGCTGCTGACAAGGATTCAATGGCGGAGATGTCTCTCCAAGCTGTGGGGGAGCTTATGTTGGTTGAGATGGCCATGGTAGGCCTTTCTGCTTTTTGTCAGATAGCTTTTCCAGGTGCTTCTTTACTTAATTCTGTCTTCCTCTTTTTGCAGGCTACGGCTCGTGGTCGCTTTCTGGTTTCCCAAAGCCTTGGTTTGGGGAAACAAATGGCTGCACATTCTGAGATCAACAGTAAGCTTTCCAAGCAGAGTGCTGCTATGGTTGCAGAGCTTCGGAAGTTGACAACTGAGAGGGACAGTGCCCTGAAGTCAAAGAGAGGTTTGGAGGAGGAGAGAGATACTGCTGTGGCTACTGCTCGGAGTTTGGAACTGAAAATCCTTAGTTGGGATAAGGAAATGGAGAAGTATAAGTCCACAAGTTTGGGGATGTTGGAGAAGGTAAAGAATGCCCGTAGAGACGCCATTGAACTCTTCCTTCTGTCCCCTGAGTACCGTCAAGATGTTACCCAACAATATTTTGATGGGTTTGAAGCTATGAGGAGCCAGGCAGCCTTGGCTTTCCCAGACTTGGATTTCTCCAAGTTTGAGATTGATGATGAAGAATGGTCCTCATGTCTTGACGGGGGACATAAAGGAGGAGAGGAAGGCGACGAGGTGGTATCCAAAGATACATCTATTCCGAGCTCTTAGATTGCATCCCTTCTCAGCACTCCAGAAAAAGTCTCTCTCCCTCTTGAAACTCCAATTCAGGCGGTAACACCTCCTGGCCCATCATCTGGTGATGGGCAGGCTATTAACAGTTCCACCCCGAGCTTCTGAATGGCTCTTGAAACTTTAATTTCATTTGGGTTTGTAACACACTTAAATACTTTTCGTACTTTGTGTTTTTGGGAGTGGCCTTGAGTTTGGCCCGAATACTTTTCTGATGGTTGATAAGGATGATCTTTAAAAGATCATATCTTGGGGGCCTCCTACAGGCTTGTTTTAACAAGTGCAGGTACTCGTTTGAAAAGATAAAAGATACTTTTATCTTATGGTATGGCATTTTCCAATAGTCCTTATCTAGACATTTTGATTTTGCCAGTTCCTGTCCTTGTTATTGCTATGCTGAGTGCTAGTATTTTTTGCAAATGGTATGCCTTTTGCTGTACCGATTTGCATAGCTAGAATTTTATTCTGAGCTTTTTTTTTTTTTGATTTAGATAGACATGTAATGTCTAAATTGGGAGTTTTTTCCTTCTTTATTTGTTGCAGTGCAGTTACACTACGTCTCTTACTCCCCTAAGTGGGTTAAATGCTTGCGTCCAAGCAATTAAGGCATTTATTTAAGTTTACCCTTAGGTTTATTTGGGTGAGTTGCTTCGAAAATTTTTCTAAGCTGTTATATCAATGCATAGCTGTGCTACGTCGTTTGAGCTTTGAAAATTTTTCTAAGCTGTGATATCAATGCATAGCTGTGCTACGTCGTTTGAACTTCGAAAATTTTTCCAAGCTGTTATATCAATGCATAGCTGTGCTACGTCATTTGAGCTTCGAAATTTTTTTCTAAGCTGTTATATCAATGCATAGCTGTGCTACATCATTTGAGCTTCGAAATTTTTTCTAAGCTGTGATATTAATGCACTTACTTTGTTACTCTACTGGGTATCCCTTAGGTCGGATGATTATTTCTTTTAGAAAATCATAACTCCCCATGCCATGAGAGATTGAGCTGCAGAGTTCAAGCCGCCTGCATTTAATTGTTTAGCCATCGTTTCAACTGCTCGAGGTAATGGGGTGTGTAACTTCCCATTATCCCAAGCGGTTGAGATTGCGGTTTTAATTGCAAGTTTAATTTCGATCGTGCTGATTGGTTCAGCAAGCGGTTAATGAACCGCTCGATTTGGCTATAAATATCAGTGGGTTGTAAGGGATGACTCCCCATTCCAATTTCAACTTCGAATTGCTAATGGCAAGTAACGATCGTATCACTGAATTAGGCGTAGCTGGTGCCCTCTTTCCTTGCTGTAGGTGTTGCTCTCCTGGGGAGCTTGGGCAAGGCTGATACCTACTCCCCAAGTCCGTATCTATGGCTAAGCTGGCCATCCCAGATTTTATCCTACTTACCAGATATCCCTCGTGAGGAATTTTATTGGCCACTTGGGCTGGTAAACGAAAAGAACACATGGTTCTAACTAAAACAACTGGTTTGCTAAAGTTTTATTGAACACACAGAGTTTCCTAAAAACAGAAATATACTTCCTAAAACTGAAACAAATTCGGGCTGCAAGTACCTACTTGAAGTACTTCTTCAAATGTTCTGAATTCCATGAGTTTGGTAGCTCTTTTCCCCTTAGGGTTGCGAGTCTATATGCACCAGCTTTGATATGGTGCAGGACCTGGTAGGGTCCTTCCCAGTTTGAGCCTAGTTTGCCCACTTTCTTCCCCGTAGGATCAACTTTTCTCAGGACCAGATCACCAGCTCGAAAATCTCTTGGCCTAACCTGTGCCTCGTGGTATTTAACCATTCTCTGTTGGTAAAGGGCCAGCTTGGCCATGGATGTTTCCCTTGCTTCTTCCAGGAGGTCTAGCTCTGCCCTGAGAGCTTCTTGGTTATCCTGGGGGTATGGGCTCGTAGTCCTGTAGTTGAGGAGTTCGACTTCAATTGGGACTACTGCCTCGGCCCCAAATGCAAGAGAATATGGGGTTTCTCCGGTTGCTGTTCGGGGTGTTGTGCGATATGCCCATAGCACATTGTAAAGCTCGTCTGGCCAAGCTCCCTTGGCCTCTCGGAGCCTTTTCTTGATTCCTTTCTTGATTGTCTGATTTGTAACTTCTACCTGGCCGTTTGCCTTTGGATGAGCTTTGGAGGCATAATGTACGTGTATTCCCTTGAAAATACAGTATTCTTTGAGCTAGGTGTTGTCGAACTGCTTTCCTCGATCCGTGACTATCACCCTTGGCAGTCCAAAATGGCTTATAATAAATTTCCATAGGAAGTCGATTGCAACCTCTGTTGTGATTGTGGCCAGTGCCTTGGCTTCGACCCACTTCGTAAAGTAATCGACAGCTACGATGGCATGCTGGACCTAGCCTGCTGCCATTGGAAGTGGGCCAATTAGGTCTACTCCCAAATTGGGCAAATGGCCAGGGTCCTCTCATTGGGGTTAAGACAGTGGGGGGCCCATGGATGATATTTGCAAAGCGCTGGCACTTCTCACATTTTTGGACCATGGATTTGCAGTCTTTCTGCATACTTGGCCAGTAATATCCTAGCCTAAGGAGTTTGTAGGATAACATGCGGCCACCTTGGTGATCCCCACATATTCCTTGGTGAACTTCTTCCATAGACCTTGTAGACTCTGGTGGGATTAAGCACCTGAGATATGGTAGTGAGAAGCTCCTTCTATAGAGCACGTCTCCCATCATCAGGTACTTCGCAGCTCTGATTTTCAGTTGCCTAGCTTTGACATTGTCATCTGGTAGTGTTCCATTCACTATGTAGTCGGCTATGGGGCCTGTCCATGAGTTGCTGTAGTCGACAGCTTGTACCTGTACGTCCATGGCAAAGATGCTAGGTAACTCCAAGTATCGTAGCGGTGCGTTTGGTGGGATAGCACCCTCCTTGGCCGTGGCCAGCTTTTACAGGTAGTCGGCTTCGATGTTCTCCTCCCTTGGGATTCGGACAATGCTGAAGCTTTGTAGCTTCGCAATTTGGGCTTTCACTTTATCCAAGTACTTCTGCATTACTTCTTCCTTTACAGCATATTCTCCTAGGACTTGTCCTACTACCAGCTGTGAGTCACTTTTTGCCAACACATGGTTGGCACCGACGGCTTTAGCCAGATCCAACCCAACCACGAGAGCTTCATATTCGGCCTCGTTGTTGGTTGCTTTGAATTCGAACCTGAGCGCGTAGCTTAGTCGTTGCCCCTTAGGGGAGGTTAGCACTAACCCAGCTCCGCTTGCTTCTCTGGTTGTTGATCCATCAACCTGTAGGATCCACGGTTTAGGTTCTTCCTTGGGGAGCTCCTCTGGTTCTGGATACGTATATTCCGCAAGGAAATCTGCAAGCACCTGAGCTTTGATGGCGATACGGGGTTTGTATTCTATGTCAAACTCACCAAGCTCTATTGACCATTGAATTAAGCGGCCTGAAGTTTCTGGGCAATGGAGGATCCTTCGGAGTGGCTGATCTGTTAGTACTTTGATCGAATGAGCTTGGAAATATGGTCGCAACCTTCTAGTAGCTATTACCATGGCAAATGCCATTTTTTCGGCTCTGGGGTATCTCAGCTCTGCTCCTCGCAAGGCCCTGCTAATGTAGTATACCGGAAGCTGTGTTCCCTGCTCCTCTCTTAGTAAGACTACGCTGACAGCGTGGGGGGAGACTGCAAGGTATAGGAATTGGATCTCTCCTTCTTGGGTCCTGCTGAGCAAGGGCGGGGATGTCAAGTACTCCTTTAGCTGATCAAAAGCTGCTTCTTCCGTAGAGGTCCATTCGAAGGCCTTTCTCAAGACTTTAAAGAACGTCTGGCACTTATCAGTTGCGCGGGAGATGAATCTGCTTAAGGCTGCAACTCGTCCGGTTAGTTTCTGGACCTCCTTAATGTTCTGGGGTGACTTCATGGTAAGTATGGCCTGAATCTTCTCGGGGTTTGCTTCGATTCCTCTTTGAGAGACCATAAAACCCAAGAATTTCCCTGAGGAGATTCCAAAAGCACATTTTGTTGAGTTGAGCTTCATCTTATATCTTCTAAGGACATGGAATGTCCCTTCCAAATCTGCTATGTGGTCCCGTGCCTTGGCACTTTTGACCAGCATATCGTCCACATAGACCTCCACGTTGCGCCCAATCTGTTGCTTGAACATCTTGTTAACCAGCCTCACTATTACAATAAACCATAAAGATCACAGCTATTGGCCGTGATTGTAAGTTTTTCATCACGCTTTTGCTACCGTGATAGATTTGGGTGTGATTGTAAGTCACTTTCTTTTGTCACGGTTATAAACCGTGATTGAAAGAGAGAAAAACAATCACGGCCAAAAAGCGTGATTGTTTCTCTTTTATCACAGTTATAAGCTGTGATTGTTTCTCTCATTGCGCGTGATCTTTTCTTTATATCTATTAGACTTTCTTTTCTTGTCATTGCCAAGTTTCGAACCCATGCACCTTTAGTTGATTTCCCAAGCCTTTACCACTAAGCTAGCCAAGAACTTCTGTTACAATAGGAAAACAAAAATATTTATACTTACTTCTTAAAGTGCGAATTTTTTTTTTCCCTTAAAATTTGCTGAATTTTTGGAAATGCAATTAACATGATATAGACAAACTTTATGAAAATTATCACAACCTGTATATTGTAACATTAAGGACAAACTTTACATTTTTTTTTATAAACTAACCATTTCACATGAATTTTGTGTTTATATTGAATTCAATTTCAATGGTGGCTTCCCAATTAGATTTTAATCCTTTTCAGACAAGGCTAAGCCATAATAATATAATTATTTTTTTACCTAATGTGTCAAACACTTGAAAGACATCCGAAATAACTAAATTTTACTACTACAATAAACCATAAAGATCACAACTCGCCCACGTGAAAATCGGGCACTATACTAGTGGAATAGCCCGTCCGTCGTTTTAAGAAACAAGTGGGCACTGATGGAATTTAGTCATGAAATTTGCCTTCTCTCTCTCTCTCTCTCTCTCTCGATCGATCGATCGATCTTTTTTGGGTGTGAAGATGAAGATGAAACGTAAAAATCTTTAGGGGTGAGTGTAATTAGGGCTTATCTTCTTACCTTTTGTAAAAAAAAAAATAAGTGGAACTTTTCAAAGTCCTTTAACGACATCGTTTTCATCACATAACTTTTCAAAGCCCGCCTAAATGAGTACCAACCCGCCCACGTGAAAATTCAGACCGCGCGCCTAAAATGGATAGTCTTTTTATCTCGCCGCAAGAGTGAGATCATTTATCTCGCTTTTTTCCGTGCTAAAGTTTTTTATCACACTATAAGGGTGAGGTCTTTTCTCTTTTATCTCGGCACAAGAGTGAGATATTTTATCTCATTCTTTTCCGCCCTAAAATCTTTTATCATGCCACAAGGGTGAGATTTTTTCTCTTTTTTATCACGCTACAAGGATGAGATCTTTTCTATTTTATCTCGCCACAAGAGCGAGATCTTTTATCTCATTTTTTTTCGCCCTAAAATATTTTATCACACCGCAAGGGTGAGGTTGTTTTTCTTTTATCTCGCCGCAAGAGCGAGGTCTTTTATTCCGCGCTAAAATCCACTTTTTATCTCAGTTTTGGACTTAAACTGCGATAAAAAAAATTAAGCACCACTTTTTATCACGCTTTCACTGAAAACCGTGATCTTTGTGAATCTCCTTAGTGTGATGCATATCTATTATTGTAGTAGTGCCTTTGGTACGTTGCCCCTGCGTTCTTGAGACCAAAGGGCATTACTTTGTAGCAATATAGTGTGGGCTACCAGCCCGAAAAATAAATGTTTAAATTTTTCCGCCGCTTTGAAGAAAAATACCGTTTGAAGAGTCGCCACCCGGATTTGTGGTATATCACCCGAGAAACCGTTTTGTTTGGAAAACCAGTTGATTTGAATTGAAAACCAGAGATCAGTTTCAAGGGTCCGGAAGCCATGTTACGAGGGGGGAAGGGTTTTACGGCACCCCCCTCGCCCGATTCGAGATCGGTCTCTACTAAACGTTTGCGGGATTTTTAAAAGGATTTTGTTTCATTTAAACCAGCTAGCAAGTATCCATAGTTATAACAGGTAAGCAGTGCATGCATGTGCAGTTGTACAGGGGGAAGTGCAATGACGGAGTAACGGTGAGCAAATGCATAAATGACAGAAAACTGGAGACTGCCACTGACTTCACTCTCGAGCGCTCGAGAGCAGTCCCGAGCGCTTGGGAGTTCTGACACTCAACCTGCAGATTTTGTTAGAACAGGCAGAATACAATGCAAAGCTGGAAACTGAAATGATATTAAGTACACTACTGGCTCAGCAGAGGATTTGAAAGACTGAGTTAAGCTTTCAATCTTTCAGATCATGCATCCCTGCCCCAACAAGACTAAATCTACAAATTTAAAAGAGCAACAGGCCACACTAATGCATGCAGAGACCAGAAAACACAGCAGACTGGAAAATGGGAAGCAATGACATGCATGCACTCCCGAGCGCTCTGGAATGGTTCGGAGCGCTTGGGAGTGAGCTGCATGTCAGCTTACTCTCAAACAGGAAATGGTACTATCTTGACATGCAAAGGCCCCTATTTTGGTATTTCTCTGAAATGAATGATTCTTCTAACTTTAAACAAAAGGAGTCCTGTTCACACATGAAAACTTTGTGAGAAAATGGTTCTGTTTTAGTAGAAAACGACTTCTTGGTGCATGCATGCCAAAATGAAACCATTTCTTTTAAGAGTGCACTTCATTCCCAACCTGCTATGTGACAATGGACCATGCATGAAACTGGGAACAATCCCGAGCGCTCTGGAGCACTCTCGAGCGCTCGGATGTGTTTCCAGTGAGGGTTTTATGAAAATATTTTTTTTGTACCCCATTGCTCTTGTTTTTACACTAGGGTCTCCCAACCATGCACCCAGTATTGAAGACTGGGTCAGGCTGAGAGACCCCCCTCAGAAGGGAAGAACAGCCTCTTTAGTTGTGATTAAAGGTAAAAGTTTCTACCTTTTCCTTGAACTTTTGCTCCTTGGAATGACTTTGAAATGTGGATGAAGAGAGGAGAGTGCAAGAGATCAGAAGAGTATTCTGGATTTCTTGCCCTTTTCCTTGGTGATTTCTAAAACTTTTGAAGTTTGGAAAGAGAGTTTGGAAGTTTTTGGTTTTTTGCAAGAGAGAGAAAGAGAGCAGAGAATGGGGTTCTGTGGGATGAAAATTTCGTAGCCCCATCTACTGAAACCAGAGCCCTCCTATTTATAGGCAAAATAACCTATAGTTTTTGAAATCAAATGGGTTTACTTAAAACACTTTTTTTTAATAGGAAAATCTTTGGCCTGAATCTCTGCCAACAGAGGTTGAGTGTGGACCGAGCTATCGGCGGGCTCAAGGTGGTGGTAATGATGAGTTGCATGGGTAGTGGGTGATACTGCCATCCATTGGGCAGCAAAGAAGACTCGAGCGCTTGGGATCACTCCCGAGCGCTTGGGTCTTCACTCTCGAGCGCTCGAGAGTGAGCCAGGCCAGAGGTTTTGGAAAACGGTTTTGAGCGCTCGGGACTTCTCCCAAGCGCTTGAAAATGCTTTTGACCATTTTTAATCTCTCTTCAAATCTTTCAAGGAGCAAAGTTCCGATCGGTACTAGGCTTGTTTCAATCCAAAGTCATCATCGGGGAGCCTCCGGGCCACAAATCAAGGAATTTTGAAAAGTCCAAATTGGGGTGTCTACAGTTGCCCCTCTTTGGGCGACGCTCAGCATCACATCTAGATACGAGTGCCGTCCAAAGATTGAGACAGCCCAATTCGAGCCAAATCAAATCCTCAATTCAAAATCAAATGCAAGTAAAGACACAAACATTTGATGCATGCGGTCGCGTCTTTTTAGACTGCCTACGTACCCTTTTCTGTAGGGATCAGACCAGCGTAGTTCTTTGGGGCAAATGCAAACATGTAGACATGCAGACATGCAAGCAAATGATAGAAAGATGTCCCTCAGGACAGCGCCAAATCTATGGCGGCGGAGAACCTGGAGAAAACCGGGGAGATGTCCCTTAGGACGGTGCCAAATCTATGGCAGAAGATGAAAGGGTGCCAAATCTATGGCGGGAGGGTGCCAAATCTATGGCGGGAGACGATTGAAGGGTGCCAAATCTATGGCGGGAGAAGATTGAAGGGTGCCAAATCTATGGCGGGAGGGTGCCAAATCTATGGCGGGAGACGATTGAAGGGTGCCAAATCTATGGCGGGAGAAGATTGAAGGGTGCCAAATCTATGGCGGGAGACGATTGGAGGGTGCCAAATCTATGGCGGGAGAGGATTGAAGGGTGCCAAATCTATGGCGGGAGACGATTGAAGGGTGCCAAATCTATGGCGAGAGATGATTGAAGGGTGCCAAATCTATGGCGGGAGGGTGCCAAATCTATGGCGGGAGACGATTGAAGGGTGCCAAATCTATGGCGGGAGATGATTGAAGGGTGCCAAATCTATGGCAGAAGATGATTGAAGGGTGCCAAATCTATGGCGGAAGATGATTGAATGGTGTCCCTCAAGACAATGCCAAATCTATGGCAGCAGATGAGCAGTCATGTTGACGAATATGAAGGATGAAGGCGACCGTGGGGGGTCGAGGTTAGAAAGTGAGACCCGTGTTTCGACTTTTGACAACACTGATGATTTTTAGTTTTGAAAAACAACAATGGACATGTCCGAGTACCCTTTCCGCTTTACTATTTTTGGCCAACGGACCGGTATCTTCAGGACCTTGGGATTTGGGATGGAGTTCGTCTTTGGATGGAAATTGGGTTTGAGCTGGAGCTGGTTTGAGTTTGGCCTTGATCAGGGCTTGAGTCCCGAGCATTCGTGCCCCAGTCTTGAGGTCGGCTGTACGCTTGCAGTGATTGATGGCATTGGGCTGATGTGCCCCAGTGAGTAACAGACCTTAGTTCTGATATCTTTTCCTTGATTCCACTGATAGTTTCGGCAACCATTTTTGTCTTGAGCAGAAGTGCGGGTTCTTCCACGTATTGGAGTTACTCTCACGAGTTGGGACCTCAATGACCTTGTGTGAATTTGGACAAGGCCCAGACGACTCAAAGGACAAGAAAGACCTTCTATCAGAGAATTGACTTTTAACGAAGACCTTTGACTGGACGAGGAGTTTGATTTGGCTGGACGAGTGGCTTGATTACTTGAGGATTTGATTGTTTGAAATTGTCATGATAAAATCAAGTTTTGAAGATTTTCCTATTTGGGGTTTTGAAATTGTTTTAACTCCATCAAGTGATGCTCATTCGGAATTCTCTTGTTTTGTCAGAACACGAGGATTTTTGCCGTGAACCATGCCCCAGGTTGCTGATGACAACCCATGGATTTATAAAATGCCCCAGCTCGGATGTTATGGGATTCATGAAATGCCTTGGCGCTCCTTCTTGTTTTCTCCTGTTGTCCAGGATTTTTGTTATCAAGTTGTGTTTTTCAATCTGACAGGACTTTATTCGGGTTGTAACGTGGCCAAGGTTTTGGCTTAACAAAGAAAGGATAATAGGCTCAAAATTTTTTCATTTTCTTGGGGTTCCGAGAGCTAGCAGCCATCTTGCATATTTTTGTGCCTTCTTTGCTTTTGATAGGCGCCTTCTTTCACCTGACTTGCTTCGCCTTTTGTTGTGCCCGATGCGTTTGGCACTCTCGTTGATTCTGAGCTTTTTCTGATTTTTCTTCAATGTTTTGCATCCCAATGTGCGTATGCATTTGGCACTTTTGCGCTTTGAATTCTGACGTGCCGATGATGGTCAGGTATTTGGCACATTTGTCTTCCTCATTTCACCCTGGTGTGGGGGATAGCTGCCTAGCTGGGTTCTTTCAAAAAAATTGATTTAGGCTCAAAGGGGGTTATCAATGGATATATATCTTCAAGCGTGTGATAAAAGAAAAGAATGCCTTTCTTCATTTTGAATTGCACAACTCGATAACTGGATCCTAGATGCAAGTTAAGGGATTTGTGTGCTCTAACTTTTGCCTAGATCATGTTTTGATTTAGCGAGCTTTTTCTCATGCCAAGGCGTTGCTTCTTGATGGCGTCAGGGAGTGGTTCCATGAAATTCTCCTTCTTCAGAGGGCAAAGTATCTCGTGTTTTGATCTCTCAATTGATGGTGAAAAACAATTACAAGTTAAGGGATTATCACAAAACGCGAGTTTATTATCACAATTTCGACTCAAGAGGTTTGACATCAAAAGACGGGACGGACCGATAAAGGATTGACTCAAAAGATTGTGACCGAATTTTGGAATCGACTCGAAAGAACATGACCGGGCCTCGGGATAAGGCTGCCTACGTATCCTTCTTGCAAAGGAATCAGGTCATAACGTAGTTCAGGACTACGAAACTGACTCTTTTTTCTTTTTTTCTTTTTTTTCTTTTTTCTTTTTTTTTTGACTACAAACCCGAATTTGACAACATACAGACACGAAAGCATGAAATACTCAAAATAACTGACTCGAAATTAAAAGACTTGACTTGAAACTCAAACGCTTCCCAAACTCGTGAGAAATTCCATTCATGGACTGCACTCAAAACCCTCCTCCAGATCTGAGGTCCGGCACTGGGATGGTTCCGTTGTCGATTAAGTCTTGGATCTTGTGACGGAGACGGTGACAGTCATTGGTAGCATGACCGGACATTTGATGGAAGGCGCAGAAGGCATTTGGGTTGTGGTAGGCTGGGAGCTTTTGAGGTAGGGGAGTTGGCAGGAGTGGCTTGACAGTTCCACTTTCGACAAGTCTTTCGAATACCATGGATAGTGGTACGAAAAACTCGGAAAAGATACGAGGTTGTTTAGGCTTGGTGGTTTGAGCAACGATCTGGCTAACGGGCTCGGTCCGGACATGGTCGGTATGTGTAGGGTCAGATGGCAAGTCGGTGTAGCTTGCATTGCCATACAGCGTGCTGCTGCTGTCAGGGTCCACATTTTGTGTCTCTGGGAAGGGATCAGCATTTTCGAGGATGCCCAACTGAACAGCTTCTTCGACGGCCAGGCCTGTTTCGAAGAATGTCTTGAAGTTGGAAGAGGCTTGAGCTAGGATCATGTGCCTGGCAAGTGCGGGCTGGAGGTTTCGGACAATCATCCGAATTTGATCTTTCTCCGAGGGTTTGTCCTTCATCTGAACAGCCTTTGTTCTCCATCTTTGAATAAAATCCATAAAAGACTCCTTCGGTTCCATATTTATTGATTCCAACTCTCGAGTGGTGACCTCAAGTTGGATGTTATAGTCAAACTGGGCTACGAAAGCCTCACAGGTGTCTTCCCAAGATTTCTTCTTTGTCACTTCCAAGGTAGTGAACCAGCGCAAGGCATGTCCAACCAGTGTTTGAAAAAACATTTGGGCCATAACATCTTTCTCCAAGCCCCACATGGAAAGTGCCCCAATGTAACTGGTCAAGTGTGCTTTTGGATCACCGGTTCCGTCAAACTTAGCGAAGTCGATTGGCTTGAATTTCCTGGGTAGTCTGGCATTTGGGAAAAGGCAGAGTTCGTCGAAGTCGAAACCAATTGAGGTGATTCTTTCGCTTCTGGCTAAGGACAGCTCAAGTTGGGATAATTTGGCTTCGATGGTGGCCATTTCTGGGCTTTGGGGGTTTGGCTCAGAGGGTGGTTCATGATTATTTTCGAGAGGTGTTTCTGGGTTTTGTGGAGGTGGAAGTCGTCTGACAACCCCGATTATCATAAGCATCAACTGGATAATCTGGTTGTCTGTTCGTTCACCCATCTGTCGGATAGAGGTGATCCAACTCGTTCAGAATCCCTGCTGGCTATTCCCCGTTCAGATGTTCCTCATTCAAATTTTCCACTGGCTGCTCCATATCTTCCCACAAATTCTGAGTTTTTGAGGGTATGGTTTTGTCGTAGGATGGGTGGCCCAGTGCTGACAGTAAAGCAAACGAAAACGAACTCAGGACGTGCCCCTGTTATGATTTATTAAAAAATGTGTACTGAATAAAAGAGTTGTAATTGACGTGTTGTCGTCGTCGACACAAGGGATCGCACTTTACAGATAGTTGTAGGTCGGTGTTAGGCAGGTTAAATTCCTCACATTGGGAATCAGAGTCAATCTCCTTATCTAAGACCATCCGAGACAGAGCAATAAGACTGCCGAAAAAATGAACCTAAGGCTAAACTAGAGGGAGCCGTTCGGGCACGACGAACACCAGAGGTATCCCAAACTCCATGGATTTATGGTCTCCTAGACCCTGACTCAAGAAATGACATCCTATGAAGGATTGCCTTAGTCCTCAGAGATTCTTTTGAATGTGTATCCTTCGTTCAGAACGACAAATTCTAAGAGATGTCAAAATGAACTAAGTATTCAACTAGTCCTCGTTCGAAGTTTCAATTTTGAACTTGGAATAACTTAGTATAGACGACGTGATACCCCAACCATCGTGGTGTCAGTGACATGGTGCCATTAGCCAGAGTGGTGTAAGTAAAGTGGCATCACGGCGTCGTTTTCCTTGTTATTCCTTATTCTCCGTTGAAATTTCGATCAGGCATTAGTCAAAGACTTAGTATATTCTGATTTCCCAAAGTCTCCTTGTTCTAAGGACTCATGTAGTTTAGACAACGTACACCGGGGTGCACGACTCATCATCGGGCCTCGGCAACCTTCTACAGACCGTGCGAGCGAGATTAAGAGCACATGACTAGATCGACAGCAGGATGGGATGACATGGATGAGATGCATGGTGAGATGCAGAAAGCAGTAATATGTAGGCAGGATATAGCATATAATCCTACCCTGCGGGTCCCTGTCCTAGTTTGGAAGGATCTATGGCTTGCTAAGCATGTACAAAGGCCGGTTTTGGTTTGAAGAGGGTTCCCCGGACTAGAGTCAAAGTATACCTCCCATTATTGAGCGTACACCCAATACTGGTACAAACGGTAGAGATGACTCATCACGGTCGAGGGTTGCTGAGCATTCCGGGATTCCCCATCACCGGCAAGCCGGGTAGGATTGCCGAAGCACAACAGCGGGGCTGCACAAGATATATACAAGAAATAGACAATGAAACAAAATCCCTTTGAAAATCCCACAAGCGTTTTTTTCAAGCTTGGCTCACAAGTTTAATTGATATTCGAGGAAAACGGGCCGTTTTATCAACAAACCAACTTTTTCTCAAGTATTAATTAAACGTCCCCAGCAGAGTCGCCACTGTGGGCTACCAGCCCGAAAAATAAATGTTTAAATTTTTCCGCCGCTTTGAAGAAAAATACCGTTTGAAGAGTCGCCACCCGGATTTGCGGTATATCACCCGAGAAACCGTTTTGTTTGGAAAACCGGTTGATTTGAATTGAAAACCAGAGATCAGTTTCAAGGGTCCGGAAGCCATGTTACGAGGGGGGAAGGGTTTTATGGCACCCCCCTCGCCCGATTCGAGATCGGTCTCTACTAAACGTTTGCGGGATTTTTAAAAGGGATTTTGTTTCATTTAAACCAGCTAGCAAGTATCCATAGTTATAACAGGTAAGCAGTGCATGCATGTGCAGTTGTACAGGGGGAAGTGCAATGACGGAGTAACAGTGAGCAAATGCATAAATGACAGAAAACTGGAGACTGCCACTGACTTCACTCTCGAGCGCTCGAGAGCAGTCCCGAGCGCTTGGGAGTTCTGACACTCAACCTGCAGATTTTGTTAGAACAGGCAGAATACAATGCAAAGCTGGAAACTGAAATGATATTAAGTACACTACTGGCTCAGCAGAGGATTTGAAAGACTGAGTTAAGCTTTCAATCTTTCAGATCATGCATCCCTGCCCCAACAAGACTAAATCTACAAATTTAAAAAAACAACAGGCCACACTAATGCATGCAAAGACCAGATAACACAGCAGACTGGAAAATGGGAAGCAATGACATGCATGCACTCCCGAGCGCTCTGGAATGGTTCGGAGCGCTTGGGAGTGAGCTGCATGTCAGCTTACTCTCAAACAGGAAATGGTACTATCTTGACATGCAAAGGCCCCTATTTTGGTATTTCTCTGAAATGAATGATTCTTCTAACTTTAAACAAAAGGAGTCTTGTTCACACATGAAAACTTTGTGAGAAAATGGTTCTGTTTTAGTGGAAAACGACTTCTTGGTGCATGCATGCCAAAATGAAACCATTTCTTTTAAGAGTGCACTTCATTCCCAACCTGCTATGTGACAATGGACCATGCATGAAACTGGGAACAATCCCGAGCGCTCTGGAGCACTCTCGAGCGCTCGGATGTGTTTCCAGTGAGGGTTTTATGAAAACATTTTTTTTGTACCCCATTGCTCTTGTTTTTACACTAGGGTCTCCCAACCATGCACCCAGTATTGAAGACTGGGTCAGGCTAAGAGACCCCCCTCAGAAGGGAAGAACAGCCTCTTTAGTTGTGATTAAAGGTAAAAGTTTCTACCTTTTCCTTGAACTTTTGCTCCTTGGAATGACTTTGAAATGTGGATGAAAAGAGGAGAGTGCAAGAGATCAGAAGAGTATTATGGATTTCTTGCCCTTTTCCTTGGTGATTTCTAAAACTTTTGAAGTTTGGAAAGAGAGTTTGGAAGTTTTTGGTTTTTTGCAAGAGAGAGAAAGAGAGCATAGAATGGGGTTCTGTGGGATGAAAATTTCGTAGCCCCATCTACTGAAACCAGACCCTCCTATTTATAGGCAAAATAACCTATAGTTTTTTAAATCAAATGGGTTTACTAAAAACACTTTTTTTTAATAGGAAAATCTTTGGCCTGAATCTCTGCCAACAGAGGTTGAGTGTGGACCGAGCTATAGGCGGGCTCAAGGTGGTGGTAATGATGAGTTGCATGGGTAGTGGGTGATACTGCCATCCATTGGGCAGCAAAGAAGACTCGAGCGCTTGGGATCACTCCCGAGCGCTTGGGTCTTCACTCTCGAGCGCTCGAGAGTGAGCCAGGCCAGAGGTTTTGGAAAACGGTTTTGAGCGCTCGGGACTTCTCCCAAGCGCTTGAAAATGCTTTTGACCATTTTTAATCTCTCTTCAAATCTTTCAAGGAGCAAAGTTCCGATCGGTACTAGGCTTGTTTCAATCCAAAGTCATCATCGGGGAGCCTCCGGGCCACAAATTAAGGAATTTTGAAAAGTCCAAATTGGGGTGTCTACATATAGCCCTCGATCGGTGATGAATGAAGTCTTCTCCTGGTCTTGTTCATGCATCTGGATTTGGTTATATCCCGAGAACGCGTCCATGAAGGTGAGGAGCTCGTGCCCAGCTGTAGAATCTACCAAGGAGTCAATCCTAGGCAGCGGGAAGCTGTCTTTTGGGCACGCTTTATTGAGATCCGTAAAGTCTACACACATTCTCCAGTTACCATTGGCCTAATTTACCATAACTACGTTGGCTATCCAGTCTGGGTAGAGAACTTCGCGGATGGATTTTGCTTGTATTAACTCCTCAACTTCTTTGGCCATAGCCTCGTTTCAGTCTGGAGCGAAAATTCTCTTCTTCTGCTTGACAGGTCGAATGGTGGGATCCACGTTGAGCTTGTGAGATATGACCCTTGGGTCAATCCCGGGTATGTCTTCGTGGGACCATGCAAAGACGTCTCTGTTTTCCCTCAGGAATTGCAACAGCTCCGTTCTTGCTACTGAGCTCAACCCTGTTCCGATCCTTACCGTTTTCCCAGGTTTTCCTGGCTCCAGGAGCTCCTCCACTAGTTCATCTACCGGTTCTCCGTGTTGGAGCTTTTCCTCATCTCGAGTATCCAGGTTTTCTATGTTCATGGTAATGTTCGCCCCCCTCAGTGAGGTGACATAACATTCCCGTGCTGCCTTCTGATCTCCTCTAATGCTAGCCACTCCTTCTGGTGTTGGGAATTTTATCAACAAATGATGTGTGGAGATTATCGCTCCAATTTTATTCAAAGTTGTTCTCCCTAATATTGCATTATATGCTGAAGGGCAGTCAACCACTATGAAATCCACCATGCGTGTGATTTGACTTCCTTCTTCTCCCATGGTGATAGGCAGGGCTATTTGTCCAGCGGGATAAACGGGCGTACCTGCAAATCTGACTAGTGGAGACGTCATGGGTCTTAGCCTTTCTCGCCCTACTTTCAATTGGTCATACGCGTCGAGGTAGAGGATGTCAGCTGAGCTCCCACTGTCAATCAGTACCCTACGTGTAAGGTAATTTGCTATGACAATGGTGATGACCAGTGGGTCATCGTGAGGAACCTGGACGCCCTTGATGTCCTCTTCTGAGAAAATAATGGGTATCTCCTCCTTTTTCTGGAACTTGTTTGGACGGCCAAGCGTGTTGACCTCCAAGTATTCCTCCATTCTTAGTTTTCTGAGGTGCACTTTTCTAGCGTTGCTAGATTCGCCACCTCCCGCAAATCCTCCGTGGATGACCTTGATCTCTCCAATGTGACCTGATCGGGATGCTGTAGTATTTCTGCCTTCTTTGCTGGCATCTTCCCTTCTGGGTGGTTTTTGGTGCTTCTTTGTTACAAAACGTTGAAGCCTCCCTCTCTGAATCAGGTCTTCAATTTGCTGCTTTAAATCGATACAATCGTCGGTATTGTGACCGTGGTCTTTGTGGAATCTGCAGTATTTATCCTTAGCTCTTCTGTTGGGATCAGTCCTCAACTTTCCAGGCCATTTGAGGTCTGGGTCATCCTGCAAGTTGCTAAGGATCTGCTCTGCCGTAGCTATGAGCGGTGTGAACTGCTTGTACCGGCCTTGAGGTGGTCCTCCTGCACCTCCTCGTTTCGGGGAAGATCTTGAGTCTACTTTCTTGTTTTTTTGTTCCCCTCCGGTTTTGCGAGTGGGTTCCCTCCTCTTCCTGTCGGGAGGAGTAAATTCACCGATCTGTGACGGCCCTGTTTGGGAATCATAGCTATCACGTGTGCGTCTTGCGTAAACGGCCTCCTCTGCGTTCATATGTTTCTGTGCTCTGAGCATAAGTTCTGCCAAAGTTTTGGGCGGCTCTTGTGATAAGAGGTATAGAAACTGTCCTGAATACAGTCCAGCGATGTACGCTGTTATGCTCACGCTGTCATCAGCTTCGTCAATCTGGACCACCTCCTTGTTGAATCTGGTGGTATACTCTCTCAAGGATTCCCATCTTCCTTGTTTCACCGTCAATAGATGTGTAGCTGGTTTGCCATAGCGTTGACCAGCGATGATGTAGCTTACGAAGCTTGTGCTAAGCTCTTTGAAACTACTGATACTTCCGGGTGGGAGTTTATTAAACCATGCTCGAGCACTTCCCTTAAGGGTGACAGGGAATGCTCGACACATCACCTCGTCTGGTACTGCTTGTAAATGCATCAAGGATTTATATGTCTCTAGATGATCCAATGGGTCCGTGGAACCATTGAATGTTTCTAGATGGGGCATCTTAAATTTCCTAGGAAGTGGCAGCCCCATGACGTCAGATGTGAAGGGTGAATCCGTGTTTTTTACCAACTCTTCCACCGTGGCGGGAGTTTGGGCTTTAACATGTTTCATTAACCCGTCAATCTGATCTTGCATCTTGTTCAAAGCCTCTAGGTCATGGGAGGTCCTTTCCATGGGCGGCTTACCACCCTTCCTTCGATTTTGGCTTTCCTTCTCGCTGGATTCGCCTTTTTCTTCGTCATCCTCTTCGTCTTGTCGATTATGTCGTGAATTTAAGATGCTTGGTTCGGAGATTTGCTTTCGCAAGTCCGCATTTTCCAGCATCGCAGTTTGCAGCCCTTGGGTTAACGTTTTTATTTGCTCCTGCATTTGGGCAAATGCCTCGGGAGTCATCTGATCACCCCCACTTCTAAGTGCTGCGGCGGCCTTGGCTGCTTCCGCCGCCTTGGCGGCTTTGTCGGCGGCTAGGGCGGCTTTTGGAGCTTTTGCGGCCTTGGCCGTTTCGGCTGCCTTGGCGGTCTTGGTGGCTTCGTCGACGCCCAGTTGTGGGGGGTCTGAAGCCATCGTCGTCTTGTTTGATCGAGTCTCTACCATACAAAACTGTTCACCGTAAGGAAAAAGTCGTTCCCACAGACGGCGCCAGCTGATGAAGCAGTTTTGAATCCGGCACAGACCTGATCCTGCAAAACAAAGTTGAAGTAAAAGTCACCGGTGTGGCGGCTTGCCAACCACCCTCCGATGCCTAAGTCAGTATTGAACTTGCTATGTGGTAGGAGAATTGAGATTCTCGATTGTGAGTGAACGTACCTTTATTGGAGTTCTACCGTCACTTTTATAGGCATTTGATGGGAGGTTGAGTCCTAGTAGGACTGCATTCCGGGGATATCTGGATCGCTTCGGTGGGGTGAGTGGAGTCCTGCCTTAGCTGGAACTCCACGAGCACCCTCCTTTAGCATGGAATCCTTATCCGATGTTTATTGGTGATTAGGATGAGCATAATGTGCTTATCTTACTGGTTCTTCACCCTTATCCCGTAGGATTTGGGTTAATCGCGAGATATACTTGGTGGGTCTGGACCAGCTTTGTGTTATAGCTGGTCCTCAGACCTAGCTCCAGCTGGTCCTCAGACGTAGCTGGCGCCCTCTTTCCTTGCATTAGGTGTTGCTCTCCTGGGGAGCTTGGGCGGAGCTGGTACCTACTCCCCAGGTCCGTAACTATGGCTAAGCTGGCCATGCCAGATTTTATCCTACTTACCACTACTTTAAGGTAGGAAATTGAAGTTTAAAGGTTGAAAAAATGAAGAACACCAAGAACAATTCCAAAAGCAATTCAAATCCTATTCTAGATCTAGAAATGAAATACAATCTACTTGTTTGATTTGGTGACATCACAACAATTTATACAAGCCCCATTTGCATACAAAATATTCCAAAAGATGCCTTGAAAATCCTTCTCCGAAGTCCCTCGGTACCGATACAAGGCTTGATATGGTACCGGTATCGAGCCTGTTAAGGCTTTCGTGAAGGCCGGTCGGTATCAATAGATGCTCTTCTTTGGTACCAATACCGAGATGCTGACTGGTCACTAGATCATATCGGTACCGATAGAATAGGTTAGTAGGTACAGATATCGAGCTCCTTCGGACCAGCCCTTGCCTTTTTGTGACGTCGGGTCACCTCCGGTCTTTCCGGCTTTAGCTTTGGGGCTCAATTGCACTCAAGTGCCATCCACGGTGCTAGTGACGGCTTATTTGCACGATGTACCTGTCATGACTTGAAAATACCCTTACGCGCGAAAATAAGTAAAAACAACTAAATTAACAACATAATTAAAATAAACTAGAGACTTAGCGCACCCTATTTGGCAATATTGGGTGCTTATCACCTTACTTACATGATTCAGACGTTTAGAATAAACAACAATAAAAATGTGATGCCATACTTTTGGAATGCCCATGTTTGGAAGAGACATGATCAATAGGATTGTGATTCCTAATGGCACATCTGACCAAAAATCATATTACTAGATTGATGGAAATATGATATCTCCCTTATCCCATGGAAATTATAGGTTCCTCGCTCAATCAATCAGAAAGAAAATTGTTGACTTCGATAGATGATGAAGCAGTTTTGAATCCGGCACAGACCTGATCCTGCAAAACAAAGCTGAAGTGAAAGTCACCGGTGTGGCGGCTTGCCAACCACCCTCCGATGCCTAAGTCAGTATTGAACTTGCTATTTGGTAGGAGAATTGGGATTCTCGGTTATCAGTGAGTGTACCTTTATTGGAGTTCTACCGTCGCTTTTATAGGCATTTGATGGGAGGTTGAGTCCTAGTAGGACTGCATTCCGGGGATATCTGGATCGCTTTAGCGGGGTGAGTAGAGTCCTGCCTTAGCTGGAACTCCACGAGCACCCTGCTTTAGCATGGAATCCTTATCCGATGTTTTTTGGTGATTAGGATAAGCATAATGTGCTTATCTTACTGGTTCTTCACCCTTATCCCGTAGGAGTTGGGTTTAGTCGTATGATATACTCAGTGGGCTTGGATCAGCTTCGTGTCATAGTTGGTCCTACTTGGACTAGCTTTGTGTCGTAGCTGGTCCTTAGATTCGGCTCCAGCTCTGCCTTTCAGGCGTAGCTGGGGCCCTCTTTACTTGTTATAGGTGTTGTTCTCCTGGGGAGCTTGGGCAAGGCTGATACCTACTCCCCAGGTCCGTGCCTGTGGCAGAGCTGGCCATACCAGATTTTATCCTACTTACCAGGTACTCCCCTGTTTCTAAGCTTCAATCCTTAGCTGGAGGTTAGAAACATAGTTCGGACCTGAATGGCGGTTGCCGCTTTTCCTCTCCTCTTGAGGTTTTAAATACAATGTTGGATCGTGGGACAGGTGTCGATATCCTTGCTATCCTGGTGATTAGAGGTGGACGACGAGGATTTAGGAGCGTTTATCGGGATTTGTGCTGTGACGCTTAAGCTGGTTCGAAAAGCTCTGATCAAGATTTCTGTGTTTGGATCATCTCAGGCGATCTATCTGCACGAAAACCCTTCTTCTTCGTTCTTCCTTCGTCGTCTTCTCTAGAGCCTGTCTCCCGTAGGTACGTTCCTTCTCCCTTGCTGTTCTTGTCTTTTTTTCATGTTAGATTTCCCTTTTTTAGGTACAGAAAATCCGAGCCCAGAGTGGGCTGTTCTTGGGAGGTTTGTTCGTGCTAGACTAGCGTATTTTGCCTCCTTTAACCCTAGTCCTGCTGTCATAGAGAATTTTGCCCCATACTCTGTCGTTCTTCAAGACAGGGTCTTCCGTGATCTCTTTAGTTTTTCGACTTCTTTACACCCTCGATCATCTGTTATAGAATCAATGTCTGGGGACGCTCTTGATTTCTCCTCGATTCTTCAAGGGGAAGAGTCGTCGGTTGATGAGGAGGTCCCATTGCATCGTAGCAATGTGGGTAAGGCATCTTTGCATGCAAGTCGTTCTGGTAGTGTTAAGCCCTCTTCACCTCCGTCGTCGTCGACAAGTCCCACTAGGGTTCCACATTTTTCAGTTTCTTTGATTCCTTCGACGATTACGAGTGAAGAGTTAGCCGTGGCTAGGGTTAGATTTTCAATTCCGTCTTCCGTAACCCTCAGAAAGCCTTTGGGGTCTGAGCGAGCCTGTTCTGTTGTTGAGAACGAGACGTGTGTTTACGTCGGGGCTTTGGAAGGGGGGCTTCGACTGCCCTTCCCTACCGTGGTTAGGGAAGTATTGAGTTTTCTGGGTTTGGCTCCTGGCCAAATTGTTCCCAACTCTTGGCGTTTACTGATCGGCTGTGCTGCTCTTTGGGGAGCCATGTCGGATGGTCTTACGCCTCTGACGAAGAGGCCCTTTCTAAACCAGTTCCAAGTAAAGGAGGCTCCTGGGGGTGTAGGATGGTATTACTTTGCCAAGAGACCTGGCGGAGGAGAATTGGTCACTGATCTTCCTCACGTCCATAGAAACTGGAAGGATAAGTTTTTCTTTGTTGGTGGAGATGGATGAGAAGTTTTGGACTGGGAAATTGGGTCTTATACGCAGCATGCTCCCTCTAGATGGGGGGAGCCCATTGCCAGTTGTAAGCTGTGGCTTCCTTTTATCTTTCTTTGGAACTTGCTTTTAACACTTCCTTGTTTTTAAAGATCTCTGTTTTATGTTTTTATGCAGCTCGTGCCTCGTATCCCTCGACCCCAGCTATTGAAGCAGAACTGAATTTAGCTTGAAGCTACGAAATTCATAGCTGGGATTTGCTTGTCACTCCGGAATCTTTGGCCACCTATTTGCTGGGTCCTGAAACATCTAGTGAGGCTTTAGCTCTTTTGAGAGGTATTCCCAGTTTCTGTTTAGGCATTTTAGGTTGCCTGCTGACTTTTCTTATTATTCTCCCTTGATTCCTTTTCAGAGGAAGAAGGAGAGGATACAGGGATGGCGCCAAAAATGGATAAGAGTTTGCTGGCTCAACTGAAGGCTGAGAGGGTAAAGCAGTCGCCTGGAGGCGGAGCTCCAAAAAGGAAGAGCTCACGTCTCCAGAAGGAGCTGAATGTTGAGAGTTTCTTGGATGCTGACTTCTCAAGAGATCCCTCTCTTGACTTAGTGGTTGAGCTGCTAGAGGTGGATGGTGGTGAAGTTTCAAAGAGGAAGGCAAAGGGTACGGCCGTGGAGAGTACCCCTGCTTCCAAGAAGATGAAAACTGTTGCTGGTCCTTCTACTTTGGCGAATTTCCAAGAGGCCTTGGAGCGTGCTTCTGGGTTGCTCTGTGCTGCTGACAAGGATTCAATGGCGGAGATGTCTCTCCAAGCTGTGGGGGAGCTTATGCTGGTTGAGATGGCCATGGTAGGCCTTTCCGCTTTTTGTCAGCTAGCTTTTCCAGGTGTTTCTTTGTTTAATTATGTCTTCCTCTTTTGCAGGCTACGGCTCGTGGTCGCTTTCTGGTTTCCCAAATCCTTGGTTTGGGGAAACAAATGGCTGCACTTTCTGAGACCAACAGTAAGCTCTCCAAGCAGAGTGCTGCCATGATTGCAGAGCTTCGGAAATTGACAACTGAGAGGGACAGTGCCCTGAAGTCAAAGAGAGGTTTGGAGGAGGAGAGAGATACTGCTGTGGCTACTGCTCGGAGTTTGGAGCTAAAAATCCTTGGTTGGGATAAGGAAAAGGAGAAGTATAAGTCCACAAGTTTGGGGATGTTGGAGAAGGTAAAGAATGCCCGTAGAGACGCCATTGAACTCTTCCTTCAGTCCCCTGAGTACCGTCAAGATGTTACCCAGCAATATTTTGATGGGTTTGAAGCTATGAGGAGCCAGGCAGCCTTGGCTTTCCCAGACTTGGATTCCTCCAAGTTTGAGGTTGATGATGAAGAAGGGCCCTCATGTCTTGACGGGGGACAGAAAGGAGGAGAGGAAGGTGATGAGGTGGTATCCAAAGATACATCAATTCCGAGCTCTTCGATTGCATCCCTTCTCAGCACTCCGGAAAAAGTCTCTCTTCCTCTTGAAGCTCCAATTCAGGCGGTAACATCGGTAACACCTCCTGGCCCATCATCTGGTGATGGGCAGGCTATTAACAGTTCCACCCCGAGCTTTTGAATGGCTCTTTGAAACTTTAACTTCTTTTGGGTTTGTAACACACTTAAATACTTTTCGTACTTTGTGTTTTTGGGAGTGGCCTTGAGTTTGGCCCGAATACTTTTCTGACGGTTGTTGAGGATGATCTTTAAAAGATCATGTCTTGGGGGCCTCCTATAGGCTCGTTTTAACAGGTGCAGGTACTCGTTTGAAGAGATAAAAGATACTTTTATCTTATGGTATGGCATTTTCTAATAGTCTTTTATCTAGACATTTTGATTTTGCCAGTTCCTGTCCTGTTGTTGCTGTGCTGAGTGCTAGTATTGTTTGCAAGTGGTATGCCTTTTGCTGTACCAATTTGCTTGCTCAGAATTTTATTCTGAGCTTTTTGTCTCTTTACTTGTCGTAGTGCATCGTAGTGCAGTTGCTTGCCATAGTGTAGTTATACTACGTCTCTTACTCCCCTAAGTGGGTTAAACGCTTGCGTCCAAGCAATTAAGACACTTATATAGTTTACCCTTAGGTTTATCTGGGTGAGTTGCTTTTTTAATAACGCGTGGCTATTAATGCATAGCTGTGCTACGTCGTTTGAGTTTTTTATCAAAGCTGTTTAAATCAATGCATAGCTGTGCTACGTCGTTTGAGCTTCAAAAATTTATCAATGCATAGCTGTGCTACGTCGTTTGAGTTTGAAAAATTTATCAAAGCTGTTAAATCAATGCATAGCTGTGCTACGTCGTTTGAGTTTGAAAAATTTATCAAAGCTGTTAAATCAATGCATAGCTGTGCTACGTCGTTTGAGCTTCAAAAATTTATCAATGCATAGCTGTGCTACGTCATTTGAGTTTGAAAAATTTATCAATGCATAGCTGTGCTACGTCGTTTGAGTTTGAAAATTTATCAAACCTGTTAAATCAATGCATAGCTGTGCTACGTCGTTTGAGTTTGAAAAATTTATCAAAGCTGTTAAATCAATGCATAGCTGTGCTACGTCGTTTGAGCTTCAAAAATTTATCAATGCATAGCTGTGCTACGTCGTTTGAGCTTAAAAATTTATCAAAGCTGTTAAATCAATGCATAGCTTTATTACTCTGCTGGGTATTCCTTAGGTTGGATGATTATCATAACTCCCCATGCCTGCAGAGTTCAAGCCGTCTGCATTTAATAATTTGGCTATCGTTTCAACTGCTCGAGGTAATGGGGTGTGTAACTACCCATTATCCCAAGCGGTTGAGGTTGCGGTTTTGATTTCGATCATGCTGATTGGTTCAGCAAGCGGTTATTGAACCGCACAATTTTGGCTATAAATATCAGTGGATTGCAAGGGATGACTCCCCATTCCAATTTTAACTTCGAATTTGCTAATGGCAAGTAACGATCGTATCACTGAGTTATGCCAGGAGTTGCAAAACCTGAAGATGGCCATTACTGGGCTGACCTTGAAGATGGAGGCCATGGCGGATTCTATTTCTATCATGGAGAAGACGGTCCGCATGGTATTGATAGCCAACTGGGACCATGTAGACACCCCAATTTGGACTTTTCAAAATTCCTTGATTTGTGGCCCGGAGGCTCCCCGATGATGACTTTGGATTGAAACAAGCCTGGTACCGATCGGAACTTTGCTCCTTGAAAGATTTGAAGAGGGATTAAAAATGGTAAAAAGCATTTTCAAGCGCTTGGGAGCAATCCCAAGCGCTCAAAACCATCTTCCAAAACCTCTGGCCTGGCTCTTTCTCGAGCGCTCGAGAGTGAGGTCCCAAGCGCTCGGAAGTGATCCCAAGCGCTCGAGACTATTCTGTTGCCCAATGGATGACAGTATCACCCACTCACCATGCTACTCATCATTATAACCACCTTGAGCCCGCCGATGGCTCAGTCCACACTCAACCTCTGGTGGAAGATATTCAGGCCAAAGATTTTCCCTTTAAAAAAATGTTTTAGCAAAACCATTTGATTTCAAAAACCATTTGATGTTTTGCCTATAAATATGACTGGTTTTCAGCTGAAGAGGGGGCTACGAAAATTCATCCCACAGAACCCTTACTCTCTGCTCTCTTTCTCTCTCTAGCTAAAGACCAAAAACCCCCAAACACACCTTCCAAACTTCAAAGGTTTTGTAAATCACCAAGGAAAATGGCAAGAAATCCAGATTACCCTTCTGATTTCTTGCACTCTCCTCTCTTCATCCACATTTCAAAGCCATTCCAAGGAGCAAGGTTCAAGGAAAAGGTAGAAACTTTTACCTTTGGTCACAACCAAAAAGGGTTGTTCATCCCTTCTGAGGGGGGTCTCTCAGCCTGACCCAGTCTTCAATACTGGGTGCATGGTTGGGAGACCCTAGTGTAAAAACAAGAGCAATGGGGCACAAGAAAATGTTTTCACAAAACCCTTACTGGAACCACTCCCAAGCGCTCGAGAGTACTCCTGAGCGCTCGGGACTGTTCCCAGTTTCATGCATGGCCCCTTGTGACACAGTAGGTTGGGAATGATGTGAAATATTAAAAGAAATGGTTTCATTTTGGCATGCATGCACAGAAAGCCTTTTTCCCTAAAACAGAACCATTTTCTCACAAAGATTTCATGTGTGAACAAGGCCCCTTTTGTTTAAAGTTAAAAGAATCATTCATTTCAGAGAAACATGAAAACAAGGGTGTTTGCATGTCAAATCAGTGCCATTTCCTGTTTGAGAGTAAGTTGACATGCAGCTCACTCCCAAGTGCTCCGGACCATTCCAGAGCGCTCGAGAGTGCATGCATGCTATTGCTTCCTATTTTCCAGTCTGCTGTGTTATCTGGTTTCTGCATGCATGAGTGTGGCCCTTTTGCCCTTTTAAATTTGTAGATTTAGTCTTATTAAGGCAGGGATGCAAGATCTGAAAGATTGAGGATTCATTCCAGTCTTTCAAATCCTCTGCTGAGCCAGTAGTGTACTTAATATCATTTCAGTTTCCAGTTTTAGCATTTTATTCTATCTGTGCTAACAAAGCTTGCAGGTTGAGTGTCAGAACTCCCAAGCGCTCGGGACTGATCTCGAGAGTGAAGTCAGTGGCATATTCCAATTTTCTGTCATTCATGCATTTGCTCACCGTTACTCCATCATTTCACTTCCCCCTGTACAACTGCACATGCATGCACTTCTTACCTGTTATAATTGTGGATACCTGCTAAATGATCTAATGAAACAAAACCCCTTTGAAAAATCCCACAAACGTTTAGTAGAGACCGATTTCGAATCGGGCGAGGGGGGTGCCGTAAAACCCTTCCCCCCTCGTAACATGGCTTCCGGACCCTTGAAACTGATCTCTGGTTTTCAATTTCAAATCAATGGTTTTCCAAACAAAACGGTTTCTCGGGTGATATACCGCAAATCCGGGTGGCGACTCTTCAAACGGCGTATTTCTCTTCAAAGCGGCGGGAAAATGCCAAAAGAGCAAAGCGAACTTTTCATTTTTCGGGCATGTAGCCCACAGACCAGTTGGAGGCTTTTCGAGGGCAACCGGCGCCACCAATTCCTTCCCCTCCGAGGGGGGGAGGTAGTGATTAGGTTGCAACTTTGTGGGTTTGTCCACAGAGTTTTTATGTAAAAGCTGCCCACATCCCTTGGGATGTGGATTATAAATAAAATTTTGATAATTTTATCTTTTGTCTCTCTTATTTCATACTCAGAGAAAATTAAATCACGTGTAGTGAGAATTTGAAACGATATCCGTCGTGAGGAATTTTATTGGCCACTTGGGCTGATAAACAAAAAGAACACATGGTTCTAACTAAAACAACTGGTTTACTAAAGTTTTATTGAACACATAGAGTTTCCTAAAAAACAGAAATAAACTTCCTAAAATTGAAACAAATTCGGGCTGCAAGTACCTACTTGTAGTACTTCTTCAGATGTTCTGCATTCCATGAGTTTGGTAGCTCTTTTCCCCTTAGGGTTGCGAGTCTATATGCTCCAGCTTTGATATGGTGGAGGACCTGGTAGGGTCCTTCCCAGTTTGGGCCTAATTTGCCCACTTTCTTCCCCGTAGGATCAACCTTTCTTAGGACCAGATCACCAGCTCGAAAATCTCTTGGCCTAACCTGTGCCTCGTGGTACTTAACCATTCTCTGTTGGTAAAGGGCCAGCTTGGCCATGGATGTTTCCCTTGTTTCTTCCAGGAGGTCTAGCTCTGCCCTGAGAGCTTCTTGGTTATCCTGGGGGTCTGGGCTCGCAGTCCTGTAGTTAAGGAGTTCGACTTCAATTGGGACTACTGCCTCGGCCCCGAATGCAAGAGAATATGGGGTTTCTCCGGTTGCTGTTCGGGGTGTTGTACGATATGCCCATAGCACATTGTAAAGCTCGTCTGGCCAAGCTCCTTTGGCCTCTCGAAGCCTTTTCTTGATTCCTTTCTTGATCGTCCGATTTGTAACCTCTACCTGGCCGTTTGCCTTTGGATGAGCTTTGGAGGCGTAATGTACGTGTATTCCTTTGGAAATACAGTATTCTTTGAGCTGGGCGTTGTCGAATTGCTTTCCTCGATCCGTAACTATCACCCTTGGCAGTCCAAAATGACTTATAATGAATTTCCATAGGAAGTCGATTGCTACCTCTGCTGTGATTGTGGCCAGTGCCTTGGCTTCGACCCACTTCGTAAAGTAATCGACAGCTACGATGGCATGTTGGACCTGGCCTGTTGCTCTTGGAAGTGGGCCAATTAGGTCTACTCCCCACTGGGCAAATGGCCAGGGTCCTCTCATTGGTGTTAAGACAGTGGGGGGCCCGTGGATAATGTTTGCAAAGCGTTGGCACTTCTCACATTTTTGGACCATGGACTTGCAATCTTTCTGCATACTTGGCCAGTAATATCCTAGCCTGAGGAGTTTGTAGGACAACATTCGGCCACCTTGGTGATCCCCACATATTCCTTGGTGAACTTCTTCCATAGCCCTTGTAGACTCTGGTGGGATTAAGCACCTAAGGTATGGTAGTGAGAAGCTCCTCCTGTAGAGCACGTCTCCCATGATCAGGTACTTTGCTGCTCTGATTTTTAGTTGCCTAGCTTTGACATTGTCATCTGGTAATGTTCCATTCTGAATATAATCGGCTATGGGGCCTGTCCTTGAGTTGCTGTAGTCGACAGCTTGTACCTGTACGTCCATGGCAAAGATGCTAGGTAACTCCAAGTATCGTATAGGTGCGTTTGGTGGGATAGCACCTTCCCTGGCCGTGGCCAGCTTTGACAGATAGTCGGCTTCGATGTTCTCCTCCCTTGGGATTCGAACAATGCTGAAGCTTTGCAGCTTCGCAATTTGGGCTTTCACTTTATTCAGGTACTTCTGCATTACTTCTTCCTTCACCGCGTATTCTCCTAGGACTTGTCCTACTACCAGCTGTGAGTCAATTTTTGCCAACACATGGTTGGCACCGACGGCCTTAGCCAGATCCAATCCAACCACGAGAGCTTCATATTCGGCCTCGTTGTTGGTTGCTTTGAATTCGAACCTGAGCGCGTAGCTTAGGCGTTGCCCCTTTGGGGAGGTTAGCACTAACCCAGCTCCGCTTGCTTCTCTGGTTGTTGATCCATCAACCTGTAGGATCCACGGTTTGGGTTCTTCCTTGGGGAGCTCCTCTGGTTCTGGATACGTATATTCTGCAAGGAAATCTGCAAGCACCTGAGCTTTGATAGCGATGCGGGGTTTGTATTCTATGTCAAACTCACCAAGCTCTATTGACCATTGAATTAAGCATCCTGAAGTTTCTGGGCAATGGAGGATCCTTCGGAGTGGCTGATCTGTTAGTACTTTGATTGAATGAGCTTGGAAATATGGTCGTAACCTTCTAGCAGCTATTACCATGGCAAAAGCCATTTTTTCGGCTCTGGGGTATTTCAGCTCTGCTCCTCGTAAGGCCCTGCTGATGTAGTATACCGGAAGCTGTGTTCCCTGCTCCTCTCTTAGTAAGACTGCGCTGACAGCGTGGGGGGAGACAGCAAGGTATAGAAACAGGATCTCTCCTTCTTGGGTCCTGCTGAGCAAGGGCGGTGATGTCAAGTACTCCTTTAGCTGGTCAAAAGCCGCTTCTTCCGTAGAGGTCCACTCAAAGGCCTTTTTCAAGACTTTAAAGAACGTCTGGCACTTGTCAGTCGAGCGGGAGATGAACCTGCTTAAGGCTGCAACTCGCCCGGTTAGTTTCTGGACCTCCTTAATGTTCTGAGGAGACTTCATGGTAAGTATGGCCTGAATCTTCTCGGGTTTGCTTCGATTCCTCTTTGAGAGACCATAAAACCCAAGAATTTCCCTGAGGAGATTCCAAAAGCACATTTTGTTGAGTTGAGCTTCATCTTATATCTTCTAAGGACATGGAATGTCTCTTCCAAATCTGCTATGTGGTCCCGCGCCTTGGCACTTTTGACTAGCATATCATCCACATAGACCTCTACGTTGCGCCCAATCTGTTGTTTGAACATCTTGTTGACCAGCCTTTGGTACGTTGCCCCTACATTCTTGAGACCAAAGGGCATCACTTTGTAGCAATATAGCCCTCGATCAGTGATGAATGAAGTCTTCTCCTGGTCTTGTTCATGCATCTGGATTTGGTTATACCCTGAGAACGCGTCCATGAAGGTGAGGAGCTCGTGCCCAGCTGTAGAATCTACCAAGGAGTCAATCCTAGGCAGCGGGAAGCTGTCTTTTGGGCATGCTTTATTGAGATCCGTAAAGTCTACACACATTCTCCAGTTTCCATTGGCCTTTTTCACCATAACTACGTTGGCTAGCCAGTCTGGGTAGAGGACTTCACGGATGGATTTTGCTTGTACGAGCTTCTCAACTTCTTTGGCCACAGCTTCGTTTCGGTCTGGAGCGAAAATTCTCTTCTTCTGCTTGACAGGTCGAATGGTGGAATCCACGTTGAGCTTGTGAGATATGACCTTTGGGTCAATCCCAGGTATGTCTTCGTGGGACCATGCAAAGACGTCTCTGTTTTCCCTTAAGAATTGCAACAGCTCCGTTCTTGCTACTGAGCTCAACCCTGTTCCGATCCTAACCGTTTTCCTAGGTCTTCCTGGCTCTAGGAGCTCCTCCACTAGTTCCTCTACCGGTTCTCCGTGTTGGAGCTTTTCCTCATCTCGAGTATCCAGATTTTCTATGTTCATGGTAATGTTTGCCCCCCTCAGTGAGGTGACGTAACATTCCCGTGCTACCTTCTGATCTCCTCTAATGCTAACCACTCCTTCTGGTGTTGGGAATTTCATCATCAAATGATGTGTGGAGATTATCGCTCCAATTTTATTCAAAGTTGTTCTCCCCAATATTGTGTTGTACGCTGAAGGGCAGTCAACCACTATGAAATCCACCATGCGTGTGATTTGACTTCCTTCTTCTCCCATGGTGATAGGTAGGGCTATTTGTCCAGCTGGATAAACGGGCGTGCCTGCAAATCGGACTAGTGGAGACGTCATGGGCCTTAGCCTTTCTCGCCCTACTTTCAATTGGTCGTACGCGTGGAGGTAGAGGATGTCAGCTGAGCTCCCACTGTCAATAAGTACCCTACGTGTAAGGTAATTTGCTATGACAATGGTGATGACCAGTGGGTCATCGTGAGGAAACTGGACGCCCTTGATGTCTTCTTTTGAGAAAATAATGGGTATCTCCTCCTTTTTCTGGAACTTATTTGGACGGCCAACTGTGTTGACCTCCAAGTATTCCTCCGTTCTTAGTTTCCTGAGGTGCACTTTTCTAGCGTTGCTAGATTCGCCACCTCCTGCAAATCCTCCGTGGATGACCTTGATCTCTCCAATGTGACCTGATCGGGATGCTGCAGCATTCCTGCCTACTTTGTTGGCATCTTCCCTTCTGGGTGGTTTTTGGTGCTTTTTCGTTACAAAACGTTGGAGCCTCCCTCTCTGAATCAGGTCTTCGATTTGCTGCTTTAAATCGATACAATCGTCGGTATTGTGACCGTGGTCTTTGTGGAATCTGCAGTATTTGTCCTTAGCTCTTCTGTTAGGATCAGTCCTCAACTTCCCAGGCCATTTGAGGTCTGGGTCGTCCTGCAAATTGCTAAGGATCTGCTCTGCCGTAGCTATGAGCGGCGTGAACTGCTTGTACCGGCCTTGAGGTGGTCCTCCTGCCCCTCCTCGTTTCGGGAAAGATCTTGAATCTACTTTCTTGCTCTTTGGTTCCCCTCCGATTTTGCGAGTGGGTTCCCTCCTCTTTCTGTCGGGAGGAGGAAATTCACCGATGTGTGACGGCCCTGTTTGGGAATCAAAGCTATCACGTGTGCGTCTTGCATAAACAGCCTCCTCTGCATTCATATGTTTATGTGCTCTGAGCATAAGTTCTGCCAAAGTTTTGGGTGGCTCTTGTGATAAGAGGTATAGAAACTGTCCTGAATACAGTCCAGCGATGTACGCTGTTATGCTCACGCTATCATCAGCTTCGTCAATCTGGACTACCTCCTTGTTGAACCTGGTGGTGTATTCTCTCAAGGATTCCCATCTTCCTTGCTTCACCGTCAATAGATGCGTAGCTGGTTTGCCGTAGCGTTGACCAGCTATGAAGTAGCTTACGAAGCTTGTGCTAAGCTCTTTGAAACTACTAATACTTCCTGGTGGGAGTTTATTAAACCATGCTCGAGCACTTCCCTTAAGGGTGACAGGGAATGCCCGACACATCACCTCGTCTGGCACTGCTTGTAAATGCATTAAGGATTTATATGTCTCTAGATGATCCAATGGGTCCGTGGAACCATTGAATGTTTCCAGATGGGGCATCTTAAATTTCCTAGGAAGTGGCAGCCCCATGACGTCAGATGTGAAGGGTGAATCTGTGTTTTTCACCAACTCTTCCACCGTGGCGGGAGTTTGTGCTTTAACATGTTTCATTAACTCGTCGATCTGATCTTGCATTTTGTTCAAAGCCTCTAGGTCATGGGAAGTCCTTTCCATGGGTGGCTTTCCACCTTTCCTTCGATTCTGGCTTTCCTTTTCACTGGATTCGTCTTTTTCTTCGTCATCCTCTTCGCCTTGTCGATTGTGTCGTGAATTTAAAATGCTTGGTTCGGAGATTTGCTTTCGCAAGTCCGCGTTTTCCTGCATCGCAGTTTGCAACCCTTGGGTTAACGTCCTTATCTGCTCCTGCATTTGGGCAAATGCCTCGGGGGTCATCTGATCACCCCCACTTCTAAGTGCTGCGGCGGCTTTGGCTGCTTCCGCCGCCTTGGCGGCTTTGTCGGCGGCTAGGGCGGCTTTTGCGGCCTTGGCCGTTTCGGTTGCCTTGGTAGCTTTGGCTGCAGCGGCGGTCTTGGTGGCGTCGTCGACACCCTGTTGTGGGGGGTCTGAAGCCATCGTCGTCTTGTTTGATCGAGTCTCTACCATACAAAACTGTTCACCGTAAGGAAAAAGTCGTTCCCACAGACGGCGCCAGCTGATGAAGCAGTTTTGAATCCGGCACAGACCTGATCCTGCAAAACAAAGCTGAAGTGAAAGTCACCGGTGTGGCGGCTTGCCAACCACCCTCCGATGCCTAAGTCAGTATTGAACTTGCTATTTGGTAGGAGAATTGGGATTCTCGGTTATCAGTGAGTGTACCTTTATTGGAGTTCTACCGTTGCTTTTATAGGCATTTGATGGGAGGTTGAGTCCTAGTAGGACTGCATTCCGGGGATATCTGGATCGCTTTAGCGGGGTGAGTAGAGTCCTGCCTTAGCTAGAACTCCACGAGCACCCTGCTTTAGCATGGAATCCTTATCCAATGTTTTTTGGTGATTAGGATAAGCATAATGTGCTTATCTTACTGGTTCTTCACCCTTATCCCGTAGGAGTTGGGTTTAGTCGTATGATATACTCAGTGGGCTTGGATCAGCTTCGTGTCATAGCTGGTCCTACTTGGACTAGCTTTGTGTCGTAGCTGGTACTTAGATTCGGCTCCAGCTCTGTCTTTCAGGCGTAGCTGGGGCCCTCTTTACTTGTTATAGGTGTTGTTCTCCTGGGGAGCTTGGGCAAGGCTGATACCTACTCCCCAGGTCCGTGCCTGTGGCAGAGCTGGCTATACCAGATTTTATCCTACTTACCAATAGATTTTCAAAATAGTTTATTCCTGCATAAGGTTACTATAAATCAAACACCATAATGAAATTACTTAGGTAAGGGAGAGATAGCTAGATTTCCACTGGTAGGAGTAGTTTGGTTTGGTTTCTAGATGTAATTGGTTTGGTTCGGTTCGGTTTTTCGCCAAATCAAAAATTTTGGTTTTGCCCGGATTGTGATGTTTATACAAACTTGGTCTACAAAGAGTTTCATAAATTAAAAAAAAACACTACAAAAGATTTATCATTACAAAATATAAGCATATATATAGTTATCCAAAAAAAAAATGCAACCATTACAATATCTCAAAATCCATAATTTGAAAATTAGTTTTCTCGCACTTTTACCAATTAGGTCAAGATAATAAGAAATTTACTTGATAGAGGTGGAGATGGTAAGAGAGGGGCCTCAAGGTATGTCGTATGCGCAGATCCAAAAAAAAAAAAAGTATGCCATATGCAAGTGTTTTTCCATCCACGGTCGTTGTTATCCCTTTGAGTCGTCAATCGTCAACTTTGAATAGGATGCCATAAGGATGTAATTCTAATTTCACTGTTTCTATCTAATTGGGCCTATTTTCTGGTTCCTAAATCCTAGAATTTTGGGAGCCTTTTTTTTTTTTTGGCCTTTTTGGGGGCCCAAAGCCCATGCTTTTTTAGCTTCCCTTGTGAGCCAGCACTGGCCACATCATCAGATAGAAAAATGTCACGTGGCAACTAAATGTGCCATGTGGCATCTACGTGTATGCACTTGTACGCCATGTGGCATTCACGGGGCAGCTTGATAATATTTTGAATTGTGTTGTTGACAAGAATCAAACACCCAACCTATTGGATAATGTAGACACCCCAATTTGGCCTAACGATTATTTCAAGTCCCATCTTGGGGACCATCTCGATGATGAAATGGATACAGTGATTGCTGATTGCCTTCTCGAGAACCTTAGGACTTTCGGTAAGAACTTTGAGCCACTTAGAGGACCTCATCCAGAGCCATATTATAGCCTTTCAGACAGAAAATACAGAAGCCTAGGAGAATCCATCTGTCGGCCGTAACATCGATCTCACGGCCTTAACATCATTTCCTCACCCGAGCAACCTGTTGCAAGAAAATCTCCCTGAGAGATCAATCCCTCGGCCGCGACATCCATTCCTCGGCCGCCAGATCGTCCTTTTTCCAGACTCTGGAACGTTCTGTCGATTGTTTGATCCAACTACACTACCTCTCCGATGCGTTCGGGCTACGTTCAGAGATTGCAACGAAGAGTTTGAATTGCATTGCAATTGCAATTGCAATTGCAATTGCAATTGCAATCGTGCCATTTGATTGGCCGGAGTGAGTCACCAATTGCCTATATAATGAGGCCTTTAGACCACGAAATTAACAAGTGAAATTACTCACCCAAGCTCCGATACTCTGCAAAAATACTCTCTCAAACCCTCTCTTCAAAAGCCCTAACCTCCCGAAGGCAGCCATCAATCTGACGATCAAACCCCGAAGTTCAAACCCTAACCCTAGGGTTTTCTGAGGAGCAATCAGTCAATCACACTCAATCCGAAGCAATCAAGCAACTGAGGGATCAAGGTGGTGAGTCCCAACGGCCTTTGGTTTGTTTTACTTACTGTATTTATGACTAACCGTAGCATTTTGATCATCTGTTAATCCTTATGTCTGGTGTGAGGAAGAACATCGACCGGGGCTTTGATCCCTCGGCCGATACATCAAACCAGGAGGATCCCTCGGCCGTGACATCCATTCACCGGCCGCGGTATCCATTACCCTGGGACAGCTTTGTTTTGTTTTGCTTTCTGATGCATGCTTTACTTATCGCATTGGCTCACCTTATTCACTGTTTAAAGGCTTAAATAAACAGACTATGTGTTAGAGTTAAACAAAGCATCTACACGTCTTATGTTGAATAACTATGGGCCAGTCTCACGGCTGGGCAGAGAGGGGTGCCTAACACCTTCCCCTCACTGTACTCTTGGCTCCCGTACTCAGAATCTCTATCTCTTTTCCCAGTTTTAATAAATTGGGTGGCGACTCTGTTTTGATGATTACCGCTATCGTGTGGCGATGTTCCTAGCCATGGGAATGTCCACGATCTTGGTTTATGAAGCAAGTAACCAATCGAGCAACAAACGATCAATCTGTATGGCGATGCCCCGTTTGGGAGGTGTCTACAGTTTTTGGCGACTCTGCTGGGGATTTGAGAGCCATAACCGAAAAGTTCAACATAAGTCTAATACATGCCTTGTTTTATTCATCTATCATATGCATCGAGCGGGCAACCCGTTGAGTTCACCTGATATCCCGGCATGACACGGGCTATGTTGGGGGTTCCAGCAAACTCCACAGTCACTCGTACCTAGTGGTATATCAAAAAGGGAATCACCCAATCACAGCCTATGATGGGCTGTTGAGAGGATTAGTGCCATTTGACAACGGAGCACCCTGAGACTACCAAAACCTTGCATGCGTTAGAAAGCAATAGAACTTATCAAACTAAGACAGGAACCTACAGGCTAGGAACCTACTTGCATTTTTGCTTGCAAAAGTTCTTCCTCACACCTTGTATCATTTGTTATTGTAAATAACTCTTTCTGTGCAGAAGGGTTGGGATTTTCAACCCAAATCCTAGCCCTACACGAGCCAAATACTGACTTTCAGGTACTCTACTTTTCAAGCAGGCACAATAGGTAAATCAAAGAAGCAACCACAGCCAACTTTATACTCTTATAACACCCGAACCTACCCCAAATAGAGGTCTCTGCAACCATCCCGTCTGTCGTCCTCATCTGCCAAAACACCCTCACCACAACGATCCCAACCGCTTCCGGAAACTTTCCGGTCATCCCCTCAATAGACCCCGTCATTTACTAAATCCCAAGCTTCGTCAAGTAAACCTTCTACCTTCATGGCAAACAACGACGCCACTATTGCCGACCTCCAAGCTCAAATCACTGCTCTGCTAGCAGAAAAGGCAGCTAGGGATGCCGAGGATGAGGAAAGATCGATGGAAGACGAGAATCCTCATAAAGTGATATTGACAGAAAGTCCCGAATTGACCAAGCAAGTCAAGGAAATCAAACAAGCCATGGCCTGTTCACAAGGAGACCAAATTCTGGATTTCAAAGGACTCTACCTCTTCCCAGAATCCAAACTGCCTGAGAATTTCAAAATGCCAAACATCAAGATTTTCAATGGGACTGGCAACCCTACCAGTCATGTTCGCCACATTATTAACACCCTGAAGCCAATGGGCTTGAATGACGAGCTCATCGCTCAATTGTTCCAAAGGACTCTCACCGGAAGCGCTCTCGACTGGTTCCTCACTTTGGAATTCGTGCATTATCAGACCTGGCCAGAAATTGCCAATGCTTTTGTCAAGCAGTATGCATATAATGTCCAAATCGAGCTGACAACCCGAGACTTGGAAATGACCAAACAAGAATCCAATGAGGACTTTGCTACCTTTGTTGCAAGATGGAGGGAAAAGGCTTCCAAAATGAAGAACCGCCCCTCTGAGGAAGATCAAGTGAGGATAGTTGTCAAGAACCTCCAACCCAAATATCTCAGGCACATCTACACACAGGCTATCACCAATTTCAAACACTTGCATGCCACTGGGTTGCAAATCGAAGATGGAATCAAGCTAGGGCTCATTGGGAAAGAAGAAGCTCCCCATCCACCAAAGAAAACCTTTTCCAACCGTACATCTCACGCCTCCGTAAATACCCTTGGCACGTCCCTGCCTCAGAATCCTTTCCAAGCTAGCTCATCCCGGAATTCAAATCGACCCCGCCGCAATTTTGATCCCCTCTACATGACATTATCCCAAGCCTTGACCATTCTCAGCCGCCAGGGGCATCTCAAACCTTTAAACAAACCACTTCCTCAGCCACCCTACGGCCCAAATCATGATCCTAACAAATAATGCGCCTACCACCAACACCCTGGGCATGAAACAGACAACTGCATACGTCTTCGCCACGACATTCAGGACCTCATTGATAGTCGAACCATAAAACCTCCAAAACCTGATGGGCAAGCCAACCCACTCCCTACTCATAATGCTGAACCACCACCTCGAAATATCAATCTCATAACTCTATCTCACAACCCCTCATACAACCCTAGTCAATACATTGTTCAAAAGAACCAAACCAAACCAACCTTAACCTTCCCCGAGGAGGATGAGTGTTTTATGATGGAAGAGGAAGAGAATAATGAGTCCGATCAATCAGAAGTGATCGATCCCGACATGTCTGACATAAGTAGCAAAGATCAATCAGAGGAAGAAAAGCTAAGGAAATGGAAAGAACATTCCTAGGCAAAACACAATTTGGAAGATCCAGACATTCCATTTGTAGAAGATGACGAATGGCTTCATATCTGGTTTGAGAATAAGAAGAAAGAAAAAGAAAGGGTCATCATGATGAGAAGGCACGCTCGCTTCGAGCCTGCCCAAATAGTGGTGCTCATCAACCGTCCCAAAATTCCCACACCACCCATTGTTTGGGAGACAATCAATCTCATATAGAAAGTAGAGGAGTTTCAAATGCAGCCATGGTTCAACCCTTACGACGAGTGCGACTATAGCCAATGGATAGAGGAAAGAGAAGATCTGGATTTCATATGCGCAGAGCCATACAAGACAGGGGAAAGCGACTATGATGAAGAAGAATGCGATGATCCACTCGATGAAATCTCCTTAGCATCACTATTCGACCAAGTGGAAATAGCTGACGACTGCATAATCAATGAGGAGAAAGAAAGGGTGATGAAAACCCAGGCCGACACTTCCATTTGGGGATTGCTCATGTCTCAAGGAGGTAGCCACCATGCAAGCTTCAAGGGCAGACCCAGTTCAAAGGCTCTGTTTGGCAAGGAAAAGGGTGGAAAAGAGTATAAAGTTGCAAAAGACAAAGGGAAAGAAGACAACCCCAAAATGCTACAGCAGCTGAGAAGTCACAACATGGCAAAGAATATTAAACATTGCTTTTGTTTTCTAAATCAAACTAGAACGAGTTTTGGGCCCCCGTTTGGGCATTTTATTTCCGCTAAGAGAATTTCTTTTTTATCTTCCAGATTATGCTTATCTTAAATCTAAATTCCTAAATTGCAATTGCCATGCGCTATACTCTCATTACCAAAACAAAGGAAAATTCAAAGGGATCAAGTCCTTTGTGTCCCCGATGAAAGGGAAGGAAATGATGAACTTTAGTCACTTGAAGAACTAGGTTTTTTGTCAAAACTTAGAAAGAAGACACTATCTCCGTGAGAACACTTAGGGTTAGCTTACCTATTGTGAAAGCACAAATACGACAGGAGATTCAAAAAAATACCTCCATCAAATTCCTCCCCAACACGCAGAAAGCCTCTTGAGAGAAAAGTGCTTGTTGGGTAACCTAAGCACCCAAGCAAAAGTAAGAGCAAAGCCTGCTAGGACAAGAAGATGCAAAAAACGCAGCCTAGGCAAAAGATAAGGCATTCAAAAGCTCGCTAGGGACTCAACCTCCATCAGGTAACCTAGGCAAAACTTAGAGCATGTGAGAAGAAAAACCAAGAGTGGAAACCCGACCTCAAAGGTGGAGATCTTGGAACTACGTAAAAGGCCTGATTCCCTGATTGGGATACGTAGGCAATCTCACATCGAGACGCGGCCCAAACATTTGGAGAGAGGAAAAAAACACCAAAAGATTTGTGCTCAATGATAGGCATAGCTAACCCTGCGTATTGAGCTCGCAAAAGATGAGTACGCTTTTCTCGAGGAATTGACAACAACAATAGACACAAGAATTATAGTTCATCCATTTTTAACCTAAAGGTCATTGACACAATAAACAGGATACCTCGAAAGCTCTTGAATTTGGCAATCAGACTATGGAATATGGCAAAAGCAAAAGGCGAAAATCAAAACCAAGCATAAAAAGGAAGAGAAAAGGGGATGCCACTTGGCCAAAGCAAAATTTACCTTTGGAAAATCAAAGTAACAGCCGAAGAATTGATACATCGGCCACAATATCGAACAATCAATTCTTCGGCCAGTACTCCATTTCACACAGATTACTGTCTATCAGCAAATACTTGTTCAAAAAGCCATGTTCTGACTATCACATGCATTTAGGGGCACGAAAAGCTCTTTTCATTTCATGAACAAAAGTTTAGTTACAAAATTCTCGCTGTGGTTGCTTTCACTATACAATTTCTGCTTGCCTCTTTACTAACTATGGACAGGAAAAGAGAAAATCCTAAAAGCTAGTCATGGCGGCGTCTCTGAGATGGGGACTGCTCACCGGTTCC
Source organism: Rhododendron henanense subsp. lingbaoense (assembly GCA_020567845.1). NCBI lineage: Eukaryota > Viridiplantae > Streptophyta > Magnoliopsida > Ericales > Ericaceae > Rhododendron > Rhododendron henanense. The sequence goes on along the minus strand of CM036313.1, from coordinate 30,499,182 downwards.
CACATCCTCCCCACCAGCAGATGGTGCTCGCTCAGCCTCAAGCTGCAGTCAAGAAGGATACGAACATTCAGATTCAAAGAAATGATACAAAGCAAATAAAACATATGAAGAGAGTCATACCTCGAGGATCCTACGGCGCTGTCTCCGAACCAAAGCCTCTGCACTCTGATAGGCATTAAGCCATTCCTGCACTATTTCAGCGAGCACCTACAGAAATAGACCAGGCATCTCAAATATAGGAGCGACAGATACAATGATAAAGTAGGAAAAGCAAAGTTTAGAAATAAGGAAATACCTGTGAAACCCCAGCTGGCAGCGTATAAAGCTGGGACACGTAAGGAGTAAGGGCCAGGCGCTCCTCCTCCCCATCGTCCGAATGGAAGGAAACAAAAGAAGGGGCTCGCGGCCAAACAGGAGCATAGGGGGAGCTACAACCGCTGAAGCTAGGTGAAGACGGCAGTACTCCATGTAGTCTCCTGCCCGAAGAAGCAAACCTGCCCAATCTCTGATCCGAGCATTCTTCAAGTCTTCCTTAGACATCGAAGAAGTAGACCTCATCGATGTTGGAGGAGGAGGAGGAACAAACTGAAGCGCCTCAGCACGCGGGCGCCACTGACTAGCCACCCGATCGCCTAAGTACTAGGCTCGACAAAATGGACCCTCGAGCAATCTACGTGTACGATCCAAAACCCTGGAACGTGCAAGAGGGGCGTCCTCTGGTACACCACCCCAAGGGTCAAATCGTACCTACAAAGCAAGGTCAAATCAGCCCCAGCACAAGAATATGGAAGTCTAAAGACAAGAAGTACAAAGAGAAAAGTACATGATTGACCGTCAGTCGGTCCAAAACTCGCCGCCACTCGGGAATGCTCAAAACTGGTGACCGTGGCCTCCGTTGCCCCACCAACCATCGCTCATAGCGAGGTATACAGTTTGCATCTCTGTGTCTAGTCTCAGGGGGAAACTGGAGAATGTGCTCGAAAGCCCAGAGCTGAAAAAGCAGATTAACAAAAACAAGTTCAATACTAGGAGAAGTCAAAACAGGAAAGGAAGCAAGAGAGAAAGATATATACCTCAAGCGCCCGATAGTGACCGCCAAGTATGGGACTCTTGTCCCGTGAGCAAGCTCCTAGATTGCCATACAAAGTGGCCAAAGCAGACAATCCCCAATCAAACTCTTTAACGGCCTCCAAACGCTGCAAAGGAGCCAGAAACTGTGTGTGTACCGAGCCATCCTTGTTGGCAAACAACGTTTGCCCAAGGAGATAAAGAAGGAAGGCTCGCGTCAATTGCTCAATACTCACCTGGGTCAGGATGTCAGCCGTCATGAAAGTCTTGCTTAGCCAAGCAAGATCAATATGACCCCGAGAACAAACAGGAGGCACCTTGCCCAGAAACCACTCCAAAGCACCTGCTCGCTCCCAAAGCCTGGGGTCAACTCGAAGAGAAGCTCCGCCTACCCGCAGGCCAGTCAGCAAAGAGAAGTCACCCGGAGTGATAGTCATCTCGCCAGCAGAAGGAAGATGGAATGTATTGGTGGTATCCCACCATCTCTCAACTAGCGAGGTCATCAATGACCAATCCATCTTCGGAAGATCGAGGCCCAGAACAAATGCCTCGAAACCCGCAGCACGTACCAGTTCCCGAGCTTGCTCTGGCAGCCTCAAGAACCACCTGTGCACCTCCTTGCCTCCGCCGTGAGCCTCCAGCCTCCTATTTCTCTACCAAAGACAAAATGGAGCTAATCTCATGATTACATAAACAAAGGAAACGCTAAGGGGCGTCAAATTAACGTTTAAAAGCATGCATTGCCTAGACAGGGGGCACGGTTATTTTAGTTTCTTTAAACAAAAACAAATTTAACCCAAACACGGGTTCCTCTCATTCATGCCCCTAGCTAAAAGGGATTTCATCCCACAAATAAGAAATTCGCTCTTAAATCATGCACAGATTTTCAAACTCCGAACTAAAGTAAACTTTTTACTTTTCAGGAAAGCTTACCGGCACATTGAGAACACTCAGGTGCAGCTCAGGTTCCCGGCGAACCACTTCGGCCTCTGGGCCACCCACAGGAGGGCGATACTGCAAGAATCCGCCAAAACCCAACCTACGCGAAGGAAAAACGTAGGTATCGACGTCAAACGGGCTAGGATCCCCAATTGCCTCTTCGTCGGACAAAGGATACTCACACCTACACGAAGGATGAGAAGAGGAACCCGCAACATCCGTAGAAGAGGGTGGCGGCAAGTCGACGGAGGGTGGGGTGTCCATCCCGTTTGAAGCAAGAACAAACGACAACCGACGGTCGCAAACAACTGAAAACCGGCAGTGAGGGCTGCGAAAACCGGCGATGGTGGCCGGAGATGACGATGACTGACGGTGAGGGAGGAGGAGGACGGCGGCGAATGGAAGTGGACGTCGAGGAGAAGAACGGAGAAAAAAGGTAGAGGGAGGAGAAAAGATTAAATGGGCCGTGAGATCGATTAAACCAAACTTAAATCGATTTTCTGACCTTTGGCTTTCTCACGGCCGAGACATCGATTTCTCGGCCGAGACATCAATCCTTCGGCCGAGAGATCGATCTCCTGGCCCTTCAATCAATTTCCTTCAGCAACATCAGATCATGCTCAGTGCACCCAAAACTCAAGCTATTATGGACTTCTAGGTCCTCAACCGACAAAGTAGCCTTGGGGGCATCCCCCAACGAATACAACGTGATCAAAATTAAGCCTCGGGGGCATATCTAAGCACAACGAAACTTTCTCTCCACAAACTGCTGACCGAAGCTATTGCTACAGCAAACCAAAACAACCAGCAGCTCTGCAATTTATCATAACAGGCTCTAAGCCCAATCATCACTCAGCGGCTCCAAGCCCACCACTCAGTGGCTCCAAGCCCACCACTCAGCGGCTCCATGCCCGTATCCCCCATCTCAGCGGCTCCAAGCCCATTATCATAACGGCTCTACACCCGTATTCACTCACTCAGCGGCTCCGAGCCTTCAACTCAGCAGCTCTACGCTCACTATCACAGCAATAGGCCCTACGCCCATTATCGACAGGCTTTATGCCCGCATTCACTCACTCAGCGGCTCCAAGCCCTCGACTCAGCAGCTCTATGCTCGCCATCCCAGCAGCAGGCTCTATGCCTACAATCATACTCAAGCATTCTCAACTGGCTCAAAGCCGTAACGACTATCTTAACGGCTCTATGCCTGTATCAACTCAGCGGCTCCAAGCCCACTATCTCAACTGGCTCGAAGCCGTAAACAAGCAAATCTCAACAGGCTCTAAGCCACCCCAATCAACAAGACATCATTCTCAGGCTCTACGCCTGAATGCTCAAAATCTAACATTTTGAATGCGCGAAGCTCTTCGAATGCCCAACCACTGTGTACTGGATGCTCAAGTTCTACACTTGAATGCTCAAGCTCTACGCTTGGATGCCCAACCATTGCGTACTGGACGCTCAAAGCCTGTACTTTGAATGCTCGGATTCTACCGTCCGAATGCTCGAGCTCTATGCTCTGAATGCTCAAGTCCGGAACTTGATAGAAGCTCTAAGCTTAAAATCAACACACACGCACGGGCCCGTGCACATTTGCATCAATTGCATCAACATTATCACATCGAGTCTGCATCATCATATCTGTTCACATCTAACCATCATCATCACACATATACACTCTGCACATCTCTCATGAAACAGGTCAATCCTGCAATCAACCGGCTCTACGCCTCGGTTTTCACTGATCGATCCAGCGCCTCGATCCTTTGGCTCTATGCCAAAACTTACGATGAGAAAGCTCCGTGCACAGACCATCAGAATGCAACCAGCTCTACGCTTCGGTTCGAATCACGTCAAGCTCTAAGCTCCGACACCTTAGGCTCTCGCCTTATGATCAATACCAGCTCCGCGCTTCGGTTCCATCCAGCTCTAAGCTCACCTCAGGCCCTCGCCTCAAGACTGCAACAGGCTCCACGCCTCAATCCAATCTCCTCAGGCCTCATAAACCACAGTAGGCTCCACGCCCCGATTCTATCACCTTAGGCTCTCGCCTCATGACTTCAACCGGCTCCATGCCTCGGTTCCCTCATCCCAAAGCTCCGTGCTCCAGTTACTGGCCTTGCGCCCCCCCATATCTCAAAACAAACCGACATCCGATTCATCCCCAGCAGATGGCTTGGATTCCACCCCAATTACATCAATTCCTTCCAGCTCATTCGCAAGGATAGGCTACTCTACCGAGATCCCCTCAGTCAAAGTAAGGATGATCAAGAAAAGCAAACGCACCTGCCGTGTACTGATCTACCCCAAAATACTAAGGAAGCTCTCCGCAAAAACTCCCCTAGCAGCCTCGCGCTCCTTCAACTACTCTTCGCCAAAACCCTGGCTCAGTCTAGGTACGTCACACTACGGCTTTTTAAGCCCTAAGGTACGTCTTCTGTCTCTAACCCTCCAAACTTTTTATTTTTCTTTATTGCCCGAACTACGGTTGGTCTAAATTTCCCCTGTGGAATACGTAGGCAGCCTCCCGGCCCGACCATAACAAAAACCTTTTTCGAAAACCCTTGGAATAGTGGTTGGACCAAATTGAGTTGCTTTTTACAGCTTTGACTATTACTCAAACATGTCTCGCGATCCGTCTGAGCTCAGTCAAAGAGGGGCATCTGTAGACACCCCAATTTGGCCTAACGATTATTTCAAGTCCCACCTTGGGGACCATCCCGATGATGAAATGGATACAGTGATTGCTGATTGCCTTCTCGAGAACCTTAGGACTTTCGGTAAGAATTTTGAGCCACTTAGAGGACCTCATCCAGAGCCATATAGCCTTTCAGACAGAAAATACAGAAGCCTAGGAGAATCCATCTATCGGCCTTAACATCATTTCCTCACCCGAGCAACCTGTTGCTAGAAAATCTCCCTGAGAGATCAATCCCTCAGCCGCAAGATCTATCCTTCGGCCGCCAGATCGTCCTTTTTCCAGACTCTGGAACGTTCTGTCGATTGTTTGATCCAACTACACTACCTCTCCGATGCGTTCGGGCTACGTTCAGAGATTGCAACGAAGAGTTTGAATTGCATTGCAATTGCAATTGCAATCGTGCCATTTGATTGGCCGGAGTGAGTCACCAATTGCCTATATAATGAGGCCTTTAGACCACGAAATTAACAAGTGAAATTACTCACCCAAGCTCCGATACTCTGCAAAAATACTCTCTCAAACCCTCTCTTCAAAAGCCCTAACCTCCCGAAGGCAGCCATCAATCCGACGATCAAACCCCGAAATTCAAACCCTAACCCTAGGGTTTTCTGAGGAGCAATCAGTCAATCACACTCAATCCGAAGCAATCAAGCAACTGAGGGATCAAGGTGGTGAGGCCCAACGGCCTCTAGTTTGTTTTACTTACTGTATTTATGACTAACCGTAGTGTTTTGATCATCTGTTAATCATTCTGTCTGGTGTGAGGAAGAACATCGACCGGGGCTTCGATCCCTCGGCCGATACATCAAACCAGGAGGATCCCTCGGCCGTGACATCCATTCACCGGCCGCGAGATCCATTACCCTGGGACAGCTTTGTTTTGTTCTGCTTTCTGATGCATGCTTTACTTATCGCATTGGCTCACCTTATTCACTGTTTAAAGGCTTAAATAAACAGACTATGTGTTAGAGTTAAACAAAGTATCTACAAGTCTTATGTTGAATAACTATGGGTCAGTCTCACGGCTGGGCAGAGAGGGGTGCCTAACACCTTCCCCTCACTGTACTCTTGGCTCCCGTACTCAGAATCTCTATCTCTTTTCCCAGTTTTAATAAATTAGGTGGCGACTCTGTTTTGATGATAACCGCTATCGTGTGGCGATATTTCTAGCCATGGGAATGTCCACGATCTTGGTTTATGAAGCAAGCAACCAATCAAGCAACAAACGATCAATATGCATGTATGGCGATGCCCCGTTTGGGAGGTGTCTACAGATAACTCCCCAACAACTTAACCATTGGACCATTGTGAATTTGGTGTTTAAATTGCGATTTTTTGTTTTGTTTTATAGAATATAGAATCTTTTACCCGCGTTTTCTAGTTACTCTCGATAATAGTAACCTTTATCGGCATTGGTTTTACTATACCGGCATTTATTATTTGGTTTACTGGCTTTTAAGAAATGCCGCTAAAGGATATTGTTGACGGCATTTATAAGCTTTAAGAAACGCCGCTAAAGGGTACTATTACTGGCATTTATTTTAAATTTGAAAAAAATGACGGTAATAGTACTCTTTAGCGGCTTTTCTTGAGCGCAGGTAAAACAAATGCCTGTAATCGCACCCTTTAGCCGTATTTTTCTGCCGATTGGTAATAGAAATGCCGGTAAAGGCTATACTTGGCGTAGTAAGCTTTCGTTTCAGTAATATATAGAACTTGTGTAGAGTATGTGGCAAGTTGAAAAGTCATTTGGAGCAAAGTGCACTCCCTGATTCCCAGTAGCTCTTCAAACTTTAATGATTTGACTCTCCTTTGACTCACTTTGTTAAAAAAAAAAAACATTACAATCACTTGGCGTATATTTGTTGACTTTGGCAATTTGAAAAGTACTTCCTCGCCCTTTAATCTTAAAAAGAGTGGTAAGGTATATCTATAGTCTCTCTCTTTTCTTTTCTTTTTTCATTTCTGCTTCCTTCCATTTTACTGACGTGATTCTTTTAATTTGGTGTTAATTTTATTTTGCTACTTCCCTGACAGATGCTCAAATATGGTTGCACGTTTATACATTCCATTTGGGCTTCGCCAATGCCTTGTATGGCTCACGAATCGCACGCAAAATGAGTCAAGCTCATGAACTATTCTCGTGCTTAGCTCCATAAAAGGTCATTAATTTGGATTGATTTTTTAATGCAAAAATTTAAATTCAAGTGAGCAGAACTTGAACTTGTAAATTATCTAAATTTGAACAAGATCAAGACGATGATCACGTGTATACAAGATCGATACTGAAACAGAACTTTCAGGTCCATTATCATTTGAGATCGTAAATAGCCTAAGTTCGAAGTTGACCTCAAATTAATGTTAAGATTACTAAGTTTTTAAAACCTTAATTTTCGGATCAACTCCGTTCATTTACAACCCTATCAATACTTGTACGGTCAAGTTTTTCTCCTTTTCTCTCAATTGTAATCAAGCCATCGCAAGCTACATTTTAATTCCATGGGAGGTTCTCTGTTACTTTCAAACTCTTTAGTACTATACAATTTTCGCAATTAAGTATCACAAGCGCTAAATTTCCATTTTCCCTTTGATCTTATCATCATGCCGAAGAATATAAGTATACAAAATTTCATTCCAAACATCAGGCACACCAGGAAGGCACCAGTGTATGCAATCAGCATAACTTTCGGGTCTTGCCAATTGCTCTTCAATTAAGGGATCCCATTGCTTCCTATATATCGATGGGTGGCCTTCTTTGCGATACTCTGCCAATTGCGTTATGTTTAGCATTTGTACTTTCAGATCTCTCTCTTTCAAGCTATTGATTGTCGTCTCCACTATTTGCATCATTTTGGGGTCCGATCCATTTCCCCAATATCCCTCTTGTGAAATTGGCTCTGTTTCATTGTAACAATTTTGGTCTACATCCCTGCCCCATTCTTCACCCCTGAAACAAATACAATACAAAAAATACTATAAGGAACGGCAAAAATATTAACGTAAACTTGCATACTCTAGGTGACTGTGTTTCTATCCTAAATTTGTTGCAAGATTTGCATATACAACATGGAATTTTTATTTATTTTTTGATATTAATGAATTTCTAACGTGTTTCAAAAAAAAAAACACGGATTTTTTTGTCAGGAGCTATCCATTTCCTTTTATTTTTAACACAAATTAAATTCCCCAAACTGAAGATCCCCCATAATTTTAGGCTATAAGAATGAATTTTGAAATGGTCGAACTTGAAAGCATAGGGGGCATTTAGTAACCTTTTTGTTTTCACTTTTTGGTTTTTGTTTTTACTTTTTTGAAAACTAATGAAAAATACTTGTTTGGTAACAAGTTTCTGCTTTTTTGTTTTTCATAAACTTTTTGTAAACTATGGAAACTATAAAAAGGTGTTTTTCCCTTTTCTTTTTTTTTTTTTTGTTGAGAACCAAACATGTCTCTTATTTTTGTTTTTATGAAAACACAAACCTGTTCTACTTTTAGTTTTTTAAAAACAAAAAACTGAAAAGGTTACCAAACGCACCCATAGATGTCGAAAAATCTCAAGGTAAGGGTATCCCCGGCATGGTATGGCCACTCAAGGAGTGCAATTTTATTCACCGTCCTTAAAAGAGGGTGAATATTACTTTCCCTCTTATTGGTTGAAATGGTGTAGGTCCCACCCATGCAATACACTTTTTGATAAGCATGACATTACTTTGTGGTGGAATCTACACTATTTCAACCAATGCAAATGAGGGTAATGTTCACCTTCTTAAGTGAAGGGTGAACGAAGACGGCGTCTGCAGTGGCTTCTGCCTTCAGTCTGCGGTGGGACGAGTTCGAGTTGGTGCGGCGGGTCATCCAGGAGGGCTTGCTCTGTGTTCATACCTGGCCTCTCAACTTCGGCCTCTCCAACCCCTCTTCACAAGGGTGTTTGACGGGTCCGGCTCCGGCATCGTGGTTCCATGTGGGTTTTTTTGTTTGTTATATTTTATTTTCTTTTGTTAGTTTCTGTATTTTGGGACCGAGAGTGTCCCCTCTTATTGTATTGTGTTTTGCTTACTTATAAATCGAGTTTACTTTTTGGTAAAAAAAAAAAAAAAAAAATGAAAAAATGAAAGGTAAACAAAACTCAACTCCCACTCAATATTTTTAATAGTTATAATTTGCATGCAATGGATGTGCTTTAAAAAAAAAAGTGTACCATATGTACTTGGATACTTACCGATGCGGCTGGTTAAGGAACTATTGTTGGAGTAATTTTAAGATTGTTTATTTTGAAATACTCAAATTTAGTGGTAATGGACAATCATACGTTTACTTTTATTTGGTTACATTTATGTTGGTACAATTGCTTGGTTGTCTTTTAAGTTTGAGAAATTTCTTGAGCTCAAAACAAGTGCATACCATGCAGGTGACATATATGCTAACGAATCGCATCTGGATTGTAAATACATACCGTTCATGTGTTGGTGACATGCTAACGAAGAATAATTGAGTCTTATTACGGTCGACATGGATTTCCAACCAATCTGACCACGTCTTCAAAGCCATCTCATAACTGCGTAACATCTCCACTTCTCTATAGATTCCGTCTGAACTCTCAAATGATCCCCACCTAGTGGCCAATAAATTCAAATACTAAAATTTAGACACCATTTCAGCATATATATGATTGATCCAAAAGACGAGTTTAAAAATGTTAAAAGGCCCGGCCCCAATTACGTACTATATATAGGTTAAAATAAATTACTTACAAGATCTTCATCATGGGCCTCCTCCACCAAAGGTAGGAATTGAAGACTAGAATATCTGCATCAGTCCAATGCCTAGCATGTTTTTCAATGGCTTGAGTCCTTACAATTCGATCTGGTAAACGATGCTTTACTGGATCATCAGAGTTGGACTCAACTAGCAGTGGAGCCCAATAGAATTCAACTGATGCATTGTATTCCTTCGTTGAATAAACCACAAATTAACTAACATTACACCCAGAATGATTAATTTATTACTGTATTAGGAGTACTACATACGCAACTGGATTGTATAATTGCAGTAAAAAGCGAATTCGTTTTCTTCGGAATCTTTTCACTGTTAGAGAATCTTTTTTTTTTTTTTAAACATTTTTCTAAATTACTAAAAACAACCTCTTTTTCTTTTCTTTTTTTCTAAATTAGGCCAGTGTGTATATAGACCTACTGATAGAAGAAAAAAAACTCAATTTTGAAATGCCAACTAGAGATAAATAAGTCGTTTTTCCTTTAAATTTGGCTGGTTTACTTTCTTTAGGGGTATTTTTGTAAATGGTTCAAAAACAAAACAATAACATGAATTATTTTTCTCGAAAGACAGAAAAAGTTCATTAAAAGGAAAATAAATCAGGAAAGAAATATTTTTGTTTCAGAGATTCAAATTGACTGGCTATATTTTTTTCCCCTGAAAGACATGGTATTTTAATAAAAATTAAACTTACAGAGGCCTTGAAGGTGATCAAGGAGCCATTGGTGTGCATAGATTTGAGCATTGGATCAAGTATGGATGTTTCCACTAGACAGACCATTGAGACCCATTGGTTCCTATTTATAGAATCTCCAACAAACACAAGCCTCTTGTTCCTTAGCCTCTCTAGCAATGCTGTGGCATTGAACCTTTATTAACATATAAAAGCACATTCCACCAAGTTCAAAAAAATACCCAATTAATTAAAGACCCTAGAATCAAATGACCAGCAATTATATACTTTTTGTCTTTTGGAATTTTAGAGAAAGACAAATTTTATCAAACATATAATGGAAAATAGTTTTATCTCTGGTTCGCCACTACAACAGTAATTAGAAAACTTTATCAAAATTGAGCAAATTTTATGTCAAAACCACACTAAAAGATTAGAAGGTGCAGAAATAAAATTTTAGCCATTTTGTCTTCAATGAGCCATTTTCATATTTGACCCATGTTTTATCTTTACATATCTTTTGGATTCTTTCAAACTCAACGTAAAAAAGTATTGACAAGATGCTAAAGTTCAAAATCACGTTGATCCCAAGATTGGTACTCCCTCATCTCATCGCTTCTAGAGTTTTTTTAGCGCTGTACTGTTACATAATACATACGGAGTATTTATTTAAACAAATTCGCATTTCTAGAACTATCCCTTGCATATGGACTTCACAAAATAAAAGGAATACATGTATATTGAACAATACTGAATATGCATTTTTATACACAATTTTTGTCCCCTGTTTTTTAAGTTAACCTTTTCCATTAATACATTTAGGTTGAGAGTGAGAAGACAGAGAGGAGAAGAGGTCAGAGATAGAAGTACCTTGGGAGGTCACAGCGATGAGGTTGCCACCTCCAACTCTGATACCTCAAGTCCTCTCTTCCAAACTTCTGGCAAGCCAATTGGTCTGACATAAAACTGCAATCCTTCTCTTTGTACAAAGGGTGTGACTCGTTATCAAATACCCATTTCCCCGAGAACAAATCGCATTGCGAAATCGACGATGAGCCATTGTTAATCTGATGCTTCGTCTCATCCTCTTCTTCCAATAACTGCTTGCTCTCTCCCGTCAAATAAATTGCTCCAATCACTAAGACGGCCACCAATAGGCCTACAAGGGATTGAAAGCTCCATCTAATTCCCCAGGAACTGGGAAACAATACTTGGAGTTTATTTGTCATTCCCACCCCCACTAGTCTAAACTCACTTGCCTCTATCTTGGACTCTGTCCATGTCTTTGTTGATGTCTCCTCTTTTTAAGCATATCTGGCTAGCGGTCGGTGAATGGTGTGATGGATTACCACTTTTTTAATGGTGATGAGTGGATTTGGCCTTTTTTAAAAAAAAATTAACCAGGGTTCTTAATTTGCAGTTCTAGGAATGAATTGATTGTTCCATCTCGATTTAGGGTGGATTCACGCTATAGTCTTAACCGTACTTTCGGTATTTTAGTTATTTTAGTCCTAAATAATACTCATTATTGAAGACAACTCATTTTTTTAAATTAACTTTATTGTCTAAATGGTATTTTCAGTATTTTTAATAATAAAAAGTGGTATTTTGGCGTTTATTCAAAGACAAAAAGTATAGATGAACTCATCCTTATATATAAATTGTGTTTCTGGTAAAACAAAAAAGGGATTTATAGATTGTGCCACGGACACGGTTTCAATTTTAGGGTACCCATAGTTTATATATATATATATCGGGGCGGTTCCGGGGACCCTTAAAAAAACCCCCCCCAAGTTCCCGATCGAATTTTGATAATCCGAGCCGCGAGGCGGGCCTTGTAACGTTCAATAGACCCGTTTGAATTGTACTTGATCTTGTAGACCCATTTGCAGCCAATGGGCTTATGACCAGCAGGTAGAGGAACAAGAGACCAAGTATTATTGCGAGCAAGGGCGTCAAGTTTAGATTGCATAGCATCCCTCCATTTCGGATCAAGAATTGCCTGATCATAGTTAGTGGGCTCACGGAGACCAGAAATAGAAGCAAGAAAAGAATAATGGGCAGGAGAAATACGTGAATAAGAGAGAGAGTTAGAAAGAGGGTGCCTTGTACCTCGAGTTGGACATGGCGACGGAATGGATGATTGTGGGGAAGCAGTATGGGCAAAGGGCATTTGATAGTCGGCATGCCACGCAGGTCAGGTGCGAGGTCGGGTTGAGTGACGAGGAGCATTAGGTGATGTGGAAGTAGTAACGGAAGGGAGTGGGTCTAGTAGAATGTGGGTAGACTGATCGGTTGAGGAATCGGTTGGGGGATCGGTGGGCGGATTAGTGGGGTTGGGTGGAGTAACTGGGGTAGTTGAATCGGTTGGGTATTCGGTTGGTATATCGTGGGTAAGTGGGGTAGTAGAATTAGGTGAAGGGGTGGTGTAGTGGAGTTCTGGCGCAGGTGCAGAAACGGGGTGAAAATCAGAAGAAGATGTCCCTTTATAGGGAAAGATATGCTCATGAAAACGGACATCCCTACTTACCAAAAATTTGTGGGAATCTAAATCTAACAATTTGTAACCTTTTTGACCTGTAGGATAGCCCAAAAAAACGCAACACCTAGCACGATGAGCAAATTTAGAAACAGGTTTGACAATAGTATCATAACATAAACTTCCAAAAACACGAAGGTGGTCATAAGGGGGTGGACGACCATACAAGCGCTCAAAAGGTGTAAGGGAAGAAAGGAGTCGAGTAGGCAATCGATTGATTAAATAAACTACGGTGGTAACACACTCATCCCAAAAACGAATGGGCACATTAGATTGGAAAAGGAGAGCACGAGCAACTCGCAATATATGACCATGCTTACGTTCTACAACCCCATTTTGTTGTGCAGTGGAGACGCAAGAGGTCTGAAATTCAACACCTTTGGTTATAAAAAATGATTGAAGAGAAAGAAATTCACTACCATTGTCACTCCGAAAGATTTTAATGTGTGCGTTAAATTGGTTGTGAACAAAGGTAAAAAAAGATTTAAGTAAAGAAGAAGCATCAGATTTATGAGACATAAGAAATAACCATGTACAACGAGTAAAATCATCCACAATGGTTAAAAAATAACGAGCACCAGAATGTGTTTGATGTCTATGGGGACCCCAAATATCACAATGGATTAATTGAAAAGGCAAGGTTAAAGAAATAGAACTTGTCGGAAATGGTAATCTAGTCTGTTTGGCCAAAGGACAAATATTGCGAAAATTGTCTAAAGAAACAGAAACAGAAGAATTGGACTTAGAGATGATACGTAGACAGGTAAGTGATGGGTGGCCAAGGCGATGGTGCCAGGTAGAATCAAGATGGGTAGTATGGCAAGCAGTTGGCGAGGTGCGATCTGGTGACATGTAATAGAGGCCGCCACTTTGCTTACCCCATCCAATCATCTTCCCCGTAGCCAAGTCCTGCAAAATACAGAAATCTGGGAATAAGATCACACAGCAGTTTAAGGATTGGGTAACTTTACTGGCAGATAAAAGATTTAATCGAAAGGAAGGCACATGAAGAACATCTTTTAAAATAACATCTTTGTTGAAGAGGAGTGTGCCAGTAGAGTTAATAGGTACGGCGGAGCCATTGGGTAAATTAACACAAGGTGCGTGGGGCGGACGAGAGTGAGAAAATAAAGAAGAATCAGAAGCAATATGGTCCGTAGCACCACTATCTAAAATCCAACAACTTGAGGAGGTAGAATTAATCGAGGGATGATTATACAAACCTGCGACATTTGCATAAACATCATTATTACCCTTGGATAAGTGTGGCGCATTTGCCACGGTAGTGGTCAATTATTGATACTGCTCGGGAGAAAGCCCTGAGAGAGGCGGTATGGCACCATTGGGAGATGCGGCATGTGCAGCAGTAGGATTGGATCGAGCACCATATTGTTGATTTTGCTGTCTCGGACATTTGCTTGGTGGTTTATTGGGATCATATTTTGGTTTAAAGTTGGGATCATGCCGTGGGTGCCCGACTGGAAATCCATGCAACTTATAACAACTTTCAATAGTATGTGTATCCTTTTTGCAATATCTGCAAAATAATCCTTCAGTATTGGAAGTAGAAGATGAAAAGAACGAGTTACCAGTGAACTTGTTGTTTGGGTTGAAGCCTTTATAAAATCGCACAGCCGATGTAACTGAAAAAAATTTGGCGAGTGAATTGTTCCCTATCTCTCGTTGTTTCTCGTCCTGGGTCATCATGTTATAAGCTTCCCGAATATCGGGTACCGGCTTCAAAAGCAGTATTTGGCCTCGAATGGGATTATAAGGCTTCAGAAAAATCAAAAACTGTATCCAGTTTTGAATCAAACTAATAGTTCAATCGATTGTTGATAAAATAATTGGATGATACGAAAGTGGTGATTTGATAGTTGTTGCAGAAAGCTAAAAAGGGATTGATGGAGAAAAAATAACCACGGTGAGTAAAGAAAAAATAACTAGGTATAGAACCGTAGCTCTGATACCATGTTGAATTTAGGAGAGCGAAATATTGAGAGAATATTGGTTTATTTCTGAATGAATTCTTTACAAAGATACAAATCCCTTTATATACAAAGAAGCTAAACTAGGAAAGAAGTTAAACTAGGAAAGAATAAATATACAATATTCCTATACTACAATCACGGATCCTTAATCAATCAATTAGGCAACTAATTAGGAAACCAGATTTTCCTCTAACATATTTTCCCATTTTGGCTGTTTGGCACTCCATTATAAGAACTCATTTTGGGAGAACGGATTCACTGATTTTCACTAAAGAAGCAAAAAAACCAGAATCATGTCCGGAGGCACTCAACCGCCGCCCTATGTTTACACACCATATGGCAAATACACCCACAGAGAGAGAGAGAAACGAAGAGAAGAGAAGAAGCTCGGACTTGTTAAATATTTTTATATATTTTAACACAATAATAAAGGTCAAAGGCAAAAAGAAATAAATATTTGTACACCTTTTAAAACAATAATAAAGGTCAAGGGCAACTTGGTAAAAAATCAATTCATAATTTATTTTCATCATTCATCTACCAAACACTACTACTATTCCAAAATAAATTCTGCACATATCTCCTAAACACTCATTATTCATTCTCCAAAACACATTCTGATCATAATCCAAAAAGCCAAAAAGTAGGCTCCAAACACCCCTACGAGTTTTTCGCAAGCTTAGGTACTGCTAAACTGATCTGTGTAGTAAATTTCGAATTTCGACAGCGACCTCAATCAAGAAAGTCTTATACTTACGATTCTATGAACTGGTAGTACCCAAGGCCAAGAGGTTTCAAACCACCAATCCAATGACTTAAACATTAAAGAGTAGATTAAGTTTAACAATTGATAAAATAAATTAAGCTTGGGCGCACCAATTAACATAAAGGCCTGATGGGGTCCAACTTAATTATTTGACGTGTATTTGAATAAAAGTGCCAAAACGTAAGGTTCGAGCCACCTGCAGCAATGATGTGGAGTTGAATATTCATGATTCGGGGTTGGTGCTGTGCAGCTACTGCACAGTATCGTGCTGCACGGTTCGAATGACGTTCATTCGGCAATCCAAGGTTCAAATCTCATATCGGCAATGAACGGCTCAGATGCAACATGGGTGGAGATAAGATTTGAACCGTTGGATTGCCGAACGGACGGCATCCGGGCCACGCAGCACGGTGCTATGTAGCAGCTGCACATCACCAACCCCCAATCCAAATATTCAACTTTAACCAATAAAATTCTGATAAATTATTCGCTCTCCCTAGGGCACCGTCATGTGGTACTTCGTCTTCTTCGTCAACACATATTTATTATTTATGTGTGGTTCAAAACTAAATGTATATGTTACATATGGAATACGTGGTTGAGGATAAATTTGGGGTACCATGTGAAGGTGTCCCAGTGACATTGAACAATCTCTCATAAAGTCCACCAAAGTAGGGGAAATTTCTATATATTTTGCTGGTGAGACAAACAAAAAGGGAATTGGCGAAATCAAGATCAGCATCCTCTTTAATTTGCTTCAACTTCACTGAGGAAAATGGAGAATTGCTAATTATATTATTGGGCCACGGTATGTAAATTAATAAAATCATGTGAGTTTTTAGTTTTGCTTTTTGGTAGTTGAAATAGAATATATATGTACTGTATTATATATCCATTTGTGGTTGGGTGGGTGGTTGATATGTCCAAATCAATGTCCGTTGCCTTGAAGATTGCCTACTCACATCTCTCTCTCTTGATCAACACTTCAAGGCAACTTCTTTTTCTTGGACCAAGTAAACCGAACTTTAGTCAGTCGCACTCACCATCTAGGACTTTTAGTATACAATTTAATATCAAAACTGTTTTTCGTTTTATTTATAACTAGTTGTCTCTCGTCTCTTCTAACTTACCAGCGTCTCGACTAATCTTGGAGAACTATAAACTCACCGTTCACTAGCGGGGGCACTTGAAGCCAGAACTATGTGTGGGGGTTCGTTTATCGGGACCTTGACCGTGGGTCGGTTCCAGTTCCTTCCTCCGCAGCTCCGCGCGCCCGCCGCTAGACCTGCGACAAGTCACTAGGGCTATGGAAGCCCAGTTACCCTCCGACGATCAAGTTAGATGTAGGGAGAAGTGTATAGGTCTAGGGTTAGAGTAGAATGACCTACCTCTCTAGATTAGAGTCCCTTTGTATTTATAGACCTTGGTTTGCATGCTTGGCCTCCAAGCTAGCGCGTGGAGGGTACGCTCGGGTAACCGCCTCGGGTGACATCATATGTGACGTAGGGGATAAGGCAGTTACGGAGCACATGGCCAGGTCAAACCCCAATGATTACTCTCATGGCGTAACCGCATGGGGCCCTCTTGAAGTAACCGTCTTCCTTCAGGCCGCCGCGGGGAGTCGAGTCGGGAATGCTCCGCTCCCCTAGATAGTGACATACCCCGGGCGGACTCCACCTACCGAGCGATGCTCCGAGGGGAATTGGCGGGGTCCCCGGACCCTATGCTGAATGAGGTGCGGGGGTCTTCTAGGTCTGGCTCGGTGCACTAGGGATCGGTGATCGGTCCGAGCCCCATTTCTTGAAGCCACTACACTATGTTAAATAGAAAAATAAACCCTCCTTTTACCTTTTGAAAAACCTTAGATCGCCTAGGTTTATAAATATTTTCTATTTTTTTTATCTTTTTAATTAATCAATCCACCAATCGATAAATAAGCTAATCAAACGAACGAGGAGCAATAAAAAGATGACCGCAAAGATATACGTGCAAAACCCAAAACGGGAAAAAACCACGGGAAGGAATCAAAACACTATACTCATTGTACGGTTACAAACAAACCTATACTTACAACCTAGAATCGCTCTTGGTTAACCAAGGTTGATTGCCGAATCGCTCGTTCACCGCACCCAGTGCTTGACTGTTAGAATTTTTGGCACTTTCCGGGGTTGTCCAAAACCTCCGTTGGTGTCTTTGCTATATCGACTCCATTTGATTGTAATGGGTAGGTTCGTAGTGGGTAGTTGCTCGCTCGATACTCCTCCCATTATTTGCGCCAAGCTGACCGCTGCAAAATCAATCCAATTGCGTGAGAGGTAAAAACATTACACAACACAACATGCAAGATTAGAAATTTTATTCCTACACATTTTTCTTGCTGGTAAATCTCTCCGGTAATTAGTTTTCCATATATACATATATATGTATCCTAAATCAAATATCTTTGAAAGGGTCCGAAAATTTAACTTTCCATTTATGCATCATTAAGAGATCTTTCATAGAAGGGGAAAATACAAGTATAAAAAGTGGGGTTGATCGTCTATAGGAGTAGAGCTTTTTCCGAGAAGATTTTTTTTTTTTTTTAAGGCAACAACCCATGTTTTCTATCACGTTTTTCTTTTTGCATCTGCCCATATATACTTAGACCTACGAAGTCAAAAAAATATAGAGAGCAGAGAGAGAGTTTGGTTTTCATAAAAGAAAGAAAAGGTAGCACTGCTCGAGTTTTTGGTTTTTGGCAGAGGCGAGTTTTATTTTTTGTTTAACAAAGGGGGTGCACGGCATTTAAGGATTTTGTTTTGGTCACGTTCACATCATTCATCCATTCACCGTTCGTGCTTCTTTGTGCCGTTTGCTGCTGTGGCCGAATCTTTTGGATATTGATTCGGAGCCGGTTGAATCCGGAGATCAGGCGTGAAGTCCGTGGTGCATCTATTGGATCTTGAAGAAACTCTGGGAGTATCGGAGATTGGCGAGAATAGGTAAAGGCTTGGGGTAAGGTTTTTTGCTATTTCGCAATCTGTACTTCTTTTTTATTAATAGAATAAAGCAGTAGTGTTAGGCCGTGGTTTTGGCTTAGGGTTATTTAGGACCCTAAGTTTTTCCACGTAAATCGTGCGTATCCTGTCTCAATATTTATTCTACTGCACTACTTGATTTTTGGTTTGGATTAATCGAGATAATCAACCCGTTTATCTATATTAATTTTTAAATCAGAAATTTGGTAATTTTTATCAAAACTCCTATTCACCCCCCCTCTAGGAGTAGATTGAACGCTTCCGCATAATTTCAATTGGTATCAAAGCGGGTTGCTCTGTTTAGGTTTAACCACCTGAGTTTAATTCTGGTTATAATGGACATGAACGTACCACGTGAGGGAGCCTCAAACTCGAGGCCACCTTTTTTCGACGGTAATGATTATCCGTACTGGAAAGCCCGTATGACCACACATTTGAGTTCCTTAGGAGTTAAGGTTTGGAGATCAGTTAGGTACGGCTATGAAGCCCCTACCATAGAAGACACTACTACTAAACAGATGAGGGCTAAGGAGGACAAAGAATGGAATACTACTGACAATGATAGTTTTGAGGCAAACTCTAAAGCTTTAGGAGCTATCTATGGTGCATTAAGTAAAACAGAGTTTAGTCGTATTTCTGCATGCACCACTGCAAAAGAGGCTTGGGATATTCTCCAAGTCACCCATGAGGGTACTAAGACAGTTAAAACTTCAAAACTCCAAATGCTTACAACACGTTTTGAAGATTTGAGAATGCAGGAAGATGACACATTTGATAGTTTTATCACTAAATTGAGTGACATCGTTAATTCCTTCCATGCATTAGGAGAACCAATCCCTAATCTTAAAGTTTGTCGAAAAGTGCTTAGGTCTCTTCCTGAAAGGTTTAGGGCTAAGGTAGTTGCAATCGAAGAAAGTGATAAAGTTGATGACATTCTTTTTGAGGAACTTGTAGGTAAACTTCAAACGTTTGAATTGAATCATCTCTCAAAGAAACCTACATTAAAGCCCAATAAAAGCATTGCTTTTAAATCATCTAGAGAAGAGTCCTCTGTGACACAAGAGAGTGATAATGACCTTGACGAAGAAGAACTTGCCTTCTTTGCTAAGAAATTCAGAAAATTTGTTGAAATCCGTAAGAATAATAAATCTGGAAATTTTTCTTCTTCGACTAGTGGAGGTAACAATTTTAATTCTGTGGATAATGAAAAGAAATCTTCTATTGATAAATCCAAGAAACCCCAAGGTATACAATGTCACGAGTGCCACGGTTTCGGGCATGTTCAGGCAGAGTGTGCAAACACTCTTAAAAAGAAAGTAGCCAAAGGGTATAAGGCTACGTGGGATGACGATAGTGATGAGAGTAGTGATGGGGGTTTTGAAGCTTCTAGATATTCTGTACTTGTTGCCAACATTAAGTCCCCCACGTCCCCCAAATCGATTGAACTGTCTACAACTCTTAGCAATGATAGTAAGTATGTCTCGACTGACGAAGACTGTGAGAATAGTGATGATGATATAGATTCTATTCATGAGGCCTATAATCAACTGTTTAAAGAGGGTGTCAAACTGAAAAAGAAAACAAAAGAACTCACGAGTGTCATCGAGAGAATTAGTAGTGAGAGAAACAAACTTAGTAATGACATTGAATCTAAGAACATCGAGCTTGAAGTATTAAAAACCTGTAACGCTAATTTGAAAGACAAGTTCACCAAAACTGAGAGAGAGTGTGTTGATGCCTTGAAGGCCCTCGAAGGGTCTAAAGATAGGATTTTTGAATTGGAGCGTGACCTTAGGGAGGCCACTGAGGCCATAAAGCGTAATGAGTGTGGCGCAACTCGTATTGCCGAAATGACACGTACGTTTAGAAATAGAAGCGGCTTAGGGTTTGTTGATCCACCTTCACTGACACCTAAGGCTAACGAGTTCACAAAAAAGGAAATCAAGTTTGTGAAATCTGAAATTGCAAAGAATGAGTTAGTAAGCGATAAACCCGAATCTTCTATTAAATCTCCCACCATCATTAAGAATGCTTACGATAGTAATCATGCTCTTGAAAAGAAAAATCTTTTTATTTGTCACTATTGTGGTGGTCAAGGTCATATTCGACCTTTTTGTTATACACTTAGAAGGGACAATCAGAGAACAAAGGGGAAACTGTTTGTAGCCCCAGTTAATAAAAGTGTTCGGTATGGTCAACCCAATATGGGAAGACCTCAAGTTGTGCGTCAGTCTCCCACAAACATTAAGAATGAGAATTTTCAAAAGACTTTGAATCAGTTGGCAAATCAAACTTCTCACCTCATCGAGGAAATCAAAAAGTTGTCAAATTTGGCTAATAATAATAGAGAGACTGATAGGATTGTTGAAAGACGTACTACACACGGTCACACCTCGCATGTGAACACCAAACCGAAGCAAACATGGAAGAGAGTCAATGTCGTTTGTCATGTAGCACACACTGCTTTTCGGACACATGATGTTTGCGCTTGGTACTTAGACAGTGGATGTTCTAGACACATGACTGGAAATAAATCTTTGTTTGCCAAGCTAGAGAAGTATAATGGTGATTTTGTCACATTTGGCGATGGTAATATAGGTAAAATCGTTGGACAAGGCACCATAAACGCACCTGGGATCCCTCTGTTAGATAACGTATTATATGTTGAGGGTTTGAAAGCTAACCTGTTAAGCATAGGGCAATTTTGTGATAATATGCATGAAGTCAATTTTTCTAAAAATAATTGCTCTATTGTTGATGCATTGGGGGTGTGTGTGGTTAAAGGTGTTCGTTCCTCGGATAATTGCTATTGTGTTGAAATTGCATGTTCTAATGTGTGTCATCGAGTCTTGCTTGACGATGTAGAAATTTGGCACCAACGTTTAGGACATGTAAATTTTCCAGAATTGCATCGAATAATCAAGAACGACAATGTGAGGGGAGTGCCCGAACTTGCCAACGGGCAAGGGCTTGTGTGTGATGGTTACATGAAGGGCAAACAAATAAAAAGCCCCCATAAAAAGATAAATTTAGTTGCAACCACTAAATGTTTGACCGACCATCTTTTACATACCGGCTTTGTGAAAGGGGGAGTAGACCGAACTTTATTTCTGAAGAAAATTGAGAGCGACCTTTTGATCCCTCAAATATATGTTGATGATATTGTGTTCGGATCCACAAATGAGTGGCATGCGAAACACTTTGGGGCACAGATGTCCCATGAGTTTCAAATGAGCCTAATGGGAGAATTGAGTTATTCTCTAAGCTTTCAAGTTCGTCAGTTGAATTATAAGTTTATACCCACACAAGTTCAAACAACGGATATTTTCACTAAGCCTTTAGATTCTCTTAGGTTTGAGTACCTTAGGAAATCTCTTCGTTTAATTTCTCTAGATTAAATTGTGTGTGGGGTCACATGTCATCTCATATGCTTGCTTTGAATGTTTTAAATTTTGAGTTGTCATGTGTTATTATGTACTTAGTAGTATTTTTTTTGTGAATTGTTTTGAGTCAAAGATTTTTTTTTAATCGTGTGCGTGCTTGCAATGTTTTTTGCGTGCTTGGGAATCATGTGCTATCTTGATATCAGTTTTACATATGCATATGCCTTTGAGAGTTATGTATTGAATCGAATTTTCGATCATATCAATCTGTTACTTAGTGATGTTGTTCTCTGTTTTGGTATTAGAATCTCATGCTCACGTTTCTATGCACACAATCTCACTTGGAGCTAGCAAACTTACATTGTTTAAGTGGTCTCTATTGAGTCTCAGTTGGGTTTATCTTAACTAATCACTTTGATTGACCACATGTTCGTTGTTTACCTAGGGATGCTTTCCCTCATTTGACTCCTTATGAGATGGGCCGCCTATGGATTGGTGTGTAACGCACCTCTAAGGTTTGGAAAAATCAAATTGAGACTTTCTTTTATTTCTTATCTATTGTTTTAAAAAAAAAAAAAAAACAATACCCCTATATAAAAAAAAAAGGGAAGCAGAAAATGAAAAAAAAAAAAAAGGGGGTTTATTTATATTTGTCTCTTCGCCTTAGAGGTTATAGCTGCCTGGTCCTTTGCCCCACAAGGCTAGGTGTAAGTCGCTAATCTTGAGTCTAAAACAACCGATGAGGTTTGTGCTTAAGTTCCTAGGTCCGAGCGTTTCTGGTTTGACTTCCTCGTGATAGTCTTGTTTAAACCTTTCTTGAGATAAGATTATAGCGCCCTCTTAATCCTTGATAAGTTTTCTTGCTCCTCATACACGGCGTTTACGCTTCACATTCATAGGCTTGAGCATGGCATTCTGTCCATTCTTTGATCTGCATCATTCTGCTTTCATGAGTTGATATGGTCTTAAATTTCATTCGATGCATGTCTCTTATAGTCATCTTGCCTATGTGATTTTTGTTATTGCATATCATATGATTCTCTCGTATACTTTCTAGTTGCATGTGTCTCACTCTGGTAGAGTCATTTCCTTTGTTTTTCCGTGACAAAAAGGGGGAGAATTTTTATGGTTCTGGTTTGATCATGGGTTGGGGAGTAATGGAGAGTGATGGAGAATTTTTTTAGTGCTATTGATTCTTTTGGGGAGATTTTTAAAAGGGGAGATTTATTTTATTGATGATTGATGAATCGCTGGTCTAGTTTTCTGCTTTTGGATATAATGCTGCTTGGTGTTTATTATTAAATTATGCTGACCCGTTCTAGTTACATATATTTTGTCGCATAGTTTTTGTTGAGCTATCTTTGCAGGTGCAACTCAAGCTTCATTGGATAGACATAGTTTAGGCTAGTGTTTATCTCTTTAAGTTGTATTTTTTCGTTGTGTTTTAGTGCAGTTGGTTTTGTCCCGGAAATGCCAAAGGGGGAGATTGTTAGAATTTTTGGCACTTTCCGGGGTTGTCCAAAACCTCCGTTGGTGTCTTTGCTATATCGACTCCATTTGATTGTAATGGGTAGGTTCGTAGTGGGTAGTTGCTCGCTCGATACTCCTCCCATTATTTGCGCCAAGCTGACCGCTGCAAAATCAATCCAATTGCGTGAGAGGTAAAAACATTACACAACACAACATGCAAGATTAGAAATTTTATTCCTACACATTTTTCTTGCTGGTAAATCTCTCCGGTAATTAGTTTTCCATATATACATATATATGTATCCTAAATCAAATATCTTTGAAAGGGTCCGAAAATTTAACTTTCCATTTATGCATCATTAAGAGATCTTTCATAGAAGGGGAAAATACAAGTATAAAAAGTGGGGTTGATCGTCTATAGGAGTAGAGCTTTTTCCGAGAAGATTTTTTTTTTTTTTTTAAGGCAACAACCCATGTTTTCTATCACGTTTTTCTTTTTGCATCTGCCCATATATACTTAGACCTACGAAGTCAAAAAAATATAGAGAGCAGAGAGAGAGTTTGGTTTTCATAAAAGAAAGAAAAGGTAGCACTGCTCGAGTTTTTGGTTTTTGGCAGAGGCGAGTTTTATTTTTTGTTTAACAAAGGGGGTGCACGGCATTTAAGGATTTTGTTTTGGTCACGTTCACATCATTCATCCATTCACCGTTCGTGCTTCTTTGTGCCGTTTGCTGCTGTGGCCGAATCTTTTGGATATTGATTCGGAGCCGGTTGAATCCGGAGATCAGGCGTGAAGTCCGTGGTGCATCTATTGGATCTTGAAGAAACTCTGGGAGTATCGGAGATTGGCGAGAATAGGTAAAGGCTTGGGGTAAGGTTTTTTGCTATTTCGCAATCTGTACTTCTTTTTGATTAATAGAATAAAGCAGTAGTGTTAGGCCGTGGTTTTGGCTTAGGGTTATTTAGGACCCTAAGTTTTTCCACGTAAATCGTGCGTATCCTGTCTCAATATTTATTCTACTGCACTACTTGATTTTTGGTTTGGATTAATCGAGATAATCAACCCGTTCATCTATATTAATTTTTAAATCAGAAATTTGGTAATTTTTATCAAAACTCCTATTCACCCCCCCTCTAGGAGTAGATTGAACGCTTCCGCATAATTTCATTGACTACCGCTGCCTTGAATCCACAAGCCGTCCACTATCCTTCAGAAATCGGAAATCCACCGAAGGCCAACTCAAATAAGTTGAATCAAAGATTGAAAAGAAACTCCATGAAGTTAACCTTATTGCTCGATGATCAATTGATCATGTTTGTACTTCAAGAAACAAAACCAAAACCCCTTGGATGTATTCTTAGGTTTGGACGTTCTTGGGGGCGGCTCTCATATGTTCGGTCGACTTGAAAACCCAACTAAATCGTATATAAATATATTGCTGGAAAACAGGAAGGTTGCTCGAGCAACTTGAATAGAACTTTCAGGTAGTGCTTGAGCACCATGTGCTGAAAGATGTTTCTATGTATGAAAGGTCTTGATTTCGTGACTCCCTTCCCTTGTCCACGAAATACTTTGCCAAATCTTCATTTCCTTTGATTTCCTTCCATACAAATTACCTTATCAATCTCACTCTTGAATCTTTAATTCCCTTTCCTAATTCAGCTGCCATGTGCACAAAATCCTTCGAGAGTCTTAATTTCCTCCACTTCAATTTCCTTAACCAACTCTACCAAATTTCTTTGACAAACTATTCTCTCAATTACACAATATTTGATTTCCTCCACTTCCTAAACAAACACTCTAGAAATAAATTACAACTCGATAAATGAGGATACAATTATATGTGTGTTTTATTGTGGAATTCGCCAATATAAAGAGACCGTGGTCTATGGTCCTAACACCTTTTACGTACACCCATGTTCCCATGTCGTTCCAAATCTACACCAACTTTTATTTTTTTGAAAACGATCTACACCAAATTTAAACACTTCTTTTTGAGCCAACTCCACATAAAACCCCAAATCGATCCATAGCTCCAGAAAAACAAAAGATGGAAAAGGAAATGGAGATGGAGTTTGCTTATTTTACTTAAAGGAGAAGAAAGCCATCTTAAAATGGCCCTATAATTACTTTATTATCAAAAACAAAAAATAAAATGGCCCCATAAGGCTAAAGCTTTTGGCAGCAAATAGCTCAGAGGTGGGTGACGTACCCAAACCAATTCACCAACTACATGAGCTATGTAAGCTCCAACACCTTTCTTCAGTAAAACAAAAACAAATTAAGAACACTAAGGTCATGTTTGGTAGCCATTCTATTTTCTGTTTTCTGTTTTCATTTTCAGAATTTTCAAAAGTTAACTTTGAAAGTTTGTTTGGTGTACTACTTCCACTTTCAAATTCTGGAAATCACTTTCACTATTTTCATAATTTGAGGAAGTAACAAAACTCAACTTTCACTATTTTCAGAAACAAAAAACAGGTTGCTCTGCTACAATTCCTTGGGAGGTCTTTTTTCATTTCCTCTTCCTCTCTCTCTCTCAAGCAATGGCCATTGAAGATACTCTCTCTCTCTCTCTACCTTATAGTCAATAAAGGATACTTATCGAAGGAGAAAAACCTTATAGTCAATAAAGGACCGACTTTGGAATTAGAAAATTTCATATATATTTCATCTACATATATACTCACTTAACTTAGAGATGAGAGGAGGCCGGAAGGGATACGTTGGGCTTATGAAGCCATCATTTTATAAAAGTTGATACTATAACTTTGGCTTAGGAAAGAAGAACCCAATCACCTGGACTCAGTGCCGGCTCAAAGATATTTGGTTCCGAAGCGAAAGTCGTAATAGTGGGGCCATTTATCTCCTCATCTTTGAACAAAATTTTGCAAAATGTTGAGGAAAACTAAGGGGTGGAGATTCAAACCCAGTTTTTAAAGCATCCAAAGAGGCTAAGCTGCCACATGACCATAAAGATGTTACTCAAAGCAAGGCAATTGAAACTTATTATTTAAAACTAAAAACTGTATTTTTTGGAGCCCTCTTCGGGCTAAAAAATTGGGGGCCAGAAGCAACGGCTTCTTTGGCTTCCTCTCTAAGCCGGCTATGCCTGGTCTATCTACCCAGCCCTTTCTTTCAGAATATATATGGAATTTGTTTCTAACATGATTGCAAAGGCTAGGATGATTCTCTCTCTCTCCTATATAGTTTGGGAACTAGTGGAGAAATTGCAAGAAAGACCATTTTAGAAAAAGTAAAAACTGGTTTGGTTTTCTTTTTAAAAAACAGGTTGACACAAACATGTTTTTGTTGGGAAAATTTCGGCAGCCACGTAACATTCCAGAGAACAATTTCATTTCCAATGATAAAATTACAGGAATAAATCGAATTACAAGATACAAAACAATTTACAGAATATGAAGAACGAGATACAAATTGAATTCGAGAATATCGAACCGAGGCCTGTGTAATACCACAGTCACCTTAAGAAATATTCACCGCCTACCGTGGGTGTTGTAGGTTGCGTCGGCGACTTTCTCCCAGGGTTGGCTCGGCTAAACCGCAAGCCGTCGAAACACCACCGTCGACTGCCTTGGCGAACTGACTACCGCCTGCCTCTCTCTCTCAAGAACGAATTTCAGAGTATGCTAGAAAGTTGTGAGTTTGCTTGTGATTTCTCCAAGAACGTGAGCCTCCTTTTATAGGGTGAAGGAGGCAGGAGAGGTGTAATGCTGCCATTAACAAGCCAATGAATTCTGCCAATGAATTCTGCCATGAAGAAGGAGGTTACGGGAGTAATACACCATCATGAGGAGGGTTACGGGAGTTACAGAATCCCA